>OX422220.1:327946535-330446535 GCA_949130495.1 Sambucus nigra | reverse complement strand
TATTTAGAGCCCTTTGAGAGTGAATCTTTTTTCCTCAGGTTGTATAGTTAACCAAAGTCAAATGGGGCTTAGGAGCATCCGACAACCTCTAGATTATAGTTTAGAGTAGTGCTCAAGGCTTAGGGTGAGAGGAGGAGTGTTATGGGCTGAAGGAGATGTTTAGAGGGTACTAGGATGGGTTATCTACAGATAGTAAGAAATTATCAACGAAGTGAGTGAGGATCTATCGCTTGATGATTATTCGTGTATCAAACTTAATGTCAAACTATACAATATCCAAAGAGCATTTTGTTATCATGTTGGATAGATATACATTCTTTGGATCAATGGGTAAATCGTTGGTATGACTATTGTGTGTAGGTCAAATTAGTTCCGCAACTTCCTCACGGATTTCACTAATGCCATAATTATTTTATCGATAGGCATGTATCCTATTTTTGCCTCAAGGAGAGTATGGATGACATAGTACACTAACATCTTTTTTGCATCCTGTAATCGTACAAATGCTTTATTGGTTACATGTTGTGAGGTAACTAAGCATAAGTAGAGATCTTATCTGGTGGTAGGAGTTGACAAAAAGGGATGGGATCCTAAGTACCAAAGAAATCATTCCATTTTATTGATTGGCATATATCTACCTAAAGGAGAGTATGGCTGACATAATACATTATCATCTCTTTTCCATAATACAATCGCTGGTTACATAATGTGAGACAACTAACTATAGGTAGAGATTTTCTTCGATGGTAGGAGTTCACGACAATGGAGGGGATACAAAGTACTGTCAAATTCCATTCAGTACCATATCACATTCATCTATCCAAATTTTTGTGCTTGCCTTACTAAGGACTTGAAAGAAAGGTTGACATTTATCCTATAATGGATATATGAATCTACTGAATGCGGACAATATTCAAGTGAGAACCTGAGCATCCCTGATAGTGGCTATCTTTCTAGTATCTTGTAAAGCCTTGATCTGATATGGGTTCACTTTTGTCTCCCCTTGTGTCACAAAGTATGACAAAAAATTATCGCAGCTCACTCTGAAGATGTATTTGGAGGATTTCAAGTTTATTTTATACTCTTTAAGGTTCCTAAAAGTCTCCATTGGGTCCTTAATGTGATTGGCCACTTACTTGATTTTAAAGATCATGTAATCGATGTAGACCTTCATGGTTAAACCAATCTTTTTCTTTAATATTGTAAGAGGGTAGTTTAAATAAGATGGAGGCGTAACCCTTTTTGAGTATGGTGATGACAAGGTTAATCAGTAAACACTAGTGATTTAGCCACAAGACACAAAGAACAGTTTGGAACGTATGAAACCCAGCTTAAACCCACAAATCTCTCGTGTATAACTCACAATATAATAAAGAACTTAGAAATAACTTAGCTAGAGGGAGAGAGAAGTAAGCATCCTAGATAAACCTTAGTAGGCAGGTAAAAAAACACACACACCGAAAAGGTCTTCTTCAAGGATTTCTGTCAAGTTATTAAAGCTCCCTAATAAATGACAAATGGTGGGTGGAAGAACTCTCTGGTTTTTCAATAACTCTTTCTCTAGTAATAATTTCTCAAAATCTCAGAAGAATATCTCTAAAAGAACTCTTTTTAGAACTTTTTGATCGATGCCCTTCCTTGGAGGTGGTTGGGGCCTTAAATAGCCCCCACACCACCCCCGAGGCAGCTAAGTCATTAATGCCTATGAAAGACCTCCCTCATACCTTATGTCACCAGCATTAAATACCTTATGCACTAGTTGTCTTTACGTCATAAACATTAAATACCAAGACATGCCTTTTGCCTAACCACTGTGTGTCAGGGGGATGTTGCCACAGAGTTGCTTACCAACCGTCTGACAGCTCCAAATACCACGGTGGTTTACTCAAGTGCAGACTTGACGTTGTCTAGCTGGCTAGTGACATCACCTACAGTAGATGGGACATAAAGTAGAGGGTTGTTTGGTTCACAGCAAAGCTCCCGATGGAACTCGAAACTACTTTGCTCTAGGTTCTACGGTGAAGATCTTTCGATGTTTTACCAGGTGTATCTAAGATGGTCAGGACAAGCCCCAACGGTGCCCCACTTCTCAATCCTCCAAACCAAGTCCCTCTAAAGTTCCCACGGTGAGGTTGTTCGATAGAGCATGAAAGCTCTCCCAGGCCCTGCCAAGCCTGGTCTCTCGCGAGTACCGTTCGACCTCACACCCATTCATTATTCTCGTTACAACATTACAGTCGTTACAACTCGTAGCCAATATAAACAAAGCTATAATATGACAAAGTAACAATAAGCTAAAGTACGAGTTGCCACGCCATGCTTCCACGCTGAGCTGCCTCGCTGAGCTTATCCTCAGAACACTGTTGCTAATTGGTGGATTATCCCTAATCCCAGGATTACCTTCAGGCCCCCTCTACATTTGCCCCTTCGTGGAGGGATTTTTTGTGGGAACAAGAAGTGCCTCCACGAAAACTTCTCAATCCGATGAACCTTCTCTGTCTGGCGTGCTACTTTTTTCTAATGCCGAGCCTCAACTGTTCTAGCTTGAATATCTGAAATTCTCCCGAAGGACCTTCCCGGAGTGCCACGTGTACATTTGAAATGATTGTAGGCGACCTCGCACGTGCAATGGTGGGAAACTTAAACGACGAACTTAAAAATTCAAACGGCTAAATCCCCCAAACACTTAAAACCTTCCTTTCTCTTACTTTGCCATTACCTTCTTCAAATTTCCTTTGCTTTTAGAGAGAGAGAGAGAGAGAGAGAGAGAGCTTCCATTGTTGAGCATCTGAAACCTCCATTGTTGTTCAAGCTTGTGCGTTCCTTTTCTTGCTCTCATCTTCTACGCCACCTCCTGTGGTTGCTCTCCTCCATTGTCATGCTCAAGCTCCTCTTACTCAAGGATTTTTTCGTTTGCTCTAACACTCTTCCATGGCGTCTCCAAGTTACCCCACCATCTCTTCAACCAGTGCGCCGCCTGCTACCGCTATTGCTGCCACTACTGTTGCTTCTGCTTTGGACGCTGCCCGTCGTGAACAGTTAAGGTTTTATCATCGCTCTCCCATTTTTGGCAAGGATGATAGCTTTGTTGCTGCCTGCAAGACTGTCAAAATTGAATGCAAGTTTGAGACCTTATTGCTGGGTGACGAGGACGAAGAACCCTCGAAGTGGGGCTTTCTTCCTCCAGAGGGGACTCTCAGGTTTCGTCTGGAGCGAGGGGACTTCCAATGGTCCCATATTGATTTCGAGTCACCAGGGGGTTCTCCTGCCCATTTTGCTGCTTGGAACTCTCACATGGTGAGTTCCCATGGTGATATTCTGAGTAAGATTGGCCTTCAACGGGCCAAATGGTTTGGTGAGTTTACTCTCTCCAAAAATAATGCTGCTCTCCCCATTCTTGTTTCCCGTTGGAACGTGATGACTCACACATTCATCGCTGCATGGGGCGAGTTTACGATAACCCTAGAAGATGTCTGCGAGCTCCTGGGGCTCGAAGCAGCAGGCCATGAGCCTTATACCGATGAGCCTCTCGACGCCTAAGAGATTGCTGACCGTTTGGCATTGGACCGAATATGCCGAAGTTGCATCGGTTCTTCAAACAAAGCTACCTTCACCCCGCTGATTAACTACTTCTTCAAGGGTTCTAGTGAAGGAAGTTCTTCAACTTCAACGGATGCCCCTGGTCAAGGTACTTCGTTAGAGCTCCCCGCTTACATCCTTGTGATTCTTTCCCGTTTTCTTTTGAAGAGAAAACCAAATGATCAGCCCCGAAGGGATCTTATCAACATATCCCTTCGTTTGGCCCGGGGCATCAAACTTCCTTTGGCTGCAATTGCCTTAGGGTCCCTCTACACCTGGCTCGACAGAACATTGTTCGACATCGAACGATCGCTTGGCCATTATAACCTGGCCAATTTTGCCAACAGCTTCCTTCTAATCGGCTTCCTGTACGTGCGCTTTCCTGTTGTAGCGGCCAAGGCCAACCGACCTTCTTCTGGGGAAACCATTCTACCCCCACACTCTTATATTTATCACAAGAGGCAGAGCCGAAAAGAGCTGATCGCCTCAATTGACCGTTTTGAGGACTTTGTTATGAGGCCTTACGGAGAGGACGTCTTTTTTCATACTTGTGATTTCTTCCAGCACGAATCCAGGGTGGTTCAGGTGGGGGTAGACATTAAAGATCCTCAGTTAGCCATGGTGCTTCTCATTTCTCCGGGGTATCTGCCGTCCTACACCGAGTGGGGATATTCCAGCGAACATTATAACCCCAATCGGTGCAGTCTTCAATTTGGGTTTGATCAGGGGGCTCCTCGCCCAGTTTTCCAATCTTCAAACCCAAAGGTTCGCTTCAGCGAGGCATGTTCCTTATTTTCCTCTACTGCTGCGTGGGGGATAAGTGAATCAATGGCTGGGCGAATCACCATTCCTTCCAACAAAAGGCAAGGGGATGTGACCGGTCTATTTGCCACGAAGCTCTGGCCGAAACAACTGGCTGACATTGCTGAGTTCATAGATGGCGAGCCCGTGTACCCTCCAGTTCTGTCTTTTTCTGCGTTGGAGCTAGGACTTAAAGGCAACTCCGTTCTTGAGATTGAGTTCCCTCTAAGCAAAACCCCTAAAAGGCCTACCGAAGAGCTTCCTCCGTTATGCCCCATGATTCCTACTGCCATACCCAAAGCCAAAAGTGTTGGGGTGTCCAGGAAGACTGCTCCTTCGACTGGAGCCACTGCTGATGAAGGGTCTTCGCAGCCATCAACCAAGAAGGCCAAGAGTGGGGTGGCTTCCACGAAAAAATCAAAGTCCAAATCCCAGACTCCTATGGCAGCCCTTCCCATAGCCTCTGTTCCTCCTCCCATGTCTGCTGAAAAGGCCGAGAGGTTAAGGAGGGAGGCGCAGGCTGAGGTAGATCGGGTAAATGCAGAGTTTCAACGGCGCGCTGTCGTCGTTCCTCCTTCGGTTGCTTTCCCTACGATCGTCGTCGATCCAACTGAGCCAGCTGCAAGGAGGAGGAAAAGTTCGAAGGTTCCTCAAGCTATTGGCAGTGATGTGACAAAGACAAGGAGGAAGACTTTAGGCACCAAGTCCCAGAGGAAGCAAGCTCCCACGGTGCAAGCTTCTCATTCTTCTTCCCGATCTGAGGTATGTACACTTATCTTGTTCTCTTTTCCTCTTTAATTAAAGCAAGCTGCATTTTCTTATATATATTTTTCTTAATCACTTTGGTGCAGGGGTTTAAAGAAACTTGGCCTCATCCTCCTAGTCCCCCAAGTCCCCCCATAAGCCGTTTCGTGGGTGGTCGCTGTGGTGCCCTCTCATCCGATACTACCCCACCCCGTTCGCCAATGACCGGGCTTACTTACTCCCGTCGTTCAATCTCACGACGGGCGAGGGAGGCAGATATGGAGGGTGAGGTTATAGAGCCCATGGATGTCTCTTCGCCACCAGAGACAATGCAATCCGAGACAACTGCCTCAGTCCCCTCTGGCTCACTGGCTTCCCTTGAGGTTGCTCTACCCATTGTTCTGGCTGCTGCAAGTGACCCTAAGGTAATGATTTCAGACTTAATTTGTCTGATCTGGCATTCCTTCTCTTTCACCCCATTCTGTGTGCTGAATTTGGGATGTTGGTTGCCGTAGGTCGAAGTGTCCTCGCTGCTAGCAAACATTGTTCGTCCAACGGTGCTGGCGAGACCTCTGACCACAGTGCCCCTTTTCAATGTCCTGACTGAGGTAAGTAACACTTGGATATATTTCGCCCTTTTTCTGTACTTGTTCCTCTTTACTAACATTGGCTTTTATATTGCAGCTTTCCCCTGATCTTTCACTACCCTCTTCTTTGGGTAGTCTTTATGCACACAGGGCTAAGGTTGGGTCTTCTTCGCAGCCTGGTGGTTTTTCTGCACCCCTTCGTGCTGGGGCCTCTTTCGAGAGTCCATCATCTATTCCCAATGAACCCCCTACGCTTGCTTTGGTACCTTATGTGGGCGAGGGAACTTTGCCGATAGTTGAGGTTTCTGCGGCCAGAGACCCCGTTGAGGCTGATGAGGTAACAAGTCCCCTCCCAACGGTTCCTGCCCCTTTAACCTCCGTGGTGACTCCCATACCTGCCCCTGTTGTGACTCAGGTACTTTCTTAATTCTCTGCATAAACTCCACCGTATGTTAGGTTTTTTTTTCCATAACTCCATCTTATAACGGTGACTTAACAACGAAAACGCTTGTTAAGATTTTTATATATAGTCTCCACCTTATAACGGTGACTTAACAACGAAAACGCTTGTTAAGATTTTTATATAATCTCCACCTTATAATGGTGACTTAACAACGAAAACGTTTGTTAAGATTTTTTTATATAATCTCCAACTTATAACGGTGACTTAACAACGAAAACGTTTGTTAAGATTTTTATATAATCTCCACCTTATAACGGTGACTTAACAACGAAAACGCTTGTTAAGATTTTTTATATAATCTCCACCTTATAACGGTGACTTAACAACGAAAACGCTTGTTAAGATTTTTATATAATCTCCACCTTATAACGGTGACTTAACAACGAAAACGTTTGTTAAGATTTTTATATAGTCTCCACCTTATAACGGTGACTTAACAACGAAAACGCTTGTTAAGATTTTTTATATAATCTCCACCTTATAACGGTGACTTAACAACGAAAACGCTTGTTAAGATTTTTATATAATCTCCACCTTATAACGGTGACTTAACAACGAAAACGCTTGTTAAGATTTTTATATAATCTCCACCTTATAATGGTGACTTAACAACGAAAATGCTTGTGAAGATTTTTATATATAATCTCACTGTTTTTTATATCTCTTCTCAGGTTGCTCGGGAGGATTCCTCACCAGCTCTTTCACTTATGGGCACACCTCGCCAGGAACCTGCTATTTCGGAAGAATCTGATCATGCTGACCAAGGTTCCACGACTGGTGTCGAGGCAGAGAGTGAATCTGGGTGCGAATTGCCTCTTCCTGACTTAACTCCTCCTGCCTTTTGCCTAATGGTGCTTCATAATTCTCCCCAAATGCCTGTGAGCCATCGCTTGGTGATTGAGTAGTTAGTGAACCATCACCCCGAGACCTTCACCGTGGACTGCCTACGGTCCAACATTCCCGTGATGAGTCATCGACTACAAGGCATGGTGATCGTTGTTGCTGAGATTGTCAGTACTCCCACTTCCAGTGTCACCCGACCCCTCATTAATCAGTTTCTGGGTTTTCTCAAGGAATTGGTTCGTGACGGTTTCCGTTTCGACTGGCTTATAACGTATTTGAAAACTTTGAAGAGTCAGCAGCTGATCAGCCAGAGGGAACTACTGAGAAAGCACCAGGAGGACCAACGGGCTCAGGAGGTTAAGTTAGCTGAGTTGGCACCTCTTTTGGAATCGGCGGATGAAGAAGTAAAGAATGCCGAAGAGGCTCTGCATTTGGCCAAGCTAAAACGGGAGAGACTTCTTATTGAATGCGCACAGGTGCAAATCAGGATAGAGGTTGCTGTCAACGCTCAAAGCTCCTTTGCGTCATCTTCTTCGGGCCTTCCTGGGGATTTTTTCTCTTCCCCGTACCTATGGTTCCTCTTAGGGTAGTAAACTCCTATATATATTTTCTTTCTTCGTCCATTCATGTTATTCTTGGGCAATAGTTCCCAATTTTTTGTAATGCTCTCTTGTTTAATGAATGAAAGAATGTATATTTTCCAGTTTATCTCTGAGTTATGACTGCTTTCATATCAATGTCTATACTTCACGTCATCAATAAAACTTGTATATTCATAATCAAAGACTAGATGCATCGATGGTACAAACTTAATTGTTTACACATGATAGACTTTCAGCCATTTATTGTTAATTTTGAATGGCTTATCTTCCTCCAACTTAGAAATTAAGCAATAACCTGAATCATGAGCTTCCTTCACGACGAAAGGTCCCTCCCAATTGGCTAAAACTTTGGCAGAGGAAGTCCCCTAATGTGTTTCACCGCTACTTTCAAAACGAGATCTCCCTCCACGAACCTCCTTGGTCTTACCAGGTTGTCATATGCCCTAGAGAGCTGCTTTGTATACATTTGAAAATGTTGCATCGCGCTGTCTCTGTGTTCATCCAATGCCTCTAACTTCACATGCCTGTTCTGAGGAAGCATGCTACTTCACAAGGCGTATCGAGTAGAGGGAACTTCCAACTCCACTGGAAGGATTGCCTCAGCCCCATAGATAAGGGAGAACGGATTGTACCCTGTGGGTTTCCTCTTCGTCGTTCGATAGGCCCACAACACTGCTGGTATCTTGTCATCCCACGATCCTGAAAACTCCTCCATCGTTTTAGCCAAGATATTAACCAGAGTTTTGTTAGTTGCTTCGGCCTGACCGTTCCCCTTCGGGTATGGCACCGTTGAAGTGTGATGAACAATGGAGTACTTGTCTGTGAGCATCGTTACTTCTGAGTTGACGAAGGGAGTCCCATTATCTGAGAGAATAACCTTTGGGATCCCAAAACGGCAAATGATATACTCTCTGATGAAGTTACTCACTACCCCAGCCGTTGCCCTTCTGGGTGGTATTGCTTCAACCCATTTTGTAAAGCACTCCGTTGCTACCAGTATCCATATCTTGCCCCTCGACGAAGGATGTATCGCCCCCACGAGGTAGAACGCCGAAGTGTGGAAAGGATAAGGCGTTGCCAGAGAGTGTAAGTCCACCGATGGGGCATGGATCATATTTCCACGAAGTTGGCAAGCTTTGCATTTTCAAACAAATTCGGCAGAGTCTTTCTCCATCGTTGGCCAATAATACCCCAACGTCATCAGCTGATCATATAACTTGGCCCCTCCTATGTGAGCTGGGTCATGGGCTTGTTTGAGGACCTGAGTTGCTTCTTCCTTTGTGATGCAACGCAATGGCCTGTTGAAGTACCCCCTTCGATAAAGCTGCCCCTCCTGGATATAGAACCTCGGGACCTTCGCTTCAGTCCCATCGCATCCATTTGCTCCGTTGGGACAATTCCATCTTGAATAAAGTCGATATAGGGCTGCCTCCAGTCCGTTTGGGCTTCGATGAAATGGCACTCAGCTGCTTCGAAAAATAGCTGACACTTATTACAATTCCATTGTAGTTCTGCCGCATCCTGTTTCATTCTAGGCCAAAAATATCCCCCTCTTTGAATTCTCCTATAAATAGGTATCTCAGTTGTTTCGCAGTGCTCCTCATGCGTTTTCTTCAACCTCCGCTCTGCTTCCTCTGGCCCAATGCATCTCGATAACCATCCCCCTGCATTTCTGAAGTAAAGATTTCCCTGGTTTGTAAAGTATTGGGCTAACTCTTTTAGTCCCATAGCTCCTTCACCAGACTCCAGTTGCTTCCTGATCTCTCCTCTCCAATCCGCGTCTCCCTCCATCGATAGTATTGACTTCACCACCGAAGGAGCTGTTCTTCGTTGGATCGTAATAATAGCCGTATCGCTCCTCATGAACATGTTTTGAGCAATAATGGCATAAGCGTCTGGATGACGGTTCATCGTTCTGGGATGTCTTCAGATTTTCGTCCGATTGAACTGGCTGAGGAGCCTTTGAATGATCGTTCTGTACGGTGCCAAACTCATGTGCTTCAACGCATATTCTCCGTTAACTTGCTGAATTACTAAGTTCAAGTCACCCTTGATGCAGAGTGAACGAATTCCCCTTCGAAGCGCCTCCAGCAACCCTAGTACCAACGCTTCGTATTCTGCTTCGTTATTGGAGCAAGGGAAATCTAGTTTGTAGGAAAGGCAAATCTCCTCCGTTCCTTTTGAAAGGATGACCCCTGCCCCTCCTTTTTTCTCTGCCGAAGATCCATCAAACTGCATCATCCATTCCTCATCGATTGCATCCAGATAGTTGGCTTGTAAGTCGTCTCCCGGAATGTCTTCTTTAGGTGGTTCAAACGTTCCTGATGGAAAGATTGCCAACAGATAAGCATACGCCTGGCTCTTGATAGCAAGAGGAACCACGCACTTTAAATCATATTCGGAGAGAATAAGGAACCACCTAGCTTCCCTGCCAATCAAGATAGTTCTAGCCAACAAATACTTAATAGGATCACATCTAGTTACAATATGAATTGTAAAAGACAGCATATAATGTCTAAGTTTTTGTGCTACAAAGACTAAGGCCAAACAATGCCTTTCTAGGCTGCTATATCTAATCTCTGGCCCATGTATGATCCTGCTGAGATAATACACTCGCCGTTCTTGCCCGTCAATCTCTTGTGCCAGCAAAGCTCCAACGGACCTTGTAGTGGAGGTGAGGTACAGTTGCAACGGTACTCCTGCCTGTGGAGGAACCATGATTTGTGGTGAAACGAGCAGCTTCTTCAACTCATCGAGAGACTCCTGGTGATCCTTTTCTCACCTGAACTTTATGTTATTTCGCAGCAGCTGCATCAACGGGTGTGTTACCTCGGCCAATCCCGGTACAAATCTTCTGAGGTAGGAGACTTTGCCGAGGAAACTTTTTAGCTCCTTCGTCGTTCTTGGGCACGGCATCTCTAAGATCGCGCGTTGTTTATCCTGGTCCATCTGCACCCCTTGTCGATCAACCACAAAGCCTAGAAACTTCCCGCTTGTTACTCCGAAGATGCACTTCAATGGGTTCATCCTTAATTTATACTTCTTACATCTAGTAAACATCTTCTTTAAGTCGTTTAGGTGGGACTCCTCCTTCTTCGATTTGATGACCAAATCATCCACATAGAATTCTACAAATTTGTGGAAGAAATCGTGAAAAATGGCCATCATTGTTCTTTGATAAGTAGCTCCCGCGTTCTTAAGTCCAAACGGCATTACTTTGTACATGAAATTGCACAACCGGGTTCTGAATGTTCTTTTTCTCTGCGTTCGCGGGGTCCATCTTGATCTGGTTGTACCCTACATACCCATCCATGAAGCTATACATCTCATGCCCATCCATGGCATCTATCAAGCTATCAATAGAGGGTAGAGGGAACTCATCTTTGGGGCAAGCCCTGTTCAAATCTCTAAAATCCACACAGATCCTTATTTGACTCTTGTCCTTCTTCCCTACTGGCACAATGCTAGATAGCCAAAAGGGATGCAGTATTGGTTTGATGAATCCTGCTGCCAACAAACGCTGAACCTCTTCCTTAATCTTCAAGTCCAACTCAGGTTTATAAGTCCTTATTTCCTGCTTCACTGGGATGGCTGAAGGCATCACGTTTACCTTGTGGCAGCTCACTTCCTCATCTAGCCCTTCCATTTCGGTATACTTCCATGCAAAGACATCTATGAACTCCCGGATTAGCCCAACCAAGGCTTCTCGTTTCTCCTTACCGAGATCCTTCACGATGAAGATGGGCCTTGGGTCTTCCCCTTCTCCTGCCAGGTTCAACTGCTCCAACTCTTGTGCCTGGGGCTTTGGTTGATTTTCCATGTAGTCTGGTTCTTCGGCGACCTCCTCCACGAACTCCTGTATGTTGGAGTTGTTTATCACCATACACTGTCCCTGTTGATCCACCAAGAAACACTCATATAACGGGTCAGCCCCATCCTCGGTCTCTTCGGCCGCCCGCTCACATCGTTATAAACGGTATACCACCTTCCCCTCTTAAGTGACCACCTTCTTACATTGCCTTCTGGTAGCTGTTGCCACGGGCTTCCTCTTCCTCTCTCTCGAAGCCTCAGCGATTCTTCCCCCTAAAAAGCGACTCAGCACCATTTGCCGTTGGACTTCATGCTCCACAGGATCCACTCTAAGCCTTACTTTGTTTTTGAGCTGCTTGGTGGTACTTTGGGGTCGAGGGATCACCTGACGGGTTTCTTCGGCCCTCACCCCTTCGTTACTCGCGGCTTCATTACTTTGCTCGTTCAGAGGCCCCATTCTATCTTTAATCGAGGGAACCCATGCCCCCTCCATTCTTCTCGTTAGGACTCGAGCATCTTCCTCCAACTCCGTATAAAAGGCCGCATCTACAAAGTGAGCTTCCTCGATAGCAAAAGGCCTTTTTGTAGCCCTAATCGTCACTTCTGTTCCTTTGACATTCGCCTTGGTGCATTGATGATATGTTGAAGGAACTAAACCTTGATTGTGCATCCACACTCTTCCTATTAACAAATGATAGGAAGTTGCACTTTCTATTACATGGAACTTGATGTGGGAACTCATATTTCCCATTACAATTCCCAGATTCACATACCCAATGGATTTGGGAGATTGGTTGCATACCCTGAGATTACCAGAGGCATGGGGACCAACCTTTCTTCTGGGATATTAGCTGCGTGGAAGGAGTTGATCGGCATAATGTTGATGGAAGCACCCCCATCCATAAGCGTTCTTGTAAAACTAACCCTGTTGATACTGGCCGTCACATACAAGGGCCTGTTATGAGGGAACCTTACAGCTCCATCTGCATCGCTGAAGGTCACCTCTGATAGGAACTTTTTCACCAGCCTCGCCATGGGTCCCCTCCATTTCAACGAGGGAACCGTGTCCTTTTTCGCGATGTCTAGGATCGCCCGAGTTATTTCTAGTCTGCTCTCCTTTGGTATCCCCACTTGATCAAAGAACCAAGCAAACTTTGGGGATTTTGAAACTGCGTTGTATTCAACGACTGCCTCCATTTCCTCGCCCTCAACGCTGTATACGTCATCCATATTTTTAGCGCTTGCTTCATTGTAGGCTAAAACTACGTTAGCCATTCCTGTGGTGCAATGTTCTAGAGTTTCTTCGAATTCCCTTTGCTTCATTGTTGACCTTCCTCCTTCTCTTTCCGCCTCATCATCGTAGGCCATCATTAAGTTCGCCCCATGCGCTGGAAGTGGGTTATTGTTAACGTTCTGTGGGGGGATCTGTAGAGTCCTTGCCTTCATGTACTTGTCAATGATTCTTCTCAGTGTGAAGCAACTATCTGTCGGGTGCTGGATCTTTCGATGAACCCGACAATACCTAGGATCCGCCTTCGTTGCGTTATCGGGTTCTTCCGCCGGAACGCCTTTTGGTAGGTAGACCGTTCCACCTTGGACCATGGCATTATAACAGCTCACCGCCTCTTCTATCGTGCACGGTAACGGTGGTGGGTCTTCTTTATCCCTTCCGAACTTCCTTTTGTTGTCCTTCTTCGCCGCCTTACCCCCATCTGTTCCTTCGGTGTATCCCACTCGTGGGGGTTGAGGCCTTCCTCCCCCAGGTTGTATCGGCTGCCTGAATATCATAGGCACCGCCACCGGGTTTGGTCGTATGACCAATGAGATGTTCCTTGCAGATTTTAAGAACGCCGAAAAAGTTCCCTCGCGCGTCTCATTGATAAGATGGAAAATGTACTCCGGGAGTAGTCCTTCGGCATAGATTTATAATAGTTTAGACTCCTTGGCCTCCTCTCTCACATCCAGAGACCTTTCCCTGAACCTCCGAACGTATGACACCACGTCTTCTCCTGGTTGTTGCTTCTCTCTCCCTAGTTGGGTCAGAGTGAATTCATCCTCTGCTAGAAAGAACTTTTGGACAAACAGTACATGCATCTCTTCCCACGTGGAAACACTCTTAGGGGCCAAATGAGAATACCACGTGTATGCTTTATTGGTTAGGGATTTGGAAAACTCCCTCAACCTGAGCTTCTTGTTATTGCAATGCGCCCCCAAGTGCTCAATAAAACATTTAATGTGCTCTTTCGGATTCCCACCCTTCCCTGTGTATTTTTCAAAGATGGGGGGAATATAATCCCTCGGGTAAGGCTCATCGTTGTATTCCTGAGGATAAGGTGTCCTAAAGTCGTCATAGACTGAAGCTACCTCGCCTATAGACTATGAGGAAGCCTGCATGAACTTTAACATCTCCTTTTGCATTTCTCTCCTCATTTCCTCCATGGGCGATGGGGCAATGACCAATGGGGGTGTTGGCTGAATGACCGTTACAGTTGGAGCCATCATTACAGCTGGCTCCGTTGATACTCCAGAGATTCCCACCGCCGGATTCACGATGGAGGGTATGCTTGTCAGGGTTGCTCCCGTTGTACCTGCGCCTGGTGGAACCGTTGGAGCTGCCCCTAGTGTTACGAAGGAATTGGCTTCGAGTCCTCCCAGCACCGTTGAAGCTGCAGGAGGTTGCAAAAACTCATAGAACTTGCTCATGAGGAGGGTCATCTGGGCAGGTCCCAGCCCAGCGCTCGTGGAATCCTGCGTCACTCCTTGAGCGCCTGTTGTTGTCTGAACTGGAGGCACTTCTATTCGAGGATCTCTGCTCCTCAAAGCCTCCAATTCTACCGCTGCTTGCTCTTCACTGTGTTGGATATCATCAAAGTTGAGCCTTCGATTAACGTTATCTTGCGCCATACTCCTTCCTTAGAAGAATGCCTCCCCAGCAGAGTCGCCAAATGTAAGAGGGTAGTTTAGATAAGATGGAGGCGTAACCCCTTTTGAGTATGGTGATGACAAGGTTAATCAGTAAACACTAGTGATTTAGCCACAAGACACAAAGAACAGTTTGGAACGTATGAAACCCAGCTTAAACCCACAAATCTCTCGTGTATAACTCACAATATAATAAAGAACTCAGAAATAACTTAGCTAAAGGGAGAGGGAAGTAAGCATCCTAGATACACCTTAGTAGGCAGGTAAAAAAACACACACACCGAAAAGGTCTTCTTCAAGGATTTCTGTCAAGTTATTAAAGCTCCCTAATAAATGACAAATGGTGGGTGGAAGAACTCTCTGGTTTTTCAATAACTCTTTCTCTAGTAATAATTCTCAAAATCTCAGAAGAATATCTCCAAAAGAACTCTTTTTAGAACTTTTTGATCGATGCCCTTCCTTGGAGGTGGTTGGGGCCTTAAATAGCCCCCACACCACCCCCGAGGCAGCTAAGTCATTAATTCCTGTGAAAGACCTCCCTCATACCTTATGTCACCAGCATTAAATACCTGATGCACTAGTTGTCTTTACGTCATAAACATTAAATGCCAAGACATGCCTTTTGCCTAACCACTGTGTGTCAGGGGACTGTTGCCACAGAGGTTGCTTACCAACCGTGTGACAGCCCCAAATACCACGGTGGTTTACTCAAGTGCAGACTTGACGTTGTCTAGCTGGCTAGTGACATCACCTACAGTAGATGGGACATAAAGTAGAGGGCTGTTTGGTTCACAGCAAAGCTCCCGATGGAACTCGAAGCTACTTTGCTCTAGGTTCCACGGTGAAGATCTTTCGGTGTTTTACCAGGTGTATCTAAGATGGTCAGGACAAGCCCCAACGGTGCCCCACTTCTCAATCCTCCAAACCAAGTCCCTCTAAAGTTCCCATGGTGAGGTTGTTCTATAGAGCATGAAAGCTCTCCCAGGCCCTGCCAAGCCTGGTCTCTCACGAGTACCGTTCGACCTCACACCCATTCATTATTCTCGTTACAACATTCCAGCCGTTACAACTCGTAGCCAATATAAACAAAGCTATAATATGACAAAGTAACAATAAGCTAAAGTACGAGTTGCCACGCCATGCTTCCACGCTGAGCTGCCTCGCTGAGCTTATCCTCAGAACACTATTGCTAATTAGTGGATTATCCCTAATCCCAGGATTAGCTTCAGGCCCCCTCTACATATATTTTATTGACAAAACATTGATAAGTTGACCTTTCATTCTTTAGACCACATGGAATTACATTGTAGCTATAAATCCACACGGTCATGAGAATGAGGTCCTCTCCCGATTTGGGTTGAATAATGGTATCTGATGATACTAGGAGTATTCATCTATGAAAATCATGCGCTAATGTAGGCTTATTAAATCTACTAGATGATAAATGTAGGGAAAAGGAAAATAGTTTTTGAATAGTGCTTGTTAAGGTCGGTGAAATCCACACACACCATTTATTTTTTGCACTTCTTATTAACTGCAAAATTATTAGAAATCTAGTTAAAAAATTGTATTTGTCTAATGGTTTTAGATTAGACGAGGTTCTCAACTTCTCATTCCATAAATATTACTTTCTTCGGTGCTTCCTTCCTTGACTTTTATTTGATTGATTGGTAGTAACGTTAGGATCTATGCATAGTAGATTATAAGGTTCTCATACAAAGAAGTTGATGTTAGTCCTAAGAAATTTAATAAGAGGTTCTACTTATTCATTAGGAAATTTAATCTAATTAGAAAGGTTTTTTCTGATTAGGATGAGTCTAGAAGAATGGTGATTAGTTACTCCATCGCTTGTTTGGCGAGGGTCAATCTAGTTTCTTCAATCGCCGAATGAACGACCTTCATTTGCTACTTAAGTTGGTCATCCTCTGAATCATCATCATTAGGAATCTTTTTAGATAAATTCTTATTAAATTTGATGGTAGCATTGAAGAAACTTCAGTCCACCTTTGAGTCTCCCTTAATATCTACGACTCCTCGATTGCTGATAAACTTAAACTTTTAATGAAGAGACAAAGGTATGACCCTCATGGTATGGATCTAACCTCTACCCATGGTGGCATTACAGGGTGATTCTTGTTGGATAATGTGTAACTCTATATTGATATTGACTATTCAAACCATAATTGGAAAATTGATATTTCCTAATCGATTCTTCGCATTCCCGTTAAAATCGATCAATGTTACGACCTTGATGTCCAGATCCTGATTAGTATAATAGATCTTGAGAATCAAACTCGAGTAATTGATCTTTAAATAGATCCCTTAATCGGCCAAAATTATCTCGATGTCAAAATTTTCTACTAGCAGGTCTGGAACCAAAGTGTCTTTATGAGGCATGTTTACGCCAACTAGGTTTTCAACAGAGAAGATAACGGTCCAATCAAAGTTTATTTACTTGAATTCTCTCTTAGATAATATGAGCTTGGACACCTGTACCAGGAATTCCTCTTAGATGAAGGCTTCAAACTTCATCCTCTCCATGAGCTTCTTATCAGTACAATATGAAGGACCGGTATAGACATAAATGTTTATGACCATTCCTTATAGGTGGTAGGTCGTCATCTTCTTTTTGTACTACATTGACTCTGACCGAGGCTTGGTATTGGATGTATCAAAATACTCCTTAAGATGCCCTGACTTAAAGAGATCTTATAAATATTTCATAAACATCATACAATTCTTAGCCAGATGATCATGGTTTTAATAATAGGTGCGCCTGAGAATTGTATCCACATCGTTCTAATCACTAGTTATCTTGGTCAATATTTTGAAGAATTTTTTTTACCTCATCTACAAAATTAACTTGTAGATGGTATCCTTAGAGATAATATCTTCTTCCTGGAAACTACTTTCATTAGTACAAGGTATCCACCGCATGGAAACTACTATCATTGTTCTGTGGCCTAGAACGTCCCTTGGCAATGTCATTCTGTGATCCTTTCGTTGCTGGAGTGGAATGATTTCCTCCGTAATATGTCTTATTTGAATCATTATTTTTTTACTTCTTAGAATTATGGTTAGTTAGAGCCTCTGTAGTGAGGAGATCATACTCTACCTTGGCATACTTTTCAATAAGCGCCATGAGGTCATCCATAGCTCACGTTGGCTTCTTGGACAAGGATTGGTAGAGATTGCCCGATCTAGAGAACTCGGACTTAAATGATGAAATGACTAGTTGGTCATTATAGTTATCGATCTCATTGAATAACTCCCAATAGCGTTGTGCGTATTTCCTAATGGACTCTCATTTTATCCTTTTAAGAGTGACCACTGAGTCAACCTCCTTGACTTCCATACAGCTGGTGATGAAGTGAGTCGTAAACTATTATGCTAACTCCCTGAATGAGGAAATCAATCTTGAAGGACAATTTCTCAAACCACTTGAGACCAATATTTCCAGAGTTGAGGGGAAAACTAGGCATATAAGGGTATCATAGTGACTCTAAAAAGACATTATTTATTGGTAGTGTCTGATAAGATAAGCAAGATCTGCCTTTGTATCATATGTAGTTATCTTTGGAACAAAAAACTTCTTTAGTGGATCTGATGTTTCCAATTCCATTGTAAATGGGTAGTCTAATCCATGCTCCAATGCTATCTTAGCTGGATCTTTTGGAGTTCATTCCAAACTTGGATTCAACCTTCTCTCTAGTTTATGTATAAAGTCTCAAAATTCGTCATTCCAACTTTCTTCAGTAGCACTCTAGGATGAACCGATTTATTACTACGTACAAACTTGACCGTCTGAACTGGAAATTTTGGGTATGTGTATCAGAATTATGATAGAGTGGGTAATTGATATGCCACGAATTAGAATGCATTGTGCGAGAGCTATTTCACCTAGAAACATTATTAGCTTAGTTGTGCCTATTATGCCTTGGGGAACGTACCCTCCTTGTTGATGTCAAACAATTGGTATGTATATTATCTTAGTTGTGAATTACCAATTTTGTAATCACAGATAATTATGTAAGTAATGAGCAGGAAAATAAATAAAACAAAAAATATTTTTAACGTGGTTCAACTAAGGAAAAGCCTACATCCACAGTTATGGTATTAATGTTGAGGGTAGTTACATAGAACTTTTTACAGTCTTGCTTGTGCACAATTGACTTGTTGCTTAGGATAAGGGAAATCATATATTTATAGTGGTTTGGAAAACAAAGGATGGAATTCCGTTATATATTCAGGCATGTACACCCGTATACAATAAATGAGACTATTGATCTTTAAGACACACGCAAAATGGCTATTGATATTTATCCCAATGTGAACGATCTTTCCAATTCTTAGTTGTTTGCATTCCTGATGTTGGTCGGTCTGTTGGCCGACTAGGTATCTCTGGAGCTAACCAGGTGTATAAGGAATCTTAAAGTAGCTACGTATGAGGACATGTGTCCTTTTCTTATTGGTCCTCATGTATAAATAATTTTAACACACAATAAAATACCCATATGCTCCATGTTTGATGATTAATTGAAAGGATGAAGGATTTGTTCTAAAATGTTGCTCAGTGTCCCAATATAACAACTGTTAGCGGCTGAGCTTATGGACTTGTAAATTTTTAACCGGTATATCAGTTTCTAAGGACACAAGTATCTGATTAAGTCTTAACGTAGTGTTGGCTCAATTCCGGACAAAAATGTTTGAGTCATAGGATAGTGTTCTTGTGTATCCTTTAAGCCTATGACATTTTGAAAGTTGAAGACGTTGCGACCAACTTATCAAGAGATCATCATTGCTCGTTTACTTGTGCCATGTTTCACATCATCAACATCATATTCCATAGTCTCCAAAGGTATGAATAGTTTTATATATTTGTAGGAGACTTGGAATAATATTTTTAGTGGATGTAATGTTTATTTAAAATTTTCTGGGCTTAAAATCAAAATATAAAGAATCTATCACTTCGTTCGAACGAATTTATCATTCAAACGAGAATGTCGTTCGAATGAGTTTGCCAAAGACTTTTCCCCATTGTCCTCTGGAACTTCGTTAGAAAGGTCGTTCGAACGAGACTTCATTCGAACGAAAATCTTGTTTGAACGAGATTTTCAGAGGGAATTTTTTTTTACATTTTTTGGCAGTTTTCTCCACTGTTGATACCAAATTTAGTCTGCTGATATGAATCAATTATGTGGAGACACGTATCAACCTACATGGCACCTACAAACACTTTCAGTGAACAACACATTGACTCCGAGGAACTTATACTCCTCGACCAATTCAGGCGTCCCGAGCAACCCATGTTCTCCGAGGAGCTTCATTGTACCGAGCAACTTAAGAGGTCCGAGCAACTCAGGCGGCCTGAGCAACTTAGTGTGCAGAACAAGAAAATCAAAGAGACGACTGCACATTAAATGCTCATTATTATCATACAGATGTACATGTCTACTAGACTACACCGCATTGTCCTTTGATTTGTTCAGCCTTAAGGCTATAAATACATTGTAACCTCCTCATTATAGGGAACCAAAATTTCTTGAGAGAACCATTTTTTATCGAGAATTCAAAATAAACAGTTAGCAATACAAAAACAGTGGATGTAGACCACTCTCATAAGGCTGAATCACTTTAAAAATCTATTGTCTAGTATTTCTTTATTCATTTTTATTTGTGATTAAATCTAGTTTTTTTACATCAACAGATTGGCGCCGTCTGTGGGAAACCGCTATACTTAGCCTTTTTCATCAAAACAATTCATCATCAATGGCTGATAACCCTGAATCTAGTAATCGAAACACTGGAATTCCGCCAAACCCTTCTTTCCCCCAAATTTCTCGGATCTGACAGGTATAATGGCTAATTTGGCCCAAGGTCAGACGGCCATGCAAGAAACCATGCGTCAACTCATACAAACTGTTCAAGGCGGAGTGCCAGCCCAATCAAGACAACGAAGCATTCAAAGAAATACCCGTTTACCTTCTTGGCGAAATAAGCGAACATTATTTCCAGAGGAATCTCGATCCAGACACACCGATTCCTATCGTACTGAGAAATCTAATGATCCTTCTTATCAGCTTGGATGGACTTCCTCAGTACGAGCTACAGACACTCAACAAAACATCACTCTATCTCCAGAGAGGACAAGTGCCCTTGAAAGGTTGAGTAGAATCTCTCCTTTTGATCATTTGGGACCTAAGAGGAATAGAAGTCCCCCTAGGATTGTGTCGAGGAATTTTCAAAGACCATCTGATTTAAAGGAAGGCTCTGCCCAATCACGACCAACTGCTCGTCATGAAAGGTCCCAAGAGGCAAATTCAGTGCGATCAGTGGCTCGAACCAATAGGCTCGAGGAGGGAAATGACGCGTGGAAGGGATCTATTCAGAGGTTGGAATACAGATTAGGGGAAATCGATAAGGCCAAAAATACTCTATAAAGAACTTTTGTTCAAGGAACACTATTTGTACAGGCAATTGTGGATTTCCCCACAGCATAAAAATTCAAAGCTCCTGTAGTGACAGCTAAATATGATGGAAAAACTGACCATGTCCTTCATATAGAACAATACCAAGAGGCTGCTAATATCTATGCAGTGCTGGACGAGATGAGATGTAGAATGTTTTCAGGAACTCTTACCAGATCAGCTCAGATATGGTACAATAACCTTCCTTGGGGGAAGATCGAAACTTTTTTTCAATTAGCAGAGCTCTTTATCGGGAACTTGTGTTTTGGAGAAAAACCAGTCAAAAGAGTAGCACACTTGCTAAGTGTTAGGCAAAAGGTAGGTGAAATCACCAGGGACTATATTACTCGTTTCAATAACGAGAAACTTGAAGTAATTGATTATGAGGAAAAAACAGCAATTACTGCTCTGATGAGTGGACTGTTGCCTAATAAATTGTACTACACTTTATCCAAAGATTCGCCCAGGACCATGGCATAACTGATGGCGAAAGCAACCAAAATCATGAATGCCGAGGAAGTCATGGTTCCGAAGAAGAACACAAACACTAAGGAGACAAGGGTGGAAGATGGTAAAACCGAAAGAAAGGATCAGAAGAACAATGGTGGTAACAGGCAATCGAAGGCAAAGCAAACACTGGAACATATGACAAAATTTGGAAATTACAGTCCTTTAAAGGTAGATATAAATCATATTCGGGAGGAAATCATGAATAGCAAGGAGCTAGCCTGGCCAACGAAAATGAAAGCAGATCCGGAGAGAAGAGACAAGTCCAAATATTGTGAATTCCACAAAGACCATGGTCATACGACCAAACAGTGAATAGCTCTTCAGAATGAAATTGAAGCACTCATTAAATGAGGAAAATTGGCTAAGTATGTTGATCGCCAAAATGGTGGAAAGACCAATAACCGAGGAAGAAGAAGATCTAAATCTCCTTGTCAAGAAAAAGAAGACAAGAAAAGAAGTCATGAAGAAGATCCAGAAGAGGATCAAGATGATCCCGATCTCCCCAAAAGACCAAGACAACCATAATGTGAGGTATTTTCTATTCGTTTTGGATCATTTGATTGTATTGTTATTATAAGTGGAAATGCAGGAGGTGGAGAACTTACTGCGGAGAGGAAAGATTACCTCAATGAAGCTCGATCTTGCTCGTACATTCAACGAATAAATCTAGCTGAAGATGATCGCTCGAGGAAGGTAAATAAAGACAAGTTGGTCATTGGTTTCCTCTAAGAATGACCTAGAAGGTGTGCTATATCCTCATGATGACTCATTGGCGATCAAAATGAGAATAAAGGAAGTTGTGATTTCACGAGTATTAATGGATAATGGTAGCTCGGCAGATATCATGTTCTACCCATGTTTTGATAGTTTGAATCTAAAGCTATCCCAGTTGGAGCCATATCATAGACCTCTCCTTGGTTTTACTGGCGAGAAGGTTTTTCCACTTGGGACGATCAAGTTGGATATGCTTATCGATATATGGCATGCTTGCCGAACAGAAAGAGTACGCTTTTTTGTAATGGATAAAAATGTCCAATCATCTTACAAGATCATCATGGGAAGAGTAGGCCTGAAGAAGTTCGAATCAGTACTATCTACTATACATCAATGTTTAAAATTCCCAACCAATTTTGGAGTGGGAATTGTGAAAGGCGACCAAAATGTAGCTCGAGAATGCTACTATTCATCTGCCGAGCAAGAGGAGCGTGAAGAGTCCATGAAGAAGACTACTACTTATCAGGTAGATGAAATAGAAGATGCGGAGATTGAAACTTTAGACCCAAGAGATGAGTCTCAACTCGTTAAAGGCCAGGTCATGGAAGCTATCGAAAATATCATTCTGGACGACGAGCATCCAGAACGAACAACTCAAATCGGTGCATTACTAGATGTATCAATAAAACAAGAGCTGATAGCATTTTTAAGATGCAGAAAGAAGAATTTTGCATGGAGTCACGAAGATATTCCAGGGATAGACCCGAATTTCCTATGTCAAGAGCTCAACATGAACAGGGAAATTAAGCCAGTGAAGCAACGACGAAGGGTATTTAGTCCCGAGAAGAACCAAGCCATACAGGAAGAAGTAGAGAAACTGCAAAAAGCCTCTTTTATTGAGGATTTCAAATATCCTGATTGGCTAGCAAATGTGGTAATGGTGAAGAATAAAAATAACAAATCAAGGATGCGTGTGGACTTCACTGATCTTAATAAAGCTTGCCCAAAGGATCATTTTCCTTTGCCCCGAATCGATCAGCTGGTGGATGCTACCTCGGGACATGAATTGTTGAGTTTTATGGATGCTTATTCTGGGTACAACCAGATTAAAATGAAGCCTCGGGATAGGGAGAGTACCTCTTTTATTACCCCAATGGGAACTTATTGTTATAATGTTATGCCTTTTGGATTGAAAAATGCAGGTGCAACATATCGGCGGCTGATGAATAAGGTGTTTGCAGAGAAAATCAGTCATAACATGGAGGTTTACGTTGATGATATACTGATGAAGAGCAAGAAAGCTGTTGATCATCTAGTTGATCTAGGTCAGACCTTTGATCAACTAGAGAAATATCAAATGAAGCTGAACCCCACCAAATGCATATTCGGAGTACGAGAAGGTATATTTCTCGGATACATTGTTAATCAACGAGGTATTGTGGAGAACCCTAAAAAGATCAAGGCTCTATTAGAGCTACGATCTCCAACCATGAAGAAGGAAGTACAAAGCCTCAAGGGCGAGTAGCAGCACTTAATAGATTTGTGTCATGAGCAACGGATAGATGCCTCCCATTCTTCAACATACTCCGAAGAACTTTTGAGTGGAATGAGGAATGAGAGAAAGTTTTTCAAGAGTTGAAAAAATATCTAAGGACACCTCCATTATTTTCCAGGCCAGTGAAGGGAGATAGATTGTACTTGTATCTAGCAGTCTCAGAGAATGCTGTTAGTTCGGCATTTATAAGATTGGAGGATGGAGTGCAGAAACTAGTTTACTAAACCAACAAAGCTTTCCGAGGAGTAGAAATCAAATATCCAAGGTTGGAAAAGTTGGCACTAGCGTTGATTGAAGCAAGCAAAAAAATGAGGCCATACTTCCAAGCCCATACTATAGCGGTGTACACCGACATGCCATTAGGAAGATTGATGTATTGGGCAGTGCAGCTCGGTGAATATGATATAATTTATGAGCCTAGGTCGTCGCTCAAAGGGCAAGCAGTAGCGGACTTTATCGCATAATTTACTTAAGAGAATACCTCCGAAGAACAGAATTTTAATACTGATCAACCTGTGGATATTATAGGATCATTAAATGCAAACCCCGACCAACTTACGTCGGTAGGCAAGCAGCAAGAACGACTAGTCGAGCAGGAGAAGATGACTGACGAGCAGCGAGAAGTACTAAAGAAGGACAAAAGGAAGTACCAGATATTCCACCGAGGAACTCTCTCTGATCAAAATTTCGATGATAAGTTACCCATATGGAATTTGTTTGTGGATGGCTCTTCGTGTACTGCGGGCAGTGGAGCAGGGATTGTTTTGAAAAGTAAGGATGAGATTGATGTGGAGTATGCTCTGCGCTTTCAATTTAAAGCTTCTAGTAATGAGGTCGAATATGAAGCAATGATCGTGGGACTAAACTTGGCCAAAACCATGAAGGCAGAGAAAGTCATTGTGTACAGTGACTCTCAGTTAATTATAAATCAAGTTCTGGGGGTGTATGCATCAAAAGGAGAATTAATGATCAAGTATCATGCTAAAGCAATGGAGGATGTATCAAGTCTTACTGCAGTACAGTTGATTAGGATACCAAGATTGGAGAACGCAAGAGCAGACTCACTAGCTCGATTGGCATCAGCCACTCGCACCGAGCTACAAAGAACCATCCCAATAGAAATCCTAGTTGGTCGGAGCATAAACGAAGATCTAATGATGAATTTCATTGCCCTCGAATTAGGACCATCTTGGATGGATCCCATCAGGTCCTATATTGAAGATGGGACTTTACCAACTGATAAACTCGCAGCCAAAAAACTAAAGTTTAAAGCTGCTCGTTATGTATTGATTAGTGGCATTTTGTACAGACGAGGAGTTATAGCAGGGCTACATAGATGTGTCCATCCCTCTGAAGTGAAAGATTTGATCGAAGAGGTTCATGAAGGGTCTTGTGGAGCCCATGTAGCTGGTTGGACACTCTTACAAAGAATAACCACACAGGGGTACTACTGGCCGACAATGAGAGCTGATTGTGCAGCTTATGCTAAGAAGTGCGATAAATGCTAACGCTTTTCGTCCATCCGAAGAACTCCTCAGGCATTGTGAACACCCATAACGTTCCTGTTGATGTAAAAAATTAGATCACTCTAATAATTCAATCACAGATAAATAAATGAGACAAAGAATTTTAAAGTGGTTCAGCCTTATAAGAATGGCCTACATCCACTGTTGCTTTATTGCTGAGTGTTTGGGAACTCTCGATTACAAGTTATCTCAAGAAATTCTGATGTTGGAGTCCCTTTACAATGAGGATTGTACAATGTATTTATAGCCCTGAGGCTATAATGTGAAAGGGTAATACATTAAATGATGTACATATGAAAGGGTAATACATTTAATGCCCTCTTTGCGTGCGCGTCCAAATGATAAGCATCTAATGAGCAGTTAAACTGTTGGTATCCTGCTTCGAGGTGCAGCTCGGACCGCCATGAGTAGCTCGGACTGCCTAAGCTCCTCGGTATTTAAGAGTTCCTCGGAGAGGCATTGTTCCTCGGAGCTTGTGAGTTCCTCGGGGAACTAGTCTTCCTCGTTGTAGTCTTGTTCCTCGGAGCGAGTGGGTTCCTCGGAAATGTTTGTTGTTGCCATGTAGATATCCACGTATCTTCATATGATTGGTCCATGTCAGCAGATTAATTTTGGTATTAATAGAAGCCCCCAATGTTTCATAGTTCGAAATTTGAGGAGTATGGAACATTCTTTCTCGGAATATGGTAGCTTTAAATAATCTTCCTGATTTTTAGGAGCGTTTCACTTGTATTTATTTCTCCTTCCCAATTCGTAGAATCATGCTTTTTTGGACTTTTTTGAGTGCTTCGATTCTCGCGTTACTTTTCGTCTTCTTAGCCGCTGTTGTCTGCTTCAATTCCCGTGCCACCTTTTCTCTTTTTAGCCGCTGTTGTCCGCTTTGATTCCCGCGCTACTTTTCATCTTTTTAGCCGCCGGTAATGTAATCATCCTTTTTTGTAATCATTACTTCACCATTTCCCAAGGCAAGGTATTTAAACTTCACAGACGCTCCCATCGTCTTCTACCTTTCAAATTTTTATCTTCGAGTTTTACGTCGTCTCTTCCTACTCTCTTGTGCATTCATCTTTTTCGTCGTTCGTTGTCAACAGCTCTATTCTTTTTCTGTAAGATCTTCTTCTTTCTTCTTCATTTCTTTTATTCATCATCATGGTTTACTCTATTGAGTCTCTTGAAAAGTTTCGCTCTGATTTTTCCATTCCCTCTTGGGTTGTCTTGGAAGAGCTTTCTGAGCCTTCTGATTATTTCAATTTGGCTGAGGGACATTGGTTCCCCAGCCTTTATATTGCTGAGTGTGGATTTTCTTTTCCACCAAATCCCTTGTGTCTGGAATTTCTTCATTATTTGACGTCGTTCCTGCGAGAATAGCCCCCAACACATGGAGAATAGTTAATGGGGTGCATAAATTAAATCAAGTCCATGGAACACGCATAGGAATTCCAGAAATCATGTACTGCTATAGATGGGTAGTTAATGATAATATTTTTTATTTAAAAACTAGATTTTTAAATAGAGCCTTAGTAGTCAATCTCCCTGATGCCAATAAGGATTATTTTGAACATGGGGTTGTCATAAAAAATTGGCAACACCCTCCATTAGCTGGAGATGAGGTTTATGAAGGTCCCAGATGCCCTCCTTATGGCAACGGGATAGGTTATTTTTATTTTATTTTATTTTGAAATCATGTTTCTTTTGTGTTTGATAAAATGTGCCACTAATAACAATGTTTATTTATTTGCAGTTGATAACAAAAGAAAGTGCCCAAAGGAAGCAGATGTTAATGTAAGACATCTGAAACTTATCTGGAGTCTGCATCAGAGTGTTGTCGATGAGCACATTAGGTTGGCCTCGTATCTGCTCCAGTACAAGAGCTGCACCACTTCCTTCACTGCTCGTCCAGTGATAAGTGAATCAGAGCCAGTTTCTGCTTCCACAAGCTCATCACCTGAATCCAATATTCCTTTAAGTGAAAGGATGAAGAAAAGAAGACCTCCTGCCCTGTTTGAGAAGACTGCCTCCGAGTCTGGGGAGGTAAAAAGGAGTAGAATTGATGTCCCAAGGGAGGGGACAAAGAAGACTGATGCAGCTCGTCCAACTGCTCCTGTTAAAGTTGCTGAGAAGCCTGCAGTGGCTCCGAGCAGGTCTGCTGCTCCTGAATAGGTGATTGTGATATCACCGACCAAGGGTTCTTCCTTGGTTGAATCGGTACATGTTCCCCCGAGGAGGCTGAAGAAGAGTTCCTCGGTGAATTTGGCTGATACCATTACTCAGCCCCCAGTTACTGGAACTGGAGTTCCAACTTTTGTTCCCCCGAGCTATGCCATGAGCTCGGTAAAGTCCTCGATCATTCCTGAGGTACAAGGTACTGAAGAGATCCTTACTCGGGACATGGTCACCTCACTAGCTGCTCGCCACCTTGCTTCTGTAAGTCTCTTTACTTTGAATTTTTCATATTTCCTTTGTCATTTCTGTTTCTAACTTGTTTTCTTTTTCTGTTCACAGTTGACGAGCTACTTCAATATAATCCTGAAGAAGGATGAAACGATTAAGGCTTCTTGCTCCTCGTCCAGTGTGGAAGGAGCTCTGGAAGAAGCTACCAAGTCTCTGGAAGATTCTCGCCAGAAATATGTTGATGACAAAGCTGTCTGGGAGAAAAAGCTTGCCTCCTCCGAGCAAGAAAAATATCGGGTTGTTGATGCCTCCAAGGAGTTGGAGAATAGAATAAATGCCTCGGAGAAGGCAAATAAGGAGCTCGAAGAGAAGCTCAAAACTGCTGGAGAGCTTGAAGATAAGCTCAGTGTTGCTGAGGAAAGGTTGGGCAGCTTCAAGAAGTAGGTCGGCAAAAGGAGGAAGCAGAAAATAAATTGAAGGCTGCTGAGAACCTTCTGTCTGAGAAACTTTCCTCGGAGAAGCTGAAGAGGAAAGCTGTTGTGAAGAAGTCCTTCAGCTCTGGCTGGGATAAGGGGTGGAATAAGGGGTTGGCTGGCATGGTGTCGCAAGTAGACTATGGCAGTCTCAAATACTTTAGGGACGGATGGGTTGCTGCCCTTCAGTAAATGAAGGTCGACGAGTCTTCTGAGCTCTTCCAGAGACATATCCCTGGTCCCCCCCCCAACTCCAGAAGAATTAGAAGAGGACGAAGCTACCTCTGAAGAGTCTTCGATGGTGATGGGAGATCGTGCCCTAACCATCCAGCCTGCTGCCGAGGAAAATCAGCACATTGTTTCATCCTTCGAGCAACTTTCTACTCTACCTGAGCAACTATCTCTTCCCTCCGAGCAATCTACCTCTTCATCCCAGCCTCCCGAAAAGGTTTTGGGAGATAAGGAAAAGGTTTAGTGTTGTTCGGTTTTCTCTTTATTTTTTTTCTCTTTATTATATATAACTCGGAAGATGTAACTCTGAATTATGATCTAATAAAATTTGAACTTTTTGTATACTGTTGTCTATCTTTCATTCATACTCTGCTTATTCTTCTTATTGATGATTGGTCTTCTTTCTCTGTTAGTTTCTGGCCAGGATGGAACTGATATCTGCCCATGACAAAAAGTTGTTGCAACAATGCAATGAGTACTTTAAGGCTGGTCACACAAACTTGAGTGCTACACAAGTTGTCGACATCCTTGGTCATGATGCTTCAGAAAAGGCTCTGGAAGCATATCAGTATCTGAAGTGTCTGCTTGATCGGGCTGTAGCCAATAACATTGCCTATTATGAGATGATCGAGGATCTTCAAAGAACCCTTAAGGACCTTCAGTTTCAATATAAAGAATCCACTGCTTTGTTGCATGAGGGGTACGAGAAGAAGTACCAGCAGATCATTGACGATAAGGGCAACGAGAAGATCTTTGCTAGGTAAGATGTAAGGGAGAGAACCTTGAGAGGTGAAGTCGAAGAATGCCGACAGATTGTTGAGTTGTTGGAAAAGGAAAATAACAACCTGCAGAAGGAGCTGTCATAATTGAAGTCTGCAGCTTCCACTTCTAGTGCCTTGATCCCAGTGACCGATGAGGGATTTTCGTTCTTAGAGGTTGAGAACGCCAAGTTGAGGGAAGAGTTGGAGACTTTGAGAATCTCTGGCACCTCTACATCTTCCCGCGGTCGAGCAAGAGCTCCTCGGGGACGAGCAATAGCAGCTCAGGTTCTTGTCGAGGAACAGAGGACTCAGTCTTCCTTAGATAACCAGGCTTTCCAACTAATGGCGAAGAACCAAGCGTTGTCTGATATGTCGAAGAAGATTAGGGACCTGGAAAAACAGCTCTCTGCGCAGAAGTCAATCTTGGAGAATAATGAGCTTTTCATCAAGAATCTCCACGAGCAGCTAGAAAGGCTAACATATCAATTCCACAAACAACCCAGGGAGTTCTGGATGGCTGGATACAACGAAGCACTATTCCACTTGGACGATCGTATCCAGAATGCCAACAATGAGGGCTACAAGAAAGGCTGGCTGAATGACTTAGGTGTGTTGAAGCTCGAGCAAGGTCATTATCTGTGGGACTATCATGATCCTGGGTTGCTTGACTTGCCTGTGCCACCATACAATTTGGACATGGATTGGATCCCTGCTCGGGCCATTCCTCGGAGCTTAATTTCAAAGTATCTCGGTGACTACAATTTACATTCTCAAATCGAGGTATCTCTTCCTGAGCATCTTTTAGATCGCCCATCCGTGATGAACGTCAGGATGTTGAAGGATCACAACTTCATCAATTCTCCTCTGTCTTTAAATGATCCGCCTGCTGGCGAGGAACCTGTGTCAAAAGCATAGGGGAAGAAACTAGTAGAATAGGAATTTTTGATGTAATAGTTTGTATACATGTCAATGTAACTGTAATGTAATTTATTTTGAATTCAATGAAAGACTTTCATTTTTGTTTGCAAATCTTGTTTGCTACTGTCTTGTAATTATCAAACGCTTTATATTTATGCATATATGTTAAAAAGATAACAATATTGTGTTGTTTTTCGACCAACTCATTAACAATTAAAAAATTGTAAGTATCAATATTGTTGCTCGATCACTTAATAATAAAGTAATGAGTATAAAAATGTTGTTTAAAATGTTTCCAACCAACCAAGGTTGTTAGATTCTCCATGTCGACCAACTACAGTTAGTGGGTTTTTATCCCCGACCAGCTATAGTTAGTCTTTTTGAAATAATTTTACCCATAAAATGTTTTTGACCAACCAAGATCGGTAAATTTTGCTTGTCGATTAACTATAGATGGTGGGTTTTTATCTCCGACCGGCCATAGTTAGTAGACTTTTATCTTAAATGTTTTCGACCAACCAAGGTCGGTAAATTTTCTTTGTTGACCAACTACAGTTGGTGGGTTTTTATCCCCGACCAGACATAGTTAGCAACTTTTGTACTTTCTGGAATAATCTTACCTCCCGACCAACATAAGTTGGCATTTGCGAGAATTTTTTGTTTCCTAGCCAAACAGGTTGGCATTTTTAGGAATATTTCGTTTCCTAGCGAAACAAGTTGGCATTTTTAGGAATATTTCGTTTCCTAGCGAAACAGGTTGGCATTTTTAGGAATATTTTGTTTCCTAACCAACCGAAGTTGGCATTTTTAGGAATATTTCGTTTCCTAACCAACCGAAGCTGGCATTTTTAGGAATATTTTGTTTCCTAACCAACCGAGGTTGGCATTTTTAGGAATATTTTGTTTCCTAACCAGCCGAGGCTGGCATTTTTAGGAATATTTAATTTCCTAACCAACCGAGGTTGGCATTTTTAGGAATATTTTGTTTCCTAACTAGCCGAAGCTGGCATTTTTAGGAATATTTTGTTTCCTAACTAGCCGAAGCTGGCATTTTTAGGAATATTTTGCTGCTGAGCAGCCTGAGCTTTGCCGAGTTTTGCTGAGTAGTGTGTAGCACTAGTATTCCCCGAAAAATTCTCAATAAAAGGAGAGACTTTAGCAGAATATCTTCATTTTATTCATACTGATGGAACTGTGTTACATATATATTACTGATAATACTTGCGTAGGTGCTCTGCGTTCCATGCATTCTTGAACTCTTCCCCCTCTAGAGTTGCTATTCGATAAGTTCATGGTCGAACAACTTCTGTAACTCAGTATGGTCCATGCCAGTTTGCTTCCAGCTTATCGTGCTTTTGAATTACTTTCTTCAGTACATAGTCTCCTTCTTTCAAGTCGCACCTCTTCACCATTTTGTTGTAGAACAAAGTTGTTCGTTGCTGGTAAGAAGCATTTCTAATGGCTGCTTCTTCTCTAACTTCCTCGAGCATGTCTAAATCCAGTCTTCTCATTAAGTCGCTGATAGGGGAATTGAAATTCAGTACCCTGTGTGTTGGAAGGCCCAACTCGGCAAGTATGACAGCTTCACTTCCAAACGCCAGGATGTATGGTGATTCTCCAGTTGCTACTCGGGGAGTAGTTCGGTAAGCCCAAAGTACTGATTGTAACTCGTTGATCTAGTTCGCTTTTGCATCATCTAATCTTTTCTTCAAGCCATTTAGCGGCGACCTGTTTGTCACTTCAGTTTGTCCATTGCTTTGAGGATGGCGTGGTGCTGAGTGGACCTTCAAAATATTTGATTGATGACAATAGGCGGCAAACTCCTCGTTATCAAATTGTGTTCCATGGTCTGTGATGAAGGCATGAGGTAGACCATATCGACAAATGATGTTCTTCCAAACAAATTGGTACACCTTCTCGTACGTCATGTCAATGAGTGGCTCAGCTTCTACCAATTTAGTAAAATAATCCACTGCGATGACGAGGTACTTGAACCTTCCTCGGGTCGTTGGCAGTGGCCCAACCAAGTCAATTCCCCATATGGCAAATGGCCAAGGGGAAGTTATGGGTGTCGACAATGCTTGTGGAGTTCTTTGAATGGAGGAAAAGCGCTGGCACTTTTCACACTTCTTGGCGTAGGCTATACAATCAGTCCTCATCATCGGCCAGTAGTATCCTTGCGTCATTACCCTTTGTAAAAGCGTCCGACCTGCTACATGTTCTCCACAAGACCCTTCATGGATCTCTTCAATTAATTCTTTCACCTCGGAGGGGTGTACACATCTCTGCAAACCTGCCATAATTCCTCGTCTATATAAAACACCATTAGTTAATACATACCGAGCAGCTTTAAACTTTAATTTTTTGGCAGCGAGCTTGTCAATTGGCAATTCTTCCTTCTCGATATACGCCCTGATGGAATCCATCCAAGATGGTCCTAAATCAAGGGTGATAAAGTTCATCGTCAGATCTTCATCTATGCTCCGACCAGCTAACACTTCAATTGGGATTGTTCGTCGTAGCTCGGTGCGAGTAGCTGATGCTAGTCGAGGTAGGGCATCTGCTCTCGCATTCTCCATTCTTGATATTCTGACCAGCTGAATAGCGGTAAATTCTGACACCAGCTCCTTTGCCTTTGTATGATATCTGATCATCAATTCTCCTCTAACTGCATATACTCCCGTCATTTGGTTTATGATCAATTGAGAATCACTGAAAACAATGACCTGTTGTGCCTCCATAATTTTTGCTAAACCAAGTCCTGCAATCATGGCCTCATACTCATCCTCATCCTCATTGTTTGAAGCTTTGAATTGGAAACGCAAGGCGTATTCCATATCGACCTCATCCGGAGTGCTCAAAACTATCCCTGCACCGCATCCTGTAGTGCAAGATGAGCCATCTACATATAGTCTCCATATAGGTAACTCGTCTTCAAATTTCTGATCAGTTAGAGTTCCTCGGTGAAATATTTGTTGCTTCATTTCCTCCTCGGATTCTTCTTGTTCTTCGTCGATCATTTCTTCTTGCCCTTTTACCAACCGAAGTTGGTCTGAGCCCGAAGTCAATGATCTTGTAACATCCACTTGCCCTTTTACCAACTGGAGTTGGTTTGAGTCAGTGTTTGTTGATCCTGTAACATCCACAGGTTGATCAACGAGAAACTCTGGTTTCTCGTCCGGAGTCCTCACAACTATCTCTGCATCGCATCCTGTAACATCCACACGCCCTTTTACCAATCAAAATTGGTCTGAGCCTGTGTTCGTTGATCCTGTAACATCCACAGGCTGATCAGCGAGCAACTTTTGTTCCTCGGAGCTATCAGGATAGGTGAACTCCGCTATAAAATCTGCTACAGCCTGCCCTTTAAGCGATGATCTGGGTTCATAGACTATATCATATTCACCGAGCTCTATTGCCCAGTACATCAATCTTCCTGATTTTTCTGGCTTATGCAGGGCTTGCCTCAATGGCATATCAGTATATACTACTATGGTATGAGCCTGGAAATATGGCCTCATTCTCCTACTCGCCTTAATCAGCGCCAGTGCCAATTTCTCCAGCCTTGGATATCTAATCTCTGGTCCTCGGAAGGCCTTACTTGTGTAGTAAATTGGCTTGATCTCCTTATTCACATTGAGCTCGTGACATAAGAAGTTTGGGTCTATCCCAGGCATATCTTCATGACTCCACGCAAAATTTCATCTTCTGCTTCTAAGGAAAATTATCAATTCCTATTTTAATGAGGCTTCCAACGACGAACCTATTTGAGTTGTTCGCTCAGGGTGCTCGTCGTCCAGAATGATGTTTTCAGTAGCGTCCACCACTTGACCCTTCATGAGTTGCGACTCATCTCGAGGATCCAATGTTTCAATTTCTGCACCTTCATCCACTTGATATGTAGTACTCTTTTTCTTTGATTCTTCCAATTCTTCTTGCTCGGCGGATGAATAGTAGCATTCCCGAGCTACTTTCTGATCACCTTTCATAACTCCTACTCCAAAGTTTGTTGGAAATTTTAGGCACTGATGCACTGTAGATGGTACAACCTCGAACTTCTTCAATCCTACTCTTCCCATGATGACATTGTACGATGACTGGACATTCTTATCCATCACGAAGAAACGTATTCTTTCTGTCCGACAAGTAGGCCACGTACCAATGAATATATCCAACTTGATCGTCCCAAGTGGAAATACTTTTTTGCCAGCAAAACCAATGAGGGGTCTGTGGTAAGGCTCCATTTTAGATAGCTTTAGATTTAAACTATCAAAGCACGAGTAGAACATGATGTCTGTCGAGCTACCAATGTCGACCAGCACTCTTGAAATCATGACTTCCTTCATTCTCATTTTGATCACCAGCGGGTCATCATGAGGATATAAAACACCTGCAAGGTCATTTTTTGAAAAACCGATAACCAATTTCTCATTGTTCACCTTTCTCGGACGATCTTCGTCAGCTTGATTTATTCGCTGAATGTACGAGCAAGCTTGAGCCTCACCGAGGTAAGCTTTTCTTTCTGCAGTAAGGTCTCCTCCTCCTACATCTCCTCCTATAATAACATTACAATCAAATGACCCAAAGCGTATTGAAAATACCTCTCGTTCTGGATGCCTTGGTTTCTTGGGAAGATCGAGATCATCCTCTCGATCAACTTCATGGTTTCTCTTTTTGTTCTCCTCTACTCGACGAGGAGATCTAGACCTCTCTCTAGTTCGGTCATTGTTTCTTCATTCGCCTCCCCGATCAACATACTTTGTTAGCTTTCCTCGTCGGATGAGTGTTTCAATCTCATTCTGAAGAGCTATGCAATTTTTGGTCATATGGCCATGATCCTTGTGGAACTCGCAATATTTTTCTCTATTCCTCGTGTCAGGGTCTGCCTTCATTTTCTTTGGCCAGTTTAACTCCTCGTTGTTCTTAATTTCTTTCAGGACGTGGTTGATATTTACCTTCAAAGGTGTGTAATTATCAAATTTCCTCAAGACCTCCCATGACGACCTATTTTTGGATTGTTTGTCACCACCATTGTTCTTATGTTCTTTCTTCTTACCTTTATCAACTTCCACCTTGGTTTCTTTGGCGTCCATATTCTTCTTCGCAGACATAGCCTCCTCGACATTCATAATCTTGGACGCTTTTCCCATCAGGTCCGACATGGTTCGAGGTGGATCTTTGGCCAAAGTGTAGTACAACTTGTTTTGCAGTAGTCCACTCATCAAACTGGTAATCGATGTCTTCTCCTCATAATCAATGACTTCGAGTTTCTCGTTATTAAAACGAGTTATATAATCTCTGGTACTCTCACCATCTTTTTGTCTAACACTTAACAAATGAGCTACTCATTTCACTGGCTTTGCTCCAAAGAAGAAATTCCCAATGAATAGATCAGCCAGTTGAAGAAAAGTTGAAATCTTACCCCGAGGAAGACTATTATACCATATTTGAGCAGATCCGGTAAGTGTTCTCGAGAATGCTCTGCATCTCATCTCATCTGGGACAGCATAGATGTCGGCTGCAGCTTGGTATTGTTCTATATGTAGGACAGTGTCAGTCTTTCCATCATACTTGGGAGTCACAACAGGTACTTTGAACTTTGATGGTGTTGGAAAATCAACAATGTTCTGGACAAAAGGTGTTCCTCGAACAAAGGTTCGTTGTAGAGGATTCTTGGCCTTAGCCATTTCCCCTAATCTATCCTCCAGCCTCTGAATAGATCCTTTCCATGCATCATTTCCTTCCTCGGGCATATTGGTTCGAGCAACTGATCGTGTTAAAGTAGCTTCCTGGGATTTATCTTGACGTGCAACTGGTCGGTCATAGGATCTATCTTGACGAGCAGCTGGTCGCGACTGGGCAGATCCTTCCCTTAAATCTGATGGTCGTCGAAAGCTCCTTGACGCTGTATTAAGAGGACTTTTGTTCCTCCTAGGGCCTAATCGGTCGAAAGGATAAACCCTACTTAATCTTTCCAATGCGCTGGTCCTTTCTGGGGAGAGGGTGACACGTTGTTCAGTATCCATGGCTCGCACCGATGAAGTTCGCCCAGGTTGATAAGAGAAATCATCAGACTCCTCTTTGGGATGTGAGTTAGTACGCCTAGTACGCGAAGAAAGCGCACGGATATTTCTTTGAATGCTTCGTGGTCCGTAATGGGCTGATGCACCGCCATGGAGGGTTTGGATGAGTTGTCGCATTGTTTCTTGCATGACGGTCTGGCCTTGAGCCACATTTGCCATTATTCCAGTCAGATCTGGAATAATTGGTGGAGCAGATGGATTTGGAGGGGTTCCAGCGTTTCGATTGCTAGATTCAGGAATATCCGCCATTGGTAAGGGATGGTTTTTTGATGAAAAACGTTATTATCAGTCGTTTCCCACAGACGGCGCCAATCTGTTGATGTAAAAAATTAGATCACTCTAATAATTCAATCACAGATAAATAAATGAGACAAAGAATTTTAAAGTGGTTCAGCCTTATAAGAAAGGCCTACATCCACTGTTGCTTTATTGCTGAGTGTTTGGGAATTCTCGATTACAAGTTATCTCAAGAAATTCCGATCTGGGAGTCCCTTTACAATGAGGATTGTACAATGTATTTATAGCCCTGAGGCTGTAATGTGAAAGGGTAATACATTAAATGATGTACATATGAAAGGGTAATACATTTAATGCCCTCTTTGCGTGCGCGTCCAAATGATAAGCATTTAATGAGCAGTTAAACTGTTGGTATCCTGCTTCGAGGTGCAGCTCGAACCGCCATGAGTAGCTCAGACCGCCTAAGCTTCTCGGTATTTAAGAGTTCCTCGGAGAGGCATTGTTCCTAGGAGCTTGTGAGTTCCTCTGGGAACTAGACTTCCTCGTTGTAGTCTTGTTCCTCGGAGCGAGTGGGTTCCTCAGAAATGTTTATTGTTGCCATGTAGATAGCCACGTATCTTCATATGATTGGTCCATGTCAGCAGATTAATTTTGGTATTAACAGTCCCCTTGGCCATTTTCCATGTGGGGGATAGACTTGGTCGATCCACTCTCGATGACCAGGGGAACATTCAAGTACCTTGTGGTTGTTGTGGATTATTTTACAAAATGGGTGGAAGCTGAGCCCTTTATTGATATGACATACAACAAAGTCTATCAATTCATTTGGAAAACATTATTTGCAGATATGGTCTCCCATATGCATTCATCACTGACCATGGAACCCAGTTTGATAATAAGGAGTTTGCTGCATACTGTCATCAATCCAATATACTGAAAACTCATTCTGCACCAGGTCACCCCCAGAGCAATGGACAAACTGAGGTGACAAATACAACACTACTAAATGGATTGAAGAAACGATTAAATAGTGCAAAAGAAAATTGGATTAATGAACTACACTCTGTGTTATGGGCCTATCGCACCACACCGCGAACAGCAACTGGGGAGTCCCCATACATGCTGACATTTAGGAGTGAGGCTGTCATACCGGTTGAATTGGGTCTACCTAAGCATAGAGTACTAAATTTCAACTCTCCTATCAGTGACTTGATGAGAATATTAGACCTAGATATGCTCGAAGAAGTTAGGGAAGAAGAAGCGATCAGGAATGCAACATATCAACAACGAACAACTTTGTTCTATAACAAAAGAGTGAAGAAGTGTGATTTGAAATAAGGGGATTATGTGCTAAAGAAAGTGATCCAAAAGAACAACAAACTGGAATGGACCCTACAGAGTAGCAGAAGATTTTGGCCCAGGGACATAAAGGATTGAAACCCTGGAAGGAGAAGAATTCAAGAATGCATGGAATGCAGAGAATCTACGCAATTATCAATGATTGTACTTCCTATGTAATGCAGTTTCTTCAATATAAATAAAGTGATGCTTCATCCAGTTTCTTTCTTTGGTTCAATTTTTTTGGAATATTAGTGCTACACCCTACACATCAAATTCAGAGAAATTACCAACTCCGGTTGGTCAAAAATCATTTACCACCAAACTCCGGTTGGTCAGAAACTTATTTACCACCAACTCTGGTTGGTCGGAAACTTATTTACCACCAACTCCGATTGGTCGAAAACTCATTTACCACCAAACTTCGATTGGTCGGAAACTTATTTACCACCAACTCCGGTTGGTCGAAAACTCATTTACTACCAACTTCGGTTGGTCGAAAACTTATTTACCACCAACTCCGGTTGGTCGGAAACTTATTTACCACCAACTCCGGTTGGCCAAAAACTTATTTACCACCAACTCTGGTTGGCCGAAAACTTATTTACCACCAACTTCGGTTGGTCGAAAAACATTTACCACCAACTACGGTTGGTCGAAAACTTATTTACCACCAACTTCAGTTGGTCGGAAAACAATTACCAACAACTCTGGTTGGTCGGAAACTTATTTACCACCAACTCCGGTTGGTCAGAAAGCAATTAACTCAAATTAAACAACAAATGGGATAAGCATTATATATACACATATATTTATCAACTATCAGACAAGAACTTTCTACAAATTATTTAGAAGACAATGAAATGGAAAAAAAAATTCATTCAAAACGAATAGAATTACACATGATGTGAAAAATATACTTCTTTACAATAAAAATCCTATTCTATCGGTTTTTTCCCTTCTGCCTTTGAAATAGGTTCTACTCCAACAGGAGGGTCTTCTAAGGCATAAGGAGAATTTATAAAATTTACATCTCTCAGCATTCTGACATTCATCACATAAGCCCAATCAAGCAAATGCTCTGGGCGAGATATATCAACGTTGTCATGAAAATTGTAGTCATCAAGATATTTGGAGATTAAGCATCGAGGAATGGCCCGAGAAGGTATCCAATAAAAATCAAGCTTAAAAGGAGGCACGGGCAAGTCGAGCACTCCAGGCTCATAATAATCCCATAAGTAGTTCCCTTGCTCCAATTTCAGCACACACATAGCATTCAACCATCCTTGCTTGTACTCCTCATTATTCGACTGCTGGATCCGATCATCAAGATGGTAAAGGGATTTATTATACCCATCCATCCAAAATTCTCTGGGTTGTTTATGGAATTGGTAAGTTAACCTCTCCAGTTGCTCGTGGAGATTCTTCACCAGGATTTCCTTATTTTCCAAGCCAGAACGCTGGGTAGTAGGTTGCTCGCTGAGGTTCAGGATTTTCTTGGACATCTCTGCCAAAGCTTTATTCATCGCCACAAACTGAAATGCCTGATGCTCCAAGGATTTTTGAGTTCTTGCTTCTTCAATAGAAACCCGACCACCCCTTGCTCGTCCCCGAGAAGAAGGTCTTGCTCATCCACAAGAAGAGGTAGAAGGTCCAGCTCTTTTCAAAGCTTCAAACTCATCTCGTAAGTTGGCATTTTCTACCTCCAAGAAAGAGAAACCTTCATCATTAACAGGGACCAGGGCCCCCAAGGAAGATGCGGCAGACTTGAGTTATTGAATCTCTTCTTACAAAATAATTTTTTCCTGCTCTAACAACTTAGCAATATGCCTATGCTCTTCAACCTCAAGCTTCAGAACGCTCTCTTTCTTCTCATAAGCAGAGATGAATTTATCATATCCTTTTTCATCACTCAATTGCTGATATTTCTTTTTGTACCCTTGATACAGAAGTGCGGAGGATTCTTTGTACTACTGCTAGAGTTCCTCGATCATTCCTTAGAGGTCCTCAATCATCTTATAGTAAGACACATTATTGGAAACAACGCGATCGAGCAAGCACTTCAGATATTGGTAAGCTCCAACTGCCCGTTCAGAAGCATCTGAACCGAGGATATCAATGATTTCAGTCTCATCAAGATCTGCATGACCCGCTTTAAAATAGTCATTGCATTTCTTCATTAATTATGTATCATGAGCTGATAAGAGCTCCGTCCTGGACATAAACTAGCAAACATAAATATAAAGAATCAATAAGGTTGCGGAGAGAGCAAGTAGGGGAGAAATTCGAGATGAACAACCAAAAATTCAAATTTTATTTCATCATAAGAAAAGATACAAAGTCTTAGATTACATTCAACAGAAGAACAAAATAAAAATCTGATCAAGTTTACACCTTCTCTTTGTTCCTTGTGACTTCCTCAAAAGGTTTGGATAAAGGGGTTGGTTGCTCGGAAGATAATGATAGCTGCTCGACGGAAGTACTGGTTGGTTGGAGTTGCTCGGTAGGTTGAACAACTGGAAGAATAGAAACCCGATCTTCGATCATTATGGAAGACTAATTTGAGGCCGCTTCGTCCTCTTCTTATTCTCCAGGAGAGGGAGGAGGGCCATGAGTGTGTCGCCAGAATAATTCAGAATCCTTAGCAACTTTCAGCTCTTTCAAGGCTGCGACCCATCTGTACCTAAAATATTTAAGGCTGGCATACTCTATTTGAGAAGACATAGCAGCCAGGACTTTGTTCCATCCTTTATCCCAACCATCACTGAAAGACTTTTTAACTTCTTTTTTCCTCTTTGCCCTCTCTGAGGAGGTCCTTTCCCTAAGAAGATCCTTGACAGCCTTCAATTTCTCCTCCACCTCCTTCTTCTTTCGCTCAATATCTTTAATAGCAACAACCTCATTTTCAACAGCCTTGAGTTTATCCTCAAGCTCCTTGTTATTCTGTTCAAGATTTTTATTGCTCAGAAAAAACTCTTTCAATTTCTTCTCCAATTACTTGGAGGCATTCTCAGCTTGATTTTTGTCCACTCAATGGACTTGAGTTGCTTTTCCCAGGCAACCTTATCTTCCTCGTACTTTTGATGAGAGTCTTTTAAAGACTGGGTCAGACCAACGAAGGCTTCATCTACCCCTCCCGAGGAACTTGAAGCATTGATTACTTCATCCTTCTTCAAAAGACTGTTGAAACACGTCACTAGCTAGAGGAAGAAATAACGATGAGTCAATATATGAACATAATATTAGAAAGTGAAAGAATTATGCTAACAATACTTACTGAGGTAATGTGTTAAGCAGCCAGTGTAGTGATTCTCTCACAAGAAAGGGAATCCTCAATGTCTTGGAATTCTCGGATAGTCCAGTATTTTAGCAAACCCACAGCGAATCTCGGAGAAACAAATGTTGGAACACCACCTTCAATAGTTGAAGGTTGAGAGGCAAGTTCAGCAGGTCTCTCAGAAGAACTTTTCTTTAACTTCCTCGGAGGACCAGGAACATTCTCAACTAGAGACATTGTCTTTGTTGGTGATATGACAATAACCTCACTCGGAGGAGTAATAGCAACAATCTTGCTCGGAGCCACATGGGCCTTCTCAACAGCTTTCTCAGTAGCAGCAGGAGGAGGTGCATCAATAATTCTCGTCCCTTCTTCTGGAACATTTTGTTTTCTTTTCTTTGCTTCCACATTGGTAGAAGCAGATTTATCAAAGAAAGCAAGATCTTTTCTTTTCTTCATTAGGTTACTGATGGGAGAAATTGACTCGGAGGAAGAACCTTCTACACTAGTCTCAGAAGCTGGCACTTGTTTAAAATTAATTACCGCTGGACAAGGACGAGCAGTGAAAGACGAGGTATAACTCTTGTACTGCAATAAATAAGAGGCAACCCTAATATGTTCCTCAGCAACAGATTGGTGAGAATACCAGATAAGTTTCAAATGCTTTAAATTAACGTCAGCTTCTTTTGGAGGTTTTCTTTTACTGTCAACTGTAACAAAATAAAAAGAAATCTCAGTGATACATTTTGTCAAACACCAAGAAAACAATATTTCAAAAAATAAAAATAACCTATTCCTTTGCCATAAAGGGGACACTTGGGACCCTGATATACGTCATCTCGATTTAATGGAGAATGTTGCCAATTTTTCATAACAACCCCATGCTCAAAGTAATCCTTATTGGCGTCGGGAAGATTGACAACTAAAGCCCTATTCAAAAACCTAGTTTTCAAATAAAATATGGAATCACTAACAACCCATCTATAGAAATACATAATCTCCGAAATCCCTAAATGGGATCCATGGAGTTGGTTCAATCTATGAACACCATTAACTATCCTCCAGGTATTTGGAGCTATTTTTGCAGGTACAAAATCAAAATATTGACAGAACTCCAAACATAGAGGATTTGGAGGAAAAGAAAAGCTAAATTCGGCCACAAAGAGACTAGGGAACCAATGTCCCTCAGCCAAAGAAAAATAATCAGAGGGTTCAGAAAGTTCTTCCAAAATAACCCACGAAGGTATTGAAAAGTCAGACCGAAATTTATCCAATGACTCAACAAGATAAACCATAATGAATAAAGTAAATAGAAGAAAGGGAAGAAAATCTTACAGAGAAAAAGGGATCAGGTGACAATGAACGACGGAAAGAAAAATGGCACAAGATAGAGAGAAAAAGAAGAGCTCAAAGATACAGATTTGAAAGGTGAAAGACGATAATATTTTTACCGAACGTAAATTGAATTCAAGTCATTATTAAAATAGGAATTGATAATTTTCCTTAGAAGCAGAAGATGAAATTTTGCGTGGAGTCATGAAGATATGCCTGGGATAGACCCAAACTTCTTATGTCACGAGCTCAATGCCTGGGATAGACCCAAACTTCTTAATTTAATTCAAGTCATTATTTTTATTGGATAAAATTTGGTTGGCCTAATATGCAAAATTGAATTAATTACTTGTTAGGCAAATTTTGAGGACTTGGGTTGAATTAATTTGGTCTAATTGAAAAATGTATTTGTTGTTTAATTTAATTTCACTTTGAGTTTAGTTTAATTTTAATTTGAAAGAAATTAAAATTTGTTTTTTGTGTGTGTTGTTGAGCCATCTTTATTCCGCATCTAAAAGGAAATTTAATTTTTGTAATATTTTAAAATTAGGGGTCCAACACATTTAACAAAAAATTTGTGAATAATTTGAAAAATAGCGACCCGCCAAAATGCACACTGGTGTTTTTGTGTTTTTGGAAAATGTGCAACCATTAGGATTTCAATAATTGGTTCAGTTAATAATTTCCTCCTAACTTTCGAGGTAAATCTATAAAAGGACATAGATTTTTCCCCTATTTCTTATCATCATAAACCTTTGCACTTAAGCAGGTTCTTACCTTCAAACTTTTCCTTGACTTTCGTTCTTTGTTATTCTTTAGTAAGATCTGTAACATTTCCTTCCTTTTTGTACCCTTCTTTTTCTGTGTTTCATTTCTGCAATGGTATACATTGTTGTTGAGTGTTCTTTAGAAGAGTTGAGGGAAAATGAAAAATACCCAAGTAAGCATCTTTAGAACTAGTATGGGGCCCTATAGATGTATTGTCATCAGATGAGGTTCATTGGATCCCTACTCTATTTATTGTAGAGTACAGAATAACTTTCCCTCTAAACCATTTATCCCTTCAAGTCTATCATTATTTTAACGTGGTCCCTGCGAGAGTAGCCCCAAACACTTGGAGAGTTTTTAATGGGGTCGATAATTTCAATGAACTTCATGGGAATCATATAGGGATTTTTGAACTAATGTATTACTATAAGTGGGGAATAACAGGAGACAATACATATTACCTACAGACTATAAAGGCGAATAGGGCTTTAGTAATTAATTTGCCTGATTCCAATAAGGATTATTATGATCATGGAGTCATGGTTAATAATTGGAAGAATGGCCCCCTTCCTAAGGGGGTGAAATACAATGGTGCCAAATGCCCATAGGATGGACGAGGCATAGGTCAGTAAACACTTTGAATTCTATTTTTCTTCTGTGCTTGCTAACTATTTAATAATATGCTGACTAGAAATTCTTGCTTTATTTTTGTAGAGAAAAGTAAGAAGAGGCGTCCCAAATTTTTTGAAGTGAACTTTGATAAATTAAATTTCTTGTGGTCAATACATAAGAGAATAAGGGAAGAGCACCCTAGATCTGCTTTTGTACTGTTGGTATATAAGATCTCCATCACATCCTTTATGACCCGACCAACTGAGAGTGTACCCTAAACCCCAATCATCTTAGAGGAGGAGCCCATTTCAAATTCCTCTATTATTAAGTCTTCTAGAGTAGATAAGGAACTAGAATTAGGGGGGTACATCATACTCCTTTGAGTCCTTCGACATCAAAACTATACAAACTTCACCCATTGCTGAATTAGGAAATAGGAGATTTCCCAACCTGATGGTTGGTTTGCCTTCCCCACTTCCCAAGAAGACCAACAATGCCGAGAAAAGTCCAATAGTCCTTAATATCGAAGATTCAAAAACCACAGAGCCAAAATTTGATAGATCTAAGAGGGACTAACTATTGAGAAAAAGTTAGTCCAGAAAAGCTCGTCTGACCATATTGATGTTGAATCTGCCTCAGTGGCAGTGAACCCTGGGTTAGCTAGGGAATCCATTCGTCTTGGGTTTCTTTCGGCTGACAAGTCAGTGATATCTCACTTATCCAGAGTTCGTCTATTGGAGAAGGAAAATCAAAATTTAGTCCTAGTGAACTTTTTGACCCTTTCTTATGTATGATACTAATTTTATTATTGCATTGTCCTGCAATTTTTGGTTGATTATGACCAATTATTCATCAGAGATGATGCATTGAGGTCCTCACCAGCTGATGTTGAAGAAGTTTTCAAAGTCTTGAATGAGTCCTTATCTTCACGTAAGGATGGCCATGAAGAAGATAGGAAGAACTGGCAGGAATAATTGGAATAAGCTAAGGAGAAGCTGAAGACTATTAAGCAGAAATTAAAATAGCCAAAAAGGTGGATATTAACTCGTTAGTGGAAACTACAGCCTAGAAGAAGAAATTCTTGGAATTAAAGTCCCAGAGTAAAAAAGACAACGAAGATGCCTTCAACACGGGCAGGGATAAAGCGTTTGTAGCAGCTGCCACTCAAATAAAGTATATGAAGATGATGTCATATAAGGATGGATGGATTTATGCTTTAAAGGAGGTTAGAACCACTATTGATTCTGATATATTTTACAGACATGATCCTAGTACCCCCCCCCCCCCCCCCCAATTTAGAAGAATATGTTGATGATGAGGTGGGAACATGTGAATCCTCCCAGGTACCTATGATTGAAACTGAATCCATACTCCTAGAAGCAATAACAAAGGACACTGAGAAGGTGTGAATCTATTTAAATTTTATGGACCATTCTATATTGCATCTCTTTTTCTTTGATGTATGCTTTTCTTCTTTTTCCTTTTGATTGTAATGGAGCAACCCAGTGAAACACATTTTCTTCCAATGAATGAAAAGTCTTCTTCAATCAACTTTGTTTCTTTTGCTTTTAACTATACTTTCTCAACCTACTGATTTATTGTTGTTATACTATTCTCTTCCAGTTTAATGTGTGGAGAAAATCCATTATCTTTACTTGGACTAATTTATTAAGATGAAAGAAATATCATTTTTGGTGTTGGACATGTAGGTCTAACTAAGGTTGAGCTGGAATGATTGCTCTGTATGGATACTTCAGACCAAATCAAGGGAGTCTATGTTCATTTGCACTGTCTTTTTGATAAAGTTGTGGAGAGTAATACTTCCTACTATAAAATGATCGAGCAATTTCAAGATGACCACATTCTCTCCCAGGATTTGCTCCATTCGAATTATGAGGCAAAGTTTAAGGCCTTGAGAGTTGTTTGGAGCTTAATAAAAATCTTTAAGAGATCACATCGACCTTCATTGAATAGGGAGGTGACAAGTTCTCAAGACATTTCTAACCTTCTTAAAAAAGAAAACAACAATCTAAGGAATGAGTTTGATAGTTTGAAGAAATCTATTGAAGTTGTGCCGAGTGAAGGTGCTTCTATCTTGGAGATCGAAAATGCTAGAATAATCGAAGAATTGGAAAACTCGAATAATAATAATAATAATAATAATAATAATAATAATAATAATAATAATAATAATAATAATAATAATAATAATAATAATATAATAATAATAATAATAATAATAATAATAATAATAATAATAATAATAATAATAATAATAATAATAATAATAATAATAAGAAGAAGAAGAAGAAGAAGAAGAAGAAGAAGAAGAAGAAGAAGAAGAAGAAAACCAAATTTAGCCAATATTCTAGGCAAGTGATCGTTGTTTGACCTACTGCAAATAAAGAAAGAACCCAGAAAACTTTCACGAATCAGGCAGCTATGTTGAAAGATAAAGATAAATATATCAAAAATCTTCAAGACTAGGTGGATCGGTTAAACTTTCATTTCATTAACAACCCAAATTTATTTAGATGGATGGATATGATGAGACAATAAATCATATGGAGGATTGATTGGAGCAGACTAACTCAGAAGTTTATAAGTGGGGTGGTTTAACATGCTAACACTATTAAAGGTAGATGAAAAAAGTGAATTATGGAATTGGTATGATCAAGGCATATTATATTTTCCTGACCCTCCATTCACAATTGATGCTGAGTGGATTCTGACTGATGCAATTCCACAAAGCTTGGTGATAAAGTACTCAGGAGATTATGGTCTTTATAGTGAGTATTCTTACATTCGTCCTCATTACTTGTTGGATCGATAGATCAATAGTGGCCATAATTGGTTGAGGGGCTTTAGGACTACTACTCTACCTAACACCCTTGATGTTCCTTTAGATAGTATGGACAAAGATGATGGGAAACTTCCAATGAAAAGATTTTATTTTTTCTTATCATCACTTGATTTTATTTTCTATATCATCTCTATGCTTGTTTTCTGTGGACATTTATTGAAATGAAAAAGACTTTTATTTGCATACATGTTTGTCTAAGTATTTTAGTCTTTGATTAACAATTAATACTTTGATTAGTTTATTGTCTATGCGACCGACTAACCTTCTGGATTGATCTGTGTTTGGTGAAGTTGTGAACTTGAGTTATTGGGCTTAGGCTCTACTAATGAACTTAGGTAAAATGAATCTTTGTCATTTTTTAGAACTAAGTGTTTGCATTAGTTACCATTGGTGACCAAATATCTTAAGAATGTAGGGTTTTCCTGAATTTAACTTGGTCAGGTAAAACTTCTTGTTCTTGCCTTTAGGCCATACATGAAGTTTTAGGAACTTCTTATTAATGGATTGTCAAAGATGAATTAATACATGAAGTCTAATTTGGTTTTTTATTTTTTAAAGTTGGAAAAGTTTGTTGGGGATTGGATATGTATCATCGCCAAACTCTGAAAAGAAAACACAAAGAGGAAGCATAATTGGTTGGAAATCCTAACTTTATTAAACTAAATTAAACGATCACATCAAATACGTAACATAATTACTGAGAATTTTCCTGAGATGATAGACGTTCTAAGGATTTTTAAATTCTTCCCTATCAAGTGTTTCTAAACAATAAGTTCCTAGTTCGATGACTGTCGCTATACGATAAGGACCATGGTAATTTTCTTTTAACTTATTTCATTTCTGGATGACATTCTTAAGGACATAGTCTCTATCTTTCTGGTTGGTTGGCTTGACCCTCCTGTTGTAAAATCTACTAGTTCTTTATTGACAAACAAATATTCGATGTGTATAATCCTCCTTGACTTCCTCAATCAAATATAGGGACAATATTACCATGATATCACTTTTAGGAAAATCAAAGATCTACACCGTATGAGTTAGTAGACCTATGTCAGTTGGTACCATTGCCTCAATTCCAAAAGCAAGCATGTAAGGAGTTTCACCTATAGCTGTTCTTGACGTATTATGTACACCCAAAGAACACTATTTAGTTCATTTATCTAGCTACCTTTTTTGTCATTAATATCTTCTTCAGTCCATCTAGTAGAGTTCTGTTGGCCATCTTTATTTGGCCATTGCACTTAAGATGTCTTGGAGCAGAATAAAGCTTTTGGATCTTTGATTGAAAATAATATTGTTCAAACTCTTGATTACCAAATTATGTGTCACGATTTGTGATGAAAGCATCAGGCACTCCATACCTTCATATGATATGTTTTCATATGAACTATAAAAATATTTCATAAGGCATTTCCATCAATATATTAGCCTCCACCCATTTTTAAAAGTATTCACTACCACCACCAAGTACTTTAGCCTTCGGTCCTCATTAATGTCCCAATCAAATCAATTCCCCAGATAGAAAAATGCCAAGTATAAGTAATCAAAGTCAAAGAAGCCCCTAGTCTTCTATGAATTGCAATAAACTTCAAACACTTGTCACACTCTTCGGTAAAGGAAATATATTCTTCCTTCATAATTGGCCAATAGTATCCAATCATAACTCTCCTTCGTAATAATGATCAGCCATCTAAATGAGCCCCACAAGGAGCTTCATGTACCTATCTAATCAAACTTGGTCCCTAGATGGTGTGTACACACCGAAGTAGTTAAATAGTGTATCCCCTTTTGTGTAAGACACATCCCTCTAGAACATAACTAGTTACCTTATACCTTAAATTCCTAGCATCTTTTAGATCAGCAGGTAATACACTTTTGTCAATGAAGATTTTAATAGGATCCATCCATGAGGGCCCCAAATCCACCATAATAAGGCTGATCATATCTTCCACACCTATACTTCTATGTACAAGAATCTCTATTAGGATGGTTCTCTCTAGCTCTATCTTGGTCCTTGAAGCTAGCCAAGAAAATACATCTTCTCGAGAATTCTGTATCTTTGGTATCTTGACTATTTTCATTGTGATAGACTTGGAGATCACTTTCATAGCCTTAGACAAATACTTGATCATAAGATATCCCTTGGCCCCTTATATTTTAATGACCTAGTTAATAATTAGCTGAGAATCACCATATGCCATAACCTGCTCGGCTCCTAATGATAAGTCAAACTCCAGGCCTATGACTAATGTTTTGTAATTTTATTCATTGTTAGAGGCTTGGAAATAAAAATTAAGTGCATATTCTACATCAATTTCATCCGGAGTATTGGTGAAAGTCGTCCTCCACTATTAGTAGCACATGAGGATCCATATATATACAACTTCCAAACTGTAATTTCGTTGTTAAAGCTCTCCTCAGATTCATACTCCTTACTGGAATATTTTTTTCCTCTGCTCTGTACCGTTGAGCCATCTCTCAGGCAACTGATTTTTCATGCTAATCAATGATAACTTCAGCCTATGTTGGAGCAGAGCTTTCTTCTAAAAAAAGAATTCTTAGTAGGCAAACTTGGGTTGTCTATCATTTCTAAATACATGAATTCGGTAATAAAATTTGTTATGGCCTATCGCTTTAGCGTGGTTTTTGCCTCATAAATGATTTTGTACTCTGTTAACTCTACTTCCCAGGACATTAATCTCCTTGATTTTTCTATTTTGTGAAGCGACTGACATAGAGGTAAATCTGTGTAGACTAGAATGGTATGCTCTTATAAATATAGCTTTATTCTTCTCAAAGCTTTAATAAGAGAAGTGGCTAGTTTCTCAAAACTTAGGTACTAGATTTTTTCTCCCCGAAACGCTTTTCTGATGTAATAGACATGATTTTGAACTCCATTCTCTAGTTACACTAATACATAGATGATGATGGATTATGAAACGACCAAATATAACTACAATTTCTCTCCCATCAATGGTCAGAAAAGCAATAGTGGTGATCCCAGGTAGTTCTTCAACTCTTGGAATACTATTTCACATTCTTCATTCCATTCAAATGTTTTTGGAGCACCTAAATAATGGTAGGCACTTGTCATTGGCTCAAGAAACAAATTTATTTAGGGTGGCAACCTTTCCTATCAATCTTTGAACATTTTTCTTGCACACTAGAGATTGCATGTTAATCAATGCCTTGATCTTCTTGGGATCAGCTTCGATCCCTCTTTGATTCACAATGAAGCATAAGAAAATTCCTTCTTGTATGCCAAACACACACTTGGTCGGGTTGAGCTTCATTTGATATTTCTCTAGCTCATCAAACATATGACTCAAATCATAGATATGATCAGAGGTTATTTTGCTCTTGGTGAGAATATCATCCACATATACTTCCATATTATTACCTATCTGCTCCCTAAAAAATTTGTTCACCAGCCTTTGGTATATTGCTCAAATTGATCAATCCTTGACAAAGGAAAATGATATTTGGTCATACTTTACTAAGGTCAGAAAAAATTCACCCACATTACCCATTTGTTATTTTTATTTTTCACCATCACCACATTAGTAAGGCAATTTGGGTATTTAACATCCTCTATGAAATGGGCCTTCTGTAACTTGTTCACTTCTTCTTGAATTACTTCATTATTTTCAGGGCTAGACACTCTTCTTTTCCATTTGATCGGCTTGGCATCCTTGGAGATATTACTCTCATGGAATATAAATTTAGGATCAATTTCAGGCATATCTTTGTGGCTCCAAGCAAACACATTTTTCCGCACTCTAAGGAATGCGATTAATTCCTGCTTGAGGGATGATGTTAGGCAAGAACCAATATGAGTAGTCCTATCTAGATTTTCATCATCCAATTCTATATCCTAAGTTACTTCCACAACTTGTCCCTTGACTAATTTCACATCCTCTTGCAGATGAGAATTGTCAATTTGTTCAGGTATGGTGAGCTTCTTGAACTCGTCTTGGTTGGCTAATATGTAATAACATTCCTTGGCTTCCACCTAGTTTCCCTTGACCATTCTGACTCTGTAGTGAGTGGGGGGAACTTCAGGCACTAATGATCTATGTAAAGTATAGATTCAAACTTCTTTAATCTTACTCTATTGAGAATCAAATTGTAAGAAGACTAAACATTCTTGTCTAAGATATAAAAATGAATTTTTTCAATTTAGCTATTCAACCAGGTGCCGATCAAAACTTTTAACTTGATTGTTCCCCATGGGTAGACATTTTTACTAGAGAAACCCATTAAAGGTATGTGATACAGTTCTATCTTGTTCTCTCTTAACCCCCAGGTTGTGAAAGTAGTTGTAGAACATAACATCTACCAGACGACCATTATTTACTAAAAATTGGGCAATTCATGTCGTGTATCCTAAAGGTGATAACCAGTGGGTCGTCATGTGGATAGAGTACTCCTAACAGATCATTTTTGGAAAAACCAATAACCAATTTGTCCTTGTTGACCTTTTTAGGCCGACCAACTACTTTTCCTAAAAGTTTAATCCACTGAATATAAGAACAAACTTTGGCCTCATTTATGTATGCCTTCCTCTCGACAGTTTCTTATCCACCTATGGCATTTCCCCTATAATGAAAATATAAAAAAATAAATCATCTTTATATCAAGTTTTGGTTCTACGGGTTTCTTCAACAAATCTAGATCGTCCTCAGAGTCATCATCATAACTTCTCTTTTTGTCATCTTTCTCCTTACAAGGTGATTCTGATCTTTTTCTTTTATTTTAACCTTTGGCTTGATCAACTAACTTGGTCAAATTTCCTCGACGGATAAGATATTCAATTTAATTTTTCAAGGCAATACAGTTGTTAGTGGTATGTCCACGATCCTTGTGAAACTCATAGTATTGGGATTTATACCTACGATTAGGTGGTGATTTCAATTTCCTAGGTTATTTCAAATCCTTGTTGCCCCTCTCTTTCAAGATCTGATGAACACCTATGATAAGTGGTGTATAATCCTCATACTTATTAGGTTTTTAGTTTTTCTTATCTTTATGTTCCTTCTAATCGAAGCTCTTCTGACCGTCAAACTTCATCTCAGGGAGCTTCTTCAGCATTTATGATCTTACCAACCTTTGCCATTATCTTTGTCATAGTTTTGGGAGGTTCTTTTGCTAATGAATAGTAAAGTTTCTCAAGAAGGAGTCCATTCATCAGGTCAGTGATATAAATTTTCTCTTTATAATCCACTACCTCTAATTTCTCATTATTAAAGCGAGTAATATATTCTCAGGAAGTTTCTTTTGGTTGCTTACGTACACTCAGTAGATGGGCCACTCTCTTGATTGACTTTTCTCAAAAGTAGAAATTACAAATAAATAGTTTGATGAGCTGATGAAATTGATAACTTTTCAACAAGGTAAATTATTATACCATATCTGGGATAGACTAGTGATTGTATTAGAGAAAGATCGGCAACGTATCTCATCAAGAACAGATTAGATATCATCATCAGCCTAGTACTATCCAACATGAATCCCGGGATTAGTTTTGCCATTATACTTTGGAGTGAATACTGGTGGATTGAATTTAAAAAGTGTAGGGAAATCCACAATGGTTGGAATAAAGGGAAAGCCTTTTAGAAACTCCTTTAAAGAGGGTTCTTAGCCTTAACCATCTCCCCTAGGCGATCCTCCAATCTCTATATTGATCCTTTATAAGAATGATTGACTGAACCATATTGGGCCACTCTACTATGTGTTTGGGTTGAGCTCTCCCCCTAAAAAGACAACTCGGCATGCACGGATACATAAAAGCTAGTTTTATATCTGACTGAGCTTTCACGGTGCTCGGCACGACAATCACGGGATCTATTTGGTCTTTTCTAATGTTCCCCAACTTCTCAGGGACCAAGATAATCAAAGGAAGAAGCTTTCTTTAGCCTTTCTAGAGCACTCGGCCATTCTAGACTAAGAGGCTGAATATCATAGTAGTGAACGAATTTGATTGAAAAAGTTTCTCTTGGGAGATAGGATCCATCTCATGTGGATCTAAAAAGTCAACTTCTCTTACTTTTCGGGGGAGGAGGTGGCATTTATTTCCTAGAAGAGGGAGAAATAATAGATCTAGCTTGGATGTATTGATCCAAGCCTTACTATTTCTTGCATTGCCTCTTGACCTATGGCCAGGTTGGCCCAGAATTCTTATAGATCTACTGCACTAGGGGGAGAAGAAGGAAGGAAGGATTTTTTCTTAGGAATACAACCTTATGGAACGTCCGTCATTCTTTAAAAAGGACTCAAAAGCAAACCAATGAATAAAAATGGTAGACAATGATAACAAGTAGTCATTCCCACATACGACGCCAATCAGTTGATGTAAAAAATTGGTATATATATTATCTTAGCTGTGAATTACCAATTTCGTAATAAAAAATAATTATATAAGTTATGCGAAGGAAAATGAACAAAACAACAAAGATTTTTAACGTGGTTTAGCTAAGAGAAAGCCTTCATCCACGGTTATGGTATTACTATTGAGGGTAGTTATATAGAACTTTGTTCAGTCTTGCGTGTGCATAATTGACTAATCCCTTGGGAGAAGAGAAATATAGTGGTATGGAAATCAAGGGGTGGAATTACTTTATGTATTCAGGAATTTACACCCATATACAACAAATGAGACTATTGATCTTCTAAAGCACGTGCAAAATGATTATTGATATCCACATGTGAACGATCATTCTTATTCCTAGTGGTTCGCATGTGTGTTGGCCGACTAGGTACCTCTCGATCCGACCAAGTTTATAAGGAATCTTGAAGTAGACATGTATAAGGACAAGTGTCCTTTTTCTCATTAGTCCACGCCGATAAATAATTTTGACACACAACATTCCACTTCTACGCCGCTCTAGTTTATGAGACCTAGAATTAGGGTCTTCTGATTGTCGGGTTAACTGCCCCTTGAAATGGTAATATTTTTATCACGATGGACTAACCTTTTATTTATAGAATTAAACGATTGTGATGTGGCTCTCCCCGCAGGTCTTCCGAGAAAATGTCGATGATAATAACTAGATCTTCTGGGCTATCAGCCACTCAACCTCGACCTCTACCTCTACCTCCTAGGTGGTGAAGGGGACCCCATTAAAGTTTGTTACCTCCTAATAATTTGTACTTCAAAATGGATATGACTTCTAGTGTACGAATGATGAGACTAGTCAGCATTGATTTTAATACAGGGCTAACGTTTCATAGTGAAGAGAATTTGGAAGTTTCCCAGATACGGTGCCAAATTGTAAGGGATACCAAACCCAATTATAGTTTGAAACTAGTAATATAAATGCAATGAAATAGGCGACACAATATGTACATGGTTCAACAAATTTCCTTGCCCTATGTCTAGGGGAAGGGGTGGAGAGTTATTTATTTCTTGGAAGAAGAAATGGTGATTGAAGTGCTAGGGTTTCTGGTTGGGATTAAAATTCGGCATGTGCAAAAGTACGAATCAATACCCCAAAATTGGGTGAGGTCGTCCGACTCCTCTATCTTGGAAGGTTGGGCATTTGGATAACTCGGGTGAAAGGTGAATTTTATATATGTGATACGACGCAAATATTGCGTATTTCACCCGTTAACCTACGCGTTCTTAGCCCCCTCAAGTATCTTAATCCCTATACTTATGCTCATTAACCAGACAACCTCGGATTTCTAAGTTCACATGTTTTTCAGGGGTTAATTGAGCTTTTGTAGGTATTTGGATGCTTAGTATGAAGATCGGACGCTTTCCGGAAATGTTTCGTCGACTTTTACAGCTTCGGGGGAATTTTAGTAATTTCATCATTCGGGTTTGAATCTTGAGTTCTTCACGGAAGTTGAATACCTTTGATTTCTCTTCGCGTGGCCGCCGACGGTGCATGTTTCGGAGTTGTATCGATGGAGTTATGGCATTTTTAGGATGGTTTTTACTGCAAAAGTTCACTCAAGGTCACATTCAAGGGCATTTTAGTCATTTCATATTTTGGTTTTTTAGCCTAATGTCTTCTTGGATGTTGTTGTCCTCTGAGTTATCTTCGCGTAGCCTCCAACCGTGCCTCATTCCGAGCTATAACGAAGAAATGACGGCACTTTCCATGAAACAAGACAAAGCTGCAGAATTGCAGGCCTGTAGGGGCGAATCGATTCGGACCCCCCAAATCGATTCGGTCCTGCAGATTTTTATTTTTCTTCTTCTTTATTCACAAGTTTGCCTTTGGATTTTTTAAGTATAAATACACTTTCTCTTCACTCTGAAGAGAAATATCTCCATTTTGTCTTAGATTTTAGGGTTTGTAGTTGGGAGCTAAATCATACTCCTCTCTTGTACTCTTTGTTTTGTAAGTTGTACCTTAACTTTAATTACATTAAATTAGTTGTCTTCCTTAATTTCCATGCTTTGATTTACTTGATTTCTCTACTTTCTTGCCTAGATTAATTTATTTCTTGTTGTAATTAGTTTATTGCTTTGTTAATTAGTTTTATTTATGTCTTGCCCTTAGATAAATAGGGTCGGGATTGTGTTCCGCCATTAATGGGCGTCGAGCTCCGAAAGTTAGGTTTTGGGTAAAATTGCATTTAATTGAAACCTCGTGTATTAAAGTTGTATTATTATGCGTTTAACTTTCTTTATCATGCAACGTTAGTGTTTATAGCAATAATCCGAATTTAATCCACGTGTGACCATTTTTTGATTAAATGTTTAATCTCGCAACTTTGGGTTAAATTCCTTATTGTGTGATGTTTATGCTTAATTGAAAATGCTCGATTACCGAAATTCAAATTATTAGTTGTTTAGCCCATGGTGGGGATGCGATCCCGACTCTCGTTTTATTAATTTTAGTATAGTGTTAACTTCTTCCTTTTTCTCTTTTGTCACCATTCCCAACCATCACCTTTTCATTTATTTATTTTACACTTTTATTCCGAAGTTTTAAAGCAATTAACATCTAAAATTCAATTACTCCTTGTGTATTTCTTACGATACCCGACTTACCGTTGTGCTTGCCTGTCAAGTGTAGTTGTAGTTTAGGTTTTTGCATTGAGTCGCCGAACCAATAACAACGATTTGCGTATTACACGACGTACGGTTTGCGCTCGATCAAAAATGGCACCGTTGTCGGGGAGTGTGTTTTAGATAGTAATTGTTTTATTATTTCGTAGTATTTTTCCTTTTTGTATTTGTATTCTTTGTTTTAACCTTTTTTGCAGGATAGCATATTTGAGCTCTAGGAAACTTTGATTCGCGGTTGCTCACTTTCTTGCTCGGATTCTCCATCTGCAAACAACGAGGTAATCATGTCCTACTATTATAGTTATTACGGTTATTCTAATGATTCATACTTTGGGGATAGTTTTCAAGTTTTTCATTTTCAAGATTTTCTTGAAAATGAAAGACATGAAAACATTTATCGCAATGAAAATCGTTGTTGGGAGTTTGAGTTGGATTCATATTTTGAAACCAATGACGATTTTTATATCGATGATTTAGAAGATGAGATTTTACCAAATGAGGAGTCCAAAACTTATGAGCCGATGAAGCCTACTTTGGAAGAAACTTTTCTTCTTTTCCTCCAAAGTGGGAATAACGCTATTAGTGATGAATTGGGATTTGACGCACTTTACGATGAGATCAATTATTTTGTTCAAAACAATGAGGAGGTGGAAACTAGTGTTTCACCTCAATTTTTCAAAGAATTTCTCATCGAATGTGAATCTTTCTCTGCCAAAATTCAATCTCCGTCCGACGATGAGTCGATTGAGATTGAATTTGCTTCATTACCATATTCGTTTACCGTGCTTGAACCATTAGAATTACCGGTTGATTCCTATGAGTCGGTAGAAATTAAAATTTGTACACAATTTGCCTACAAGGACTCTTTGCCGACTTTGTTTGCTATGATGGAACCTATCCCCGTGTGTGCACCCCCTCCCATTCAATTTGAAAAAACTTTGGGACGTGAGTCTATTTTTCTTGGACCTCAAGTGTATCTTTCCCCCTTGTTATCCAAATCCCCCATCGTCCGCCCAAAATTTCAAATTGGCGATGGTTCACTTTTTTCACCACCCACATGCCTTCCGTTGTTAAAACGGAATTCTTATTTTCCAGGAGGCATGTTCCTTTTGGAGGGTCCACCGTTGATCTTTCAAAGTCAAATCCCTTTTTGGGTGGACCCTCAACTATTTAGACTTCTAGTGTATAGTTAGTGTGAAGCCTAAATTGTAGGTTGTAAATAGTTAGCTTTTTAATTTTCTTTATTTCCTTTTTTTTCTTCCCTTTTTATTTAGTCTAGTGTAATTAGTTAACTTTTTGTTATTTGTTTTTGTTATGCTCGGTACTAACTTGTTTTGTAGATTTCATTGGACTCGTGCTTATGGAGATCGCTCCAATTTTGGGTAATATCACTCTGTTCCTCTCTTTGTGTTGTGTTCTTAATGCGCATTGAGGACAATGAAACATTTAAGTTAGGGGGTGTCGGATATTTTATCCATTTCTTTGTTTTATCCATGGATTTGCTCACATTTAGTTACTAAGCATGCTTTTTATTAAAAATTAAAAAATTTCAAAAATATTTTCTTTCTTTTTTCTCCTTTGTTGGGCATTTTGCCTTGTTTCCGATGATAAATTTTAATAATTGCCCGATCCGATTGACAACTCAATGATGCATGTTCTCGATTTTAGAAGTTATTAGACTTAGTCCTCAAATCATTGATTTTGTGAATAATTTCATGAATTAAACTTTATCCCATGAGCATATGCATTTTCCTTGTTATATTGATTTGGTGTAAGATTTTTATAACTTGGTAATCTTTTGTTGCATTGTATATACTTACACCGAGTAAGCGTTGTACCTTTCGTCGTTTGTGAGTGTACACACTATTCTTTCCTCTTTGAAAACGTTGAATTCGTCGGCAATCTCTCTATTCTTTCATTGATCGTTCATTAATTGAGTTTATATCTTGAAATGTATTACTTGATCATGATTTTCATATATTATTTTGACTCGAGAATTGCATAAACTTTATGAAATGATCATAGGCCTTCTTTGTTATATCACCCATATTAGCCTTGACCTCACCCTTATATGTTTACCCTCGTTAACCCCTTTCAGCGTAAATATAGCCTTTCTTTTCATAACACAAATTCCCATAACCAACTCTGAATTGGAGTTTTAAACCATACATACACTTTCCATACCTTTGTTTGGAATGTTACTTGGGATTGAATGTTGTTGTTATGATGTCGGTTGCAATTTGGGCATATGAGAATTTGAAAAGTAAAGGAAAGAAAGAAGAAAAGAAAGTGTAGTGAAAAAGAGAAAGCAAAAAGCAAAAGAAAACATGAGAAAAAGAAAAAAATAAAAGAAAAAGAAAAGGGAAAGTTGTATATGTTGTATATATAGTTCAATAAGCTTTGATTACTCTCCAAATGATACATTTAATGCTTGTTTTGGAACTTGTTTTCCAATTTTGTAATTGTCCACATTTTTTCCATTATTCCAAGTTTTCATTCCGAACACTTTGAATCCGTACATGCATACCTTTCGTTTCATACCTTATCCTAGCCTACATTACAACCCTATAAAGTCCTGTGTGATCTTAGGGTGAATTTAATTTAAAAGTCATAATAGTTTTGATAATCTGTGAAAATATATTTCGCCTCTGTTAGTGAGTGGTATCTTTCATTGAGATTACAAGTTTTTCATTTCTTTTATAGCGTTCTTCATCTGTGATATGTGTGCGGCCTAGTTATTATTTACATTTACTCTTTACGCCTGCATGTCCCGAGTATTACCTCAATTTTCATAGTGAATTAATTTGATGAGCGTAATGCCCGTGAGGATTGAATTTATGCTTGCTTTATGTTTATCCGATTTATTTAAGTTTTTACCAAATCATATGTTGCATTTGCTCTCCCCCTTCCCACTTTTAAAGTTTCAATTCTATGAGGTGCATTCAACCTGTTAATAACAACGGACTTTAGCTTGAATTCATTCAATATGCTAATAACGTGTTTGAAATCTTTTTCATTGTTGTTGAGTTTGTCCCATGTTGGGTTGGGCATATTTTGAGGAAACTATGTGATGTTTGTGGGTATCATCCCTGAAAACCCTCACGAGACGACACTCTTCCACTAGGGTAACCTAGGGGTTTAACGGCTTATTGCATATGATAAATGCAATCGTTCTCCCGCAAAAGTGGCCTTATCCTTTTATTACTTTTTCATCCCATTTGGCACTTGTATCCTGCTTTTGGTTTGCCTGTATTTCTTGTTGTTTCCTATTTCATTGCTAGGGACTAGCAATGTGTAAGTTAGAGGGTGTGATACGACGCAAATATTGCGTATTTCACCCGTTAACCTACGCGTTATTAGCCCCCTTGAGTATCTTAATCCCTATACTTATGCTCGTTAACCAGACAACCTCGGATTTCTATGTTAACATGTTTTGCAGGGGTTAATTGAGCTTTTGTAGGTATTTGGATGCTTAGTATGAAGTTCGGACGCTTTTCGGAAATTTTTCGTCGACTTTTGCAGTTTCGGGGGCATTTTAGTAATTTCAGCATTCGGGTTTGAATTCCGAGCTCTTCACGGAAGTTGAATACCTTTGATTTCTCTTCGTGTGGCCGCCGACGGTGTATGATTCCGAGTTGTATCGATGGAGTTATGGCATTTTTAGGATGGTTTTTACTGCAAAAGTTCACTCAAAGTCACATTCAAGGGCATTTTAGTCATTTCATATTTTGGTTTTTTATCCTAATGTCTTCTTAGATATTGTATTCCTCTTAGTTATCTTCGTGTAGCCTCCGACCGTGCCTCATTCCGAGCTATAACGAAGAAATGGCATCATTTTCCGTAAAACAGGACAAAGCTGCAGAATTACAGACCTCTAGGGGTGAATCGATTCGGAGCCCCCAAATCGATTCGGTCCTGCAGATTTTTATTTTTCTTCTTCCTTATTCACAAGTTTTCCATGGGATTTTTTATGTATAAATACACTTTCTCTTCAGTTTGAAGAGAAATATCTTCATTTTGTCTTAGATTTTAGGGTTTGTAGTTGGGAGCTAAATCCTACTCTTCTCTTGTACTCTTTGTTTTGTAAGTTGTACCTTAACTTTAATTACATTAAATTAGTTGTCTTCCTTAATTTCCATGCTTTGATTTACTTGATTTCTCTACTTTCTTGCCTAGATTAATTTATTTCTTGTTGTAATTAGTTTATTGCTTTGTTAGTTAGTTTCATTTATGTCTTGCCCTTAGATACATAGGGTCGGGATTGTGTTCCGCCATTAATGGGCGTTGAGCTCCGAAATTTAGGTTTTGGGTAAAATTGCATTTAATTGAAACCTCGTGTATTAAAGTTGGATTATTATGCATTTAACTTTCTTTGTCACGCAACGTCAGTGTTTATAGCAATAATCCGAATTTAATCCACGTGTGACCATTTTTTGATTAAATGTTTAATCTCGCAACTTTGGGTTAAATTCCTTATTGTGTGATGTTTATGCTTAATTGAAAATGCTCGATTAAATGTTTTCGAACCGAAATTCGAATTATTAGTTGTTTAGCCCATGGTGGGGATGCGATCCCGACTCTCATTTTATTAATTTTAGTATAGTATTAACTTCTTCCTTTTTCTCTTTTGTCACCATTCCCAACCATCACCTTTTCATTTATTTATTTTATACTTTTATTCCTGAAGTTTTAAAGCAATTAACATCTAAAATTCAATCACTCCATGTGGATTTCTTACGATACCCGACTTACCGCTGTGCTTGCTTGTCAAGTGTAGTTGTAGTTTAGATTTTTGCATTGAGTCGCCGAACCGATAACAACAATTTGCGTATTACACGACGTACGGTTTGCGCTTGAGCAATATGTTATGCTCTGATACCACTTAACATGGATAATTCACCAGAAATATCTAAATTTAAATTTCTTTCGAAGTAACTTTTTCTTCTTAAAAAAAATCTACTTCAATTCAAGTTCAAATTTATACAAATAAACCTAAACATGAATTTTGCCAAATTAATTTTTTCTTAAACATAAATTATAGTAAACTAAATTACTCAAATGAATTAAGCACCCATTACACCATTTTTGAAATTAAACTAATTTTATCTTGTTAAACCTAAGCATGCATGTAGATGCTAATTTTCACGATAAAAAATACAACCACAACTCCGCGATGTACGAACAAAATCCACAATGGTAAAAACCTCGGACTGCTCAGCCACAAGTCCAATAAGTACATATTTAATACAAGTACATGATAGAAGACTTACATAACGACTTGACGCCTCGCAAGCCTTGACAAACTTCGTTCCTTCCACCTCCTCCTAATGACAACGCAGGAGTTCACCTACATCTCGGAGTCCACTGATGGGGAAATGTTACCTTCAAACATACGAACTCCACCCTATGGACACCAATGAAGATAAAATTCTTTGCAAGTGACAATCTGTATGAATCTACAAAACAAACATATTGCATAAACTACGAGCTCAAAACATATATTATGTGGATGCTTGGATCGTAAAACAATTTAGGTGTACACTTGGTTTTGTTTGAAAAATTAATCATTAAAGATTAACAAAACTCAAGGGATTTTTAGAAGAGTGTTTTTTTTTCTCTCAAACGATGTTAAAAGTCATCTGAAAAACAACACTCCCACTCTACATAAATGATTGGGAAAAGTAGTGGGAGGTTAAGGAGAAAACTTTTTGAAAAATTGTCATTTTTTAAAAAACATGCTTTGCTCGTTCGAACGACATATAGGCTCATTCAAACGACAATTCTAATGAGATGTCATCAACTCCAACATAGAACCTCTCCTGATGACTCGTTCGAATTACCCAAAAATATCATTCGAACGACCAGGAAAAAAACAAAAAAAAATCTTGAAAAAAATATAAAGTCAATTTAAAACATTTTAGAAAAAATTGAAATGCCTAATAAAAAAATCCCATTGCTCGACAAAATATATACATTCATACCTGAGAGATCTTTGGAACATTGATGATAAAACATGGCACGAAACACGGCATGATGATGTGACTGGTTCGTCTTCTCCGCTATGTCTTGAACAAAAATTGTCATAGGCTTGAAAAGTCACAAATACAACTTCAATCCTATGACTCAAATAGTTTTGTCCAGAATTAAGCCAACACATACAAATTGACTCAATTCTAAATTTGTCCTTACAGCTCTCCTCCTTTGGCTATTCCGAGAAAAAATCAAAAATAAAATCCTATGGCCGTCAAGCTCATCTAAAAGAATGAATCCCAACTAAAAAAAGTGCAGTCGTTTAACCGACATGGATAAATGCCTGGATGAATGCATGCACAGATAAACACACCATAAAATGCATAAGGAATATATAATATAAATTTTATAATTATATTCTCCCCCATTGTCTAACAATGTCTACCTCATAAAGATGTCTCCCCTAAGTTAGATCTGCCCAAATGAAAAGAGTTAGATACCATTTACGTCCCTCTTTTTTCAGAAATAGGCAAAGATTATTATTGAATAAAATAATTAATTTCACCGCAATTTGAACAAATTTCCCCCTAAATGAAATAAGGGATAAGAGTAAATGCAAAAAAACTATATCATGTAAAGGTGTATAGTGACACAAGAACAACAAATCTACATGGAAACACAAGAACAACTCATCTACATAAAGCACAATTGATACCAACTATGATGCGATAGAAAATGATATCGACTACAATGAACTAAGATAAGCATGGGACATTAATGAAAAATTGTGAAAAGATAAATGTTGATATGAACACATAGCGTACAAGGATTAGATGTAAAAGAAAAACTCAAATCAAAAGGTACCATTATATATATATATATATATATATATATATATATATATATATGTGTGTGTGTGTGTGTGTGTGTGTGTGTGTGTGTGTGTATAAAAATATCACTGAAACATAAGCACCCATATATAGGTATAAAGACCACACTAGATACTAAACACAATAATCTTTCCACACTCATATGGCTTAAATGTCTTTAAACCAAATGTGGTAAATAGAATGAATAGGTGTGAACTATAGATTATAGAATTATGATTCAATCACTTAAATAAGTTCAAAGAGCTTTATTTGCTTGCAAAACTTTATCAATTAACATTTAGCCTCATATCAAGATAATGTGAACTCAAAGATTAAATAAGAACAATGTACACAAGCCTCGAATTTTGATGATTCTATAAATCAATAAAGTCATGACATAATAAGGATAGCTAGGATTCATTGGTCAAACCCGTTGATCTTCATCCTATGTCTCCTATAAATGAACATGATTTTCAATTTTACACATATTTTGCATACTACACACTAGCCTTGGAAATTTGCATTTTTTATGCCATATATTCTTTTACGCCATTTTTCTTTTTGCAAATGGTGGCTATTGACGCAAAGACAACTTGTCTTCCGCGCCCGATTCCATTGATAAACAAAACTTTACCAGATAAATGTTTTTTATTTTTCTCAATCCGGGCAACGATTCTTACATGCACAAATCCTCCATAGCCATAACATGTAGATGAAAAAATTGATGGGGGAATATATCAGTTAGCTTAATATAATATGTGAAATTAACTTTCAAAATATCTTGTGCATGTGTGTGAAGAGGCATATACAAAGAGAATCCATTAAGAAAATAAAAGTCAAACTACTCCATGCAAGCATGATTAAGAACAATTTAAAAATTGAAATTCATAACCAAACGTTCTAGCCACATGGAAGAGAAAAGTGATGTAGGATTCAAACACAAGGATATGCCACATAAAATGTGTAAAACTAAAATACAATTTTTTTTAGTGTGTACATTTTTAAAAAAAATTCAAAACAAATATAACTCTAAGGACAAAAAAACCTTTTTATATTTTTCAGCAAGATCCGGTAAATGAAAAATCAAAATACAAAAGTCCCAAAACACAAACAACTAGCACACACATATATTATGTAATACAAAAGCTAGTGTATGTAAAACATGTAAGAAATCACATATATGATATTACAATTGAAGAGTCATGTTCAAGCATACAAAAATCAACCATTCTAACATTCATATGCACTTTTCGGTACGCATCGTGAGAACCATAAAAAATAGGAAACCTTAAAAATGATAACTTTTTCATATTCAAACCTAAAAGGATCTAACACAATAAATTAGAGTTCCTACTCTGATACCAATATGAAAGGTGATTTTATATATCTTATTCTCTGATACCACTTGAAAGGGATGGTTCAGCAAAAAAAATTCTAAATTTGAATTTGTTTTAAATTAATTGTTACTTCTTAAAAAAACTACTTCAATTCAAGTTCAAATTTATACGAACAAAATTAAACGTGAATTTTCTCAAATTAAATTTTTCTTAAACTTGAATTATGATAAACTAAATTACCCAAATGAATTAAGCACCCATTACACTATTTTTTTTTATATTAAACCAATTGTATCTTGTTAAACCTAATCATGCATCTAGGTGATAATTTAGAAGATACAAAACACGACCACAATGTCGCGATGTATGAGAACATCCACAATGGGAAAAACCTCGGTTGTCTCATCCAAAAATCCACTAAGTACGGATTTAATACAAGAACAGGACATAAAACTTATTCAACGACTCGACACCCTCGTAAGCCTTGTTTCTCTTCGTTCCTTCCACCTCTGCCCAATGACAATGCATGAGTCCACTTACATCTCGGAGTCAACCGACAGGGCAATGCTATTGTCAAACATATGGAGTCCACCTAATGTAAACCAACAAACACAGAATTCTTCACAAAAGACAATCCATAGGAATTTACTAAACAAACATGCTGCCAAAACTATAATCTCAAAACATATATTATATGGAAGCTTAGATCATAAAATAATTTGGGTGTAAACTTGGTTTGTTTTGAAAAATTAATCATTAAATATTAATAAAACTCAAGAGACTTTTGATAGAAAGTTTTCTCTCTCAAAGGATGGCAAAAGTCATCTCAAAAATTGCATCGCTGCAATACATAAATGGTTGGGAAAAAGTAGTGGGAGGTTAAGGAGAAAACTGCTTGAAAAAATGTCATTTTTTTAAAGACTCCTCCGATCGCTCGAACGATATGTAGGCTCATTAAAACAACAATTCAAACGATATGTCAGCAACTCCAAAAAGGAACCTCGTTCGATGCCTTGTTCGAACGATCGAAAAATCCCATTTGAACTACCTGGAAAAAATCAAAAATATTTCTTGGAAAAAAAATATAAAGTAAGTTTAAAACACTTTAGCAAAACTTCTAACACCCATTAAAATTTATCCAAGGCTTGAAAAAATATAATCATTCATACCTGAGAGATCCTTTGAACGTTGATGACAAATCATGGTACAAAATACGACATGATGATGTGATTGCTTCGACTTGGCCGCTACGTCTTCAACAAAAATCTCCATAGTCTTGAAAGGTCACAAATACAACTTCTATCCTACGACTCAAATAGTTTTGTCTATAATTAAGCAAACAAATACAAATTGAATCAATTGAAAATTTGTCCTTACAAGGGGCAAAGCCCCCTCCAACTTATTGGTAACCATTTTCCTTAGCAACAATTTCTCCTAAGAATTAGAAGGGATAACGATTGGAATGGATGTGATGTATACAAAAAAAAATGAGCCTGAAGTGCTTGCATTTGAATATTCCTCCTCATCAGGCAAGATGGGGATTTTTGGTTCATTTATATGTTTGGCACCAGTAAATATAGGCCTCCTAAGTTTCCAAAATTTTCTCAGTTTATCCAAGTTAACGTGAGTCTAGTTGGGCTCTTTCTTATTGGATTTTTTTGTAAAAAACAAGGAATAAGAATATTAAAAAAAATCAAGCAATACATGATTGAGCAGAAAAAGAACAATAATATAAATATTGGACCTATTTTCTGTCCACTATTAGGGCACTTAGGGCCCGTACAATGTTCACCGCCTTCAGGAACAAGCTTATTCTCCCACTACATTACAACAAAGCCATGAGACTAATAATCCTTATTGTAATCTATATGGTTCACCACAAGAACCCTTTCTTCCTTCCTCACCTTTAGATACAAGGTGTAATCATTCATCCTCACTTTATATGTAACAGTAGTGGATCTTTGAAATCCCTAATCGATCTTCATAAAACTCATTTATCCTATTCACCCCATTAGTTATCCTCTAAGTATTTGGGAACATTGGGATAGAACTACACATAAATACTCATAAAATTCTAAGAATAGTTGGTTTAAAAAAAAGGTTATGCCGGCTTCAGTGATAAATTTGTAGAATATCCAGTGGCATCCCTTAATATTGTGATAATCTTTGGGTTTTCCCCAAACTCTATGACTACCCACTAGGAATTGTATAAACGCTTCCTAAACTCCTCTATATAATTGTAGGGGATTTAAACCCATAATAAAATGCAATATTATAATTTGGAAATAAGCGACACATTATGAACGTGGTTCGGAAAATTGTCCTACTTACGTCCACAGGGAAAAGAGAGAGAGTTATTTATTCATTGGAAGAACAAAGAGTGATTGTAGTGCTAGGGGATGAGAATCCAGGTCTTTGTGTGAAAAAGTACAAATTACTACTGCAAAATAGGGTGGTGAGGTCACCCTTAATTATAAGTACGAGGTTCCTATAAATCTAAGTCTCTCTACATTGAACTTATCATTGGGCAGTCGATTCGTGTTACAATTAATTGCCCATGACTTGTGGTGGTTTCCCTATATTATAAATTATATCTTACTTGATACTCAGCTGACTATGTCCATTTGATACCTAGTGGAAACGTTTTAGCCCACATTGGATGATCGGCTATATTTCCCTTCTAGAACTCTTACCAAATGGGTAAATTATTTTTACAAGTCAAGAAATAATAACTATAAAGGAAATAAAGACGTTGCTTGAAGGAAATAAAATTACTCAAAAATAGGGGTGAGAAAATAGAAACTTACAGTGAATGAAGAAGGAAAATATCTCTGAAGTGGTTCTGATTAATGAAGAAAGAATGTACGCTCTAAAATGACGAAAAACAAGTCATTAACTCTTAGTTCAACTTTCGAGACAAACTCATTATTTGCGACACAACCCCAAATGTCGGCTGACACACATGCTACAATTTTTTGTCTAAATGACACACAATTACCAATGTATCCCTAAAATACCGGGACAAATTACAAGTGTGTGCTTTGGGTTTAATGGGCATATTAAAGGGAACTTTCAACTAGAAAAACACCAAGTATTGAAACCCTTCATCCATAGCTTCTATAGGTGATCCAATTACACCGCCGATGACGATAAGAGTTACCCATTCATGCTACAAATCTTTGAGGAATTATCCAACCAGTTAGGACCAGATCACATGTATCCTGCAAATTTGGCAATAATTAAAACTCCATGAAACTTGGACGGATAGAAGTCGATCAATGAAAATCTCGAACATGGATTCCCCTAATAAAGTTATGATAGCAATACAAGGTCATTCAGTCCCACATAACTCCTATATAAATGTAACCCACCCCTGAAAAAAGGGTCATCTAATCTTTATGATCAAGAATCGACCAATAAATAGAAAGCAGCGTCCTATGAATGTAGGCACATTATCGAACCAAGTACATATTGTGAACTTTTATTTCTGGCTCGACCTAATTGTGTTGAATTCATAATAGTAGAATTTTTCCACCTAGAGTATTGATAATAAACATGCATGTTGATACCTAAATTCTCCACCTACGTGGACCAATTAAAACTGGACAAATGCCTTCTTACATGGCAGAAATCCCAATCAGCATATAGTATCTCGGCACACATGCCTACCAACATGAAGAATGCAGACCGTCAATACAAATGAAGTGTTACCATACTAAGGGTTTCACCATGCGTGGGTCACAGATTAGGCATAGAATCTTCGTATTTATCCCCTCAATTTATAGGCTTTGATAATCTTGTGCAGTGTAAATCAATTTTATTTGTTTTATATTATTGTTACTGACCGTTTCTATGTAGTGCATCGAGTTTCATGTATTTCTCATACATTTTGCAGGTATTTTACATGATTGAGAAAAAAGGAAAAGTCTAACTCAAGAAAGATGCAAGTAAAGGAAATCAAGGGCAAAACAGTAACTTTGCATCAGGAATTCGGACATGGAACCTAAAGGAAAGTTGAAGACATCGAGTCCACAAGCATGTAGGAAGAAATGACACCCAAATCCAAGCCCCAGTTATGAAATATGAAGATTCAAAGTTGAGAAGAAATCAAGGACAAAAAGGAATAAAAATAGAAAGGCGGCAAACCGAACCAAACCGATGAAACCAGCACTGAACCAGTTCGACACACTGTCAAAACCAAACCGAACCGATGAATAAGAAGTTAGAACTAGTGCTATAGGCTGAAAAAGTAGAAACCGTTAGCCAAAAAGTAGAACTGGTTCAACGGGACAAAATCTTCATTTTTTATTTCTTAAAATTTGAGTTGTGCATGGTACGAACACTTAAAAAAACGTGATGTATTTATTCTTTTATCATACCAGACATTAGGGAGCTTCACTGTTAGTTTTGAGAGGTTTTTGAAACCAAGAAGTGTATGATTCATATTGTTCAATAATTTCTTCCTCAATTTGGATTAATTCCAAGTTTTTCTTCATTTCAAGTAATCTTATATTTATTGCTTTCATATTTGTTGTAGGTAATTCATTCTTCTTAATTAAAATCATTTCTTGAATGTTGAACATTACTTTTTATGAAATTATGATTGCATACAACATATATTCCTTATTTAATCATAGTTTTATCTTGTCTAACTAGATTTTTAAGGGTTGGGATACATGAACCAAACCCGATGGGGTTTGTATGAATATAAAATAAATTCTCTAAATTAAATAAATGATTGAGTCATATTAGTTAGTTGTTACTACTATAGTAGGACTTCTAACCGAGGTAACCGGGGTGTTTAAGAGTTCGGCACACGTGTCAGCTATACCGACACCGCTTTATTTCTATTTTGATTATATATGATGCGGGCTTGTACCCTCACATATGTAGTTCTTGAAATTAATAAAGTTTGGGTTTAATTAATTATTTAATTTGTAATTGATTTTATATACGGTAAACATACTAGGGTTCGAAGGATTGTATTCCAACCTATTTTTCTCATTCATATTTAGTCATTCACAGTTAGTTTACTCTTACATACGTAGTTTAATTATTATTTTAATTAATTTGCATTTACTTAATAGATATAAAAATCCAAATCATCACCTTTTCCTTTTTCTTTTCAAATTCAGTTTAGGGTTAACCGTCTTACCTATTGTCATCACTATCTACGTCCTATTTCCTTGAGGATTCGACCCCGTCTTACCGGGTTTATTACATACGTGACATGTTTGCACTTGAATCGTAATTATCACATTCTAGAGAGATATTTTCACTCACGTCAAGTTTTTGGCACCGCTATCGAGGATCTAGGTAGACTTTTAGGTTGGCCAATTTAATCACAAATTTGACTCCAAATCTTATAAAAAACTTTGGCATCTCTAAAAAGTCCTTTCATGCAAAATCCTCAACAAACTCCTCAATCAACTCCCACTCACATTCACGAAAATTCGATAGTTAAGTACGATCCCGATAGCCCTAACACTCCTAACGCACCACAGTTTTGGGTTCCACCTCTTACGCCACCAAATTCCAATATGAGTCACACATTGATTTACACTCCGAGCATGTCAAGTGAGGAATTCGAATCAATTGGAGAGAGAGCCATGTCAGAACACGCTAGTTTTGGTATGGGTGAGAGTGAAATGCAATATCATCCCATGAGATAACTCCTTTATCTCGAGAGAACTGTCACCCCAGGAGCATTATACTTTCGTATAATGGAGGAGAGTTCCATTTTCGTAATGGGATGATATAAATTATTCCCACATTTCACGAGTTCGACTCGAAAAATCCTTATCTCCACATTCGTGAGTTTGAAGAGGCATGCGATACCTTTAGTGACCAAGCTTTCACACAAGACGTAGTTTGCCTCAAACTTTTTCCATTTTCCATAAACGATAAAGCTAAGACCTTATTCTTTATCACCGAACTCGTTGGATCATGGAGAGAGATGCAATCCAAATATCTCTTTAAGTTCTTTCCCAAACACCGAACAAATTCCATCCAAGATGAAATTCAAACATGTGACAACAAGAAAATGAGCTATTTGATCGATGTTACGGACGTTTCAACGAGCTAGTTAGTGCATGCCCTCGCCATGGTTTTGAGAAGTATCGTCTCATATCTTTCTTTCACTAAGAGGTAAGCATATATTCTAAACAACTCATTGAGACAATGTGGGAGAGACCATTTTGGGAATTAGATGAACACGACGTAAATTCCCACCTTAAGTTTGTTGCCGAGACAACTCAAGCACGTGACAAATTCGATCCCAACACCAAAAACCAGGTTCGACAAACTCCTATTGCTCCTTTAGTGCCTGGTCTTTATCACGTGGGAGACGTTATTGAATGAAGGCAAAGGGAACTAACTGGATTCACCCGAGAAATGAAAGAGAAGGTGTGTGTTATTTGTGAGGCAGGCCATTCAACGAAGGAATGCTTGACGATACCTGCCTACAAAGTAATGTTGCATGAGAAAGTTAATGTGATAGGATGATTTAAGGGTAATTTCAATGACCTTCATGGTAACTCTTACAAACGTTCATGGAGGAACCATCCTGGTTTTAGCGATGGGCAACAACATGCTGCATTGAATCCTAATTCACACGTTGCCCCACCTCCACCTCCACACTTTCAACAAGCTCCACATATTCAAGCACATATTCCAGCACCACTTCCTTCAACATATATCACCCCATCGCGGAGAAATCTTGGGGATACTATACACCAATTCATCCAGTCGTAAAATGCAACTAATGCTAAGTATGACCGCATGTTTACCCAAATAAATGAAAATATCTCTAGGTTGCAAGCATCTTTAAGTATCCAAGGGAAGGGTAAGTTTATGGCCCAAGGTCAAAGACCTCCTCAAGGTCAAACTAGTGTTAGTTATACATTTCACGTCCATTAAGAGAGATGTAGTGCAATTACCACTCGACGTAGTGGGGGGGTTGTTGATTTATCACCTCCCCCATACGACGAACCCAATAGTAAGGAGGTTTCGCCCGGGATGAAAGAGGTCGAAGATGCCCCCTTAAATGAGAGTTACATTGAGGAAAACACTAGTGGTCCCAAAGTCATAGTGAAACCCCCCACTGCTGCACTATTCCCTCAACGATTGGTTCTATCTCAAAAAGGAGCCTTCTGGGAAGATGTGCAAGATGTCTTTAAGCAAGTAAAGCTGAATTACATTTCCTCGATGCCATAAAGAAAATTACCGCCTATGCTAAAGTACTTAAGGAATTATTGATAGTAAAAAGAAGGTTGAAGGTAAAGAAAAATGTGTTCCGAGCACAAAACGTCAGCTCAATACTGTCGAGCGACCTTCTACCAAAATTTAAAGATCCGGGTGCACCCACTATTTCGTGAATCATGGGGAGGAATCGAATTTAGAGGGCGCTAATATATTTAGGTGATAGTCTTAACATTCCCCCCTAATCCATCTATAAGAAATTAGACTTGAGGGACCTTAAGCCCACAACGATGATTCTCCAGCTCGTAGATCATTTAGTGAAGATACCTCAAGGGGTTGTTGAAGATGTGATCATCCAAGTTGACACTTTCTACTTCCCAATATATTTTTTCATTTGGGATGAAATTCCCTCTGTTATATCGAGCAATCATGTTCCCGTCATTCTTTAGGCTCCGAGCAAGTAATGACGTACGGTGATTCACAGCTAGTGGTTAACCAAGTGCTTCATTTATATAGACTTAAGGGAGAGTTGATGACCAAATACTTTGCCAAAATTATGGAAGATATTTCCAATTTTCTAGACATAAAATAAATATGATCCCCAAAATAGCCAAACCTCGAGCATATGCACTTGCTCGGCTTGCTTCAGTAACCAGAATTGAACTCAGGCGCACCATCCCAATTGAGATCCTAGTTAATCGAAGCATTGGTAAGGACTGATGAGTGAATTATTTTCCATGAAATATGCCAAAATCTACGCCTTGTTAGGCGCATTGTATCATAAATAATGAGTTTTTAGAGTCGTTTTCATAAAATAAAAGAAAAATGCAAGTTTAGATAAAACTCGAATTAAAAATGCAATTTTAGTAACGCTAGGGTGAAATCATAATTATGAAACTTTATGGGCCTGAAAATAATTTTTAAACGTTTATCTAGGCAAAAAAAGCTTAATATGAAATTTGGTTGAATTTTGAATTAAAACGAGTAATTAATGAATTTCGGGGGCTAAAATGCAAATAGGGGTAATTTTAGAAATTTTAGAAATTTTTGAACCTAAATTTGAATTAATTATTTTTATTTTTGTATGTTTATAGGTACCCCAAAAATATGTACTACAAAGGAGTCGATGTGAAAAAATTGTCAGGATACATCGTGACGCGACACGACACGATTGACACAGCTGGACTAAATATTTTTTATAAAATTGTTCGAGTGTCCGTTGAGGCCGTGCCATACCATTTCGGAAATGTCTTGACAAGACTCACAACTTTGAAGTCGGACAAAAATGAGATTTTGGAGTTTTGGAGGTCAGAGTGCGATTAAAGTTGGTACTGTGAATAGGGACGTGAATAGGGACGAATTTGGGGATAATTGTGTCCAACTTTTTTCAAGACTCCATGAGATAATTATACGCTCAAATACAACCAATCAGGGAGAGTCACATCTCATCCAAATACCCTAATCTTAAGAATATAAATAGGACCCTTGGGTTCATTATTTTTGGCTGAGAGTTGTAGAGAGAGCTTTAGAGATATTTTTGGTTCCTTATTTTGAGAGTATATTTTTATTGAGGGCCAATAATTATTTTGTGGGAGGAATTCTATCAAGAATATTTTTGACACACCATTTATATGTTTGTTCATTTAATGAAAATTAGTATTCATTCTTGCAAATTTATTTTGTCCCCAATTATGCTCGCTTAATTTCCTTACTAGGACTTGGTGAAATTTATCATATGTGATTAATATTGAGTGTGATTTAAATTCGTTTTTGTTTCCAATATGTGCAAAATACTTTTAAAAATTTGGTATTCATTTAAAAGGACACGAGAGTGCGTTTTAAACCTTCGGCATTGTTTGAAAAAAAATATTTTTTATTTTAAGTATGAGTATTTTTTTATGGGTTATACTTTTATTAAATTGATTGATATCCCATGCTTAAAGACTATATTTTGAAATTTAAAAGTGAACTTTTTAAGGGAATAGGGATTTTGAGGTGTCTAAATTTAGAGACCGTAAGTTTTATTTTGGACTTATAACGTGTTATTTTTCTGAATTAAGTACAACGAGAGTCGGTTTAATTTGAGTTATAAAATCGGGAATGATGAATTTAAATTATTGCATAGTGTTAGTTAAACGTGTTAAATGGATCCAACTATAACAACCCGAGGTCTTGGAGACAACGAGTTATTTATTTTGGGAGAAATAAATAATATTTTATTGGAGAAATAATTAAATTGGCAATTGAGGTCAAAATTTGAAGTTGTTAAAAAGAGTGTCGAATGTTGATTCTGAGGGTACCATAGTGTCCAGAAGGGTCGAGAAAGTCAAAATGACTGTACTTGGGGGTCTATTTAGGTTCCAAAATAATTTAGGACTGTTTGACTCGAATTAAAGTTACTGGGTCATTTAAAGTGTGTATTACCATTTAAAGATGTGTATCTTGGGAGACTAGGCTTATTAAGCCTACGGGAGATATTTCTCCAAAGAGAAAGAAAAGAGAAGAGAAGAGAGAAAAGAAGAAGAAAGGAAGAGAGAGAGGAAGAAAAGCTTCGAGATTCCGGCCCAAACGTGACATCGAGGATGATCCAACCTCTACAAATCTGAGGCAAGTGTTTAATCTTGATAAATAAGTCATTTGTGTATTTGATTTCATAATTTGTGGGTTAAAGAAATGGTTTTGGGTATTAATATCAAAACCTAGATTTTTGGGTTTAAATGTGGAAATCAATGTTTAAATATGGGTTTAATGGTATAGAAATGGTTGGGATCAACTTTGGGTTGATTTATGGGCTTAAAATCATGATTTGATTAAGGTTTGGGGGTTAGAATAAAACTTTTATCGGCCTTCGGGCCCTTTCAAAATGATTTTCATAAAATTAAAATTTTCAAACTCTAGTCCGAATTTAACAAACTTTCAATCCCCAACGTCACTACATAGTAGTGTATTGGGAGGGTTCCTTGTTTGGATTTTTCTTTTGCGAGACGTCCCCCGCACGAAAGTGTTTCGTGCGTGGGGTGTCTCGCGAAGCGAAATCCAAATAAGGAACCACTCGTTACACTACTCCTTGACAACGTTGATCCTAGAGATCCGTCATGCCACATATAAATATTTGACAGAACTTTTCTCCAATCTCAACACTGCACTACGTTTCATGTGTGGGGTGTCTCGCAAAGCGAAATCCAAACAAGGAACCACCCCGTTACACTACTCCTTTACAATGTCGATCCTAGAGATCCATAATGCCATACATACCATTTAATACTACCAGTACTACTAACTTTTAGACTACAATATGAAAACAACTAAAAATCTCCAATAATATCCTTGGGATGATGTAACCGAAATATTCCTTAAATGCGATACATCAACCCCCATCAATCTAGTACACCATAATCATCAAAGATGTACTCCACAACATTCCATATCCTTTTATCTATAGGATACATAAATATATATATATATATATATATGCATTTATTCTAACCATATATATATATATATACCATCATCACCCATACCCATGACCAAGAGTACATATCATATCTGATGTACAATGTCCATGCACAAATAATATACCCGGCAATATATATCGCCAATAAAAATGCATCATGAATCATCTTCCCAGTGCCCGGCTCACGTAGAAATACTGGGGCCACCATGGTGGGACTAAACGACACCCATCTCATGGTAAACACACGCACACGACGTCCCGGGAAGCGGTCATAGCTCCTAACCGGCAATGAGACGAAACATACCCACCACGTCTCATTCCAAAAAAAAATGCAAATCACATAATAACACACGGGATGACTATGACTTGGGGAATATCCACACCTTGCTTTTCTAGTCAGGATGCTCACCCTCTGCGCAAAAACTTCCCAATGATAGCATGAGCGGGGTATGCTTAACCACATAAGTATATATATCATTCACATTCACAATATATATACATCCATATGATCCAATCATATAATTAAACATTAAACCATCATATACGGTTTAAATATCCATACCATGTATGTCCACAACATAAATATATTCATATTTATATAGATATATATACAAATATATTCACATATCCATATATTTATATATACAAACTAATTCTCGTTCATATGTATAAGATATATACTCTCGGCTATAAATATATATAATCCTCAATATACAAGCCGTCACCACAAACTCATTTAATTTACCTCGATATGTGAATACAATCCCTCACTTGAAACATATTCAATCATTTTTCCTATGATGAATAGTCTCCCAAAATCATATGTATATATATATATATATATATATATATATATATATATATATATATATATATATATATATATATATACCACATTAAGGTTATCACCCAAAATTTTGTGGAGGAAGCCATCACTACACCTACCACCTATATCCGAGAGCATATCAATACTTCCAATACAAATTTTGACTAAAGGTATACCCCTAACAAAAAGTCTACCAACCTCAACTTATTCCAACTTTATTTCAAGTGTTGGAATCCTATGTGATTATTTCCACACACTTATGTATAAACTATCCTGACTAGAATTATACTACTATCGATTCTAGTTGATAGTACGATCCCAAGTCGTTCCCAATTTTTACCTACGGTTCAATTTATCTCAAGAACCCTTACTCCCATCCGGTTACCTATTGTTCCTTAATTTAAACATTTCTAAGGATATGTGACCCCTCACTCTCTAAGAGTTCTCGACCTTACATCATAATTATACCTTTCCATAAACTAAGTTCTTCCTTCAATGAACCAATAACCTTAAAAATTTACATTCCTAAAATTAATAGAGCCACTCTCTAGTAGCTCATATATTGATGATATATTTGTGATTGGGTTGAAGAGAAAATGATAAAAATGAATTTTGGGTATTTTGGCATACTTAAAAATTGGCCATTTTCGAGAGTACTGAAGGGCCGAATCGATTCGGCCTCCTAACAAATCGATTTGGAAATATGCAGGTGCCCAGGTCTGAGTGACCGAATCGATTCGGACTTTAGCCGAATTGATTCTGCCTGAGACAGAATCCTAGGTCTGATGACCCAAATCGATTCGCCTTCCTGGCCGAATCGATTCGCTGGGCTGAATCGATTCGAAATTGGCCCGAATCGATTCGAAAATAGGGCTTTTGAGGGATTGTTTTACTAAAAAGAATTTTATCCTGTTTTGTTCTAGGTTATTGATTGGGGATCTCTATAGGAGATATTTGGAGTATGTTTTGGAGACTTTTAGCGAGTTTCCCTTAAACCCGGACTAGAGTTTGAAAATTTTAATTTTATGAAAATCATTTTGAAAGGGCCCGAAGGCCGATAAAAGTTTTATTCTAACCCACAAACCTTAATCAAATCATGATTTTAAGCCCATAAATCAACCCAAAGTTTATCCCAACCATTTCTATACCATTAAACCCATATTTAAACATCGATTTCCAGATTTAAACCCAAAAATCTAGGTTTTGATATTAATACCAAAACCATTTCTTTAACCCACAAATTATGAAATCAAATACACAAATGACTTATTTAGCAAGATTAAACACTTGCCTCAGATTTGTAGAGGTTGGATCATCCTCGATGTCACGTTTGGGCCGGAATCTCCAAGATTTTCTTCCTCTCTCTCTTCCTTTCTTCTTCTTTTCTCTCTTCTCTTCTCTTTTCTTTCTCTTTGGAGAAATATCTACCGTAGGCTTAATAAGCCTAATCTCCCAAGCTACACATCTTTAAATGATAATACACACTTTAAATGACCCGGTAACTTTAATTCGAGTCAAACGGTCCTAAATTATTTCGGAACCTAAATAGACCCCCAACTACAGTCATTTCGACTTTCTCGACCCTTCCGGACACTATGGTACCCTCAGAATCGACATTCGACACTCTTTTTAACAACTTCAAATTTTGACCTCAATTGTCAATTTAATTATTTCTCCAATAAAATATTATTTACTTCTCCCAAAATAAATAACTCGTTGTCTCCAAGACTTCGGGTTGTTACACCAACGTCCTAGTTTTCACGCTCATTTGATTACATATCTCGTAGTTATATTTTTTTATGTGTGTTTGCTTAGTTAATACCACATCCCATATCCAAACCCAGTTCGTCTAGTTGGACAGACACAATAATTTTGAATGAAAAAAAATGATAAGTCCTTATGGGTTCGACCCGTACTTACACTTGCTATTCTATAATACCCCGTGCACTTGCAGTATTTTATAAAATTGACAATAAGTTTTTGGCGCTGTTACTCGGGATTTGTGCGATTTGTTTTTTTTTTAAGTTGTGACTTTCAGACTAGTTTTTTTTCTCTTCGCATTTTTGTTAGTAATTTGCAGTAGAAATTTCTGGAAAAAAAATCAACAGCAATATTTCTATTTTTATGGGTTAAAAAAAAATCTCTTTTAAGTTTTTTTAATAAATAGCACTTTTAGCACTAAGTTTATCCTAAAATACATAAAAAATTGAAAAAATATTTTTTCCCTGGAAATTTCTATATTCGTTTTTTTTTCAATAGGTAGATCCTGAAAAAAAAATCAGAAAATTCAATTTTTTCCCCAGCAGTAATTCTGTTTGTTTTTAGTATAAAAAAATTGTTTCATAATTGTGCTATTTTATATTAAATACACCACTAATCCGTGTGTCGTTTTGTATTTTTTGTTCTTTTCTTTTCGTTAATTTTTTTTACGTATGTGTCTCACTTTACGTTTGGCGTTGTTCCTTTTTAGGAGCATATTAGAAAAATATGGAAAAAAAAAGACAAGGAAAATTTGGAAAAAGTGTTAACTGTGCGCGAACGTCAAGAAAAAAATTGTGCAATCTTGCCAAGAGAATAGGGAACTCTCATGGACGACTAAAACGTAGGCAGCAAATGAGTGTCGCCTTCCTGAAAATATTCTTTCTCAACCAAAAGACGGTGTCGCTACACCAAAATAAGGTTTTAGTAACATACTAATTTTTTTATTACTAACGGTATTTCACTGTTACTAATTCTAACAATAAGTTTTCGTTATTAATTTAATTTAAGTGTTACTAATTTGAATTTACAAATTAAAAGAAAAGGTTAAATGGTGAACAAATTATTTTAACACTTTTCCAAAAAAACAAACGAGAAGCCCGTATAGGTTTTTCCCTTACTCATTTCCCCCTCCATTTTTCCTCCCCCAAAGACCTAATTTCACAGCCCTCCCGCCATTCTTCTTCTCAATCCTCACAGAATTTACACTGCAAACAACAGGTAACCCTGATCTCTTTTAACTTTTGTTCTTCAACTCAGTTCATCTTCTTTTAACTTTCTCTGTATCCTTCATAAATAAATTTCATCGGTCAACAGCTGGTAACCTTGATCTCTCTTTCGGAAGAAACGACGGAAAAAACAAAGCTTCATATTACAACAGAGGATGATGAATGAATAAATAAACTAAGCTTCATATTCATCTCCTCCCCAAAACAAATACATCATAGTAATTTTTATGTTTTTTTGTTCATGTATGTATTGAATCTCTATTTTTTTCAAGATCTTTGTTTTTTCTTTTTAATTGACACCTAATTGATTGATTTTAATTGGGGTAGAACCATATGTTCTAAAGTTTACTATATTGATATGTGCGTTACTTTAGGTTCATTCTATATGTGAATCGTGGATATAGTCTCATCAAGTAAACTTTTTCATACTACGTGTTTGTGAAATGGCCTAGCCCAAACTACTCCATCTTTTGAGTTTGTTGAACTGATAAGAATGTCATCATTAAAGCTTGTCTCTGTTATTGCAGTTCAATATCACTCCTCTTTAATAGTGGTGACTATGGCCAGAGGAGATCCCACGAGGAGAGGCTAGAGTCGAGTGTTTGTTGGGTCCACAAGAGTTTTCTTTTGATAAGGACAAGATAAAAAGGACAAAGGTGCACGACGTGCAAATTTTATATTATTTGAATCATATTACATTAGTACATTCTCATTATAATTTCAACAAATCAATCAATTTTTTTTTTTGTTTTTTGTTCATGTGGTTGATTTCCAGGGAGGTGTAAAGAAGGTTGTCACTGTTTGTTTTATGTAAGAATCTAATTTATATCATATAATTTTTTTAATGAAGTGAAGAGTGTGGTGTCCCATTGTTGAGAGGCTCAATTATAGGAGGTTTACCGATTTAATATAGGTAATAAGGAGAATAGCTACACTTGGTAGTTTCCCTACATTTGGAGTTTGTCTTAATCAACCACGAGATATGTAGCCATAAATATGTTGTGTCATTGATTATTTAATATATATTACCTTGTAATGATATGGTCTTTACTTATCTACTAACGATATGCTTTTTGTATAAGTCTTTTCACTATTTTTATGAATCTAAAGTTTTGTTAGATATTTGTTTGTGAGTTAGCCTTTTGTATAGATTTTTATGGATACATATTAGGTGTAAGTAAAACTATTTTCTCAGATTACTCTATCCTATGTTAAATTTCTTTCAAAAAATCTTACTTTTTTGTATATTTTTTGATACAAGATTTCTTTTGTTTGTCGTGTGATGGTGAGGAACAAGAGTCATAGGTTGGGGTTAACCAATTGTTTTAGATGTGTTACGTGGAGGTGATCCTAAACAAATACTGGTAAGTCATTTTTTTCTCGTTGGCCCCTGCACATGAGTCTTGTTTTTTCCTCTTACCTCTTTCAGGTCAACGTTTCGTATGGTCTCAACACCCAGGCTTCGGTTGTTGAGCCTGGATTTTTTTTTTGTATGCTCTTTTGGTGTATTCCCAGTTTATAAATGCCACTAACTTGGTGGCTTCTCTTTGTTTTGCCGAATTTAATTGAGTTGAGATAGATACACGAGTTCACTAAACTATGGAGTGAGCTGGACCAACCAAACTTGGCCTGATTGTAATGCTGTCAAGGGTTCAAGAAATAATTTATTTTAGACACTACTATGTATCTGAAATGGATTGCATTATTTGTCCATGTATTATAATGATTTAAGTACCCATATCCAAAGGGTTAGTGTTGACACCTCTATGGATTTGTCCTCTAATATATGTTGCCTTGGTAATTTTGAAGTGGTGTAACATAATTTTCTAGCAAGTATATATTATTGTCGCCAACTTTTTTTACTGGAATCACTATACATATATCACACACTCGACGCACACATGATCATGTCAATTATTAGTTCTATTGTGTAGTTTCGATTTGAATTCAAACCAATTTTTATTTTGTCGATTATTAGTTCTATTGGGTAAATGTTAATTTTGTTGAGTTTTTCATTCTAATTCTGATGTTGTAAATTGCTCTATGAAGCTTTGATGTTTTTGTTGAATGATGATGAATAAAAATTGTGGTAATATCACTATATTCATACCCTTCAGCATAATAGTACTTAAAAGAGTCGCCTATGATAAATTGTAACATATATACACATATTGATATGTATTATATGTTTTGAGATTTCATATTGTGTCTGTCGCGTGTACGGCTAGTATTAGAATTTCAATTTTTTTATATTTGGTTACTTATCTTTTCTTTTGTAGGTACATAAAAAATTGTAAGATATAGTGACGCAACTACAAGCAATACATCATAAAATTCGAACAGTCACTTTTATGAATCCTTGTCTAATGACTAGGAGACTGCTGGAGAATGTCGAACAGACATCTGGGTAACTTAAAGTTTTCTTCTTGATTAATTATTTTAGTTTATTAATTAATTAAAGATGATGATGAATAACATAACAATATATCATTCTATATTTTTGTAATCATTCCCTGCAGGAAATATTTCCTACCATGCATGTTCCTATATTGGTTCTAGTGCAACATGATCAGCGAGGTCGCTTTTGGTATATAGCACAAAGACAATTCACATTAGCAATGATTGTGGGAATTTCCATTTATCACAGAATGTGGGAATTCTCTATTGGTTTATACATGATCAATATTTGGCTGAATTCTTTGTTTCTTACTGCAACTTATGGTGTCATGGAATATGCCTATACAACATTGTTTGGCTCCATCATAAGACAATGGGTGGATAAGTTGACATATGTGAAGGTTCACTCTCGAGCATTATATCTCGTGTTATAATTATGTCCATTTTCATTCTTAGTTATGAGTTAAGAAAATTTGATCCGCTAAGAACCAGTCTATCTCTTAACATTTTGAGTTTAGGTTTATTGTTCTCTTTATTTTTGAAAATCTGTGCATCTCTTACTCATATTTACAAGTGTGAATTACGTTTCTACAATGGACTATACTACATTTTTGGGTATTACTCTTTACATTTTGAGCTTTTTCATAAATAGAGTTTTAGGTTTTATAATTTGTATTATAATTACCAAGGTATCACACATATTCATTATGATACTAATTTCTGGAGTTTAAGTATTAAAGAATGTGTGAAGATATCACTGTAGCAGATCAATGTAAGAACAAATTTCAGAAATTATAGATTGCCCTTGTATATTTTTAGAAATTTCAAAAATTATAGACATCACTAGGTTCTTGGTTTATTGGTCTTGAGGTTGAGCATATTGATGATAGAATTCTCTGATGTGGGACACCCCCTAGTAAGAAGATTGCCTCTTTTTTAAAAAATAAATAATTTATTTTAAACATTTTCTATTGAGTAAGACCCTTTTAGTTTTGTACTTGATATATTATTACATTTGATTTATAAAATCGATTGCGAGTGGAAGGGTCAAACAGGGAATCCTTGTGCTGCATTATTCGATCGGAGCTGCAGTAGTATATGCAAATCGGTGTAGAGAATGGAGGAGGTTCACCAGCATTGTGGGGAGGGTGATAAAGAAATCTGGCACACCAGCTTCTAAAAGATCTAAAGGTTCACAAATAGCGAAAATTAAGGCTTCAAATGTACAGTAATAAAGTAATTGATTTTACGATAATTTTGCAATAATTTTGCAGAACCGTTCAATCATTGATTAAATAGTCCCCTTATTTGTTCTTTTATAGTTTATAACCTTATAGACTTTCTTCATTTCAATCATAGCTACATTGGAATCTTTATATATTGCATTATATTCTACATCTGCATATTTCATTTCAACCAACAAGTATTTTTCACATGTGAAAATTATTGGTTTCTGTCATTTGCTTCTTTTAGTTGGATACTGTGATTGAAGATGAAAATCAAGATACAAAGGACTTGATATTAGCACTAAAAAAGAATGTGCAAGAGGAAATATTAAAGTGAGTTGATACCTGGCTGATTAATGTTGAGCAGCAAGTAAATTTCTTCTAAGGTTGATTTCATCAAATCCTTCCGTTTATATTTATATTCCCTTTTGTTGCAAAATTTGATGTGTCCTTCTTTTTCTTGTTACACCATCAGTCGATTAAATAGTCCCCTTCAATGTGCATGTGGATATTAAACTGTACATTTTTATTTTGTTGGGAGATATAGATTTTAGTAATTGATTTTGCATCAGACAAGCAAAATTCTTATTAAGTTTAACATTTAAAATAAAGGGATGTGTGTGTTACAAGGGAACCTCAATGGTAAACTAAATCTATATGTATATGGCTGTTCTATTGAGAATAGGGAAGTTAGTGGAGAGGTGATTAGAAATGAGCATGGGATTGAAATATGTAATTTAGTTTCTAATCACCGGGGAAAAATTGATTATTACATATAGAGGTGATTAGAAATGACTACAAAAATAATCAATTTGAGTCCAGGAGATGAACTATCAGCGAGGGCGAGAAGCAAGGAACAATAACACGTGTGTGACCCTTGTTACTCATGATATGACAGATGTGTCTGCCAGGCTGGAAGACATGGAGAAATCTATGTCCAAGTTCCCTGATGTTACAGAACGTGGTGATACAAAATATGTATGCACTGTGATAAAATCCATGGAGGAGTACACCACCAACGCTAAGGTGTCCTACCTTATCTGCGAAGAACTCACTAGAGTATATCAAGTAGCAACTTCTTCTTGGAATCAATGAAAACATATACTTGTATATCAGTTCATATAGTTAGTTCTAGCACACAAAATTTATTTTATCAAGATTTTATTGTAGGAACCATAGGTAAGAATTTGATGCGTCTGGTTCCCTTGTGACAGTTTTTTCTCATTTAAATTACATGGGCTTCCAAATCGGTATATATTTTATGTCTTATGATCGATAATATATATCTCATTAGTATCATTGCGAACCTTGGAGGGTGAGTTACGTTAAATATTATTTTGTCGTTCCAAAAACTCTATGAGGTACAGATCTATGAACCATATGATACTGTTAAAAAAAATCAGAAGACGAATAACATGATTTATTTCAATTGAAAAAAAGATGACAGATAAAAAAATCTCTTTAACGTTGTTCACGTGTCAAACCCACTAATCTTGCAAGGGGGTGTCTACTGCGACACTTGTCGTGCCGGTTTCAAGACGTCAACCACTACTTATCTTCACACTATGTTTTTTTATTCCATGTTAAACCCACGACATATATTTGTGTCAGATATGAGTCTATATGTAGCTGATCTCTAAAATATATACATAGATCTGTATAGTCACAATTAAATTTTTAGTGTCCTCAAACAAAAAAGATCCCACATTTTAAGTAACATTGTCACAGATATCTTATTATAAATCATGTTACTTCCTAAATGAATGAGATCTATAGAATCTGAAATAGCTACAAAATGATACTAGCAATTATACCATTTAAGAGTTGATCCCATGAGGCCAAACTATGTATTAATAGACATTATCCAAACTGTGTAGTTGATTTCTACAGTTTAATTCTATTAATTGTGTAACATGTGCCAAGGTTAGAGTAAAATGAAAAAACACAAGGATACCTAGGAAGTCCGGTACAGTACTGATGGTACAATGGACTAAAGTGGAACATACAAAATTGAAGTTAAGGAAGACCATAATGACCATGACTGAAATGATAATTGACTGTCTTTTTAATTGTTTATATTGTTTTATATAGTCTTTTTCTATCGTTTATATACTTTTATGTTGTCCTTTTCAATTGTTTATGTAGTTTTTTTCTCTTTGCCATTCATTTGGAGATTGTTGTTCACAATAATAGTCCAAGAGGGACACATTTTCGAAGTGCGGGATCCCGCCAAAGATAATTTTTATTATTATTATTATTATTATTATTATTATTATTATTATTATTATTATTATTATTATTATTATTATTATTATTATTATTGTTGTTGTTGTTGTTGTTGTTATTATTATTATTATTGCATGGAACTGTTTAACCATTTATCCGCTTCTCAAAAATGATGCTACTTTGGTATGTTTCATTTGGATACTTTTTCAGTGCAACATTTATTATTACATAATATTATGTTTTTTATTATATTAAAATGTAAAATTCCCATATCAGCAGGATAATTAGTTTAGGTTTCTTGTTTAGTTTTAGTTATTATCTCTAAGTACTAATTTTTATTAGTATCTCTTAGTTCTGTTTCCTATTCATCTAGGACTCTTTTAAAGACTAAACACTTTAGTTGAATGAAAGAGTTTCTTTTATATATTGCAATTTTGAGATCAAGTCTTGTATCGAACAAGTCTTGTATCAATATTGCAATTTTGAGAATATAACTATTTAATTTTTTTTACTAAAGTAATTTTATGACTAAATGTTGATATTATAACTGATATGATAATTTTATTTTGTTTGACAGAATGTCATTTTTGGATCCTCATCAAGTTTCCAGTATTGCGGGCTGGGGTATTAATGGCGATGATAATAGAACAAAGGTTGATAGTTAACAACAGACTTCTTTTTTATATTTCATTTGATTGGTTATAATATAAAAATATCTCATTTGGGGATGATTGTATTAGGATGTTATATTGGATGCTTTTATTAAAATAATGCAACTTTCGGGACAATTGTATTATGATGTTTCATTTATTTGGTTTATATTTCTTTTGTAAATAAAGAGTGGAGGCTTATATAAATGTAAATGTTGAATATAATGCCCTTGTTTTTCTGGACCGTTTTTGTATATTTTCTTAGGATTTAAATAGCGTCATAAGAATAATTGAATTTGTTTAAATTCATGATATTGGATCTTTAATAATATTTTTTTTAAATACGTATTAATATTAGTAACAGAATTTTACCGTTACTAATTCTGAATTTTACCGTTACTGTTAGTAACAGAACTTTACCATTACTAATTCTGCAGTTTATCCTTATTATTAATAACAGAACTTTACCGTTACTAATTTTGAGTTTACCATTACTATTAGTAACAGAATTTTTCGTTACTAGCTTCGTGCCCCACGCCTTTTTTCTAACGGAAAAATTGTGTTACAAATATTTTTAGTAACGGTAAAATTGTGTTACTAATGGCGTGTTTTGGTGTAGTGATACGTCACGCCATCAACAAATTTATCCAAAAGGATGGATAAGCCTTATGGATGTATTTGGAGAGATTCAAGGACTTGCTACTGCAATGTCTGCACTATGGGATTGAGATGGGACGCTAAGTTCAAATTTTGTATGAAGGGTTCGATTATAACACTTGAACTATGCTCGAGTCATTATGTAACGGTGATTTTACTGAAAAAAGTGAGGTTGATGGGTGGGTATTCCTAGAAGCCATAGCGAAAAATTCCCAGCGATGGTCACCCAATAGAGATTCTAGGCCCACCACGTCTAATGAAGGTTTTACTCACCAAGTAGAACAAAGTTATGATTTAAATGCCAAAGTGGCCACATTGCCCCGGCGTTTAGAAGCTTTAGAGATAAGCAAAGTGAGTAATCGAACCGCATATGCGACCATTCAACATGTAGGCTCCCCTATGTGTATACTTTGCAATGCATTCGACCACTTAGTGAAGAATTTCCCCACACTTCCATCCCACAAGGCACTCATCGAGCAAGCCAATGCCCTCTACTAAAATAGGACAAAGTATGACCCATATTCCAATGCATACAATGCGGGATGGTGAGACCACCCTAATATTTCATGGTCCAAGGGTCAATACCAAGGAAGTGGTGGTCAATATTCTGGTAACCCACCCCCGGGTTTCCAAAAGAATGCCACATCACCCTCGAATCCCTCATCCCAAAAGATCCCATTTTTATAGGATTCGATGAACCTTCTTGCCCAAAGTACCCTTCAATTCTAGTAAATCTCTCAAAATGTCCTCCAATCAACCCAGCAAAGCATGCATGCAAATACTCAAGCCATTACCAAAATCGAGGTTCAAATGAGCTAACTAGGTAATGCATTGAGTGAGAGGAATAAGGGAACATTCCCGAGTCATCTCGAGCCCAATCCAAAGGGTAATATGGCACGAGCGTGTCACACACCCAATAGCATGCGAAAGCCATCATCACGCTTAGGTCCAGAAAGGAAGTAGAGAAAAAAAATTCACCACCTACCGAGAGTGAATCCGAGAAAGGTAAGGAGAAAGAAAATACACTCGTGGATTCAACTTCCTCCTCACCTTTACCTTCTGAGACATTTTTAGAGACCTATGTCCCAAAAGCTCTATTTCCCTAGCGTTTGGTGCCACAAAAGAAAAAGGCGCAAGTTGATAAGTTGTTGGAAGTATTCAAGCAAGTACAAATAAATATCCCATTTGTTGATGCTATTCAACAAGTCCCATCCTACACTAAATTTCTGAAGGACCTTTGTACCTTCAAGAGAAACACAAACGTACCCAAGAAAGCTTTTCTCACAGAGCAAACAAGCTCGAGCATTTGTTATCGAATTCCCATCATGTATAAGGATCCCAGTACTCCGAAGATCTTTATCAATATAGGGGAGCACCTCATTGAGAAATCCCTTCTAGATTTAGGAGCAAGCGTGAACCTTTTGTCGTACACCGTGTACGAGAAACTAGGTTTGGGGGAGTTGAAGCTCACTAGGATTACCTTATCCTTAGCCGACCGTTCTGTGAACATTCTGAGAGGAATTGTTAAGGACGTCCTAATTAAAGTGGGTGACTTTATATTTCCCGTTGACTGTATTGTCTTGGACGCCCAACAAGTGCAAAATCATATTGCACAAATACCTATTACATTAGGTCGTCCTTTCCTCGTCACATCTAATGTCGTCAATAGGTGTCGTAGCGGATAATTGAACCTATCCTTTGAGAATATGACTATGGACCTTAATGTGTTCAATTTGGCCAAACAACCACCCGATGACGATGAACCCATGGATGTTGACATGATTGATAGTATCCTCCAAGAGACTTTCGAGCAAACTTATAATGATGACCCTTTAGCATCTTGTTTTGTTTTTTTTTGGGTCCGAATTTGATGTCGAACAGTCCATCGAAGAAGTCAATGCCCTCCTCGACTTCGCCCCTATCATGGAAGTAGTAAATTAGAAGTCTAAACCCGAGCCCCTCTAACTTTCCTCATCACCTATTTCTCCCTCGATTGAGAATGCTCCCGAGCTTGAATTGAAGCCACTGCCTGAAACACTCGAGTATAGGTTCTTAAGACCTTCTGAATCCTTTCATGTTATTCACGCATATGACATAGACAAAGAATAGGAAGATAAACGGTTGTGTGTTCTCAAAGAACAAAAGGAAGCCATATGATGGACCATAGCCGACATTAAAGGGATAAGTCCATCGGTGTGCACGCATAGGATACACTTAGAAGATAATGCTAAAAATTCCCGTGAAGCATAATGTAAACGTAATCCCAATATGAAAGAGTTCATTCGAGCCATTGTACTAAAATTGCTTGATGCGGGTATCATTTACACCACATCTGATAGCCAATGGGTTAGTCCCGTTCAAGTGTTCCCGAAGAAATCTGGTGTTACGGTGGTGAAAAATAACGATGATGAATTAGTACCCACTAGGATTCAAACCGGTTGGCGAGTGTGTATTGATTATAGGAAGTTAAACGTTGTTACAAGGAAGGATCACTTTCCTTTTCCTTTCATATACCAAATGCTAGAGAGATTAGCTGGCCACCCTTATTTTTATTTTCTCAATGGTTATTCTGGCTATAATCAAATTCTCATCTCCCTTGAGGATAAAGAGAAAACCACTTTCACGTGTCCATTTGGTAATGTTGCCTACCGACTCATACCCTTTGGGCTATGCAATGTACTCGCCACTTTTCAGCGGTGTATGATGAGTATCTTTTCGGATATGGTGGAGTGGCTTCTCGAAGGCTTTATGGATGATTTTTTTAGTATTTGGATCTAGTATTGATGAGTTCATCCATCACCTCACCCTTGTTCTGAAGAGGTGTAAGGAAAAGAACCTTGTGCTTAATTAGGAGAAGTGTCACTTTATGGTCAAACAAGTCATAGTGTTAGGTCACATCATTTTTGAAAAGCGTATCGAGGAAGATAAAGCTAAAATAGATCTCATTGCTAATCTCCCGCCCCCTAAAACTGTGCATGAAGTTTGGTCATTCTTAGGAAATGTCGGTTTCTATCAAATATTTATTAAGGATTTTAGAAAAATCTCTCGGCCCTTGTGCAATCTTCTCTCCAAGGACACACCCTTCAATTTCACTGACGAATGCCTTTAAGACTTTGAAAGGCTAAAGACAGAATTGACCTCTGCACCTATTATGAGACCTCCTGACTGGACTCAACCGTTTGAGATCATGTGTGATGCTTTCGACTATGCCATAGGTTCACTTCTAGGTCATCGTAATGAGAAACTTCCTCACATCATCTATTACGCCAGTAAGACTCTTAATGATGCCCAACTAAACAATTCTGCAACGAAAAAAAGAGCTCTTCGCTATTATTTTTTCTCTTAAGAAGTTTAGGTCCTACTTGATAGGTTCCAAAGTTATCATTTTCACCGATCACTCGGCCCTGCGATACCGTTTGTCTAAAAAGGATGATAAGGCCCATCTCGTATGGTTGATCCTATTACTTCAAGAGTTCCAACTTCAAATCCGGGATAAGAAAGGGTGTGAGAATGTAGTGGTGTATCACTTGTCTAGGTTAACCATTGAATCATTTGATAACTTGTTTCCACTAAATGAGTTATTTCACGATGAACAACTGATGCTTGTGTGACACCCCGCCTAATAAAATACCGGGTGATCAGTCCTATACCAAATTAAAACAGGAATCTCAATTTGATCATCCTTAGCATCACTGTCGAAAACTTTCTTTAAGACTTACTAACCACCTAGTATTCCAAACGCTGGTGCCAATTTTATCCTTTACTTAAACAAAAACTATACATGCGGAATTAAAATATAAACCATTCACACAACTGAATGAAAATAAACTGAATCATAATCAATTAAACAACTTGCCGAATAAACCATCCGCCACCAAAGTAAAAATAATACAATACAACATCCAACATCTGAATAAAATATAACTGAAAACTGTACTGAGAGGTCTGGGCAACAAGCCCTAAGTAAAACTGAACTGAGGAAAGATTCCTACTCTAGGAATGAATGAACGATGCGTCTAATCCAAACTCCTGCTAACATCCACATATGTCGCAGATCCGTGTCCCTGGAATTGAGTATCAATCCTGGCGTCCCTGTGGCTAGACACCTAAAAGGTTTTGGAAAATAGTTCTATAGCAAGGGGTAGAACCCAAAACATTTGGAAAATATTTAGCAAGTGAATTAACTGCAGTAATTTAAAATGCATGAATGCTCTTCATATTAAAGTTAGTGTCGCACTCTCTTGTGGACATTCTCACCCCTCAACTAATGTGCACACCTAACGGTTACCTTAACCCCACCTAGTTGTACTACCCCGTCCAACTAATCCTGGTGTAACCTCCCCTTGCCATACTACTCTAACCCGAGTATTATTATTTCCGAATTATAAGTTATCTCACACATCAACTTATTTAATTCCTTCTTAATTAATAGCCTATAACCGTAAAACAAGTTATATCAATTAAATATATCACACACTGTATTATTCCCAAAAATGTTTAACTTAATTAATTTCTCATTAATTAATAGCATATAACAGTAACCCGAGTTATATAAAATAAATACATCACACACTGTATTATTACCTACATATAATATTCACTACCATATTATATGTATCTTACTAAAACATCCATACATATATAATACGTGTACCCATCCTTCCGAGTATACCCTCACTGGATGATTCCCTCTCAAGTGACATCTCATTAGGTGTGCTCAAATAACCTAGTTACCCAAGTTGGATTCGCTCACCAACCTGGTTCGGAACAAAACGAAGTGGAGGCGGTCATATTCCTTCGCTGAAAGTGAGATAAGCCCCTCACCCATATAACGGACGCTATGACCTGGGGATATACTCACCCTACTCCTCAAGCTAGGGGATTCACCCACATCGCGCAACCTCCCTTGATAGCACTAGAGAATATAATTTAATAAATATCTAATCACTGATATTTAGTAGCACACACAATATATACACACACATATATATATATATATTATCACTACACTGTATATATATATATATAAAATAAACCCCGGCTTTACCGTGTACTCACAACCCGTAACACTAGCCTAAAATCCCGAGTCTCTCGCCTGACTCGACCAAATAAGTTTTCTCACTTATTATATTATTATTATCCCGAGTCTATGGTCTGACTCTAATTTAATTAATTCCCATATTAATTAATGTAATACTTTCCCCGAGTCTATGGTCCGACTCTGTGTTAATTAATTTACACACTTAATTAATTAATACCAATCCAAGTCTATGGTTCGACTTTCATTTAATTAATTTCACCCAATTAATTTCTATAATGATAGCCCGAGTCTATACCTCGACCCTTATTTAATTTAATATCACCTAAATTAACTTATTACCTCCCTGAGTCTACCATCCGTCTCTAATTAAATTAATTACCCACCTATTAATTTAATACCTTCCCGAGTCTACAATCCGACTCTAATTATATAATTAGCACAATTATCAATTTAACACCAATCCGAGTCTGCGGTCCGACTCTATTTAAATTAATTTACACACTAATTAATTTATTTCCTTCCCGAGCCTACAGCCCAACTCTAGCTAATTAATTGCACATTAATTAATTTACCACTTTCCCGAGTCTATATTCCGACTCTACCTTAATTAATTTATCTCCAACCTTAATTCACTACCTTGGCGTCGCTTAGCCAATATACCCGGACTCACTCACTTGATCCGTATCTCCCTATTTTGGAATAACATCCCTCAATTTCCTCCATAGAGTTTCCCCACATAAATTGCTCCTAGTCCCAATTACTATTCCCCATAATTACTAGGAATATGTATTTCATAATTATATAACACTAATTAATGTATGAAAATTAATATATAATTAATTTCCCCCTGAAAACGTCGTGTGATATCGATTCGATTCGCAAATTAATAAGATGGAACACTTATTTAATTAGAGTCTATTAAAACAGCCCCTACACATGCATCTAACCAAGATAAATCATTCAAGCCATGCATGATAAAATAAAGACGAGCAATTGAGGAAAAAACCCCTTCTGCGTAAAAACCTTTTATAACACTTTGAAAAGTTAACAAGACCTTTGACTTACATACAATCCTGATAATCGCCCACAAGACTATATTGCACGGTGCCTTCAGAAAACCTTCAAAGACACGAGAGACAGCGAAAGTACCCTCCAGGTGTCAGTTCGTCGTCTTTGGCTCGTCCACACGTAGAATGACTACGCTCGGTATCCACCGATCAAAGTATGGAGATACCTTCTCCACAGAGGCTAAACAAATACACAAGATGTGTTCTTGGGTTACCAAAAAGATTCACAAAGGTTTGACAATTGTGTGAATCAAAACATGAGTCTTGGGACTCAAAAAATATGAAGACTAGAGTAATTTGGACTCTCAAAAACGTCTTCTAAAGTCTTGCAAAACAACTCCCCCGAAGTTGGTATTTATAGGAAAAAAGATGAAGAGTTCCGCTTTTTTAAAACTCTAAAAATCTTATCAGCGTACAGGTACACCGAACCCCATCTGGGGTACACCGAACCGGTTTGGATGTACCATTCTGGTATGGAGTTAAAAACAGCATTCTTCAAGGAATTTTCTCCAACTTCAAAAGGTCATAACTTCTTCATCGTAGCTCGGATTGAGGTGCCGTTTCTTCCAGTATCTTCGTTGCGGCGAGCTCTTCAACTTTCCAGTTGACCATACCTCCGAACTATGGATGTGAAATTACGAAAATGCCCTTAAACTTTCCTATCGTGCCTTTTTTCACTGTTTTGACTTCCCTTGCGTACCACTTGCATTAAGTCCCTAAAATCTTGGAACGTGAAGTCATTGAGGCAGATGTGGGACACATTAATGGAGATGTTGAATGCTTGATTCCCGGAATTTGGATAGAGGCCGTCATGTGAGATCGTGAGGTGACGTGCCAAATGTAGCGGCGTACGACATACATAAATGTAACATGTTGGATATGAGAAAAATGTCCTTACAAATCTCCCCCTATGTCTATGCCGGTACATACATAAAAAATCCGAATTATCAAATATGAAATTGCCTATACAAATCTACCCTCCCATGAACCCAAAACTGGAAAAGGTACAAATGAATAGTCTTCATCGTTTGTTCTACAAATCTTCAGGAATCTCAAATCTTTTCTCATCAGGGTGTGCAATTCAGAGATCATCAATGTAGTACCTACACACATGAGACAAAGCAAAATACCAAAGTGACGTATCGAGTTTGAAATGAGATAAACATAGATACCAATATATGATAAGCATAAGACAAATCTCAAAAACTCCCCCAAAATTCAAACTCCCCCAGAATAAGATAATTCTTTCTCTCCCTTTTTATGATGTCCCCAAATAGACAAATAAGAAGAATGAATCAAACAAGCAAAATCGGGGTGTCACGGTATACAAAAAAATACACAAACTATTTTTGATTTTTCAAATTTTTCATACAAAAATAAGATACCAATATGAACAAATATGAAACAAAAATCACACCATGGATTTAGACTCAAACAACCAAGTCATGGAAATGGAATGAATGGGTGTGAACACATTCGATAGGTAAATCAACTCAATCAATCATATGTGCACGATGCATACGTGTACTCCTAACGAATGAACATCAAAGGTATCCTTAAGTGTAAACGTTTGTTGAATTTAGATGACATCGTTTTATGCAAATCAACAAATCAAAGTCAAATGATTTTCACACCAATAACGTCCAAAACTATATAGCGCATTTTCAAAAATTTCAAGGACGTGCAAACCCGTTATAAATTCTCCAACCAAACTCCCTCATATATATATTCTTTTAGAGGTAATCTAAATTCTCAAACATTGGAGAATTCGTGCAAAAACCAAAATGGCCCCTTTTTGGCATGAATATCTTTTTATTGCCTTTCAATTTTTTCGGGCTCTTTTAACCTCTTTGGACCTCGGATAATAAAATTCCTCAATTTTTTAGGTCCTTTTTAACGGTGGCTTTTGCGCAAAGGATAGATGACTACCTTTCGCAGCCCCTCCCCGTTATCAAACAAATCACACAAACTCACAAAACGATTTTTATATGCACAATTTCCTTATAAAAATTATCGCGCTTGGTTTGTTTTAAAGACAGGATTGAGATGAAAACACCCAACCAACATGTGATAAGACAAGCACAATAATCAAACAAATCCGTGCATGTGTGCAATAAAGGAAACATGAGTCAAACATGTAGGAAGTAACACTTAATTACATCTTAATGACTCCAAACATTATAAAGCACAAGGATGAATTGACCTATTATCTCAAAACACTATCAAATAGTCACATGAAAATGGAATGATGTTGTGACTCGGTCATCCTAAGTGTTCATCCATAAACGGTGCAAACAAAAAAAATCTTTTTGAATTTTCTCAAAATTTTATCAAAAGTAAAATCTTTTTGTATTTTTTTTTTAAAAATTTTATGAAAAACAAAAATTTATACAAAAAGTACATGTCACAACGCTAGCAAACATATATCAAAAATCATAACTAACGTATGACACACATGCGAACACAATCGTCTATATGATATGGCAAGAGAAGAATCATGTGCAAGCAAACGAGAATCATCTTGTCTAAAATCTAGTGTATCCAAAAGTGATTTCCTAACCCAAATAGATGAAACACGTTGACAAGGGGTTTTGGGAACCAACAAAACACTAGACTTCGAATTCCTAGGACCTCTTCCAAGATCAAAACAAAATCGCCTAAGGTGACCATTCCTACCACAATATGAGCATGTGTAAACGGGTGGGATGACACCTAAAGTGGGATCTTTTCTAGCGTCCTTGGAATTAGTTGACCCTCTAAAATAAATAATGGTTTTGGCTTTAGCATTAGAAGCATGAGAACACGATGAGCCATTACCATCACTATTAAACCTACTTGAGTCTGTCAAATCATTTTTTAACTTCAAAATTTTTTACTCAAGCAAAGAATTAGACTCTTCCAAATTGAGGGATTTCTTTTTCAAATTATCAATCAAACCTAGAAGCTTATCTCGCTCCCCCTCAATTAAAGCAAACTTTTCCCTAAGAGTCTCTTCACGTGCCATAAACTCATTGATTAAAATATTTCTTTCATCTTTGGCACAAACACAAACCATCGAATTTTTAAGGTCCTCCAATTCCTTTTCTAAAAATAGGACCCTATCATCACTCTCCTTTTTGGAAATTTTTAAAGAATCAAAATCAATACACAAATTACCAAAGTGCTCACGACAAATATCACTTTGAGTTTGAAACTCTTGCAAATATTCAATCATACTTTTAAAGAGAGAATTTTCTTTTTCCAAAACTTTAATTCTTTTGCAAAGTTTCAAATTCAAACTTTTTAATTTTTCAGCACGGTCGTGAACTTTTTCAAAAATAGGCTCCTCATTAAATGGGCGTTCCATTGAAAAATTGCGATTTTTCACAAAACTGATTTTTCAAAAAAATCACTATCACACGATTTTGCAGAAAAAAGGAATAAGCAATAAATTAGCGTAACCTGCTCTGATACCAATTTGAAAACGTCGTGTGATATCGATTCGATTCGCAAATTAATAAGATGGCACACTTATTTAATTAGAGTTTATTAAAACAGCCCCTACACATGCATCTAACCAAGATAAATCATTCAAGCCATGCATGATAAAATAAAGACGAGCAATTGAGGAAAAAACCCCTTCCGGGTAAAAACCTTTTATAACACTTTGAAAAGTTAACAAGACCTTTGACTTACATACAATCCTGATAAACTCCCACAAGACTATACTGCACGGTGCCTTCAGAAAACCTTCAAAGATACGAGAGACAGCGAAAGTACCCTCCAGGTGTCGGTTCGTCGTCTTTGGCTCGTCCACACGTAGAATGACTACGCTCGGTATCCACCGATCAAAGTACGGAGATACCTTCTCCACAGAGGCTAAACAAATACACAAGATGTGTTCTTGGGTTACCAAAAAGATTCACAAAGATTTGGCAATTGTGTGAATCAAAACATGAGTCTTGGGACTCAAAAAATATGAAGACTAGAGTAATTTGGACTCTCAAAAACGTCTTCTAAAGTCTTGCAAAACAACTCCCCCGAAGTTGGTATTTATAGGAAAAAAGATGAAGAGTTCCGCTTTTTTAAAACTCTAAAAATCTTATCAGCGTACAGGTACACCGAACCCCATCTGGGGTACACCGAACCGGTTTGGATGTACCATTCTGGTATGGAGTTAAAAACAGCATTCTTCAAGGAATTTTCTCCAACTTCAAAAGGTCATAACTTCTTCATCGTAGCTCGGATTGAGGTGCCGTTTCTTCCGGTATCTTCATTGCGGCGAGCTCTTCAACTTTGCAGTTGACCAGACCTCCGAACTATGGATGTGAAATTACGAAAATGCCCTTGAACTTTCCTATCGTGCCTTTTTTTCACTGTTTTGACTTCCCTTGCATACCACTTGCATTAAGTCCCTAAAATCTTGGAACGTGAAGTCATTGAGGCAGATGTGGGACACATTAATGGAGATGTTGAATGCTTGATTCCCGGAATTCGGAAAGAGGCCGTTATGTGAGATCGTGAGGTGACGTGCCAAATGTAGCGGCGTACGACATACATAAATGTAACATGTTGGATATGAGAAAAATGTCCTTACAAATCTCCCCCTATGTCTATGCCGGTACATACATAAAAAATCCGAATTATCAAATATGAAATTGCCTATACAAATCTAGCCTCCCATGAACCCAAAACTGGAAAAGGTACAAATGAATAGTCTTCATCGTTTGTTCTACAAATCTTCAGGAATCTCAAATCTTTTCTCATCAGGGTGTGCAATTCAGAGATCATCAATGTAGTACCTACACACATGAGACAAAGCAAAATACCAAAGTGACGTATCGAGTTTGAAATGAGATAAACATAGATACCAATATATGATAAGCATAAGACAAATCTCAAAAACTCCCCCAAAATTCAAAAACGTCGTGTGATATCGATTCGATTCGCAAATTAATAAGATGGCACACTTATTTAATTAGAGTGTATTAAAACAGCCCCTACACATGCATCGAACCAAGATAAATCATTCAAGCCATGCATGATAAAATAAAGACGAGCAATTGAGGAAAAAACCCCTTCCGGGTAAAAACCTTTTATAACACTTTGAAAAGTTAACAAGACCTTTGACTTACATACAATCCTGATAATCGCCCACAAGACTATACTGCACGGTGCCTTCAGAAAACCTTCAAAGATACGAGAGACAGCGAAAGTACCCTCCAAGTGTCGGTTCGTCGTCTTTGGCTCGTCCACACGTAGAATGACTACGCTCGGTATCCACCGATCAAAGTATGGAGATAGCTTCTCCACAGAGGATAAACAAATACACAAGATGTGTTCTTGGGTTACCAAAAAGATTCACAAAGGTTTGGCAATTGTGTGAATCAAAACATGAGTCTTGGGACTCAAAAAATATGAAGACTAGAGTAATTTGGACTCTCAAAAACGTCTTCTAAAGTCTTGCAAAACAACTCCCCCGAACTTGGTATTTATAGGAAAAAAGATGAAGAGTTCCGCTTTTTTAAAACTCTAAAAATCTTATCAGCGTACAGGTACACCAAACCCCATCTGGCGTACACCGAACCGGTTTGGATGTACCATTCTGGTATGGAGTTAAAAACAACATTCTTCAAGGAATTTTCTCCAACTTCAAAAGGTCATAACTTCTTCATCGTAGCTCGGATTGAGGTGCCGTTTCTTCTAGTATCTTCGTTGCGGCGAGCTCTTCAACTTTACAGTTGACCATACCTCTGAACTATGGATGTGAAATTACGAAAATGCCCTTGAACTTTCCTATCGTGCATTTTTTCACTGTTTTGACTTCCCTTGCGTACCACTTGCATTAAGTCCCTAAAATCTTGGAACGTGAAGTCATTGAGGCAGATGTGGGACACATTAATGGAGATGTTGAAAGCTTGATTCCCGGAATTCGGATAGAGGCCGTCATGTGAGATCGTGAGGTGACGTGCCAAATGTAGCGGCGTACGACATACATAAATGTAACATGTTGGATATGAGAAAAATGTCCTTACACCCCCTTATCTCACACACAGGCCGAACTGCCCAGAATTAACCATCGTCGATCGATCGATGCCCCCCGATCGATCGATCGATCCCTTCGTTCCAGCTCTCCTTCCTTGCTGAATTTCATCATTAACGAAAATTAAGGTTTTTAATCCAAAGTCTAAACCTCAAATCACATTATCCCACCACATAAACATAGTTATTCCACATCCTACACATCAAGGGACCTTAGGATAATCAATTTATCTACTTATCTCATGATTTTCGAAATGGGTCTTTCTTCACAAAAATTCAATTATTTGTTTTACAATCCAATTTCCAGATTTAATTTCTACTCTTTTATGTTCTGGATTTCTCATTCAAATCATATGTACATATTCAGATATCAATCACCTATCTAAATCTTAATTTGAATCTCATTCAAGTGTCCCATAAACAAAAACCCCATTTTGTACCCATTTACACCCAAAACGAATTTTAGTATACACATCACTAAAATATGAATTGGATATCACAATTTGGAAGTACAAACAGTTAACCACTTGCCTGGAATTATTCGTAGGGTCTGATCCGTCGTCGACATCCCTTAATTTGGCTCCAATAACCTCCAATTTTCCTTTTGATTGTTTCCCCCAATCTCCCTCTCAAACCCTAGGTTAGAATAATGTTGGCTGCTCCTTTTCCTTTTCTTAGGTTTAGGTTTAAAAACACAAATTACGTTTTTTGCCTAATGGGCTAAATTAAAATAGCCCAAATCACCCCATGTGGGCCCGGCTATGCCCAAAAATGTCCCGAGACCCAATTACTACCCTCGGGTACTCTTTTCTGACTATCTCGACCCATCCGGACTCAACCGCGCACTCAGAATTGGCATCCGAATTAATTTATAAAAATCCTTATCTCACACCCAAATTTAGTCTATACCGACTCCCAGCTGGAACAAGTGCATACCCCGTCATTAATACTCGAAATGCCGTAATTAAATTATTACTATTCACTCAGTAAATAAATTTCCCTAAAAATTAACCATTCACTTCCCGATTAATATTTAAATAAATATATTGTCATAATTAATTCAATTAAAATTACAACACACCAGTAATTTAAAATCCCGAATTAATTAAATATTAAATGCAAAAAAATACGGGGTGTTACATACTTCCCCCCTTACAAAGGAATTTCGTCCTCGAAATTAAGATAAACCTAGTGTTCCAGTATTTGCATATTACTCACTAGTCAAGTGCCTCCAAGCCCGCTATATCTATCCCATCCGATTCTAACCATACGTTAAACAAGTATGCATTTAACTTTACCAGGGCGCCCATACACCCTATACCCATGCTTAACCGCACAAATTTACCCGACTGTGCTAGTCGCAACCCGTAATATAACTTCGAACCCGTAATCATATTACATATATATATATATATATAATTACTGTCCGGGTACTCCACCCATGCTACGTCCAACTATTTCCCCATAAATACTTATCTCTCAACACAAAAGAATATACGCTTACCCTTATGCTACCAAAGATAACATAATACCGCGCCCTTACTACCCCTAGTCCTTGCGCAAAATAAACCCCGAGTTATCTCTCTTTGTTCGAAAATAATTTAACCACCCTGATTCACTTCGGTAAACATCCCCATTTACCGAGATAAAATGTGAGAACACAAAACCTCACTATGTGCTATTGCACCACGAAATACAACATATATACCCACATATATATAGGCTATACGACCTCTCAGGTGATACCTAGTACCAACCATACCCTGGTGTCGGGAACACCAAAATTTAACTCCACTATCCGCAATAGTTAAATTCCATCGCTATCCGGCCGATATTTAAAAAGTACTATCAACCCTACTCCCATAATTCTCAAAAGTAGAAATTCCTTGCCTAATTCAACCAATCACTCAGTGCACTCCTCCACTCTCTCATGAAGAACACTAAGGAACTCCGCTATCTTACGAAAAGTTTACCCACATGCTATGGCTGCTACCGACAACGCACCCACTAAGTTCGACTTACTTGTGAACTCTAGTGAAAAATAAGTCTTATTCTGTGACATCCTCTTTGTCACTCAATAATATACCCCATGCCCCTAGGGTAAAATAATTACCTCTATACCCCAGCTGTAGCGGCTGGTTCTCAATTTTCGGAGCAGCTTCTCCCTGCCCGAATGCACCCGTGATTTGCTTTAGTGGTTGTACATCCAGGACCTCGTCCTGTAGTTGACTCCTGCCTTGCTTAAGGCAATATCTCTTCATGTGTCTCGCTTTTCCCACAAACGAAACATTTTCTAATATGTTCACCCTGCCACTGATCCTTTCCATGCCAACCTTGTTGAAATTTCTGGCCATCCCGCCGGTAGCCTCCAGTTCTAGATCGTTTGGCATAATTCCCCTGCCGGAAATCCTACCCTTGATCTTCCCCAGTCTGCTGCTGGGATACCCCACTGGTATTGTTCCTTTCTGCCTCATCCGATCGGCTAATTCCCACTCCCCTCCCGCTTCCTTTCGCGTGGAAGCGATATTCCCGACAGTGCTGGAGTGTTGCGTTAATGACATCAGTATAATCTACTAATGCGGAATTATCAATTAAATGTTGTCTGATTCTCTAGACTAACCCATCCATAAACTTTGTTTTCTTTCTCTTTTCCTAGCTTACCATCATCCTGTAAAAATTTTCCAACGAGTGAAATCTTCCTCGTAATCGGCTACTAAACTGTCTCCCTTTGAGTCACCTCACAAAATTTTCTCCTCCTTTCGGTCTCAACCGCTGAAGGAAAAATACTTGCAGTCGAACTGCACCCAAAACTCGGCAGTAGCTAGTGTGTCCCTTTCCTCAACTATGGTGATTGACTCCCACCACTGTAGCACCACTCCCACTAACTAAAAGTGGTTAGCCTTTACCTCCGCACCCCATCGCAATCTCCCATGCGTAGGTGACGCTGGATACCTCTCTTCCTTGACACGCTAGTACTACAGCTGAACCCCCTCGCAACTCTGGTGGGTTCCCGCTAAAATAACCTCTCTTTATTGTTTCCACCCCGACGACCCTGCGTGAGTCTGAACAGCCGACGCCACTAACACTCCTAGCTGATTCCGTGGAAGGTACCTTGTCGTTGTGACCACCGTTGCTCCAACTTCCGGTGCTACTATTTCAGTGACCTATGCTGCCAAAATCATCTATGATCGTTGTTGTGGTAGCTCTTGTTCCTAACGAGCCTCCCCCGTCTCATCTCCTCCCGCTGCCCTAACTGCTCTCTCCCTCCTGGGCATCATCTGGACTGAGATCGAATTTTGAATGAGTTCACTTCCAAATAAAAATTTCGCATAAGAACGTATATGCGCATACGTATGAGAATACAACAATCCTATAATAGGGCTCTATATCAAAGATTGATAAGCCGAACGTGAAAAGCCGCACAGATCCTAAGGACACTAGAACCTGATGCTCTGATACCATCTGTGACACCCCGCCTAATAAAATAGAGGGTGATCAGTCCTATACCAAATTAAAATAGGAATCTCAGTTGGATCATCCTTAGCATCACTGTCGAAAACTTTCTTTAAGACTTACTAACCACCTAGTATTCCAAACGCTGGTGCCAATTTTATCCTTTACTTAAACCAAAACTGTACATGCGGAATTAAAATATAAACCATTCACACAACTGAATGAAAATAAACTGAATCATAATCAATTAAACAACTTGCCGAATAAACCATCCACCACCAAAGTAAAAATAATACAATACAACATCCAACATCTGAATAAAATATAACTGAAAACTGTACTGAGAGGTCTGGGCAACAAGCCCTAAGTAAAATTGAACTGAGGAAAGATTCCTACTCTAGGAATGAATGAACGATGCGTCTAATCCAAACTCCTGCTAACATCCACATATGTCGCAGATCCGTGTCCCTGGAATTGAGTATCAATCCTGGCGTCCCTGTGGTTGGACACCTAAAAGGTTTTGGAAAATAGTTTTATAGCAAGGGGTAGAACCCAAAACATTTGGAAAATATTTAGCAAGTGAATTAACTGCAGTAATTTAAAATGCATGAATGCTCTTCATATTAAAGTTAGTGTCGCACTCTCTTGTGGACATTCTCACCCCTCCACTAATGTGCACACCTAACGGTTACCTTAACCCCACCTAGTTGTACTACCCCGTCCAACTAATCCTGGTGTAACCTCCCTGTTGATACCAAAATTAATGTGCTGATGTGGACGAATAAGATGAAGACACGTGTCAATCTACATGGCACAATAGCAACGAGGAAGATCATTTCCCGACCAACTGTGTTTCTTTCCCTTCAACAAGAATACACCGAGAAACTACATCATCCCGAGATACTCTAAGTACTCCGAGGAACTCTTGATCAACAAGCAACTAAGGCGGTCCGAACTGCATCTCGGCCGTATCATTAATTACTAGACGGACAACTGTTCAACTATCCATTGTATTCTTGACGCACACGTTGCATTAAATGTATTACCCTTTCATATGTAAATCATTTAATGTATTGGACCTTTCATGTACAGCCTCAAGGCTATAAATACATTGTATCTCCCTCATTCAAGGGGGGCGGAATTTCTTGAGAGAATTTGTAATCAAGAATTCCACAAACACTCAGCAATAACATAACAGTGGACGTAGGCTTTATTCCTAGCCGAACCACTTTAAAAATCTTTGTCTTATTTATTTATCTGTGATTGAATAATTAGAGCAATCTAGTTTTTTACATCAACAGATTGGCGCCGTCTGTGGGAAACGACTGTTATTATCGTTTTTCATAAAAATCATTTATCACCAATGGCTGATAATCCAGAATCCAGTAATCGAAATGTTGGAAATACTGGAAATCTTCCAAATCCATCTGCATCCCCAGATCTGGCTGGGATTATGACGAATCTGGCTCAAGGACAAACCGCCATGCAAGAATCCATGAGGCAACTCATTCAAACTCTTCAGGGCGGTGCACCTACCTATTCAGGGCAAAGAAGTGATCATAGGCAATCGCAATCTAGACGCACTGGGTCATATCGCAATGAGGAGTCTAATGATTTTTCTTATCAACCTGGGCGAACTTCATCAATACGGGCTTCGGATACAGATCAACGTATCACTCTCTCTCCGGAGAGAACTAGCGCTTTGGAGAGGTTAAGTAGAGTATCTCCTTTCAGTCGGTTAGGACCAAGGAGGAACATGAATCCACCTAGGGCCCCATCAAGAAGTTTTCGACCACCACCAGGTTTGAGAGAAGGATTTGCGCAATCGCGACCAACCACTCGTCGAGATAAATCTCAGGAAGCTACGTCAGAGCAATCAGTTGCTCGGACTAAACGGCCCAAGGAAGGGAATGAAGCATGGAAAGGTTCCATTCAACGATTGGAGGATAGACTGGGAGAAATGGCTAAGGCAAGAAATCCCTTACAGAGAACTTTTGTTCAAGGAACACCTTTTGTGCAAGCCATTGTGGATTTCCCTACGCCGTCGAAATTCAAAGCACCCGTAGTAACTCCCAAGTACGATGGAAAGACAGATCCCGTACTTCATATAGAACAATACCAAGCTGCTGTAGATATCTACGCTGTCCCCGACGAGATGAGGTGTAGAGCATTCTCAGGAACTCTTACTGGATCTGCACAGATATGGTACAATAATCTTCCTCGGGGTAAGATTTCAACTTTTGTTCAGTTAGCCGAGTTGTTTATTGGCAATTTTTGTTTTGGAGCAAAGCCGGTAAAGCGAGTAGCACACTTGCTAAGTGTTAGACAAAAATCAGGTGAAAGTACTAGAGATTACATAACTCGTTTCAATAACGAAAAGTTGGAAGTCATAGATTATGAAGAAAAGACAACAATCACTGCTTTGATGAGTGGTTTGCTGCCTAACAAGCTGTATTACACTTTGGCTAAAGATCCACCTAAAAATATGTCGGAGTTGATGGCAAAGGCGGCCAAAATCATGAATGCCGAGGAGGCTATGGTTGCGAAGAAGAATATGGATAAAGAAGTTAAAGTGGAGGTCGACAATTCTAAGAAGAAAGATCAGAAAAGTAATGGTGGTGACAAATATTCCAAGAATAACAGGATGAAGTTGGAAGCCCTAAAGAAGTATGATAATTATACTCCATTGAAAGTGGGTATTAATCATGTTTTGGAAGAAATCAGGAATAACGAGGAAATCAAATGGCCAGAGAAACTGAAGACAGATCCCGACCTGAGGAATAAGACCAAATATTGCGAATTTCACAAAGATCATGGCCATATGACCAAAAATTGTATAGCCCTTCAGAACGAGATTGAAACACTCATCCGAAGAGGAAAATTATCAAAGTACGTAGATCGCAGGAGTGAGAGGAAGAATGATGATAGAACTAGAGAGAGATCTAGATCTCCTCGTCGTGCAGAGGAGAAAAAGAGGAGGGACCATGAAGAGGATCCAGATGATGACCCCGATCTTCCCAAGAAGCCAAGGAAACCTGAACGAGAGGTATTTTCCATACGTTTTGGGTCATTTGATTGTAATGTTATTACAGGAGGAGATGCAGGAGGAGGAGACCTTACTGCAGAAAGAAAAGCTTATCTCGGAGAGGCTCAAGCTTGTTCATACATTCAGCGAATAAACCTGGCCGAGGATGATCGTCCGAGGAAAGTAAACAAAGAGAAGCTAGTGATTGGTTTTTCAAAAAACGACCTGGCAGGTGTTCTCTACCCTCATGATGATCCGCTGGTGATCAAAATGAGGATGAAGGATGTGGTCATTTCAAGGGTGTTAGTAGACAATGGTAGTTCAGCAGACATCATGTATTATTCATGCTTTGATAGCTTGAATTTAAAATTATCTCAGTTAGAACCTTATCACAGACCCCTTCTGGGTTTTGCTGGCGAGAAAGTTTTTCCACTTGGGACTATCAAGTTGGATATACTCATTGGAACTTGGCCTGCTTGTCGAACGGAAAGAATACGCTTTTTTGTAATGGATAAGAATGTGCAGTCCGCCTACAACATCATCATGGGAAGAGTTGGATTGAAGAAGTTCGAAGCAGTTCCATCTACAGTTCATCAATGTTTGAAATTCCCAACGAATTTTGGAGTAGGAATTATGAAAGGTGATCAAAAAGTAGCTCGGGAATGCTATTATTCGTCGGCCGAGCAAGAGGAACTTGAAGAGTTACAGAAAAAGACTACTACTTACCAAGTGGAGGAAAGCACAGAAATTGAAACTCTTGACCCTAGGGATGAATCTCAACTCGTAAAAGGACAGGTTGTGGAATCTACAGAAATTGTTATCCTGGACGACGAGCATCCTGAACGAATAACTCAGATAGGGTCGTCGTTGGATTTTTCAATAAAACAGGAGTTGATAACTTTCTTGAGAAACAGGAAGAATACTTTTGCTTGGAGTCATGAAGACATGTCAGGAATAGATCCAAACTTCTTATGTCATGAACTCAATGTGAATAAGGAGATCAAACCTGTGAAGCAAAGAAGAAGAGTGTTTAGTCCCGAGAAGAACCAGGCCATACAAGAGGAGGTCGAGAAACTCCAGAAAGCCCAATTCATTGAAGACGTGAAATATCCAGATTGGTTGGCGAATGTGGTGATGGTAAAGAAGAAGAACAACAAGTGGAGAATGTGTGTTGATTTTACTGATCTCAACAAAGCATGTCCAAAAGATCATTTTCCATTGCCCAGAATTGATCAACTAGTGGATGCTACTTCGGGACACGAGCTACTCAGCTTCATGGATGCTTATTCTGGCTACAACCAAATCAAAATGAAACCTGAAGACAGGGAAAGTACTTCTTTTATTACCCCAAGGGGAACTTATTGTTATAATGTTATGCCTTTTGGTTTAAAAAATGCAGGTGCAACATATCAGCGGTTGATGAACAAGGTATTCACCGAACAAATCAGCCGCAATATGGAGGTCTATGTCGACGACATGCTCACCAAAAGCAAGAGAGATGCAGATCATTTGGTTGACTTGAGTCAAACTTTTGATCAACTGGATAAATACCAGATGAAGCTTAACCCGACGAAATGTACCTTTGGAGTACGAGAAGGAATGTTCCTCGGATACATCGTCAACCAACGAGGTATTGAGGCAAATCCAGAAAAGATCAAAGCTCTTTTAGGGCTGCGATCCCCGACGACGAAGAAAGAAGTGCAAAGTCTTACCGGACGAGTTGCAGCACTCAATAGATTTGTATCCCGAGCAACTGATAAATGCCTCCCATTCTTCAAAACGCTACGAAAAAGTTTTGAGTGGACTGATGAATGTGAGAAAGCCTTTCAAGATCTGAAGAAGTATTTGGGAGCCCCACCATTGTTGTCTAGGCCAATAAATGGAGAGAAGCTGTACTTGTATTTGGCAGTATCAGAAAATGCAGTTAGCTCGGCGTTGATCAGATTGGAGAATGGAGTCCAGAAGCCAATTTATTACACAAGCAAGGCCTTCCGAGGTGCTGAAATCAGATACCCAAAGCTGGAAAAATTGGCACTGGCATTAATTGAAGCAAGTAGAAGAATGAGACCATACTTCCAGGCCCATACCATCATTGTGTATACCGACATGCCGTTAAGACAAGCCCTTCACAAGCCAGAAAAATCAGGAAGATTGATGTATTGGGCAATAGAACTCGGTGAATATGATATTGTGTATGAACCCAGATCATCGTTGAAAGGGCAAGCCGTGGCAGATTTTATAGCAGAGTTCACATACCCTGATACCCCCGAGGAGCAAAAGATGCTTGCTGACCTACCTGTGGACGATACAGGATCGACAGACACAGATCCAAACCAACCAAGGTTGGTAAAAGGACTTGTGGATGTAGAAAAATCATCATATTTAAATCCCGACCAACTCCGGTTGGTGGAGGGGCACGAACAAATGATCGACGAGGAACGAAGGATACCCGGGGATGATGAAAGAAAACAGATGATATTTCACCGAGGAACTCTAACAGATAAGAAATTTGAAGACGAGTTACATACATGGAGATTATATGTAGATGGATCATCTTGCATGGCTGGTTGTGGAGCAGGGATTGTTTTAAATTCTCCAGATGATATTGACATGGAGTACGCCTTGAGATTCCAATTCAAAGCTTCCAATAATGAAGCTGAATATGAGGCTATGATAGCAGGTTTTCATTTGGCGAAAGTTATGGAGGCACGTCAAGTAATTGTTTTCAGTGATTCTCAGTTAATTGTGAATCAAATGATGGGAATATATGCAGTGAAAGGAGAGTTAATGGTGAAGTACCATGCAAAAGTGATGGAATTGTTGAAAGAATTTGATGCTATTCAATTGGTGAGGATACCGAGAATGGAGAATGCCAGAGCAGACGCATTGGCCCGACTAGCGTCAGCTACGCGCACCGAGCTGCGAAGAACAATACCAATTGAAGTATTAGAAAGTCGGAGCATAGAAGAAGATCTGACGATGAAGATTATTACCCTTGATTTAGGACCATCTTGGATGGATCCTATCAGAGCATACATTGAAGAAGGAGTACTACCGGAGGACAAACTAGCTGCCAAGAAATTGAAGTATAAAGTTGCTCGGTATGTGTTAACTAATGGTGTTTTGTATAGACGAGGAATTATGGCAGGTTTGCAGAGATGTGTGCATCCATCAGAAGTCAAAGAATTGATTGAAGAAATCCATGAAGGATCTTGTGGAGCTCATGTAGCAGGTCGGACCCTACTGCAAAGGGTGATGACACAGGGATACTATTGGCCGACGATGAGAGCTGATTGTATAGCTTATGCTAAGAAGTGTGACAAGTGCCAACGTTTTTCTTCCATCCGAAGAACTCCACAGGCATTGTTGACACCCATAACATCACCTTGGCCATTTGCCATGTGGGGGATTGATCTGGTTGGACCACTGCCGACGACCCGAGGAAGGTTCAAGTATCTCGTCGTGGCAGTAGACTATTTTACTAAGTGGGTGGAAGCTGAACCACTAATTGATATGACGTACGAGAAGGTGTATCAGTTCATATGGAAGAATATCATTTGTCGATATGGTCTCCCCCACGCTTTCATCACAGACCATGGAACACAATTTGATAATGAAGAATTTGCTGCCTATTGTCATCAGTCAAATGTCTTGAAGTTTCATTCAGCACCAGGCCATCCCCAAAGCAATGGGCAGACTGAAGTGACGAACAGAACATTACTAAATGGGTTGAAGAAGAGGTTAAGTGAGGCTAAAGCAAATTGGATTAATGAGCTACAGTCAGTTTTGTGGGCTTACCGAACAACTCCCCGAGCAGCAACAGGAGAATCACCATATATGCTAGCATTTGGAAGTGAGGCTGTGATACCTGCCGAGTTGGGCCTACCAACACATAGGGTGTTAAATTTCAATTCTCCGATCAATGATTTGATGAGAAGGATGGATTTAGATATGCTCGAGGAAGTCAGAGAAGAGGCATCCATTAGGAATGCTGCTTATCAACAACGAACAGCTCTGTTTTACAACAAAAGGGTAAAGAAATGTGATTTAAAAGAAGGGGATTATGTGCTAAAGAAGGTCATTCAGAAGCAGAATAAACTGGAAGCAAACTGGCATGGACCTTACCGAGTTACAGAGGTTGTTCGACCAGGAACTTACAGAATAACAACTCTAGAAGGAGAGGAATTTAAAAATGCATGGAATGCTGAACACCTGCGCAAGTATTATCAATGATGTCCAATGTAAAGCATTTCTCTCATTATGAATAAAACGAAGATGTTTCACCATTTTTTCCTTCTGGATGAAAGTTTTTCGGGGAATACTAGTGTAATACACTATACAACAAAAGTGCTCTAAGGAGCCAACCTCCTTTGGTTAGGAGGACATGCTCTAAGGAGCCAACAAATGCAGCTCTTCGGAGCAAAAGTGCTCTAAATAGCCAACCTCCTTTGGTTAGGAGGACAGCTCTTCGGAGCAAAAGTGCTCTAAGGAGCCAACCTCCTTTGGTTAGGAGGACAGCTCTATTGAGCAAAAAGTGCTATAAGTAGCCAACCTCCTTTGGTTAGGAGGACATGCTCTACGGAGCCAAAAAAATGCTCTAAGGAGCCAAAAGCTTTAAGGAGCCAAAAAGTGTACACCAGCAGGATCAACCACGGTTGGTAAGATAAAAATATACTCTCATATTACAACTTATGTTGGTCGGGAGGTAATATTGTTACAATGAGTTCTTTGAAGAACAAAATGTTTAAAAAATACACCAAGTATAGTTGATCGGGGATAAAAACCCAATAACTGTAGTTGGTCGGCGAGGACAACTTATTGATCATAGTTGGTCGGACGCAATTTTATAATCAAACCAAGTATAGTTCGTCGGAGCTGTATTTAGTCGACAAACATTATTCACCCACCTTGGTTGGTTGGAAACAGTTTGAACATTTGTCTCATTACTTTATTATTAAGTGATCGAGAAACATTACTAATACTTGTAACCTTTTATTAAGTTGCTTATTGAACAATAATACTGTTAGCTTTTTAATAGATACATAGATACATATGTACAAATATAAATGTGCTTGATAAAACAAAATTGGCAAACAGAAAATGAAAATCTTTTCATTAATCTGGAATAAATTACAAATTACAAAATTGTTACATGGACATTACTATTCTATTGGTTTTTTGCCCTGCGCTTTAGAAACAGGTTCCTCGCCGGCAGGAGGGTCTTCTAGGCAAAGGGGAGAATTGATGAAATTAACATCTCTGAGCATTCTGACGTTCATAACAGAAGGTGTATCCAAAAGATGCTCAGGACGAGATAATTCAGCTTGGGAGTGAAGGCTATAATCACCAAGATATTTCGAAATTAGACTGCGAGGAATGGAGCGAGCTGGAATCCATGCCATATCCAATTTGAAAGGTGGTACAGGCAGGTCTAATAACGATGGAGCATGATAGTCCCATAAAAAATGCCCTTGCTCCAACTTTAATACACCCAATGCATTTAACCATCCTTGCTTGTAACCTTCATTATTAGCATGTTCAATGCGAGCATCCAGATGAACGAGAGCTTCATTGTATCCTGCCATCCAGAATTCTCTTGGCTGTTTATGGAATTGGAAGGTTAATCTATCCAATTGTTCATGAAGGCTTTTGGCAAAGAGATCTTTGTTATGCAAGGCAGATTTCGTTGATGCCAGCTGATCTTCCAGAGACAGATTTTTATTGGACATTTCAGTCAGAGCACGGTCTTTTACTTTCAACTGGAATGCTTGAGTTTCCAGAGTAGACTGAGTGCGAGCTTCCTCAACATTTTGGCTGACTCTTCCTCGCCCCCGAGAACCTCTTCCTCGTCCCCGAGCAGTTCCAGAAATAGCAGATCTTCTTAAGTCCTCCAGCTCTTGCCTCAGTTTGGCATTTTCGACCTCTAAGAACGAGAAGCCTTCATCAGTGACTGGTATTAATGCAGTAGAGGATGAAGCAGCAGATTCATATTGAGCTAATTTCTTCTGCAAATTATTATTTTCTTGCTCCAAGATCTCAGCGATTTGTCTACAGGCTTCAATTTCACCTTTTAGGGTCCTCTCCCTGACGTCATACCCAGCAATGATCTTCTTGTGGCCTGTTTCTGAAGAGAGCTGCTGGTATCTATTTTCATAATCTTCATGTAACAAAGCCATTGATTCGTTATGTTGATTTTGAAGATCCTTTAAGGAACCATGAAGCTCTTCAATCAACTCATAGTAAGCGACATTGTTGGCCACTGCTCGGTCGAGTAAAGCTTTCAAGTATTGATAAGCTTCAATAGCCTGCTCTGAAGCACCGTGACCAAGGATATCAACAATTTCCGATGTACTAAGATCTGTATGACCAGCCTTATAGTATTGATGACATTGCTGCATCAGCTCGGTATCATGAGAAGAGATCAATTCCATTCTAGCAACAAACTAATGACAAGAAAAAGACAACAATCAACAAAAACAAGTTATCAACAACAGAGATGAGCAAAGATATATTTTATTAGATCATCAAAAAGTTACATCGTTCGATTACAAGGAAATACAGAAAGGCTACCGAACAACTTCACACCTTTTCCTTGTCCCCCAAGACTTTCTCGGGAGGCTGGGACGAGGAGCTCGGTTGCTCGGTGATAACTACAGCTTGATCGGTAGGAGTCTTCTCGGGAGGAGGAGGCATGGAGGAAATGTCCTCGGTGGCAGATGGTTGAGAGGCAGAAACTTGATCGCCCATAGCCATGGAAGATTCATCTGAAGCAGGTTCATCTTCTTCTTCTTCCAAAATTGGTGGAGGAGGACCAGGGAGATGCCGTTGGAATAGCTCAGAATCATCTTGGACTTTTAGCTCTTGCAGAGCAGCTACCCAACCATCATAGAAGTATTTCAACTCCCCATATTGGACTTGGGACGTCATTGCAGCTATCCCTCTCTCCCATCCTTTCTCCCAACCAACACTGAAATGTTTCTTGATTGCAACTTTTCTCCTCGATTTCTCCGAGGAGAGCTTCACCTCCAGTTCCTCTTTCTTAACCTTAATATCTCGCAGAGTAGATATTTCTTCTTCTGCCTTCTTCAATTTATCATCAGATTCCTGATGTTTAACTTCCAAATCTTTAATTTTCTCCTCCAAATTCTTGGAGGTTTCAGCCATCTTCATCTTATCAGCCTCAGCCACAGCCAATTTTTTCTCCCAAACAGTTTTCTCCTCGATGTACTGTTGGCGAGATTCCTTCACAGATTGGGTTAAACCCAACAGAGCATCGTCAACATCGGACGAGGAAGTGGAAGCTTTAATAACTTGATCTTTCTTCACGATGGTATTGAAGCAGTTCACCAGCTGAAAGATAAGAAAAACAATAGAGTCAACACAAATACAAGAATTCAAGAAAAAGAAAGAAAGATCAAAGGTATGAGAAATTTACTGAAGAAAGATGGAGAGCAGCTAGGGACGTCAGTGTATCCCTAGGAATTTTTTCATCAACCCCGAGAACCTCGGGTATAACTGAGTTCGTTGAAGAACTCGGAAGAATAATTTTTGAGACACCACTACCACCAGCGGGTAGAGAAGGTGCAGTACCAGCAAGATTAACCGAGGATGATTTCCTCAATCTCTTCAAAGGACGGTCAGTAGCATCAACCAAGGAAGAAGTCTTGGTCGGAGAGATGGCAATTACATCAGCAGGAGCATCTTTCTTGCTCGGGGCCACCGGGGGCTTCTCGGCAACTTTGGAGGAACCAGCATCTACTTTTTTAGTCCCCTCTGGGATATCAATTTTGCCTTTCTGGGCTCCAACAGCAGAAGAAGTGTCACCAAATAGAGCAGGAGGAGCTCTTTTCTTGCCCATTCTCTGAGATAGGGGGATATGAGAATCTGAAGATGAACTTTCTGGTGTTGAAGCTGGTTCAACAGGGCGAGCAGTATAAGAGGTTGTGTAACTCTTATACTGTAGTAAATATGAAGCAGATCTAATATGCTCGTCAGCAATGGTCTTATGCAAATTCCAGATAAGTTTCAAATGCTTGATATTCACTTCTGACTCTTTTGGAGTTTTTCTTTTGCTATCAACTGCAAACAAATACATAATAGAATATCAGTCATACATTTTGTCAAACAGGATGAAAGCATAATTTCATAAGTAAAATAAAATGAAAAATAAGCCTATCCCATTGCCGTATGGGGGGCATCTGGGACCGTTGTATACTTCATTCCCAGATAAAGGCGCATGTTGCCAATTTTTTATGACCAACCCATGCTCAAAATAATCCCTATTTGAGTCAGTGAGATTAACTACAAGAGCCCTATTCAAATACCTAGTTTTCAAATAATAAATATTATCTAGAACGGCCCATTTATAACAAAACATAATTTCAGGGATCCCAATACGAGTCCCATGAGTTAAATTTAATTTGTGCACCCCGTTAATTATTCTCCATGAATTGGGGGCTATTTTTGCAGGAACAAGATCAAAATATTGACAAAACTCAAGACATAATGGGTTTGGTGGAAAGGAAAAACCGCATTCAGCAACAAAAAGACTGGGGAACCAATGTCCCTCAGCCAATCGAAAGTAATCTAAAGGCTCAGAAAGAACCTCTAGAGTTACCCACGAAGGAATGGAAAAATCAGAACGGAATTTCTCAACAGATTCCACAATATAAACCATATTGAGTAAAAGAGATACAGAAGAAAGAAAGAAGATCTTACAGAAAGAAAGGAGATGTGTTGACAACGAACGGAAACAAAGATGAACGCACAAGAGAAGAAGAGAAGAGAAAGCTTGAATGCAGAGAATGAAAAACGAAGACGACGGTATGGTTACCAAAGAAGTTTAAATACTTTGCATTGGGAAGCGGCAAAAGAAATGATTACCAAAAAGAAACTACTAAACTTCCGGCGGCTAAAAGGACAAAATTTACACGAATATCAAAGCGCTTATAAAAAAGGCGGAAACTGCGAAATAAGAAGGAAATTTGAATATAATGTTCCTGAAACCCGGGAAGTACATTTAATATTACCATATACCGAGAAAGAATGTTCCATACTCTTCAGAGTTCAAAATATGAAACATTGGGGGCTTCTGTTGATACCAAAATTAATGTGCTGATGTGGACGAATAAGATGAAGACACGTGTCAATCTATATGGCACAATAGCAACGAGGAAGATCATTTCCCGACCAACTGTGTTTCTTTCCCTTCAACAAGAATACACCGAGAAACTACATCATCCCGAGATACTCTAAGTACTCCGAGGAACTCTTGATCAACAAGCAACTAAGGCGGTCCGAACTGCATCTCGGCCGTATCATTAATTACTAGACGGACAACTGTTCAACTATCCATTGTATTCTTGACGCACACGTTGCATTAAATGTATTACCCTTTCATATGTAAATCATTTAATGTATTGGACCTTTCATGTACAGCCTCAAGGCTATAAATACATTGTATCTCCCTCATTCAAGGGGGGCGGAATTTCTTGAGAGAATTTGTAATCAAGAATTCCACAAACACTCAGCAATAACATAACAGTGGACGTAGGCTTTATTCCTAGCCGAACCACTTTAAAAATCTTTGTCTTATTTATTTATCTGTGATTGAATAATTAGAGCAATCTAGTTTTTTACATCAACACTCCCCTTGCCATACTACTCTAACCCGAGTTTTATATTTTCCGAGTTATAAGTTATCTCACTAATCAACTTATTTAATTCCATCTTAATTAATAGCCTATAACCGTAACACAAGTTATATCAATTAAATATATCACACACTGTATTATTCCCAAAAATGTTTAACTTAATTAATTTCTCATTAATTAATAGCATATAACAGTAACCCGAGTTATATAAAATAAATACATCACACACTGTATTATTACCTACATATAATATTCACTACCATATTATATGTATCTTACTAAAACATCCATACATATATAATACGTGTACCCATCCTTCCGAGTATACCCTCACTGGATGATTCCCTCTCAAGTGACATCTCACTAGGTGTGCTCAAATAACATAGTTACCCAAGTTGGATTCGCTCACCAACCTGGTTTAAAACAAAACGAAGTGGAGGCGGTCATATTCCTTCCCTGAAAGTGAGATAAGCCCCTCACCCATATAACGGACGCTATGACCTGGGGATATACTCACCCTACTTCTCAAGCTAGGGGATTCACCCACATCGCGCAACCTCCCTTGATAGCACTAGAGAATATAATTTAATAAATATATAATCACTGATATTTAGTAGCACACACAATATATACACATATATATATACTATCACTACACCGTATATATATATATATATATATATATATATATATATATATATATATATATATATATATATATATATATATATATATATATAAAATAAACCCCGGCTTTATCGTGTACTCACAACCCGTAACACTAGCCTAAAATCCCGAGTCTCTCGCCTGACTCGACCAAAAAAAATTTCACACTTATTATATTATTATTATCCCGAGTCTATGGTCTGACTCTAATTTAATTAATTCCCATATTAATTAATGTAATACTTTCCCCGAGTCTATGGTCCGACTCTGTGTTAATTAATTTACACACTTAATTAATTAATACCAATCCAAGTCTATGGTCCGACTTTCATTTAATTAATTTCACCCAATTAATTTCTATAATGATAGCCCGAGTCTATACCTCGACCCTTATTTAATTTAATATCACCTAAATTAACTTATTACCTCCCTGAGTCTACCATCCGTCTCTAATTAAATTAATTACCCACCTATTAATTTAATACCTTCCCGAGTCTACAATCCGACTCTAATTATATAATTAGCACAATTATCAATTGAATACCAATCCGAGTCTACGGTCCGACTCTATTTAAATTAATTTACACACTAATTAATTTATTTCCTTCCTGAGCCTACAGCCCAACTCTAGCTAATTAATTGCACATTAATTAATTTACCACTTTCCCGAGTCTATATTCCGACTCTACCTTAATTAATTTATCTCCAACCTTAATTCACTACCTTGGCGTCGCTTAGCCAATATACCCGGACTCACTCACTTGATCTGTTTCTCCCTATTTTGGAATAACATCCCTCAATTTCCTCCATAGAGTTTCCCCACATAAATTGCTCCTAGTCCCAATTACTATTCCCCATAATTACTAGGAATATGTATTTCATAATTATATAACACTAATTAATGTATGAAAATTAATATATAATTAATTTCCCCCTTATCTCACACACAGGCCGAACTGCCCAGAATTAACCATCGTCGATCGATCGATGCCCCCCGATCGATCGATCGATCCCTTCGTCCCAGCTCTCCTTCCTTGCTGAATTTCACCATTAACGAAAATTAAGGTTTTTAATCCAAAGTCTAAACCTCAAATCACATTATCCCACCACATAAACATAGTTATTCCACATCCTACACATCAAGGGACCTTAGTTTAATCAATTTATCTACTTATCTCATGATTTTCGAAATGGGTCTTTCTTCACAAAAATTCAATTATTTGTTTTACAATCCAATTTCCAGATTTAATTTCTACTCTTTTATGTTCTAGATTTCTCATTCAAATCATATGTACATATTCAGATATCAATCACCTATCTAAATCTTACTTTGAATCTCATTCAAGTGTCCCATAAACAAAAACCCCATTTTGTACCCATTTACACCCAAAACGAATTTTAGTATACACATCACTAAAATATGAATTGGATATCACAATTTGGAAGTAAAAACAGTTAACCACTTGCCTGGAATTGTTCGTAGGGTCTGATCCGTCGTCGACATCCCTTAATTTGGCTCCAATAACCTCAAATTTGCCTTTTGATTATTTCCCCCAATCTCCCTCTCAAACCCTAGGTTAGAATAATGTTGGCTGCTCCTTTTCCTTTTCTTAGGTTTAGGTTTAAAAACACAAATCCCGTTTTTTGCCTAATGGGCTAAATTAAAATAGCCCAAATCACCCCATGTGGGCCCGGCTATGCCCAAAAATGTCCCGAGACCCAATTACTACCCCCGGGTACTCTTTTCTGACTATCTCGACCCATCCGGACTCAACCGCGCACTCAGAATTGGCATCCGAATTAATTTATAAAAATCCTTATCTCACACCCAAATTTAGTCTATACCGACTCCCGGCTGGAACAAGTGCATACCCCGTCATTAATACTCGAAATGGCGTAATTAAATTATTACTATTCACTCAGTAAATAAATTTCCCTAAAAATTAACCATTCACTTCCCGATTAATATTTAAATAAATATATTGTCATAATTAATTCAATTAAAATTACAACACACCAGTAATTTAAAATCCCGAATTAATTAAATATTAAATGCACAAAAATACGGGGTGTTACAGCTTGTCTCTCAGCTTCCATGGCTCGCCGATATTGTGAACTATCTTGTGACGGGTGAAATGTCACTACATTGGTCTAAGCAACATCGCTCCAAATTTTTAAAGGAAGCCCAGCATTTCTTTTGGGATGACACGTATCTTTTCAAGTATCGTCCCGATCAAATCATTTGAAAGTGTGTACCCGATCATGAGATTCAAAGAGTAATTTCTTTTTTCCATGACCAAGCCTGTGGAGGTCATTTCAATGCTAAAAAGACAGCTGTAAAAATTTTGCAGTGTGGATTCTATTGCCCACCATTTTTCATGACTCGAATGATTCTAGTAGGAGTTGTGACCGTTGGTAACGGTTAGGAATGATCACACGTAGGAACATGATGCCCTTAAATACCATTCCGATTATCGAGGTTTTTTATTATTGGGGCATTGATTTTATGGGTCCATTTCCAAATTCCTACGGGAATCTTTACATTCTTTTGGCAGTTGAATATGTGTCTAAGTGGGTAGAAGCCATACCGTGTAGGACAAATGATCGCCACATGGTGGTCAAAATAATTCGATAAAATATTTTCTCTCATTTCGATATGCCTCGAGCCATCATTAGTGTTCAGGGAACCCATTTTAGTAATCGATCCTTCGAGAGTCTCATGAAAAAGTATTCGGTCACGCGCAAAGTAGGATTTTCTTATCATCCTCAAACCAGTGGTCAAATTGAGGTTTCCAATAGGAAAATAAAGCAAATCACGGAGAAGATAGTGAATCCAAACAGGAAGGATTGGTCCTTAAGGTTATTGGATGCACTGTGGGCTTATCACACTACCTACAAAACGTCACTTGGTATGTCCCTGTATAGTCTTGTCTACGAAAAAGACTGTCACCTTCGAGTAGAATTAGAACACAAGACCTATTAAGCCATTAAGACCATTAATTTCTACTTACCTGCTGTGGGAGAGGTCTGAAAACTCCAACTCAATAAGTTGGAAGAGATTAGGAATGATGCGTCCGAAATGCAAAATTGTATAAAGAGAGAATGAAAATGTTCCATGACAAGTCCATCCTACAGAAGTCATTCGAGCCTGGACAGAAAGTTCTCTTGTACAATTCTAGGTTGCATTTATTTTCGGGTAAGTTGAGGTCTAGATGGTTCGGTCCCTTTGTTGTTAGGATAGTCTACCCACGTGGGGCGGTTGAGATAGAGAATCCTAAAAATGGTGAAATTTTCAAAGTTAATGGTCAAAGGTTGAAACCATATCTGGAATTGCGAGATCGAGAAGTGGAGGACATTCTCCTCTAAGACCCTGCGTACCAAGAGTGAACGTGAAATTGGGTGACTGTTGTTGTATCATAATTTTTGTTTTACAGGAATTGTGCGTTGGAAAAAGTCCCTCATTACGGTAATATCTTTCCCACCCTTTTCAATTTTTGTCTTATACATTGAGGACAATGTAGAATTTAGATTTGGGGGTATTGAGGTCATTTTTCTCCGCTTTGAAAAAAAATCAGAAAAATTTCAAAAATCGAAAAAGATTTTCAATATAATTGAGTGTTGAAACGATTTCTTAATATATAATTAATTCATGGATCTCTCAACTTATGAAATTTTTACACATTAGCCATATAATATGATCGAAAATGGATATTGAGGCAAAAGTTAATATGCTTAACGAATAAATGTGGAGATTTTAACCTAGTGAGATTTTGTGTCATTCATCATTTTCGAGAGATTTAAATCAATCCGAGTTAAAATAACTCAATATTTCCTTCAGTGATAAATTCGTTGATGATCTCAAATTCTTTGTTTTGTTCGATTACTAAAAACAAAAAGTTAAAATGTGAATCTTAAGCACTAGGATTCTTAGTAAGTCGTCTTGATACAAAAATCAAATTAACGAAACTTGAGAAATGGGATTAGGCCATCGTTTGAAAGCCTAAAATTAAGCCTAAAATACAACCTTTTTACATTATTCTATTGCAATCCCATTTAAGCCAAAATGAAAATATTCCTTTTGTTGAAAACCTATTATCCTACCCAACTCCTATTGGGAGTTAAGCCCAAAAAAGAAGCCATACCCGTTTTCTGAGAATACTAGGGTAAAATTATGGTAGGAAAAAGGTCAAAAGAAAAGTGGTTGCAAAGATAATGTGTGAAGAAAGAAAAAAAAAAGGAGGAAGAAAGAAAGAAAAAAAAATATAAGAAAAAGAAAATAGAGGTTGGAAGAAAAGTACCTAAAAGTCAAAATACCAAAAAACCTCTATATTCTCAGAAATTTTGAACTCCAAAAATCATTCTTTCTATCCAAATCTGAGCCTATAATACAACCAAAGAAAGTCCTAATCGATCTCAAGCGAAATTAGTTAAAGTGTGAAGAGAAGATGAATAGGATCTATGGTGTGATTTAATATTTTCAAAAAATAATCGATTTTCCATTCATGAGATGATATTCATCCATTATAAAAAGTCCGTTTTCCATCATGTATATGTGAACTTTTTTCATTTAAATTTACTCTTTTATTCACATATACCGAGAGAAAAATAACCGATTTCCGAGTGTTCAATTGTGAGTGCATCCCGTGAGGTTTTAAAATCAAAACGAACTTTCGGATAAGAAATGTAAGGATCAAATCTTTTGAAATGGACGGTTATATTATCTATGCACACACACACGATAAGTGGAGATTGAAAAGTGAAGTTCTACTATAAATATGAAGTTTGCATTCAAACTTGATTATATTTATTTTGAGTCATTTGTATTGAGTAGGTTTTTGAATTTTGTGAGTATATTCACTCCAAACCCTCATGAGACAAAACTCATCCACTAGGGAAACCTAGGGGTTTAAAGGCTTATTGCACATGCTAAGTGCAATCGTGATTCCTATGAAAGTGAGTTAGATTTTTAATTTTTTAGTTTTTCTCGATGCTAGCAAAGCTTAGTTTTGGGGGTATTTGTTGAGTGAATTATTTTGCATGAAATATGCCCAAATATAGACCTTGTTAGGCCCATTGTATCATAAATAGTGACTTTTTAGAGTCATTTTCGTAAAATAAAAGAAAAATGCAAGTTTGAATAAAATTTGAGTTAAAAATGTAATTTTATAAAGTCTGGGGAGTAAAATCATAATTATCAAAATTTATGGGCCTGAAAATAATTTTTAAATGTTTATCTAGGCAAAATAAAATTCTCCCTGAAATTTGGTTAAATTATGAATTAAAACGAGCAATTAATGAATTTCGAGGGCTAAAATACAAAGAGGGGTAATTTTATAAATTTTAAATATTTGTGAACCTAAATTCGAATTAATTATTTATATTTTTGTATTTTTACAGGTACCCCAAAAATTTGTACTGCAAAGGAGTAGATGTGAAAAAATTGTCAGGATACATCGCGACGCGACACGACACGATTGACACAGCTGGACTAAATATTTTTTATAAAATTGCTCGATTGTCCGTTGAGGACGTTCCATAGCTTTTCGAAAATGTATTTACAAGACTCACAACTTTGAAGTTTGGACGAAAATGAAATTTTGAAGTTTTGGAGGTCAAAAGTGCGATTAAAGTTGGTGTTGTGAATAAGGACGTGAATAGTGATGAATTTGGGGATAATTATCTCCAACTTTTCCCAAGACTCCATGAGATAATTATCAACTCAAATACAATCAATCAGGGAGAGTCACATCTCATCCAAATACCCTAACCCTAACCCTATAAATAGGACCCTTGGGTTCATTATTTTTGGCAAAGAGTTGTAGAGAGAGCTTTAGAGATAGTTTTTGGTTCCTTATTTTGAGAGTATATTTTTATTGAGGGCCAATAATTATTTTGTAGGAGGAATTCTGTCAAGAATATTTGTGACACAACATTTGTAAGTTTGTTCATTTAATACAAATTAGTATTCATTCTTGCAATTTTATTATGTTCACAATTATGCTTGCTTAATTTCCTTACTAGGACTATGTGAAATTTATCATTTATGATTAATATTGTGTGTGATTTAAATTCGTTTTTATTCTCGATATGTGCTAAATACTTTTTAAAAAATTCGGTATTCATTTAAAATGACACAAGAGTGCGTTTTAAACCTTCGGCATTGTTTGAAAAAAATTATTTTTTTATTTTAAGTATGAGTACTTTTTGATAGGTTATACTTTTATTAAACTGATTGATAGCCCATGCTTAAAGACTATATTTTGAAATTTAAAAGTGAACTTTTTAAGGGAATAGGAATTTTAGGTGTCTAAATTTAGAGACGTTAAATTTTATTTTGGACTTATAACGTGTTATTATTCCGAATTAAATACGACGATAGTTGGTTTAAATTGAGCTATAAAATCGGGAATGACGAATTTAAATTATTCTATAGTGTTTGTTAAACGTGTTAAATGGATCCAACGTCCTAGTTTTCATGCTCATTTGATTATATCTCTCATAGTTATATTTTTTATGGGTGTTCGCTTAATTAATACCACATCCCATTTCCAAGCCCATTTCATCTAGTTGGACAGTCACAATAATTTTTAACGAATTTTTTTTATAAATCCTCGTGGGTTCGAATCGTACTTACACTCGCTATTCTATAATATCTCGTGCACTTGTGGTATTTTATAAAATTGACAATAAGGACTTAATGGTTAATTTCATTATCGTAGATTTGGGACCTTCTTGGATGGACCCAATAAAAGCCTATAATGAAGATGGAATCCTACCACCTGATCCAAAGAGGCCAAAAAACTCCAATATAAAGTAGAAAGAAATGTGTTGGACAAAGGGAATTTATACAGAAGAGGATTAACGATATCCTTGCTACGATATGTTCATCCAATGGATGAGGAAGATTTGATCAAAGAGTTGCACAAAGGTTCATGTGGAGCTCATTCAGCCTGTCCGTCATTGCTTCAAAGAATCAACACTCAAGGATATTACTGGCTAACTATGAGGGTAGATTGTAATGCCTTTGCGAGAAATTGTTGTAATACCCTGTAATTTTAATGATTTTTTTATATGGAATTAATTAGGATTAATTTTGGATTATATTAAAATTAATCCGGATTTCAATATTACTTGGGAATAAAGTAATAGGTGTATTATGTGAATATTACTTAGTGATTAAAAGTAATATATGATTATGATTATGACTTTACATATGATTATGATTTAAAAAAAATTATCGTGAGTGATGAATACGAAAATTACGGGAATTAAGTCGGGACGCGCGTGTGAGTCGTGTCGGGACTAAATTTACAGGAATTAAAAGTAAAATATTTTTATGTCACCCAAATGGTCTTTTCGACTCAGCCAATGTGTCCAGAGGAGTTTAAATAGTCGAAAAAGTTTACTTGGGTGTTTGATTTTGGTCTTGGGACACTTTGGAGCCGACTAGACACCCTGGAGGGGTATTTTAGTCATTTTACATGTGAAGTGAACAGTACCTACGAATTTTAGAGTTATCTTATTTAAATGTAGAGTTTATCTAAGTGAGGTTCATTCATAAAAAATCAAAAGATAAGTCTTTGAGGAGAGGAGAGGTTTTTCTAAGAAGGGAAGAGACACCCTAGGAAACCAAGAGTCAAAGCTCATCCTACACTACCACCACCACCTGAAGTTGGCCGAAAAAGGGAGAGGACCACCAGTAGACTAACATCCCCAAAGGTTCAGACCTCCAATTTAAAGGCAAGTGACTTAATCTTTACAAAATTGGCATGTATAATGCCCATGCTACGATAGTTGTAGAATTCTGAGAAATTGCATGATTTAGAGATAAACCATGATGATGTCAATGGAATCCTTAATATGAAAAATACGCTGAACAAACCTATATCTGATTATATATTTTAATCCACGAATTTGGAATCATTTGATAAAGAAAATTTAAGTTTTATATGTTATTTTTAGAGAAATGATAAAATATGGGTTTTTGGGAAATTGAGAAAGTATCCTATTTAATCCAAACCTATTGATGTTTTAGGGTGCTTAATGATTGAAAATCATTTACATGTTTTTGTATATCATGTGGAATTAATTATAAAGAGTTTGGGATCTTAAAATAAAGGATTTGAAGATGGAAATTGCTTAAACTCGTAGGCCAAATATGCAAAAATAGTAGGCTCATACCTGTTACGTCAATCGACCAACTTTGAATGTTGATCAATCGATCAGATCGATCGATCCACCGATCTAAAACTGTCAATCGATTAACAATCCCATAATTCATATGTTGATTTTTGTTTAAGGCTTGATTAAGTTCCCCACTTCCAAGGATGCTTAGTGTAAAGTAATTATAGCATAATGGGATTTAGGGAAGGTCAGTAGGGTGGTAGTTGAGACTCAAAAAGTATTTTATATGTGAATTAATCCTTTAAAGTAGAATAATGGATTAAAATTAAGGGGCTTTATAAATTTAGGACCTATTGTAATATGTATTTTGGAAATAGGACAATAAACATTTTATTTATGGTTTTACTCCTTATTTTTTAATAAAGTCGCTGGCGCGGACCCATATTCATAAAACGTCAACCAATCATAGCATGCCACATATCCCTTTAATTTGAAAATAGGGACTAAAAATGGAAAGGAAATGTTTGTTGTCCTATATCCATAATCAATATTATTTTAAGTCCTAAAATTACATAATCTATAAAATTAATTTGACTTTATCGAAGACTAAATCAGTTTGAGGATAATCTGAATTAGTGAAAATTCGGGATTTTGGATGACATGGACCGGTAGGGTGTGGATAATTACCTACTAAATTTATTTACGAAATAATGGTTAACCTTCGAGTGATGGGAAAAACTCGAGAAAAATATGTTATTAAGTAAAGTCATAATCTATAAATGCGTAAGATATTAGAGAGAAAAAATATACTACGTATGGAATTATCATATGGGTTGTGTGAATACCTTATTGATATTATATAGGTGGAGTGAATACCTATATCTTTATTTGTATGACATACATATGATACTTGCAATCGGAGTGGGGGTTTAACGTTACGGTAAATCTTATCCTAATGAGCCCACTTAGGGGGATTTTAGATTTGTACCTTGAGCATAGGACATTGGACACGTTCGGTCGGTGGGAATGATAGTTTCGACTGTTGAATAGGAGTGTAGATATGTGCATGATCAATTCAGTTGGGGAGTATGCTCACCTCCAAATATGTGTGTTATGGTATTTATGGTTCAGGAGAGACGCCGAGCCAATAGTCCTCCTTATAGCGAGAGATGTAACTGTACATGATAGCAGAGTATGCATGCACCGCAGCTGTGCCTGAGAGGTGCCGTATTAGTATATATAATATTGTGATGAATATATATACTATGATGTGATATACTATATGAATTAGTAGATAAAAATGAATAATAAAAATTTGATTGAATTAATTAAGTGAACACTTAATACTTAAAGGCCCAGTTCATCTTAAAGAGAAATGAACATGTTTAATTAAAAGTATTACGTGGGAAATACGGGATAAGGAGAAGAGATAGAGTAATAAGTAAGAACCTTAGTTAGGAAGATAATAAGCTATGTTAGTCATGCACACTAGATGAGGGATGAAATTCTAGTGACAGACGAGAACCAACATGTACATAATACCTGTTTAATTGCACTTGTTAAGCACTAGTTAATTTTAAAATAATTTACAATCGGGCTCTGACCCGTTTACTTGTATATTCTCTTCTCTACTATATCTATATTACTAGGTGCCCAGCATCAGGGACGTCCAACTTAGAGGATGGATACTTTGACGAGTTTCGGAAGATGCAGCTTTGGATTAGACGCTTCCATTTCCTTGATTCTTATCTTTGTAGTATTTGGCTCATTTGGGGCATGTCGGCCAAGATTCTAGTAGTTCAATTTCCATTTCAGATATTGTACCGATTTTATATTGATACTATTATCATCATTATTCTTTAGGTGGTGATATTGAGATATTTCAACGGGAGAGTTTATTCCGGTTACATTTATACCTGTTGCATTTTAATTTAGTTGTGTTGAGGTGTTACTCATTTTATTCAGTATGATGGTATGTATTTAATTAAATTAAAATTTGAAAAGTTTTTACACTTAGCTTCATTAATTATTAGGTGAATTAATAAGAAATTATTTCCAACAGTGATGTTAAGAATGAACCAACTCGATATTCTGATTTAATTTAATAAAGGACTGATCACTCGGTATTTAATTAAGCGGGGTGTCACAGGTGGTATCAGAGCATCGTCTAGTATCCTTAGGATCTGTACAGTTTACTATGCTTTCTGTTTAGTGTCCTTTAATATAGAGCCCTATCATTAGGATTGTTGTAATCATATTTGCGTAATTACGACTTCAACTATTTTTGCGATATAATAAAATGATGATAAAATATCTCCCTCATTTCAGATGCCTCCTTGATGTGCACGATGAGACCCAGAGTGGCACAGCCTACCCCATATCCATCTCCATCCCAGGGTACTACGAATGTGGCGTAGGTTACTTCCATTATTGCTCAAGCCGTTAATGTTGCCTTAGCAGTTATTTAGCAAGCACCGCCACCAGCACAGGCAGTGCCACCAGCACCAGCTCAGGCATTTCCCATTGCTTGGGAGCGAGTCAGGGAAGCCTTCCAAAAGGAACATTCACCATAATTCCAAGGGGTTTCCAATGTGTTGTGACTGCTAGCCAATGGAAGAAAAACATCTAGCGGCATCTGCGTATGTATGAATGCATGGAGGTTTAGAAACGGATCTTGGTGACATTTAATCTGGTTGGAGCATCTCTTCAGTGGTGGGAGTCCACTACTACAGTCGAGGAGAGGGATACGATGGTTATTCAGGACTTTTAGGTGCGGTTTGACCATAAATATTTTCCTTCTGCTATTCATACCAAAATGAGGAGGAAACCTTTGGACCTCACCCCGGAGGAAAAGTCAGTTGTTGAGTATGAAGAAGAGTTTACTATGTTGACTAATTTGGTGCCATCCTAGGTACCCACCAGTGAGAAGAAGATAAAGATGTTCTGATATTGACTTACATGGAGGATTAGCCAGCATTTATTGGGTAATCCTTCTCTACAAACTTATGTCGATATGTTGAATGTGGCATTACTTCATTGTCAGGACCACCGTCTTCATAATGGAAGTAAGCGGGGGTCTGAGTCCAATCAGCAAGGACGAACTGGAGGAATCAGTGGTAACGGATCATCTTTCGCCTTAGGGAAACAGATGCAGAGTTATCAGAACTCATAGAAGGGGGAATATTCTAAATGACTAAGGTAGGGAAGGGTTAACTTTGGGCAAGGCAGCAATAGACAAGGACAGTAGGGCCAACAGGACAATCAACATGGCCATCAGGGCCAAGGGAAGGGTGGAAATTGTCATCAGGATTGTGGCCAGCAGGGTCAAAATGGGGGATAGTTTGGAGGTAGATGCTTCACATGTGGTAAAATTGGCCAGAGGAAGCAGATTTCCCAGATAAGTGCAAGATACCCCAGCAGTAGGGTGTGTATCAGGAGCCGCAGAGGTCTATGTTTCCAGTTGCCCTTCCAGCATCAGCACAGATGCTAACCTTACCTGTCATTTCTCCCGCAGCTCTACCATAGCAGGGGAAATTACAGTATGGACGTGTGTATAATGTCCAATAGGAAGCGGTTTAGTAACCACCACCCGCATTTGAGGGTATGTTTTCTATTTCTGGGGTTATGGGATGATTTTTTTTATACAGGAGCTTCACATTCTTTCATAGCCACTAGATTTTCACGGGCCACAGGGTTATTAGATAGGGCCATCAGTATTATTACTTATGTAGACTCACCAATGGGTAGTGGGATGCCTATTTTATTTTTATGTCTGAGTGTGAGTATAGAGCTTGGGATTCTGATTTTACTAGTTGATATGCTTGTGTTATACATATCCGAATATGATTTTATTATTGGGATGGATTGACTTGCTACTTATAGAGACACTATTGATTTCTTTAGTAGGAGCATTATATTTGGTATCTCAGGACAAGATATGTTTTAAGTGGCAATGCCTCGCCCTGAGGGAGGATCATCCACTCATTTGTATTACACATAGGAGGAGAACTCTATGGGGATTGTGATTCATGTTGTTAGGAAATTTGCAGATGTATTTTAGGACATACCAAGGTTACTGTCGAGTAGGGAGATTAAGTTTGTGATTGATTTAACACCGAGCACTCGACCAATAGCACATGACCCAATCGTATGGCTCCTATAGAAATGAGAGAGTTGATAGATCAGATTGAAAAGCTACTGGGATAGGGTTTCATCCGTTGGAGCACCTCACCATGGGGTACCCCAGTTCTGTTAGTAAAGAAGAAGGATGGATCCCTACGATTATGTGTGGATTATAGGGAACTTAATAAAGTCACGATCAGGACTAAGTATCCATTACCCTACATCGATGACTTATTTGATCAGTTGAGAAGAACAACGTACTTCTCAAGGATTGTCTTGAGATTCGGGTATCACCAACTGAGAATCAGGGAGGAGGATGTGCCAAAGACTAATTTTATGACAATATACAAATCTTATGAGTTTTTGGTTATACCATTTGGGTTAACCAATGCACTGGTTGTATTTATTGACTTAATAAATAGAGTGTTCAAAGAGTTCCTGGATCAATTTGTCATTATTTTTATAGATGACATCCTAGTTTATTCTCGTAACGAAGAGGAACATGCAGAGCATTTGTGAAGGGTCCTAAAGACACTACGTGAGCATCAGTTGTATGCAAAATATGAAAAGTATTGGATTTGGCTCCGAGAGGTGCAGTTTCTAGAGCATATAGTGTTAGAAAGGGGTATAGCAATGGTTCCTAGCAAAGTATCAATGGTGAGGGAGTGGGGACAACCCACGACACTGACAGAGGTTTGCACTTTCTTGGGACTAGATGGTTACTACAGACTGTTTATCAGGGGCTTTTCGATGATTGTAGGTCCGATGACCAATTTAACCCGTAAGGACGTACCGTTTGTATGGGATGATGTGTGTCAATTAAAATTTGGTGAACTAATGGATAAATTAACTTCAGCACCCATACTAGCATTGCCTAGGCCAGGAGTGGAGTACCTAGTGTACACTGACGCATCATTATAGGGACTTGGTTAGGTATTATAGTAGGAAGAAAAGGCTATAACTTATGCCTATAGGAATCTTAAGCCTTATGAGAAGAATTATCTGACCCGCGACTTGGATCTAGCATCATTCGTATTTACCATTCAAATATGGAGACATTATTTATTGGGTGAAAATTTTACCTATTCACGGATCATAAGTCATTACAGTATATGTTCTCTCAGAGAGAGTTAAATATGCGACAATACGGGCGGCTTGAATTCGTGAATGATTATAAGTTTGAGATGCACTATCACTCAGGGAATGCTAACATGGTAGCAGACGCATTAAGTCGTATGCCTGAGGGTGAATTAGCCACGGTGTGGAATGCTAAATGGAAGGAACCGGGCCATCAGGATGTCGTTTCTAGGACTTTTATTTATGTTATGACCGTTGCTCCTCAGATTGTGATTTGGGTAGTACAGGCTCAGGCAACAAATCCATTTTGTCAGGAGAAAATTCGATAACTTTTAGATGAGGGAGCATAGTTTTACTTAGTGAGTTCAAAGGGAGTCTTATGCTTTAACGGTATACTGATTGTTTTGGAGGGGGATGAATTGCCACACGCCGTGATGTCAAAGTCGCACGGATCCCGATCTGCGGTATATCCCAATGGGGATAAGATGTACCAATATATGCGGTAACAATATTGGTGGAGTGGTATGAAAAGAGACATCGTTGAGTTCATCTCTAAGTGTGCTACCTGTAAGTTAGTGAAGGTGGATCACGAGAAGCCAACCGAGTTTCTTCAGCAGTTAGAGATTCCAATGTGGAAATGGGAGAGCATTTCCATAGATTTTATCACTGGATTGCCTACTACTCAGAGGGGTCACGATTCCAATGTGGGAAGACTGAGCATACTAACCAGATGTTAGAGGATATGTTACTCATGTGTATTCTGGATTTTGGAGGAAGTTGGGAGAAGTACCTTCCCCTGGTGGTATTTGTGCATAATAATTCCTACCATTTTACCACTGGTATGGCCACATTTGAGGAATTATATGGTAGACCTTATCGTTCTCCCGCATGTTGGTTAGAGGAGTCAGACAACAATTTAGTTGGGCCGGTAGTGATTCAGTACACGTCTTTGAGAATTAATATGATTGGGATCCACATTCGGGTAGCCCATGATAGATGGGAGAGATATGTTGATGCCAAACGATTCTTCAGGGAGTTTAATGTATGGGACCAAGTGTTATTGTGGGTATCTCTTATGAAGGGGATCATGAGATTCAGAAATAAAGGGAAACTGACACCGAGATATGTGGGACCATTTCCTATCATTGAGAGGTTGGGACCAGTAGCATACAATCTTGGGCTGCTAGGACACTTGCATCTTATACATGAGATGTTACATGTTTCTTCACTGAGGCGATATCTATGAGATGATTTGTTTCACACTCATATTGCATTGGAGGAAGCTGATTTGCAGCCAGATAGTTCTTGTGAGGAGCGACTAGTGGTGATCTTAGACCGCAACGAGAAATGTTTGATATCGAAAGTAGTTCCACTTGTGCGTGTTCAGTGGGGACACCATAGTGTGGAGGAGTTGACTTGGGAGCACGAGGATGATGCGCGACCGATACTCGGAGTTATTTTTACCAAGTATGCCTTTTTCGAATTTAAGGATGAAATTCCATTTTAAGGGGGGAAGTATATAATACCCCGTAATTTTAATGAGTTTTTTAAATGGGATTAATTAGGATTATTTGTGGATTATATTAAACTTAATTCGGATTTCAATATTACTTGGGAATAAAGTAATAGGTATTTTATGTGAATATTACTTAGTGATTAAAAGTAATATATGATTATGATTATGACATTACATATGATTATGATTTTAAAATAAATTGTCGCGAGTGATGAATAGGAAAATTATGGGAATTAAGTCGGGACGTGCTTGTGAGTCATGTCGGGACTAAATTCCAAGGAATTAAAAGTAATATATTTTTATGTCATCCAAATAGTCGTTTCGACTGAGCCAAAGTGTCCGGAAGAGTTTAAATAGTCAAAAAGTCTACTTAGGATTACATGGACCAATAATTAGAATGGTAGTTTAGACTCGAAAAGTATTTTATGTGTGAGTTAATCCTTGAAACCAGAACAATGGATTAAAAGTAATTAGAGTTTATCGAAGAATAAGTCTATTTGAGGATAACATGAATTTGTGAAAATTTGGGATTTGGGATGACATGGACCAGTAGGGTGTGGATAATTACCTATTAAATTTATTTATGAAATAATGGTTAAAGTGATGGCAAAAACTCGGGAAAAATATGTTATTAAGTAAATTCATAATCTATAAATATGTAGGATATTAGAGAAAAAAAATATACTACATATGTAATTATCATATGGGTTGTATAAATACTTTATTGATATTATATAGGTGGGGCGAATACCTATGTTTTTATTTGTATGACATACCTATGTTGCTTGCCATTGGGGTGGAGGTTTCGCGTTATGGTCGATCTTATCCTGATGAGCCCACTTGGGGGGATTTTAGATTTGTACCTTGGGCATAAAACCTTGGGCACGTTCTATCAGTGTATATAATGGTTTTGACGGTTGAATGGGAGCGTAGGTATGTGGGTGACCCATTCGGCTGGGGAGTATGCTCGCCTCCAAATACATGTGTTATGGTAGTTATGGTTCAGAAGAGACGTCGAGCCAAGAGTCCTTCTTACAGCGAGAGATGTCACTGGACATGACAGCGGAGTATGCATGCACCGCAGTTGTGTCTAGGAGGGGTCGCATTAGTATATATAATAGTGTGATGAATATATATACTATGATGTAATCTAGTGTGTGAATTAGTAGATAACAACGAATAATAAAAATTTGATTGAACTAAGTAAGTGAATACTTAATACTTAATGGCCCAGTTCATCTTAAAGAGAAATGAACATGTTTAATTAAAAGTATTGTGTGGGAAATACGGTATAAGGAGAAGAGATATAGTAATAATTAAGAACCTTATTTAGGAAGATAATAAACTATGTTAGTCATGCACACTAGATGTGGGGTGGAATTCTAGTGAGAGCCGAGAACTAACATTTGCATAATACCTGCTTAATTGCACTTGTTAAGCACTAGCTATTTTATAAATCTTTTACAATCGGGCTCTGACCCATTTACTTCTATATTCTCTTCTCCACTATATCTATATTACTAGGTGCGTAGCATAAGGGATGCTCAACTTAGAGGATGGATACTTTGACGAGTTTCTGGAGATGCATCTTTGGTTAAGATGATTTCATTTCCTTGATTCCTATTTTTGTAGTATTTTGCTCATTTAGGGCATGTCGCCCAAGATTCTAGTAGTTCCATTTCCATTTCGGATATTGTATCGGGTTTATATTGACACTGTTATTATCATTTTGTTTTGTATGGTGATATTGAGATATTTCAACGGGACAGTTTATTCCAATTACATTTATACTTGTTGGATTTTAATTTAGTTGTGTTAGGGTGTTACACAATTTATTCAATATGATTGTATAGATATAATAAAATTCAAATTTGAAAAGTTTTGACCCTTAACTTAATTGATTATTAGGTGAATTAATAAGAAATTATTTTCAATAGTGATGTTAAGAATGAACCAACTGAATATTCTGATTTAATTTAATAAATGACTTATCACCCAGTATTTAATTAGGCGGGGTGTGACAAGTGCCAGAAGTTCTCCACCGTTCATAAAGCACCCAATGCTGCTTTAACACCAATAACTTCACCTTGGCCTTTCGGTATTTGGGTTATTGACGTAGTCGGCCCAGTGCCTACCACCAAAGGCAGGTTCAACTATCTAATAGCCAATGTCTATTACTTCACCGAATGGGTGGAAACAAAGCCATTGCTGGACAAGCCTTGTGGAAAAGTTTATCAATTAATTTGGAAGAATTTCATATGCATATATGGGTTGCCCTATGCCTTCATTACAAACCATGGAATTCAATTTGATAACGTTGAGTTTGAAGCATATTGTGTCCAGTCTAGAATCCAGAAACTCCATTCTGCACCAGACCATCCTCAGAGTAATGGTAAAATAAAAGTAACAAATAGGACGTTTCTCAATGGATTGAAGAAGAGGCTCTACGCTGCTAAGGCAACTAGATTAATGAGTTACATTTTGTTCTTTAGGCATACAGAATAACGTCGAGAACAACATGTGGTGAGATACCTTACATTCTTGCATTTGGAAATGAAGCCATGGTACCCTCGAGTTAGGCCTTCCAACTCATAGGGTCCTGAATATTGATTATCCAACCAGTGACTGATGAGGTTATTAGATCTAGATATATTGGAAGAAGTTTGAGAAGATGCTTCTCTACGAAATGCTGCATACCAACATAAGTCAGCTCATTTCTACAAAAAAAAAGGCCAAGACGACCAATTTAAAAGAGGGAAATTATGTACTTAACAAGGTAATCCAGAAGAATAACAATCATGAGGCTAACTGGCATGGCCCACATCGCATTTCAGCAGTCATTCAACTAGGAACTTATCAGCTAAAAACTCTGGATGGGGAAGAGTTCAAAACCCCCAGGAATGTTGAGCTTCTTCGAACGTATTATCAATTAATCAAGGGATTGCAATGATTGTATTTCTTTATGTTCAAAATAACTATTGGTCAATTTTTAATAAAATTTTGATTTTAGTCCCTTGAATTTTTTTTATTTTTTTTGGAAGTACGTCGATATATATTCCTCATAAAACTATCTATTGGTCTCCAACTCTTGCTAATCAACACCTGATCATATTTAATCAAGTTGAACTTATCTGTACAACGATATACATCCCTTAGAAAACTATCTCTTGGTATTCATCTCTTGCTAATCAATAACATAACATACTTAATTAGGGTAAACTTATTATTCGATCAATAGAACATACTTAATTAGGTTAAACTTATCAAATTCCAGATACAACAACATCTTAAGGTGCAATCGTTGTTCACCTAAGTTAAAACTTCATATATGACTTAATATGTACAAATCACGAACAAGAAGTAATCATTACTTCATGTATGACTCTGTATTAACAAGTCACTGACAAGAAATAGTATCTATCTAAGTTAATTACAGGAATACGATCCTAAACACTTGGTCGACCGTAACAGTCTACATTATGTACGACCTTGTCATTGACAAGTCAAGAACAAGAAGTTTGTAAAACTTCGTATACAACTAAAATAGTGACAAACAAGTTTTACTCGACTAAGTTGAATGCAGGAAGACATGTAAACGTTTCTAGTCTTTAGAATACAAACATATATTCCTCATACACTTGGTCACCATTGACAACTAATGCTAAACTTGGATCAATAGATCTAGGTGCATTAGTAGAATCTATGGCATTACAATCATAACTACTCACAATTAATGCTAAACTTGAATCAATAAATCTAAGTGCCTTAGTAAAATCTATTATATTACAATCACAAGTTGACTACTTGATTAAATAATCAAGAGTTAACAAAACAAAAGTGTGGATTTTTATTCATATAAATGTATTATATTCAAATATTATATTACATTCAAGGTTAAATGAATAGAAAAATACAAAAGATATATTCAACATGACGTTTTTCTTGAGCTTTGAAAGTCGATTGAACTGGTTGTACTCTCTTCATTCCAGTAGGAGGATCATATAAAGGATACGGAGAATTAATAAAATTGAAATATCTTAACATTATTTTGTTATTGCTGCTCATCGCATTGATTAGATGTGGAGGGTGAACTATTTCATGAGCATCATGCAAGCCGTAATCTCCCAAATATTTGATAATCAGGCATCGATGAATAACATTAATAGGAATCCAAGATACGTCCAACTTGAAGTGAGGATCGTAACATAACAATCTAACAGACCAGGTTCATTCCAGTGCCACAACTGGCTACTACAATCATATTTTAGCAAAGTCAAGCAATTAGCCTGCCCTTATTTATAGCCTTCACAATGGGTCTGAGAAAGGTGATCATCAACATGGCTAAGGGCTTCATTGTATCCTTCCATCCACAACTCTCTGGATTATTTGTGAAATTAAAAGGTTAACCTTTTAGCTTGATGTTGAAGTTTCTATAAAACATTATCTTTCACCTTCAACTGCACATATTGGTCGATAATGATCTTATCTTTAGCTTCTAGGTTTGTAGACAAATTGGCAATAGCTTGATTCTTCGCTTTCAACTGGACAACCTAGTCAGCTAAGGTTTTCTTGGTCCTGGCCTCTTCAACAATTGGTTGGCTCATCGCTTTTTATCTGGAAGATTGCCCAAGTTTGTATTTCTTCAGAGCTTCAAGTTCTTCCATTAGCTTGGCATTCCCATTATCTAAAACAGTTGCCCCTTCATCGGTTCAATTGATAGAAGATTGTTTCAAAGTGTTCAACTCATTACTAAGTTTATTATTCTCCTCTTCTAAGAGCTTGGCAATATCCCTAACTTCATCAACTTCACGTTTTAGCAAGAAATCGTTTCTCCTATACGTAGAAGCATATTTTTCCAGCTTCTCCTCAAAACTCCAGCCTTTACTCAATAACCTTTACTTTGCCTCATAGTCGCCATGAAGTAAATCTTTTCTTTCATTATAGTCTTCTTGCAAGACTTCAATCATCTCTTAATAAGTAGCATTATTTGCCACAACCCTGCTCAACAAACTATAGAAATAAATTTATGCTTCTTTAGCTTGCTCAAACACATTTGGACCAAGTATGTCGATCAAGTCTTCTTAGGATAAATCAATATGGCCAGCTTCTAAAAGGTTTATACCCCACCTAAGTAGGTCGGAGTCAACATAAACTATAACCTGCTTCCTAACAACAAACTAAAAATTTCAAATTTAAGTATGAAAGTATAATTACTAAACAACAATAACATAAATATGAGAATTCATTCAACCAAGAAAGAAGAGTAGAAAAAAATGATAGGTACAACACATATAGTAGAAAACTTTAAACGATTTCATTGATAACCAAAAAGGTGTTACAACTTATCCTGGTCCTATTACATAGCAGGAAAACATGAAAAAAAAAAGAATAAGGAGTTAAACCTTCCCCTTGTCCTGGGAACTGTTTCTAGAAGGCTGTTCAACAGAAGGGATAACTTCATCAACAGTCTTCAAAGTAAACCTAACAGGTTGAAAGGAGGATTCCACAGATCTTTTCTCATCATTAAATTCTTCCTCTAAGTTAGGAGGAGAATGTGAATCATGGCTCAAAAATAGTTCAAACTCTGTTGGGGTGCCCACTTCCTTCAGTGCCTCCGACCAACCATCCTTAAAGGATTTCTTTATCACAAACTCTATCTAAGTAGGGGCTTCCAAAAATGCTCTGTCACAGCCCTTGTTGAATGATTCTTCTTTGAGCTTCTTATTTTTGGCCTTCTCAGCGACCAACTCAGAGGACAGACCAACAATTTTCTCCTCGATAGCTTTTAGGAGATCCTTACTTGCAGCTAATTTCTCCTCAGCTAACTTGGTCTTATTTTCAGCATATGATAAATTGGCCTCAATAGTGGCCAATTTGCCTTCAGCAGCCGTCAAACTAGTCTCGGTAGTTACTAAATTCCCCATAATAAGAGTGGTTATATTAATGGTCTTCTGCATCTCCTCATCCCAAGTCTTTTTCTTGGATTCCAACAATTTCCTTATAGCCTCAATAGACTCCCTTAAACCCTCAAGGGCCTCTTCAACTTCTCCACCAGAAGAACGGACTTGCTCATCCTTTTCAAGAATCTGATTAAAGTATGCTAAAAACTACATACGGAACAATATCATATTAGAAGGAACATAAAAAGAAAAAAAATAATCCAGAGGCAATTGATAAAATAATTTCTACCAATTTCAGTCTGGGTAGAGGAGTAAAAGTTGTTCTATCAGTAAAACGAGTGTTAGTTTTTATCAATTTCCCAACAACACTAGGATGGATAGTGATGGGGGTGACTCAGTAAAAATTAAATCCTCCTGGATCTTCTTGACCCACTCCTCATTGGTAGCAGAGCTTTTTTCAACTTGCTTCTCGAGCAAGCCTTTCTTCAACCTCCTGAATTGAGTAGAAATAGTGTTTATTTCCTCAGAAATGATACATGGTGAACTTTCTCTTTCTCAGAAGCCTTGGACACTTTCTTTGGCTTCTTAGTATTATTAGTAGCTTTCTTTGCAGGAGGAGATAAGACTCTAGTAATCAAGTCAGAAATTTTTCTCTTTTCCATGGCAGCGAGTGGAGAGGAGGGAATGGCTGAAATGTCCAAAGACTCAAAAGATGAAGAGGCTCCCAAATTGTTTTCTACATCAGCAGATTCTTTAATAGAAGAGGTAGGGATTTTCTCCTCTTCAATTGGTAAATAATGAACAAAAAAATATAGTTATACAAATTGACAACTTATGCCATGACCCATTTGGGGGCACCTGGGCCCATCATACACTTCTCTAGTTTATAAAGGAGCATGTTGACAATTTTTAGCAATGACTCCATAATAAAAGTAATCTTTATTAGAGTTAGGCAAATTAACAACTAAGGACCTATTCACAAACCTAGTTTTCAAATAATATGTATTGTCACTACTAACCCATTTGTAATAGAAAATCAGTTTAGGGATGCCGGTATGGGTCCCATGAATTTGATTCAGCCTATGAATTCCATTTACTACCCTCCAGGTATTAAGGGATATCCTAGCTAGGACAATGTCAAAATACTAATAAAATTCTGAACAAAACCTATTAGGGGGAAATGCAAAGCCACACTCATCAATGAAGAGAGAGGATATCTAGTGACCCTTAGACAGTGAAAACACATATACAGGTGGCAAAGGTATCTCTAAATCAACCCAATCTGGGATATTTCATTCTCACCTAAATTCCTCTAAGGAATACCCATGTACGATGTAAACCATGACTATAAACAAAGAAATAAGGAAAGCAAAAGGAAAAGAGGAGAAGCAAACTTACAGAAAAATGAAGCCTGAAGCGAAGGAAGGATGCAAAGAAAAGCTAAAAAAATAGATAACTTGGGGAAGAAGTAGACTTTGAAAGCTTGAAAGGGTTCGGTAAAGAAAATCTGGAAAAATCTCACCTTTTATAGCTTACCTGGAAAATCGTACAAGAAATGATTACTCTGTATCGACCACTGACATTCTGACGGCTTCACGGTACAAAAGTTGTAAAATACCCATTTACCCTTTGGCGGTTCGCTAATTTTCAAATTATTTACAAAAATACCATTACAAAACCAAAAACATAGAAAAATTATATAATTTCCACAGGTCAACAAACGCCGATCAACTCTGAAATATATATACTCCATCCTTTCAGCAAAAGCATTAAGAATGAAGTATTGGAGGCTTATTTTGATACCTAAAATTATTTACCTACATGGACCAATCAAAACTGAATAAATGTCTTCTTACATGGCAGAAATACCAATCACCATATAGTAGCTCGGCAGACGTACCGACCAACATGAAAAATGCAGACCATCAATAATAATGAAGTGTCACCATACTAAGGGCCTTACCACACCCAGGTCACATAACCAACCGTCATATTCATTATGTGCGGGTGTAAATGCTTAAATGTATAAAGGCATTCCATCCCTTGATATTCCAACACTTGATCTCTGCATCACTACAAATGCATTATATTCCTTTCATCAAATGACAAGATAGAACGAATTCTAGGATATTCTTTTTAAAAGAGTACCTAGATTTTTGTAAGCTCTGAAATCAATACCATAACAGTGGACGTAGGTTTTCTTACATAACCGAACCACTTTAAAATCACGTGTCCCTATTTTATTATATCACTATAATTCTATATTTTATCTGTGATTATAAATTTGAATCAAATCCATTTTTTGAAATCAACAACGCCGTTGGTATTAAGATCAATCATTTTGCACAACAATAAATGTCCATTTTTCATATATAATTTAAGTGCATGGTTGACATCTTTTATTAGGTTATTAAAACAAAAATATGTTTATATTTCAGTTAGAAAATTAAAGCACTAAAAACCAAGAACCATAAGCTGTAGTGCGTGTTGTTAATGTTATAAAACAAGTATTCAATTTTTTTTCTAAATTTTGAATCATTTCAATTTGAAGTTCAAAAGGTGGCGTATATTTAGAGTTGTGTTATGTTTTTCTTTGACAAGTCATCTTTTGTTTTGTGTTTCTATGAAGTTTCATGTTATTTTTATGTCCCACTATTATAGTCGTGGTATTTTCGTAACATTTATTCTTATAGTGTTTGATACCTTTTGCGTATCTTTACATATATATTTGTTGTGCCAAAAAATATTTTTATTTTAATTTTCAACAAGATTGTAATATTTTACTACACCTAAAAATTTAAAAATACTCGGGCATCATGTTTGTTAAAAACTATTCATTTAATGTAATTCACCATATATAATTTGTACTTAATATGATGTACTTGTCCTTTTGAGTTGGACATTTAAAGCGTTATATTCTATGTGTACCTAAAATTAACTTTGTAGTAATTAATTGGGATGATTACAGTAATACCTCATGGGTTAGGAATATATTGTGTGAATTTTTTTTGTCTGCTAGAAAATTACAGTAATCTCTCCTCAAACATACTATCCTTGACATCTAATATAGTAGTTTGATAAATACACAATAATGTGAAAAAACTTATTCATATCGATATTGAACTTTATAAAATTATAACAATAAGTTTTTAAATGGCATCAAAGCTTAAGAAAAATATCGTATATGATCAGAAAATTTAACAACATAACGTGTTTACTGTAATTATTAGGGTTATTTCGTTAGTTAACTATTATATAACTCATTTTGAGGGCTAAAATGGTTGATATGTAATACCTCTCATTCATTACCCAACATGATTCAAAGTCTCGGTATCGGTCCCAGTATCGGACAACCGATTTTCAACTCAGTCGCGGTATCGAGCGATACGCAACAATACGCTATTTAGAGAGCGTAAAAATTCCCGAAAAAATATAAAAAATTAAAAAAAAAACAAGATTAACAATGTGGACTAATGAGGTTCATTCAAACCAATCATTCAATATGCATTGCATTATAGAATTGGTTATACTGAAGCACGACAGAGTTGTTAGATTCAATATTGTAGTAAACCAATAATAATATTGAAATAAAAAAATTATATGGAAGATAAATAGAAATGATTACACTGTTTCAACATTTTCATCTCCCTATATAATTACGATATCGATCATACGGATTTGGATAGGGGCAATTTCTTTCAGTTGGGTAAGGAAAGAAATATGAACCATAATGTTGCTCACGTGGTTGGCATGACCGGCTAGAAGATTCATAATTTGTAAATTATGGTTGACGATCTCCCGGTTGACTACCGTGATGATAATATCCAAAACCTCTATACCCAGAACTATCAGTTGAAGACCCACCATATTGCATTCCTTGATTATATCCATAATAATCACCACCTTTTGTGATGCTACTAGTAGATCCATAATGCTCTATATAACGAAGATAGTAATCACATGTACTAGTACTAGTAGATCTTGAAAGTTGTGCCGAACCATAATTCTCTGTGCCAATCCTACTCCCAAAAATACTATGTCTTCCACCGTGGTATGTAAGATCTGTCATTAAACCCATTACCCGTAGTTGATCATCAAGACGTTGCGTATCATATCCACTTGAATACTCGTCACTAATAGGTAATCTCGTCAAATTATCCAAATGCCTCCGTTGTTCACTGATTCCTGGGTGATAACCATGATATGTTTCTTGTGTGGTATAGTAGTTTTTATCCCCTTGTGCCCATGTCATACCACCACCATTCTATGTACCAGTATTGTAAGAACCACCCCTTTGTTCGCTGCCACCAACTCCACTCTTTTGCTAGCTACCACTCATAATTCCCCTACTAACATCTCCCCCACCACCACCTTGGTCATCCTCATCGTCATCATCATCATCTTCATGATTACCATAACTGCCCAGAATATCTTTCCAACCATCATCCCCACCAGAAATAGTTCACCCTTCCCCTTCGCTTTGTTGAATACCTTCATCCAACCAGTCTAAGTTATCGACTGGTAAACCCCCTTCATCATTCTCTCGGGTCCACTCATATAAGATTTCATCCTCCTCAAATATTAAATTCAAGTCTATAGGATTGAAGAAATCTTCGGTATGTCGCACGTACATCAAATTCCTAATTTTAAGTCGCGAATTGTAATGCACATACACCAATTTATGCAATTTTTTTATTACCAATCGGTTGCGAAGTTTTGTATGGATGAAAGACCATATGTTCCAATTTCTCTCACAGATCGAAGATGATCATGTTTGACTCAGAACTTTTATAGTAATGCGCCAAAGATTGGGAGCATCATCGCCGTAATTTTTCCACCACTCAGCGGGAAGAGAAGATTTGATTACTTTTTTGGTAAGATCTGAACCAAACTCCCCTCTCTTATCCGTAAAAATTTTAACGTAAAAATGAAACAAATCAATTTAGAAACAATACATATATGAGATAAATATAACTCGATGGAAACAAATGTGATACCTCATTTATTGCCAAGGCCTATTTTTGTATGTCTGTCCCTAGACTTTTGATGACCTCTTTAAGTCCATCTCTTATCTCAAGATGGTTTGAAAAATTAGATAAATACTGAAACACCGGATTTAAGAAATATCCCGCGGCATGCAAGTCTCGGTGAAATTATCTCTCCCATCTTCCATCGATCACCTGCCATTACTTTTACAGTTTCTAACAGTAGCCTGGGTTGCTAGGTTTGCTTTATCCACCCCTTCATAAATGATTGAAAGTGTAGTCTTTTTATCCTGGTCTACGATCTTCAAAAGCAATACTAAGGGCTCCATAATATTAGGAACTTCGGCAGCCCATTTCCAGAAGTGATCTGCTAGGATTAAATTCGACACTTTAGTAGCCGCACTCATTCGAGTCGTCTCATAGTTGTATTAACGTCATTCATTCGTGGTACAGATTCGCTTTAACTCAGACCGATAGCGAATGAGACTCTCAAGGTTAATAAACTCAGTAGTGAATCTCGTAATGCTTAGCCTTAGCAACTCCCTATCCCTGGTATGATCCTTCATTAAATTCATAACTTTTTTACTATTATATATGAACGAGGTAATTGATTTGGCATCATTTAATATTGACTTAATTGACTTCATATTTTCAATTTCTTCTAGCATCAAATTAAGATAATGTTCTACACAAGGTGACCTAAATAAGTGTCTCATATTCATCATCAATAACGCTCCAGCCGCCTTAAAATTTGGCTCGTTATCAGTAACAACATGTACGACGTGAGCCTTGCCAATTTCCTCCACAACTTTATCCATAATGGAAAAAATATAATCCGCTGATTTGATTTTGTTAGTCATGTCAACAGAAGTGTGAAATATCATATTATGATCACAGTATGCCATGAATTTTATGATTGGTTTCTTTGTCCTTGAACTCCACCCGTCACACGTGATTATGCAACCATACTCGGGCCATTTCTCTCTTAGAGTTGCTATGTACGCATCCACCTCTTCTACCTTCTCATCCAAGTAAACACCTCCAATCTGATAACCACTTGGACCTTTAATACCTGGATCCTCCGTGGCAAATGATCAATCACATGTTGATAGGCAGGTCCACTATCAGCAGTATGAAACAGAATGGCATTGAAATGATAGAACTTTCTAATAGCCTTTCTAACACTCTTCACTCCATCTTTAGAGAACATGGATTTAATAGTTTTTTTAGTAGACTTCCTCGACCTAAACATGGAAGGGTCAATTCCTAAAGCAGACAATTCAATCTCCTGTTTTAATGACCACGAACGTGACACAGGCAGTCGCTTAAGCCCAAATGTGGATGGTCTTGCCCGAAAAACTGAATGTCTATGTTGTTCTCCTGCCATTCTTCGACTTTCTTTCATAGCAACTTTCAACTGTGCTAATTCTAAACGGATGATATCATCTTCATTAATGGCATCACTATCTTCACTTGCGTTATCTTCATCATAGTATTTTGTTTTCTCTCACAAATTCTCTACTTGTTTCTCCTTTTTCCTCTTGTCAAGGGCCTGCTGCTTCATACCATCTACAAGAAATGTTTTGATATTAGTTGTTATCTCCCGAGGTGCATGACGACAAGGTTCGACACTCCCTTGTACACCTGTCAAGTGTTCTTTTACTCTTGTAACACCACCACTGCAAACCTTGTCACAATAATTGCAACCAAGCTTCCTCTTCTCTCTACCAATAGCAGCAACCAAGCTTCCTCTTATCTATACCAATAACAGATCCATATTCCCATGCAATATCTAATTTTGGAGCCATTCTATAAAATAACTGTAAAAAAATAGTGTTAAAAAATGACATATTCAAGTATTATTTACCAACACAATTTTTTTAAATCTACTAAATACCTAAATACCAACACAATTTTTTAAAAACATTTGAATATTTTTTATAAAAAGATGTCGGGACATTGAAAAAATGTGTTTTGGGAGATCCATTTTTTAAAAAGATTTTTTGTAACATTTTCTTTAACATTTCTTTAAAAAAATAACATTTTTTGTAACTTTTTTTTTGTAACATTTTTATAACATTTAACAATATTATAACATTTTCTTTACAAAAATATTTTTACAACATTTAAGAGCTCTATAATATTATTTGTAACGTTGTGTAACATTTTCTTTAAAACACAACCAAAAAAACACCGGAAGTACCTAAATATTTTCTTAATTTTTTTTTTGAAACATTTTTATAACATTTAAAAAAAAATTACATTTGTATAACATTTTCTTTAAAAAAATATTTTTATAACATTTAATATTTTTAGTAACATTGTGTAACATTTTCTTTAAAACACAACAAAAAAAACACCGGAAATACCTAAATATTTTCTTTAAAAAAAATTTTTTTGTAACATTTTTATAACATTTAAAAAAATTACATTTATCAAACATTTAACTGGTTTATAACATTTTCTTTAAAAAAGTATTTTTATAACATTTAAGAGTTTATAACGTTATTTGTAACATTTAATATTTTTAGTAACATTTTCTTTTAAATACAACCAAAACAACACCGAAAATACCTAAATATTTTCTTTAAAAAATATTTTTTTGTAACATTTTTATAACATTTTAAAAAATTACATTTTTATAACATTTAACAGTTTCATAACATTTTCTTTAAAAAAATATTTTTATAACATTTAAGAGTTTTATAACGTTATTTGTAACATTTAATATTTTTAGTAACATTGTGTAACATTATCTTTAAAACACAATAAAAAAATACCGAAATACCGAAATATTTTCTTTAAAATAATATTTTTTGTAACATTTTTATAATATTTAAAAAAATTACATTTTTATAACATTTAACAATTTTAGAACATTTTCTTTAAAAAATATTTTTATAACATTTAAGAGTTTTATAACATTATTTATAACATGTAATATTTTTAGTAACATTGTGTAACATTTTCTTTAAAACACATCCAAAAAACACCGGAAATACCTAAATATTTTCTTTAAAAAATATTTTTTGGTAACATTTTTATAACATTTAACAATTTTATAACATTTTCTTTAAAAATTTTTTTATAACACTTATGAGTTTTATAACATTATTTGTAACATTTAATATTTTTAGTAACATTGTGTAACATTTTCTTTAAATCATAACAAAAAAAACACCAAAAATACCTAAATATTTTATTTAATTTTTTTTTGTAATATTTTATAACATTTAAAAAAATTACATTTTTAAACATTTAACAGTTTTATAACATTTTCTTTAAAAAAATATTTTTATAACATTTAAGAGTTTTATAACATTATTTGTGACATTTAATAATTTTAGTAACATTGTGTAACATTTTCTTTAAAACACAATAAAAAAAACCACCGGAAATACCTAAATATTTTCTTTAAAAAAATATTTTTTTGTAACATTTTTATAACATTTAACAGTTTTAGAACATTTTCTTTAAAATTTTATTTTTTACAACATTTAAGAGTTTTATAACATTATTTGTAACATTTAATAATTTTAGTAACATTGTGTAACATTTTCTTTAAAACACCACCAAAAAACCACCGGAAATACCTAAATATTTTGTTTAAAAAAATATTTTTTTTGTAACATTTTTATAACATTTTAAAAAATTACATTTTTATAACATTTAACAGTTTTAGCACATTTTCTTTAAAAAACTATTTTTATAATATTTAAGAGTTTTATAACATTATTTGTAACATTAAATATTTTTTGTAACATTGTGTAATATTTTCTTTAAAACACAACAAAAAAAAACACCGAAATACCTAAATATTATCTTTAAAAAAATATTTTTTAAACATTTTTATTACATATAAAAAAAATTACATTTTTATAACATTTAACGGTTTTATAACATTTTCTTTAAAAAAAATATTTTATAACATTTAAGACTTTTATAACATAATTTGTAACATTAATATTTTGTGTAACATTGTGTAACTTTTTTTTTGTAATATTTTCTTTAAAACACAGCCAAAAAAACATCGGAAAAAAAATACCAAACTCCTCAAAACAAACGCACACGGCCAAAACAACCAAACGGACCAGAAATAAAACACAAACCAACGCACACGACCAAAACAAAAAACACACACGACATTTAAAACAAAAAAAAAATCCCTAAACTCCTCAAACCACAAAACCCTCCGCCGATAGAAAAGAAGAGAAGAGAGAATCGATGGAACTACGAACATTTCGGTGATTGATGGTTTGTATAGCAGAAGATTTGATTTATAGTTGAAGATTTCGTCCAAGATTTGAACCCGTGACTAACTTCTTGTCTTCTCCGGACTAATTTGCTGCCAAAAGGTATGTCAATTTGATTTATAGCTGAGATTTCCACATTGTTCTTGTTTTTTTACTTATTCTCCTTTATTTTTTACCTCAACTCGGTCGAGAAAAAACTGTAACATCCGATATGTCGGTAGTGCAACTCGTATCGGCCGATTTATCGACGATTTAGGGTTATATCGTCCGATATATAGTTTCATTCGTACCGTGACTCGTAATCGATTAGATTAGCTGCGATTTTGAGTGAACTCGGTCGAGACCGAGTTGAATCGGCCGAGTCTTTGAACCATGTTACCCAACAATCATTATTTATATAAATAGTTTTTCTTTCTTTAAAAACAGTTTTATAATGAACAAACACTGTTTTTAATAAATAATAGTTTTTTAGAAATGACTATTTGTATGAAGAAAAAAAATATTTTAAAAGTTTATATGTTGATAACTATTTTTTATTATTTATGTTTTTAATTAATTTGTTATAAATAATTGTATGCTAAAATAAAAAAAATTCTTAAAAATAAAATAATATTTATATATATATATAATTAATTTTAAACAGCGTAAAGTTACAAACCTACATAATAAAAAATAGTTAAATTGTGTACATTTTTTAATAAAAATAAAAATTTTATATATAAAAAAATTGTATGCTTTTAAATTTTTTTATTAAAAAGAAAAAACAGTTACTATAAAACAATTAAAATAGTTTTTTTTTCTTATTAAAAACAGTTTTTATTTTCTATAAAACGTTTTTTAAATAAAAGAAACTGATTTCATAAATAATGGTTGATATGTGATTAACGAGTTGTATATTATACATATTAGGTTTGAAAGTCAGTGACTTAAGGGTCAACTGATCGAATCCATCAGGATCAAATCACAAAAAACACAAGAAGTGAAATTTATTGAGGTTTGACTCAATAAAAAATGATTAATGGGGATCAAATGGTAAATAATTTCAATTATTAATGCTCATTTATACGAGTGGTTTATGCCTATTGAACTAACCCTTTGGAAACCCCAAGAATTTGTCTTTGTGGTTGATTGGGAGAGAATTGTTAATTCGGATGTCAACCTCATGTTGGAGATTTTTAAAATAAGAGAGTAAGAGTTTTTTGGGTGTAAAAGCCTTAAGAGCTTGTCCCACATTGGAAGTGTGAGGAAGAGGTGGGAAGCTAACCCAAATATAAAAGGGTATAGCGTCCCACATTGGAAAATGTACAAAGCTAAGTGTCACCACTAAGCTATAAAAGGGGTGGGCAACCTTTGAGTCCCACATTGGAAAAATGTTAAGAATTTGTACACTTAATAAGTACAAATGGAAGATGAAGAGTTAATTCATCTAGCATTTAAGAGGCTATTCAAGAGACCTCAATACGGTGCGAAGCACCGTACGCACACGCACACGCGCGCGCGCGTGCGGGTGCGGGGCAGTGGGCTGTAGAGGCGCTAGTGGCGCACTTTGCACTTCGACCGGGATTCGTCCGGGTCGGATCGCGGTAGCTCGGGCGCAGTCACTTTTTGGTTGACCCGTGCAAAACCGATTCGGTATTATTATACCTGTTCGGAAAGGACTTAAGACTGTTGGTAATTAACAGTCATACCTATTCGAAAATGACTTAATTCAACAGTCATGACTCTTGAAGACAAAGCCTTTCATTTTCTATAAATAAAGGCTGCCTAAAAACGGAATTACATTGATAACAAAAACCAGTTTCAGATTTCCATATCCTGCTATTACTCTCTTACAGTTTTCAGGAGATATAAATTCTCTTATTCTGTTTTGTGCACATAAACAGAATAAGAACTTGATTGACTGTTCTTCGCTGCTACATCCAAGGGCTGTCTTCAAATATACAAGTTGCAGACAGTGCAATTGCTTCATTGTATCTTGAGTACGGATTTGCTGATTCCCGTTTGTATACCGAAATTCTTCGTGTGGGGCAAATACTGTATTTAGGAAAGTGACATCACGCCTTGAAGTTTTATAGTGACTATTCAGAAGTTATATTGTTGTATTGAAGTTGACATTTTTGAGATATATAAAGAGTTCCATTTCTGTATTTGCATTCATAATATCCAACAATCTAAATACAGTATTCAGAAATGGCCGACTCTTCCAAGTCACTTCGACAAATAACAGTATGCTTTGTCAAGTTGGACCATTTTGATGGTGGTAATTTTCTGCGTTGGCAGAAAAAGGTTCATTTTCTTCTAACAACATTGAAGATTGTATATGTCTTGTCACAACCGAAACCAAATGAAGATGAAGATGAAACCGTGGAACAGACTAGGCAACGCACAAAATGGGAGACCGATGATTATTTGTGTCGTGGTCACATTCTCAATGCACTTGCTGATAATTTGTTCGACTTGTACCAAAATGTTGGGACTGCAAAAACTTTATGGGAAACATTGGAGACCAAATATCTAACGGAAGACGCTACAAGTAAGAAGTTCCTTATCGGTCAGTTTCTAAGCTTTAAAATGCATGATAATAGGCCTGTGCTAGAACAATTTCATGACATCCAACGCATCATAAATCATTGCAAACTGAAAAAATTAAACATGGATGATAATGTAATTGTTGCTGCCATAATTGAAAAACTTCCTCCTTCTTGGAAAGACTATAAGAAAGAACTCAAACACAAAAAGGAGGATCTTTCACTTGAAGAATTAGAGACTCATTTAAGAATTGAACAAGAGTCTCGAATTCTAGATGGTAAAGAGGAACAAGAAAATTTTGTTTCTAAGGTCCATGTGGTGGAGGAAGGAAAGGAGCAAAAATATGGCAATCATGGAAAAAATAACAAGCAGAAGAATTTTTCAAATAATTCTAAAGCAAACAAAAAGAAGAAAGGAAATTGTTTTCATTGCAACAAACCAGGTCACTTCAAGAAGGATTGTCGTGAGTTCAAGAAACTAAAGGAAAAAGGAGGGACATCAGACACAAAGCAAAAATTTGCTGCTATGATATCCGAGGCTAATATGCTTGGAGAAGACAACTCTTGGTGGGTTGATTCTGGTGCCACAAGGCATGTTTGTAAGGACAAGAACTTGTTCTCTGCCTATGAAACAGTGGAAGGAGATGTTCTCTATATGGGAAATTCATCTACAGCTGCGGTTAAAGGCAAAGGGACAGTGGATCTCGAATTCACTTCCGGGAAAATCCTTAGCCTCACCAATGTTTTTCATGTTCCTGATGTTAGGAAAAATTTAGTTTCTGGAAGTCTTCTTAACAAATTTGGCTTTAAGCTTGTATTTGAGTCAGACAAATTTATTCTGACTAAGAATGGTACCTTTGTAGGCAAAGGATATTTGTATGAGGGCATGTTTAAGCTCAATATCAATGAAAAGGATTCTTATGCTTATATCGTTGATTGTCTTTCATTATGGCATAGTCGTTTAGGACATGTTAATACAAAGAAAATGCATTTCATGGTTAATTTAAATTTGATTCCTAAATATGAGAATGATATGAATGAAAAGTGTAAAATATGCATGCAAACTAAAATAACAAGATTGCCTTTTCCAAAAATAGAAAAAACTACATCTTTGTTGCAATTAGTACATAGTGATGTTTGTGATTTGCATGGAACGCCTACTAGAAGTGGTAGTAAATATTTTGCTACATTTATTGATGACTTTTCAAAATATTGTTACGTATATCTTTTAAACTCTAAGGATGATGTGCTTAATAGATTTAAGACATATAAAAATGAAGTTGAAAATCAATGTGATTATAAAATAAAATGTCTTAGATCTGATAGAGGTGGTGAATATCACTTTCCTCAATTTTGTGAAGATATGGGAATTATACATGAAGTTACTACACCTTATACACCACAACAAAATGGAGTAGCAGAAAGAAAAAATAGGACACTAACTGAAATGTTTAATGCTATGCTTTCTTATTCTGGTTTAAGTAAAGGGTTTTGGGGAGAAGCACTTTTAACTGCATGTCATATTCTGAATAGAATACCTGTTAAAGATAATAAGAAAACTCCTTACGAATTATGGAAGAATAGAAAACCTAATTTAGCTTATCTTAAAGTTTGGGGTTGTAGAGCTATTGTAAGACTACCTGAAACTAAGAGAAAGAAATTAGGAAGCAAAGGTGTTGAATGTATTTTCATAGGTTATGCACAACATAGTAAAGCCTATAGATTTTTGGTTAGTGAACCTAATGATTCTGTTGAGGTAAATACAATAATTGAATCGAGAGATGCAATTTTTTATGAACAAAGGTTTTCTTCTATTCCTAGAATTAATAATGAAAAAGAAGTAAGCACTCCTTCACAGTTACCTGAAACTCCACTAGTAGAACAAGAAGAGATTAGAAAAAGTAAAAGACCTAGGAAAGAAAAAAGCTTTGGTCCCGACTTTGTAGTCTATCTTGTTGAAGGAACTAGAGATACATCTTGTAATCAATATGCTTTGACTCTTAGCGTTGAAACAGACCCACAAACTTATAGTGAGGCAATTAAGTCTGTAGATTCAGCATTTTGGAAAGAAGCTATAAATGATGAAATGGATTCAATTTTGGGAAATAAAACTTGGAAATTAGTAGACTTACCTCCAGGATCTAAACCCATTAAGTGTAGATGGATTTTTAAAAAGAAAATGAAAATAGATGGAACAATTGATAAATTCAAGGCTAGATTGGTTGCTAAAGGTTTTACACAAAAAGAAGGAATTGATTATTTTGATACCTATGCACCTGTTGCTAGAACCGCCACTATTAGAATTTTAATTGCATTAGCATCTATATATAATTTTGAGATTCATCAAATGGATGTGAAAACTGCCTTTTTAAATGGTGACTTAGAAGAAGAAATTTACATGGAACAACCTGAAGGGTTTGTTATGCCTGGACAAGAAAACAAAGTATGTAAACTTATTAAGTCCTTATATGGCCTAAAACAAGCACCTAAACAATGGCATGAAAAATTTGATAAAGTCATTATTTCTTATGGTTTTAAAATTCATGAATCTGATAAGTGTGTTTATAGTAAATTTGCTAATGGTAAAGGTGTGATCATTTGTTTATATGTAGATGACATGTTAATTCTTGGTACTGATTTAGAAAGCATTAATAATACTAAGAGTTTTTTGTCTTCTAAATTTGATATGAAAGATATGGGTGTAGCTGATGTCATATTAGGAATGAGAATAATAAGGAAAGATAAAAATATAATTCTCACTCAATCTCATTATGTTGAGAAAATTTTAAAGAAATTTAATCAGTTTGATTGCACACCTGTTAGTACACCTTTTGAACCACAGCTAAAAATGATCCCTAATAATGGTAGAGCTATTTCACAATTGGAATATGCACGAGTAATTGGTAGTTTAATGTATGCCATGACATGTACTCGACCTGATATTGCTTATGCTGTTGGTAAATTAAGTAGATATACTAGTAATCCAAGTTTATTGCATTGGCATGCTGTCAATAGAATATTAAAATATTTGAAAGGAACTATGGACTATGGTATATACTATAGTGGATATCCTTCAGTATTAGAAGGGTTTTCTGATGCCAGTTGGATAACTGAGCGGGAGGATCATTCCTCAACAAGTGGATGGATTTTCACACTTGGTGGAGGAGCTGTTTCTTGGGGATCAAAGAAACAAACTTATATAGCTGACTCTACTATGGCAGCTGAGTTTGTAGCATTAGCTGCAACTAGTAAAGAGGCAGAATGGTTAAGGAATTCATTGATTGAAATTCCAGTTTGGCCAAAACCAATGCCTCCAATATCTATACATTGTGATAGTGAGTCTACACTTTCCAGAGCTTATAGTAAAGTGTATAATGGAAAGTCTAGACATATTGGCCTGAGACATAGTTATGTCAGACAAATGATTACAGATAGTGTAATCACAGTGGATTATGTAAAATCAAGTCAAAATTTAGCTGATCCTTTTACAAAAGGTCTTGCAAGAGGACTGGTGTCTTAGACATCAATAGGGATGGGACTAAAGCCCATTAATGATAATCACTCTTGATGGAAACTCAACTTGAAACTTGATATATTCAAGTCTCAAGTTCAATGATTAAAGTACATCATACGACGTGATTGTAAGCACTATGAAATTTACATCCCAAGGATAAGTGCTTAGAACATGTAATGAATAATGAAAGAGGATGGGTTTAACCTTAATAGATTTATGGTGTTTTAAGTTACATGGACACCTATGATAATCTACCTATATAAGTGTGGAAGTGGTGCCGCTTCCTATGAGTATTGGGCTTGACTCTAAAGCACTCATGAAATCAAGGTACAGACACAAGGCCTAATTCATGTGTCGGCTTATATGGATAATCAGTGACTAAAAGATTTGTGTGTGAAGACAAATCCGGATAATCAATATAGATTGATAGTTCAAAGACAAGTCTACTATACTTTCATGGTTAACCTTGACGAACCTTCACAGGGTATTGGTTCAAGTCGTGAGACACCAATGCTTATACACAGTCTTACAGACAATCAAAGATTTACAAAACTTATTTTGAAAATGGTGGAGGAATGTTGGAGATTTTTAAAATAAGAGAGTAAGAGTTTTTTGGGTGTAAAAGCCTTAAGAGCTTGTCCCACATTGGAAGTGTGAGGAAGAGGTGGGAAGCTAACCCAAATATAAAAGGGTATAGTGTCCCACATTGGAAAATGTACAAAGCTAAGTGTCACCACTAAGCTATAAAAGGGGTGGGCAACCTTTGAGTCCCACATTGGAAAAATGTTAAGAATTTGTACACTTAATAAGTACAAATGGAAGATGAAGAGTTAATTCATCTAGCATTTAAGAGGCTATTCAAGAGACCTCAATACGGTGCGAAGCACCGTACGCACACGCACACGCGCGCGCGCGTGCGGGTGCGGGGCAGTGGGCTGTAGAGGCGCTAGTGGCGCACTTTGCACTTCGACCGGGATTCGTCCGGGTCGGATCGCGGTAGCTCGGGCGCGGTCACTTTTTGGTTGACCCGTGCAAAACCGATTCGGTATTATTATACCTGTTCGGAAAGGACTTAAGACTGTTGGTAATTAACAGTCATACCTGTTCGGAAATGACTTAATTCAACAGTCATGACTCTTGAAGACAAAGCCTTTCATTTTCTATAAATAAAGGCTGCCTAAAAACGGAATTACATTGATAACAAAAACCAGTTTCAGATTTCCATATCCTGCTATTACTCTCTTACAGTTTTCAGGAGATATAAATTCTCTTATTCTGTTTTGTGCACATAAACAGAATAAGAACTTGATTGACTGTTCTTCGCTGCTACATCCAAGGGCTGTCTTCAAATATACAAGTTGCAGACAGTGCAATTGCTTCATTGTATCTTGAGTACGGATTTGCTGATTCCCGTTTGTATACCGAAATTCTTCGTGTGGGGCAAATACTGTATTTAGGAAAGTGACATCACGCCTTGAAGTTTTATAGTGACTATTCAGAAGTTATATTGTTGTATTGAAGTTGACATTTTTAAGATATATAAAGAGTTCCATTTCTGTATTTGCATTCATAATATCCAACACCTCATTGAGGCAAGCCGTGGGTGGAGTTAGCATGTCCCCGTGAATTTTCTATTATTGGACCCGAGGGATGACTTGGTCGCTAAACTTGGCTTCACCATAACTCTCACCTCAGAAAAATAAACTCGCCCTTGCTAGGACTCGTAATTAAGTCTAGAAGTTGAGGTCAAGTCCATGAGCTTAAAGTTAAACTACACTATTTTTTTACAACCTTAACACTGCACTAACACAGCATTCTAATACTTTTATTTTAACTTATCTTAATGCATAATTGCTACAAGACTTGTGATCAAATTTCGCAAAAGACAATCAATAAAGCATATATTATTGAAGTCCATATATGATGATGCTTACGAAAAACAATTACTTTGACTACAGCTGAACAAACATTGCTTTTGGATGTGAGGGTGGCAAGGTTCTACTGTAGAACTTCTACATGGACTCAAAACCTCTCAATGCTGGACATGGATGTCACGGGTGGCTCTGCCGGATTTGGACCTTTAGGAACGAGTCTCTTTGATTCAAATTTGCTTGAACTGGTATACGGTGATCCCATTCGTGGGGGTGAGTTGGGATTTATTAGATGGCTTGAATTACTCTGAGGATCTCGTTTGGGAACTTCTTGTTCTGAACCAATCATCCTATTGTTTGGTGTCGTTGAAGTAGAGAAAATCAGTGGAGCTTTAGCTTGATTTGGGCTTTTTGATGGGATAAGCCTATCAAAATCGTACCCAATTGAAGTAGAATGGCCTTCTAAAACGGAAAACAAGAGAAGAATGGAGATTGAACTGAGCAATTGCACCTTGACAAGCTCCATTGTCTATAAAGCTCCCCTTGTTATTATTATATTGCACAAACTCCTCTTATATAGAAAGGGGTTTAGTTTTTTTTTTCCCGTTAAAATCTGGAAGGTGCTTGTTGCAGCGATGAGGGAGCTGATGTGTGAACACGGTGGTGCTCCAAAAGTAATTATATCGGTGATTAATCTATTACAAGTTAACATTGTTTTACTTAAACGCTGGGATTTTATAATTTTGTTAAAAATTTATTTCACTTTCTGGGTTATATCAAATCTTTTATTTTAATCAACTACATAAAGACTAAGAGTTGCATATTTTTTATAAACAAAACATACTTATACTATACTAAAATTTACCAATAAATTTATTTAATTTGTACAAATATTAAGTCAAAATTTCTCATTACATCATCAATATCCCTCACCATATAAAAATTACAAACAACCCAACAACATTTGTAGTTGGCACAATTAAAATTTTAATTTAATTGTATAGAATTAAAAAATAGGTTATAGTAGATTTTTTACACTAATCAACTATATAAAGACTAAGGTATGGATATGGGTTACATATTTTTTAAAATTAAAATATACTTGCAGTATACTCAGTTTTACCAACATGTTTATTTAATTACTAACAATATTAAGTCAAAATCTCTCACATTTATTTAATTACCAACAATATTGTGTCTTAAATACATGTGCTTGTAATGAGAGAAAGAGAAAGAGAGATACGAACCTTGGGATTCAAGGTTTGAGCAAATAAGATTTTTTTTTTTGATGTGTTTTCGAGACTGTTGAGATCCTTTTTTATGTTTTGAGATGTGCACTTTAGCTACTTGAATGAGAGGGACAATGAAAGAAAAATGGAACATTGAATATATGGGAATACAAAGAGATAAAGAAGGAGGCCAAATGAGTATTATCATACACCAGATTTTCTAAAATGAATGCTATTTGGATGTATTAATATTAATAGAGCATTAAAGCCTCATTAAACCTCTAATACTACCATATTAGAGGTATAATGAGGATATCTTTAGTTTTGTTCATTTTTTTAACTCTAATACTTTTAACTTGTTGAGTTATGGCTTGGTAGTTAGGGATCCGTAAAAGATAGAGGGCATGACCAGATAAAAAAGAAAATATTTAAAAACTTAAAAAAATAAAAAATATATAGAAGATGGAATAATAAAAAATATAAAGAAAATACAAAAAAAAAAAGAAAAAAGTAAAACTTAAAAAATAATATTGTCCCTCCCCACCACCAACTGCTACCAACCCCACCTTCAACCAGACACAACCATTGTTAATGACCATCACCGCCCACCCCACTCACGACCCTCTCTTTCCCAACCCTACCCTTTGTGTCAACCTATCCATCTCAATCTCTATCCCTCCCCCTCCCCCCCCCCCCCCCCCCCCCCAAAACCTAAAATCGATCGTGGTTCTCTAACACCACCACTATCACCTTCAAATCGATTTCGAAATTAGACACTTTTACTATTGTGGAAGCCTGTGCATAGTGGCGATAGGTATGCCACTACCTTTTCATTTTTGAAGATTTTTTTATACGTTAGCGTTATTATACCAATACACTTCTCTTCAAACTGTTTCATTACTATCATAGGCCTAGCTGATAGCGCAGCCCACATGGAGGAACCTGAGTTGGTCAGAAATCCTATGATACCTCCTCCAGCATCTCCAATAGATGAGCTAACAAATGATCCAGTTGATGATCATGTTCCACTAACCAATACCACTTCGAATCCAATTATTGAGGGAGAGACAGCCCCAGAGACTATTGATACTTATATCCCCATTCCTATATCTCAAGATGAGACAACTAGAGACCCAATTCACAAAGGAAAGTAGCCCATGGAGGATCCCAATCTTCTTGGCAATGATCTAAAGTCACCTACCATTTCTTCAGCTCCTGAATATGTTTCAGTTCCAAGTGCCTCACCATTGAGATAAGCATATCTTGAGGGAGATGTCGATCCCACATCTGAGGATGTTCCTAGCTTGATGACACTGCTAGAGGCCATTGACTTTACGTTTTTTAGTGGGCTTAAAACATCTTGCACTTATGTTTCCAAACTAAGCAGCATGAAGGAAAGTGTTGTGAAGGCATTAAATAGTAGATTTTCCTCACTTTTAAATCACATCACAACCATGACTCAAGAAAAGGTTGAGGATAATTCCTTATTTGCAGATAAATCTCATTTCTCAATCCAAATAGGTGAGGATGCCAAGGATTTGTAGATTTTGGGTGTTATTCAAAGAAGAAAGATTTCCCCTGTCTAAGAAATAGGAGTTAGAAAAACAGTTGTCTAGATACAATGTTGCATTAGAGCTGGGCTTCATGGAAGAGGATGATTGTCACCAAATAATGGTACTAGTTGGTTAGTAAGATGCAGGTCTCTACCAATGATGCAGGTCAGTTTGATGAGAGAGAGGTTCAAATTAGAACCAAGAAGCTTGTTGAAGGAAACTTTTGGTTCAATTATAGGTCCTTTGTATTCAAACTGAAAGAGTGGCCCTTATGCGTATGTTTCAAATCAAACCAATTTTCACTAAAAATTATCTAACATTTAATTAGCACCAAACCAAGTTGTGAAAAATCAATTTTTACTTTAAACCAATTTTATCTTGATTAATCCTAAACATGCATCTAGTGATTAAAGCAAGTAAAGTAAAGTAGAGAATACTCACAACGACGGATGTACGAGAAAAAACCCAAGACGGGAAAAACCTCGGACGACCCAAGCCAAACAATCACTATGAATGTGGAATTACAACGAACAGACAAAAGACTCACTTAACGACTCGATCCCCACGGGTCTTTATGCTCTTCTGATCTTCAACCACTCCTCTGACAGTACCCACACAGAAAGTCCTTCTTCCACGATAACTATCCACAACCCACGCATCCACGTATGTCTCGGTGTCCACCAAATGGCTTTGATACGTCTACGATGTCGAACAAGAAGTCCTTCTCTTTTCTTCACTGCAAAACCCATATGTTCAAGTATAGAACAAACCTTCTTCGTGCATCAAGATCACATAAACATATAGTAATGATAACTCGGATCATTGCAAACTCTAAGGATGTGTTTAAGCTTTGAAACCTTAGAAAACATGTGCAAATAGGTTTCTGGATCGTAAACTATTTTTTTCAGAATGCACACTTTTTAATTCTGACGAAACCACGCTTTAAATAGGAAACACTAACCGCCTCGAAAAATGTGTTGCTCGAACGAGATTGACTTGTCGTTCACGCGACATGGTCATCAAACTCGAACGATCTGAGCTGTCGCTCGAACGACGCTCGTGTCAATTTGACTTTTTCTTTAAAACGTTTCTTCCAAAAGAGATCCAATAAAGACAAACTCTTTTTCGAGCTTATCAGAATAAAACGAAGTGTAAAACATTTTTAAAAACATTTTAAAACATTTTTCTTATAAAAATTCATCCTTATCCTTTTATAAAAATTATTTCGAGCTCCATTAATTATACGCATTCATACCTGTGTGATCTCGGAATGCAGTTATCTTGAAGACGAATAAACTTGCACCAATTAAACTTCGTCATGATTAATTATTTGAAGCTTTGCTGCAAAGTCTTCAATTTGTTCAATACGTCATAGAACAAGTGGGATCGTGACAAAAATAAAATCTCCCTAAGACATATTACAAACACAGTTTTGTTCACGGAATCAAGTCAAAACAATATAGGGACTCAATTGAAAATTTATGTCCTTACACAAACATTTTCATCAGTGTGTAAATTTACCAATATATAATGAAATTATGCATTTTGTTCTTATTCTCTTGCTTCCCAGATGGTTGGATAATATTCCTTTAGAAATATGAAATTTATTTCTCTCGTGTGTATGCTATAATTTATGTCTCTTAGATGGTCACTACAACAAAAAGCCTAAAATGTCACCGTTGATCGAGCCACCCTTGTCACAGTCAAAGATCGTAGAAAAAAACACACGTTTTTTGTCATGGTCTTTGACCGTAACAAGCAGATTTTTAATGTTTGTCACGGACTTGTCCTGGTCAAAGGCCGTGACAACCTCACAAACTTGTCACAGTCTTACAACGTGACAGGTCCATGACAACATTAAAAACAAAAAGTCCTTGCTTCTTCTATTTATCTTTCCCATGTTTTCTTCCCTCCTTTATTTATCTCTCTCTCTCTAAACCTCCTTTCTCTCTCTCTCTCTCTCTCTCTCTCTCTCTCTCTCTCTCTCTATATATATATATATATATATATATATATATATATTCTTTGTGTGTGTGTGTGCGTCAGTGTCTGTATGTTAACAGTGTGTGTATGTATGTGGGTCTATGTATGTGTGTGTGTGTAGGTCGGTGTGTGTGGGTGGGTATTGGTGGGTGTTGGTCATTGTGTGTGTGTATATAGGTCAGTGTGTTGGGGGGGAGGGGGGGGGGGGGGGGTTCACCGTGTGTTTGTGTGGGGTCTTGATTTTTTTTAAATTGCGTGTATTGAAATTTTTATGTATTAAAATTGTGTGTATTTTAGTTATTATAAATTGGAATCGGCGTTTGAAATTAAAATTGTTATTTCACCACTAATGTAATAGAAATTGGTATTATAAATTAGAATTGGTATTTAAAATTAAAATTGAAATTAAAATTGGTATTATAAATTGAAATTGAAATTAGTATTATGAATTGAAATTGGTATTTGGTATTTGTTTCTTGGTATAATGTGTATTTGATTTTTATATAAATTGAAATTGGTATTCAATTCTAGAATTTGAAATTTGGTTTCTCTCTCTAATTGCAGCATCGACGACCATCTCTCTCTCTACACACATGTCAGTACATCTCTCTATCTCTCTCAAAGAGAGAGAGATTGTTGAATTGTTTGAGATTCTTGAATTGTTTTTTGACTCATGGATTTGAACATTTAGATGGCCATTAAGTTGATTAGCCCTAGGAATTTCTAATAAAAGGCATTATTATTTGCATTGTTATTTTTAATTCTTGAATAGTTGTTGATTGGTGGATTTGAACACTTAAATGGCCATTGAGTTGGTTGGCCCTAGGCATTCTCTAATATTTAGGGTTGTGATGTAAAATGAAACATAACTATGTAAAAAGTGAATATAAATAAGACATAATTAAATAAAACATATTATAAAATTTATATAACAATAATTAGTAATCATACATTCACATGAGAATACATGAATGCATGTATCCCACAAATCAAGTGTTATATAACAAGTAACAGGGTAAAAGGTAATAACGAGAACCATAACAGATAGCCACTGGCTGAATTGGACTTACTATAGTGTAATTCGAAATATATTTAAATTGGACTATATACGCTTCAAAGAGGTTGTGTTTTACTATTATTGGGTAAGAGTTGATGGTAAAAATGCTTGTAAAGTTGATCGTGAGACCAATTTGATCATTGTTGACTTGTCCAAGTTGAAAACCAACGAACACGTGAGCGATGAGACGTTTATTTGCGCTTTTCAAAAGGTCGAGCAAGTGTTTTAATAAGAGTATATCAACAACGAGTCGTGGCCAATAGTCCTACATGATCCAAAGCGTCTAAACAGTAGTGTGGATGACTTAGCTGCTCCTACCGAATATCAATCCATTTTTTATGATAACCCGAATTTGAAACAATTTTTAGATTTGTAATAAATACTCCAATTATTTGTAATGACCAGTAGGTGTATTGTTCTAGTGCTTTATTATTATCGGACGACAGTTTAATTCTTTTAAGTTGTATTCTTCTAGTGCTTTGTTATTATCAAATTTGAATCAAGATTGGGTTTTTGCTTAGTGAATATGTTAATCTGAATTTTAATTAAATTAAGCATTAATTTAAAGTCCATGACATGTCCTGATATTGAAACAGCATTTAGATTTATAATGTCATTGACTTGTATTATTCTAATGCTTTGTTATTATCGAATTGGAATCAAAATTGATTTTTTTGGTTAGTGAATATGTTAATTTAGATTTTAATCAATTTAAGCATTAATTCAAAGTCCATGATATAACCCGATATTGAAACAGTTTTTTTAGATTTATAATGTTGTTCACTCATAAAATATTCTAATTCATTTGGATTTGATGAGTTTCTCATATACATGTTTTTACTAATAATAATTTTGCCAAAAATGTCTTCATCGGGGCAGCGCGGTAATGGAGGCGACGAAGACTTCTCTGCCACTAGGCCTAAAACTAGGACAAATTGGGGTCCATCATCGAGAACAAGATGACATTACTAGCGAGATCCTTGGACTTTCCAAATGTGATCATTGGCCCGGGGTATACTGATTAGAGGAAGGTTCCAAATGAGCTCAAGATAGTTATCAAAGGGCACTACATGTAGGGTAGTTATATTTATATTTTATAATTTAAATACATCTGGCACTTATTTTCCTTTTTGGTTTGTATCTATTTGATAGGAATAATTTGGCCTGCCCCCACATGTTCGCGACTCCATGTTGGAACAGTTGAGAGATCAATATAAGACGTGGAAGAATAACATGTGGTCACGGTATTTTGGGCAAACTTGGGAGGTTCATTATAAGAGAGCGCGACACCATCCCATCGAAGGAGCCGATCTCATTGGCACAATGGCAGAAGTTTTGCGATAATGAGATCGATGATCAACAATTGACATCTCGTCAATTGGGGAGGGAAAACCCATCGAAAAAGGTGGACGTGCACTACTCCGGGCGGACGTCTTATGTCGAGGTGGAGCACACGATGGTATGTTTTTATTTTTCTTTAATTTTAGTTTTATGTTATTCTAATTTAGCATTATTTTGCGTTACTTACTAATTCTGCATTTTTTATTTTTAGGAGACGGGGAGTTGCCCTATGGGTAGGCCACATAAAATTGATGCCTATATGGTAATCTGGACGCACAAGGGGAAAGATAAGGAGGTGCCCCCGAGCGTGGAAGCCACAATTATGAGTTATAATTGTTTAATTACATTATAAATTTTTATTAACTTAATTAAATAATCGTGTACTTTTTGCCATTTCAGGCAAAGCTTAAGGAAGTTCATGAAAAACAGTCTGATGTCGACAAAGCATCTTTATTATGGACGCACTCAGCTAAGTGCTCGGGGTGGATCATAAGAGGATGACTAGGGGGTGACCTCTCGAATGGGGAAGTTGAAGATCATCGGGATAGAGACGATTAACATTGGGTTGTCTCATAAATTGGACACTCATGATGATAAGCTAAAGAGGTTAAAGGAGACAGTCCTAGATATGTGAACCTTAATGAAGCGTCAGTGGAGGTCCACCTACGATAAGGGCAAGGCAAGGGCAAGGGGAAAGAGGTAGATGAGGACTCCACTGCTCCATCGCCAACACGCACGGGCTCACAGATACGTACAATTCATTTGCCATCTTGATCCCCATCGAACCACCTATGTCAACAATCGGTTGGCCGAGTGTGTCTTTAATAGACGTATTTGGTGGCATGCTAATAGCGAGGGGGTTGAGGGATATGGGTACCCACCTTGGTATGTTGGTTCATAAACTTGCCATTCAAGACTTTGAGGCAAAGGTTCTCGTCACGCATATTTTGATCGATAAAAGAGAATGCACCTTTGTGGCTACAAAAATAATGCGGTGCTCAGCGAATTGATGCATGTCTCCGTTCATATATTGTGTGGCCTTCATTCCTCCTCCGTTCTACTATACTCTATGACATTATTTGTATTTATTTTATTTGTTCATTAGATATTATTCGTATTTTTTATTTGGTTATGAATATTTACTTGTTGGTTTTGTTTTGGTTATGGATATTTGTATTTATTTGCATTGGTTATTGAATATTGAATGTTGCTTGATATATATGTTGCTTGTACAGGTTAAATTTTCTGTAATAGGTACAAATATACTGTTGGGCAGTGGCAGTGGTCGTATTGCCCGACAATTTTTTTAAAAATCAGCCTAGATTTGTCACGGACTTTGACCACGAGAAGTCCGTGACAAAGGAAACTTGTCACGATCAAAGTCCGTGATATTTTTTTAATTCTCATGGACTTGTCACGGTATAAAATCGTGACAACTTTGTTAGATTTGTCACGAACTTGTCATAGTCTCTAGCCGTGAAAAACTTGTCCCGATCAAAGACCATGACAAGTCCGTGACAAATCTAACAAACTTGTCATGATTTTTTTACCTTGACAAGTGTATTTGTCACCCAAAAACTTATCACGGTCAAAGATCATGACAAGTTTGACTTGTTAAGTTTGACAAGTCCGTGACAAATCTAACAAACTTGTCACGGTTTTTACCTTGACAAGTCTGTGACAAGTGTATTTGTCACCCCAAAAGTTATCGCGGTCAAAGACCGTGACAAGTTTGACTTGTTAAGGTTTTTTACCATGACAAGTTGGCAGTTTTAGTGTAGGGGGTACGATCCACCTTTGAAAGTTCTATAGATTTGGAATGGTCATTCTCTCTTTGGGTACCATTTTCCATAAGCTAGATCTTTTTATCCCTTAGGAAGAATGGTTTTCCAAACTAAGTCCCCCTCATTAAAAGTCTTTTTCTTTACTTTCTCATCATAGTTGTTTGTTATATTCCTCGTTTGGACCAGGATATTATTTAAGGATCTTACCTCTATCCTAATCTACATGTTCCAATTCCATGTTCATAGCTTGGTTATAACCATTGGGGTAAACAACTTGGGTTTATCTTTTAAAATGAAAAAAAAATTCAACCTTAATTTTTTTTTTATTAATCAAGCATTGACAATAAATCAAGAAATATGTTAAGTTAAACTCATTGTTCAAGAATACAATACCATAAGGAATCATGATGTGATTTGTTTCAAGATACAAATGTTAGAGGTGATGAAATCCTTACTACCCTCTTTTAAATCTCTAAAAGCTTACTTGACATTCTATAAAGCTCGGGTCTTATAGTGTATGATTATCTCCAAAGTTAGGTAGGTGTATGGGCACATTTTCATATGAAAATACTTCCTTGTGAATGTTATATAGCGGTCTCTCTCTAGGACTGTGGCTATCCCGATCCAAGCTTGGGTAGCTCGAAGAGGTATCGCATCTCGCTCGGGGGGTTAAATGTAAGGAGATAGAGTTGCCAGTTTATTTTGCTTAAAATAGATAAAAGCACATGTCGCCGCCTCGAGAGGACGACAAAGACAAACGGATACATACGAAACCAATAGTTGTGAGGGTTTGGGGGCTAAGTTATGGAATGGGAAGGTGTTAGGAACCCATCCCACCCTTTCGGTCTTTCACGTGCTTGTGTTATTATTTTTCTGCATTTCTTCGTGAAATGTGTGTATGTGTGTGTGTGTGTGTGTGCATGTGTGTGTGTGTGTGTGTGTGTTGAAAAAGGGGTGGTCCCTATGTGTGCTTTCAAATCAAACCAATTTTCCACCAAAAAATTATCCAACTTTTATTTAGCACCAAACCAAGTTGTGAAAAACCAATTTTTACTTTAAACCATTTTTATCTTGATTAATACTAAACATGCATCTAGTGATTAAAGCAAGTAAAGTAAAGTAAAGAATACTCACAACGCCGGATGTACGAGGAAAAAACCCAAGACGAGAATTAACCTCGGACGACCCAAGCCAGACAATCACTGTGAATAAAGGTTTTACAAAGACAGATTAGCCTTACTCAATGATTCGATCCCCACGGGTCTTGCCGCTCTTTCTGATCTTCTACCGTTCTTCAGTAGTGCCCACGTAGAAATTCCGTCTTCCACCATACCTGTCCACAACACACGTGTCCACGTATGTCTCGGTGTCCATCGAATGGCTTTGATACATCTATGATGTCGAACAAGAAGTCCTTCTCTTTTCTTCACCGTAAAACCCTGATGTTCAAGTATAGAACAAACCTTCTTGGTGCAGCAAGATCACATAAAGATATAATAATGATAACTTAGATATTTGTAAATTCTAAGGATGTGTTTAAGCTTTGAAACCTTATAAAACATGTAAAAAACTCGTACTAGAACGTAAACTATTTTTCCAGAATGCACACTTTTTAATTCTGACGAAAACACACTTTGAACAGGAATTAAGAGCCGCCTAAAAAACTGTGTCGCTCAAACGAGATAGGCAAGTCGTTCGTTCAACATAGCCATCTCGGTTGAACGAAGGAAATATATAGTTCGAATGACAGTTCTGTCAGTTTGACGTTTTGACTTTTTGTTTAAAACGTCTCTTCCAAAAGAGATCCAAACACTACACCAAAACTGGCGATTGGTCACGGCCAAAATCCCTGACCAAAACTGTGGGTCGCGGACTTGGGCCGTGACCATTTCGGGCGTGACCATTTTCGCGGGTCGCGGCCCAAGTCCGTGACCAAAAAATGGTCACGGCCAAGACGGGTCACGGCAGATGGTCGCGGACTTTGGCCGTGACCCATGCCAAGACGGGTCGCGGCCCTCATCCGTTACCCACAACCGTGACAAATTGGTCGCGGCCAAAGTCCGCGACCCACGTCCATGACAAATAAAAAATAAAAAAATTGGTCGCGGCCCTTATCCGTGACCCAGAACCGTGACAAATTGGTCGCGGTCAAAGTCCGCGACCCACGTCCGTGACAAAAAAAATGGTCGCGGCCCTCATCCGTGACCCACAACCGTGACAAATTGGTCGAGGCCAAAGTCCGCGACCCACGTCCATGACAAACAAAATTAAAAAAAATTGGTCGCGGCCCTAGTCCGCGACCCATAACCGTGACAAAAAAATAAAAAAAATGGTCGCGGACTTTGGCCGCGACCATTTTTAAGCGCGACAAAAAAAATAAAAATGGTCATGGACAAAGTCCATGACCATATTTATCTATAATTTAAAAAAAAAGTATTTTTTTTGTCCAATCCTAAAATTGGGGGTCCTGTGAGTGCACCGTCGGTTGCTACGAGGTGTTACAAATATTTATTATAGGCAAAACAATAAAAAATCACAAATTGCGAATTGAGAATGTTGTTAATAAACAAATTTATATACAAACTTAAAAATATTACACGTCTTAATAATTCACAGACCAAAAAAAAAATTGGGCAGAGTTTCCTCTATTTTCTTAACATTCCAAACCCTGTAAATGAAAAACCTGCTTATTATAAAGCCCGCACGGCTATAAAATTCAACAATCAAATTATAAAAGCCTGCACGGCCATAAAACTAAACAATAAAGGCCTGTACGGCTATAACACATAAAAAACATTATCCTGAATGTCCACAACATATAAACAATCTTCATGTTTTAAACCATTGCCTCCTTCATTTGTTCCACGTGCAAAAATCCTACAAATGATAGGATACAAAAAAAAAAAATATCAGTAACCAAATAATAATACAAAAAATTTAATCAACCTGAAAAATTGCACATATGAGTTCAAATTATCAACATATCAATGTTTTTAAGCGAAAGTCTAGAAATATGAAAATTACCGTCGTACCCTCATACCGAGAGTCCCACGGCTGCGCGGTCAGTTCCTACGAGTTACATTGGTCCCGTGGGAGGTGTTGGTGCCACCCACGGGGCTGTTCGGGGATTGTTTCGAGTTTTCACCCTCTAACGCCATGTTTTGCCTAAGTCTAGAAATATGCAAATTATCGGCGTATTCTCAAACCGAGACTCCCGCGGCTGCGCGGTCAGTTCCTACGAGTTACATTGGTCCCGTGGGAGGTGTTGGTGCCACCCACGTGACCGTTCGGGGGCTGTTTCGGGTTTTCACCCTCTAACGCCATGTTTTTAAGCCTAAGTATAGAAATATGCAAATTACCGTCGTACTCTCATACCGGAAGTCCCGTAGCTACGCGGTCAGTTCCTACGAGTTACATTGGTCCCGTGGGAGGTGTTGGTGCCACCCACGGGGCCGTTCGGGGGTTGTTTCGAGTTTTCACCCTCTAACGCCATGTTTTGCCTAAGTCTAGAAATATACAAATTACCGTCGTATTCTCAAACCGGGACTCCCGCGGCTGCGCGGTCAGTTTCTACGAGTTACATTGGTCCCGTGGGAGGTGTTGGTGCCACCCACGGGGCCGTTCGGGGGTTGTTTCGAGTTTTCCCCCTCTAACGCCATGTTTTTAAGCCTAAGTCTAGAAATATGCAAATTACCGTCGTACTCTCATACCGATAGTCCCGCGGCTACGCGGTCAGTTCCTACGAGTTACATTGGTCCCTTGGGAGGTGTTGGTGCCACCCACGGGGCCGTTCGGGGGTTGTTTCGAGTTTTCACCCTCTAACGCCATGTTTTTAAGCGAAAGTCTAGAAATATGCAAATTACCGTCGTACCCTCATACCGGGAGTCCCGCGGCTGCGCGGTCAGTTCCTACGAGTTACATTGGTCCCGTGGGAGGTGTTGGTGCCACCCACGGGGCTATTCGGGGATTGTTTCGAGTTTTCACCCTCTAACGCCATGTTTTGCCTAAGTCTAGAAATATGCAAATTATCGGCGTATGCTCAAACCGGGACTCCCACGGCTGCGCGGTCAGTTCCTACGAGTTACATTGGTCCCGTGGGAGGTGTTGGTGCGACCCACGTGATCGTTCGGGGGCTGTTTCGGGTTTTCACCCTCTAACGCCATGTTTTTAAGCCTAAGTATAGAAATATGCAAATTACCGTCGTACTCTCATACCTGAAGTCCCGTGGCTGCGCGGTCAGTTCCTGAGAGTTATATTGGTCCCGTGGGAGGTGTTGGTGCCACCCACGGGGCTGTTCGGGGATTGTTTCGAGTTTTCACCCTCTAACGCCATGTTTTGCCTAAGTCTAGAAATATGCAAATTATCGGCGTATTCTCAAACCGGGACTCCCGCGGCTGTGCGGTCAGTTCCTACGAGTTACATTGGTCTCGTGGGAGGTGTTGGTGCCACCCACGTGATCGTTCGGGGGCTGTTTCGGGTTTTCACCCTCTAACGCCATGTTTTTAAGCCTAAGTATTAAAATATGCAAATTACCGTCGTACTCTCATACCGGAAGTCCCGTAGCTACGCGGTCAGTTCCTACGAGTTACATTGGTCCCGTGGGAGGTGTTGGTGCCACCCACGGGGCCGTTCGGGGGTTGTTTCGAGTTTTCACCCTCTAATGCCATATTTTGCCTAAGTCTAGAAATATGCAAATTACCGTCGTATTCTCAAACCGGGACTCCAGCAGCTGTGCGGTCAGTTTCTACGAGTTACATTGGTCCCGTGGGAGGTGTTGGTGCCACCCACGGGGCCGTTCGGGGGTTGTTTCGAGTTTTCACCCTCTAACGCCATGTTTTTAAGCCTAAGTCTAGAAATATGCAAATTAGTGTCGTACTCTCATACCGAGAGTCCCGCGGCTGCGCGGTCAGTTCCTACGAGTTACATTGGTCCCGTGGGAGGTGTTGGTGCCACCCATGGGGCCGTTCGGGGGTTGTTTCGAGTTTTCACCCTCTAACGCCATGCTTTTAAGCGAAAGTCTAGAAATATGCAAATTACCGTCGTACCCTCATACCGGGAGTCCCGCGGCTGCGCGTTTAGTTCCTACGAGTTACATTGGTCCCGTGGGAGGTGTTAGTGCCACCCACGGGGCTATTCGGGGATTGTTTCGAGTTTTCACCCTCTAACGCCATGTTTTGCCTAAGTCTAGAAATATGCAAATTATCGGCGTATTCTCAAACCGGTACTCCCGCGGCTGCGCGGTCAGTTCCTACGAGTTACATTGGTCCCGTGGGAGGTGTTGGTGCCACCCACGTGATCGTTCGGGGGCTGTTTCGGGTTTTCACCCTCTAACCCCATGTTTTTAAGCCTAAGTATAGAAATATGAAAATTACCATCGTACTCTCATACCGGAAGTCCCGTGGCTACGCGGTCAGTTCCTACGAGTTACATTGGTCCCGTGGGAGGTGTTGGTGCCACCCACGGGGCCGTTCGGGAGATGTTTCGAGTTTTCACCCTCTAACGTCATGTTTTTAAGACTAAGTCTAGAAATATACAAATTACCGTCGTACTCTCAAACCGGGAGTCCCGCGACTACGCGGTCAGTTCCTACGAGTTACATTGATCACGTGGGAGGTGTTGGTGCCACCCACGGGGCCGTTCAGGAGTTGTTTCGAGTTTTCCCCCTCTAACGCCATGTTTTTAAGCCTAAGTCTAGAAATATGCAAATTACCGTCGTACTCTCATACCGGGAGTCCCGCGGCTGCGCGGTCAGTTCCTGAGAGTTACATTGGTCCCATGGGAGGTGTTGGTGCCACCCACGGGGCCGTTCGGGGGTTGTTTCGAGTTTTCATCCTCTAACGCCATGTTTTGACTAAGTCTAGAAATATGCAAATTATCGTCGTATTCTCAAACCGGGACTCCCGCGGCTGTTCGGTCAGTTCCTACGAGTTACATTGGTCTCGTGGGAGGTGCTGGTGCCACCCACGGGATCGTTCGGGGGCTATTTCGGGTTTTCACCCTCTAACGCCGCGTTTTTAAGCCTAATTCTAGAAATATGCAAATTACCGTCGTACTCTCATACCGAGAGTCCCGCGGTTGTGCGATCAGTTCCTACGAGTTACATTGGTCCCGTGGGAGGTGTTGGTGCCACCCATGGGGCCGTTCGGGGGTTGTTTCGAGTTTTCACCTTCTAACGCCATGTTTTTAAGCCTAAGTTTAGAAATATACAAATTACCGTCGTACTCTCAAACCGGGAGTCCCGTGGCTGCGCGGTCAGTTCCTACGAGTTACATTGGTCTCGTGGGAGGTGTTGCTGCCACCCACGGGATCGTTAGGGGGCTGTTTCGGGTTTTCACCCTCTAACGCGATGTTTTTAAGCCTAAGTCTAGAAATATACAAATTACCGTCGTACTCTCATACCGGAACTCCCGCAGCTACGCAGTCAGTTCCTACGAGTTACATTGGTCCCGTGGGAGGTGTTGGTGCCACCCACGGGGCCGTTCGGTGGTTGTTTCGAGTTTTCGCCCTCTAACGCCTTGTTTTTAATCCTAAGTCTAGAAATATACAAATTACCATCGTACTCTCATACCGGGAGTCCCGCGGCTGCGCGGTCAGTTCCTACGAGTTACATTGGTCCCGTGGGAGGTGTTGGTGCCACCCACGGGGCCGTTCGGGGGTTGTTTCGAGTTTTCACCCTCTAACGCCATGTTTTGCCTAAGTCTAGAAATATGCAAATTACCGTCGTATTCTCAAACCGGGACTCCCGCGGCTGCGCGGTCAGTTCCTACGAGTTACATTGGTCCCGTGGGAGGTGCTGGTGCCACCCACGGGATCGTTCGGGAGCTGTTTCGGGTTTTCACCCTCTAACGCCATATTTTTAAGCCTAAGTCTAGAAATATGCAAATTACCGTCGTACTCTCATACCGGGAGTCCCGCGACTGCGCGGTCAGTTCCTACGAGTTACATTGGTTCCGTGGGAGGTGCTGGTGCCACCCACGGGATCGTTCGGGGGCTGTTTCGAGTTTTCACCCTCTAACGCCATGTTTTTAAGCCTAATTCTAAAAATATACAAATTACCGTCGTACTCTCATACCGGGAGTCCCGCGGCTGTGCGATCAGTTCCTACGAGTTACATTGGTCCCGTGGGAGGTGTTGGTGCCACCCACGGGGCCGTTCGGGGGTTGTTTCGAGTTTTCACCCTCTAACGCCATGTTTTTAAGCCTAAGTCTAGAAATATACAAATTACTGTCGTACTCTCAAACCAGGAGTCCCGCGGCTGCGCGGTCAGTTCCTACGAGTTACATTGGTTCCGTGGGAGGTTTTGGTGCCACCCACGGGATCGTTCGGGGGCTGTTTCGGGTTTTCACCCTCTAACGCCATGTTTTTAAGCCTAAGTCTAGAAATATACAAATTACCGTCGTACTCTCATACCGAAACTCCCGGGGCTGCGCGGTCAGTTCCTACGAGTTACATTGGTCCCGTGGGAGGTGTTGGTGCCACCCACGGGGCCGTTCGGTGGTTGTTTCGAGTTTTCACCCTCTAACGCCATGTTTTTAAGTCTAAGTCTAGAAATATGCAAATTACCGTCGTACTCTCATACCGGGAGTTCCGCGGCTGCGCGGTCAGTTCCTACGAGTTACATTGGTCCCGTGGGAGGTGTTGGTGCCACCCACGGGGCCGTTCGGGGGTTGTTTCGAGTTTTCACCCTCTAACGCCATGTTTTGCTTAAGTCTCGAAATATGCAAATTACCGTCGTATTCTCAAACCGGGACTCCCGCGGCTGCGCGGTCAGTTCCTACGAGTTACATTGGTCCCGTGGGAGGTGATGGTGCCACCCACGGGATCGTTCAGAGCTGTTTCGGGTTTTCACCGTCTAACGCCATGTTTTTAAGCCTAATTCTAGAAATATGCAAATGACCGTCGTACTCTCATACCGAGAGTCCCGCGGCTGCGCGGTCAGTTCCTACGAGTTACATTGGTCCCGTGGGAGGTGTTGGTGCCACCCACGGTGCCGTTCGGGGGTTTTCGAGTTTTCACCCTCTAACGCCATGTTTTGCCTAAGTCTAAAAATATGGAAATTACCGTCGTATTCTCAAGTCGAGACTCCCGCGGCTGCGCGGTCAATTCCTACGAGTTACATTGGTCCCGTGGGAGGAGGTGGTGCCACCCACGGGATCGTTCGGGGGGTTGTTTCGGGTTTTCACCCTCTAACGCCATGTTTTTAAGCCTAAGTCTAGAAATATACAAATTACCGTCGTACTCTCAAACCCGAACTCCCGCGGCTACGCGGTCAGTTCCTACGTGTTACATTGGTCCCATGGGAGGTGTTGGTGCCACCCACGGGGCCGTTCGGGGGTTGTTTCGAGTTTTCACCCTCTAACGCCATGTTTTGCCTAAGTCTAAAAATATGCAAATTACCGTCGTATTCTCAAACCGGGACTCCCGCGGCTGCGCGGTCAGTTCCTACGAGTTACATTGGTCCCGTGGGAGGTGTTGGTGCCACCCACGGGATCGTTCGGGGGCTGTTTCGGGTTTTCACCCTCTAATGCCATGTTTTGCTTAAGTCTAGAAATACGCAAATTACCGTAGTACTCTCAAACCCGGAGACCCGCGGCTGAAGGGGTCAGTTCCTACGAGTTACCTTGGTCCTGTGGGAGGTGTTGGTGCTACCCACGAGAACGTTCGGGGGCTGTTTCGAGTTTTTACGCACTAACGCCATGTTTTTAACCCTAAGTCTAGAAATATGCAAATTACCGTCGTATTCTCAATCTGGGAGTCCCGCGGCTGCGCGGTCAGTTCCTACGAGTCACATTGGTCCCGTGGGAGGTGTTGGTGCCACCCACGGGGCCGTTCGGGGGCTGTTTTGGGTTTTCACCCTTTAAAGCCACGTTTTTAAGCCTAAGTCTAGAAATATGCAAATATTCGTCGTATTCTCAAACCGGGAGTCCCGTGGTTGCGCGGTCAGTTGTTACGAGTTACATTGGTCCCGTGGGAGGTGTTGGTGCCACCCACGGGGACTTTCGGGAGCTGTTTCGAGTTTTCACCTTCTGACGCCACGTTTTGTTTAAGTCTAGAAATATGCAAATTACCATCGTATTCTCAAACCGGGAGTCCCGCGGCTGCGCGGTCAGTTCCTACGAGTCACATTGGTCCCGTGGGAGGTGTTGAAGCCACCCACGTGGCCGTTCGGGGGCTATTTCGTGTTTTCACCCTCTAAAGCCATGTTTTTAAGCCTAAGTCTAAAAATATTCAAATTACCGTCATATTCTCAAACCGGGAGTCCCGGGGCTGCACGATCAGTTCCTACGAGTCACATTGGTCCCGTGGGAGGTGTTGGTGCCACCCACGCGGCCGTTCGGGGGCTGTTTCGGGGGATCTCACGGGACCCTACGGGGGCTGTTTCGTGGTTTCGCCCTCTTCACCTTCTTTTCAATCTATATGGCAGCTATATATGGCCATATATAGCAGCTATATATGGCCCTATCTAGCAGCTATATATTGCCATATATAGCATCTATATATGAGCCTATATAGCTGCTATATATGGCCATATATAGCTGCTATATATGGCCATATATAGCTGCTATATATGGGCATATATAGTTGTTATATAGCCATATATAACTGCTATATATAGCTGTTATATATGGGCATATATAGCTGCTAGATATGGCCGTATATAGCTGCTATATATGGGCATATATAGTTGCTATATAGCCATATATAGCTGCTATATATGGCCATATATAGCTGCTATATTGCCATATATAGCTGCTATATTGGCATCAGTTATGTGCGAGAGTGTGTTATGTTCTACCTAGCTGCCTAACTGAATCGATCCATTAGTGGTCCGAATAGCTTCCTAATTGATTAAATGTTTTGCATTTTGGGGGTTTTGGTATATAGTTGCATTTTGGGGGTTTTGGTATATAGGTGATTCAGTGGATTAAGGAGTGTGTTATGATAGTAAGTTTTTCAGTAAGCATAAATGTTATGACAGTCAATATGGACCATATTTTGTAAATTAAACAAAAAGATAACAAAACTAATCTAGTATCCACCATACCAACTATGTGGAGCAGCAGCCCGTGAATGCTAAAGTCTTCTCCAGGCTTCCATGTCTTTGGGTAGCAGCAGCCACACTTGTTGTCATAGTATGATCTCGGCCACTGCATTAAACAAATTCAGCTGACTTTTAAAACACCCGCTAATTAAGTTTTCCCATATGAGATACAAATACACGGGGAGTGAATATTTAAAGTCTTCTCGGACACTATATTAAATATTTGAAATTTTAATATATTAAAATTGAAAAGATAAAGATGGTCATAAATTAATAGAAATAAGGTAGATTTTTGCTACACCATTAGTATTCCAAATAATGAAACGTAGAACTATATAATGAAGGATCAAAATAAATATGAAGATTTTTGCTACACCATTGGTCCAACTGTTTCAATTCCCGCAGCAGTTAAGTCTGCTGGTCTTGAACTCAGTGACATTGATGTTTTTGAGATCTTTTTTCGCTCAGGACCTATTCCTCTTGAAAATAGAGACCTCTATTTTAAGTATACATCCTTTTATGAAAAATAGAAAAAGGAAATTAGACACAAAGTCAAGTCTTATGTCTGTAGAAGGATTCAAAATAATATATGCTTATTGAATTTACAATGTTGAAGTTGCCAACTTATTCCTTAAAATCACCCTATTTCAAATGAATGAAAATCAACAGTAAATGAAAAGCTAGCAAGTTAGTTGAATATGTTACTTTGTATCAATTCACACTGTGTGCAAATCAATACTATTTGAAAATAGTTGAAATAAACATTTTAATTAAATAGCTGAAATAGATCAGACGTACTAATGGGATCAAAATCATGCACAAGAGTTTGGAGAATTCACAGAAAATACACCTTCGAGCGTTGGTTTCTATGATTTGAGCTCCACAATTTCATTCTGGTGAATGTGATGGAGAATTCCCAAACCGTAGTGCGATTCATCTAATACCAACCTATAAATTGTGTTTCCAGATACTAAAACAACTACAACACAATTGATTTCTTAATACGCACTAAAAAGTAAATGAAGCATAGTAAGTACCTGTGTGGAGCATTTTGGGATTCATCTTATAGAACCACTATTACCTCCTTGATTCAGAGTTGATATGGTCGCCTTCAACTTTTGCAAAATTGTGAACTTCCTATAATGATAGCATATCAGAAACAAATCATATGTAAGGATGTATTAGGAGGCTTCGTACATCATCCGATGCTAAAGTCAAAATCTCCATGAGATTGGAGTTTGAAACACTGATAATTAACCTATATTTCCTAATTTCAAATCGGATCAGCATAAAGCATTAAATATTCAACCATAATCTTATAAACGCGAACAACCTTAAATCGAGATAAAAGGGGAAACATAACTGATGCCAAAAAATTGAATAACTAATCTTCTGAACAAATTAAACAGTAAGAAAGGGGTAATTCACACTAAATTAAACATCACACGAAAACCCAGTATGACATGGCACACCCTAAAATTAAAATTGAATAATTATTGGTTGAGTAACTATATTTTCCCACAGTTTCTGATAGAAAATAAAAATTCAACTATTTTTCAATTTTCCTAACTTTGTTATCCAAACACACCCTAAAATTAATTTCTAATACGAAACAATAAAAAAGAACTAGAGCGGAGGGTAAAGCAAACTTACATTGGTGGTGCTCTTTGGACATGGAAATCTCTAGCCCCGCAACCGCAGAAAAAACTAGAAACAAAAATCAAAGAAATTTCCATTCATTAACATCCCAAATTTCCACTTTCATAACCCCAAAAATTGCACAAACCATAAGACAATTATCAAATTAGGTTTAGACCTTGCCAACAGTATCTGCAATACGGTCAATACAAGGCTCGAAAAATGCAGTCCCGTCATCCCACGTCAACTCATCATTTACAGGAAGCTCAAACAAACCAAAAAATGAAAAAAAATAGAGTTAGGGCTTTGTTTGTTTGTGATTTTGTGAGTAAAAAATGTTAAGACGACAAGCAATGAGATGACACAGAACAAGTACATTGATGTAGCAAAAGATGATGAAGATCGATGGCTAAACCCACAATGAATTTAACATTTTCCTAAGAAGACAAGCAATGAGGATAAATAATAAATTAAGATATTATTATTTTGTATGTGAATTAGGAAAACACGACATCTATATTTGTACAGGTACAGGGAGACAGTCTCTGAATATACCATATTTCTCCACACTGAAACAATAACAAAGTCAAAAAGACCTTTTAACTCTCAAGTCTTTGCCATGTAGAAATTTATCACAGTAATTCAACAACAATGATTAATTAGTGCACCTAAAAATTACACTCTATATATATTAAAAATCAAAATCGATGAGTTTATCTGCACAAGTTGAAAAAATGGGTTTTTGAAAGTCTGTAAAAAACGTCAGGTCTGAAATTGGGACCTTTTTCTTTTATTAATGATTTAAATTTATGTGGACAAAACAAGTGATTGATTCATATACCTTTGTTAGTAATTCAAGGATTGTGGGGGGCTTACGGGTTTGTCGGGGACGATGTGTTTGCCGACGGGGAGGCCCATGCCGGAGCGGAGGCGGAGAGAGGAGGAGATGGAGCGAGAAACGACGCCATGATCTGAGAAGCAAAGTGGAACACCGTGCAATCTCACCTGCTCGTCCCCACGAAATCTCTATCCGAGAAGCAAAGGGCCGCCGCTGCTCATCCCCACGAAATCTCACCTGCTACCCACGAAATCTCCTTACTCCATAACCAATATCGCACCTGCTACCCCCGAAATCTCTATCGATATCGCACCTGCTACCCCCGAAATCTCTATCGCTTCCATATCAGCGTTTGGGGAAGAAAGAAATAAGATATTAGCGGGGAAATGAAAATATGAAGCGCATGTTTTTTTTTAGGGTTGACAATGGTCACGGCCAAGAGCCTTGACCCATCAACTGCGACCCGTCAATGAAGCTAAGTTGTGTGGTCACCACCTATTGGTCACGGCCCATAGCCGTGACCCATGCTAATAAATGGTCACGGCCTCTATCCGTGACCCACTATATGTGTGTTTTGTGCTTCGTCACGCCTATGGTCACGGACAAAGTCCGTGACCCATCCGCGACCAAGCTTGGAGGGAATTTTGGCGCGAAGATGGTCACGACCTGGTCATGGACTTGGGCCGTGACCCACAGTGGTCAGGGATTTGGGCCGTGACCACTTCCAGAGCATCCATGACTCAGTGTGGTAATGAATATGGTCGGGCGTGACCATTCGCAGGATTTGGTGTAGTGAAATAAGTCAAACTCTATTTCGATCTTATCCGAATAAAAACGTAGCGTAAACATTTAAAACACTTTAAAAAACATTTTAAAATATTTTCCTTATAAAAATTACATTGTTATATTTTATAAAAATAATTTCGAGCACCATTAATTTTACGCATTCATACCTGTGTGATCTCGGAATGAAATTAACTTGAAGATGAATAAACTTGCACCAATTAAACTTCGGCATAATTAATTCTTTGAAGCTTTGCCGCAATGTCTTCAATTTCTTCAATACTTCATAGACCAAGTGGGATCGTGACACAATAAAATCTCCCTATGACATATTACAAACACAGTTTTGTTCACGGAATTAAGTCAAAATAATACAGGGACTCAATTAGAAATTTATGTCCTTACAAATCTCCCCCTTTGACTATTCCGAGACAAAACTAAACCAGTAAAATTCCTAAGCCGGGCCGTCAATCTGTATGATGCCTAAATCCCATCCCATAAAGCCAAAGTAAAAAATTACAGGATACGGACTAGTATATGTAACATTGGCAGGCATGAACTGTTTGAATGTGATGTAGACTTGAAATCTCAAATCGCTGAAGCATACCTACACACATGAAACAGACAAACAAATATCAAGTGAGGAGGATCAAAATGAAACAAATATATATATCCAAATGATACCAAATGACAAAAGATATCGAAATGAATAAACTCTAAAAAATCATTTGTTAAAACAATTTGTGCAACAAAATGATACCAATGTGTACTACCAATTTGTAAAATATGAAATCAAAAAAATGCTCAAATCTCCCCCTACATCACATACATCTCTCCCCCTTTTTGTCTCGAATAGACAATCAAGTGAAAAGATAAACCAATGAAAGTATCTAGCATGAAGTTATACCAATTTGATATTTGAAATTTCTAGATAATCATGAAACAACCAGCTAAATATGATCAAATAATGACAAATCAGTAGCTAGTAAACCAGGAATCGCAAAACTAATATAGAAAACTAATCAGGTGTGATAAATGGATCATATTCAAAATATGAATTTTGAAACAATATAACCTGCATATAAACCAGTTAGTCCAGAAAACTTCCAGCAGTACCAAAAAAATATACCAAAATACACCAGCGGAATGCAAACCAATCAAAAGCAAAAATGCAGGCTGTCGTTCGAACGAGCCAGGAACGTCGCTAAAACGAGATGAGGACGTCGCTCGAACAAGATTCACGCGACATGGTAATGTCGTCCGAATGAGTTCTCGCGACATGCCTAACTTTCACAGATTCCCAGAAATATTATAGATTTTTGCCAAATGAAAAAATTTCCAAACAAATCACAGTTGAGGGGCCTCACAGCATCAAAACAGTGCTCAAACAGTAAGCTTTTAACACAAAACATAAAAACTCATAACATAGTACCGATGTACTCAAACATGGACATGGAATATATGGGCGTGAAACTACAGCAAATGAGTCGCAATTCCAACACATCAAAACGATCAAGAAGCTCTAATAAATAGCAATAAATCATCAAACTTTATCATAGCCATATGCCAATTAAGGTGTGAGCTTAATGAACTAAACATACTACATGCACACAAATCTATAATTTTGACGATTCTACAAATAATTGCGTCAAATTAAAATGTTTCAACATTAAGATTAGATGTGCAAACCCGTTTAAATTTTTAATCCATCCAAACTCCCTTAATAATATCACATTTTCTTTGGAATGAACTAAAGTAATTTGGCCCTTTTCTTAGCATATTGCTTTTTATTTTGGGCTCTTTTAAACGGTGGCTTTCACAATGAGTTAGTTTTGAACTCTCGCAGCCCTTTCCCGTGAATCACCCATCATTTTTTCAATTAGTTACCAATTCAAATCCTCACGGTAAATGGTTCTTACATTCACACTTCTCCTTCAGTCTACTTACGCATAGATGACAAGATTGAGATAAAAATGCCTCACCAAATTTAAATACGCAAGAGAAGTCAAACATCCATATAAAGAAACTTGTCACGGACTTATCACGATCATTGATCTTGACAATTCTGGATAGAATTGAAAAAAACATCTATTGGGCAGTATGGCCACTGCCACTGCCCAACAGTATATTTGTACCTATTATAGCAACATTGTACCTGTTCAAACATCATATATCCAAATAAACTAGAGATAATACAAATATACATTCAAAATAGAAACAATATGCATCTCGATATAATCCAAATATAATTCAAATGTACCAACTAAAAAACAATTCAAATATACCAACTTAAAAACAATACAATTCAATTCAAATAATGTCACTACATGTCTTGGGTAAGGTTAAATCCGAGGAGGTGAGTAGGCCACATGATATACGAATTGACACACCCACTGATATACATCGTGCTGCATTATTCATGCAACCACAACGGGGAGTTCTCCTTCCCGGGTATCACATGCATGACGAGCACCTTTGAGTCAATGTCTTGAAGCTCACGTCCATGAACTAGTCCACCCTGGACGATATTTGGGTCCCTCAACCCCCGTCCTATCCACTGGCCATCAAATATGTCCAGTATAAACATGCTCGGCCAACCAAGTGTCAACATCGGTCGGTCTATGGGAGATAAATAGGGAAGTGGATCATCAAAGTCCGCACGTGTTGGCGATGAAGCAGCGAGGTCCACATCCTCGTCATCCTGAACCTCGTCCTTCCGTACCTCCTCCCCCCCACCTTCTCCTTCCCTTCCCCCTTACGTTTTCCGCCGCCCATCGAACGCTTCATGAATGAGAACATATCTTGGACCGTCGCCTCCAAACGGGATAGCTTCGCGTTATGCGAGTCCCCTGTTCGAGCCAACCCGATGTCGCTCATCTCCAGTATGATGATCCTAGATTTGTCCACCCGCGAGCTCACCCCCTTTGTCCTCCCCTTGCGATCAGATCCAAGCACTTGGCTGAGTGCGTTTATGGACAACGATGCCTTATCTGCATCAGACTGCGATTCATGCACTTCCTTAAGCTTTTCCTGAAACGACAAAAAGCACATGATTAGTAAAATAAGTAAATTAAAAAATTATAACGTAATTAACAAAAAGTAAATTGTCGGATTACTTACAATCGTGGCCGCGACGCTCGGGGACACCTCCTTGTCCTTCCCCTTCTTCGTCTGAAGGTCCACATAAGTATCGAGCCTATGTGGCCTACCCCTAGGGCCACTCCTTGTCCCCTGAAATAAAATAAACTAAATTAGTATCGACCCCTCCAAGTAAAATAATGCAGAATAATATATTTCTGTAGTTATAGAAAAATTAAATCTTACCATCATCCTATGCTCCACGTCGGCGTAAGACGTCCGGTCGGAGTAGTGCATGTCCGTCTTTTTTGCCCGGTTTTCCTTCCCTGATTGGCGAGATGCCAATTGTCGCTCCCCGATCTCATTGTCAACGAACTTTTGCCATTGTGCCAATGAGATCGGCTCCTTCGGCGGGACGGATTCACGCCTTTGGATAATGTACTCTCGGGTCTTTCCAAAGTACCGGGTCCGCATATTTTTCTTCCACGTCTTGTGTTGCTCCCTCAACTGCTCCAAGACGGAATCGCGTAGCTTTGGATCTAGGCTAAATTTTTCCTGTCCAACAAATACCATGTTAGTTGCAAATAAATACAAATATAAATATAAAATGAAATTGAAATCGAAATTGAAATATTCATATGAATATAAATATAAATATTAATATAAATATAAATACATTACCTGTAGTGCCACCCAAATAGCTAACTTGAGCTCATATGCCACCTCCTTCCAACTAATGTACCCCGGGCCGATGATTTTCTTTACGAGCTCGAGAGATCTCGCTAATAGCCCCGACTTGTTCTCGATGGCCATCCCCAATTTTCCATATTTGGGGAGCCTAGGGGCCGAGGAGCCCTCGTCGCCTCCGCTACCACCGAGCCCAGACGACATCATCATAACAAGCATTATCATCCTCGCCTTAATACCTGAAGGAGACATTTGCTGTAACAAAAAGTTATTAGTACATATCAAAATGAATTAAAAGAAGACATGCAAATATGTACAATTACTACAAATAAAAATAAATTGTTACTGTCAAACACCACACACACACACCCGCGCACATTCACATACACACACACGCAGTCCCCATTCCTACCCCACCCCACCCACCCATCCCTGCCCCCCACACCCTGCCCCTCCCCCTTCCCCCACCCCCTACACACCCCCACCCACCACACACGCACATACACACACACACACACACACACACACACACACACACACACACACACACACACACACATATGTAATTTCAAGTATGTTTCATTTAATTATTATACTATATATATATTGTTCGATATACAAAGTAATTTTCAAAAAAAGTTGAAAAATCCCACCCCCATATGGACAATAATCCAGTGGTCATGCCACTTTTAAAACTAACCAACCCAACATCGATCCACTATAATCCAACAGCAAATGTCAACAACAAATGTGTATCCCCTATTCCTTCTAATTCAGCTACTCAATTAATTATTTTCATCAAATGTGGATTTTTGAAATTTACTCAACAAATGTTGATTTTTGAAAATTATTTTTGGTCAAAGTTTTAGATTGACTCTATCTAATCCTAAGTCTACCTAATTCCCCGACAACGACGCCAAAAACTTGACGCGACTAAGAATGTGTCTCAGAAGTGCATTCTCTTCTAGGCTCAATAAATCCGGTAAGTCGGGATCGTATCTACAGGAAAATTGGACAATGGAATTGTAACGACGTTGGATAGATAAGGAAATCCTAACTCTGACTCTAAAGGAAAAGAAAAAGGTGATTTGATTTGTGGAACAACTAAACTAGATGCAATTGTGAAATTATGAAAAGTGCAATTATACTAAACTACCTAAAATACTGATGAAAACCGATTTAAAACTTTAAACTATATAATGAGAAAAATAGGACGGGAATACAATCCCCCAACCATAGTGTATTACAGATAAAATACTAATTGTAAATTTAAATGATTAATTAGACGCAGAATTTAGTACTCCCGAGAATTACGTATATGAGGTTCAAGCCCGCATCATACTTAATCAGAGGACGAGTAAATCGGTATTTCGATAGTTACACTCAAATTTCTTTCTAAAGCATCCCGGTTACTCGGAAGCAAACGAGATCCAAAGACCTACAATTGTCGTGTTCCTACCTAATACGGTCATGATAAAACACTAAAGTCATAGGATTAATGTTATACACATGCAACTATCACATCAGGCTGGGTTCATGTATCCCGACCTTAGAAAATCTAGCCTAGCATGCTGAATCTAATGAAAACAATTTTTGAATAGCAGAAAATCATGATTAAACTAAGGAAAATTTGTGGAATGATGTAGAAAGGAATTAAAGAGAGGAAATAACTCACTAATCTTACCAAAGCATTAAAAGCAACAATTAAGAACACTTGTAATCACAAAAATCTGAATAATCTTCAATCTTGAAATTAAAAGAATAAACTATCTTCAAAACTAGGGTTTTTCAAAAAGAATGGAAAATTATATTAATTATTCATTCTAAAAACGATAATAACTCGGGTTTAAATACCCTACAAAATTTCAAGAGTTTTAGCTGCACTAGGACTCTCCAATAGGGAAGGATAAAAATTCAAAACTCGACATCCGGACCGGTCCGGGGTTCCTGCAGATCGGTTTGCCTGGAATGCGGACCGGTACTTTTATTTTTATGGAGAATCAGTCTGGGGTGGACCGATTCTTTTATTTTTCTTCAGTTTCAATCCGTCTTCAGTCCGAGGTTCTCTGGAACGTGGCACTACGGACCGGTCCGGTCCTCTTGCGGATCGATCTGCCTTTAACTTTTTCTCCAACTTTGGCTGCTCATAACTTTCACACCGGAACTCCGATTGAGGTGCCGTTTCTTCCTATGTACTCGTAATTCAAGGCTCTTCAATGTTTCTTAGATGCCTCATCCGAATTCTAGGTAAAAATTACACTTTTGCCCTTTTGACTTTTCCTTCTTTTCTTTCTTGATTCTTCCAGTTTCTTTCTTTCGTTATTGACATTAAATACCTGCAAAATTAGTATGAAATACCAGAAACTCGGTGTACTCATTAGAATAAGTCAGTAGCAAGATTATGAGATAAAATCCAATTGATTACGTTGTTCGAGGTGCTAAAAGTAACTAAATTAAAGGGATAAATTTGGAAGAATTCATGCCTAATCAAATCCCCCTAACTTAGAACTTTGCGTGTCCCGAGCAATGTAAAAGAATCCTAGCAAGGATCAACTCTTGAGAAAACATTTTATTGGGATAAAACACCTTTTTTGCGTTCAAGCGATTACATTTAGCGTATGCAACAAGCCTTTAACCCCTAGGTCACCCTAGTAGGACGAGTTGTGTCTCGTGAGGGTTTATAGAGAATATACCCACAAAATTCAACTCAAGGAAAAATTAAAATACTCGAAAATTGTATAAGTCAAACTTTCCCAGAAAATAGTCATCATCAAGTCATCTTTATAGGTCTCAAACCTTAGGGTGTGTGTGTGAAGCCAAAATTTAACCGTGAATTTTCACCGATTGACCATTACGTTACTTATCCGAAAATTCGTTTGATTTCAAATTCTCACGGAACGCTCTCTCAAACGAATCACTCGAAATGTGGATATTCTCTCGGTATGTGTGATATAAAGAGTAATTATAGTGGACGCAAAGTCATGCACACAAGTAGAAAGACGAAAATTTTAGAGTGATAGGATCTCATCAACGGAATACGATTTTAAAAACGAGAGCATTTCCTCTTATTCGCGCATTCAATCTCTTTTAGTATCTTTTTGTGTATTCGCTCTCCACGCGGTAACCAATTTCGCAATTTAGACTCGGTTATGACTTTTTCGGGTTTTAAGGTATATAGGGTAAAATGACAATGGTAGGGAAGGTTGGAATTGGAAAAGTCATTTATGATGTCCATTTGTGCTTTTTCCGGGCTATTGCTCATTTTTTTCTTCTTTTTATCTATTTTTTCTGTTTTTCACTTCTTTTCTTTTCTTGCTATTTTTGTTGAGCATATCTATTTTTTTCTGGCCCCTTTATATGCACTTATCGAACTTAAATTCTGAATTTTTCCATTTTTCGCAATTTCGGGCTATTTGTTTTTTTTGGGTTGTCAAACGAAAGGGACAATTTATTTGGCTCAATTTGGGTTACAAAAGGGGTGATTTTTCACATCTTTTTCTGACCAATATTTTTGGGTGACAAACGAGGGCCTATATCATTGTCCAAACTACTAATTGCGTTACCATATGCGTTTCGAGATGAATTAAAGTGTAGAGATCAATTTTGGCACGTTTTTTAAAGCAATATCACACACGTTTTTCATAACCGATCAAAATGAAGGGATTGAGATCCTCAACGACTTTCTAGGCGCTGAAAAGAACTTTGAGTTAACAATTAACTCGAATTGATTTAAAAACTCGCAAAAATTGATAGGCTCGAATCTCACCGGGTTTGTTAATCTCCACACCTATTCACTAAGTCGTCAATTTTCACTCAATTTCCATCTTTAGTCAATTTCGGCTTTGTGTATGTTGAATTTTACAACTTGAGACTTCAATCCGACTTTTAATGATATTTTTGAAAAATTTGAATTCCAATTTTTATTTATTTTGAACAAAAATATTTTTGGGTTTTTCAAAATTTTATGATTTTTTTGGAAATTTCTAGGCATTTTTGAAAATTTGTGGAGTTTTAGAAATACGCACTTGTGACCCCCCAACTTAGACTTTTGCATTGTCCTCAAGAAAAAGGACTAAAAGCTAAACAAGGCAAAATAAGAAGTGCGATAAATAAAACAAACAAATGGAGAAAATGCAGATTTTATATAGAACATGATTGTGGTACAATTACAGGTAAAACATCCAACCATGTGAAATAAGGAAAACAAATAGAAAAACTGCCACACATAAAATACAGCTTCACTGGGGTGGGGGTTGTGAAGAACCGGGCGCTTCGGGGCCATAGGGGTAATAAAAGTAGGATGACAATGGTTCGTTTGGATCCCCTTGGCGTCGGTACAAGTCCGCTTGGAAACGGAACATCATGCTCATATCGTGACGGTAGTCGATCAAAAAGTTGTCGAATCTCGTCTCAAGAGCCGACATACGGTTCGTGAGGTTGCTACCCACCCATTCAAAATCAGGGTTGTCTTCTTCGTCCGCCGACTCTTCATCCGCACCTACGTCACCCATCTCCACATCAGCACTGACTTCTTCTTCTTCTTCCCCTTCTTTGCTCTCACTCGAGGCAGCCTCATCCTCGCTATCACTGCCTTGCCTCGCTCGAAGGATGGCTAGGTGTTTGGCACTCTTAGTGCGGGTTCCCTGTCCAAAAGGAATGGGAAGGCGACTACGATCGAGCGGCGCCGCAATGCCACCATCCTTGAGGATGGAGGTAATCAATCGTGCATATGGAAGTGGGGATGCACTTTTTTCATCCAGGGCTGCGACCATGATGTCGGCGTATAGGGTGCGAGCCAGGTTGATGGAAGTGTGTGGATCAAATAGGTGGTAGGTCAATGTGGCCTGACGGGGCCGCATCGCTGAATCTTTGGACGTTTGCAAGATGTTTGCACACACTATTTGGAAGGTGAGTCGTGCTGTCTCATTGAGGCGGCCAACAGCGACAGTTTACCCCGTTGTAATACCCCGTACTTTTGACTATAATTATTTTTAGGATTAATTAATTAAATTGCGTATTAATTGGAAATTAATCCGGGTTATAAATACTAATGAGATGCGAATTGGTATTTGATTATGTGCATATATGATTATATATGTATTTGGTATTATAAAATTTGTCGTGAGATTTATATACGGCATTTTAGAAATTTTGTTGAGACGCGTGGGACCGCCGCGTCACGGTATAATATTTTGTTAATAAATGTGAATTTAAAATTGATAATCCGTATGGTAATTTTGAGTGCGCCAACGCGTCCGAAAGGGTCGAGATAGTCAGAAAACACTAGCCGGGGGTATAGTTTGGGTCCCGGGGTATTTTTAGGCCATACCGGTAACTTAAAGGATATTTTGGTAATTTTACATTTTTAGGAATTAAAAGTGACGAAAATTGGTGATGTAAATCTGATGTGTAATTTGTCCCACTAAGCCCATAACCAACCCATATTAACCTAGAAAGCTACGTAGGTTATCATTTAGGTTTTCTAAGTTTCCCCAAATCAAAACCCTAGCCACCTTAAGCCACCATTGAAGAAGAGCTTGGAGAGAGAGGAATTTCTGCAGAAAACTTCATCCAATCTACACCAAACTCAGAGACAACCAAGGCAAGTGACTTTATTCCATTTAATTTCTGATAATGTTTCCTCCATGTTAGAAAATTCGGATTTATGGTTTGTTCTTGAAGAAAACATGAAAACCCATGTAGTTTAGATCATAGAACTTGAGAAATTGTGAAGAGAATTGCATGTAGTATGATAGGTAGATGATTTCCCTTATAATAATTGTGATTTGAAGGAATTAAAACGAAATAAATTCTAGGATTTGAGGAGGATATAAACCTAGGGTTCATGTTCTAGAGAAATTGGGAAAAGTGTAGCAATTTGTAAATTTGGTTGATGTTATGATGATTCGATCCTTGAAAACATGTTAGGAGATGATGTAAATATGTTTAGGATGAATTAGAGACCCTAAAACGTTATTTGGATGAACTTTGGAAGAGATTAGAATTGTTAAAAATGGTGAAAAACGATTTTTGGAAAAATCTGGGCCGAAACTGGTAATTCGTTAGAAGCAGCCCCCAGGTCGTTCGAACGAACTCGTTCGAACGAGCTTCTAACGAGTTGACCAGTCGTTACTAACGAGTAGGGATTTCGTTCGATATCTCATTCGAACGAGATATCGTTAGAAGGGACAGTTCGTTCGAACGAACTGGGATCTCGTTCGAACAGCCTCGTTCGAACGAGACTTCTAACGACCTGACAGTCCAAACTCGTTCGAACGAGACTTCTAACGAGCTGGCAGTTTGGTCCTTTTTGGACTGTTTTGACTTTTGGAGTTCCGTAAACTTGTTCGAGGATATAGTTAACCTTCGTAGTGATAGAATTGGGACATTTGAGTATTTATGGGAAGGAATTTACATATGAGAGTGTATTACATGGACGGTTTGGGTTGAGACGTGAGTGTCTACTACGACGTGAGATAATTATGGCGCGTATAATTACAAACCGGAATAGTATGAATCGTGTTAATTATAGCTAGTATGAGAATATATACTACGATTAAAATACGGTATTACTAAGATGTGTGGTTACTTAGTATTAGTATATGGATTGTGTGTATGACATACCTACCATACTTGCTATCACGGGAGGTTGCGTTCGCTTAGGACCCTCTAATCCTTGTGTGCCTACGGGGGGGATATAGACTGGTACCTCGATGAACATAGGTCATAGAAAGACTTATTGTGATATTAATAAGTCCGCTGATCATGGGAGCGTAGGTATGTGCGTGACCCATGTGATGGTGACTGTGTTCGCCTCCATTATTTGTGATGTTGTTATCGGTAAACTATTCCTGAGAGATTCGGAATATGTAATCCTTATGTACGTGATGTACCGGGATGGATAGCAGAGTATGTGTGCACTACAGCTTAGATTGCGGAGTGCTTGTATTGTATATTTATGATATGAATAATATACATTATATTATGGGAATCCTCATGTTAATGTTGTAAAAATATTACGGTATTGTTTCGAGATATATAATGAGTTAACTGATAATTATATCAATGGCATATTTAGTAACTGAGTTTACGGTGAACCTCTATTTAATTACGAGCGTTGTTATGATAAATGGAACCGAGTAATATGGGTAGAACCTTTGGAAGTCTAGCTAGTTATGTTGTCAGTTAGCTAGTAGTATGGGTCGTTATAGATGGGTACTTACGTTAGGAGTGCACAGTTAGACGAGAGGTGAGGATATCATGCGAGTGTACGTCCTAACATGTACTTTGCATTTAATGTTTTAAATGTTTTTAAAGCACTTGCAGGTTTTTAAAATATAACTCCACATTCGGGCTATGACCCGTTTGCTTTTCAAATCTCTTTTTCTTTGTAAAACCATTTTAGGTGCCCAGCCACAAGGACACCAAGCAAAGGATACTCATTCAGGTGACGAGATGTAGCTGCTTGTGGAAGCTACAGGGATTTGCATGTAGACGCCTCCATCTTTTGGATTCCAGAGTCACCATCTATCAGTTGTAGGGCATGTTGCCCATTTCTTTAGAGACATCTTTTATATTTCAGTTTTCAGACTTTAGCATGTCTTATTTCAGTTTCGGTTATTCATTTCAGTTATGGGATTGTAGTGAGGAGTTTTCCTCCAGACTTTATTTACTCTATTGATGGTTATTCAGTTTACTTCAGTATGGTGAATAATGTTATTTATTTCTTCATTTTACTTGTTACATGTTAATCAGACTTAAATTAAAATTTGGCACTTACTTTTTAAATACTACGTGGATAGTAATAATAAAAATGTTTTCGACAGTGATGCTATTAACTGAGCCAACTTGGCATTTTGAATTAATTTTATAAAGGAGTAGCTACCCGGTATTTAATTAGTCGGGGTGTCACACCCGTCCATGCAAAATTCTGGGCAATGCGATCCATGATCAATTCTTTGGCGATTGGGGAGATGTTCCTCGGGTAAGTGAATTCTTGAACATCGGGAACATCGTATTCGGCCAACTTGGCTGTGAGAAGGGCCAACAAAAAGGGGATGACGGTACCATCCACGTATGCCTGAGCTTCGAATTGGCCCGTCTGAACAAGGGTGCCACAAAAGGAGCGGACCTCGGCTGCCCAAACTTCTTCGTATGGTTCATTGAGGAATCAACACCAACCCCTAGCCATGAAGAGGGCGGTAACAGAGTTGGGAAGACCTGTCCATTGGACAGCGCGCTCCACGTGGAGTTTGCGATCTAGACCGAAGAACTGATTACACCATCGCTCCTCCTGGCCGGAACGAAATTCATCATGGACAGAGGGGAGGATCTCCGTGGAGTCATATTTGGTGGGGTTAGGTCGTTGGGCCATGATAACAGGGAGAGGTTTTGCTGGAAAATTAGGGAGAGATAAGAGAGGGGTGATGTGGTTGAAGGTGTGGAGAGAAAGGGAGGTGATGGGTGGTTATTTATAGGTGAAAGGTGTGGGTAGGGTTTGGAATTGGAGGGAAAAGGTTTGGAGGTAAAAGGGGGTGTGTTTGGGAGGGAAATTGAAGGGTTGGGTGTGGGGGGGACGAATTGGGAGGGAATGAAGGGGATTGGGGAGAGGGGGTGCACCTTGGGAAAGGGGGAAAAATTTATGCAGAAAGCGGACCGATCCGCCTCGGGACCGAACTGGTCCGATCCTTTAAATTTCGAGACTTTTCAACTACCGGACCGATCAGGCACTAAAATAAAGGAACCGGTCTGGCCCAAAATTAAAGGAACCGGTTCGGTTCTTATTTATGAGCTGGATTTCCCCCCTAACTTAATTTCGATCGCTCTTCTCCGAAAATTTTCACTTTCACAACATACTCCTTATCAATTTTGGATTAAAAACCTCTCGATACCAATGGTCAATGCAACTTGAATCAATTTCCCTAAACATGTGAATGCTTTCATCTTATTGTACCCTAATCCTATGGACTCTCACGACGCACACGACTCTCGTCTATTATACACAAGAATCCACCCCGTACGCGTCGGGGGTGCAACGAACTCACTGTAGCAGCTCACTGTACCCCGTAAACGGGGTCCGAAAATAAAACGGTGTCGACTTCTTCCACACACGCCTCTAGATATGGCTTTAGGAGTTGTCCGTTTACTTTGAATGTATTTCCCCCTTTTAAATCGTCTAATTCAATAGCTCCGTGAGGGGAAAAATTCTTCACAACGAATCGGCTAGACCATCTTGACTGCAACTTGCTCGAAAAGAGATGAAGCTGAGAGTTATAGAGAAGCACTTTTTTCCTGGGAAGAAACTCTTTGTGACAAATAATGTTCTCGTGAGAGAGTTTCATCCTTTCTTTGGAAATTTTAGCATTCTCATACGCATCATTGCGTAGCTCTTCTAACTCATTTAATTGAAGCTTGCGAGCTTCACTGGCTTTATCCATGGCATAGTTCAACTTCTTAATTGCCCAATATGCCTTGTGTTCTAATTCCACAGGAAGATGGAAAGGTTTGCCATTCACAAAGCGGAAAGGGGACATGCCGAGTGGATTTTTGTATGCGGTTCGATAGGCCCATAGTGAATCGTTCAATCTAAGTTACCAATCTTTCCGGGTGGGATTGACGGTCTTTTCAAGAATGTTCTTGATTTCTCGATTCGGTAGTTCGGACTGCCCATTCGTTTGTGGGTGATAAGTCGTTCCAACTTTGTAAACGACGCCATACTTTCTCATTAGCTTCTCGAATGGCCTATTGCAAAAGTGCGTGCAATTATCGCTGATTATCGCTTTCGATGCACCGAAGCGGGAAAGTATGTGTTCCTGCAGGAACTTAATCACAACTTTATTGTCATTTATCTTGGTAGCTATAGCTTCCACCCATTTAGAAACGTAGTCTATCGCGACAAGGATGTATAGGAAACCAAAGGACAGGGGGAAAGGACCCATGAAGTCAATACCCCAACAGTCGAAGATCTCAATAATGAGTATGGGGGTAAGAGGTATCATGTCTCGTCGGGTTATATCTCCCATCCGTTGGCACCTATTGCAGGATTTACAAGCATCATTCACATCCCGGAATACTGTGGGCTAATAGAGGCCGCATTGTAGAATTTTAGCGGCCATCTTTTTCCCCAAAAAGTGGCCTCCACAAGCTTCCGAATGACAAAACTGGATGACTTTTGGGATCTCGTCATCCGGTACACATCGTCGAATGATTTGGTCGTCACAATATTTAAAAAGGAAGGGATTATCATAGAAAAACATACGCGACCAAGTAATAAACCTCTTCTTATCTTGCGGTGTCCAGTCGTGAGGGACGGCTCCCGTGACAAGGTAGTTCACTATATCCGTAAACAAGGACAAAGAAGAGGTAGCAAAGAGTTGCTCATCCTAAAAGTATTCTTCTATGGGTATGGGATCACTAGGTACGTCGGACGAAAGTCGTGATAAGTGGTCGGTAATGACGTTTTCACCCCTTTCTTATATTTAATGGAGAGATTAAACTCTTGTAGGAGTAGGATCCACCTTATGAGATGTGGATTTTCATCTTTCTTTGCAAGTAGTTATTTCAATGCCGCGTGGTCAGTGAAGCAAGTAATGGGAGAACCGATAAGGTATGGCCGAAATTTATCAATGGCAAAGACTACTGCTAGCAACTCCTTCTCCGTGGTAGAGTAGTTGAGTTGTTTTTCGATAAGAGTTCGACTAGTGTAGTAGATGACGTGAGCCTGCTTATCTTTTCTTTGGCCCAAAACATACCCTATCGCATAATCGCTAGCATCACACATAAGTTCGAATGGTAAAGACCAATTCGAAACTTGCATGATAGGAGCGAACACAAGCATGGTTTTCAGTATTTCAAAAGCGCTTTGTCATGCTTCTGTCCACTCAAATGGGTTGTCCTTCATAAGTAGGTTGCTTAAGGGTCTAGCAATGGCACTAAAGTCCTTAATGAGCCTTCGATAAAACCCCGCGTGGCCCAAGAAGGAGCGCATGTCTTTGAGCGATTTTGGTGGGGAGAGATCAGCTATGACATCTTTCTTAGCTCTATCAACTTCTATCCCCTTGGATGAAACGATGTGGCCAAGAACTATTCCCTCGGTGACCATGAAGTGGCATTTCTGCCAATTCAGCACTAAGTTCTTTTCCACACACCGGGCAAATAATTTTTCCAGTTTTTCAAGACAAATATCGAAAGAGGTGCCAAAAACGCTGAAATCGTCCATGAACACTTCAATTCCTCCCTCAGCCCTGTCGCCAAATAGGCTCAACATGCACCTTTGAAAGGCCGCGGGTGCATTAGACAAGCCGAATGGCATACATTTGTAGGCAAACGTACAAAAAGGGCAAGTCAAGGTTGTTTTCTCCTGGTCAAGTTTATCTACCTCAATTTGATTATATCCAGAATAACCATCAAGGAAGCAATAGTAAGGGTGGCCCGCTACTCTCTCAAGCATCTGATTAATAAATGGTAAGGGGAAGTGGTCTTTCCTAGTTCCCGCATTGAGTTTTTGATAATCAATGCAAACGCACCACTCGGTGGTGGTACGTTGGGGAACTAGCTCTCCCTTAGCATTCTCAATCACTGTCATGCCCGATTTCTTTGGGATGACTTGAATACGGCTCACCCACTTCCTATCCGAGATTGGGTAGATAATCCTGGCATCCGATAACTTAATAATAATGGTTCTCACCACTTCTTTCATATTGGGATTTAGCCTTCTTTGCATTTCTCTTGAGGGCTTGACATCCTCTTCGAGATGGATCTTGTGATTGCAAATCAAAGGACTTATCCCCTTCAAATCAGCAATGCACCAACCAAAAGCACTTTGGTGCTTTCTCAGAATTTTTAACAATTTACCCTCCTGCTCTTCGTCCAGGCTAGAGGAGACAATAACAGGAAATGTCTCATCCTCTCCTAAGTATGCATATTTAATATGGGAGGGGAGTTTCTTCAATTCGAGGGTTGGAGTTTTGTCGCTGGAGGGAACCATGCGGTATCCCTCGGTGGTAATTTCTCGAATCTAGAAACCCAATTTATATCTCTCGCGTTGCTCGTCCGACGCTCTCTCATCAAGGAATTCTCTCAACTCCCCAAACTCCCTCTCGAATTCGGTGTATGTCCCCTCACTCTCGTGTCTCGACACTAAATAGGACCCTAAGTCATCTCCATAATAGTTTTCCCCAAAGTACTCCTCTACTATCTCATCTATGAAGCTTACCACATGAAGATCATCTTCTTCCCCCGTATGTTGGGCTATATGGAAGATGTTGATTTCTAAGGTCATGTTCCCAAAAGTGAGTTGCATCTGCCCATTTCTAGTGTTGATAATAGCATTAGCCATAGCTAAAAATGAGCGCCCGAGAATGATGGGAACATGATTTCTTGAGGCGAAGGAAGGCTCCATGTCCCAAATGACAAAATCTATCGGGAAGTAAAAAGTGTCAACTTGGATGATCACGTCCTCAACTACACCTCGTGGGATCTTCACAGTTTGATCCACTAATTGGAGAGTGATCATTATGGTATTAATATCGCCCAAATCAAGTTGCCCAAAAATCAAGTAAGGCTATTGACACTTGCCCCCAAATCAAGTAAGGCTTTTTTGATTTTATTTTCTCCAATGATGCAGGAAATGGTGGGTGCACCGGGATCTTTGAATTTAGGCAGGAGATCGTTAAGTAGCATGGAGCTCACGTTCTGTGCTAGAAAGACATTTTTCTTTACCTTCATCTTTCTCTTTACCGTCAACAAGTCTTTGATGACTTTTGCACAAGATGGAATTTGCTTAATGCATCGAGGAAAGGTAAATTCAGCTTTACTTGCTTTAGCACGTCTAGCACTTCATCACGTGGGTTTCCTTTATGGGAATGAATCAACCTTTGGGGAAACGGTGTCACTGAGCGTGGTTTCACTACTACCTCGGGCTTACTAGCATCTTCTTTGTCACTCTCATTTAAGGGGACATCTTCGGCCTCTTTCGTGTCGAGAAAAATCTCCTTGTCTTTCATTGTGTCGTGTGGGGGAGGTGATAAATCAACGACTCTCCCACTACGAAGACTGGTCACAGCTTGACATTGATCCTGATGTTCAGTACAGGTGGAGCTAACACTAGTTTAACCTTGGGGAGGTCTTTGGACCTGGGCAGGAAACTTGCCCTTCTCTTGGACACTCAACGAGGATTCTATCTTTGACAGATTTGCATTTATGTCACTGATTAGGCGATCATATCTAGCATTGGTTTCAGTCTGGCTATTGATAAATTGATTCATAGTATCCTCGAGAGTTCTCCGCAGTGGAGGGATATATTCTCCTTGAGGTGGTGCTGCTTGCACATGTCCTTGCATGTGTGGAGCTTGTTGAAAGTGTTGTGGCGGAGGAGGGGCAACATGTGAAGTAGGGTTCATCGCAGCATGTTGTTGACCAGAGCTAAAACAAGGATGGTTTTTCCATGAAGGGTTGTAAGAATTCCCTTGCGGTGCATCAAAATTACCCTTAAATCCTCCTATACCACTGACTTGATCTTGAATCATCACTTTATAGGCGGGTATAGTCGGGCATTCCTCTGTTGAATGAACCTCCTCACAAATCGCACACACCTTCTCGATGGGGTTTGGTATGGATCCAGTTGGTCCTCCTACATATACCTCACATAGGTCTCAAAATCCTTTCTTGAGTGTATCCAATCGACTGTCCATCATAGAATTCTTATCTACGTCAAATATACCGGACGCCGCTGGAGTGGTGGTTGCTTGACAATTTCAATTTTGAACATTAGGATCAGATGTATCCCAGGATTGGGTAGTCTCGGCGACATACCTCAGGTGAATCTCAGCATTGTGGGCGTCTAGTTCGACAAAAGGACCACTTCCCATGGTTTCAACGAGTTGTTTAGAATTAAGACTCAACCCATTATAGAGAAAGGAAATGATGTGCACTGTATCAAATCCATGATGGGGGCATGAAGTAATTAACTCATTGAAACGCTCATAACATCGATGAAATGGCTCATTTTCCAATTGGCTGAAAGCTTGAATTTGATCCTTTACGGAGATTGTTCGATGTGGTGGGAAGAATTTTTTGAGAAATCTAGATTGCAACTCATTCCAAGATGGAATCGATCTTGGAGGTAAAGACCATAGCCAGATCTTAGCTTTATCTTTTAGCGAGAAAGGGAAGAGTTTAAGGCGGATCACCTCTTGTGTGCAAGTTTGATCATCGAGAGTATCGCAAACATCCTAAAATTCCCTAATGTGAAGATATGGCTTTTCAGAATCCATACCATGGTAATGGGGTAACATCTGGATCATCCCATTTTTAAAATGAAATTGCCCAGCATTATACGGGAGTATAATGCATCCCGGAGTGACAGTGCGCTCAGGATATAAGATTTCTCTCAGCGGGAAGTATGGGGCCTCTTCCTCATCGGTGGCTGCACTACCGTATTGTGACATTTCTCTCTTTGTTTAAGACTCGATGTCCTCACTTGGTGTGCTCGAAATGTGCTCGGAGGTGTGTCCTAAGAAGGAAAATGGAGTGTTATTTAAAATTGAGTGTGACGATGTGGGAGGTGGAATCCAGAATTGTGGGGCATTAGGAGTATGAGGGCTATCGGGGTCGTACTCAACAATTAGATTTTCATGAATACGGGTTGGAGTATTATGGGGTGTGGGAGTGAGTTCAAAATTATTCATTAACAGCTTATGAGAGATGATGATGGATCTTTTTGTGTTTTTTTGAATTTTTTATGTTTTTGGATTTTTGAATTTTTTTTTGGTCAAAGTTTTAGATTGACTCGATCTAATCCTAAGTCTACCTAATTCCCCGGCAACGATGCCAAAAACATGACGCGACTAAGAATGTATCTCAGAAGTGCGTTCTCTTCTAGGCTCAATAAATCCGGTAAGTCGGGATCGTATCCACAGGAAAATAGGACAATGGAATTGTAACGACGTTGGATAGATAAGGAAATCCTAACTCTGACTCTAAAGGAAAAGAAAAAGGTGATTTGATTTGTGGAACAACTAAACTAGATGCAATTGTGAAATTATGAAAAGTGCAATTATACTAAACTACCTAAAATACTGATGAAAACTGATTTAAAACTTTAAACTATATAATGAAAAAAATAGGACGGGAATACAATCCCCCAACCCTACTGTATTGCAGATAAAATACTAATCGTAAATTTAAATGATTAATTAGACCTAGAATTTAGTACTCCCAAGCATTACGTATATGAGGTTCAAGCCCGCATCATACTTAATCAGAGGATGCGTAAATCGGTATTTCGATAGTTACACTCAAATTGCATTCTAAAGCATCCCGGTTACCCGGAAGAAAACGAGATCCAAAGATATACAATTATCGTGTTCCTACGCAATACGTTCATAATAAATCACTAAATTCAGAGGATTAATGTTATACACATGAAAATATCACATCAGGCTGGGTTCATGTATCCCGACCTTAGAAAATCTAGCCTAGCATGTTGAATCTAATGAAAATAATTTTTGAATTGCAGAAAACCATGATTAAACTAAGAAATTTTTTTGGAATGATGTAGAAAGGAATTAAACAGAGGAATAACTCACTAATCTTACCAAAGCATTAAAATCAGCAATTAAGAACACTTGTAATCACAGAAATCTGAATAATCTTCAATCTTGAAATTAAAAGAATAAACTATCTTCAAACTAGGGTTTTTCACAAAGAATGGAAAATTATATTAATTATCTGTTCTAAAAACGATAATAACTCGGGTTTAAATACCCTACAAAATTTCAAGAGTTTTAGATGCACTAGGACTCTCCATTAGGGAAGGATAAAAATTCAAAACTCGACATCCGGACCGGTCCGAGGTTCTTGCGGATCGGTCTGCCTGGAATGCGGACCGATTCTTTTATTTTTATGGCGGATCGGTCCGGGGTGGATCGCTTCTTTTATTTTTCTTCAGTTTCGATCTGTCTTCGGTCCGAGGTTCTCTGGAATGTGGCACTGCGGACTGGTCTGGTCCTCTTGCGGATCGGTCTGCCTTTGACTTTTTATCCAACTTTGATTGCTCATAACTTTCACACCGGAACTTCGATTGAGGTGCCGTTTCTTCCTATGTACTCGTAATTCAAGGCTCTTCAACTTTTCTTAGATGCCTCATCCGAATTTCAGGTTAAAATTACACTTTTGCCCTTTTGACTTTTCATTCTTTTCTTTCTTGATTCTTCTGGTTTCTTTCTTTCGTTATTGACATTAAATACCTGCAAAATTAGTACGAAATACAAGAAACTCGGTGTACTCATTCGAATAAGTCAGTAGAAAGATTATGAGATAAAATCCAATCGTTTACGTTGTTCGAGGTGATAAAAATAATTAAATTAAAGGGATAAATTTGGAAGAATTTATGCCTAATCAACCCTGCCCCACTCCCTCCCCACCCCCCCACCCACCACACACACGCACACACACATACACACACACATGCACATATATACACACACACACACACACATATATATATAAATGGCAGAGAGAGAGAGATAAAGTAACCTGAAAGTAGAGAGAGAGAGGGAGAGCAGCGTAGAGAGAAAGAAAAAAAGGAGGGAAGAATCGATGGGGGAAAAAAAGAAGGGAAAAGGGGTTTTTACCAAGACATTTGTCACGGACGTGTCACGGTCATTGACCGTGACAATATTATGATGATTGTCACGGTCAATGAGCTTGACAAAAAATGCGTATTTTTTTGTCACGGTCAATGATCGTGACAAGGCTAGTCGCTGGAAGGGTGCCAATTTACCCATTTCGTGTAGTAAAAGTCGAATCAAAATGCATATAAACTTCTAAACAACCCCATATAAACAATGGTTAAGATCATTCTAAGTATTGATAGAGTGATCAAATGTCCTAGCTACATGTATATGAAACGATGGGGCGCACACCAATATACCACATCAAACATGTAAAATCAAAAACAAAAACCAACCGAACAAAAAACAAAACTATTTTGGGTTTTCAAAAATTTTATCAAAAACAAAATCTTTTTGTATTTTTCAATTAAGACTCAAAGAGATGAAAAATATAATACAAAGAGATAAAATGTCATAACACTAGCAAATTATAAATCATGATGAAAGGGCTAGCGTATGACAAAACATGCAAGCTACTATCCATAAGAAATAGCCAGAGATGAATGATGTGCATGCGTGTGAGAATCAACCAGCGAAATATTTAGCACCTCCAAAATTAACTTCTTAACCCAAACAGGTGTATTCCTAATAAAGCGAGTTTTGGGAACCAATGGGACACTACATTTAAAATTCCCAGGGTCTTTCTTAAGATCAAAACAAAAACTCCTAAGTTGACATTTTCTACCACAATGCGAACATGTGAAAACACGAAGAGGAACGGGACCTTTAGGTTGGCCTTTTCTAATAACCTAGGATGTGGTTGAAACTCTAAAACAAACTATGGTTTTGGATTTTACATTCGAACCACGAGAACAAGATAAGCCGCTACCATCACTACTAGAGTCATTTAAATCATTTTTTAACTTCAAAACTTTTGACTCAAGCAAATGATTAGACTCCTCAAACTTTCGGGACTCCTTCTTTAAATTTTCAATTACGCCTAGAAGGTTATCTCTCTCCCCATCAATATGAGAAAACTTATCCCTTAGAGTCATATCACGTGCCACAAATACATTAATCGAATTATTTTCCTCAACGGCACGAACCCTAGAATTTCTAAAATCCTCGAACTCTTTTTCTAAAATGAGGACTCTATCATCACTATCCTTTTCGCCCAATTTTAACATATTAAAATTATTAAACAAGAAACCAAACTTCTCACGACAAATATCTCTTTGAATTTGAAACGTTTGCAAATATTCAATCATATTTTTAAAATGTGAATTTTCTTCCTCAAAAATTTCAATACGTTTTGCAAACTATAAATTCAAACGATGTAAATCGTCAAAGCTTAGGGAATCCATCGAGAGAAAACAAGCACAATAGTGATAAACAAACACAAGGGATCACAAAACAAATAAATTTTGTTTTCTAGCTTTGATACCAATTTGAAAAAGGGGTGGTCCCTATGTGTGCTTTCAACTCAAACCAACTTTTCACCAAAAAATTATCCAACTTTTAACTATCACCAAACCAAGTTGTGAAAAACTGATTTTTACTTTAAACCATTTTTATCTGGATTAATCCTAAGCATGAATCTAGTGATTAAAGAAAGTAACATAAAGTAAAGAATACTCACAACTCCAGATATACGAGGAAAAAATCCAAAATGGGAAAACAACCTCGGGCGGCCCAAGCCAGACAATCACTATGAACAAAGGTTTTACAAAGACAGATTAGCCTTACTCAATAAATCGATCCCCACGGGCCTTGACGCTCCTTTTGATCTTCTACCATTCTTCAATAGTGCCCATGCAGAAATTCTATCTTCCACGATACCTGTCCACAACACATGCGTCTATGTTTGTCTCGGTGTCCACCGAATGGCTTTGATACGTCTAAGATGTTGAACAAGAAGTCCTTCTCTTTTCTTCACCGCAAAACTCTGATGTTCAAGTATATAACAAACCTTCTAGTGCAGCAAGATCACATAAATATATAATAATGATAACTCGGATCTTTGCAAACTCTAACGATGTGTTTAAGCTTTGAAACCTTAGAAAACATGTGCAAAACTTATACTGGAATGCAAACTGTTTTTCCAGAATGCACACTTTTTAATTCTGATGAAAATGCACTTTAAATAGGAATTAAGCGCTATCTCGAAAACTTTGTCGCTCGAACGAGATAGGCAAGTCGTTCGCGTGACATAGCCATCTCGCTTGAATGAAGGATAGATGTCGTTCGGACGATAGCCCTGTCAGTTTGACTTTTTGTTTAAAACGTATCTTCCAAAAGAGATCCAAATAAGTCAAACTCTATTTCGAGCTTATCAGAATAAAAACGTAGTGTAAACATTTAAAACAGTTTTAAAAACATTTTAAAATATTTTCCTTATAAAAATTACATCCTTATATTTTATAAAAACAATTTCGAGCACCATTAATTATACGCATTCATACCTTTGTGATCTCGGAATGCAATTAACTTGAAGACGAATAAACTTGCACCAGTTAAACTTCAGCATGATTAATTCTTTGAAACTTTGCCGCAACGTCTTCAATTTCTTCAATACGTCATAGACCGAGTGGGATCGTGACATAATAAAATCTCCCTATGACATATTATAAACACAGTTTTGTTCAAGGAATTAAGTCAAAACAATATAGGGGCTCAATTGGAACTTTATGTCCTTACATGTGTGTGTATAATGGAGGTAGGAATTACTCAACTCATATTATGAAAAAGATAGAGTGAAATCATCTAGAGGAATGTTCCCAAAGATAATATATATATATATATATATATATATATATATATATATATATATATATAGAGAGAGAGAGAGAGAGAGAGAGAGAGAGAGAGAGAGAGAGGTAGGCTCCTTTGCACACTAAGTTTGCACATTACTTTTTTAAAGTAGTAAAAAAAATATTTTTGAGTTGATTTTTTTTGTGTGATATTTAAACATTTCAAGAAACCCATATAAAAAAAATCAGCTCAAAAAAACTTTTTTTGCTAGTTTTAAAAAATCGGTCAAACTTTCTATGCTTTTAAGCCCTTTAAAAACTGCGAAAGTTTGACCGATTTTTTAAAAATAGCAAAAAAGTTTTTTTCAGCTAATTTTTTTTATATGAGTCCGTTGAAATGTTAAAATATCACATAAAAAAATTGGTGTGTGCCAGCACTCAAAAATATTTTTTTTACTACTTTAAAAAAGTAATGTGCAAACTTAGTGTGCACAGGAGTCTGCCTCTCTCTCTCTCTCTCTCTCTCTCTATATATATATATATATATATATATATATATATATATGATTTATGCACTTATCATGATATTGACCACTATGGAAAAATGACAATATATGTCGAATGAAGAGCTAACAAAGAATTACGAAGATATAATAATGCAAGAATATGATGAAATATAGGAATAGAAATTTTATGAAAATTGGAAAATCAGAAGTTGGACTCGAGTCTCGGGTTTTAATTCGAAATGCCTACGTAGCCTATAAAGGCATCAAAGTCCACGTAGTTCGTATGCGGTGTGAGGTTGGGGTTTATCCCATAGATTCGAACAAGATTTTATTATAAAATTGTGTGTGGAAAAAAGTGTTATAGTTTTGGAAAAGTGTGAAAGATGAATTCGTTCGGAATTTATAGATATAACCTCTTTTTGTTGATTTTATTTATTTTTTTGTAGAAAATAAAGTATGTGTAATATAATACTAGAAATGTAGAGAATAATATGTATGAATTAAGGTAAGAACTAGAGTATGAATCTAATATAACTAATGAAAAATAAGAAATTTAAAGAGATAAGGGAAGGAATTGGACCTTCTTTGAAGAATAAGAGTTTGCCCTTGATTTTGGATGGACTCCCTTGATGCTTAATATGAATATTGAATGAGATCTTGCCAAATAGGGTATGAAGGGGATGGGAATGTGAACTTGGATAAAATTTCACATAAGGGAACTTCACTAGTTGAGAGAATGTTGCTGAGATTAGTGATGCTGATGGATATGAGTTGTAGGTGTACTTTAGAGTGAGGTTATGACCTACTTTTATAGGGTTAGGGGGTTGTCGATCAACATAGTGTTGGTCATGCAAATCGGTAGGTGACCCTAGGCACACTGTCGATAGGCAGGGTCAGGGACCTGCCAATTGATAGTCTCATGCAGATTTCCCTGGAGAATGATCGTAGAACATAATTTGTTGATCCAAATCTTGTATGGGGATTACCATTAGAAAGGTAATTCAGAGACCTTCAAGAGTCTTTTGGACCGTTCCCAGATCCAGGAGTTAACTTCAGTCAAACATGGATCGAAAGCGCACGTCGATCCTTTAAAAGGAGATTATCGAACAAAAATGGATCATTCGTCTGAACGGTAAGTCAGAATCGTGCATGGGGCGAATTATTGGAAAGGTTAGGAGATGTACTTCAACATTCTAAAGAGTTTCTCTTGGTTTGGACCTTGGTCAATCGGGGTCTGGAAGTGCCCGATGACCTGTTAGAGTAAGCGGGTTGTTCATTTGTACTGTAAGTCCGAATTTCACACGGGGTGGACCATTGGAAAGGGTATTTAGTGACCTTCAAAGATTCATTCAATATCGATCGTGCTAAAGAGTTGACTTTGGCCAAACAGAGTCCTAGAGGGCCCGACGGCCTCCATATCAGTTTTCAATGGAAAATGGATCATTCGTCCGAACGGTATGTCATTTCATGCACGAGGAGGACCGTTGGAAAGGGGTTTCAGTGCCCTTCAAAGATTTAAAGATATTTCACACTGATGATGAATTTGATTGGAGTCAAATAGGTCCCGAGAGTGCCCGATGGCATCTACATCGGTACTCGGAGTATGGCATAGGATTTGTGGTGAATTGGGGAGGTGATAGGGACCTAAGGAGAGACTTGGGGGGGAGGGGTCCTAGAATGTGGTGTCTATAGATACCATCGATGGTTGAGCTTAGAATAAGTGATAGCCATCGAATAGACACCACATAATGTTTTAGAGGGGGGTCATTTCTGCGAATCTAAGGTAATGATGGGTGTAGATGATCCAGGTCAATTATGAGGACCTAAGGTGTGAGCGATCAATTCTAAGGGTCAAAATTAATTCTGACCTAAAGGAGGTGATGATCGAGGGCCAAGGTCAATTCTAACCTACCTGAGGTGATAACTGGGGGTTGAGCTTAATTTTAACCTAAAAGAGGAGACGACCTGGGATCGAGGTCAATTATGACCTAAAAGAGGTGAGGATGGGGGGTGGAGGTTAATTCTGACCTAGAAGAGGTGATGACCATGGGTCGAGGTCAATTCTGACCTAAAAGAGATGACTACCAAGGGCTGAGGTCAATTCTAACCTAAAATATGTGACGACCGGGGCCGTGGTCAATTCTGACCTAAAAGAGGTGATGACCAGGGGTTGAGATCAATTCTGACCTAAAAGAGGTGACGACTTGTGGATGAGGTCAATTCTGGCCTAAAAGAGGATGGACAATAGTGTGGGTCAAAGCCAATTCTGAGGGATTAAGTAGGGATGAACTTAGGAGGCTCCACTAGGGATATTTGTCGTGTGGTTTCGTATCTGATTTATATTTCACTGGGGAAGTGGTTTTTCTTAGCTGGTGAAATTTTTATTGGGGACATACTAGGGAGGTGAGAGTTTCACTGGGAAAATGGGCATGATAAAAATGTTTTTCTTGGTGAAAAAGGTTCTAAAACTCATTTAGAAATTTTAAGAATTTTTTGAGAATTTTTCTATATTTTTTGGTCTTTCACTAGATTTTTTGTACGAAATTTCACAGGGTCTGCTAACCGACATGGTTTAAGGGGTGCCAAATTACAGTGGCACAACCTTTTGGGCTACCTCTAGCAAATGGAAGGTTTCGATTGGTGGTTGGAAAGGGACTGTCGATTGGCATGCCCGTTAGCCTTCTATAAAAAGGGGTGGGTTCCCCTCATTTTTCACAAGCTTCTTCCATGTTTTCTTCTAGATTTGTCTTCTACAAACCATTTTGATGTTCAAAAATCAAAACATATCCAAATTTCTAATCAATACGACACACAGGGCATGGCTTAATGTTGATGATTGGTCGAATCTGGAATAAAATGCTAAGGTGCCCCTTACTTTGGGCAGCGAGAATTCCTTTGATTCTTTTGAGCCTATGAGGGATGAGTGGACCCTTCTTCGTGAGCTGAAGAATCATCATTCTTCGAGGGTGGTAAACCCTGGTGGTTATGTTAGTGCTAATGGATTTTGGTTTTCTTTTCTTCTTTTTTGTTTTGTTAATTTTTCCTTGATTTCTTGAATTTTGACAAATGGTTTCTTTTGTGCTTTGATATACTGATGTTTCAACGTCGACTGTGCCCGCTCGGGGAATAACGGGTCATAGGGATGTTTGGGAGCATTTGTCACTTGTGGTGTCCTCTGCTAAGTTTGGAAGGTTAGCGTCTATGATGGATGAGGCGCCTTGCTTTATGGACGTTATGCGCCTTGGGGGAGATGGTGGAACACTACCCACACTATTTATTTTTGTTTTGGTGAGATGATGATGACTCCCATAAGTTTACAGTAGCTGCTAAGGCTGGAGTATGATGGGATGCAGGTTGAGGTTGAAAGGTCTTTTAGGGTAATGACAACGGCGGTGACGGCAGCATTTGGAAATGTGGAGATAATAGTTTCTGGGGACTCTCTTCATTTGTCTTCTTTAAGGGATTTATTGTTGCATAGGGCGGTTGATGAGGAGGATGGACTACAGGTGCGATAGACGGGTCAACTATTTATCATGCTAGTGTTGGGAGGTTTTCTGGTAGCGACGAGCGACGACGTCATTCATTTGTGTTTTTTGTCGTACTTGAGGATGCTTTCGAACATCCCTCTCTATGACTAGGGGAGCATGACCTTGGGTACCCTTTATTCTTCTCTAGATGCATTTAGCCGGTACTGCTGGAAGACTTTTACTAAATCCACGTATCTTCTTGAGGTATCCTTTAATTTTCTCACTTTCCTTTATGTATTCGCATTTTCCTTAATTCCTGATTTCTGATTGCCAACCATTGTCCTTTACAGACATGATTTTATGAGGTGATTGGGTTTAACACCCAACTGATTTCTATAGAGGATGAGTCTATTGGGAACTTCTATCACATGTACCAGTAGCGGAAGTCCAACCGATAGTCAAAGAAACCTTTTTCTCTAGTGACTGTGCGATAGGTCTTGAATGGCCTGACAAGAAAGCGGGTAGGTCCTTCTTATTTTTCTTCTGACCTTTTTCTTCATGATGATCCTTTATCATATTAATCCTTATCTGTTTGGAAATTTTGCTGGTGACCTTCTACCCTTTAGGGACAGCTATCCAAGATACGGGGGCGATCAGGGGAATTGCACAAATATAAAGTTTTTTAGCACATGAGTTTGGCTACTCATGGTATCTCGGGGAGAGGTTTGTCTGACACATTATGGAGGAAGAAGTGGTGGTTCCACTAGCGTAGCCCCTGGTGTACATGAGGCGGGTGTGAGAGATGGTAGACGATGCATGAATAGCGACAATGATGGGTGAGCCTTACTCGTCCTAAACTGACACAGCGGTTTCATATGATTATCTAGACTTTATGTCATACTAGCTGATGTTTCCCAGCATATATGACGGGATACCTCTCCTCTAGGAAGGTTCAAGTTGACCGGTGGGATCTTCCAATAGTGCAGGTGGTCAGTCGACATCCGCTGCAGCGACATCCTCAAAAATTTCTTTTGTACAGCTGCAGTCTTCTACTTACAATATTTAGAGGGATAATGGAGGGTCAGTGCGCATGTATCATCGCCCTAATGCGATGCATCAGGTGGAGCTGGGCTTAACAGAGGAGGTGCTTCGTCCTGAGGTATACTTTTCATCTTTTTGACTTCTGATTCTTTGATTAATTTCTTGGTTTTTTATTGAATGATTCATTCTTTCCATTTTTCTCACAGCACATCTGAACTATATATCTTTGATGATTACCCATATCCGGGATACGATTTCGTTGCCTTCTTATTTGGTACCATCTACCTTTTTTAAGAAAGGGTCTGGCTCGGGGAGTGGAGGTATGTCGTCTTGTCACTAGGAAAAAAGAGCGTGCCACAGGGAAGGAGGTTCCTAGAGAGAGATTAGAGAGAGAGAGAGAGAGAGAGAGAGAGAGAGAAAGAGAGAGAGAGAGAGAGATAATTTAAGGACTGAGAGAGAGAGATAAAATATGTGGGTGCGGGCTGAGTCTCGTTGTTATTTCTTATTTCCTACAAAAACCGATGTAACACAACAATATATATTTATGCAATGAAGTTTTTGTTAAATTTATTACCTCAATGACTTAATGCTCATGCTCTTTTTACTTTTCTGCTGAGACTCTAAAAAGAAATGATTTTAAGAGAATTAATTTAAAACAGGGTGAAATAAAGCACAAGGAAAAGGAAAATTTATTTGCATTGAGCATTTTAATTTTGATAAAAAAGGAAAAAAAGAATTTCCTAAAGTAGGGGGTTGTCGATCGTCATACCCCTTGTCCTGCCTATCAACGTGTCGGTTCAGTACAATCAATCTTTGGCCTTGATTGCACTTTCATCAATGGGTTAGTACTTAGTAGGATAGGATTTCCTCCGATCTATACAGGATACCTTGTCTTTGTTTGAGCCTTTCAAAGTATAAATAGGGGATATGAGTGGAGTATTTCCTCACACCTACACATTCCTTCTTCTTTGTAGTCTTTTGCTCACTATCTTTTCATTTGTAATATGGCTCTGCATGGTAGCATTGAATTTTCCAACTACCTCGAGACTTTGGAGGCAATGTGTTCGTGCAATGTCGACTATGATGCATTTCATAGACGTCGAGTCTCTTTATGGAGAAACCGGTTCATAGATTGGATCATCCTAATGGCAGCCATGGAATTCTGGTAACCCTGACACCATGTGTTATGCTTTGGTTTGAATGACGTATGTTCGACCTATGAAGAATTTTTTGCCATGCTGCGAATAAAACCTAGTGTTGCGGTAGCTATGCCTGAATTTTCTCTATCTTGTAGAGAGCTGTTAGCGGGACTTATCCATATTTTGCCTTCAGTTTCTAGATCACTGGTAGTGCGGGGGATGATCTCTCTTCCTGTTGTGCTGCATTCTATGCATATGCAAGGTGTTGGCGATGCTGGCTACGTTGGAGTCGTCATCCTGGGCCTAGTTTCAAAACTACTGTTAGTGATTGGGGAGCTAATGGCGGACTCTTAACTCGCAGCCATTGTTTCCTAGATGTCGTACCATCACAATTCTGTGGCGGTAATACTGGCGAAGACTCTCAATGGTCTAGAAGCCTGGCGAGAAGGCCGTTCTGATTTTTGAGGGGTAGCCCTATAATGTTGTTCATGTGGCTGTTAGAGAGGTTCTGTATGGTAGTCCCACCTGAGTATTCCTTGCCGACCGTACCAAACTTCTTTTTACGCCACTTTATCAGCATAGGCCTAGATATTGAAAGCTGGGAGAACTAGTTTGTGGAGCTTGGGGCTCGAGGCTTGCGCTGGTCAGTGCCTTAGTGGGGGGAACTACTGCCCATTCTAGAACTGGGGTAGCACCAGTATGTTCAGTTCATTGGCCTCTGGCAAAACCTCTTTCTACTTTTCATGGCGACTCTTGTGTCAATTTGGCTGGGAATAGATTGTGCCACCATGGACACTGGATTCTTCTCGGTGGAGGACCGAACAGAACGAATGCTCATGCGGCTTGGCTCTTTGTGGGAGAATTACCGATCATCATCTCATCATTCACAGCATCCTGGGTGGGTCCGACATGTCTCAAAGGACTACGTGAAGCTGTTATTGAGGAGGGTAGTTCCCAAGATGCTGGTGGTGGAGTCTCGTCAATGGTGGTTCGTCTCTTTTGACACCATAGAGGGAGGCGTCATGGTTTTTCCTAGGCTAGTCCGAGCTTATCGTGCTATGGAGTGTCAAATGCATTCCATTCAGGCAGGGGAAGTTTGGGGGCCCCAATATATGGATAATGATGACGGGGTCGACTCTTTTGGCAGCTGCAGGTAGATTTCCCTGGGAAGGTTTTTTTGTGAATCTTTTGATATGGTGTTTTGTAGTGTATCTTGTTATTTTAGTTGTGGTGTGTGGGAATAATTTTGGAAGGGTTGTTTTTAGGTGTGGATTATTTTAGGGGAAGTAGGAGTAGGTTGGTAAGGGAAGTCAGTTGACCTATGCCATTGTAATTGTACCAAAATTTTCAAATAATGGAATAAAAAAGTTTTTGATCATCTAGTTATGCCTCTTGATGATCTTTGAATTTATATTATCTTTACTATATGTTAAAATGATCTGTCATTCTCGAATATAAGAAAATAATAGCATTTTATGAAAAAAAGAAGGGGGTATTGCTCATGTGATGCATATGAGCGGCCTACGTACCTCTAGGGTTTTTGCAAAGTTTGGTTTTCTAAAGAAAAAAGGGTTTTGTAGAGTATCAGGCCCCACGTAGTTCTGCATAGGGGAAATGGAGAGATTTTTTAGAATAGAAGGGAGATGAGAAGAATTGCAGCACACCGAGATTTCAAAGTAGGGGTAGAACTTCTTGAGATGGTCCAGGTTGATTAGATGGGCCATCTCTTCTCCATCATGTTTGGAGAGCATAGCGGTGACACCTAATAGGATTTTCTTCTGGATGTTGGGGCCATTATAATTGGTCTTGAATTTTCCTCTGCGGTCCTAGATGGGTTCTACTATTTCTCTAAGGGTTAAGTCCCCTTCTTAGACACCGCAGTCCTTAGTGGTCTTATTAAATAATCGGGCTATTCGATGATGGTAACCATGTATGTGCTATAGAGCTTTCAGCTTCTTCTCGTCCAAGAGTGACAGCTCATCAAAATAGCTCTGATGTCAGTCTTTTTCGTTGACTTTGCTTTCTAGCATAACGCGCAATGAAGGATTTTCTATCTCTACGGGTAGGACTGCTTCAATGTCGTAAACTAGAGAGTATAGGGTGTCCCCACTAGAGGTTCAACTAAATTGTGGTAGCCCCAGCGGGCATAAGGTATTCGGTTGGACCAATCTCAACAACTTTCAATCATCTTGCCGACGATGACTTTGAGGTTCTTATTAGCGTCTTCGACTGCACCACAGGTTTGAGGTCAGTAGGGGAGGATTTGTGTCTCTTAATTCCATATTCGTCTACCAATTATGTAACTTCTACCTCAAAATGCAACCCGTTGTCTGATACCAACTCGTGGGGGACCCCATATCAATAGATAATATTCCTCTGATGAACTTGGCTACTTTCTTGGCATTCAAAACTGCATATAATTCATCTTCGACCGATTTAGTGAAGTAATCAATGGCAATCCGGATGAATTCATGTCCATTGGAGGCTTTGGGTGTAACCTTCCTTATGAGGTCGATGGCCTATAAGGAGAACGGCCAGGGAAAAATCATGTTATACAATTCTTGAGGAGGCTAATGCTGAAGATTGGAGAACTATTGGTATTTGAGACATCTCTAGACGTAGGTGATGCAATCCTAAACCATATTAGTCCAGTTGTAACCCTGTCGAAAAATTTTCTTGACGAGCATATGACCGTTCATGTCAGGTCCACACTCTCCATTATGGATTTTTTGCATCATCTCTTCAATGTCAGCCCCTGAAATTCAGTGTAAATTGGTTCCATCAAAATTCCTTTTGAACAACGCTTTTATCATAGATGATATACTGGGAATCTAGTCTGTGAAGAGTTGCTCAGTCTTCTTGTCAGAGCCTTGGGGATACCTACCATATTTGAGGAGAAGCCAAATCTCATAGTAATAGATATTAGCCATTTCTTCCTCCGTGATGAGCTCAATATGGTAAAAATGGGTTAGTGTTTCTTGCTTTTGGACAAGGAAGGGGGCCATTGCTATTCCATCAGGCATGTCAACCTTGGAGGCTAAGGTAGCAAGGGCATTGGCTAGGTTTTTCTTGGCTCGAGGCAGGTAGTGGAAGGTAATATCTTGGAATTGAGAGGCTAGCTCTTCTAGGTGAGCATAGAAGGGTAAGAGTCTTTCGTCCTTGACTTTCCATTTTTTAAGAACTTGACCGATGATGAGATTTGAGTCCCCATAAACATCCAGGTATCGAATTCCTTTTTTGAGAAGGACTTTAAGGCCTACTGTACACACCTCGTATTCAATCTTGTTATTGGTGCATGGAAAATCTAGCTTGATGGCGATGGGAGTGTGAGAGTCATCAGGGGAAATTAGGAAAATCCTAATGCCATACCCCTTTTTTGGTAGCGCAATTGAAGAAAATTTGCCATTGAAGGTCTTCTTAGGAGGCACAAAGGATATTCTCATCTGGGAACTCAGAAATCTAGACGTTGTCTTCTTCGATAGGGTAGTTAGTGAGAAAGTCAGAGATAGCTCTTCCTTTCATGGACTTATAGGTGATATACATAATATCAAATTTGGCTAGAAGCATCAACCAACTTGAGCAAGTATATCACCTAGAAGTATATCACCTAGTCGTCTTGACAAAGTAGCCTTCTTGAGCAAGTACTTGATAGGATCCATTTGGGATAACAGTTTGATGGGAAAGGATAATATGTAATGCCTCAGCTTTTGGGTGACCCAGACAAGGGCAACACACACTTTTTCTAAAGTAGTGTAATTGGCTTTATACCCAAATAACTTGCGATTGGTGTAGTAGACAACCATTTTTTTATGGGATTATTTGAGGCATTGGGCTAGCAAAGCCCCAGCTGCAGTATCTGTAATGGTTAGGTTTAGGAGTAAGCGAAGACCAGGCTATGGTGGCATGAGTACCGGAGGCCAGTTAGGTATTGTTTGATTCGATCAAAGGCTTCTTGGCAAGATTTTTTCAAAAACTTGGTTTAATCCTTTCGGAGGAGTTGAAAATGGGTTCACAGATGGAAGTTAACTGGTTGATGAACCGGATGATGTACTATAATTTCCCAAGGAATCCTCAGACTTCTTTCTCTATTTGGGGTGGTGTCATTTCGAGTATGGCTTTTAATTTGGAAGGATTTTCTTTTATCCCTTTCTCGCTAACTATAAATCCCAATAGTTTTCCTTTTGTAATGCCGAAGACACATTTTTAGGGGTTGAGCCTCATCTGATATTGTTGCAGTCGCTCAAAGAACTTTCGAAGAGCGGGAACATAACCTTCCTCAGTCTTGGACTTGATAATTATATCATCCACATAAACCTCGACTTCCTTATTTATCAGATCATGAAAAAATGTTCTAGTAGCCCTATGGTAGGTATCCCCTACATTTTTGAGATCGAATGGCAGAACGGTGTAGCAAAAAGTTCCCCACAAGGTGATGAATGTGGTTTTCTCTTGGTGATCCGGGTGCATCTTGATCTGGTTATATTAGACAAATCCTTCAATGAATGACTTAAGAGCGTGACTAGCCATATTATCTATAATCACATCGATATTGGGTAGCATGTAATCATCCTTCGGAGAGTCCTTATTCAAGTCTCGATGGTCCACACGCATTCGTACCTTCCCTTATAATTTTATCATGGGAACGATGTTGGCTAGCCATGTGGGATAATTGATCATGCGAATTAAACCCATGTTTAACTATTTAACCGCTTCTTCTTTTACCTTGAGAGACCATTCGATGTGGAGCTTTTGTAGTTTTTGTACGACCTATTTTCATTCAGGGAGAGTAGGAATCTCGTGCTGAGCTATTTTTGGATTAATACCATGAATATCTTCGTAAGACCATGCAAAGACATCTACGAACTCCTTCAGTAATTATTTGAGTTGCGTGTGCTCATGCTCATCACGGGTGGCCCTTATCCTAATCTCGCATAGTTGATTACTAGAACCGAGATTAATAACAATAGTTTCATCTTCATTAACTTGAATGCAGTTGTGTTGTTTGTTATTAACCTTATTTAAACCAATTAATAATTTTCCATTTGAAAAATCATCATCATCAAGAGTTTGATTCGAATAAAGAAAATTAATGTAAGGCATAACAAGGTACTCAAAATATTTATTTATTTCATTGATAGGAAAAATAGCATTGAGAACCTTGTCAAAAGAGGGCTCTATTACACCAAAGTAAGAAGAAACAACGTAAACAGAAATAGGATAAACATGAGGGTTGGGTTGAGTTTTGGTAGGAGGAATTGGTATAGCATGCTAGTTGAGGAGAGGTGTGTCAGTAGCTTTGATCAGGCAGGAAGGATTAGATGATGTAGCGCCTGAGTGGATCATGCATAGTGCTAGCCCTAGTGTTTGTAAGTTGAAAGAACCTTTAGAGTCACTTTCTTTGGATTCTCCGACATTGACTATGGTCTTATCAGTGAGCGGTTTCACGTGATGCTGGGAACTCTCAGCCCATGAATAGTTGTCTTGGAAAAAGATCTCCATTTTAGGTTTTATCTTCTTGTCCATGTTATCATACCAAGGTTTAGTAAAGCCACGTAAGGGGAAATTTTCACCCTCTCTGATGAATCTTCCATTCAAGGAATCTCTTGATATGGTCTTGACACATTCTAGTCTTCTCTGCAATCGAGGCTGGTTAATAGTCCTGAGTTCTTCTAATGACGATTTATAGCCCAGGCCATAAGGAGGAAAATCTTTCTTCAACACAATAGGTTTGAGTATCCATTGCTTGTTTCTCACTATCGCCAGTTCGGGCATGAAATGCATGTTCTTGAACATCTAGATCACGCTGACGTTGCCATAGGGGTCATATTCTGGAAAAACCCTAGCTTTGAAATCACCCCCTGATGGGAGTAGAAGTGGCTCAACTTAGAAACTAGATAGGAGCATATCATTTAAACCGTGTTGTATCTCAAGTACTGGATTGTTGGTGCTTTCATAACTGGTACCGTCGTCATCGCCCAATATGGTAATAACTTTCCCATGAGTGAAGAACTTCAGTTTGTGATGCAGGGAAGAAGAAACACCTTTGATAATGTGTAGCCATGGTCATCTAAGCAACATATTAAAACAAGTTGGGATGTCGATGACTTGGAATTCTACGACAGGATTTATAGGGCCAGCCCCTATTGCAAGCTTTACGGATCCCATCACTTCTTGATAAATATTATCGTAGGCCCTTATAGTGGAAGATGTTGGATCAAGGTTGCTCACTTTTAGTCCCAAATAGTTGAGGGTTCTGAGTGAGCAAACATTCAGAGAAAATCCATTATCGACAAGAGAGAGTGGGACAGTCTTTCCCATGACTTCGACATAGATATTTGTTGACATCCCTAGATCCTCGTGACGGGTGAGAGAGGAGGATCCTAGGTCCTGCGCATCCCTCTCGGGAACGCTTCAGCCCACGTCATTGATGAGGTGAAAAATGTAGAGAGATGGAGTTGCCAGTCTATTTTACTCAAAACAGACAAAAGAAAGGGAGCCATCCCGAAGGACAGCATCCAAAGACATATTGATACATAGGAAACCAAAATGATTAAAAAAGGGTCCGAAGGCTAAGTTACGAAATGGGAAGGTGTTAGGCACCCATTCCTAGTCTCTCATGTTTTTTTTGCTATTTTCCTTTATTTTCCCAGTGATATGTGTGCATGTGTATATCTAGTGGATATAGGAATCATCGACTTGTATTATGGAAGAGATAAAGCGAGTTATCCATAGGAATGTTCATAAAGATAATATTAGAAAATAGGATTTATGCGTTTATCCTTGCATTGATCGTTATAATGGAACGATAACGCATGTACAATAATACGCCACTAAGAACAAATATATATATATATATATATATATATATATATGTGTGTGTGTGTGTGTGTGTGTGTGTGTAAATGTAGAGAATATAAGATAATTGAGTTTAGAGAAAATATAAAATGAAAGAAAAGTAAGAATAGGGCTCGAGTCTCAAGTTTCACCCCGAGATGCCTACGTAGCCTATAGAGGCATCAAAGTCCACGTAGTTCGCATGCAAAATGAGGGGTGGGATTTATCCCATATATCCAACCGGGGCTTCTCTTATGTGTGTGTGTAGACAAAAGTCTTTTAGTTGTGAGAAAAATATAAGAAAAGTGTGAGAATTGCCGTTTGGAATTTATGAGCAACCCCTTTTTTATTGTTTTTTTTTGAGTTTTTATTTATATGAAAATAATAGAAGTGCAATAATACTAAATAAAAAGTATATTAGGATATGTGAGATGAGAGAATAAAAGTGCTAAGTAATAAAACAAGTTAATGCGAATTTATGAGAATTTAAGGAGAGAATTGAGAAAATTGGACCTTCTTGAAGATCTTGAGCTTTATCTTAAACGTTGGAGAGCAGCCCTTGCACTTGGACGATGATGAAGGGTAGTTAATTCACCAAGTATGATGAAAAGGATGATGAAAGTGAAGGCTGAAAGGGATTTGAATGTGGAGATCACGCTGACTTCGAGAGAGGTTTTCTGGATTCGTTGAGAGTGAGGTATTTCAGATTTGGGATACCCTTGAAATGAGGTTAGGCCCTCCTTTTTATAGGCCCATGGCATTTTCGATTAGCATATCCCTCGTCCTGCCAATTGGCAGGTGTGTTTAGGCACACTGCCGATAGGCAGGGTCTAAGAGCTGCCGTTTTGCAGTCTCTTTTAGGCTCCTTCAGAAAATCGCTCGTAGAGCGCAAATCGTTGATCTGAATTTTGTACAGGGCAAACCGTTGGGAAGATAATTCAGATACCTTCAAAAGTCCTTTGGACCTCTCCCAAGTTCATGAGTTGACTTTGGGTCAAATGTGGCTCTAAAGCGCTCATCGATCCTTTGGACGCAAACAAATCATTCGTCCGTATGGTAAGTCAGAATCGCGCACGAGGTAGACTGTTGGAATGGTTAGGATATTTACTTCGACATTCCAAAGAGTTAAAAGAGATTTGGCGAGTTGAATTTGGCCTATCGGGGCCTGAAAGCATCCGGTGACCTTTCAGAGTAAAACAGATCGTTCGTCCGTACCGTAAGTTAGAATCGTGCGCGAGGCCGACCGTTGGAAAGGGGTTTCAGTGACCTTTGAATATTCATTCCGTCTCGATCGAGCTAAAGAGTTTGACATTTTTGGTCAAACAGAGCTTGGGAGTGTCCGATGACCTCTAGGTCAGTACCCGGGGTATGACTTGGGTTAGTAGTGCTGATGGGAGGTGCTAGGGACCTAAGGAGTGTTTAGGGGGTAATAGAATGGGGTATCTACAGAGACCATTGACGGGTGAGTTTGATACAAATGATAACTATCGAATAGACACCGCATAATGCCTTTTGAAAGAGGTCGATTTTACGGACCTAAGGAAATGAGGATGACCAATTCAGAGGGTCGAGGACCATTCTAAGGACCTAAGGAGTGTGCTGGGGATGACCAATTCTACGGGTCGAGGTCGATTCTGAGGACCTAAGGAAACAAGGATGACCAATTCTGCGGGTCGGAGCCAATTCTGAGGGATTAAGTGGAGGTGACCAATTCTGCAGGTCGAAGCCAATTCTGTGGGCTTATGTAAAGATGACCAATTCTACGGGTCGAAGCCAATTCTGTGGGATTAGGTTGAGATGACCAATTCTGCGGGTCGAAGCAAATTATGCGGGCTTAAGTGTAGATGACCAATTATGTGGGTCGAAGCCAATTCTGAGGGCTTAAGTGGAGATGACCTACTCTGTGGGTCGAAGCCAATTCTGCGGGCTTAAGTGGAGATGACCAATTCTGCGGGTCGAAGCCAATTTTCTGGGCTGATGTAGAGGTGACCAATTTTGCGGGTCAAAGAAATTTCTGAGGGCTTAAATGGAGGGTTACTAATTCTGCGGGTCGAAGCCAATTATGAGGGATTAAGTGGAGATGACCAATTCTGCAGGTCAAAGCAATTTCTGAGGGCTTAAGTGGAGATGACCAATTATGCGGGTCGAAGCCAATTTTACGGGCTTATGTAGAGGTGACCAATTCTGCGGGTCGAAGCCAATTTTGAGGGCTTAAATGGAGATGACCAATTCTACGGGTCGTAGCCAATTCTGCGAGCTTAAGTGGACATGACCAATTCTGCGGGTCGAAGCCAATTCTGCGGGCTTATGTATAGGTGACCAATTCTGCGGGTCGACGCTAATTCTGCGGGCTTAAATGGAGATGTTCTCAGGGAACTCTGCTGGGGAAATTACCTTGTGATGCTGGGAAGCCGATTGCTTGGGAAATCATTGTGATTTTGGAGATCTTACGGAGGAAAGGCAAATTTGATGCTGTAAACTCCACTGGGGAAGTGACTAGGTGGTCCAGGTATTGGACGTATTGCTCGGGGAGGTTTGAGACCTTTAGGGTATAGGCGGCGATCCTTAGAGATCCTCCGGGGACATCGCCGGGAGAAGATTCATTTGGCTTTTGAGAGTACCGCTGGGGAAATAGGGGTTCTGATTGAGGGAGTGAGAAATTTCCTTGGTGAAGATGTTCTAAACCTTTCCTGGGGTTTTTAGGAATTTTTTGAGGATTTTTCAGGGTTTTCTGATATTTTTGGGGAATTTTTGTAAGAAATTTTAAGGGGGTGACGGTCAGCATGGTGTAGAGGGTGCCATTCGGTAGTGGCACGGTCTTTTAGACTACCTCGGGAAGGTAAATGGTTAGTGCCGATCGGTATTAAGGGGGCGAATTCCCTTCATTTTTCACAGCTTCTTACCTTCTCTCTTTCTACGATTTTCCTCTGTGAATCATTCTAGCATTCCATAATCTAAAAAATGGCCGCTTTTATGAGCACTACTGTACACAGGGAGTGGTTGATTGTTGATGACCGGGAGAATGTGGAATGGAGGGATAGGGCACCTCTTACTTTGGAGAGAGAGTACTCATTTGATGCGTTCGAGCCGGTTGCGGATGAGCGGACCCTGCTGTGGGAGTCGTCGCTTCATCACTCTTCGAGGCTGGTGAGCCCTGGTGGTTATGTAAGTAAAAATGACCTTTGGCATTCCTTTTTTGTGTTTTCCTCTTTTCTTGGATTTTGACACGGATTTTTCTTTTTGACAGTCCGATGTCTCTTTGAAGAATATGCGTGCCCGTGGGATGACGGGGCTTAAGGATGTCTAGGAGCATCTTCCACCTATGGTGCATTGGGTGGTATCATCAGCGAGTTCTGGGAGGTTGGCATCTGCACTGGATGAGATGCCTCGTTCGACAGCGATCTTGTGTGCTCTGGGGGAGAGATGGTGGGACACTACCCACACCTTCCATTTTGGCTTCGGGGAGATGATTGTAACTCCCATAGATGTGCAGCTACTGCTGGGGTTAGATTACGATGGGGAGAAGATAGAGGTGGATCGCTCCCTGCGATTGAGATTAGAGGCGGTGCGGGCAGCACTCGATGACGTGGGGAGGATAGTATCTGGAGATTCCATTCGACTGTCCCTATTCAAGGATGTTTTGTTGGGTAGGGTGGTTGACATGGAGGAAGGGTTGTAGGTGAGGTAGATGTCCCGGTTGTTTATCTTTCTAGTATTGTAGTGCTTTATGGTGGCGTCGAGAGGCGATGTCATCCACTTGTGGTTCTTGCCATACTTGAGGGTGTTTTTTAACTTCCCTTTCTATGATTGGGGGACCCTGACTTTGGCGACCCTCTATTTTTCTCTAGATGCATTCAACCGGTGTTGCCGGAAGACTTTTACTGAAGCCATGTATCTTCTTGAGGTATTTTTTAATTTGAGCATTTTCCTTTCATGCATTCGCACGTTCCTTATGCGTCTCATTTTTTTATTGCAAGTTCTTGCCTTTAGCAGACGTGGTTCTATGAGGTGATTGGGTGTAATACCCAGCTGATCGCTCTGAAGGATAAGACTGTTGGGGACTTCTGCTAGTTGTATCGATGGCGCGAGGCCAATCGGCAGTGGAGGGGATCTCTTTCCCCGGAGGCGGTGTGTTAGGTCTTGAATGGCCTGACTAGAGATAGGGTAAAACTTTTCATTCCTTAGTTCTGTTCTTTGTATGCTCTAATTTAGTATTGGCTTATACTTGCTTGGGATTTTTAGGTGACCTTTTACCCTTGGGGGATTGGTATTCAGGACACGAGGTTGACGGGGGTGAACGCACAACTACAGCGCGTACTATCTCATGAGTTTGTACACTTTTGGTATCTTAGGGAGAGGGTGGTTCAAAAGATCTCTGAGGAGGAGGTGGTGGTGCCACCTGCGCGACCTCCTAGGTCTATGAGGCGGGACCGGCTGTTGCCGGAAGATGCGAGGATCATGACGATGATCGATTAGTCCTACCTATTATACAATTGTATAACTGCATTGTATGATTACATGGACTTTGTGATGAGCTGGATGATGGCGCCCAACATATATGATGCCTTGCCTTTCCCTCCTGCGGGTTTGAGTCGGACGGTGGGGTCCTCCCACAGCGGTGGTTGTCTGTCGATGTATGTGGTGACAGTGACTTCGAAGGTGCCCTTCGTGCGGTTGCATATCCCTTCGTACAACATTCAGCGGGATGATGAAGGGATGGTGCCTATGTTGCATCATCCACATGCGATGGATTTGGAGGAGTTGGGCTTGACAGAGCAGGTCCTTCATCTCGTGGTATACATTTATGTTCCCCTCTTTCTTTCTTTTTGATTTCTTTTCTGCTTTGATACCGATTCTGCCTTTTCTTGCAGTAAGTTCGGGTGTTGACCACTTGGTTGAGGGATATCATAGACTGGATATCTTTGGCGACTGCCCATATTCGGGATGTTGTCCCAGTTCCTTCTTGCTTGGTGCCATCTGCTTCATCTGGGGAAGAGTTTAGCTCGAGTAGCGATGGTGCGTCATCTCGTCGTAGGGGGAAGAGAACGCGTTGCAGGGGTGAAGTTTAGGTTAGAGGGAGAGAGAGAGAGAAAGTGTGGGTTCGGGGTGTGTCCCGTTGTTTTTTCTTTTCTTTATTTCCTGCAAAATTTGATGTAACACCGAAAAACATATATATGCAATGCAATGGTTTTTTTTATTATCTTTTGTTAATGATGAATGAATGCATTCACATGTTCTTTTTACTTTGCTGCTGAGAACGTAAAAAGAGATATTTTTGGAATTTTGAAGGAAAGTTTTAAACGTGAGAAATTATACGAGGGATTTTTGAAATTCTGTTGAGAATATCAATTTATTTTTAATGAGTTTTATATTTTGGAAAAAAGGAAAATTTCCTAAAATAGGGGGTTGCCGATCGGTAAGCCCCTTGTCCTGCCTATCGGCAGTCAAGTCCAGTCCCATCAATTTAAAACCATGATGGGTACCCCCTTCAGCCTTTTGTACTTTTTTGGGCGGGATTCCCTCCGATTTCGGCAGGGGTTATGTCATTTGTGAGGGTTTGCAAGTATAAAAAGGGGTAAGGGTGGAGTATTTCCATCACACCTTCACACTTTATTTTCCCAGGTTCTCACTTGATTACTATTTCTTAATCTTGCAAGATGGTTCTCCCTGGTAGCATTGAGTTTTCTAACTACCTCGAATCCCTGGAAGCAATGTGCTCTTATAATGTCGACTACGATGCTTTCAACATGCGTCTAGTCGCTTTGTGGCACAATCGGCCCATTGAGTGGAACATACTGCTGGCGGTGGTACAATTTTGGTACCTCGAAGACCATGTATTTCGCTTTGGGTTGGATGAGGTTTGTCCTACCTACGAGGAGTTTTCTGCCATGTTGGGGATAAATCCCAGCGTTGCTGCGGCTTTACCTAAATTTTCCCATTCTCCCAGGGATTTGTTGGACGAGCTTTTTCGTATTTCGCCTTCGGCGGCTAGGCCACTGGTCACTGGAGGAATGATCTCCCTTTTGGCTGTGTTACAATCCGTGCATTTATAGGAGGTTGGCGATGCTAGATACGCCAGAGCCGTTGTTTTAGGCTTTGTTTCAAAACTGTTGCTAGTGACCAGGGAACTTCTCATAGAGCCACAACTTACAGAAATTACTTCATGGATGTCATACCGTCGCAATCCTGCGATGGTGATACTGGTGGAGACTTTAAACGGCCTAGATGCCTAGCGAGAAGGTCGTTCTGACTTTCTGAGGGGTAGACCTGTGATGCTGTTCATGTGGTTGTCCTCTAGAATATAATTTGTCGGCTGTACCCAACTTCTTCTCACGTCATTTCATCAGTGTTGGCCTAGATGTTGAGAGTTGGGAGAACTGGTTTGTGGAGCATGGGGCTCTAAATCTGTGTTGGTTAGTGCCTTGGTGGGGACAGCGGCAACCTATTCTGAAGCTGGGAAAATATCCGTATGTTCGGCTGGTTGGTCTCAGACATACCTCTTTCAATTTCTCTTGGCGGCTTCTGTGCCATTTTGGTTGGGAGCAGGTCGTGCCACCTCGAACACTAGATTTCTTTCCGATAGAATATTTGACTGAGCATCTATGCATGAGTCTTGGATCTTTGTGGGAGAGTCGACGTCCGTTGACCCGTCCCTCTTTGTCTGTTGGGAGAGTTTGGCACATCCCTGTGGATTATATGAAGTGGTTGTGGAGGAGAGTAGTTAGCAAGATGTTGGAAGTGGATACTGGACAAATATGGTTTACCTTATCTGATACCATGGAAAGAGGTGTTGTTGTTTTTCTGAAGCTGGTTCAAGCCTATCAGTTCATGGAGTGTTTGCGGCACTCTATTCAGGCAGGAGAAGTCAGGGGACACTAGGATGTAGATGATGGTGATGAAGCGGGATCCTCTAGTAGCTATGGATAGTACTCTTGGAGAGTTTGTTTTGTAATGGGGAATAAGTTTGGTGATTTATTTGGCTTTGAAGGTAGGGGAGGGAATTATCCATTCCTTTTCTTATGTAATTGTACCATAATTTCTTATTAGTGAAATATACAAGTTTTTGATCATCCTGCTGTCCCTTTTTGATGAGTTTTGTATTTTTGAATTATCTATACCGATCTCTAAGGTATACATAATCCTTTTGTTCAAGTATATGTTAGAATGAACTTTTGTTCTCGGAGATAAGAAAATAATATTTTTTTGTGAAAAAGAAAGGGTTGTGCTCGTGTAAAATATGTGAGATGCCTACGTACCTTTGGGGTTTTGAATTTTTTTTAATTTTCTTAAAAATGGTTTTTGAAGAGGATCAGGCCCACGTAGTTCTGGGGAGAGGGAAATGAAGATTTTTTTTAGAATAGAAGGGAGATAAGAAGAGTCATAGCGCGCCGAGATTTCGGACTACGGGTAGAATTTCTTGAGATGGTCTAGGTTGACTGGACGAGCCATCTCTTTTCCATTTAGGTCGGTGATCATGGAGGCACAGCTGGACAAGATCTTCTTGACAATGTATGGGCCGCTCCAATTGGTCTTGAATTTCCCTCTGGGGTCCTCGAGGGGTTCTATTATTTCTTTGAGGGCTAAATACCCCTCTCGGACACAACGGTCCTTGACTCTCTTATTGAATGATCGGGCTATTCGACGATGGCACCCTTTTATGTGGGGTAAATCTTTCAATCTCCTTTCATCTAGGAGGGTCAGCTCGTCAAGACGGCTTTGGCACCAGTCTTCTTCACTGACCTTGCTTTCAAGCATGATGCGCAATGAGGGTATTTCTAGCTCCACGGGTAGGACTGCTTCCATTCCGTAGACTAGAGAGTAAGGGGTAGACCTAGTAGAGGTTTTAATTTAGGTCCAATAGATCCAGAGGGCATAAGGGATTAAGTTTACCCAATCTTGATAGTTGTTGGTCCTCTTACTGATGATGGCTTTGAGGTTCTTATTAGCGGATTTGACTGCACCATTGGTCTAAGGTCGGTAGGGAGAATATTTGTGTCTCTGAATCCCATACTCACTCACCACTTCTGTAGCTTCTGCCTCAATACCCTTTGTCTGATACTAGCTCGCGTGGGACCCCATATCGGAAGATGATGTTTTTCTTGATGAATTTGGCCACTTTCTTAGCGTTCAACACTGCGTATGACTCAGCTTCGACCCATTTGGTGAAGTAATCAATGGAAACTAGTATGAACTCATGCCCATTGGAAGCCTTCGGTGTAACATTCCCTACGACGTCGATACCCCAAGTGGAGAACGGCCAGGGAGAAGTCATGTTGTATAATTCACGAGGAGGAAGATACTGAAGATTGGAGAACTGTTGGCATTTAAGGCATCTCTGAATATAGGCGGTGCAATCCTAGGTCATGGTGGTCCAGTAGTAGCCTTATCAGATGATCTTCTTGGTAAGAAAGTGACCTTTAATGTGGGGCCCGCATTCCCCGGTGTGGATTCTCTGCATTACCTCTTCAATGTCAGCCCCTGCGATGCAGTGTAGATGGGTTCCATCGAAGTTTCTTTTGAGCAGTGCTTTGTGATAGATGATGTACTGGGAGGCCAATCTTCGAAGGGTTGATCGGTGTTTCTTGTTGGAACCTTTGGGATACCTACCATATTTAAGGAGGTTCCAGATATCATAATACCAATAATTGTCTAGCTCGGGATCTTCTAAGGTGACGAGCTCAATGTGGTAGCAATGGGTTGGTTTAACTTGCTTTTAGACCAGGAAGGGGGCCATTGTCGTTCATTCGGTCATATCGACCATGGAGGCTTGGATAGAAAGGGCATTGTCTAGGCTGTTCTTTGCTCGAGGTAGGTAGTGGAAGGTGATATCTTGAAATTGGGAGGCTAGTTCTTCTAATTGGGCATGGAAGGGTTGGAGTTTCTCATCCTTGACTCTCCACTTTCTAAGAACTTGATCGATGATGAGGGAGGAATCCCCGTATACATCTAGGTATTGAATACATTTCTTGAGAGAAACTTTAAGGCTTATCATGCATGCCTCATATTCAGTCATGTTGTTGGTGCAAGGGAAATCCAATTTGATGGCGATGGGAGTGTGGGAGTCATATGGGGAAATCAGAAGAATCTGAATGCCATATCCCTTTTTATTGGAAGCGCCGTCAAAGAACATTTACCACCGGAGATTGTCCTAGGCAGTGCAGAGGATGTTTTCATCTGGGAATTCGTAAATCCAAACATCAACTTCATCCATGGGGTAATTAATGAGGTAGTCATAGATGGCTCTTCCTTTCATGGCTTTCTGCATGATGTACACGATATCGAACTCCGCTAGGAGCAACCACCGAACCATTCAACTGAATAAGGAAAGTTTCTCAAGAAGGTATTTAATGGGGTCCAATCGGGATACACGTTTGATGGGAAAGGCGAGCATGTAGTGCCATAACTTTTGGGTGACCCAGACAAGTGCGACACATGCCTTTTCCATAGCAGTGTAGTTGACTTTGTATCCGACCAATTTGCAAGTGGCGTAATAGATGACTCTTTCTTTACGGGAATCTTTAAGGTATTAGGCTAGCAAAGCCCCAACTTCACTGTCGGTTATGGTTAGGTATAGGAGCAAAAGGAGACCAGGCTATGGTGGCATGAGTACCCGGGGTTGGGTCGGATATTGCTTGATTCGATTAAAACCTTCTTGGCAGAACTCGTTCTAACCCTTGGTTGAATCCTTTCAGAGTAGTTTGAAAGTGGGTTCGCAGATGGAGGTTAATTGGTTGATGAACCGACTGATGTATTATAATTTCCCAAGGAAACCTCAGACTTCTTTCTCCAATTAGGGATGTGGCATCTCAAGTATGGCTTTCAGCTTGGCAGGATCTGCTTCTATCCTTTTCTCACTGACCATGAATCCCAAGAGTTTTCCCTTTGTAACCCCGAAGATGCATTTCTGTGAATGGAGTCTCATCTGATACTGTCGCAGTTGTTCGAAGAACTTTTTGAGAGAAGGGATATGTCCTTCTCTAGTCTTGGATTTGATAATCTTATCATCCATATAGACCTCAACTTCTTTGTGAATCATATCGTGCAGGATGGTTGTGGCAACCCTCTAGTAGGTAGCCCCAGCGGTCTTGAGATTAAATGGCATGGCAGTGTAGCAAAAGGTTACCCATGGGGAGATGAACGCGTTTTTTTCTTGATGATCTGGGTGCAGTTTGATTTGGTTATATCCGACAAACCCATCGATGAATGACTTGAGAGCATGAGTGGTCGTGTTGTCCACAATCATGTCGATATTGGGTACCGGATAATCATCCTTTGGAGAGGCTTTGTTCAAGTTCCGGTAGTCTACACACATCCGAACTTTCGCTCCTGATTTTGGCGCAGGCACTATATTGGTTAGCCACGTGGGATATTCGATCACACGAATGAAGCCCACATTCAGCTGTTTAACCACCTCCTCTTTGACTTTGAGCGACCATTTGGTCCGGAGCTTTCTCAACTTTTATTTAACCGACTTATGATCTAGAAGAGTGGGGATCTCATGTTGAGCTATTTCAGGATCAATGCCAGGCATATCGTCATAGGACCATGCGAAGACATCCAAAAATTCCTTTAGCAATTCTTCGAGTTCTGCACGCTCATGCTCGTCAAAGGTAGCCCCTATCCTAATCTCGGGCTATTGGCTACTAGAATCGAGGTTAATAACAACAGTCTCTTCTTCATTAACTCGAATGCGGTTATGTTGTTTATTATTAACCTTATTTAGATCAGTTAAGAATTGTTCATTTGAAAACTCATCATCATCAAAAGTTTGATTAGAATCTAAATAGTTAATGTAAGGTACAACAAGATACTCAAAATCTTCGTTTATTTCATTGATAGGAAAAACATCATTGAGAACCTTATCAAAGGAGGATTTGATTACATTTGAGCAAGGATAGACAAAAGAAGAAAAAAATAGGGTAAACATTGGTATTAGGGGGGATTTTAACAGGTAGAACTGGCGCAGCATGCCAGTTGAGGAGAGGTGTATCAACAAATTTAATTAGGTGGGATGGATCAAGTGATGTAGTGATTGAGTCAACCATGCAGAGTGTTAGCCCCAGTGTTTGTAAGTTGAATGAGTCCTCAGGGTTATGTTCCTCAGAATATTCGGTATCTTTGATGAGCAGTTGTACACGGTGTTGGGAACTTTCGATCCATGGGTAGCTGTCTTGAAAAGAGATCTCCATTCCAGGCTTCATCTTCTGATTTGTATGGTCATACCATGGTTCCAGAAAGCCGCAAAAGGGGAAGCCTTCACCCTCTTTGATGAATCGTCCATTCAAGGAGTCACCTGGGATAGTCTGGATGCAGTCTAATCTTCTCTCTAGTCAAAACTAGCGGATCATTTTGAGCTCTTGTTCTGATGGTTGATACCCCAAACCACAAGGAGTGAAAGATTTTTTCAGTTCGATGAGATCAATTATCCCTTGTTGTCTTTGTCCTAGCCCCAGTCCGGGCATAAAGTGCATGTTTATGAACATCTGAATCACATTGACATTGCCATAAGGGTTGTATTCTAGACAAACCCTTTCTTTGAAGTCGTATCCTGTCGGGATTAGAGATTGCTCAACTCAGAATCCTGATAGGAGCATATCATTTGACCCATGTTGTATCTCAAGGATTGGATTGCTGGTTCTTGCACCCTCGGAATTATCATCGTCTCCCAAGATAGTGATGACCCGTCCGTTGGCAAAGAACTTCAATTTTTGATTGAGTGAGGAAGACACACCCTTGATACTATGGACCCAAGGTCGTGCGAGCAACGGGTTAAAATAAGATGGGATGTCAATAACTTGTAATTCAACGATAGGGTTTATAGGGACAACCCCTATTACAAGTTTTATGGATCCCATCACCTCCCGATGGGTATTATCATAGGCACGTACATCAGCGGAGCTTGGAGCGAGGTAACTTTCCTTTAGTCCTATGTATTTGAAGGTTCTTAGTGGGCAAACATTCAAGCAAGATCCATTATGAACAAGAGAGAGTGGTACGACTCTCCCCATAACTTCGACGAAGATGTTGAGTGCATGATCGTGGTTTGGCCCAATTCTTGGGATTTCTTCTTCGAAAAAGGATAGCATTTGGGTAGAGGTCAAGGATCCGACCAAATTTATCACCTCTTCTGGTGTGGTAGAAGGAGGAACTGTGGGTCCAGTGAGAAACTTGATCAAGGAATTTTTGTGCAGCTGAGATGACATGAAAATCCCCCATAGAGTGATGTTAGCTTGAGTTTTCTATAGTTGATCGAGGATCTTGCTCTCCTCGAGGGCCATTTCTGGCATAGGAAGGTTTTCAACGCCCTTCCATTTGTCATATGTCGGTAACGAGCTTGGGGTCTGGTAATGCCTCCCTGATCTGGTCATGTGATTTACCGAAGAAGGGAAGAAAATAAACCCTGTCTCTTTGTCAATCTAGGGTTGTTCTACCATTTTGTTTATTTTTCTGAGGAGCTCCTTAAATGATATCATCCCACATATGTCGTCTTCTCAAAAACCTGTTCTTCATTCGAATCTATGAATTCTCCCCCCCATTCGATGGCAACAATTATGTCTTTCCATGTAAAGTCGATGCATTCCACAACTTCAATGGCTTCTTCATACAGGTCTTCCCATTCTGTGGGGATATGTAAAGGTGTGGGGACCAGACGCCCTTGCAATTTTAGAAGATCAAGTAACTCGATCATACTGCAGATGTCGTTGGTTTTCCTGAACAATTCTATCATGATCTGGACAACATCATCTAGGCTGACTTCATCGGTCGGTACTACCCAACGGTCTGACTCTCGGGCCCATTTTTGTGCTTCCAAGAACAGTGTACTGAACCTCTGGCAATCAAGGGTCATCTATGAGGGCAATTTCAGGCCGAACTCCAAGAGTTGGTTTAACACTTCTGATAATTCCATACTTCCACTTTCAGAACGGGTATAGACGGTGATGCATGCTCTGGTAAGGAGTGACAGTGTCTGATCAGTGAGTCTAGTAGGGTGTAGGAGGAAATATGGACAAGTTTGGAGAGGTTTAAGAGAGTATATGGGTGTGATTTGAGTTGAGGAATCAAATTCTAGGTTCTCTTCTAAGAAGATGGCATTGGCATGATTTGGGAGTGGGTTGTGAGTAGAGTTTGGCTTAGGATTGGCTGGTGGGGCAATGGTACCTCAGTCAATTAGACCTTTGATTATGTTTAGGAGGTGAAATAATTGGTCGGTGGTATGGACAACGGTTTGGTGAAAGGCGCAATGGGCATCTGCCTTGAAGTTTCTTGGTAGTGGGTTTGGCAATGGACATGGGTCCAAGGGTTTGATAAGGTTTTCATTTAACATGGCTTGATAAAATTTAGAGAGGTAGAGGGGAGCTCGGTGTATTCCTTTCGAGCTGGGATAGGGCAACTTATTGGTGCCCACGATGTGGTTGGTTGAGATATGTTGTTGATGGTTGTGACTACAGTACTGACAGGTTTGTCATATTTTCTAGGGGTGAATTGTCCGGACACCTTCTTTGGTTCAACCTCTGTTTTAGCAAGACCTTCCTTGATTTCTACTCCTTCTTCTCTGAGAGCTCGGAAGTGGGGATATTATTGTCCTCCCATGGTTTTTCCGACATGGGGCAAGAAATTCTTCTTCACTATGCCAACTTGTTCTTCCTCGAAAGGCCGATTGGTCATGGTAACTTCTTTTTCCCTCCATCGGGATCTGAAGTTACTGACTGATTGTTCAGAGTTCTGTTTGAGTAGCTCTAAATCACGGCGGGTGACCTTAAGCTCTTCATTATACTTATACTGCGATATGAATTCTCGGGCCACATTCTCCCAGCTACGGATTCTAGACTCCTCGAGAGATAAAAAAACCATCAGAGGGCGTTATCCTTCATAATTTGCTGAAAAAATTGGGCCATCACCTCTTCATAAGCCCCTAGGAGAGTCATGGCACGATGATAACTGCGAAGATGGACGATCAGGGGTCCAGTTCCTCTGAATTTCTCAAATTTGGCATCTTAAACTTCTTGGGTAACCTCTCCTTTGGATAAGGAGACATGTGGGTGTAGTCCATGTAATTCCCAGAGATTATGACATGGTCCAACTTCTTAGTTAGCATATTGAGATCTTCTTTGACTTTGTTCAACTCTTCCTCTTTCGGATCAACGATCACAGGCAAGTTAGCCCCAGACTAGGCAAGGTTCGGCATCAGAAGCTGGGCGGGCGGCGGCCCATTAGCAGGAAGGGAATATGGAGCATTCTGATACTCTTCGAGAACCCAAATAGTCTCGGGTGGACTCATAGCATGAGGGAATAGGTCCTCGAGCTCTTGAGGAATCAAACCTGGTTTCGTTACATCTCTCGGACCTCAGTCTGGAGGTTGTCAATCTTGGACACGAGATGAGCTAGGACTGCCATCAGATGCGTCTGCATAACAGGTGCTTGGTTTGTGTTCTCCATGGAAAGCGGATGGATACCCGACTCAAAAGAAGTAACAGTGGAATGGACAGAACTCCGGGGTGATTTGACTGAAGACCGAAGCCAATAAGGAGCCATGCCAAGGGTGTGCGATCGACCTGAGAAGGTGTAAAGTGGGATTTATTTTTGAGAAAAAGAATGAAAATATTTCGGACATTTTTTTTCTTTTTGAGATTGAAAGACAAAATATTTTTTGATTTTTGATAAAGAAGGGAGAAATATTTTTGGATTTTGGATAAAGAAAGGAGGAATGTTTTTTGATTTTTTTAGGAGACGGTCTCAGCATGATTATTATGATTATTATGTTCGCACTTGTATTAAATTCTCCTAAATGAAAAATGAAATGCCGAACGGGACATGAGCCTAGCAAAGTTGGGTTTGTAACATATACAAATCTATGGCTGGACTTGTAACTAGGCTCACAGGTAGGGTCCCATTTTAAAAATGCGCAAAAATTTAGGCGGCAGGCTGACCTAGAATTTTGGCAGAGTTTCGGGTTGAAACCGACAATCTTATATGTGTGTCCTAGGCTTGACACCTATATGCGGGTATGCAGTTGGCTGGGTGAATCGGAAAGGGTTCCCCCTTTTGGAGTGACTTCCATGATATGCGCCTTGCTCTTGCGAGCAATCGGTACGTGTGGACAAGCCATTTGATATACCTGAGTGTACGTGAATTTCCTCACTATATACTTCTTGGGGATGGTACATGTGAGAGAAAATTCGATATACTTGGCGTATGTGAACGAGTTCCCTGCGATATATATCCCGTCATGACTTTGGTCAAGTGGTACGATGCGGGGGAACCGTTCAATATAGGTCAAAGGTACTTGGTTAATGGAAGGTGAGAGTCATATCGCTTAGGCTAACTGCGCTCTGCCGGACCAGTGCCCATCACGAAGTGACCCTCCAGTTACTGGACTAAATTTGGTCAATCACAATGATCTTTGGTGATATTGTGTGAATGATGCATGATTCTCTTATTAGTATCTTATGATGAGAACGTCTTTCTTGATTATGCCAAATAGGGAGCAAAGTACAAGTACCAATGATACACCAAGTATGGATGGGTTATGCGTGCAACATATGGACATATGTGATCCTGAGTGCACGTGGTGTGAAGTGTACATGGGGAATTTTTCTACAAGTGTGTGAATAGAAGCATAAGTATGGGGTACACATGGAAAAGGGGAACATGCAAAATGGGGGAAAATATAAACAAGCATAACATCCATGTAAATAGAGTCTAGCCCTCAAAATAAATTCCCTAGTGGAGTCTCCACTTTGTCCATCCCCCGATCCTCGCGAAGGGTGAGAGAGGAGGATCCTAGGTCTCGCGCATCCCTCCCGGGAGCGCTTCGGCCGGTGTCCTTGATGAGGTGAAAAATGCAGATAGATGGAGTTGCCAGTCTATTTTACTCAAAAGAGACAAAAGAAAGGGAGCCATCCCGAAGGACATCATTCAAAGACATACTGATACATACGAAACCAAAATGATTCAAAAAGGGTCCGGAGGTTAAGTTACGAAATGGGAAGGTGTTAGGCACCCATTCCGCCCTTACGGTCTCTCATGGGTTTTTTATTATTTTCCTTTATTTTTCCCGTGATATGTGTGCATGTGTATATGTAGTGGAGATAGGAATCATCGACTTGTATTATGGAAGGGATAAAGCGAGTCAACCGTAGGAATGTTCATAAAGATAATATTAGAAAATAGGATTTATGCGATTATCCTTGCGTTGATCGTTATAATGGAACGATAATGCATGTAGAATAATACGCCACTAAGAACAAATATATATATATATATATATATATATATATATATATTACTTTGTTGACCACAACCAATAAAGTTAATTTATATACTCTAGTGCAGGGTCTGGGACCTACCGCTAGGCAGTCTCTTTTAGGCTCCTTCGGAAAATCGGTCGGAAAGCAGAAATCGTTGATCCTAATCACATACAGGGCAAACTGTTGGAAAGGTAATCCAGAGACCTTGGATAGTCCTTTGGACCTCTCCCGGGTCTGAGAGTTGACTTTGGGTCAAATGGGGCTCTGAAGCACTCATCGGTACTTTGGACGGGGAAACTTCAGACGCAAACGGATCGTTCGTCTATATGGTAAGTTAGAATGACCCATAGGTTGGACCGTTGGAAAGGTTAGGAGATGTACTTCAACATTTCAAAGAGGTTGACCCAGTTTGGGGAGTTGAGTTTTGTCAACTAGGGCCTGAAAGCATCCGGTGACCTTTCAGAGTAAAACAGATATTTTGTCCGTACCGTAAGTCAGAATCGTGCACGAGGCAGGATGTTGGAAAGGGGTTTCAGTTTCCTTTGAAGATTCATTTAGTCTCGATCGAGCTTAAGAGTTGAATTTGGTAAAATGGAGTCCGAGAGCGCCCGATGGCCTCCTGATCGGGTTTTTAAGGAAATTGGGTCGTTTGTCAACATGGTAAGTGAGAATCACGCACGGGATAGACTGTTGGAAAGGGGGTTTAGTGCCCTTCGAAGATTCATTCAGTCTCGATCGAGATGAAGATTTTGAATTTTTGGTCAAATGGAGTCTGGGAATGTCCAATGACCTCTAGGTCAGTTCTCGGGGTATGACTTAGGTTGGAAGTGATGACGGGAGGTGCTAGGTACCTAAGGAGAGTTCAGGGGGTAATTGAATGGGGTTTTTACAATATTGAGAGCATAATCATTATTTTTCCCAATCTTGAGGATTTCCTCTTCGGAGAAAGAGAGCATTCTTGTAGAGGTCAGAGATCCAACCAAATTCAGAGCTTCTTCTAGCATGGTAGACGGAGGGACTGTGGACCTGGTGAGTAGATTTATCAAAGCATATTTATGCAGCTGAGAATACATAAAGAGTCCCCATAGAGTGATGTTATACTAGGTCTTTTTCAACTGATCGAGGACCTTACTCTCCTTGAGAGTCATTTCTGGCATAGGAAGATTCTTAACACCTTTCCCTTTGTCATGTGCTAATGAGGGGGGTTTGGAATTTTGTAATGTCTCCTTGACCTGGTCGTATAGTTCATAGAAGTAGGGAAAAAGATAAACCTTATTTCCTCATCAATCTTGGGTTATTCAGCCACCCCGTTGATCTCTCCTAGTAACTCCTCAAATGATATCATCCCACATATATCGACTACCGAGCTAGTCCTTTATGAATTTTTCTCCTCATCTGAATCATCGAATTCATCTCCTTATCTGGTGGTGATAATATTTTCTTTCCATGAAAAGTCAATACACTCCACAACTTTAATGATTTTTCATATAAATCCTCCCATTCGGCGGGGAGGTGTAAAGGTGAAGGAACCAGACATCCTTGTAAATTTTGAGCATCTAACAGTTCAGACATGCTGGTAATATCACCAATTTATTGAAATAAATCTTCCATAATCTGGCCGACATCATCTAGACTGACTTCTTCGGGAGGTACTACCCAACTGTCTGATTCCTCAACCCATTTCTATGCTTCAAAGAACAGCGTACTAAATCTTTGGCAATCGATAATCATCTAGGATGTCAATTTCAACCCGAACTCAAGGAGTTTATTTAGTACTTCTGATAATGCCATACTTCTATCTTTAGAACAGGTAGGGACGACGATGCATGCTCTGGTAAGGGGTGATAGTGCCCGATCTGCGAGGGTGGTAGCATATAAGAGGAAATATGGGCAAGTTTGGAGAGGTTTAGGAGAGTACATGTGTATGATGGGTAATTATCTTGGTGTAATATGGGTTAATGGATCCAAGTTTAGGTCTTCTTCCAATAAAATGGCATTAGTATAGTTTGGGAGCAGATTGTGAGTAATGTTTGGCTTAGGATTGGTTGGTGTGGCAATGACACCTTAGTTGATCACACGTTGGATAATGTTTCGAAGGTGACAACATTGGACGGTGGTATGGCCAGCAATTTGATGTAAGTCATAAACGGAATATGGTTTGAATTTTTTGAGAATTGGGTTTGGTAACGGGCGAGGATTCAGTGGATTGATAAGGTTTTGGCTTATGAGGGACTGGTAAAATTTAGAGAGGGGATCATGGAGATCGATGTATTCCTATTGGATTGGGACATGGAGGTTTTCTGGTGCATATAAAATGGCTATTTGAGAAATGTTGTTAATGGTTGAGACTGCAGAACCGACTATCTTTTCATACATCCTTGGAGTGAACTGTCCAGAAACTTTCTTCGGTTCAAATTCTATCTTGACAAAGCCTTCTTCAATCTCCACTCTTTCTTCTTGGATATCTCTAAAATGAGGGTAGTATTGTCCTCAAATCATCGCTCGAACATGGGGTAAGAAGTTCTTTTTTATGATGCTGACTTGCTCCTCCTCGGAAGGTCAGTTGGACATGGTGGAAAAGTTCTCTCTCCACCTTGTTGTGAAGGTGCTAATTGATTCCTTAGGATTTTATTTGAGCATCTCTAAATACTGATGGGTAACTTCTAACTCTTCATTATACTTATATTGTGACATGAATTCTCGAGCTATATCTTTCCATCTACGAATTCTGAACTCTTGTAGAGATAAGAACCAGTGAAGGGCACTGTCCTTCGAAATTTGCTAAACTATTTAGGCCATTATTTTTTCGAAATCCCCTAGCAGAGTCATGGCTTGGTGATAAGCGAGAAGAGGAACAATCGGAGGTTCGCTACCTCTGATCTTCTCGATGTTGGGTATCTTGAACTTTTCTAACAACCTCGCTTTCGAATAGGGAGACATGTGGGCATTGTCCATGTAGTTTCCAGAGATTCTGACTTGGTAAAACTTCTTGGTTAGCATCTTGAGATCCTCCTTAACCTTGTTTCATTCCTTCTCTTTTGTATCAATGGTCATGGCTAAGCTAACCCCTTGATGGGTGAGATTCGGCCTAAGAAGCTGGGCAGGCGGTGACCCATTAGCACGAGGAGCACGTGGAGTATGGTGATATTCCTTGGGAATCTAAATAGGATCGAGTTCGGGAAGACCCATAGCGTGATGGAAGAGGACCTCAGTCTCTTCGATAATAGGGACCCGATTTCTTTGCATTTCACGGACCTCATCTTGCAAGCTGTCAATATTGGTAGTGAGCTGAATGAGGACTATCATTAGATATGGCTTCACAATCGGTACTTGATTTGTGTTCTCCAGGGAAAGAGGGTAAATTGCAAACTCGGATAAAGTGAGGGAACTGATGGATATTCAGGGCGGTTCTACTGAAAACCGAAGCTAATAGGGAGCCAGGCCAATGGTGTGAGATCGATCCGAGAAAGAGGAAAATAAAATTTATTTTTGAAAGAGAAAAGGGAAAAACCGTTATTTTAAAAACGGGGGAAAATATTTTTGACATTTTGGAAAAAAGATGAATGCAAAATGTTTTGAATAAAGGGGAGGAAAAATATTTTTGGTACGAGAAAGGGGAAAATATTTTTGGTATTTTTTTTTTATAAAGAAGAAAGAAATGTTTTTGATATTATCTTTGGAAAATAGGAAAAAAATGAGAGACATATCTCAGCATGATTATTATGATTCTTATGTTCTCACTTGTATTAGGTTTACCTAAATGCAAAAAGAAATGTCGAAAGAAACATGAGCCTGGAAAAATTGGGTTTGAAAAATATGAGAAAATATGGTTGGACTTGTTACTAGGCTCATGGCCAGGGTCCCATTTTAAGAATTACGTAAACATTTGGGTGTCATACCGACCCTTCATTCCTACAGAAATTCGGGTAGAAACTGACGATTAAATATGAGTGTCCTAGGTCTGACGCCTATATGAGGGTATGCATTTGTTGGGTTAATTGTAAAAGTGTTCCCCCTTTGGCATGACTTCCACGATATACGTCTTGCTTTTGAGGGCAATCGGTACGTGTAGAAAAGCCATTTGATATACCTGAGTGTACGTGAATTTCCTCATAATATACCTCATGGGGACAGTACGTGTGATAGAGAATTCGATATACTCAATGTATATGAATGAGTTCCCTATAATATACCTCCCGTCATGACTTCGGTCAAGCAGTACGATGCAGGGGGGAACCGTTCGATACACGTCGAAGGTACTTAGCCCATGGAAGGTGAGAGTCATATCGCTTAGGATAGTTGTGACCTGCCGGACTAGCTCCCATCACGAAGTTACACTCTAGTTACGGGACAAAATTTGGTTAATATCAATTCTCTTTGGTGATGTGGAGTGCAAAAATGCATGATTCTTTTATTAGTATCTTATGGAGGGTATCTTTATTGATGAGCATTATGCCAAGCAGGGGATCATGTGCGATTATATAATGTAAATCTATACTAATCATGGATAAGTGAGAGTTAGTGATGTGAGACTATCCAAAAGTGAGTGTGTGGTAGTGAACCTAAGCATGGATCATTTAAGAGTGGAATGTGATAAGTGTGAGCGTGTGTTAGTCACACCTAAGCATGGATTACTAAGTGAAATGTGCAACATATGGATATAAGTGATCCTAGATGCACATTGTGTGAAGTGTACATGGAGAATTTCTACGAGTGAGTAGTGATATAAGTATAAGGTATATAAGTGCAAGAAATAATAGAGGAGAAAAAGGCAACATACATGTAGGTTCATACGCACACAAGGAAACAAAACACCCATGCGAACAAAGTCTGGACATCTTATGAATATCCCCAGCAGAGTCGCCACTGTGACCATCCCGATCCGAGCTTGGCGGCTCGGAGAGGTCTCACGTCCCGCTCGGGGGCGCTTCAGTCATTGTCGGTGTGGGGTATATATAAGGAGATAAAGTCGCCAGCCTATTTTTCTCAAAATAGAAAAAATTACATGTGGCCGCTATAACACCCCGTAATTTTGAAGATTTAAAATTTAATTATTTTTTGGGAGAAATAAAAATATTTGAATTGGAGGAACTTAAATTTATGATTTAGAGAATTTATTTGAGTGGGAAGAATTATTTATATTTGGCGACTTTAAGTTAAATTGTTCAAATTTATGTGCATCGCATTTTTGAGGTCTGGAGAATGTTATAAGGTATTTCAGAAGACAATTCTGAGTGCGCGGTTGAGTCTGTATGGGTCGATATAGTCAGAAAAGAGTACTCGGGGGTAGTAATTGGGTCTTGGAGCATTTTTGGGCATAGCCAGGCCCACACGAGGTGATTCGGGCCATTTTAATTAGGCCCATGTGGAAAAAAATGGGATTAGGGGTTTTAAACCTAATTGGGGAAGTGTTGAACGGCAGTTAACAATTATAAACCTAGGGTTTGAGAGAGACAGGGAGGAAACAAATCAAGAAGCAAATTGGGGACCTTTTTTGAGACAAATCGAGGAACAAAGTGAGTGTTCATCATCAACACCTTCTCTATGCCAATGGTTCAGACTCTACGAACAATTAGAGGCAAGTGGTTAACTGTTTTGATTTTAAATTGTTGATAATCAATTCATAATATGGGAGGTGTAAACCAAAATTCATTTTGGGTGGGTATTCATGTAAAATTGGGTTTATAGTAATTGATACACTTTAATGGGATTAAGGGTGAAATTTATTATGTTTATGATTCTGGAATGTAGAGGTGTGAATTGTATGTTAAAACCAGTAAGAATCGATGGTTAATTTATATTAATAGGAATGAAAATCGTATTGGAGATTTGAAACACGGATAAAACCCAAATTGGGAAAATGTTGGAATTAATGGAGATTAGTTGATTAATTAAGGTCTCTAGGATGTTTAGACCCTTTTATTATGTGGAGATAATGTTGGTTGTGATTGGGTAAGGGTTTGGAATGAAAACAAAAAGCTTGAGGGTTCATCAATGGATGAAACAGCAAGCCGAAGAAGACAAATACTTGTTCGATCGATCGATCGATTGACCCAGCGGATCGATCGATCGAGGGTCCCAGAATTTTGGCAGTTCGGCCTGTTTATACATATAATTGAAATTAATTTAGGATTTAATCCCCTAATTTTATTTAGTGATATATTCATATGTGACACATATTCCTTAGCAATTATAAAGGGGATATAATTGGGTTTCGGAGGGTGATAATTGTATGTCAAGGAACGAATAAATTTCAGGAATAAATTCGTAGATATTGGTTTTGGACCGAGGGAAAATGTTCGGATATTTTAGTTGAGTGGCACTACATTATTAAAGGAATCGAGGTGTAATTAATTAGTTAAGGGGGAAATATAGAATCAGGTATTAACGATGGTACGACCCAAGTGAGCGAGTCCGAGTATAATGGTTGGGTGACACCAAGTGTTAAATTAATTGATGTGTAAATGAATTAAATTAGAGTAAAAAATCATAGACTCGGGTAAATATTATATAAATTAATGTGCAAAGTATTTATATAAGAGTCGGACCATAGACTTGGGGAAATATTATATTAATTGACGTGTGAATTAAATAAATTAGAGTCGGACCATAGACTCGGGGAGATGATAAATTAATAAGTGAGAAAATTAATTAAGTTGAGTCGGGCCACAGACTCGGGAAATTACAGGCTATTGTTACGGTTTTTTTTAGTTCACGATAAAGCCGGGGTTTATATTATATATATACGGTGTAGTGATAGTATATATATATATATATATATATATATATATGTGTGTGTGTGTGTGTGTGTGTGTGTGTGTGTGTGCGTGTGTGTATTGTGTGTGCTATTAAATATCAGTGACTAGATATTTATTTAATTTATATACTCTAGTGCTATCAAGGGAGGTTGTTCGATGTGGGTGAATCCCCTAGCTTGAGGAGTAGGGTGAGTATATCCCCAGGTCATAGCGCCCGGTATATGGTTAAGGGATTTATCTCACTTTCAGGGAAGGAGTATGACCACCTCCACTACGTTTATATTTTGGGCCAAGTTGGTGATCGATTCCAACTCGGGTAACTAGGTTATGTGAGCACACCTAGTAAGATAACACTTTAGAGGGGATCATCCGGGGAGGGTATACTCAGATGGATGGATGTGCACACACACACACACACGTGTGTGTGTGTGTGTGTGTGTGGTTGTTCTTAGTAAAGGTTCATATATAATGGTAGTAAATATTATATGCGGGAAATAATACAGTGTGTGATGTATATACTTTATATAATTTGTGTCACAGTTATATGTTATGATTTAAAGGAAATTAATTAAGTTAATTGGTAAGATAAATTATAATTCAGAAATTATTGTACTCGGGTTAGAGTAGTATGGCAAGGGGAGATTATACCAGGACTAGTTGGACGAGGTAGTACAACTAGGTGGGATTAAGGTAACCATTAGGTGTGCACATTAGTGGAGGGATTAGTATGTCGTCGAGGGAGTGCGACACTAACTTAATTATGAAGCACATTCATGCATTTTAAATTACTGCAGTTAATTCACTTGCTAAATATTTTCAAAATATTTTGGGTTCTAACCCTTGCTATAAAATTAATTTCAAAACCTTTTAGGTGTCCAGCCATAGGGACGCCAGGATTGATATTCTATTCAAGGGACACGGAGCTGTGGTATATGTGAATGCTAGCAGGAGTTTGGATTAGATGCATCGTTCATTCATTCCTAAAGTAGGAAACATTTATCAGTTTCAATTTTATTTAGGGCATGTCGCCCAGACTTTTCAATTGTAGTTTTCAGATTTATTTATCCAGGTGTTGGATGCTTGTAATGGACTTTACTTTGGTGACTGATCATTTATTCGGCATGTAGTTTATTATTTATTCACTTTATTTATTCCAATCGTGGTGTATGACTCATATTATCTTTCCGCGTGTTATTGGTTGTTTAATTAAAAAGATAAAATTTGGCACCAGCTTTTTGGAATACTAGGTGGTTAGTATGTTTTAAAAAGATTTTCGACAGTGATGCTAAGGATGAACCAACTGGGATTCCTGTTTTCATTTGGCATAATACTGATCACCCAGTATTTTATTAGGCGGGGTGTCACAGCCGCCTCGAGAGGACGACATCAAAGACAAACTAATGCATAAGAAAACAATAGTTTGGAGGGTGCGGGGCTAAGTTACGGAATGCGAAGGTGTTAGGCACCCATCCCACCCTTTCGATCTCTCATGGGCTTGTGTTAGTATTTTCCTTTATTTCTCCGTGAAATATGTGTGCTTGTATATATAATGGAGGTAGGAATCACTCAAATCATGTCATGGAAAAGATAGACTGAATCATCCAGAGAAATGTTCCCAAAGATAATATATATATATATATATGATTTATGCGCTTATCACGATATTGACCACTATGGAGAAATGACAATATATGTCGGATGAAGCGCTAAAAAATAATTACGAAAATATAATAATGCAAGAATATGACGAAATATAGGAATATAGATTTTATGAAAATTGGAAAATCGAAAGTGGAACTCGAGTCTTGGGTTTTAATCCCAAATGCCTACATAGCCTATAAAGATATTAAAGTCCATATAGTTCGCATGCGGCGTGAGGTTGGGGTTTTATCCCATAAATATTTAAATTGCCTCAAAAAAATACTAAAAAACTCCCACATTACAATTACCGTAATTTGTTTGATTTCTTTATTTAATCATAATTAATTATATTAAATAATTCTGATTACACTCCAATTTAATTATCTCAAAAATGATCCGGACATAATGAAGTCTTATTTGCAAAGTTGATTATGGTATATAATATGCTTTTTTGTATTGAGTTTTCAATACCCGCTTGGTCAAATCAATTTTCTATTAATTTATTTTAACCAACATCTAATTGTTTCATTGATTCCAATACTTAACTTATTTTCTACTCCACCTAGATTATAAAAAGATCCACTAGATGGCTTTTACTTGGTGAAAACAAACATAAAAGACTATCAAGGGGATATCACAATCTGCGGTTGTAATACCTAGTATTTTTATGCATATTATTTAATTAATTAAATTATAGAAATTAATAATATGTTATTGTTGTGACTAGAGATATCACCATTTATATTGTTATATGTTATTTAAGTTGGTTTAGAATTATGACTTATGACATGGTGATTAATTAATAAAATTAATTAATATTTGGCTCGTATTGGGAAATTATTAAATAACCGAGTTATTAGTGAAGTGATTTGTTATATTTTTATAACGGGCTAGTGGACGCTTAAAATTTCCGTTTTTTAGTTTAAAATGGTGAAATTTAAGCATATTGGGTTATTATAGGGCTTTTGTGGTTTTTTTAGACCATTTGGAGACTATTTTGGACTTTTTTGTTAGCCCAACCCTAATTTCGTGGTTAAGAGTTATAAGGGGTCATTCAAGGCCGAGGTTGGGTCTAGGTGGAGTAGGCGGCCATCTGAAGAAAAAAAACAGGTATATGAATTTTTTTTAGAATGTATTAGAAAAACTAATGAAAAATATTCAATATTTTAAAATCTAAAGAAAAACAAATTTAGGGGCCCCAAAAAACATAATTGTCACATTTTAAATAATTTACAAATAAAAACGGCCTTAATATATAAAACAAAAACAAATTAAAAATTTAACCCATTCCAACTCCCACCCACACTGACTTGCATCTAATTAATACCACATTTATCTTTTGTATTAACTTTGCATCCCTATAACTTTAGCTACTTTTTTCTTCTCTTCTCTTCCACAAATCAAATACATTTACATATCAACCACCACCACCCATTTTCGGAATTACCCCCCACATCTCCTACACCCCCACCCATTCTCGAGCTTACACACCCCCATCCCACCCCCACTTATGTTCGAAAAAATAGCCCCCTTTCATCTCCCCTTTTTTTTGTCAAAATACCAATAAATTAAGACTTTACAAATCCCTATTTCAAAAAACCCAAAACCTAGTGTTTAAAAAAGATTGTTAAAATCCCTCAAAGTTATACCCAGGGTTTTTGTTTGGGGAAGAAACCGAAGAGTCCGAGATTGGGTAAGTAAATCTAGGGATTTTTTTAATGTTTTAGTTATTTCTTCTTAGTACTAACGTTTTTTGTATTTTTTGTACGTTTCAACAATTTTTCACTATAACAACTTGGAAAAGGAGCCTCTCAATCAAGTAAAGGTTGATTCAACACAAAAGGTGTTATTGTTCCTTTATTATACCTCTTCATAATATTATTATGTTTTGTTTGTTTGATTAAATATTATTGTGCTTGTTTTGTTGTTGTGTGATTAGTCGTATGTCAATTATAAAATATCCTACTGGTCATGAAAAAGAAAAAAGACAAAAGCAAATAAAGAAGAAACAAAGAAAATTAGTGGGTTCACTAAATAAATATTTTAATAAAATGACAAAAAATAAAAACGCGATAAATGTAAAAAATGAAAATATGAAAAATATAGTAAATGATGTAAAAATGAAAATGTGGAAAATATAATAAATGATGTGGATAATGTTATTGAAAATGAAGATGTGGCAAGTTTACATAATGTAGATATTTATGATCCAGCTAATTGAAAAAATATTGAACAAAATTTGATGGATACGTTAGTGAAAAAGGGCCTAATAAGAGACTATGACATTGCTTTCCCTAAAGATAATGTAAAGAGACACTATTCTAGTATACATTATACTTGTACCTAAAAAAATGGGGGAAAAGGTAATGGAGATTGTCTAGTATACCCAGGAGCCATTAATAAGACTTATTAATTTTCTTGTAAGTTTTTTTAAAAAGAATTTATATGGAACTTAATTAGCAAATGAAGGAGTTCATAATTAGAAAAATATAAGTCTGCGACTTAAGAGTATTCAAAATCGTTGTGAACATGTAAATAATATGCAACAATGGTATGAATTAGTAACTAGATTCCAAAACCATAAAACAATTGACAAAAATACCCAAAATCAAATTGTGGAAGAAAAAGAAAGATGGAGACACATATTAAAGTGAATAGTTGTGGTAGTACAAGCTCCGTCAATGGGAAACTTAACTTTTCGTGGGCTAATGAAAAAATTATCGACAATGATAATGAGGATTTTCTAACTTTCATAGATATAATTGTTACATTTTGAGTTAATAATTTTTTACATGTAATAAATTAAGCATTTATGTCATCAAGAAGTAGATTTGATCTAGTTAAAAAGTATGAGGAATTTTTTTGATTTTTGTTCAATTTGCATAATTGGAAACCTTAGATGTGTAACATCCTGCGTAATTTGAGGGTATTTTAAATTAATTTTCAACAAAATAGAGGAAAATAAAGTTTTTTATTTAATTATTTTTCTCGCTCAAAAATGTTGAGACTTATTTTTTAAGATGAGATTTTTAATCGGTTTTAAAGTTGGAGCTAAAACGGATTTTTAAAGATTATCCCTTGGTTTTATTTTAAGTTGGAAGATTCAAAATCCCCGAGGAATCGATCGATCGACTGCAGGGGATCAATCGATCGACCTCAACAGTTTTCGAGAGCTGGAAGTTTTTTGAAGAGTTTTGTTTGGTTTAACTTCCTATTCTTTAACCTTATAAAAAGGGGTCATGGGAGACCTTTTCTAAAGAATTTTTTGCCACATAAATATGCAGTAACCTTTTCATATATTCCTCTCTTTTTATATACATATAGCCCCTTTATATTATCATATTCAACCTTTGTTTTTGGAGGTGTTCTTGGGGCTTCTTTGATACTGGAGCTTGAAGATGATTTGTGGATCCTTGTGAGATGATTTTGATTGTTTAATTTGAGTTTCTGGGCATATTCATGTTGGTTTCTTATTTTGGTTTAAGGTATGGGATTTTACACAATATGCCCTTTAATCTCTCGAGAGTTATTCCTTTTGATTTCATGTGATTATTAAACTCATATTTGAATTACTAAACTCTTTTGGAATCTGAAAATTATTATTGTAATCTAATTTTGATTCATGTGATATTATATTTGTGTTGAGTATGTTGTCATGAGATTTTAATATGGCACAAAGGTTGGGCACTCCAAGATTTCAATTTTTGGCTACTTGATAAAGTATGGGCGTGGTATGGTGAGGCATGGTGACCCAAATAATGTGTTGTTGAGAAATAATATTGATAAAATTCTTGTGAGATTGACATTTGATTTGAATATTCTTACTCGTATTGTTATGCTTTATTCACCGCTAATATTTGTTGAGTATCTTTCATGTCTATTGTGTACTTCCCCATATTTTTTCTTAGAGGCAGTTTAGCACGGATTTGGGCATTATGGAATAATTGGAGATTGATTTTTTAGCTAGGATATATTGGGAAGAATATTCGAGTGTACAAAATGAGAGGGTTTGTATTTATTTTTTTGGTATAGAGCATTGGCGATTTATTTTATCTCGATTTAGATATTTGTATTATTTCGAGAGACATTTGTTGTATTTAATTTGAGAATTGAGATTAGTGGATTCTTTGATTTTTATATTGTGGGATTTATTTGAATGATTTATACCTTGCTGATTATGGATTTGGTTAGTTTATCAAGTATCTCTCCTCTCTCCCAGACGAGGTGTTACAAGATGATGATAGCTTAAATAGTTATTGCATTAATCTTGAAAATTATCTAACACATATAATATTTGTGATATTGATGAACATCAATTGTTTTGTGAATTTAAAATTTTGAAAAGGTCTTTGCCAAAGGAAATAACAAAATCAACTAATGTGTTAGATTATATCAAAAGAATGAACTATATTTTTTCAAATTCTTGGATTGCCTATAGAATAATTTTGACAATAACCGTTACGTTTACCTCAGGAGAAATAAGATTTTCAAAATTAAAATTGATAAAAAATTACCTCATTCTACCATGGCTCAAGAGAGAATAAATGGATTAGGTACATTATCAATAGAAAAAGAATTGTTATATGACCTTGATTTTGATGATTTAATTGATAATTTTGCATCAAAAAAGGAAGAAGAACACACTTTCTTTTATAATTATTAAAACAATTATGACATAAAGGCCCCCAATTTGTTATTTGGTAGGGCCCACAAAATCTCAGAGTTGGCCCTGCGGTCACTAGAAACCTTATGTATCATAAAACACAATTGGAGAGATGGGTTGGGATTTGGGTAATTTGAGTATTAGTGTGGATTCATTCCTAGATATGATGGATTGGGAGATATATATTCTTTGATGTGCATACATTCTTTGATATGCAAAATTTGAGAATCTAAGCATATGTATATTCCTTGAATTATATATGTTTTTCCCTTTTGAACTTTTGTAATATATTGAATTCTCTCCACATATTGGGAACCAAACAAATATGTATTCCATACTAGTTTAGAATCAATTGAGAGATTGGATTATTTCAAACACCTAAAGAGGAGAAAAATATTAAATGTATTCTTTTTTTTTTTGGTTATAAATTTCCATGCTACATAAAGTAAATGCAGATTAACAAAAGTGCATGTGTAGAATTTTTGGTTAACTTAGAACTATATGTTGTCGAGTGAGGAATACTGTGAAGTTGTTAGCATGTTCCTCTTAATGACTAATTTTCTGTTGTGGTTAGGTTTAGTCATTGGTCCCAACTAGTGGTAATATACTTAATACTTGATCTTGATGTTCCTTTGAATTAGATAATTATTTTTTTGCAAGTTGTCCTCTTAGCTATTGTAAAAAAAATTAATTGGTTCTTTCGTAAATAGTTTATGTATGTTTTTACTTAAAATGTGTAAGTAATTTTTGTATATTTGTGTAAAGACTCATGTGTTTTTGTTTTGGAATAGCAATGGGTTGGGCCGCTAAGATTGGGATAGGAAGGGCTAGTTACAGGTTAAGTAAAATTTGGGGAGGTAGTTGGGTGTATGTGGTTGTTTTGATAAATTGCATTTATTTTCATAATTTTTCAAACATGAGCTATAATTGTTGTTCCTGGAAACAATCACATTTTACATATCTCTTGAATCAACAAGTGTTTGGGTAGGAGCTCAATTCAATCAGAAGGGGTTCCTTTTTGGGTAATCATATCTAGAGTTCCATTTTGGATTGATGCAAAGATATATTAATGTAAGGACATCATTTACGATTGAGTTAGTTTCTGTGTAATCGACTTATTTCACGAACAACACTTGTTTGAGTCAGAGATAGATTTTTTATATTGTCACGATTCCCACATAGTCCACGACGTGCTTTTTAAAGGACGAAGTGGCCAATCTTCAAAGATATATCATGCCGTGTTAATTAGTGCACGTTTCATTTCTTCATATCTTATTGCATTCCGAGATACTCTTAGCTAACACATAATGTTTATGCGACTCAAAAATGTTTTAAGGATGTTATTTTGTTTATAAATGTTAAAATGATTTAAAAAAATTTTAACTTCATTTTATCTGAGAAAACATTGTTTAGACTCGTATGAATCTTTTCCTCCTATCTTGAACAATCAAACGACATCATCAGTTGTTCAAACTACATATCAGTGTCATTCAAACTTCATGGAAAATTTGTTCAATCGACTAGGCCAAGAAATTCAAACGACATAAGGATATCGTTAGAATGACCTGCTGACTTAAATTTTTTATTAAGGCATTCTTTTATAGAAATTCAGGGTGTGCATATTCAAAAATACAAAACAGAACAATTATGTTTTTCTGCATTTGTTCATTAAGGGTTTCAAAGATAAAACCCTCCTTATAGTTTTAACGATCCGAGCTTTCATACATAATTACTATATAGATCTTGTTTGCAGCATTAGTTTGTTTATATATGTTAAATAAGTTATTTGTTGGAGTGTTGTGGTGAAAAAAAGATGAAGGTCGTGTTCCTAATTGTAGGCGATTGCTAAAGCTGCATTGGTGGATACCTACAATACCCCGCACTTTTATGGATATTCAAATTACATAAGTGGGTGTAATTTGGAAATTTGAGGGGTTATTATTAATAGTAATTTTGGAGTTTATGAGCGTATTATGATTACCGACGTGTGTTACATTTACTTTGGGGACTAAGTAAATGAGTCAAAATCTTCCTATGTCATGTTGCAATTGGGTAAAGCGAGGGGAATGATTTCACGGTGGAGAAAACACGTGTGAGAAGTATTAGGTCCGATTAGTGAATTTTAGTTAGGTGACTCGGATGGAGATTTCGAGTGCACGGTTGATTTCAGAATGGCAAAGATAGTCAGAATAGAGTACCCCGGGGTAGTATTTCAGTTCTAGGATTTTTTGAACTAGTAGGGACTCGCAATTGAGTAAGCGAGTCATTTTTGGGTTTATAAGGGACAAGCCCTTATTTATGTCTTATAAAGTCACGAGAGAGGGAGAGAAAGAAAGAAAAGAGAGAAAATATAGAAGAAGAAAGAAAGGAAGAAGGAAAAGAGGAGAGAAAAGTGTATTTCCGGCCAAACTCCACGGGATTCGACTCAAGGTCGTCGGATTTTATCCACCAGGAAAGTGCTTACTTGCTTTATTTAATTGAGTGTGTGTATCTCATATTATAGTTGGTAAACTATATAATTTTGCTTTTGAACCTTTAAAATATAATTGGGATAAATTGACTTTGGGTTAAAAAATTGATATATTGTTAACCCTTGATGATTTCTAGTGTTAAACCCATGTTAATGGGGTGTATATATGTATATAAATGGGATATAATGATAAATGGGAGTTTATTGGGTTTTAGGATTTAAATCCAAGAGAAATTGTTTTATCCCATAAATTAACTGATGTGTTAGCTATAAATCAGTGTTAGGATGATTATAGTGTTTTTAGTTGAGGTTAGAAACCATAAAATGGAGTTTGGGTGGATATTTGTGTATTTTGGAGAAGATGAAATTGCCCAAACAGTGAACTCCGAACAGGGCGAATCGATTCGGGTCTAGACCGAATCGATTCTCATAAGGAAACCTTTAAGCCTATCTCAGGCCGAATGATTCGGATCAGGACCGAATTGATTCATGTTTGATTACCTGTTTGCAAAACACTTTCCGAATTGATTAAGATTGAGACCGAATCGATTCGCTAGCCTGAATGGATTCGCGTTAGGGGCAAATCGATTCGCCTTTGCTAAATTTGGCAGTTTTTTCCCTTAAGAGTATGTGGAGTTAAATTATAATTGGAGATTATTATAGGGGATTATAGATGTGATATTAGGACTCCTAGATAATGGATTTGAGGGTGAGTAAACCTCGGGTTGGAAGATAAAACCATGGATTAGTTGAGTGTAGAATCTGGGGTATGGACTTAGTGAATGTTTAGGGCGAGAAACATTCAAGATAGGTCTTCGGCAAATCCGTATAGGTATGTTTATGAGGATTAGAATAAATATGGGCCGATTGCATTTGAATGAATCCTAGGATGCGAACAAGATGGATTTGTGGATAGGGGCACGAGATGACTAAGCTACTATCTGGTAGGTCTTTGTTGACGGATATTATAATAGGTGACGCGACACCTATAGGAGTAAGATAAGTAGCGCGTATACTTATTTAATGATTACGAATTAGGATATTCGTAATTTGATATAAATCCTTAAAGAGTGATTAAGGTAAGTAAATTTAAGTGTGTGAATACTTAGATACTATTACGAATGGGCACATTCGGGATTTTGGCTATCGCTATGAAAGTTGGCAATTATAGGTAGGATATATATATTGATGAATGAGATGCATTATATATGCGGGTGTGTTATAGTTTATATACATATACGATTTGGTTATAAATATATCGGTATGTGAAAGGTATATTTATGTATGTATTTATCTCTAGTGCTATCTAGGGAGGTTGCGCGGTGTGGGTGAATCCCCTGGCTTGAGGAGCACGAAGAGTATAGTCCCCAAGTCATATCGTCCCGTATATGGGTTTGACGATGAGTCCATTTTTAGGAGGGAATATGACCACCTTCACCATTTAGTATTTTTCCATGATCTTGAGTGAGTCGGACTTGGTACCCGGGTTAAGTGTGCTCACCTGGAGGATGGTAGCATTATGAGACTGCATCCCCGAGTTATAGATTGGTGGGATGGTTAGTATAATCATACTTGTTGTGTATAGTATATTGCTTGTATATGAAGATGTGAATTCATATAATTTGTAATTATAAAGAAGAAAATGAATAAGTTTTTATTCTTAGTCCGGGTAACTTACATCCGGATGAAAAATGTGATTCGTATATTAAAGTGAGAATTGTATATACGAGGGATTAAATACTAAGTGAAAGTGGTATTTTAAAACTAGTGAACGTTTAGGAATATGAACGGTATATATATGAGAACTATATATTACTTTGTTGACCAAAGCCAACAAAGTTAAGTAGTAGTGCATCGAAGGGGTTCCTTGTTTGGATTTCGCTTTGCGAGACACTCCACGCATGAACATTAACGACGTTGGGAGTGGAGAGATTAGTTATGCCTGGTAGCTTAACTAGGATGTTTAAAACGTATGCGTTAGGTGTGTACTTATAGAGGAAGGGTGAGGGGTATCTCATGGGAGTGAGATACCAATTTAAATATGACAGATTTCATATTTTAAAATATAGCATTTAAGAACTTGCTAAATATTTTCAAAACTCGGGCTCCGACCCATTTTATATATTTTCCCTCTCTTGCTATATGTATATTTTAGGTGTCCAGACACAGGGATGCCTGGATGATGATCCTTTCAAGTCAGACGTTGCTGCAGCAGATGTGGATGCATACAGGCTTATTTAAGATGCTTCTCTCCTTGTGATCTAGATAGGAAGCATTGTAGTAACATTCGGGATGATAGCCCAATTGTATTCATTTATTCTTTTACCACCCTTTTAGTGCGGCATTCGATTTGGTTGTATTATGTTATACCGGGTGTTCAGTTATTTTTTGTTTCATTTTAGTTTCGTGTGTATAAACTGTGTGAATGTTTTACTTGGTTTTCTTAAAAAGATTAGTTAAATAAAATTTTGACGCCAACCTAGTAGGTTATTAATAATTAAATTGGTTTTCGGAAGTGATGCTAAGAATGAACCATATGAGACTCATGTTTCAATTTGTTATAGGATTGACCACCCGGTATTTTATTAGGCGAGGTGTCAGAGATGGTATCAGAGCATCAGGTTCTAGTGTCATTTGGAATCTGTGCTTACGTACTACGGTTTCAGTGTTGCCTTCAATTTGAGATAGAGCCTTATGATTTGGATTGTTTATTCCTATTATGAGATTTCGTTCTCCTGCTATTAGGTAAGATTATAGTAAATCTTTTGCGTTCTCGTGTGATGTTTATGCGCTGATCGACGAGGGGCGACTAGGTAAGTCCGTGATGAGGGCAGCAGGAGACGGGGCTTAATTGGAGTTGCAAGATGAATCGGGGACAAGGACCATCATGAGGTCACTCTTTGTGTGCCATGGGTATGTATTACTGCAACGACTACTAGAGTGTAGTAGTTATAAATATCCATGTACCGCTATGGTAGAGAGTGGTGCTAAATTGGAATTTACCAGTGAAGATGATTGGGAATAAGTTTGATGGATCTTCAATAAGGACCATTTGCTGAAGCACAAGTTATGTAGAGGCAATGCAATGTTATAGAATGGAAGTAGAATGATCAAAACCTTTGGCCTAGAGCAGGGTATAGAAATGACCATATGTGAAAATTTGAGGGAAATTTTTTCACTCATTGCAGAAATGTTATAATGGTGGGCGCAGTGGTCACCATATTTATGGGAGCAAAATGTTTGGCTCATAGAGGGATCTTATGGATGAATTTAATCGTGAGTTCCTTTACTTTATCAGAAATGAAGACAATGCAGTTTCTAAATCTTTCACGTGAGGACCGGTCAGGGGCCGACAATGAATAAGAGTTATATGGTTCAGTGAACTTTGTACCTGATGAGGTAGGTACAATGAAGAGTGAGTCCTTCAGTGGAATTATAGGATCGTTAGTAAGTGTTGCTAACACTTATAGGGAATTTGTGAAACCCCCATAGGTAGACATCCACCCGAGGATTCTTTGAAACAGGGTAGTTGAGGCCAGTAATGTGTTTCCTTTATGTTCGAAGGAGCTAAGGGATCCATAAGGGTGATTGTCAGGATCGAGACTATAGAGTCCAAGATACTGATAAGCTTAAAATGGTTAGGGAGGCCTGAGAGGTGGAATATGGTGATGAGGGACGCAAAACCACACACTTTGATCTTGCCCGATGTGGGATGAAGGACAAGAGTAGGGTGTCTAAGTTGGGCATTGATTAGAGAAATTTCTGGTTCAGTTAAGACAAGTGTACTGTGTCTAGGAACCGTTGGAGCAGTCAGGGGTTATTGTCAAGGTTGTTATTATGATTTTCACCTCAGACGAAGGAGATATATTTTGTGTGACAATATCGAGTCACATTATATTATTATTAAGCCCTAGATTCGTGTGCATAATTCGAGTTTAATTGTAGTATTTTTAATGTTACAGAATGTATATTTATATGTTTTTCTGCGATAACGGGACTCTATTGTTATCTTAATTCATTGGGGAAGCGGGTGTTGGTACTTTGAGCTTATATTTGGGTTGTATTAGTCGTTTTTTGTGTGTTATATTATGTTATTGTATGATCGGTGCGATAGTAGGCTAGTGATTGCAAGGCTATCGTATTTGTAGTTCCAGGGTGGAATGGGTTATTTTTGTGATATCTCACCTGAATACAGGTTTAGCTCGCCTTTAGTATGAGTAGATGGAACTTTGATGAGTAGATGTTTCATTATCATGATTTTAGTGCATGGGGACCTTATAGATTTAAGGTATACAATATTTATTATCGAGTTGTGAGTTTATGCTCGTTGTTATTCGCACAATGGACTTAGTGTGAGTACGAGCACTTTGTGGTGTGTCTCCTTGAGAGAAGTAGGAGTTTGGACCACATTTTTTTCGTAGATGGGATGGGAACATCCTGGTTGTATGTTTTAAGTTAACAGACCTCCACGACAAACAAAGTTAAGTAGTAGTGTATCAGAGGGGTTCCTTTTTTGGATTTCGCTTTGTAAGACACCCCACGCATGAACCTTAATGAAGTTGGGAGTGGAGAGAAGTTATTGGATTATAGGATATTGGTTTTGGATGTTATATTAGCTGAAAGTATGGTGTCATTCATAATGTGGGAACGACATATCACCCACAAATGAATGGACATGCCGAATTGGAAAATCGTGAAATCAAGCACATACTAGAGAAGTCCCTAAATCCCGACCAGAAAGATTGGTCCCTTCGATTGAACGATTCGCTATGGGCCTACCGTACCGCATACAAGAACCCCCTAGGAATGTTCCCATTCCGCTTTATGTATGGAAAACCTTGCCATCTTCCCGTTGAGTTGGAGCACAAGGAGTATTGGGCAATCAACAGGTTAAATTACGATATGGACAAAGCCGGTGAAGCTCACCATCTTCAACTAAATGAGTTAGAGGAGATACGCAACGATGCGTATGAGAATGCCAAGATTTCAAAATCTCGAATGAAACTAGCACATGATAAGATGATTCGACGAAAAGAGTTTCAACCGGGACAAAAGGTACTCCTCTATAACTCCCGACTTCATCTATTTCTGGGTAAATTGCCATCCCGATGGACTATTCCAATCATTGTGAAAAGCGTATTCCCCTATGCAACAGTAGAATTGGAAGATCCAAACGGGGTGAACACATTCAAAGTCAATGGATAATGCCTAAAGCTATATGTTGAGGCGTGCGTAGAAGAGATCGACACCATTTGGTTATTGGACCCCGTCTACGGGGTAAAGTGAGCTTGAATTAAGAGGTCATCGCACCCCCAACGAGTATGTGGTGAATTTTTATGTATAGTTAGAGTCCGTAGGTAGGTTATGAGAGGTTAGGGTTTGGATTAAGCACATAAACACACACTTCGTGAGGGTGCCGAGGAAGTCCAAGTGTGAGAATAAGTAGAATAGTGTTCGAAAAGTCGAGGGTGCTATAAATTCTGAGTGGAGAGATTTTGTTCTAAGGCGAACCGAACCGAATCCCCTGTCCCATATCGGTTCGGCTGTGATAAATCGAGAAAAAAAAATCCTCGACTCAGATCGGTCTTCCTGTACCAGATCGGTTCGGATTCTGCAGTTTTGCCTTTGCCCGAGATACCTCCACTTGGCCCAATCCCTTCATTTCCCACCTTTCACACCCCTCTTTCCCTCCAAACGTCCTTCCCTTCTTTGCCTCAAAATTCCTCCCCACAAACCCACCCCCTACCAATATATTCTCCCTCTAACCTACCATTCCTCCACACCTCCATCCCTTATTCCCTCTCTAAACCTTTCTCTCCCATTTCCACCACCCCCAGAATTTCCCATGGAAAATCCTGGTCTGCCCCCAAAATATATGTCTACCGAGGTCCTTCCTAACGGTAACGGGGAATATCGCACTCACATGGAGCGCATTTGGTATGAGAAATTTTTTAACATATCCCTCCATCTTCACATCGAGCTCATCATTAACTGGGACAAGTTGCCCCGCTCGCTCACCACTCTTTTCAGTCGACGGGGGTGGACGTAATATCTCGTCGAACCCCACAGTGTAGTGTGGGCCGATAAGGTCCGATCTTTTTATGGCTCTCTTGTCCGCACGGGCGAGTTTGAGGGCCAAGCTTTTGTGGACGGTCGCCCCATCCCTTTCTCCTTAGCTATTCTTTCCCAAAAACATTTTTCCAAGGGAGTTCCAAACATGGATGACTATGATTACCCCTTCAATTCCCCCACCATGCCGAAGCAAACTTGCATAGATCGTCTTGGACCCAATAAGATTTGGGAAAGGGGCACCTTCCCGTGGGACGCCTCAATGATAAGGAACACATTACATTTCATACTGTTTGCGCTAACCTACTTCAAAACACTAACGACTCGGTGATGCGCCCTCGCCAAGCCACCCTTGTCTACCACCTGCTTGATCCCAACTTCACTATCATTCTTTCCCGCGTGTTATACACCGATATTTTTATGCGGCCCTGGAACAAAAAGGTGTGGTGCCCCTCCCATATTCACGTCTCATCACCTCCATTCTTGCCGATGCCGGTATCCAGCCACCTCGAGCCTCTCCACGCCTCGCAGAGCCCATTGGGAAAGCATCACGCAATAGGAGCACCCAGCAAAGGGCAATCCTTCGAGGAACATGGGAAGTGGTTGATGTAGATGAAGATGAGGCGATCAATGTTGGAGAGCACGAGGCTAAAAATGTCATGATGGGCGGGGAAGAGGACGAAGAGTATGACAAAGATGATGACTCAAATGTTGAGCCAGCAGGTGTAGAATTTGATAGGCACCTTTCGGTGGTGGAAACCCGATTTGACGTATTCCTCACACAATATCAACGGGATCAAGAGGCCTACCGAAGGGAAACGAGCATGATGCATCGTCTCCAAACTCACTTGTACGAGATCAACTTCGGTAGACCCCCTCCAACATTCTTCTATGACCCGTATGACCCCAGCGCGCCCGGACCCTCCAATCTGCCGCCCGTGAAGCCCATTTCTGTTGTTTGCTATTTTTGTTTTGTTGGTTGTGTCTTTGGTGGTTATTTAAAGTTGTTGGTTGTGTGTTTCTCCCCTCTCCCTTATAACACATGTTCTACTTATCTATAAAAATATGCATTTTTGTTTTGTTTGTTCATTTTATTTATTCATGCTTTCATTTGCCTTGAGTTAGATTTTAGCCCTTTTTGCTTGAGGACAATGCAAAAGTCTAAGTTAGGGGGGGTCAAAAGTGCGTCTTTCTAAAACTTCACAAATTTTTAAAAATGCCCAGAAATTTCAACAAAAAAAAATTGAAATTTTTGAAAAATAAAAAAATATTTTCCTTCAAAATAAATAAAAATTGGAATGGAAATTTCTCAAAAATATCATTAAAATTCGTTAAAAGGATCAAATTGTTAAACATAATACACAAAGACAAAATTGACCAAAGATGGAAATTGAGCGAACATAGACGACTTAACGAATAAGTGTGGCGATTAATCAACCTGGTGAGTTTCGAGCCTATCGATTTTTTTTGAGTTTTTAAATCAATCCTAGTTTATGATTAACTCAATGTTTTTGTTAGCGTTTTAATAAGTCATTGAAGATATCTATATCTTTATTTTGATCGGTTATGAGAAATGTGTGAGATATTGTCTTGAATAGCGCGTGCTAAATATATCTCTAAACTTAAACTAATCTCGAGATGCATATGGTAACACAATTAGTATTTCGGACAATGAAGTAGGCCCTCATTTCTCACCCAAAAAAATAGAAAAAAACTATCCCTTTTGTAAACCAAAATTGAACCAAATAAATTTCTCCCTTTTGTTTGACAACCCGAAAAACCTCAAATTGGCCCAGAATTGTGAAAGTTGATAATCCCAGAAATTATGTCTGAAAAGTGCATAAAAAGGGGCAAGAAAAGAATAGATATGCTCAACAAAAATAGCAAGAAAAGAAAAGAGTGGAAAATAGAAAAAAATAGAAAAAAGAAGAAAAATAAATTAAAAAATATGAGCAGAAGCCCAAAAAAGCACAAATGGACATCATAAGAAAATTTTCCAATCGAGATTTCCCTACCATTCCCATCTTACCCAATACACCTTTGACCCGAAAAAGTCCTAACCGAGTCCAAATTACGAAGTTGGTTACCGCGTGGAGAGCTAAAACAAAAAAAAATAATAAAAGAGATTAAAGATATGAATTAGAGGCAATGTTACCGTTTTCTTATATCCGTAATCCGATGATGAGATCCATTTACCATAAAATTTCGTCTTTTTATTTGTCTACATGAACTTGGTTTTAATACATTTACTCTTATAAATCACACATACTGAGATAACATAGACACCCTTCCGAGAGATTAGTTTGAGAGAGCTTCCCGTGTGATTTTGAAATCAAAACGAATTTTTCGATAAGTAATGTAATGGTCAATAGGTGGAAATTCGCGATTAAATTTCTTGCTCTACACACAAGCGCTATGATTTTAGATTCTTGAACATGAATTGATGATGACTATTTCTGGAAAAGTTTGAGTTATACAATTTTTACGTATTTTGAGTTTTCTTTGAGTCAAAATTTGTGGGTATATTCACTTCAAACCCTCACGAGACACAACTCTTACTACTAGGGTAACCTAGGGGTTTGAAGGCTTGTTGCATATGCTAAATGCAATTGCTCGCCCGCGAAAGAGGTAATCTATCCCATTTTAGAGTTGGACCATGTTTTGATTCTTTTACATTGCTTGGGACGATCAAAGTTCAAAGTTAGGGGGTTTGATTAGGCATAATTTCTTCCCATTTATCCCCTTAATTTAGAGGCTTTTATCGCTCTGCAAAATGTAATTCGAGTGGATTTATCTCATATCATTACTATTGACATTTTCTAATTAGTATGTCAAGTTTCGTGTATTTCCTATCTATTTTGTAGGTATTCAGTGCACACAAGGAAGGAGAAAATCAAAATGAAAGTTAAAGACCTCACGCCTATAAGTGCTTAGGAATAATCGACATCCTAATCCGAGTTCCAGATCCAAAGTTACAGGTCTTCAATATTACAAGGAGGAAAAATTCCTGAAAAGATGGAATCGAATCGAAGGGCTGGAAAAACGAACCGATCCTATCTTGAAAGAACTTCCTATGAAGTACGAAAATATGGAACCGAACCGAAGAGGAAAAAACCAACCGAACCGATTCAGGGAATTTTTTTGTCAAAGGCAAATCGAACTGAACCACCTTAACAGGATCGGTTCGGGTATCGAAAATTTGGACTTATCCTCTTGTAAAATAAGAGTCTTGTATTGTTGAAACTCATAGAAATTCGTAGATTATAAAGTTAAAACACCTCCCAGACACGAGGAGGCTTCCAATTCGCTAAAGAAGTATTGTAATTAGTTTAGAGAAGGGAACCCAAGAACCCTAGTTTTTATATATTGGATTCCAGTTCTGCAATTCAAGTAATTTTATTCCAATTATTGCTTTCATTATTGCAGTAGTTACTTATTTAGTTAGTAATTTCATCCTTCTTCACCTTCAGTTGGTAGTAAAAATGTTTTCTTCTAGTTTTAATATGTCCGGCTAAGTTTTCAAGGGTCGGGGTGCATGAACCCCACCCGATGTAATTCGTAATAGTGGAAATAGAAGTTGGAATTAAAATCTTAAATGATTTCTGTTGTATAACTGGTACGATCATTGTGGACTTTTGATCTCAGTTGCCCTAGGTAATAGGGGATACTTAAGCAAGCGACGCGAGTATTGGTTAATTCGATACTGCTTTAATTCATTCTTTGCTTACATACTGTGCGGGCTATGATCCCTCATATATGTAATACTTAGGAGTGTTAAAGACTGGGTTTTAATTCATCCTTTGCTTACATACTGTGTGGGCTACGATCCCTCATATATGTAATATTTAGGAGCATTAAAAACCAGGTTCATTTACAGATTTAATTTTGAATCTAGTATCCTACGAAGTGATTTACTAGGGTGTTGAGGATCGTAACCATCCCTATCGTTCTCATTTCATAAGTTAAAGTTTTAGTCAAATCGTCATTAGTCCTTTGGTTAATTAGAACTATTGCATTTCATTTATTCATAATCTGAATAATTAATTATTTTCAAAATTGCATCTAAGTGTAGTTATTCCACAATCCAAAATCACCTTTTTCGTTCTTTTGAGACAAAGTTAGGTTACCTTCATCTTTCCAACATCGTTACGACCTTGGTTGTCCGGTTTCCCTAAGGATCGATACCCGGCTTATCGAATTATTACTTGAGCGACAGGCCTGCACTTGAGCCTAAATAGCATGCACACTAGATATATTTGTGGTCGCGTCAAGATGTTTGTAACATTTGTGTAGAGAGTAGGTGCCCCGATTAGTTAGACTTTCTATTTCTCCGAAATAGAAATACATAGAAGTAGTAGAGCGTTAGTGGTTAAGAGGTAGGGTTTTGAATGTCCCGGGTATGCGCCTTAGGCCGTTATATTTTGATGACCGATGATGCAAGGTAGTAGTGTAACAAGAGGGTTCGTTGCTTGGATTTCACTTTGCGAGACGTCTGATACATGAAACCAAGCGAATGTCAAAAGTTGAGAAAGGTCTTGGGCGGTAGGTATATAGTTAGTATAGTTTTCATTTTATGCATGTAGGAAAACACATCGACCTGAGGACTAACGGGGAATTAATGCCTGAATTAGGGTGATTGTAGTGGGTTGACCACAAGAAGATTGGTGGGTTGACCTTAAGAAGGATTAAGTTACCAGGTTTTAGCACCAGGCCGAGCAAGTGAGGCCCATTTTTGGAGAATGTGTAGTGTGTGTGACATTTGAAATAGTCATGCTGTTACACACGGGGTATAGGGTGTGTGGGCACCTTGGTAAGTTGGTTTTATATACCGTCCATGATAGAAGGGGGCGTAGTAGATACAACTAAAGATTATGCCTTAGGGCAGATATCAATGGAATTGGAGTGTTGGATGGAATGACGTATTAGGTACACAATAATCCAATAATATAGGTGCAATAAGAGTAAGCACCCCTGAGATGAGATGGAAGGCTGACAGGAGTATTCAAGTGCCAGTGCAATTTTCTTCTTTGAGGGATATTCAATGTGATGATGTAGACGGACGATCGCTGAGAGTGGCGAATTTTCGATGGGATCGACACGTTAGAGCTGTAATTGTAGGCTCATTTCTTTTAAGGCGACTATAGAAGCACTAGGTGCTACGTGTCGTCGTTAGATTTAACCTTACGACAAAAGTAGTTTTAGCATATAGAGATTGAGTTAAGCTTGTGGTTAAGCTAGTGCATTAGAGTATAAACCTTGAGATAGGTGGGTAACGTGAACGTGTGTATGGTAGCATACCATTGGGTTAGTACCTTTCGATTTTGGTGTACTAGAATGTAGTGTGATTATCGATCCTAGGTTGATGGTACCGATCGTATCCGAATTTCGAGGATGAAATTCCATTGAAAGGGGGGAGAATGTAATACCCCACACTTTTATGGATATTTAAATTACATAAGTGGGTGTAATTTGGAAATTTGAGGGATTATTGTGAATAGTAATTTTGGAGTTTATGAGCATATTATGATTACCGATGCGCGTTCCATTTACTTTGGGGACTAAGTAAATGAGTCAAAATATTCTTATGTCATGTCACAATTGGGTAAACACGTGTGAGAAATGTTAGGTCGGATTAGTGAATTTTAGTTAGGTGAATCGGGTGGAGATTTTGAGTGCACAGTTGGTTTCAGAATGGCCAAAATATTCTGAATAGAGTACCCGGGGGTATTGTTTCAGTTCCGGAGTTTTTTGGACTAGTAAGGACTCGCAATTGAGTAAACGAGTCATTTTTGGGGTTGTAAGGGACAAGCCCTTATTTCTCTCTTATAAAGTCAGAGGGAGAGAAATAAATAAAGGAGAGAAAAGAAAGAAGAATAAAGAAAGTAAGATGGAAAAGAGGAGAGAAAAGGGGATTTTCGGCCAAACTCCGCAGGATTCGACTCGAGGTCGTCGAATTTTATCCACCAAGCAAGTGTTTACTTGCTTTATTTAATGGAGTGTGTGTATCTCCTAGTATAGTTGGTAAACTATATAATTTTGGGTTTGAAACCTTAACATACAATTGGTATAAATTGACTTTGGGTTAACAAATTGATGTATTGTTAACCCTTGATGATTTCTGGTGTTAAAGCTATGTTAATGGGGTGTATATATGGGTAGAAATGGGATAAAATGATAAATGGGAGTTTATTGGGTTTAAATCCAAGAGAAATGGTTTTATCCCATAAATTAACTGATGTGTTAACTATAAATGAGTGTTAGGATGATTATAGTGTTATCGGTTGAGGTTAGTGTAATACCCCGTATTTTTATGCTTTCTAAATTTGGGGATTTATTAAATTTAATGTGAGTTATTAATTTAATATAAATCCGAAAATGAAATATTTTTAATTACTAACGTGACGAGAGTTAGTAATCATTGGAAACTTGTTGAATATTACTAATGAGTAAAGTAATATAATATTGGTACTATTAAATGTCACGAGTGAATAAAATGACAATTTTGGAAATTTAAGTCGGGACGCGCCCGTGTCGTGTCGGGACTAAATATTGATTAATAAAAGTGAATAAATTATAAGTCGCTCTTATGGTCGTTTTGAGTACGCCAAAGTGTCCGGAAGGGTCGAGATAGTCAGAAAAGTGTACCCGAGGGTTTAGTTTGGGTCTCGGGGCATTTTTAGGCCTATTTAGCACCCTGGGAGGGCATTTTGGACATTTTTCTTTTTTCAGGTAATTAAACCCACGACTTTACAAATGTTAGGTCAGATGTTAAGGGTTGTCATCTAGGGTTAACACAACCAAAAACAAAAGACGACCATTGGAGAAGAAGTGGAGAAGCTCTTCAAGGAGTTTTAGGCCAAAAACTCCGCCGTTCGCACCGCCGTCACCACCAAACCGTAGATCACGCGACGAGGAACACGAACACACCATCTTATTCCATAAATCAGGAACCAAATTTTCAGACAAGTATTTATCTTGCTTAATTTCGTTAATGCATCATTCATGTTAGTCTAGGGATGATTCAGATGAGTTTCATAGAAGAAAACCCATGTTGAAGATAGGAAAAATTTCATGTAGTAATGATATATATGATAATACGGAAACCCCTTCATATGTAGAGGTTGTATTATGAAATTTGGAATTAATACGGATGAACGAATTGATGTTGATTAGGTTCTCTAATTGAAAATTTTGGAATTAGGGTTCTTACGAATTAATTTGGGGATTTCATGTAATCTAAATGATTTTTGATGAATTAATGATTCTAGGAAGTTATTAATGATATATAATAACGATATTATAGATTGGGATTGAAGAGGAGACGTTTGGGATTAAATTATAGAGGTTTTTAGGCTTAAAAATGGTGAAAAACGAATCTGCAAAAAGGTTGAAGATGAAACAGTGCAGTTCGCGCGATGTCGCACGAAGTAGTTCGAGCAAGATGTCAATGTCGTGCGAAGTCATTCGATCGAGATGGAAAAGTCGCTCGAAGTAGTTCGAGAGACACGTACAAGTTGTTTGAGCGAGAACCATTCTGGTTCGAGCGAGATTTTTAATTTATAGGGAAATTCCTATTTTACCCCTATTTTAGAAATCGGTTAATTTGAGTGAGGAAAACCAGTATTCGACGAATTCATATTAGTACAATGTTTTTGGGGTTGTGTAGGTGTGATGATTTCAGTATTTGGGACGGTGAGGTTACTTTAAATATCACGAGAGGGAGATAACCGTAATAAACGATATGAGTCCGTTATACAGGATAAGTGAGTAAAAAGTCTTCAGAACAAGAAGTTATAATTATAGATTGTGGGTACACCAAATTGAGAAATGTGAATAAGTGTTGTATATATATGGCTATGTGATTGTGCATATATTGTAAATGTGTAAAAATCATGCCCGCGCTACTTGCTAGCCCTGAGGTTACCGCGCTGGGACAGTCTTATCTCGATGGGACCTTTATGGGGGATGTTGACTTGTACCCTAGAAGATAGAGATCCTTTGGTACAGGCTAATCGGATCGATAGTCAGACGGCCTAAGAGACGTGGGGGCATGTGCTGACCTCTTAGAGACCGGGACTCTATGCTTCGCCTCAATATTGTTTGTGTTTATGTTAATACAGTTCGAGAGTGCTTCCGAACTTGTATTTCCCTTAGTACGAGTGATACGGGGACTGGATAGCAGAGTATGCCCACAACATAATTTTTATGTGGGGTGCTGTTAGAATATATATATTATATGAGTATTTAATATATATATTTAAATTCTGAAATTTGAGAGCTACCTCCTGTGTTTATTGTAAGTAAGAGATGATAAATGATTTCAATTTGGAAATACTTGTTTAAAAGATATAATGTGATATTGGAAAACTTTATTAGTAAATAACGTTAAATTGAGAGATTTGTTATTAAATGAAATTTACTTCTTAAACAGTTGAATTGCCAGATTAAATCTTACGAGTAACCTAAAATAAGACAAGTTTAACCGTTGGGAAGGTTAGTGCGATAGGTATGCACATTCGAAGAGAGGTGAGAATTTCTCAAGGGAGTGTCGCACTAATATGTTGTTGCATTGACCAGTAAACATTTTAAATACTTTCTAAACAAATTTTAAATCGTTTTTACAATCGGGCTCTGACCCGTTTCCATTTTCTTTTCCCTCTTGTATATATATGTATATATTACAGGTGCCCAGCCACATGGGGGTCTTGCATAGGATCCTTTGGAAGGAATGCGCTACAGCATAGGTGCAAGTTGCAGGACTCTTGCTTAGACGACCTCACTTATTAATTCCTCTTCTAGCATTATTATTTCAGTTGGGCATGTGCCGCCCTTTCCATTATTTATTTGTTTTATTGGATATTGTAATCCATTTATTTCCAGTATTTACACTTTGGGATTAGTATTGTCAGGCTGTTTTTCATTTAAGTATCAAATGTTGGATTCAATTAATTGAATGTTTGGTTATTTGGATTTATATATTCCAGGATAGTTGTTGTGTGATTCTTTATCTATGAATGATGTCCAGTTTAAATGTTGGTTTATATAAATAAAATTTGTAAAGTAATGTCTAAAAATGGTTTTGGCACTTAGCTTAATTATTTAGGGTGTTAAATTGGTAAAGTTATTTTTAAGACAGTGATACTAAGAATGAACCAACCATCACCTTGATTTTAATTTAATAAAGGACTAATCACCCGGTAACAATTAGGCGGGGTGTCATAGGTGGTATCAGAGCATCAGGTTCTAGTGTCCTTAGGATCCGTACGACTTATTTCGCTTTCAGCTTAACATTTTTGTTATAGAGACCTATTTTAGGATTATTGTATTCTTGCTTTTACAATTACGTCTTCAGCTATTTGAGATTTGATAATAACTTTAGACTAATAAAGTTCTTCACGTTTCAGATGCCTCTGAGATGTGCACCAAAGGATAGGCATGCCTAAGCCGAGTAGCCAGCAGCTCCGACTCAGGGAACGATGAATGCTAATGAAGTAGCCGCTATTGTTGCTCAAGCGGTGAATGCCGCGCTAGCGGTAGTACAACAGGCTCCACCCCAGATTCAGGCAGTGGCGCCAGTACCTGCACAACTTCCATCAGCATGGGAGCGAGTTAGGGATGCCTTTCAGAAGGCGCATCCCCCTGAGTTCTCGGGTAGTTCAGATATCATCATCGTCAGCCAATGGAAGAAAGATATCCAGCGGCATCTGCGTATGTATGAGTGCACGGACGTGCAGAAATAGTTGTTGGCTTCATTTAAGCTAGTGGGGACCGCTTTGCAGTGGTGGGAGTCCACCACCACCTTGGAGGAGAGGGATACTATTCCGATTCAGTCATTCTGGGAGCGGTTTGACCGCAAGTATTTTCCTCCCGCCATGCAAACTAAGATGAGGTAGAAGTTACTGAACTTGAAGCAGTAGAATTCTACTATTGCCGAGTATGAGGAGGAGGTCAAGATACTTCTCACTATAGTGCCAGATGAGGCACCCACTGAGGGTAAGAAGATATTGTTGTTTGTGGACGGGTTAGCTTGGAGGATTTGTCAGCACCTTATATGGAATCTGTCTCTGAGTAGTTACACTGATGTACTCAATGCTACTTTGCTACACTGCCAGGATCACCGCTTCCATCTGCAGGGAAGCAAATGGGTAGGAGAGTCTAGCTAGCAGGGCAGGACATGGGGTACTGGCGCTAGTGGAACACTGACATCTCAGGGACAGACTCGTCAGCACGAGCAGAGTTCCCATTAGGGGGACCTTGCCAAGAGGTTCCGATCAGGTGATTCCCGGTAGGGATTTGGGGGATATTGGCAGGGTCAGCAGGGCTAGCCTAATCAGCAGGGCCAACAAGGCCAACATCGCCAGCAGCAAGGTCAGCAATAGGGCCAACAACGTTTTCATCAGGGCCAACAGGGCCAGTTGCGGGGCGGTAGCGGCCAACAGGGCCGTGGTCAGCAGGGTCAGAGGGGAGGAAATTTCAGAGGCCGATGTTTCGTGTGCGTCAAGAATGGCCATAAGCGACATGATTGTCCAGAGGGTGATAGGGCTCCACAACAGCAGGGTGCCCGTAATGAGCCACAGAAGCCACTTTTTCCAGCCGTCCTCCCAACACCAGCTCAGGTACCAGCCCTACCAGCCGTTCCAGTCGCTCCGGTGTAGCAGGGGCAGTTACAGTACGAACCTGTCTATAACGTCCACCAGGCAGCAGCTCCACAGGCACCACCCGCGATTGAGGGTATGTTTCCTATCCATGGTACTATGGGTCGGGTTTTATTTGATACTGGGGAGATGCACTATTTTATAGCTACCCATTTTATGAAGGCCTTAGGGTTATTAGCTACAACAGAGAGCACTGTGACGTGTGTAGACTCACCACTGGGAAATGGTTCGCTTATTTTCTTTATATGTCGGGGTGGGGGTAGAGATTGGTAGCTTGGTATTACCAGCAACCATGTTAGTCTTAGATATGCATGAGCACAATGTTATTATCGGTATGGATTGGCTCGCAGCTTACAAAGCCATGATAGATTCTTTTGGTGGGAGTATTGTCTTTGCCATTTCGGGGCAAGAGATGTTTGTAGTGGCGATGCCTCGCCTAGAGGGAGGCTCGATCGCTCATTTGTATTAGATAGAGGAGGATACCTCTAAGGAGGTTGTGATTCCCTTAGACTCGATCCTAGTTGTTCGTGAGTATTCTGATGTATTTCAGGAGATACCAGGCCTACCCCCCAGTCGTGAGATAGACTTTGTCATAGATTTATTACAGAATACTCGACCTATAGAGCGCGCTCCATACCATATGGCTCCGGCAGAGATGCGAGAGTTACGAGATCAGATAGATCATCTGTTAGGTAAGGGCTTCATTCACAGGAGCACCTCACCTTGGGGCGCTCCAGTTTTGTTTGTGAAAAGGAGAGATGGTTCACTGAGGCTATGTGTGGACTATCGGGAGATGAACAAGGTCACGATATGGAACAAGTATTTGTTGCCTCGAATCGATGATCTGTTTGACCAGCTGAGGGGAACAACATTCTTTTCGAAGATAGACCTGAGGTCACGGTACCATCAGCTACGTATTAGAGAGCAAGATGTTTCAAAGACTGCTTTCTTGATGAGGTATGGGTCCTATGAGTTCAAAGTGATGCCATTTGGACTCATAAATGCTCCATCCATATTCATGGACTTAATGAACCGAGTGTTCAGAGAGTTCTTGGATCAGTTTATAATCGTCGTCATAGATGACATTTTGATATATTCACACTCCGAGGAGGAGCATGCCGAGCACTTGAGGCGGGTTCTTCAGACTCTACGAGAGTATCAGCTGTATGCTAAGTATGAGAAATGCGGGTTTTAGTTACGGGAAGTACAATTCTTGGCTCATGTTGTTTCTGAACAAGGGATAGCAGTTTACCCGAGTAAAGTGTCAGCGGTGAGGGAGTGGGGATAGCCCATGACACCGACGAAAGTGCGTAGTTTCTTGGGATTAGTGGGATATTATAGGAGATTCATTCAGGGGTTCTCTAAAATAGCAGGGCCATTGATGAACCTGACTCGCAAAGGGGTTCCATATGCTTGGGATGATGCTTGCCAATTCGCTTTCGACGAGCTGAAAGACAAGCTTACTTCATCACCGGTCCTTGCTTTACCTAAGCTAGGCGTGGAGTACCTGGTTTACACTGATGCTTCCTTACGAGGACTTGGGGGAGTACTTCAACAAGAGGAGAAGGCTATAGCTTTTGCCTCCTACAATCTTAAGCTACACGAGAAGAACTACCCCACTCACGACCTAGAGTTGGCAGCGGTCATTTTTGCATTGAGGATTTGGAGGCACTATTTATTAGGAGAGAAATTATGCTTGTTCATAGAACACAAATCACTACAGTACCTGCTCACTCAGCGAGAACTAAATATGCGTCAGGGCAGGTGGTTAGAGTTTGTGAAGGACTATTAGTTCGACATGCAGTACCATCCGGGGAAGGCCAACGTAGTTGTTGATGCGTTGAGCCGTAGACTGGTAGACGATGTAGCGTACGTCTGGAAAGCAAAGTGGAAAGAGTTGGGTCACCAGGACGCAGTATCCCATTCCTTCATATCTGTCATAACAGTGACACTCGAGATTGTTACAAGGGTGATACAGGCATAGAACGCAAACCCATTTTGCCAGGAGCAGATTGTACGACTTTTAGCCGAGGGTGCTGAGTCCTATTCTGTTAGTTTTGATGGGGGTTTGAGGTTTAATGGGAGATTAGTGGTTCCAGAAGGAGCAGACTTACGTCATGCATTAATGACCCAGTCTCATGGGTCCCGATTCGCAGTACATCCTGGGGAGATAAGATGTACCAGGATATGAGGCGAAAATACTGGTGGAGTGGGAAGAAAAAGGATATTGCTGAGTTCGTATCCAAGTGTTCTACCTGCCAGCTAGTAAAGGTGGACCATCAGAAACCGTCAGGGTTACTTCAGCCATTGGAAATACCCGCGTGGAAGTGGGAGAGTATTTCCATTGATTTTATTACAGGGTTGCCTACATCACAGCAGGGCCATGACTCCATCTGGGTGATTGTGGACTATTTGACCAAGGTGGCTCACTTTCTGCCGGTGCGAATAGATTATACCACGGGTCAGTATGCTCAGTTGTTCATTACTGAGATTGTCAGATTGCATGGGGTGCCCCTGAATATTGTATCAGATAGAGACAATATTTTCGTATCACATTTTTAGGAGAGTTTTTCAGGAAGCTATGGGTACGGACTTGAGGTTGAGTTCAGCTTATCACCCACAAACAGATGGACAGACAGAGTGTACTAATCAGATGTTGGAGGATATGCTACGCATGTGTGCTCTTCATTTTGGAGGAGGTTGGGAGCCACATCTTCCACTGGTAGAGTTCTCTTATAATAACTCCTATCAGTTCACGATTGGCATGGCTCCATTCGAGGATTTGTATGGCATGCCTTGTCGTTCCCCAACTTGTTGGCTAGAGGTGGAGGATAACAAGTTTCTAGGACCAGAAGTGATTCAGGAAACCTCCGCGAGGATTAAGATTATCAGGAGTCGCATTCGAGTAGCACAGGACAGGCAGAAAAGCTACACCGATGCGAAACGATTCTTTCGAGAGTTTAACGTGGGGGACGAAGTGTTACTACGTGTATCTCCTATGAAGGGAGTGATGAGGTTCGGGAAGAAAGGGAAATTGGCCCCGAGGTACGTGGGACCATTTCCCATTATCGAGAGGATTGGGCCGGTGGCATACAGATTGGGACTGCCAGAGCATTTTCATCGCATTCACGATGTATTCCACATCTCGTCGTTAAGACAATACCTTTGGGATGACATGGCTCACACCCACATCGCGATAGATGAGATAGACTTACATCCTGACAGCTCTTACGAGGAGAGACCAGTGGCTATCCTAGACCATAGCGAGAGGAGATTGAGGTCGAAGGTAGTTCCACTTGTACGGGTCCAGTGGGAGCATCATAATGTAAAGGAATCCACCAGGGAGCGCGAGGCAGATATGCGCGGGAATTACCCAAATTTATTCTTACCAGGTATGCCTTATTTTTTGAATTTCGGGACGAAATTCCGTTATTAGGGGGGAAGTATGTAATACCCCGTATTTTTATGCTTTCTAAATTTGGGGATTTATTAAATTTAATGTGAGTTATTAATTTAATATAAATTCGGAAATTAAATATTTTTAATTACTAACGTGACGAGAGTTAGTAATCATTGGAAACTTGTTGAATATTACTAATGAGTAAAGTAATATAATATTGGTACTATTAAATGTCACGAGTGAATAAAATGACAATTTTGGAAATTTAAGTCGGGACGCGCCCGTGTCGTGTCGGGACTAAATATTGATTAATAAAAGTGAATAAATTATAAGTCGCTCTTATGGTCGTTTTGAGTGCGCCAAAGTGTCCGGAAGGGTCGAGATAGTCAGAAAAGTGTACCCGAGGGTTTAGTTTGGGTCTCGGGGCGTTTTTAGGCCTATTTAGCACCCCGGGAGGGCATTTTGGACATTTTTCTTTTTTTAGGTAATTAAACCCACGAATTTACAAAGGTTAAGTCAGATTTTAAGTGTTGACATCTAGGGTTAACACAACCAAAAAAAAAAAAGACGGCCATTGGAGAAGAAGTGGAGAAGCTCTTCAAGGAGTTTTAGGCCAAAAACTCCGCCGTTCGCACAGTCGTCACCACCAAACCGTAGATCACGCGACGAGGAACACGAACACACTATCTTCTTCCATAAATCAGGAACCAAATTTCCAGACAAGTATTTATCTTGCTTAATTTCGTTAATGCATCATTCATGTTAGTCTAGGGATGATTAGGATGTGTTTCATAGAAGAAAACCCATGTTGAAGATAGGAAAAATTTCATGTAGTAATGATATATATGATAATCCGGAAACCCCTTCATATGTAGAGGTTGTATTATGAAATTTGGAATTAATACGGATGAACGAATTGATGTCGATTAGGTTCTCTAATTGAAAATTTTGGAATTAGGGTTCTTACGAATTTATTTGGGGATTTCATTTAATATAACTGATTTTTGATGAATTAATGATTCTAGGAAGTTATTAATGTTATATAATCATGATATTATTGATTGGGATTGAAGAGGAGACGTTTGGGATTAAACTATAGAGGTTTTTAGGCTTAAAAATGGTGAAAAACGAATCTGTCAAAGGTTGAAGATGAAACAGTGCAGTTTCACGCGATGTCGCGCGAAGTAGTTCGAGCGAGATGTCAATGTCGAGCGAAGTCATTCGAACGAGATGGACAAGTCGATCGAAGTAGTTCGAGCGACACGTACAAGTCATTCGAGCGAGAACCATTCTGGTTCGAGCGACATTTTTAATTTTTAAGGAAATTCCTATTTTATCCCTATTTTAGAAATCGGTTAATTTGAGTGAGGAAAACCAGTATTCGAGGAATTCAGATTAGTACAAAGTTTTTGGGGTTGTGTAGGTGTGATGATTTCAGTATTTGGGACGGTGAGGTTACTTTAAAGATCACGAGAGGGAGATAACTGTAATAAACGATATGAGTCCGTTATACGGGAAAAGTGAGTAAAATGTCTTCAGAACAAGAAGTTATAATTATAGATTGTGGGTACACCAAATTGAGAAATGTGAATAAGTGCTGTATATATATGACTATGTGATTGTGCATATATTATAAATGTGTAAAAATCATGCCCGCGCTAGTGGCTATTCCTGAGGTTACCGCGCTGGGACAGTCTTATCTCGATGGGACCTTTATGGGGGATGTTGACTTGTACCCTAGAAGATAGAGATCCTTTGGTACGGGCTAATCGGATCGATAGTCAGACGGCGTAAGAGACATGGGGGCATGTACTGACCTCTTAGAGACTGGGACTCTATGCGTCGCCTCAATATTGTTTGTGTTTGTGTTAATACAGTTCGAGAGTGCTTCCGAACTTGTATTTCCCGTAGTACGAGTGATACGGGGACTTGATAGCAGAGTATGCCCGCACCATAATTTTTATGTGGGGTGTTGTTAGAATATATATATTATATGAGTATTTAATATATATATTTAAATTCTAAAATTTGAGAACTACCTCCTGTGTTTATAGTAAGTAAGAGATGATAAATGATTTCAATTTGGAAATACTTGTTTGAAAGATATAATGTGATATTGGAAAACTTTATTAGTAAATAACGTTAAATTGAGAGCTTTGTTATTAAATGAAATTTACTTCTTAAACAATTGAATTGCCAGTTTAAATCTTATGAGTAACCTAAGATAAGACAAGTTTAACCGTTGGGAAGGTTAGTACGATAGGTATGCACATTATAAGAGAGGTGAGAGTTTCTGAAGGGAGTGTCGCACTAATATGTTGTTGCATTGACCAGTAAACATTTTAAATACTTGCTAAACAAATTTTAAATCGTTTTTACAATCGGGCTCTGACCCGTTTCCATTTTCTTTTCCCTCTTGTATATATATGTATATATTACAGGTGCCCTGCCACAGGGGCGTCTTGCATAGGATCCTTTGGAGGGAATGCGCTGCAGCTTAGGTGGGAGTTGCAGGCCTCTTGCTTAGACAGCCTCACTTCTTGATTCCTCTTCTAGCATTATTATTTCAGTTGGGCATGTGTCGCCCTTTCCATTATTCAGTTGTTTTTTTGGATATTGTAATCCATTTATTTCCAGTATTTGCACTTTGGGATTAGTATTGTCAGGATGTTTTTCATTTAAGTATTAAATGTTGGATTCAATTAATTGAATGTTTGGTTATTTGGATGTATATATTCTAGGATAGTTGTTGTGTGATTCTTTATCTATGAATGATGTCCAGTTTAAATGTTGGTTTATATAAATAAAATTTGGAAAGTAATGTCTAAAAATGGTTTTGTCACTTAGCTTAATTATTTAGGGTGCTAAATTGGTAAAGTTATTTTTACGACAGTGATGCTAAGAATGAACCAACCGGCACCTTGATTTTAATTTAATAAAGGACTGATCACCTGGTATATAATTAGGCGGGGTGCCACAGTTAGAAACCATAAAATGGAGTTTGGGCTTCTATTTGGGTATTTTGGAGAAGATGAACTCTGCGAAACGGTGAGCTCCAAACAGGACTAATTGATTCGGGTCTAGACCGAATCGATTCTCATAACGCAACCTGTAAGGCTGTCTCAGGCCGAATCAATTCGGATCTAGACCGAATCGATTCGTGTTTGAGGACCTGTTTGCAGAACACTTTCGGAATCAATTCGGATCTAGCCCGAATCGATTCTTTAGCCCGAGTCGATTCGCATTAGGGGCGAATCGTTTTGCCTTTGCTGAATTTGGAAATTTTCTTCCCTTAAGAGTATGGGGAGTTAAATTATAAGTGGAGATTATTGTAGGGGATTATGGATGTGATATTATGACTCCTAGATAATGGATTCGAGGGTGAGGAAACCTCAGGTTGGAAGATAGAACCTTGGATTAGTTCACTGTACAATCGGAGGTATGGACTTAGTGAATTTTTGGACCGAGCAACATTCTAGAGAGGTTTTCGTCAAGGGCGTATAGGTATATTTATGCGGATTAGAATAAATATGGGCTGATTGCGTTCAAACGAATCCTAGGACGTGAATAGTATGGATTTGAGAAAGGGTCTAGAGATGACTAAGCTACTATTCGGTAGGTCTTTATTGATGGATATTATAATAGGTGATGCGATATCTATAAGAGTAAGATAAGTTACGCGTATACTTATTTAATGATTACAAATTGGGATATTCGGAATTTGATATAAATCTTTAAGAGTGATTAATGTAAGTAAATTTAAGTCTGTGAATACTTATATACTATTATGAATGGGTACATTCGAGATTTTGGCGATCGCTATGAGAGTTTGGAAATTACAACCAGGATATATATATATATATATATATATATATATATATATATATATATATATATATATATATATATATATATATATTGAGGAACGAGATGCATTATATATACGGGTGTGTTACAACATATATCTGTGATTTGGTTATAAATATATCGGTATGTGAATGGTATATTTATGTATGTATTTATCTCTAGTGCTATCCAGGGAGGTTGCACGATATGGGTGAGTCCCCTGGCTTGAGGAGAAGGGAGAGTGTAGTCCCAGGTCATATCATCCCACATATGGGTGTGACGATGAGTCCATTTTCATGAGGGAATATGACCGCCTCCACCGTTTAGTATTTTGCCATGATCCTGAGTGAGTTGGACTTAGTACCCAGGTTAAGTGAGCACACCTGGAGGATGGTAGCACTATGAGACTGCATCACCGAGTTATAGATTGGTGGGATGGTTAGTATAATCATAGTTGTTGTGTATAGTATATTGGTTGTATATGAAGATGTGAGTTCATATAATTTGGAATTGTAAAGAATAAATGAATAAGTTTTTATTCTCAGTCCGGGAGACTTATATCCGGATGAAAATTGTGATTCGTATATTAAAGTGAGAATTATATATACGAGGGATTAAATACTATGTGAAAATGGTATTTTAAAACTAGTGAAAGTTTTGGTACATGAACAATATATATATATATATATATATATATATATATATATATATATATATATATATATATATATATATATATATATATATATATTACTTTGTTGACCACAACCAACAAAGTTAAGTAGTAGTGTATCAGAGGGGTTCCTTGTTTGGATTTCGCTTTGCGAGACACTCCACGCATTAACCTTAACGACATTGGGAGTGGAGAGATTAGTTAGGCTGGATAGCTTAACTCGGATGTTTAAAACATGTGCGTTAGGTGTGTACTTATAGAGGAAGGGTGAGGGGTATCTCATGGGAGTGCGATACCAATTTAAATATGAGATATTCCATATTTTAAAATATAGCATTTAAGCACTTGTTAAATATTTTCAAAACTCGGGCTCTGACATGTTTTCTCTATTTTCCCTTTCTTTCTATATTTATATTTTAAGTGTATAGACACAGGGATGCCTGGATGATGATCCTTTCGAGTCAGACATTGCTGCATCAGTTGTGGATGCATGCAAGTTTATTTTAAAAGCTTCTATCCTTGTGATATAGATAGGAAGCATTGTTGTAACATTCGGGACGATAGCCCAATTGTATTCATTTATTCTTTTACTACCCTTTTAGTGCGTCATTCGATTTGGTTGTATTATGTTATACCGAGTGTCCGGTTATTTTTTATTTCGCTTCACTTTCGTGTTTATAAACTGTATGAATGTTTTACTTGGTTTGGTTAAAAAGATTAGTTAAATAAAATTTTGACGCCAGCCTAATAGGTTTTTAGAAATTAAATTGGTTTTCGGGAGTGACGCTAAGAATGAACCATATGAGACTCCCGTTTTAATTTGGTATAGGATTAATCTATCGATATTTTATTAGGCGAGGTGTCCACGTGTGATGTGGATAAGTATCGTGGAAGTATTTCTACGGGGGAACTGTGGACGAATGGTTAAGGAGAACAAGAGAGTCAAGGCTCGTATTGAGTCGTTGTGTAAGTCCATATGTCTTCCTTTGTAAATTTCGTATTATAATGATTGTCTAGCTTGGGTCGTCCGAGTTTTTTCCCTTATTGGTTTCCTCGTACATCTGGCGTTTTGAACTTTATTTTATTTTAATTGCTTTAATCACCTAGATGCATGTTTAGGATTAAACAAGACAAAATTGTACTTAATTGAAATTGGTCCACAAACTTGGTTCATATTAAAATTTGAAAAAAGGTTTTTGAAAGAAAAATTGTTTTCACCTTAAGCCTACTTTGAAAAAGGGGCCTACAAATTGGTATCAGAGCTAGAAACACTTCTTTATTGCATAGATCCTTATTTTATGCTTTTTGGTAGTCGTATTTTTTTTATCACTCTTGGTTTGTTTTTATCTCAATCGATTTTCAAAGTTTTGATTAATTAAATCTTTTTAATTTGAAGTTTGCAAAATGTATTGAAATTCTTAAAGAAGAAAATTTTCGTTTTAAATATATGATTGAATATTTGAGAACGTTTCAAAATCAAAGAGATATCATTCGTGATAAGTGTTAGGCTTTGTATGATAACTTTAATTCTTTGAAATTGGTCAAGGAAGGGAGTGAGAATATAGTCATTGTTTTAGAAAAAGAGTTATTAGAGGACTTTAAAAATTCTAGGGTTTGTGTCATTGAAGAAAATGTTTTGATTAATGAATTTAAGGAACGTGAGAAGACTCTTTGGGGTAAATTTGCTCACATTGAGGGGGAGCGAGATAACCTTCTACGGGTAATTGAAAATTTAAATACGGAATCCCTGAAATTTGAGGAGCCTATTTTTTTGCTTGAGTCTAATATTCTGAAGTTAAAAAATGATTTAAGCGGTTGAATTAGTGATGGTAGTGGCTTAACTTGTTCTAATGCTTCAAATGTTAAAGCCAAAACTATAGTTTGTTTTAGAGCATCAACCACATCCCAGGGTGTTAGAAAAGTCAACCTAAAGGCTCATTTCCTCGTGTTTACACATGTTCACCTTGTGGAAGGAAAGGTTACTTTAGGCGTTTTTGCTATGATCTTAGAAAAGACCCTAGGAAGTTTAAGGATAGTGTCCCATTGGTACCCGAAACCCGTATTGTTAGGTATACACCTGTTTGGGTTAAGAAATATATTTTGGTGGTGATAAATGCTTCGTTGGTTGATTCTCACATGCTAGCACATGATGTTTCACATGTTATTTCTTATGGGTGATTGCTTACATGATCACATTTATTATACTCTAGTATTTTTTCATGATATATATCTTGCTAGTGTTATGACATCTGTATGTCTTTGTATCATATTTTTATTTATTTGAGTCTTATTTGAAAAAATATAAAAAGATTTTTGGTTTTATATATTTTATAGAAAAACACAAAAATATTTTTAAAATATTTTTGTGTCATGAGGTTATATGTTTGATGTGGCATATTGGTGTGCTTAGACCCTTATCATTTCATTATCCATGTGGCTAGGACATTTGGTGATAATTAATGATGTTTTGAATGATCTTAACCATTGACTAATGGGGTTGTTTCGAAGTTAATTTGCATTTTGATTCGACTTTGTATGTATGCCATCATTACACACATGCACGAGCGTTAATGAATGTTTGACTTCTCATGCGTATTTGAGTTTAGTGAGACGTTCTCCTCTCAATTTTTTCATCTATGCGTAATAAGACTTAAGAGGTGGTGTGCATGTAAGAACCGTTGCCGTAAGGATATATATTGCTTATATTGAAAAAATGATGAGTGTTCGCAGGAAAGGGCTAAGAGAGAATACTAATTCCGTCGTGAAAGCCACCATTTGAAAGAGACCAAGAAAAAATTAAGGCAATAAAAAGAAACATATGCCAAAAATAGGGCCAATAGGATTTCTCTATGTTGAGAAAAATAGAAACCTCAAAAGAGTTTGAAAAAGAAAATATGAATATATGAGGGTGTTTGGATGAAAAATAAACGGGTTTGCACCTTGAATCCTAATGTTAAAAAACCATTTCCTAATGTTATTATTTGTTGAATTGTCAAAATTACGGATTTGTGTGTATGATGTTTGTTTAGTAAGCTCAATATAATGCTATTATTTGTTTAGTAAGCTCAATATATTAATTGTTACATGTGGCTAAAACTAAGTTTGATGAAATTTAGCTATCAATTTGAGCTTCTTGATCATTTTGATGTGTCTAAGTTGTGATTCATTTGTTGTAGTTCACGCCTATTCATTCCATATCTATGCTTGAGAAAATTGATACTATGTCAAGATGTAACTCATACTTGTTTTATTTTCTATTTTCCTACTGTTTCATATTTCCAGTACCTCTTTTGAGCTAATTTTTTCACTTGGAAAAACCTTGCCATTTTTAGGGCTGGAATGCAGAATTTTTGAAGTTGTTCAAATGACTTTTAGACATCGTTCGAACGACATGCCCAAGTATTTCAAAGACTGGTTCACGTGACAGTAGTTTTGAGGCAATAATTGTATTAATGATTGTCGTTAGAAGGGTCATTTTTAGGGTTAGTAGATATATGCTTTGAATGACACGTTACTATTTCGGGTCATTTTTAGCTTCGCTCAAATGACATGGCTTAGTCATTCGAACGACCCAGTCTGGATTTTTGAGCCTTTGTTCTATTTCATTACCTGTTTTGTATATGTGATGATTTCATTCTTTCTTGGTACTTCTGGATTTATTTAGACAATTTGTATGCAGTTCTCATGGATTATGCATGATGGATTTCTATACTGCATTATTTCGTTTAGTTTCATCATTGCTTAGAATGAGTATTTATTTATGTGACTGTTTGCTAGCTACCAGTTGGTATCTTCTAATTATTTGTAGATGTTTACATCATGATTGTCTAGACATGCTTCATTTGATTATTATCATTCTAGATGTTTGTTTATCATTTTCAGTTATTGTCTATTCTAGGGAAAAAAATGGGGAGAGATAGTGTATGATGTAAGAGGAGTTTGTTTGATCAGCACATATGTTCTTTTTGCAAATTGGTATCATGTTTGGATCATGTTTTTTACATATTAGTATCATTGATTTGATCTATATTGTTTATGTATAGAAATTAATATCATATATTTTGATATCATATGTTTTGTTCACATGTTTAACAAATGGTTTATGTTACATATTTGTATTTTTTATATAATTTATTCCTCAATACTTAACTGGATATTTGTGTGTTTCATGTGTGTGGGTATGCATCAGATATTCGAGATTTTATGACTATATCACATTCAGACAGCATGCGGAACCTTCATATAATAGTCTTTGTCCTGTATGTTTTTTTTTTAGTTTTGTGGGCTTGAATTTAGGTGCCATACGACTTGACGGCCCGGCTTAGGCATTTCACTGTTTGGATTTTGTACCATAATAGTTAAAGAAGGAGATTTGTAAGGAAAAAATTTCCAATTCAGTTAATTTGTATGTAATTGTCTTATTTCCAGAACAAAACTTGTTTGAGTCAAATATAGATTTTTTGTATTGTCACGATTTCCACATAGTCTATGATGTGCTGTTGAGAAGCCGTAGCGGCCAAGCTTCAAAGATATATTACGTTGCTTTGAATTATGATCTCAGACCTACTCACACAGTTGTCACCCTATATGAAAAGATTATTTGACCCGATATATAATCAAATTTCACCCATAACAATCAAAGTGACATTTTCATAAGCAATCCAATCCATATAACTCTCGATATTAAGAATATTTGCACCCGTTTCAAATGGTATGAGATTTCATAATTCTTATCAAGATAAACCTTAGACTCGAGTCTCACGTGTGGCCCTATTCAATACATTCATGGGATATATCAATCAAAGGCCTCTATTAAACTACTAAAAAGGTTCTCAAACCATCAAACATGTTCCCTTAATTTGAGTGAAACTACTAGGATTGCATTTAAATTGTTCCCATACGATGTCAACTCCGTATCTAGGTTGTGAAAATTTCAATAGTGCTAGAACTCGAATCCTGACCTCTTACTGATCAATTCGAAGTTGACACACCGGAATTCCTACTGAGATCTACTGACTGACATGTCTACAATATATTTAAACCATATATAAGGCATTCTCACGACCACGATTCGTATTTTAAAATGAACTCACACACCTTTACTTAAAAGTAAATGACATATATAGTTTTAAGAATAAAACCCCAACAATATCCCACTTAGTCTTAAAGCCATGTATCCAACTTTCAACCCATCAACACAATAGTTTGTTTCCTAATAGTAGAGGATAAACCGAGTGTTATTAGATAAAATATTGATCATAAATATATCACCTTCTTATCTGCTTTCTCGAATTAGGTGAAACCTACACTTTATGCACATAACACTTTTATGGGTTATGGATTCTCACAAATTTACATTCTATCGCTACGAACACAAAAATCATAGTAGCTAATAGCACTTGAAGTAACTAAGCCAAGTTAATTAGGATGTAAGCAAATCATATATCTCTTTATTTGTCTTTGAAATAATAACAACCGTGGCCTCCCCGATGGAGTCGCAATCCAAGATTGTTTCACACTCCTCCAACATATAGCTCAACCTCTCCTTGGGTAAAAACATATTCCGAGGTAGAAACTCGAAATAATTATATCAATGGAAACCTAGCCTTTGTGCCTAAAAAGGTAAAATACTATTAGAATGAAATTTGTTGACCATACTGAAGGCATAACATATTTGGGTCTTTGCACATAATATATAGCAATATATAGGCTCCCACCATCAGAGCATTAGGTATATTACTCATTACTTCCAATTAATCAAGTGTCCAGAGAAAAAAATTCACAAACATAAAGGCTTTAAGATTGAATATAAATTATATTCATGGAATCCTAATTCTAATCATGTATATACAAGATTGATATAATCAAATTGGGATATGCCCAACATCATTTGCAATCAATATAGTGAAATATTGATCGTAAAAATGTGTCTGATTTGTCCTAAGTACTCTATATCAAAATACCCGACAACCACACTCTTATGTAAGATAATACACCCACCTCATTCCCAATTAGGAAGATATTATCCACAAATTGTACTTAGATATTCCACCATGATTTCGTCATTCTTCTTATATTAACAGGTATCAGTTAGACTTTAATCAAAATTAAAAATTTATTACTTGATCAAACTAAATGACCCAAGACCTAGATTATAGCTCAAATACAAAAGTGGATTTTAAAATTTTACATCACTTTGCTTTCCTAACTTCTCACTATGTAGTTTTCAAGACAATCTTTCTAGAATGTTGTCTTGATGTTAAAATAATCCTGACAAACTTTAACATGGCTACCGTGAGAATGTTCTCATAATCAATCCCTTTCTCTATGATTAATCCCTTTCACAAGTCTTTCCTTGAAGGTTTTCACTTTCCCATCCATATTTCTTTTAACTTATTGTAGGTTCACTTGTGCCTGATGGGTTTTATCCCATCAACCATTCTACAAGTCCCAAAACTTTATTCGAATACATGGAATCCTTTTAGGTATCTATATGTAAGGACATGTTTTATAAATGTCCGAGGTAGAATCTAGGAATCTTCCAAGTATCCTAGATCACATTTATGTATGTTTGATACCGCTACATTCAGCACGTCTCCACGATCATCCTCGACGGCCTCGATCCGAATTCATGCCTCCATCATCTTCGTACGTACATCATGTGACAAGCAACATACAGTTCAACAGGTCCCACTACTCCAGGTACTTATGCTATAAATAATTTTAACTAGAGTGTTTACTTATTTGCATAAATAATTGGGAATATTGTTTTAAATAAAATTTTGAAGTCTGGAAGAGAATAAACACGTAAAATTCTTTGTAAGGAAGTTTGTGACACGGATCTGATGTTGTTCGAACAACATCGTATCTCGTTCGAACGAATGCCATCTCGCTCAAACGATACCGTGTTTCACTCAAACGACGCACCACCTCAACTTCCTATTTAAACAGTGTTCGTGCTACACATTTTTCTAAGTCTACACATTTCCATTTTTGCAAAACACACCCCGTTTCCAGACTTTATATTTTAAGGTTTCAATACCTGTTTGATTCACAAATAAATCCCAATCCTTTATGGGAATCCTCTAAACCCCAAGGAAGATTATAATACTCATCTGGAGTACATTTGTGGAGAAGACGAAGCTTTTCCATTACTGACCTTCTGGATCTCTTGCGGGAACTCTAGTTGACGACATCGAAACCCACGCCTAAGGGTATTTCGTATGTCACTACTTTTATTTTTATTGTAACCCATGTATCCTTCTTTAAAAAATTATAGTGAAAATAAGATGTTTTTTCCCGTGTGGGGGATTTTTCCTCAATCGTGATTGTCTTGCATGCTTAGATTATTTCTTTATTCAATCATGTTTGTTTGCAAGAGTTTAGAATTGTTTGGACTAGAATTGGAATTTAATTAAATAAGTTTGACATTGATTGCTGGCGCACTCTCAAATTGGTATCAGAGCAATTTACACAAACTTACCGTGTAATTTTTCTGCAAATTATTTCCTTGATATCAATTTTGTTCTGAAAAATGATTTTTTGAAAAAGCGCAATTTCAATGGATAACTTATATAATAAAGTTCCAATTTTTGACAGGTAAAATTATGCCTATTGGAAAGCAGGCATGAAATCTCAACTAAAGGCTATTGATGAACGTTTCTGGGTTGTGTGTGAAAGAGGGTTGGATGCCTCCCACTGTCACTATAGAAAACGTAACTACTTTAAAATCTGTGACTGCATGGACTGAGGATGAATTTAAAAGGAGCACATTTAACTCACATGGGCTTAGTGCCATTTTTGGAGCCGTCACACCTGATGAGTTCTGACGCATCATGACGTGTACCACGTCTAAAGAAGCACGAGATGTTCTGCGCCTTATCCATGAAGGCACAAATACTGTGAAAGAATCTAAATTGTGAAACTTAACTACTCAGTTTGAAACTATCTACATGCATGAAAATGAGTGTTTCGATGAATTTTATGCACGCTTATCTGATATCGTGAACACTAATTTTAATTTTAGAGAACACATTCCTCATGCTAGGGTAGTTAAGAAAATTTTAAGACCACTGCCTAAGAGATTTATCAACAAAGTCACAGTGTTAAATTCATTAGGTAATTTGAATACGCGGAAATTATAGGGGTTAGTTGGAGACCTACAGACCTATGAAATTGACATGTTCCCTAACACGATAAAATCAAAAGATAAAGGGGTAGCTCTTAAAACCCAATCCAGAAAGAGTGAGGGGTCAAAGAGAGGTGAGTCATCTAAGGAAAGAGAGGAAGAGATATTTGATTCTGATTTTGACTTAGATAATGAGGTCCTTTCTGTAAAAAAAATCAAGAAATTTCTCAAATTAAAGAAAAATGGAAATTTTAAAGATAAAAAGAATTTTGAAAAAAATAAATCTGAAAAGAAATTTCAGAAAGATAAAAAGGACACATCTAAGAAAGATAGTGATAGATGTTTTGAGTGTGGCGGTAGAGGTAAGATGGAGTTTGAGTGTGAAACTAGGTTAAAACGTCAAGAACATTCCAAATTTGCGTTAAACAGTACCTTAGTGACGATAGCGAGGTTGAGTTGGTGGACTCTGGAGACGAGTCATTGCATGAATGTAACTTCATCGCATTCATGGCTAGTCATGTAAGTATTGACATTGATCCTGACAATGATGAGGATGCAAGCTCACAGGGACACCTCGACAGTGATAACAGTGTGAGCGAGGGGGAGGAAGATGCAAGTGAGAGCGAGACTGATCTCCGACACGCGTACACTGATTTATATGCTGATACTTTCAAAACAATATCCACTGCGTTGAGAGAGAGAGAGAGAGAGAGAGACTGCTTGTGTTGAGAGAGAGAAAGTTTTTGGAGAGAGAAAAAGTGTGTTTGTGAAAGAAAAAGGGGACTTGACTAATTAAGTGGATGATGTGATAGTTGATATCCATTCCTCCCTGAACACTCGAAAGAAACTAGAAGCCCTTGTAGCCCAACTCTCTCAGGACCTTGAGAGAGCCTGAGAAGTCAAGGTAAGAATTGAGGACTGATATGGTAAGATGGGAAAGATTCTCCTCGCCCCTGCTTTGGGTTTAGTTGATAGGTCGGGAATAGGTTTTGATGGCGCTTCCACGTCCCATACGACATTAGAATCGGTTCCCAATTTTATTACAAATCCTTATGGCCACCCACCGAGAAACCAAAAGAGGGTTTTGCAAAGAAAAGAAAATCAAAGTCGGCCTAAGTCTATATATTTCTGTACTTACTGCAAAAGAAAGGGCCACCTTCGTGAGTTTTTCTATAGTTTGGGTCAGACACGTCGTACTCTTGCTCCGTCACATGCCACTACTGATTTTGAGAGTCTTAGAGAGAGAGTTGAGTTTCTAGTCGCCACATCTCAAATTATAGTAGAAGAGTTCCAACGGATTTCTATGTCGTCAATGGACACTTCTAAAATCTCATCTAGAGTCAACAATGACAAGGGACAACATAAGGTTACCACTACTTGGGTGCCTAAACAAAACGCAAAATCCCTTATTGCTCATGTTGCTATTAAAGCACATAATTCCCTATAGTGGTACTTCGATAGTGGGTGCTCCAGGCACATGATTGGTGACATCTTTTTGTTTACCTCCCTAGAGGATCATAAGGAAGGTAAAGTCACGTTTGAAGATGGGATCAAGTCTAGAATAGTAGGACGAGGTACAATAGAGTTACCCGGATTTGCTAAGCTAGATAATGTGTTGTACGTCAAAGGATTGAAGGCAAATTTACTCAGCATTAGCCAGCAGTGGGACGCTGACCTTGCAGTAAAGTTTGATCGAAATAAATGCCACATCTATGATCAAACTGATAAACTTTTATTACAAGTGGTGAGGACTAAAGACAACTATTATGGGATCATGAATGAGTCCTCATTTGTCTGCAACAGCCCCACGATCACTTCTATGGATCTGTGGCACCAATGTTTAGGTAATGTGAACTTTAGAGATTTGGAAAAGTTAGCCAAAAAGGACCTAGTATGTGGCTTACCATCGCTTGGAAAGCCAAATTTTGCATTTTGTGGACCTTACCTGTTGGGAAAACAAATTCGTAGCCCCCATCGGAAGTTGAATTCCATTACCACCTCTCGCATTCTTAAGTTGATACATATGCATCTTATGGGTCCTAATCATATTGAGAGTTTAGGTGGTAAGAGATACATACTCGCGATGTTAGATGATTTCTCACGCTACTCTATTGTAGTTTTTTGGGAGAGAAATCCGATGTTGTGGACTTTCTTACCACCAAGTTTCGTCTCCTGCAAAATCAACACGGTGACACTATCATCAGAATATGTAGTGACAACAACACTGAGTTTAAAGAAGCAAAAGTAGATCTTTTTTGTGATAATCTCGGAATGAAACACAAATTTTCGACCGTTCGGTCTCCTCAGCAAAATGGGATTGCTGAGAGGAAGAATCGGACGATTCAAGAGATGGCTAGATCTATGATTTTGGGTCATAATGTTGCAAGAAGATTTTGGGCAGAGGTAGTGTCTACCACATGCCACACGGTGAATAGGGTATGTCTTAGTCCACACACTCTTATGACGCCCGACGAATTATGGACTAGAAAGTAGCCCAACCTTTCATATTTTTGTGTCTTTGGGACCAAATGCTACATCCTACGGAATAGAGAGCAATTAGAAAAGTTTGACTCCCGGAGCGACGAGGGGATATTTTTAGGTTATTCATCGTCTAGTAGAGATTATCGAGTGTATAAACTAAATAACTCTAAGGTTATGGAGTCAATAAACGTCACTGTGCTAGATGATGAACCAGCGACGTTTACAGATTCTAACCTTTTGGGTGGGGGTGATGCACTTAGTGATGATCCTGTTATGCCTCCCACACCTAGAGTGGATCCCATTACTGACTTAGGGGACACTCTTGATTGGGTTCGCAAGACTCATGATCCTTATACTATATTAGGAGATCCAACCCTTGGGGTCAAGACTCGTGATCATCTAGAGAATGTTGTTAGCCATGTCTGATACACGTCCAAAGTCAAGCCCAAGAACTATAAGGAAGCACTCAAAGATGAACACTGGATATGTGTTATGGAGGATGAGTTGCTTCAGTTTAGAAAGAATGATGTCTGGGAACTGGTTCCCCAACTTAGTGAGACAAATGTGATAGGTACCAAGTGGATCTTCAAAAATAAGGTGGATGATACTGGTACCATTATTCAAAATAAGTCTAGGTTGGTCACTCAAGGCTGCACACAAATTGAGGGTCTAGACTTTGACGAGACATTCGCTCATGTTGCGACGCTTGAGTTCGTCCGCTTACTTCTTTCCATCGCATGTCATATTCGCTTCAAGTTATATCATATAGATGTCAAGAGTGCCTTTGTGAATGGCATTCTTCAGGAGTAGGTTCTTGTGGAACAAAATAGAGGGTTTGAAGACCCTAAGTACCCTGATCAAGTCTACTATTTGAGGAAAGCCTTGTATGGTTGAAAGAAAGCACCCCGTGCTTGGTACGAAAGGCTTATTTCCTATCTCTTAGCCCATGGATTCAAAAGAGGGGGAGTTGATATGATGTTGTTCGTCAGGAGAGATGGTGATATTATTTTTACTGCCTAGGTCTATATAGACGACATAGTCTTTGGATCCACGTGCTCCCAACATCTTAGCACTTTGAGGAGGAGATGAAGAGTGAGTTTGAGATTAGCATGTTTGGTTAGTTTACTTTCTTCCTTATTCTCCAGGTTCATCAACTAGAGGATGGGATGTTGATCTCCCAATCCATGTATTGTAGAGACCTTATGAAGAAATTTGGTCTATACTCTACTAAGCTCGAACGTACAACGATGAGTACCTCAACTAAGCTTAGCAAGGACACTTTAGGCAAGGACATAGAGAAAACATTATATCGGAGTATGATAGGTAGTCTTCTCTACTTGACTGCCAGTCATACTGACATAGCCCTTAGTGTTGGAGTATGTGCGCGATATTAGGCATGCCCAAAAGAGTCACACTTACTCGCTCTTACACGTATTATCAAATACGTGAGTGGGACTCTCCCACTTGGCATTTGGTATTCCTTTGATACCAGTGACCATTTATCCGCCTATTCGGATGTCAATTGGGCCGGGGATGCATATCGATGTAGTAGCACTTCTGGTGGGTTTTTCTTCTTTGGTTATGCTCTTATCTCTTGGTTGAGTAAGAAGCAAAACTCCATCTCTTTTTCCACTATGGAGGCTGAGTACATAGCCGCCGTGAGTTGTTGCACGCAACTTTCGTGGATAAAGCAGATGTTGAAGGATTATGGTGTATCATAGGACATCATGACTATTTCCTGTGATAACACGAGCGTGATACACATATCCCGTAATCCAGTCCAGCATTCACGCACAAAATACATTAGGATACACGAGCACTTTATCCGTAAGCTTGTAGAGGAAAAGTTCATATCGTTTAGTCTTACATCTACCGACCTCCAGTCAGCCGATATCTTCACGAAGCCTTTAGATGCCCTTAGATTCGAGAGTCTTAGGAAATCTTTAGGAATTTGCATAGCTGACTGAAGGGTGGTCACCAGGTCTAGACTAAGATACATTTTTCCTTGATCATATCATTTGATTCCTATCTTTAGATTGTATCTTTTGCATATTTATTTTTTTGAACTTTTTTGAAAAAAAATCAAAAAGATTTTCTTTTGATAATTTTTTTTTAAATCACAAAATTCGTTTTGTATTTTTTTTACATTGTTTATGGATGAACATTTGTGATAACCATAGTCACAACTTCATTCCATATCTCACGTGACTGTTTGATAGTGATTTGAGATGCTACAGCATTTTATCCATGTGCTTTACATTGATTGGAGTCTTTGAGATGTGATTTGTGATATCTTCTACATGTTTGGCTCCTTATCTCCTTTATTGCACACATGCACGGTATTATTTGAGTATTGTATGTGTCTATCATATATTGTCTTGAGTGTTTCCATCTCAATTCTGTCTATACAACGAATCAAATGAAATAAAACAAAATAATAAAATGGGTGCATGTTTTAAACCATTTTCCGTGAGTTTGTGTGAATTTTATAATCGGTGAAGGGCTGTGAAAAGTACAAATTTTTCCTTTGCGATTAAGCTACCATTTAAATTGGACCCAAAAAATTGAGGCATTTTAATTATCTGGGTTCCAAAGAGGTTTAAAAGAGCCCGAAAATATTGAATGGCAATAAAAAGAAATATATGCCAATAATGGGCCATTAGGTTTCTTCGCCAATTATCTAATGTTTGAGAATTTAGATAATCTCGAAAAGAAAATATATATGAGGGAGTTTTGTTGGAGAATTAAAATGGATTTTCACGCCCTTAAAAAGTCTTGAAAATCATGAAATCGTTTTGGACGTTATTGGTGTGGAAATCACTTTGAGCTTTGATTTGCTGATTTGATTGAGTCAATTTCTTTTAATTCCACAATTTTTACACCAAAGGAAGATGTTGAATTTATTCGTTAGAAATATCCAATATTCATCGTGCATATATGTTATGTTTGTATGTATTGATGTTCCTATTAAATTTTCTCACATCCTTTCATTTTCGCTATCATGGACTTGGTTGTTCTGGTGTTCTTTCATAGTGTGATTTTGTTTTCTTTAAAAAAAATTGAAAAATTAAAAAAGAGAAAGATTATTGCCAGGTGACATTCTCCATTTGCATTGTGTATGTTATTCATATCTGTCTCTTTGGGGACATCATAAAAAGGGGGAGAATGAATTATGGGGAGGAATTTTTTGTTTGTTTATATAATGATTTGCTTGCTTATAATGATTATTTGTTTTTGCTTATCATTATATTTCAAACTGTTGTGCATCAAGAGTATTTGTTTCTTGTCTCATGTGTGTAGGTATTAAAATGGAGAATCATTTATGCACACTCTGATGATGACAAAGAAAGTTTGAAGAGTTGAAGATTTGAAGATGATCGGATTTGTGAAGACACACATTTAGTATTTACGGTTTTCGGGTTTAATGGGGATATTAACTTGTATGTTAGTGTGTTTATTTTGGGCAGCATAATTCGGATATTTTTATATATATACCGGCATAGACATATGGGGATATTTTTAAGGACATGTTCTGTAAATGTCCAGGGTAGAATCTAGGAATTTTCCAAGTATCCTAGATCACAATTAAGTATGTATGATACCACTACATTCGGCACTTCTCAATGATCATCCTCGACGGCCTCGATCTGAATTCATGCATCCATCATCTTCATACATGCATCATGTGATAAGCAACGTACACTTCAAGAGTTCCCAAAAATCCACGTACTTATGGCAAAAATAATTTTAATTGGAGTGTTTAATTATTTGCATAAATAATTGGGAATATTGTTTTAAATAAACTTTTGAAGTATAGAAAAGGATAAACATGCAAAATTCTTTTCAACGAAGTTTTCTGTAACACGTCTTTGATGTCGTTCGAATGACATCGTATCTAGTTCGAATGAGATGCCATCTCGCTCGAACGACACCGTGCTTCTCTCGAACGATGCACCACCTCAACTTCCTATTTAAATAGTGTTCGTGCTACACATTTTTCTAAGTCTGCATATCTCCGTTTCTGCAAAGAAGACGCCATTTCCAAACTTCATATTTTAAGGTTTCAAAACTTTTTTTTATTCAAAAATAATTCTCAATCCTGTATGTGAATCCTCTAAACCCCAAGGAAGATTATACTACTCATCTGGTGTACATTTGTGAAGAAGACGAAGCTTTTCCATTGCTGACCTTTTGGAGCTCTTGCGAGAACTCTAGTTGATGAAATCGAAACTGACGCCTAAGGGTATTTCGTATGTCACTACTTGTATTTTCATTTTAATCCGTGTAAACCATTCTTTACAAAATTATAGTGAAAATAAGATGGTTTTGCCCTTCTTGGGGATTTTTCCTCAATCGTGATTGTCTTGCATGCTTAGATTATTTCTTTCTTCAATCACCTTTGTTTGCAAGAGTTTAGAATTGTTGGGACTAAAATTTGAATTTAATTAAATAAGTTTGACATTGATTGCCGGTGCACTCTCATTATTGTCATAAGTCAAATCAAAAGTCTATGTCTTGGAATGCCTCGTTGTAGTTCTTGGGACTAGGTTCATGTTTTCTTGGTATCATATCAAAATTATCACCCAAAATACTAACCATTCAAGATTATTTAATGTTGCCACTACCATATTGCTGTACATGCTAACCAACATAAATCACGCATGTACCATGATTATAAATAATGCTCACACTATGCTAATGTAATGTATGATCAATAGCATATTGTAGTTCATTTTGTACGGATTTTCTAGAAACATTGGTAATACATTGTTCCATCTTATCTTACAAGTCAATGACACCTGGGCCCTTAGTTTATTAAACAATTCTCTCAAAAGAACTTGTCATTAATAGAATCAACATAAAAAAATATAGAGTGATCCGATTTTATGTATAAGTCATAGATTATGCCACACACACAAGCTAAATTCAATTTAGTCCAAATTTTATCTTGATTAATTTGGTAAACCTAAACATGCAAAATATTAAAATTAAATCAATACAATCAAATCATCAACCAAGAAGAAAGGAGATAAAGAAAAATCTATTTCAGACAAAACCCGTATTTCAACACTATTATAACTAACTATTACAGAAATGACATAAATAGATTTACAAAACTTAGACTCCACTAAGTGATATGGTTGTGTTTTCAATCCTTATTGTCAACAGACAGTAATGTAAATCCAACAACGCTCTGTGGCAAGCTCTACTTGCCTCGGTGTCCACGGATCATCCTTAAAACATTGTATTCATATCTTTAGTAATGGAGAATTAACTCCACAAGTTTATAAATAGTAGATGTGTTCTTATGATCTTAATAAGGTGATGAAATATCAACTAAGGGATTTAGATTTGAAAAATAAAAAAGTTTAATCACAAAAATATGTCTAAAAGGATTGATTAGAAAAGCAAGCTCATATCTCTATATATAAGGAGAAAAATTTCCCATAAATAAGCTTGAAATATTGCATTTGAGATCAGGTAAAAAACAAAATTTCGCTGACTCTTTTGAACGAAGTACCCATTCTTATCCGAACAAAAAAAAGTGAGAGATCAAATGACATTCAAGTGAAGGGAGAAAAATGGTTCATTTGAATCTCGTTCGAACGATCGAGATCGAATGACCTCATTCGAACGAGCCTATTAAACCCATTCTAATGCGATATTGAAAAAAATTTATTTTGAAAAATATTTTATGTTTTCAAGCACTATTAAAATACCCCTTAATATATTTATTATACAAAGTCAAAACCATAGACCTTCTCCGATGATTGAAGTGGCGATCTTAACTCCTTCATTCTTTGATTGTTTCATCCAGTCACTAACTAATCTTCACTTGAAGATATTGAGAATGTACACAATGATGAAGGCATAACGAAATTGCCAAACTTAAAAACGTGATGACAAGTTATAAATCAATCTCTTAAAAATCTCCCCTTTGGCTATTCCAGTATAATATCGTGATGCATGGAGTTCAAACAAAACAAAACAAAACTCCCCCTAATATGTTTTCCCCCTTTTTTGTCCGTACTATACAAAAGGTTAGAAACTAAACCTACAATGTTAGCTTTAAGAAAATCGAAATATGAAATATCATCACAAAGAATCGACAAATAAGCATATACGATGAAGCTTCAATAAGTTAACAAAGTATTTTTGAAATATTTGAGTAGAAATATATACATATAAGTACAAACAATGCACACCATGGAGTAGCACGAAAATATTCAAATCATGAAAATGGAATGAGTGGGAGTTAACTTAATGTGTGGAAAATTCAACATAGGCATAAGTCAAAATGATAATCCGTGAGAGAGAACTCAATTAAACCTTGGGTGTAAAAATAGTGAATAAGTAAAATTGACTCAACTCAAGCAAGATGTCATGAATTTCAATTTTTCTCAAATGAATAACGTGAAACTATTTAATATTTTTGAAAACATTTTACTGTGCAAACCCATTGATATCCAACCTATAACACTCTCAAAATATTTGAAGGAACTATACAAGTCATATATAATGAAGCATCAATGAAACCAAAAATAGGCCTTGGAACTTCTGGTTTTATGTGTCAAACTCATCATTTAGGCTCTTACCAATGGTGGACTTTAATAAAAAGAAGACTCCATTCGCCCCTTTCCATTGCATAAAACATAAATTAAATTTTTCGGAAAAAAATTCAAGAAATGGTTCTTTCATATAAAATTAGTTCCTAGTACATTTGGTTCATTATTAATCACGTTTGAGATGAGAGAATTCCATTTGACATATGGTAAGGCAGTATAATGTTCAAAAAGTTCGTGCATGTGTGTAATAAAGGAAATGTAAAGAGTCCAACAAAAAGGTAGTAATCATGAATGAATGATGCAATGCTAAGAATGGATAATTAAGCACACGAAAGAAATAAAGACCAGTCTCATAACACCACGAGTAAGCCACATGAATGCATAAAATGTAATTATAATACGAACATCTTAAATGTGCATCCATATATGATGTAACATGAAAAGAACCCTATACAAGAGGCAATACTCGAAATCAATCAATAGAAAATATACCTAAAGACTTTCTAAGATCCTAAAATCCAAGTACATCTAAAGGTTTAGTGAAAATATCAGTCAATTGACGTTCAGTACTCACGAATCTCAAGGAAATGATCTTCTCCTCAACAAGATCACGAACAAAGTGTTCACGAATCCTAATGTACTTCGTATATTAATGTTGAATCGGATTAGAAGAAATCTGGATTCCGGTCGTATTATCATAAGAAATTTTCATTGTGTCTTGAGTAATCCTATAATCGTCCAACATTTGCTTCATCCATAAGAGTTGTGTGCAAAACATTTCAGGAGCTATGTACTCGGCCTTCATCATGGGCAAATAAATGGAGTTTTTCTTCTTTCTAAACCATGAGATACGAGCACATTCGAATTAAAAGCATCCACTCGAGGTGTTTTTACAACTATCAACACCCCCGACCCAATCGCCATCCGAATAAGTCAATAAACGATCATAGGTATCAAAGAAATACCAAATTCTAGAAGAAAGGGCTCCTCACACGTATTTGAATATAAGTTTAATTTCAAGGAAGTGTCTCTTTGGGGATGCTTAGTAATGTGCATAAGCTTTTTGATGTTAAGTAGAAGAGAAAACCTATCATACTTCTATAAAGATTTTTCCTTAAGTTCATGCCTAAAGTGTCTTTATTAAGCTTAGTATATGAACTCATGGTAGTGCGTGAATATTTAATGGAGTCTAAACCAAAATTCTTCACTAGGTCCCTCGAATATTTATATTGACATATAAACATCCCATTATTAAGTTGATGCACTTGAAGACCTAGGTATAAAGTAAGTCCACCAATCATGCTCATCTTAATTCACTCTTCATCCCCTCCTCAAAAGTGTGAGCATATTGGAAACATATGGATCTAAAGACTATGTCATCCACATAGACTTGGGCAACCAAGATAGCACAACCCTCTCTCATAACAAACAACGTAATATCAACACCCCCTCTCTTGAAGCCATGACCTAAGAGATAAGAAGTCATCCTTTCGTACCAAGCACGGGGTTCTTATTTCAAATCATAAAAGTCCTTATTTAAATAAAATAAGTGTCCAAAGCGCTTTAGGTCTTCAAACACTTTTAGTTGTTCCATGCAAACTCCCTCCTGAAGAATTTCATTGAGAAAGGAACTCTTGACATCAATTTGGTAAAGCTTAAACCATATATGACATTCTATGGCGAGTAGTAAATGGAGGGACTCAATCCTAGAAATAGCAGCAAATGTCTCATTATAGTCAACACCCTCAATCTCTGTCTAACCTTGAGCGACCGACCGAGACTTATTGTGAATAATGGTATCATTCTCATGCATCCTATTCTTATACACCCACTTACTACTAATCACATTAGTCTCTCTTGGTCGGGAGACTAGTTCTCAGATTCGTTCTTTTAAAATTGAAGCAACCCATCTCACCTATAAAATATCTAATTCTCATCCTTGAGTTCTTCCTTCACATTTTTGGGCTCTACTATGGACGTTTAGCAAAAGTAGCTAACCACATTGTCTAGTTGAGAACAAGTCTTGGAACCTAGTGTTGGATCACCAAGTACGTTGGTAGGGTCATGACTATTTTGAAACGAAGTGGGTATATCCTCTATATCAAGAGCAGTATCCACCATGGTGGTGTGGGGAACAATGAGATCATCGTTTAGGGTGCATTATTCTCACACGTAAGACCATGACTAATAAACATTATCGACGCATCATCTCTAATCGTCACATTTATCAATTCTATTACCTTAGAGATTTTAAGGTTAAACACCCTACAGGCTCTATTAGATGATGAATATCCTAAAAATATTCCCCTATCGCTTCTAGAGTCAAATTTCCCTAAGTTCTCTCTATGTCTAAGGATATATTAAGGAGTCCTAAAAACTCATAAATATAATAGGTTATGTTTCTTCCCTATCCAAAACTCATCTAGAGTGTAAAGTGTGTGGGAAAGAAGATACACCATATTCACTATGTCGCATTTGATGTTAACTGCCTCTGCCCAAAAATATTTAGGCATGTTCCTACCAAGAAGAAGAGATTTAGCCATATTTGAATTATTCGATTCTTCCTCTCGACAATCCCATTTTGATAAGGAGTGAGAATGGACAAAAACTCATATTTGATGTCCACTTCATCATAAAAGCTATCAATTACGACTTCTTTAAATTCATTGCCATTTTCACAACAAATATGATTTATCGTGACACCATCTTGATTTTGAAGAACTTGGCATTTGATTGTTAGGAATTCAAAAACATTAAACTTTTCTCTAAGAAATCTAACGATAGAATTTTTCAAAAACTCATCTTCCATCCCTAGAATATACTTCTTAACACCAATACTTTTCATATTCTTGGGACCCATAAGATCCATGTGTATCAAATCTAAAATACGACAGGTGGTAATGGTATTCAACTACCACTGGGGACTCTTGATTTGTTTCCCTTGTTAGAAAGAACCACAAATCGAGGAAGTTGGTTTTTGAATTGATTATAAGCCACAATCTAGGTCATTCTTAACTCATCTCTCATGATCTCTAAAATTGATGTGACATAGTTGTTGATGCCAAAGGTCCATGGTGGATATCTTAGCATTATTGCACATTAAAGAGGACTTGGGAATGATACTGTAGAAATTGTTTAGAGTCCCCACACCTTGTACAAAAAGTTAACTTGATTGATCATTAACATTCCACTTCGACTAGTCAAACTTTACCACGAATTTAGCATTGGAAAGTTGGCTTATGCTTATTAAGTTCACTTTCAAACCTTCAATATACAACACATTATCTAGCTTAATAAATCCAATAATCTCCATGCAACCTCGTTGATGATGCTAGAAAATAGCACCGCCAGGTCAAATTGATGAATAAGCTCACACCAGTGCAATATTGGCAGAAATGAAACATAAATATAGCAATATAACAGTAAAGTGAGATGAGAAAAAGAGGAAGAACACTAGAATTTAAGTGGTTCGGGCGAAGCCTACGTCCATTGTGTGTGAGTGAAATCCACTAACAAATATAGCTCTAATGGTCTGGGTTACGATACTCAAGATTTCTCTCTCTTCTGGATACAACTGAATAGAGTTTTAGTAGGGTTTCGATTCCGTGATCCCCTCTAATAAATAAGATGAAGAGTAATATAATGCTTACGGGGTATATTGTACCCCCAAGCATGTAATAAAAATGTGTAGAATGTTCCTAGCCAATGAGGAGGAGCCAACGGTCTCTGTCCCTTGTAGGTCATGATAATCAAATCTTGCCTCATATGAGGGAATGATTTGGTTGTAAAAATTTTGGTCCACGTGTGATTGTGCGAATGCACGTGTCCTCACACGTCTCCCAATACACGAGCCCAGTCACCTATGGGACCTCAGCCAACCATACTGGACAAGGCTATGTTTGTAGATTTGTGAACCACTTAGGGGTTGACACCTATAGTTCTTATTGACCTCAGCCTATTTTCCTCATTTGAAAGGTGGCCGAGGATGAGAATACCCAATCCCTAGAAACTATACATGTTACTCATGTTTGCTAGTTACTGAAGGTCGAGGATGAGGCATCCTGAACTGCTTCATGATGCCTAGTAAGCCTAGCCGAGTCTTACCTATTCGAGTTACAATGCCCCACTTCTAGTCAGTTAGTGAAGGTCGGCTATGTCCGAGGTTATATGATGGACTCGGTCACACTTGGCATATCAATTACCCCCTAGACCTTAGTCTCTGTCATGTGGATGAGTCTGAGGGATAACGATGTAATGTCGTCTTGTGATAATGGTAGTAGTTACTGAGAGGACATATGGCAGTTATTATGTGAATAGGAACTGTTAGAGTTCCCATAGGGCTAGATCCAATCAAGGAATGAATGACGGCTTAAACACTAAAGGTTTCGTGCTTGGCATGATGAGGCATATGGGGAACTGTGCGCCATTTTGTAAAGTGTGCACGGATCATTACTAGTATTTAAATGGTTTTTTAAAACAATTTTCTCCGTCCTTGGATCTTAATCCTTCTCGCATCCTCCCTCTAGAACCAGAGCTTTATTCCCCTGTTACTTTGTTTCCAGGCTTTTACCAAGGCCATTCTTTCTTCATCGTTCTTCTATTCCTTCTAGGTAACCTTTTTTTGCCATTTCTTTCAAGCTTGTTACAAGGTTTATAATTTTTTGGTGAGTTCATTCTACATTTTGGCAACTGTGTTGAGTGGTTAGGGTTGGGTTATTGGTGGCTCCTAGTGATTTATGGGTAGGTATAAGTTTTAGGGAGTTTTTTCTACTTATCTTTGGGCTTTCTCGCGTCTTTCATGAGCATTTCAATATTCTCCACCAGCATTCTGGTCATCTTCGCAGGCCAACCTTCAAATTATTCTTGGTTGTTTCTTCACAAAATGACTCACTTTCCACCCTTTGATCTTTAGGTGAAGGTTAGTCAAAACCTTAAGTTTTTTCATCCTTTCACGTTTTTTATTTCTGGTAACTCAAAGTGTTTCCTCGGCTCTTGGTTTTACAGGTTGGCCAAAGAGTTCCACGCACTTAGGGAGAGGTGTTTCCAAGAAATTCGTAGGTAGAGTAAGTGGAAGAGGAAGAGGCAAAAATGCAGGGCCGACCCCATTAAGGCACAACCCATCTATCCAATTCCTTTTAAAACCATATATACCTCATCCTCTAAAGTAACTAAGGACGAGATGATTGGATCATCATCTCCTCCGACCGATAAGAGGGATTCATTTGAGGAATCCATAAGGATGTCACCCTATCAAACTGTTGACCCTGACGTGATCGAGACCTCAACTCGCACCTCGTAATCCAGGCAGGCCAAGTCTTCAGGACGAGATGACTCCTCGCTCCAGATCTTGAACAATGATAATTCTAGTAACTCTTCAATCTAGGTCATCTATGAGTCTGACGAACTGATTGTGAACATTGCCATTCCACCACTTGCTATTCCCCTGAGTTCTATGACAAGCTCTGAGTTCCAAAAGAGGTTCCCAGATGAACTTCCTACAGCTGAGGCAGAGGCAGAGTCAGGGGATGAGGCAGAGGCAGAGGATAAGAGTGAAGACGATGATGACGATATCTCTGATCTTCTGGAGGCACCTCTACGACATGAAATTTTATATCGTCATGCGAGCACCGATCGATGATGAAACACCCTGTAATGGACAATAAGGTGAAGTTATTGTTTATGAGCAGATGTGTAAGCTCGATTTTAATTTTTCCTTTCATCCTTAATACGAGCCATAATATCCAGCCTAGTTCTTACTCCGACCCAACTTGCACCAAATTCTTGGTAGGTCATCCTTGGCTATCTTACCCTATAGATGAATAATTATGCGAACGACCGTTTTGTGGAAAAATTCAAAGGTTGCTATTAAGTGTCGTCCTCCAAGACTTAATCGGGTTACTATCACTAAGGAGCAAATAATCCTGAGAAGAAGATAATCCAAGTCACTCAAACTTCAAACCATTTTTGGAAGCCAATAATTTTTTTTATCTCTGGGGCTTGGGAATTCTTGGCCAACATTAACCTTTATGAGGATGAGTCTAGGGTGCCCCATAAATGTTCTAACCTTTTTATGTGGTCTAAGTTGGATTTCGGCTTCAGTGTACCAAACTGGGAGAGGGTGAAGTACTTGCACAGCTTGGGGAAGGAAGGTCTTCTTCCCAAGTTTGAGGACATAGTGAATCCTAGTTTTTTGGAGAAGGTCGGCCTAGGAGTTAACCGACTGGCTGAGCCATGTGACTAATTTTTGTCTTTAACAATACCTTTCAAGTGTTTTGACTTTTATTGTTACACATTACTTCTTCTCCTAAATTTTATATCACCCACCATACATTTTTGACAACCTCTAGAATATGACTTCCCCAAGTTTGAAAAACGTTTTGAAGAAGGGGAAACAAGCCCACAAAGGAGACTACTTCTAGTGGGTCAGCCCATCCAGAGGTCGCCCAAAAATGAAAGGAACCCCCTCCCCTGTTCGATACCCTTCTACACAGTCAGACGAGGCGGAGGATGATTTCGCCATCCATTTATTCACAGATTAATCTTTCATCCTTAGCCCCCAACTCATCATTTGGGAGACATTTGAACATTAATGGGCATCTAACATCGCTCAATTGAGGGATACTCTTGGTACGATCTTACCATCATCATCGAGGGCTAAGACGTCCATATTGCGTGCCCCTTCCAAGGAAGATTACGGGTTCTTATCTAAAGTCTCAACTCCCTAAGTCACTGATTTTATCCTTCACTCCTTAGCTTAGGTTTTGGAACTTTCTTGGCAAACTCCTATCTCGTATCTGACAAGTGCATTCTGACTTTTTCTAATCATTTTGTAGGCTATATGTAGTCTCTCCTTGACCTCTAAATGGATGTCTGACAAGTATCCCAAGGTTCATGAGGCCGATAGGTCCTGAGGTCTGAAGAGGAGCTGAAGAGAAACATCAAGGACATCTGATGGGACTATCAGAAGGCTTTAGAAACTCTAAAGATATGGGAACGACTCTACAGATGAAGAATGATATTCTAAAGGCCCAGGGTGTGCTTCTGAAGAAGAAAGATGAAGACCTTTTGACTCTGACTGCCCAACACGCTTGAGATCGTGAAGCCTCTATTACCCAAGATAAGGCCGAGGCTTTATCGGTCGAGTCTCTACAAAAGATAAAGGATGAAACATTTGAAACGTACAAGTCCATCGAAGAGTTTATAGGTTTTGGCTTGGATTACTTTGAGAGGGGATTGAAGATAACTTGCAGTGGGTCAGCACCAAGTTTACAGAAGTAGTCTCCTTCATACGCTCTGAGTTGGAATCTCGTGACATGGAGGAATATTTTATGGCTGATGCCATGGAATATGTTTAGGATCTACAGGCAGCCGAGGCTGATGAAGTGACACCCGATACCTCTCTAGTGGATACTAATGCCTCAGTTGTCTCTACTCAGACTGAGGGAACTTTCGGTGGATCGACCCTGCTAATTGAGAAACCCCCTGCTGATAAGAGCACTATAAATACATAGCCAGCTGCATAGGTTGGTCGTCTGTGACACATACCCTACTGTCTATAACAACTTAGCTTATTTGACACACCCTTATTTCTTCTTGCCTCCTTTATGAACATGACCCACATTTAGGCTAAACATATGAAGTTTCTTCTCTCATATTTTTTGAATTATCTTTTCCTTTGTATTCATGTCATTATCTTATGTTTTGGTAAACTAACCATAACCATAATTAGATGATTTTTAATTTGAACCAACCAAATTATGGAGTTTAATCACATGTCCCTTTTCATCATTTTGAGAGTGAATGGATGAGAGTCGTCTTGTCCATGAACTGTCATCTCGGCTGAGAGAGTATAACCACCAAGTTAATGATATTTAACAAATGAACCACGACCAAGTAATTTTTAAATTTGAACCCACCAAATTACTGTGTTTAATCACAAGTCCCCTCTCGTCGTTTTGGGAGTATGTAGATGAATGTCCTCTCGTCCATGCACACTGTCTTCTCAATCGAGAGAGTTTTTCCACCAAGTTAATGATCTTTAATAAATAAACCACAACTAATTGATTTTTTAATTTAAACCCACCAAATTATGGTGTTTAATCACAAGTACCCTCTCGTCGTTTTGAAAGTGTATGGATGAGTGCTAACTCGTCCTTGCACTATCATCTCGACCAAGAGAGTTTTCCCACAAAGTTAATGACATTTAATAAATGAACCGCAACTAAGTGATTTTTCAATTTGAACCCACCAAATTATGGTGTTTAATCACAAGACCCCTCTCATCGTTTTTAGAGTGTATGGATAAGTGTCGTCGCGTCCATGCACCGTTGTCTCGGTCAAGAGAGTTTTGCCACTAAGTTAATGATGTTTAATAAATGAACCACAACTCAATGATTTTTGAATTTGAACCCACCATATTATGGTGTTTAATCATAAGTCCCCTCTTATCGTTTTAAGAGTGTATGAATGACTGTCTTCTCGTCCAGCCACCAAGTTGATGATGTTTAATAAGAAATCCCTCTTGATGTTATTGATAGTCCATGGACGAGGTCATCCCCGTTTGGACTGCAGTGTCAATGAGAAAAACTTAGGGTTACTTCATCACGAATGATGTTTTATAGCTTAAGATGATTTGATACAAGCAAACAACAAATATTCAAAAAAATATACAAAGTATGAGAGAACACTTGATATTTTCATCGAACTGAATTCATGTTTCTTTCACCGTCTGTGCTTTATATACATGTACTACAATGGAGTTGGAAAGAAACTAGAAAAATTGAAATGTTACTGGTAATACTTTTTGAGGTGATCATCGGTCCATGGGTTAGAGAATTGCTCTCCTTCTAGATTCTCCAATCAATACGTGCCCAGTTCTACATCTTCAACCACTCTGTATGGGCCATGCCAATTTGACTGAAGCTTGTTAGGCTTTTTCCATATCTTCTTCAACACTAATTCTCCTACCTTCTGTGGGCGTGACTTTACTCTCTTATTATAGAACTTAGTTGTCCTTTGCTGGTAGTCAGGTTGCCTAACCTCATCATCTTCTCTTCTTTCTTCCATGAGGTTTAAATTAAGTATCCGTTCAATAATGTTCCACTCTGGCTCATAGGTCTGAACCCTATGGGTAGGGAGACCTACCTCTATTATTATTACTGTCTCTGAACCATATGCCAACATGAATAGAGTTTCCCTAGTAGAAGTCCTCTCAGTTGTCCTGTAAGCCTAGAGGACATCATATACTTCTTCAACCGACCTACCTTTGGCATCTTCTAACCTTTTCTTGGTTCCATTAATAATCGTTCACTTTTTTACTTCTATCTATCGATCGTCCTAGGTTCGTCCAAGAGCAGAGAAGAACTTCTTGATTTTGACCCGTTCATAATATTTTTCCAGGGAGACATTCTTAAACCTTTTTCTATTATCAGAAATTAGAGTATTGGGTAGGCCGTACCTGCAGATGATATTTTTTCGTGTAAACTGGAAGGCTTTCTTCTCTATGATTGTTATCATCGACTTGGCCTCTACCCACTTTGAAAAATAATTGATCGCCAAAATCAAGTAACAATAGTTGTTCACAACTCTCAGTAGTGGTCCAACCAAGTCAATTCCCCAAATCGCAAAAGGCCAAGGAGATGTAATGGAGTTAAGAGGTTGATGAGGTATAGTGTCAAACCTCCATTATTTCTCACATTTCTTGACATATACAGCTTCATCTTTGGCCATTGTCGGCCCCCAATAACCCTGGATAATAATCCTCTGAGCCAAAAGTCTTCTTCCAATGTGGATGGAACACAACCCTTTATGCATATCTTTTAAAATATACTCTACCTCATATGGATGGACACATCTGAGGAGAGGAAGTAGGAACCCTTTCTTGTATAAGATGTCTCCTATGGGGGAGAACTTTGTAGCTGTGTACCTTAATTTCTTTTTCTCGTCCTTAAACTCAGGCATCTCCCCATCTATAATGTAGCGGGCGATAGGATCCACCTAGGAAGTTCCCAAACCCACATTGAAATAAAATTCCACGTTATTATCTTCTCCTTTAATCGTCGGATGATGAATAATCTCTATCGAGACTGTTTATCTGATTTCACTTATGGTAGTTGAAGATAACCTTGCTAGAGCATCAACTCGGCCATTGTTCAGTTGGGTTGTCCTCTTCAATTTCACTTCACTGAACTGCTTCATTGTTGTCTTAACCCTTCCCAGGTACTTTGCTACTCTATCATCTTTAGCCTCGTACACCCCCAAATTTTGGTTGACAACCAGCCAAGAATCACTATGGATAAGGATTTGGCCAAAATTCAGTGTCTGGGAAAGGGAAAGACATACTAGGAGGGCCTCATACTCAGATTCATTATTAGAGGCTTTGAAGTTGAACCTCAATGCATATTCAATATCAGTCCCATCTGGTGATGACACTATTAATCCTGCCTCGCTTCCATTCTCATATGAAGTCCCATCAACAAAGAGGCTAGACACAGTACCATTTGGTGAAAAACTAGCCTTGTTCAAGGTTCCATTATTGAAAAGATATCATTCCTCCTGATTCTCAGGTGCTTTATTTCTTATCGAAATCTTGTCGGCCTCGACTGGGGGAGGACACACTTAACTTTCTTGCTCATAAGTTGTAGCGTTAACATATTTAATATCGGTCTCATCCCAGGTGAACTCAGCCACAAAGTTAGTTAGGGTTTGCCACTTTATGGTCGTTCATGACTAATAAATGATGTAGAGATCCACCAATTCAATTGCCCAAGTTATCAATCTTCCTAACTTCTTAGGATTGTGAACAACCTATCTGGGGGGCGAGTCTGTGATGACCACCATGGTATGTGCCTGAAAATAGGGCTTCAATTTCCTTGAGTCATGGATCAGTGCATAGGCCAGCTTCTCCATTTTGGGATAACTCTGCTCAGCCCCTTGGAGTGCCTTGCTATTAATATACACTAGGTTTTGAACTCCATCGCCGTCTCTTACAATTGAGGCACTAATTTCGATTCTGATACTGCTAGATGTAGATAGTTTCTCCCCTTGAACTAGTCTAGACAATAGGAGTGGGGAGCCGAGATAGGAATTTAAATATTTAACACTCTATCACACTCATCATTCCATTTGAAAGATTTTCTCAAAACTTTAAAGAAAGGAAGGCATTTGTCATTGGCTCTAGACACAAACCTGTTTAATGGCACCACTCTTCCAGTCAGTCTCTGCACATCCTTTATCGTTGTAGAAGTCGTGATCTTCAATAAGGCCTTTCTTATCACGATTAGCCTCGATCCCCCTATGATTCATGATGAATCCTAAAAACTTGTCCGCTTCCACATCGAAGAAACACTTAGCAGGGTGGAGCTTCAACTTGTACTTGTCCATCGTGTCAAAAGTGTGATCAAGGTTGGACACCTGGGTATGAGCCTTGAGGATCTTCATCAATATGTCATCGACGTACACTTCCATTTTCTTGCCAATCTGGTCCTCAAACATTTTATTGATTGGCATTTGATATGTTGCCCCAATATTCTTCAACCCAAAGGTTATGACCTTATAGAAATATGTCAACTAATCGATTATAAAGGTTGTCTTTGCTTCATCATCAGATCCATAAATATTGGTTACAGCCTAAGTATGCATCCATAACGCTCATTAATTCATGGTCATCTATTGCATTTACCATCTGATCAATCCTTGGCAATGGGAAACTGTCTTTCGAGCACGCTTTTTTTAGATTCATAAAATTAACACACATCCTCCATTTTCCATTGGATTTCGGGCGATGATAGAATTGATCGGCCACTCTGGGTCGATGACCTCCCTGATGAAGTCTGCCTTCTCTAACTTTTTCACCTCTTTACGGATGACATCATACTTCTCTCGTGAGTAGAGTCTTCTTTTTAGTCGTATCATCTTTGCATCGGCCACATTGAGCTTGTGACATGAGACTTTTGGGTCAATCCCAGGCACATCTTCGTGGCTCTAAGAAAAAATACTCTACATCTTCCTTAATAGCTTAATCATCTCTTTCTTAACCTCCATCTTTAGGGCTTTGCCAATTTGGATGGTTTTTTCTGCCTTATCGTCATTGAGGATGATGGATTCCACCTACTTACTGGCCTCACCCTTTTTGAGTTTCTTCTCATATCTTGGGTAAAGAGTATCAATATTATATGTCGTAGTTGTCCTCTTGTATGCCTACTTCTCCTTCGCTGAGTGAAGTAGCATTCTCGTGCCATAACCCGATCAACCTGAACTTCCCCTACCCCATATGGGGTTGGGAATTTAATCATCTGGAGGATAGTTAAGGGAACTGCCTTAAATTCCTTGAGGGCTATCCTCCCAACAATGATATTATAAGCCTAATAGACATTTTCATCCATTACGAAGAAACCGATTTCATCGTGAGGCATTTTGGCCAATTGTTCCCCACTCTCACCTTCATCTCATATATTCCTAATGGATGCACTTTCTATCCACTGAAGCTAATGACTGGTTGGTGGTACGTGACCAACCTCTTCTTTCTCAGACCTTAACCTTTGTATAAATTCGAGAACATGACATCATCTGAGCTTCCTCCATCGACAAGAATCCTTGGAACCTTATAGACATGAATAAGAGTGGTGATGACCAAGGGGACATCATGTGGAGCTAGAATTACTTTGAAGTCTAACCTCGAGAAACCAACTATCAATACATCCATATCAGCCTTTGTTCTCTTACCTTTCACAGCTTCTAGTGCAGTTGAGTTCATAATTTTTGGCTTTCGAGGGGGAGCTTTGGCCTCTGTTACGTGTGTTTTCCTATCGAAAACCTCTTTTCCTCCTCCAGTGAGTCCCCTATAGATCATCTTAACCTCATGAGAGATTTCATTGAGCCGAACCTTTGGATTAACAAACTTAGCGGGGAGGTCAAAGTCATTTTCATCACAGTCATCTTACTCATCATCGTCAGTTGTCCATCATTTGTCCCTAAGAGGTCAAACTTAGCAGGAGCCATTCTCTATCAGTTGTTTACCTCTCTTTGCTCCTCATCTGGGCCTCTTAGGGTGTGACAATCGTCACCTCCATTGTTCCTTTGAGAACCAACTATACTTCTTGATCTGAAGAGGCAATTTCTTTGATCGTCTGGTGTTGGGCCAAACCTATCAAAGGATGACTGTGACAATCCGAATATAATTATGATAAATTATATTTAAAGCATGCTTACCTTATGTGATATGAAGAATGTGTTATTATTATATCTGATATTAATTGCTTATGTTTAGTCTAATCCGACTTTCCTCAATCATGAAATGTCGAATTAATTACAAACACAAAATTTTGTTGTTTTCGGTAGAAATGTTCCTATTAGAGACTAGTTTTGACCCTTATAACTTTACAGTTGACTTGAGGTAAAAACTAGATAGTTGTATACATGTGAGTTAGGGTTGTAACACAACAAATGGTGTATCGAACGTATGTACGAGTAAGAAGTTAGGTCAAATTTACGAACAAGCGGCAAATCTGTCAATTCCCTTTAAGTGGTAAATTGTCTTTTATTAAACCAAATGGTTTAATTTGATTGGTTGGCTTGGGAGGCAGATTTGAACGACTTAGAACTCGCCCTATAACTTATTTATTCAGAAAATATAACCCTAGGTTCAGTTTTGAGAGATTTAATATTAAGGAAAGAGAAAGTAGAAGTTAAGGAAGAAATATTACAAGGAAAAGTTAGGAAAAATTCCAACAAAGTCCTTAAGGTATTTCCAAGGTAAAATTATGTGTTAATATTGTTGTAATCTTGTATTATACTTATTTCAAAGTATATAAATCGTGAATTATTAATTAAAACTCCATTATTCTTTGTGATAACATGTGTTGGTCCATATGTGAGATAAGTGGTGTTTATATGTCATATTGCTTTGTATTGAAACCCATTATATTCAAATCTGCATATCTCTTTGTGTGATTACTGGAATTGAGAAATTACAATTGGATATGAAATTATACTCATATATTCATATCATATTCGAGAATTGGAATTTAAATCCTTGTGGTTAGGCCTTGGTCATGATTGCAAGTTGGTATATAGTTGTTGTTTGTATATTTCATTTCGGTATGCCCTGAGTTTGGTCAATCTTTTCAGGTAGAAAATGAAGTCCAAAACTTATAAAACTTTAATTATGTACTATTCATTATGTTTACTGAAACTTGGATGAAAATCATGGAAAGTTATGCTGGAGAAAAATTACGAAAATTCTTGGAAGTTGAAGGAACAATAGAGGAGCTTGTAGGGAAGATTTCTTGTGTAGTAAAGAGATGATCATAACTTGCTCTAGGAATCTTGAAAAATTACACCGTCACTTGTAATGGAAATTATATTTATATATGTTTTCATATTGATAAGTTTGGACCCATGTATTTATACAATTTAGGAATATATGATGGTTAAGTATGTAGGACAATAATTTCAGGCCATACTGGATACCCCTTGAATGAATGTTTGTATTTCATCTTTACAAAGGGTACTTTGAGTACATGTTTCATGTGTATATACATTGAGAAATATAATTTAATGTTTACTTTACTTTGGTTATAAATTACTTATAAGGTATTTCCTACGGTTGAATGTCCGTAACTTTATCAATATGTATATCATTGTTTTGCCTTTACCTATGTTTTATGGAATGTGACTTAATTAGAATTATATTGTTCATGTATAGTCATGGAAAGTTACATAATTATGTTAGGATAATATTTATGATTGAGGTTCAGTACTGATTTAGTTGGATTGACAGGTGTAAGGTCTAATCAACCCAGTTCAGCTCCACTAGAAGGAAACGTGAATACATAGTTGTCAACCAAGGTGAGTGTATTCACTGGAAAGAGATATATGTATTGTGTTATTGATATGATTAGAATATAATTAATATGAAATTGTTCATTTCTGTTTACCAAAATGGGTGGTTACTCCCCGACCTGGAATGGGGGAGATTTGTCTATTAATGACAAGGGGTTACTCCTCGACAAGGAATGGGGGAGAATTGTCTGTTTAGACAGGATATGTGAATCATGATTCGGAAAAGTTGGTCATTCATTATGAATGAGACGGATAAGTTAATACATAATTATATGGACATGATTTATTGCATTTAAATTCATGCAGTAGTATAGTAGTGATGCATTCACTAGGCTATTTTGCTCATGGTTTCTATGTTCACAGTTTTTTTCAGGTAATGCGATGTCACTCCCAAATCTAGGAGGTCGTGTTGGGTTAGCCAGTAATGGGAGAAAAAAAAACTCAGTTTAAATGTAAATGATGTAATTAAGTTAAATTATCCTTCAAGAAATTTTGTATAGGTATGACTACTTTGATGTTGTAAAAAAGGTTTTCAGTTATATGGATTTACAATGATGACTCTGAAATTAAAACTCGTGTTTATGGTTTGGTTAAATTAATCATGGTTTGACTCACTTTAACTTTCAAACTTAATTACAAGTAATTGGTTTGGGGTGTGTCAGCTTTTGGTATCAGAGCCTAGGTTTCAGAGGTTCTGGAGTTAGAAGTGTTTGGATTTGGCAGTGAATGTTAGAAATTTATTTTATTTAATACTAACAATTATGTTAGGAAAGATATGTATATCTGCATGTTGTTATATCTTTGATCCATTTCAGATATAAAAGAATGGAAGGAGGGAATGTGAATGTGGGAGTAGAAGATGAGGCTTCAAATATTGCAGCAGAGGCGGAGGTTGAGCAACCTATTCATGGAAATGTAGAACCTGAGCCGGAACAACTGATAGATATGAAAAAAATGGCACGTGCTATGAATCTAATGGCAGAACAACAAGCTAGATTTATGGCTCAGATAGAAGAAAAACAAATCAGGCAACTGGAGGCACAAGCATCGGATAGGGCTAAGGAGGTGATACACCCGGAGTACTTCACATGAGAAATTTATTAAGATGAACCCACCATCGTTCGAAGGGGAAATTGATCCAGCAGAGGCAGAAGTCTGATTAAAGAGATTGGACTTATCTTTGGGGGTAATGAGGATGCCTGAAAATCAATAGGTAACCTTGGCGGCGTATATGCTAAAAGGAGAAGCTAATTACTGGTGGGATGCCACAAAACATTGGTTGATTACTCCAGGAGGCAAGAATGTGATCTCATGGGATGCTTTTGTTAAAGCCTTGTATGACAAATATTTTCCCCCGATGTATCGAAAACAAAAGGAGAAGGAATATTTCATGTTGAATCAGGGGAGTATGACAGTTAGAGAATATGAAGCTAAATTTATAGCTTTATCTCATTTTGCTTCGAGTTTTATTTGAAATGAGGAAGATATGTGTAGCCGATTTCTTAATGGATAACAGTTAGTTATTAAATCAAGGCTATCGACTTTAGAGACTGTTAATTATTCAGCCTTGGTGAACAAAGCCCTTCTTGTAGAAAAGGACATGAATGAAGATAGAGGGAATCGAGAACGAGGTGTAAAGAGAAACAGATTTGATCCAAATTATCAAACGAGTAGTGGTACATAATATTCGAGGTTTGGAGGGAAGAAATTCCAACAGGGTAGAGGTGGAAGTAGTTTGCAAAGGGGTGAAGCTAGTGGTGGAAGAGGTTCAGGAGTTTCAGCACAAGGAGATCCGAATGTTTGTTTCTTTTGTGGGACATCGGGTCATATAAAGAGAAATTGCCCAAAGCTACTTAATATAGAATGTTTCAACTGTCATTAGAAGGGCATATGAGAAAGAATTGTCCTATGTTATCAAGAGCGGCTTCAGTCAGTAGTGTGGGGCCTCATAAAGGATCCTCTCCAGGCAGTGCCACCAGGGGAAGAGGTACATAACAAGCAACTGGATCGAGGGCAGGAGGAAGAGTGTTTGTGATGACGCTGCAAGATGCCCATGCTACACTGAAAGTGGTTATAGGTAAACTTTCTATTGCAAACAAATATTTATATGCACTCATTGATCCTGGATCTACGCATTCATTTGTGTCATTACATATTTTTTCATATTTGGGTAGACCATGTTCATTTCTCAATTGTGCCTTATATATTTCTACCCCAATGGAAAGTGTGATTTTGGTTGAGCACGTTTATAAAGATTGTGTCTTACGAATGGGTGAGCGAGATTTCTATGTTGATTTGATACCGTTGGATATTCGGGATTTTGATATTATATTGGGGATGGATTGGTTATCGTCGTATCATGCCTCCATTGATTATTTTCGAAAAGAAGTTACATTTCATATGCCTGGTGAACCTGAGTTCTAGTTTATAGGAGAAAGGAATGTTGTGCCTAATTGTCTTATCTAAACAATTAAGAGTAGAAAGTTATTGAGTAAAGGTTGTACAGGGTATTTAGCTTATGTTGTTGATACTAGTAAAGAGACACTTAAAATTCAAGATATACCATTGGTTAGAGAATTTTCTGATGTCTTCCCAGAGGAATTGCCAGGATTGCCACCCGATAGGGAAGTAGATTTTTCCATTGAATTAATTCTAGGTACTGGTCCGATTTCCCTTGCTCCGTAAAGAATGGCACCGATAGAGTTGAAAGAATTGAAAGTGCAATTACAAGATCTGATAAGCAGAGGTTTCATTTTCCCCAGTGTTTCACCATGGGGAGCCCCGGTGTTATTTGTGAAAAAGAAAGATGGGACAATGCGATTATGTATTGATTATCGGCAATTGAATAAGGTGGCCATTAGAAACAAGTAACCTCTACCTCGTATCGATGATTTGTTTGACCAATTACAGGGGGGCACATTATTTTTGAAGATTGATTTGAGATCGAGTTACCACCAACTGAAAGTGAAGGATAGTGATATTTCCAAAACACCTTTTCGGACTCGATATGGGAACTAAGCGTTTTTGGTGATGCCATTTGGATTAACTAATGCTCCAGCAGTTTTTATGGATTTGATGAACCGGGTATTCCACCCTTTCATTGATTCATTTGTGATTGTATTCATAGACGATGTGTTGATTTACTCGCGTAGCATGGAGGAACATGAGAAACATTTGAGACTTGTATTGCAGATTTTGAGAGAGAAGAAATTATTTGCTAAATTTAGCAAGTGTGAGTTTTGGTTAAAATTGTGTTTTTAGGGCATGTTGTCTCGGGAAATGGGATATATGTTGATCCAAAGAAGGTGGAAGCAATCGTTGAATGGCAAAGTCATAAATATGTGACAGAAATTAGGAGTTTCCTAGGATTGGCAGGTTACTATCGTAGATTCATTAAAGGATTTTCAGCAATAGCATTACCATTGACAAAGTTGACTCGTAAAGAAGTGAAGTTTGTATGGGATGAATAATGCGAGAGGAGTTTTAAACAATTAAAGATCAGTTGGTTTCAACCCCTATACTCACTATTCCATGTGATAATGAGTCTTTTGTGATCTATACAGATGCTTCATTTCAGGGGTTAGGATGTGTTCTTACGACGAATGGGAAGGTAATATCATATGCTTCCAGACAATTAAAGATGCATGAACGAAACTACCCAACACACGATTTGGAGCTAGCAGCCATTGTGTTTGCTTTAAAGTTGTGGCGACATTACTTGTATGGAGAAACTTGTGAGATATTTACAAATCATCAAAGTTTGAAATACTTGTTTACACAAAAAGAACTGAATTTGAGATAGAGGCATTGGATAGAGCTGATTAAGGACTATGACTGTACCATTCATCATCATCTTGGGAAGGCCAATGTAGTAGCAGATGCTTTGAGTAAAAAATCATCAGGGATGCTTGGTTGCATATGGTGTGCTCGTGTTGGAAATATTCTTGACTTGGCATCGATGGGGATTGAATTGAAGTTTTCAAAAAGCGGAGGATTATTAGCACATGTCACAGTGAGACCTTTATTGACAGAATGCATACGAAATTTGTAGATTAGTGATCCATTCCTTGAGAAGAAGAAACAATATGTCCTAGATGGTATAGAGAGTGACATTGAAATTATGAATGATGAATCGTTGTGTTATAAAAATAGGATTTGTGTAACAAATGATCCACCCTTAAAGAAAGATATATTAGAAGAGTCACATAGTTCTATTTACTCTATGCATCCGGGAGGTACCAAAATGTACAGAGATTTGAAAGAATATTACTGGTGGAACAATATGAAACGTGAGATTGTAGAGTTCGTAGCTAAATGTTTAGTATGCCAGCAAGTAAAGGCGGAGCATCAGAAGCTGACGGGATTATTACAGTCATTGCCTAATTTGGAATGGAGGTGGGAGCATATAACGATGGACTTTGTTACAGGATTACCCCGATCACTAAAGGGGCATGATTCTATTTGGGTGATTGTATACCTATTGACGAACTCAACTCATTTTCTTTCAGTTAAGACCACCGACACTATTGACAAGTATGGACGTATGTACGTTGACGAGATTATCTGTTTACATGGGGCACCAGTGTTAATTGTATCAGATAGAGATCCAACGTTCACTTCTAAATTTTGGCCTTATTTATAGAATGCCATGGGCACAAGTTTGAAGTTCAGTACTGCATTTCATCCACAAACTGATGGGAAATCAGAAAGGACGATTCAAATATTAGAAGACATGTTACGAGCTTGTGTATTTGACTTCAAAGGTAGTTGGGATGATGATTTGCCATTGATGGAATTTTTGTATAATAATAGTTATCAGTCCACCATTGGTATGGCTCCTTATGAAGCTTTATATGGGAGGAGATGTAGAACGCCTTTGTGTTGGGATGAAGTAGGTGAAAGGAAAATTTTGGTTCCGGAATTGACAGATATGACAACTAAAAAGGTCAAAATGATTCAGGAATGGATAAAGATAGCGCAAAGCAGGCAGAAAATTTATACAGATAAGAGGAAGCATCCATTGGAATTTCAAAAGGGGGATTTGGTTTTCCTATGTATTTGGCGTCATGAGGTTTGGGGAAAAGGGGAAACTAAGTCCAAGATACATTGGACCATATGAGGTGTTGGAAAGAATTGGGAACATGGCATATAGATTAGCATTACATCCAGATTTATCCCATTTGCATGATGTGTTTCACGTATCGATGCTTCGTAAGTATTTGGCGGATCCATCTCATCAATTGAAAACTCAACCAATTGAACTGAAGGAAGACTTGACATACATCGAGGAACCATTGGAAATTATTGATCGTAAGGACAAGGTATTGAGGAATAAAGTTATTCACTTAGTTAAAATTATGTGGATGAGCCATGGAGTTAAACAATCAACTTCGAAAATGGAGGATAGCATGAAGAAACAGTATCCCCATTTGTTTAGAAACTGACCATTATATTAAATTTCGGGGAACAAATTTTCTAAGGGGGGTGAGTTGTGACAACTCGAATATAATTATGATAAATTATATTTAAATCATGCTTACCTTATGTGATATGAAGAATGTGTTATTAGTATATCTAATATTAAGTGCTTACGTTTAGTCTAATCCTACTTTCCTAAATCATGAAATGTCGAATTAATTACAAACACAAAATTTTGTTGTTTTCGGTACAAATGTTCCTGTTAGAGACTAGTTTTGACCCTTATAACTTTATAGTTGACTTGAGGTAAAAACTATATAGTTGTATACATGTGAGTTAGGGTTGTAACACAACAAATCGTGTATCAAACGTATGTACGAGTAAGAAGTTAGGTCAAATTTACGAACAAGGGGCAAATCTGTCAATTCCCTTTAAGTGGTAAATTGTCTTTTATTAAACCAAATGGTTTAATTTGATTGGTTGGCTTGGGAGGAAGCCTTGGCTGACTTAGAACTCTCCCTCTAACTTATTTATTCAGAAAATATAACCCTAAGTTCAGTTTTGAGAGATTTAATCTTAAGGAAAGAGAAAGTAGAAGTTAAGGAAGAAAGATTACAAGGAAAAGTTAGGAAAAATTCCAACAAAGTCCTTAAGGTATTTCCAAGGTAAAATTATGTGTTAATATTGTTGTAATATTGTATTATAATTATTTCAAAGTATATAAATCGTGAATTATTAATTAAAATTCCATTATTCTTTGTGATAACATGTGTTGGTCCATATGTGAGATAAGTGGTGTTTATATGTCATATTGCTTTGTATTGAAACCCATTATATTCAAATCTGCATATCTCTTTGTGTGATTACTGGAATTGAGAAATTACAATTGGATATGAAATTATACTCATATATTCATATCATATCCGAGAATTGGAATTTAAATCCTTGTGGTAAGGCCTTGGTCATGATTGAAAGTTGGTATATAGTTGATGTTTGTATATTTCATTTCGGTATGCCCTGAGTTTGGTCAATCTTTTCAGGTCGCAAATGAAGTCCAAAACTTATGAAACTTTAATTATGTACTATTCATTATGTTTAATGAAACTTGGATGAAAATCATGGAAAGTTATGATGGAGAAAAATTACGAAAATTCTTGGAAGTTGAAGGAACAATAGAGGAGCTTGTAGGGAAGATTTCTTATGTTGTAAAGAGATGGTTATAACTTTCTCTAGGAATCTTGAAAAATTACACCGTCACTTGTAATGGAAATTACATTCATATATGTTTTCATATTGATAAGTTTGTACCCATGTATTTATACAATTTAGGAATATAGGATGGTTAAGTATGTAGGATAATAATTTCAGGCCATACTGGATACCCCTTGAATGAATGTTTGTATTTCATCTTTACAAAGGGTACTTTGAGTACATGTTTCATGTGTATATACATTGAGAAATATAATTTAATGTTTACTTTACTTTGGTTATATATTACTTATAACGTATTTCCTACGGTTGAATGTTCGTAACTTTATCAACATGTATATCATTGTTTTGCCTTTACCTATGTTTTATGGAATATGACTTAATTGGAATTATATTGTTGATGTATAGTCATGGAAAGTTACATAATTATGTTAGGATAATATTTATGATTGAGGTTCAGTACTGATTTAGTTGGATTGACAGGTGTAAGGTCTAATCAACCCAGTTCAGCTCCACCAGAAGGAAACGTGAATACATAGTTGTCAACCAAGGTGAGTGTATTCACTGGAAAGAGATATTTGTATCGTGTTGTTGATATGATTAGAATATAATGAATATGAAATTGTTCATTTCGATTTACCAAAATTGGAGGTTACTCCCCGACCTGGAATGGGGGAGATTTGTCTATTAATGACAAGGGGTTGCTCCTCGACCAGGAATGGGGGAGAATTGTCTATTTAGACAGGATATGTGAATCATGATTTGGAAAAGTTGGTCATTCATTATGAATGAGCCGGATAAGTTAATACATAATTATATGGACATGATTTATTGCATTTAAATTCATGCAGTAGTATAGTAGTGATTCATTCACTGGGTTATTTTTCTCATGGTTTTTATGTTCACAATTTTTTTCAGGTAATGCGATGTGACTGCCAAATCTAGGAGGTCGGGTTGGGTTAACCAGTAATGGGAGAAACAAAAATTCAATTTAAATGTAAATGATGTAATTAATTTAAGTTATCCTTCAAAAAATTTTGTATAGGTATGACTACTCTGATGTTGTAAAAAAGGTTTTCAGTTATATGGATTTACAATGATGAATTTGAAATTAAAACTCGTGTTTATGGTTTGGTTAAATTAATCATGGTTTGACTCACTTTGACTTTCAAACTTAATTAGAAGTAACTAGGTTGGGGTTTGTCAATGACCCCCTACTCAACCTGTCTAGGGATGAAGCCCTTGGGCTATGCTCTCGGCTCATCCTTCGAGTATGATCTCAACTTGGTTGAATCGTTCTTATAGTTCCACCTGTGAACTGGTAGGGATGCTGACAACTTCGATCCTCCTCCTCCTCCTCCTCCTCACACTCTTGTTCCTTGTCGTTGGGGAACTGATGACCCCAGCTTCCTAGGCATAAATTCCTTGGGTCGACTACATCTCTGTGCCTCTGCTGGTAAAGGATATCCTTTTTGGGGCCTGGGGTGGTCCCTTGGCCTTCAAATCTTGAGGTCCTTCCCTTTCTTCTGGAGTTATCATATTATTTCCATCAACCCCGATCAGTTTTTGGCTAAGAGTAGTGAGTTGTTGTTGTATCAACTACTGGATGGCTACTAGGGAGTGGAGAGATGCCACTACTTTATCCATTTTCGACTGAGGAGGCTGGCTAGTGATGGGTCCATCACCTCCCGATTATGGTGGTTACAAAAGATCTGAAGCCATATAAGGGTTTCGGCGATCGAAAAAATCTAGTGTTGTATTGGAAGTGAGTTAAAATAAAGATATGGATCAAATAATATATCTTTCAATGGTGGTTTATGCTCAAACAAGGGATATGCTAGACACCACTAAAGAATTTAGTGGAGCATCAGCAGAAGAAACGAAAGAGGCTGGTTATCTTTTCCCACAGACAGAGCCACACTGATGATGCTATAAAATAGCACCACCAGGTCAAAGTGATGAATAATCTCACGCTAGGACAATAATGGTAGAAATGAAACATAAATATATCAATATAATAGTACAGTGAGATGAGGAGAAAAGGAAGAGCACCATAATTTAAGTGGTTCGACCGGAGTCTACATCCACTGTGTGTGTGAGTGAAATCCACAAACAAATATGGCTCTAATGGACTGGGTTACAATACTCAAGCTTTCTCTCCCTCCTGGATACAAATGAGTAGAGTTTTTCTAGTTTTGATTCATCTATCCCCTTTAATGGAGAAGGTGAAAAGTATATATCGTGCTCGAGGGGTATAGTGATAATCATGTGTAGAATGTCCCTAGCCAATGAGGAGGAGTCAACTGTCTCTGTCACATGTAGGTCATGATAATCAAATATTACCTCACATGAGGGAATGATTTGGTTGTAATGATTTTGGTCCATTTGTGATATGTGTCGATGCACGTGTCCTCACATATCTCTTAATACACGACCCCGATCAGCTATGGGACATTGGCTAACCACACTGGTTAAGTCTACATTTGTAGATCTATGAACCACTGAGGAGTTGACACCTATAGTTCTTATTGACCTCGACCTATTTTCCTCGTCCGTAAGGTTGCTAAAGATGAGGATACCCAATCCCTGGAACTATATAGGTACTCATACTGGCTGGTTCCAGAAGGCCGAGGCTGAGCCATCCTGAACTTCTACATCAGCCGAGTCAGTCTCGTCGAGTTTTACCTAGCCAAGTTACAACGCCCACCTATGGTCAATTAGCGAAGGTTGGTTACGATCGAGGCTATATAATGGACTGGGTCACACTTGACATATCACTTGTCCTAAAATTCTATACCGACTCCTATCTCCAATAGTGACTTTTCCTTCCTTACGATCCATAAGGTTTGTATAATATGACTTGTAACCAGTCATGTGCCTATAGAACCCATTATCAAAATACCATTGAGAAGTATCTTGAACATTAAGACCAACATGCATAGGAAGGTCTTTTTCATAATTTTTAGGTACCCATGAGTCAGTATCCTTTTGCTTGCCCTTATCATGACTCAGAAGCAATAAACATCCTTTGAAATTATTCCATTAAGCTTTTAGATGTTGTGACTTGAAACTGAACATTCTCTCTAAGACTAGCAAGGTCTTTATAGTGGCGTATGGGAGAATATGTGTCAGATACTCTTCCTAGCTTGTAGCAAAACTTCCTAAGGTGACTTATTCATTTGTAATGGGTACAAATATAGATTTTTTTGGGTCTACCTTAGTTAAAATTCCCAGGACAAGTTCTCCTCGGTGGATTAAGTCGAGGCCCATTAATACTCATTATAAACTTGGGAACTGGTTTAGGTTAAATATTGGAAGTCGGTTCACCATCATAGCCTATCTCTTGCCTCTCTTTCGAAACTACCGCAGGACCTAGGGACATATTTCATACCTTTTTAGGCGTGTCCCTTACAATAACCTTGACTTCCTAGGCATGTGGGAGATCTTTCTCGAGTTTGAAAATATGTGCTTTAAGTTTCTCGCGAGTCTCCCATTATTCTTGAAAATCTCTCGTAAGACCAGCCACTTTATTGGTCAAGTCATTATTTTACCTTCCCACCAAAACTAATTTGTCACCCAAAGAATTCCTAGCTGAGGTCTCACACTCTCTTGAAATCTTTAACTCCTCTAAAGAAAACACCCTAAGAGCCAAAATTTTATCTTCTTTTTTATTTTTAACGACTTGGTGTAATATTCATAGTAAATGTGTTTGAGACCACGCTCTCCCTATCTCAAAACCATCATCCTCACTCTCTCTAAAATGGTTTCACACATTGTCGATGCTATCATGTTTGGAAATGTCCTCAACGGCATGAGACGTACTTGAAATTCTTACGTGACCAGACAAGAACACGGTGAAGGTACATCCATGTGGTGATTGATCTTCATAATCCACTGACTCAACATCACTGTGGGTACCTCGTTCATTTATCTTGGCCTAGAGAAGTAACCAGACTAAGCCCTATCAAAAATAGGAAGAGCCTGGCCAAAACTCCGAAGCCTCATAGACGTTTAGTCAGCAGCGACCCATTAAACCCCTAAAATCTCTCAAGAGATATTCTAGGGATTATGGGCCAACGTGGAGGTGCCCAACATCCCCACTCCCTAAAGTTTACATGTATATATTGTACCCCTGGCCCAGGGCAATGGGTATGTAATCATAAACACTCCCTTGGAGAAAAGAGAAATACAAACAAAGAGCACCACCGTGGACGTAGGCAATTTGCCAAACCACATACATTTTATGTTTTGTATGACTGTGATCATTCTTACTCTATTCATTATTCTTTTTCTGGTGATTGCCTTTACTTATAATTTTTTTTAGATTTATTGTCACCATAATTGGCACCATCTATAGGAAACGATTGTTCTTCCCTTAAGAAAGCCTTCACCAATAAGAACCTAGAATGTCTGGTCACAGCAGCAACGCCTCTCAAACAGGGTATGTTCAAGAACAACCTACCCCTCGTAGGGTTAGATCTAAAGTTCAACGCTCAAATCCAAGGTCTCGCCCTGAATGGCATGCCTCAGAACAAAGTCATGGACCAACTAGGTCTATGCAAGTCTCCAGGATGATCGACGCCTATGAGACCAGGCTCCAAGAATAGGAGGAAGTCACTCGCAAGCAGGAAGACAAGAATTCTCGCCTCAAAATGAGACTGGAGAAAATGGAGAGAGAACTCCATCGCAATACAAGTTAACGTCATCATCGGACTCCCAACCCTCAGGCAAGTAGATCTCGCAGCAAAGAATGGAGCCCAAAACATGGATCTCAAAGAATTGAGGGACACATGTCAGATAACGACTGGTCCGAGCAACAACATTAAGCTCACCATTACAGGAGCCCAGGCCGAAGGAATAACCATATACAAAGTTTGTTCCGGAGAGAGATGGACAAACACCCAACACATCGAGGCACCAGATCGACAAAATAACTATCCAGGCGAGCTCTAAGGACCTAGTTGAAGTCCCATTTTCAAGGGAAATAGAGTAAGAAGAAGACACCAAGAAGTTATCCATGCCCAGGTTCAAGATTTATGACGGGAAAACTGATCCCATCTACCATGTCATACAGTACAGGCAGGTCATGATCCTTTAAAGCCATAAGGACGCACTGATATGCTGAATTTTCCCGTTGAGCTTGCACGATGTGGCCCAAAAGTGGTTCAAGAAACTCCCCCATAGATTCTTTAGAAACTTTGAGTGCCTGGAAGAGCTCTTCACAACTCGCTTCATTACTAGCATCTCCCATCTGAAAAGGATGGATTCTTTATTGACGATGAAGAAAAAGCCCTAAGAAAACCTCAGAGACTATACGAAGAGGTATTGGGAGCTATTCAACGAGATCGAGGACTGCTCGGAGAAGGTCGCCGTTGCACCTTTAAGATTAGCTTACCCAGCTCTTACCTCTTGCACCAGTCCCTCAGTAAGAAGTAGGCCACAACTATCGATGACTGGATGCCTCGTATTTAAAAATATGCTAAAGTCGAAGATATGACCCATCTCAGTGTAGGAGAAAATGGTTACGCAAAGGTCGCCGATATGGGGAGTGACAAGAATGAGGGTCAAAAGAAGGGGAATAAGAATGGAGGCAAGAATGGCCCTAATAATGGGAGCAAGAGTGATGCCTCAAAGGCATTCCAAGCAGTAAATACAGTTTTCAAAGAACCAACCTAAAAGATTCTGGCAAAGATCAAGCACAAACCGTTCATTAAGTGGACCAAAAAAATGGGTGGAGACCCTTCCAAGATGAATAATGCATTGAGTTGTTCTTTCCACAAGGAGGGTAGGCAAAAAATTATGGAAGTTAAAAAGATCACGATAGTAATGCAAGACTTTCAGATCGATCCATCAAAAATGCAAGCTGGGAAGTGTCGGCGAGCAGAAGATGTCAACTATAGCAAGCATATTGTGTTCACAGATGAGGACCTAGTGTGAGTAAGAACCCCACATCATGTTGCGCTAATCATTACACTCAGGTTAGCTAACTATGATGTCGACAGGTTGCTGGTCAACCAAGGTAGCTCATCCGAAGTAATCTATCTCGACCTATTCAGGAAATTAAAGTTAAGTGTCGCCGACCTAAAGGAAGCCACCGCTCCTCTAGTTGGCTTTTCTGTAAAAAGAACCATCCCCTTAGGAAAGATCATCTTGCCAGTAAGGGCAGGAAACATCTCGAAAATGATCGATTTTCACATGGTCGATATTCATTCACCCTACCAAGCAATCCTCGACAGAGGATTGCTGCACGCGATGAAGGCCTTCCCATTTACCTACCATCAGAAGCTCAAATGTGTGACTGAACGAGGGGTGGTGGAGATCCATGGAGATCAGGCGATGGCGAGAAAGTTCTTTATAGCGTCCATCCATCCCAAACCAAAGAAAAAGGCTGAAGAAGTTAGAAGCAATAATAAAGAACAGGATAGGCTAATGCCCTCCAAATAGAAACTAAGATATGGGAGAAGAGGAGTGGAGGAGACCATGATCTTTCCCTCTAAGAGAGCAATCGAGGACCTGGAAGAAGTCACAGCCACTAGCAGCTCAGATGGAAGAAAGTTCTTAATCGAAAGCTCACTCACCGACCGCGAAAAAAGGGACTTAGTCACCCTACTTCGAAGTAACCTAGATGTCTTTGCATGGGAACCTTACATGCTACCCTATATTGATCCTAACATCACTTGTCATAGACTGCACATCGACCCAGCTTTTAAACCGATAGCATAGAAAGATCGTCGAACTACCCCGAAAAAAGCCAAGGTAGTGGAGAAGGAAGTCAAAAAATAGCTGGACGCAGGATCCATGCGAGAAATCCAGTTCCCCAAGTGGCTATCAAACCTAGTGGTTGTCCCTAAGAGAAATGGAAAGTGGAGAGTCTGCATCAATTTCACCGATCTCAACAAGGCATGCCCTAAAGACAGCTTCCCTCTCCCAAAGATTGATCAGCTGGTGGATGCCATGGCAGTGCACGAAAGGATGAGCTTCCTAGACGCATACTACGAGTATCACATTATCCCTCTGTATGAGACAAACCTAGAAAAAACATCATATCTAGCCACAGTTGGGTTGTATTGCTATAAGGTTATGCCCTTTCGACTAAAAAATGTAAGAGCAACTTACCAGAGGTTGGTCACCAAGATGTTCAAAGACCAAATGGGAAACACCATAGAGGTCTACATCGATGACATGCTAGTCCAGAGAAAGCTCAAAGATGACCACCTATATGACCTATTAAGGACCTTTGAAATCCTAAGGAAGTACCGAATGAAGCTCAATGCGAGTAAGTGTTCCTTCGGGGACCAGCCAGGAAAATTCCTTGGGTACTTGATCAGTAAGAGAGGTATTGAATCCAACCTAGACCAAATTGATGCTATCTACAGGGTGCAGCCCCCCGAGCCATAAGAGATGTGAAAAATCTCAGGGGAATGCTCGTCTCCCTAAATTAGTTCATCTCAAAGTCTTCCAAAAGGTTCTAACCGTTCTTCTAGTTATTAAAGAAAAGTAATGATGTGGAGTGGAATGAGGATTGCTCGAGGTCATTGGAGGGGATCAAAGCTTACCTCAACAAATTGGCTTTGCTCGTAATCCCTTAAGAGAATGATTCTCTATACCTTTACCTTGCAGTATCCAACCATGCTATAAGTTGTGCACTGGTATGCAAAAAATGAGGATCCAACACCTAGTTTATTACGTGAGTAAGACTATTTTGGGCGCCGAACAACGAAACCTACCACTAGAAAAACTCTCCTTTGCGCTAGTGGTAGTCTGAAGAAAATTAAAACAATATTTAGAGGCCCACTCCATCATCGTACTTACATCCCACCCTCTGAAAGCAGTCGTGAGGAAAGCAGACCTTTGAAGTAGACCATCAAAATGGTCAGTTGAGCTTGGGCGATTTGACATTCAGTTTTAATCGAGGAATGCCATCAAAGGGAAGGTCCTTGCTAAGTTTATTGGAGAATCACCTTGAGACCTGCCACAGACTAGTCATCAGAACGAAGTTCACCCAGCATCTGGAGTCTGGAAACTATACGCTAATGGAGCCTCCAATTCTAAAAGGTCAGGAGTGGGCATCATGTTGGTTATTCCTGAGAATGAAATAATCGAGCAAGGAGTTAGGCTTGGATTTTAAGCTTCTAACAATGAAGCAGAATATGAGGCACTGATCACGGGCTTAGAAAAGGTGCGAATATGCTCAGAGAACAACGACTCCAAGTTGTTAGCGACTCGCAATTGGTCTCCAACTATATAAGTGGTGATTTCAATGCAAGAGATGAGATGATGACAACCTATCTTGACAATGTGAAAGAATTAATAGCCAACTTTGACCACATCAACCTCTAGTAGTATCCTAGAGGACAGAACAATCATGTTGATACCCTAGTAGCCTGAAGCTCAGCGATTAACTCCGACTTGAAGAGGAAAATTCAAATGTATTTCCTTGTCCAGCTAAGTATCAACCACATCAACGAACTGTCGAGCATAGATCATGTTCTCTATATCGAAACATCCCCTAGTTTGATGGATCCCATAAGGTATTATTTGAAGGATGGTGTACTACCACCAGATAAGAAAACTGCTCATCAGATAAGAGTCAAAGCCGCTCGCTTTCACTTAGCTCCTAAAGGCAAGTTGGCCCTTACCTCCAGTGCGTTCATCCAAAGGACCTCGAGTAAGCACTGCATGAACTCCATGAGAGAATCTGTGGGAGTCACATTGGGGGCAAGTCGCTACCTTTTTGAGAAATAAAAGAAAGGTACTGGTGGTCGTACATGTATAAAGAAGCTGTAATCTACGCTCGAAAGTACGAAAAGTGCCAACATCATGCACCCATGATTCACTAGCCAACCAGCGACCTAAATTCACTTACTAGCCCGTGGCCCTTTCCCCAATGGAGTATGGATATCGTAATCCATCTAGCAACTACAGCCAGTAATCACAAGTATCTATTGGTTGAAACATACTCCTTCACCAAGTGTATAGAGGATGAGCGATTGACGAACATTAGAGATGCATACATGACAAGATTTATATGGAAAAACATCGTCACTCACTTTGGGATCCCTAGGACTATCATCACTGATAATAGAACCCAGAGTGAGAGTGTCCTCTTCCAAGGTTTCTGCAGCGACCATGGGATCAGACACTACTTCAACTCTGTGGCATACCCTCAGAGCAACAGACATGATGAGGCTTCCAAATAAATGGTGATCTATGGGATAAAAAAGAATTTAGAGTGAACCGAGGGAGCATGGGTAAATGAGTTGCCCAATATCCTATGGTCTTATCGCACCACCCCTATGTGATCAACTGGGGAGACACCATTCGCACTTATATATGGGATCGAAGAAATTATCCCTTTGGAAGTTGGCCTCCCCACCATGAGGTCCACTCTAGTCAACTAAGGATAAAACGATGCAACATTGCTCGCTGAACTTGACTTAGTTGACGAGCGACGGTAATTATATTTAGTGAAACTAACATCCTACCAACAACAATTAGCAAAGCACTATAACAAAAAATTCAATCCAAGAACATTCCAAGTTGGGGAATACTTCCTGAGGAAAGTTCTTGGCAGCGCTGTGAAACCATCGGATGGAAAGCTAGGGCCAAACTAGGAAGGAATTTTTAAGGTGATAAAAGATGACTTGCAAGGAGCCTACCACTTGAAAACACTGGAGGGAAGGGAGATACCAAAATCTTGGAATGAAACCAACTTGAAGAAATTCTACTTCTAGATTTCTTTTTTATTTCCACGAACTTAATGTTGAAATTTTCAATACTTCTTTTCTTAATGAGATTTGTTTGGCATTGGCATTTTATGAAGTGTTAGTTTTTCTCAACTACATTATAATGTATGCATACTTTCCAAGTTACAGGATCCCTTCTTAACACACAAAAGTAAGATCACAATAAACTTATTAAAGCATGGTCAGTGTGTAACGACCCTCCTCAAGCATTCGTCAATGAACACGAATGACCCCCTAGCTTGCCCCTGGCAATATATGAATCCCTACTGGGGACCTTAGGCAACATGACCAAACCAGGTTGGTCGCCAACATTGTCTCGATCAAAACTCATGCTCGGGTAGAATATCTGATACCAGGTTTATCCTCGCCATTGCCTCACTTAAGCCTAAGGAAGTGTGATGAAACAACCTAAAAGGTAAAGTAAGACAGAATGGTATATTAAATGCATACTGGACTGGGGGGATACTCACTCAACAACTAAATCTATCTAAGTCATATCTAGTCGGCTGGAAGAGCCTAAGATAATTAAACAAGAGATCAATGAAGTAAAAAATAACACAACACATGTTTAGTCGGCAAATGGCCCAAAACACAATCATTTTATTACATCATTACATGTACAAAGAGTTACATATGCTAATTAATTTAAACCCTAATGAGTACTAGGTCGTTACACGAAGTAGTCAGCTACTCCCGCACTTCGGCCATCATCTGGGTGAGGAGCAAATTCCTCCTCGACTTCGTCTAAATTTGTCTCCAGGAGATATCTTTGGATCGCATCTATAGGAACCCATCGATCATCCATTCTGAATGGGTTCGACATCAAAGTTGAGAGAGATATCTCATGCTTATACCAGAGAACAGAGTTCCTAGGGACTTGTAACTACCTAAGGGCACTTAGCCACCCTCTTATGAAAGCTAACTCCACAACCTCCTTTAACTTCATTGGAGCATCAGTCCAACCTTGGTCGTAGCCATCATCCCATACATGTCTAGGACCTTTCTTGAAAAAGTGCCTCAGTAGGGTGGCATATCTATGAAGACCAACATCTATCACATACACCTTGCGAATATCCCCGCACAGTTCGGCAATCTCCCTAGCTGAACCACTATAATGAGTCCCAGCTCGTTGCCCAGTCGATGAAGAGGAACCATGTAAAACTTGAGCGGAAATGCTAGGCACATTATCCCTAAGGAAAGAGACTTCCCTCCTTAAAGAATCATTCTCCTGTTGAACTTGATTGATCTCATAAGCATCCAGAAGCATAGCCTTCAGAACATACATTTCTTATTGAACAAAAGCGCTGACCTCCTCCATGTCCTCAAGCCTATATTTTAGCTTGGCAATGAGCTTTGACTGGTCTTTATAGTCCTGATTCCTCAATCTAAGAGACTTGCAGATTTTTGCAAAGGCATGACGAACTCGGTCACTCACATCGGCACTAAGAATTTGGCCTAGGCGAGAGGTAGCAGGAATATATTCCTTAAGATCGATAAGCTACAAATCATACAAAGCGTCGAGAATAAATAAACTAGTATATGAAAAAGAATAGAACTTCGTTTCATTAAAAAAAAATAGTTCAAGTACATTGGCAAGAAGAAAAAGAGAACAACAGAAATGTAAATAATACAAAGGCCCCCTAAGAAGACTAACTAGCAACCTCAGTCTGTTTTGAGGATGCTGGTTGCTTCACCTTATCCGCAGATGGCTCATGTGCACCTCCCTCAGATGGAACAATCACCATTCCCTGATGAGGGGGAGCATCAGTGGCGGCTGTTAGAATAGCTGAAGCATCTTCGCTGGAAGTTAGAGGAGGCATGCCTACTATAATAGGTTTCGGGCGAGGGTCATGCTCGTTAAAGAGAGGAGAATCAATATCCACCTCAGCAGTAAGCAAAGCCTTGTCCCAACCTTTCTTGATGTTAAAATGATCGATGTAGCTGATCTGAGTCTCGGTATCCTCATATGATGTGAGCCATCCAGCATTATAAGATCTCTCATTCATGGTAGCGACCTCAAATTCCATCTTTTTTCTCTTCGAGACAAGCTCTTTATTTTCTTCAACCACCCTTAGCTTGCGCATGCAGGCCAAGTCATAGGACTACCTTAGCTCCTCCATATCCTTGGACACCACCTCTTTTGCTTTGTTAGATTCATCCAAGGAAAGGTCATAAGACTTCTAAGAAGCACTGGCAGTCTTTAGGCTCAGCTCTAGCTCAACATTTTTCTTTGCCACCTCATCACGACTGCTATAGAGGACGGTGAAATCAGACACAAATTGCAAGAGTAGAGAAGTAAAAATATACTTACTAAGGCTAGCCCCTGACTCGCCTTTATGGCTAATTGGTCAGTCCCTATACTTGACGACCTCTAGCGATCTGCTGGTAAGGCTGCTCTCTCGAGCACCGTCGGAGCCAGCTGAGGGGAAAGGGCGATAGAAGCCCCCTCAGCTAGGGCAGACACGGACACCAAGGACTGCCCCATTTTTGTCCGCACTTATTCTCTCTCCTTCTTTTCCCTCTCGACCCTCTTCCTCTCTTCCTCTGTATTTCTCTCTTCTTCATTCCTTCTCTCTCTCTACCTCACCAACGCCTCCTCTTTCTTCTTCCTTTCCCTTTCATGATCCACAGTCTAGGATCCAGTTGTAGTATCTCCACTCCCAGACTTGTGCTTCTTCAGCCTGCGAACAAGGGTAACATTATCCGCATCATCATCCTAATTTAAATTTTTCCTAGGAGGATCAATATTATCTTCGCTAGAGCTATCTGAATCCTCCGAACTCTCCGAACCTACTCTGAACTGGAAGATCCCTCACCACTCAAACTCTCCTCACTAGAATCACCCGTTACTCTACCACTTACTCCACCTCTATCACCACCTTTACTATCTTCACCAGAGCTACTATAATCCCCGTCCAATTGAATTGGCTCAACAGCGACCTCTTCTAGGATATGGAGGTGAGGAATGCTATCAACAGATCGGGCAATGAATTTGGTTCCAATGTTCTTGTACTCTGACAGGAAATAAGTTAATCACTAATGCTCATCATCAACCAAAGGTTCCCTTATCTTCCAAGCTTTTATCATCTCAGCAACGCGGATTTTACGAAGAGCAGGTTCCGAGTTATTCGTCTTCGTTGAAAAAGAAAAAAAGGAGGATATAAGAGAATGAATACTCTAAAATGATATCAATAAGCAGAGCAAGAAAAATATCTACCTATATACTCCTCCCCATAGAAGAGAATCGTACGTCCCCTTTACCTAGTCCCCTTAGTATGGGGAGGGAACTTCCAGTTCCTGGCAATAAACCCTTCTTGCCAATAGTCCTTGTGGGAATCAGGTAGATTAATTACCAACACACTATGAGGACTCCCAACTTTAAGATAGAGGAAAATTAGTGCCATAAAGTTGATTGATCCTGTGAACACCGTTGACAATTTTCCAAACATATGGAGAACATTAGGCGGGAACTATGTAAAAGTAACTAAAGAAGTACAAAAACAAATGATTTGGGGGAAAGGTTAGACCCCCCTGAGACAAGAGGAGAACATGAATTCAAATCCCGTCCTCAATATCTCGAACATTGTGAAGAATAGGGTAACATTCAATATCCACTCAGTTGGGGATATTATACAATTTTGTAAACTCATGTACTGATTTATGCCCTATTGTTGCCATAAATAAACCCTCGGATTATAGAAAAGAAATTTTAACAGAAAAGAAGGAATCAGAGGTTTGGGAAACTTACAAAGTGGAAATCATCATGAGACATCGCAAGGCCACAAGCAAGGAAGATGGGAAGATAAGGAAAATCTCAATGATAAAGGATGAAACCTGGAAGTGCAAAGACGAAGTAAGAAGAAGAAGATATCTCAAGAGTTCAAAAACTTATGAAGCGATGTCCAATGTCTTCTTCAAACTTTAGACACCCTATTCTATCACCCCCTGCATCACCACAAACCTAGGTTATGTTCCGAATACTTACCTAGAAGCCATCGAGTGCTCCCAAGATCCATTTGACCAAAAGTCAAGATCTTTAGCTCGACCGAATTTGAATGAATCTCTAGAGGTCACTGGAACCCCTTTCAAACAGTCCGCCCCATGCACGATTTTGACTTATAATACAGACGAACGATATGTTTTACTCTAAAAGGTCATCAAATGATTTCGTGTGGCGGGTGACCAAATTTAACTCCTTATTCCGAGTCAAACTCTTTGTAATGTCGAAATTCATCTCCTAACCTTTCCAACCATCTTTCCCGTGCGCAATTCTGACTTACCATGCGGATGAACGATCCATTAGCGTTCGACGATCCCCCGTCCAAAGGACCAATGAGCACTTTTGACCCACATTTGTCCTAAAGACAACTCCCGGACCCAGGAGCAGTCCTAAAGACTTTCGAAGGTATCTAGAGTACCTTTCTAGAGGTATGACCCGTGCATGATTCGAATTAACGAATTGCGTTTTACGACCATTTTTCCAAAGGAATCTAAAAGAGACTGTCAAACAGAAGGTTCAAAATCCTACCTATCGGCAGTGTGCCTAAAAATATCTGTCGATTGGCAGGATCAGCCCTATGTCGATCGACAATTCCGTGGGCCTATAAAAAGGAGGGCCTAACCTCATTACAAAGGACCCAAGATCTGAGATCCATCACTCTCAGCGAACTCAGAAAACCTCTCTCAAAGTCAACGTGATTTCTACATCCAAATCCCTTTCCAACCCTCACTTTTCATCATCTTTGTCATCAAACTTAGTGAATTAACTAACCATCATCATCATCCAAGTGAAAGGGATGCCCCCCAACATTCAAGATCAAGCTCAAGATCTTGAAAAAGGTCCAATTTATTACTCTCCTAAATTCTCATTAACTTGTTTTATTACTTAGCACTTTTATTCTCCCCATCTCACATGTCATAGTATACTTTTTATTTGGTATTATTGCACATCTCTTATTTTTCATATAAAAGACCCTAAAAACAAGAAAAAGAGTTGCACATAAATTCCAAACGGGAATTCTCACACTTTTCCAATATTTTCTCATACTTTTCTCACACTAAAATAACTGTTCAAATACACACACACACACACACAGACACACACACACACACACACACACACACACACACACGTAAGAGAAGTCCCCGATTGGATTTATGGCATAAACCCCATCCCTCATTTTGCATATGAACTATGTAGACTTTGATGCCTCTATAGGCTACATAGGCATCTCGGGGTAAAACTCGATACTCGAGTCCTATTTTTTCAATTTTCAATTTTCCTTTTTTCTAATTCTTTAACCTAATTCTCTCCTATCTACATATTTACATATAAATATATATTTTCTTAGTGGCGTATTATTTCATACGCCTTATCGTTCCATTATAACGGTTAACGTAAGGATAATCGCGTAAATCATATTTTATAATATTACTTTTAGGAACATTCCTATGGATGACTCGCTCTATCTCTTCCATGATACTAGTCGATGATTCCTATCTCCATTACATATACACGTGCACACATATCACGGTGAAATAGAGGAAAATAAAAAAAAATCCATGAGGGACTGTAACGGTAGAATGGGTGCCTAACACCTTCCCATTTCGTAACTTAGCCTCTGAACCCCTATTCGAATCACTTTTTTGGTTTCGTATGTATCAGTATGTCTTTGATGATGTCCTTTGGGATATCTCCACTTTATTTTGTCTATTTTGAGTAAAATATACTGGAGACTCCATCTCTCTACATTTTTCACCTCACACGTCATCGATGACGGACGAAGGACCGGGATCTTCTCACCATAGATGCCTTTTCTCTCTCTCCGCGGGGATTGGGGATGGCCATAGTGGCGACTCCATTGGGGACTGTTGTTTAAGAGGGAAAGACTTTACTTACATAGGTGTTTTATTTTCTTACATATTCCCCTATTTTTTATGTTCCCCTTTATTATTCCTGTGTACCTCATGCTTATGCTTCTATTCACACACTTCTAAAAGATTCTCCATGCACACTTCATCGCACGTGCACTTAGGATCACATATATCCATATTTTGCACACATCACTTATCCATTCTGGGCATACTATTGGTACTTGTGCTTTGCTCCCTGTTGGTCATGATCAAGAAAGAAACTCTCATCATAAGATACTAATAAGAGAATCGTAGATGATTCACACGACATCACCCAAGATCATTGTTATTTACCAAATTTTGTCCAATAATTGAAGGGTAACTTTGTGATGGGCGCTGGTCCGGCAGGGCGTAGTTAGCCTAAGCGATATGACTTTCACCTTCCATTGGCCAAGTACCTTCAATGTATATAGAACGGTTCCCCCGCATCGTACCTCTTGACCGAAGTCATGACGGGAGCTATATCGTAGGGAAGTCATTCACGTACACCGAGTATATCGAATTCTCTCTCATACGTACCGTCCCCACGAGGTATATAGTGAGGCAATTCACGTACACTCAGGTATATCAAATGCCTTTTTCCACACATACCGATTGCCCTAAAAAAGTAAAGACGTATATCGTGGAAGTCATGCCAAAGGGGGGAACCGTTCCCAATTCACCCAACCCACTGCATACCCAAATATAGGTGTCAAGCCTAGGACACACATGTTAGATTGCCGATTTCGACCCGAAACTCTCCTGAAATTCTAGGTCAGTCTGCCGCCCAAATTTTTGGGCATTTTTAAATGGGACCCAACCCATAAGCCTGGTCACAAGTCCAACCATAGCTTTACATATGTTATAAACCCACTTTTCTAGGCTCGGGTCCTGTCCGGCATGTCATTTTTCATTTAGGATAATTTAATACAAGTGAGAACATAATAATTATAATAATCATGCTGAGACCCGTCTCCCAAAAATATTTTTATTTTCTTTATCAAAATCAAAAAACATTTCTCATTTCTTTATCAAAAATCCAAAAACATTTCTCCTTTCTTTATCAAAAATCCAAAAATATTTTGTCTTTTAATCTCAAAAAGAAAAAAAAATATCAAAAATATTTTCATTCCTTTTTTCAAAAATAAATCCCATTTTATGCCTTCTCAGGTCGATTATGCGCCCTTGGCCAGGCTCCTTATTGTCTTCGGTCTTCAGTCAAATCACCCCGAAGTTTCTTCCTCTCCCCTACTACTTCTTTTGACTCCGGAATACATCCACTTTCCATGGAGAACCCATATCAAGTACCAGTTATGCAGTCAAATCTGACGGCAGTCTTAGCTCAGCTCGTGTCCAAGATTGACAACCTCTAGACTGAGGTTCGAGAGATGCAATGAAACTAGGTTCCTGTTACTCAAGATCTCAAGAAACCATTCCTTCGTGCTATGGGTCCACCCGAGCCTATCTATGTTCCTGAAGAGTATCAGAACGCTTCACATGCTAATGGGCCACCGCCTTCCCAGCTTCTTATGCCAAACCTTGCCCAACCTGGGCTAACTTTCCTCTTATCATGGATCCAAAAGAGGAAGAGTTGAACAAGGTCAAAGAAGATCTCAATATGCTAACTAAGAACTTCGACCAAGTCAGAATCTATGGGAATTACATGGACTACACCCACATGTCATCGTATCCTATGGAGAGGTTACCCTAGAAGTCCAAGATGCTAAATATCGAGAAATTCGGAGGAAGTGGACCCCCGATTGTCGATATTCGCAGTTCTCACCATTCTATGACTCTCCTAGGGGCTTCTGAAGAAGTGATGGCCCAATTATTTCAGCAAACTTTGAAGGATAGCGCCCTCAGATGGTTTTTGTCTCTCGAGGAGTCCAAAATCTGTAGATGGGAGGATGTAGCTCGAGAATTCATGTCTCAATACAAATACAACGAAGAGCTTGAGGTCACCCTTCATGATTTAGAGCTGCTCAAATAGAACTCTAGATAATCAGTCAGTAACTTCATAGCCCGATGCACGGAAAAAGCAGCCACCATGACCAGTCGGCCATCCTAAGAAGAGCAAGTCAGAATAGTGAAGAAGAACTTCTTACCCCATGTCCGAGCAATAATGGGAGGAAAATACTATCCCCACTTTCGAGCTCTCAGATAAGACAGAGTAGAAATCATGGAAGGTCTTGCTAAAATAGAAGTCGAACAAAAGACATTTTCCGGACAGTTCACTCCCAGAAAATATGACAAACTTATCAATGCTTCACTCTCAACCATCAACAACATCTCTCAACCAACCACCTTATGGGAACCAGATATCCTCCATGTCCCAGTCCGAAAGGAATACACCGAGCTCCATGGCCCCCTCTCCAAAGTTTATCAAGCCCTGTTAAGCCAAAACCATATCAAACCCGTAGACCCCCATCCATTGCCAAATACACTTCCAAGAAACTTCAAGGCAGATGCCCATTGCGCCTTTCACCAAACTGCTGGCCATACCACCGACCAATTCGTTCACCTTCAAAACGTAATCCAAGGTCTAATTGACTGGGGTGCCATTGCCCCACCAGCCAATCCTAATCCAAACACTACTCACAACCCACTCCCAAATCATGCCAATGCCACCTTCCTAGAAGGGAACCCAAAATTTGATCCCTTAACTCAAATCACACCCATATACTCTCCTAAACCTCTTCAAACCTGCCCATATTTCCTCCTACATCATGTTATCCTCGCTGATCAGGCACTGTCACTCCTTACCAGAGCATGCATCGTTGTCCGTACCCGTTCTAAAAATGGAAGTATGGAATTATCATAAGTATTAAACCAACTTGTATAGTTCGGGATGAAACTTCCCTCATAGATTATCATTGATTGCTAAAGGTCCAGTACGCTGTTCATGGAAGCACAAGAATGGGCTCGAAAGTCAGACAATTGGGAAATACCAATCGATGAAGTCAGCCTAGATGACGTTGTCCAGATCATGGCATAATTATTCAGGAAAACTAATAATATTTATAATATGGTTGAGTTACTTGATACTATGAAGTTACAAGGGCGCCTGGTCCCTTCACATTTACATCTCCCTGCAGAATGGGAAGACCTGTACGAAGAAGCCATTGAAGTCGTGGAATGCATTGACTTTACATGGAAAGACGAAATTGTTACCACCGGATGAGGGGGAGGATTCGGAGATTCAAATGGAGAGAAGGCTTCACAGAAAATTGGCCCGAAAGCTGAAATATATGGGATGATATTATTTGAATAACTCCTCATAGAAATAAACAAGGTGGCAGAACAACCTGAGATTGACGAAGAAATGGGGTTAATGTTCTTCCCTTTTTCAGTAAATCACATGCCCAGATGAGGAAGGACTTACCAAATCCCAAGTTTACTACCAGCCATTGACAAAGGGAAGGGTTTTGAAAACCTTCCTATGCCGGAGATGACCCTCAAGGAGAGAAAGATCCTCGATCAAGTGAAGAAAACTCAAGCTAACATCACTCTATGGGGGCTTTTCACGTCTTCCTAGCTGCACATAAATGCTTTGATCAAGTTCCTCACTGGACCCATAGTTCCTCCTTCTACCACACCCAAAGAAGTGATAAATTTAGTCAAATCCCTGACCTCTACCTGAATGTTATCCTTTTTTAAAGAAGAAATCCCCAGAATCGGGCCAAACCACAATCATGCACTCAACATCTTCGTCGAAGTTATGTGGAAGATCGTACCACTCCTTGTTGATAATGGACCCACCTTGAATGACTTGACATTAAGAACCTTCAAATTCTTAGGACTTAAGGAAAGTGACCTCGCTCCAACCTCCTCTCCTGTACGTGCCCATAATAATACCCATCGGGCAGTAATGAGATCCATAAAACTTATAATAGGGTCTATCCCTAAAAACCCTGTCGTTGAATTCCAAGTTATTGACATCCTAGCTTATTTTAACCTATTTGTTGGACGACCTTGTCTCCAAAGTATCAAGGGTGTGTCTTCCTCGCTCCATCAGAAATTAAAGTTCTTCACCGACGAACGAATCATCACCATTTTGGATGACGACGACAATGTCGAGAGTGTAGGTACCAGCAATCCAATCCTTGAGATGCAACACTGGCCAAATGATATATTCCTATTATGATTCTGAGTTGAGCCACTTCTACTACCAACAAGGCACGATTTAAGAGAAAGGGTTTTTCCAAAATACGACCCTCATGGCAACGTTAATGTGATTCAAATTTTCAAAAACTTGCACTTCATGCCCGGAATGGGGCTAGGACAAAGAAAGAAAGGGATAATTGAGCCCATTATACTGAAAAAAGCTTTCCCTCCTTGTGGTTTTGGGTATCAACCATCAGAACAAGAGCCCAGAATGGTCCGCTAGTCTCAACCAAAGAGAAGAGTAGACTGCATCCAGACTATCCTAGGAGACTCCTTGAATAGACGATTCATTACAGAGGGCAAGGACTTCCCCTTTTGTGTCTTTTCGGAACCCTGGTATGAACATATAGACAAGAAGATGAAGCCTAGAATGGAGATATTTCTTCAAGACAACTACCCATAGACCGAAAGTTCCCAACACCATGTACAACAACTCATCAAAGGTACTGAATATTCTGAGGAAAGTGACTCTGAGGATTCGTTTAACTTACAGACACTGGGTTGACACTCAACATGGTTCATTCAAGCACTACATCACTGGATCAATCCCACATGATTAAAGCTGTTGATATACCTCTCCTCAACTGGCATGCTACGCCAGTTCTACCTGTTGAAATACCACCTAACCCTAATGTTTACCCCATCTCTTCTTCCGATGTCTATCCTTGCTCTAATGTAATCGAGACCTCCTTTGATGAGGTTCTCAGTGCTTTTTTTCTTATTAATGAAATAAATGAAGATTTTGAGTATCTTGTTGTGCCTTACATTAATTGTTTAGATTCTAATCAAACATTTGATGATGATGATTTTGTAAATGAATAATTCTTAATTGATATAAATAATGTTAATAACAAACAAGATAACCGCGTTCAAGTTAATGAAAAAAAAACTATTTTTGTTAACCTTGATTCTAGTAGCCAACTGCGCGAGATTAGGATAGGGTCTACCCTTGACGAGCATGAGCGCGCACAACTCGAAGAATTACTAAAGGAATTCATGGAAGTCTTCACATGGTCCTATGACGATATGCCCGATGTTGATCCTGAAATAGCTCAACATGAGATCCCCACTCTTCCAAATTACAAGCCGTTTAAACAAAAGTTGAGAAATCTCCGCACCAAATGGTCCTTTAAAGTAAAAGAAGAAGTGGTCAAACAGCTGAATGTGGGCTTCATTCACGTGAATGAATATCCCACATGGCTAGCCAATATAGTGCCAAAATCAGGACGAAAAGTTCATATGTGTAGACTATCGGGACTTGAACAAAGCCTCTCCGAAGGATGATTACTCGCTACCCAATATCGACATGATCATGGACAACACATCTAGTCATACTTTTAAGTCATTCATCGACGGGTTTTTCGAATACAACCAAATCAAAATGCACCCAGATCATCAAGAAAAGATCGCATTCATCACCCCATGGGGAAACTTTTGCGACATTGTTATGCCATTTGGTCTCCAGAATGCTGGGGCTACCTACCAGAGGGCTACCACAACCATCCTGCATGATCTGATTCATAAAGAAGTCGAGGTCTATGTGGATGATATGATTATCAAATCCAAAACTAGAGAAGGTCATGTTCCAGCTCTCTGGAAGTTCTTCGAACGACTACGACGGTATCAGATGAGACTCAATCCACAAAAATATGTCTTTGGTAGTACCAAGGAGAAACTCTTGGGATTCATGGTCAGTGAGAATGGGATAGAAGTAGATCATGCCATGTTAAAAGCCATACTTGAGATGCCAACTCCCCGAATGGAGAAAGAAGTCTGTGGGTTCCTTGGGAAATTGCAATACATCAGTCGGTTCATCATCTTGCTAACCTCTATCTGCAAACCTATTTTTAAACTCCTCCGAAAGGATTCAACTAAGGTTTGGAACGAGGCTTACCAAGAAGACTTTGATCGAATCAAGCAATATCTGACCCAACCTTTGGTACTCATGCCACCACATCCTAGTCTCCCCTAACTCATATACCTAACCATAACTGACACGGCCGCTAGGGATTTTCTAGCCTAATACCTTGAAGAATACCACAAAGAAAGAGCCATCGATTATGACAATTGAAAATTGACCGGATACGAAGTCAACTACACTGCTTTAGAAAAGTCATGTGTCGAGCTTGTGTGGGTCACTGACGCGACTCAAAATGTGTCTCTAAAGTGCGCACTCTCTAGGCTCAAGTGCAAGCCTGTCGCTCAAGTAATAATCCGACAAGTCGGGTATCGATCCTCAGGGAAAAAGGACAACGGAGTTTTGACGACGGGACAAGAGGGAGGAATCCTAACTTCGACTCTAAGAAGAAAAGGAAAATTTGATTTGGTTTTTGGGATTGACTAAGCTAACTGCAATTATGAAATTATGATGAAAAATACAAGTAACTAAAGTACCTAAATTATGAATGAAAATTTGAATCAAAACTTTTTAAACTTAAATGATGAGAAAACAGGACGGGAATGCAATCCTCCAACCCTTGTGTAGTGCAGTAACGACGTCAATCATAAATTTATCCGATTAATCAGACCCGGAATTTAGGATTCCCAAGCATTATGTATACGAGGTTCAAGCCCGCGTCATACCTAATCTGAGGATGAGTAAATCGGTATCACTGTAATTGCACTCAAATTGTACTCTAAATCATCACGAGTACCCAAAGGTAAACGAGATATAAATATCCACAATTATTATGTAATTACGCGATACGATCAAAATCAATCGTTAAATTCATCGGATGAACGTTATGCACATGCACTAACACATCAGGTTGGGTTCATGCATCCCAATCTTTAAACCCTAGCCGGACATGTTAAACTGACTAACACATGAAATAGTAACGTTGCATGTGGAAGAATTCATGATGAAACTAGATTGAAGCATGTAAATACGTATTATGAACACAGCAATAAGTTGAATCGAATACAGAAAATAAACATGCAAGAATAATGACAAGAATTCTCAACTTAGAATTAAAACTTGAAAAACAAACCCGTAATGATTAAATCTTGAAGCAATTAATTCCCTTGATGTTCCTAGATGTTCTTCTCTTTTTCTCTCTATCAAAAACTGACTAAAACTATCCCTAATGGATGCCCCTAGGTTGTTGCCTACGTTCCCTACTATTTTTGAGAGTTTTAACCTAAAAGAAGTCTTCGAAACCAATCAGATTTGGGGAGCAAATTCACGCATCCGGGACCCCGAACCGATTCGCATGTACCCCGAATCGGTTCGCCCCCCAAACCGGTTCGGCCTGGGTTCGCGAATGTGTGCTGGCCTGGAGTGCTACACTTAGATTTTTTTCTTGCTTTCTTTTCTTCCTTTCTTGGATTTTTCTTCAACTTCAACTGGGCATAACTCATCAACCATAGCTTGGATTTGGGTGCCGTTTCTTCCAGTGTTCTCGTGTTCCGAGATCTTCAACTTTCTAGTTGACTTCTCCTTCTGGATAGGGCTGTAAAATTACTAAATTGCCCTTGAACTTGCCTTCTTAGCTTTTCTAGCATTGTCTTGCTTCCTCTTTTGCACTGTTTGCATAATTAACCTGTAAAACCAATAAGAGAAGCACGAAACACGAAATACTCGCCAACGAAGGTTAGTAGCATAATTGTGAATGAACTCTATATATGTTACATCACCCGGGTTCACAAATATACTGAAATTAGGTGACTAACTTAGAACTTAGAACTTTGCGCGTCCCGAGCAATGTAAAAGAATGAAAGTATGAGTTAAGGATCCTTCAAAGACTTTATTGGGATAGAGCACCTCTTTCGCGGGCAAGCGATTGCATTTAGTGCATGCAACAAGCCTTTAAACCTCTAGGTTACCCTAGTAGGACGAGTGGTGTCTCGTGAGGGTTTGCAGTGAATATACCCACAAAATTCTTTGTTGACTCAAAGAAAATTCAAAATACTTAAAAATTGTATAATTTAAACTCCCCAAAAATGGTCACCTTAAAATCTTATTTTGGAGTCTCAAGTCAGAATGTGTGTGTGCGAAGCCAAAAATTGAACCGCTAACTTCCACCGATTGATCATTACGTTACTTATCCGAAAATTCGTTTTGATTTCAATTTCTCACGGAACGCTCTCACAAACGAATCTCTCGGATTATGGCTATTCTCTCGGTATGCGTGATATAAAGAGTAAATGTAAGGGAAACAAATTCACGCATACAATAGAAAGACGAAAATTTCATGGTGATAGGATCTCATCAATGGATTACGATTTTAAAAATGGGAACATTGCCTCTATTTCGCGCACTTAGCCTCTTATATTATCTTTTGTTGTCTTAACTCTCCACGCGGTAATCAATTTCGCAATTTGGACTCGGTTAGGACTTTTTCGGGGTTTAAGGTATATTGGGTAACATGAAACTGGTCAGGAAATTCAGAATTGAAAAAGTTATTTAGGATGTCCATTTGTGCTTTTTTCCGGGCTATTGCTCATTTTTTTTTCTTTTTTTCTCTTCTTTTCTTTTCTTGCTATTTTTGTTGAGCATTCTTCTATTTTTTCTTGCCCTTTTTGTTGCACTTTTCGGACTTAAATTCTAAATTCTCTCATTTTTTCCGCAATTCCGGCTATTTTGGGTTTTTCGGGTTGTCAAACGAAAAGGAAAATTATTCGGCTCAATTTGGGTTGCAAAAAGAGTGATTTTTCATGAGTTTTTATGGCCAATATTTTTGGGGTGACAAACGAGGACCTACTTCATTGTCCAAAATGCCAATTGCGTTACCATATGCGTTTCGAGGTGAATTTAGGTTTAGAGACTAATTTGGCACGTTTTTCAAGGCAATATTGCACACATTTTTCAAAACCGATCAAAATGAAAGGATTGAGATCATTGACAACTTATTAAGCGCTAAAAAGAACTTTGAGTTAACAATTAACTCGGATTGATTTAAAAACTCGCAAAACGTGATAGGCTCGAATCTCACCGGGTTTGTTAATCTCCACATTCGTTCGTTAAGTCGTCAATTTTCGCTCAATTTCCATCTTTGGTCAATTTCGGCTTTGTGTATGTTGGATGTTTACAATTTGAGACTCCAATTCGACTTTTAATGATATTTGTGTAAAATTTGAATTCCAATTTTTATTTATTTTGAACAAAAATATTTTTGGATTTTTCATTTTTTGTAAATTTTTGGGAATTTTGAAAATTTGTGAAGTTTTAGAAATACGCACTTGTGACCCCCCCTAACTTAGACTTTTGCATTGTCCTCAAGCAAAAAGGACTAAAATCTAACTCAAAGCGAATAATAAGTGCAGAAAAATAAAACAAACAAATATGAAAAAAATGCAAGATTGTATAATAAACATGAGGAGCCTGTGTTACATAAGAAATGGGAAAGCAACTGTAAGCAATGTGAAATCCCTACAACAACTAACATCCACACCAAAATATAAAAACAATCATAGGTCATAGTGGAGGTGGGTGTGAGGGACCGGGTGCATTTGGATCATACGGGTCATAGAAGAAGGGGGTGGAGGTCCGCCGAAGTTGAGTTGGTGAAGGTGGACTTGGAGTTGGTACATCATCCGGGTGTCCCTTCGGTAAGCCGATTGATCTTGATTGTATTGGTTGATGAACCCGTCCAGACGGGATTCAACCACCGAAAGGCGACTCTCGAAGTTTGCCCCTGGGGGCTCGAAATCGGAATCCTCATCATCATCATCAAACTCGTCCTCGTCGACGTCCATCATCGGGGCATCATGAGCTTCCTCGTCCACATCCTCGTCGAGAATGGGATGGTCGGGGTGAGATACGCGCATTTGGCGTTCGCTTCGAGTGGTAGACGTGCCGCCAATGGGGCGAGGAAGTCGAATTTGTTGCCCGGAGTCATCCACTCCAGCTTCCATCAATAGCTCCGTGATGACACGGGCGTACAGTAGGGAAGTTTTGCCCCATTCATCGTAGACGGCATTGAGGATATACACGTAGAAGAGCTGGGCAAGGTTGATGGTGCTCTCGGGGTCCAAAAAGTAATAGAGGAAATTAGCGTGACGTAACCGGACCACAGAGTCATTAGTGGTTTGGTGGATGGCCCCACAAGAAATGAGGTGCGTGAAGCGCACCGTAGCGGCCAAACCACCAATAGGAAAGGATTCGCGCACCCATTCCATCCCGGGTGCCATGCGTGCAATGCATTCTTCTTTGGTGTGGGGGGTACCATTGTTGGGGTATTGGAAGGGCACGGGGAGGATCACCCCTTTAGCACGCATTTTGCCTGCGATGATGGCCGCCGAGAAGGGAATAGTGATACCGTCAAGGTATGCCTCGTGAAGCGTGGAGGATTTATGAACCAAGGTCACATAAAACTGGCGAATGGCGGCGTCAAACACATTAGTGCTCGTTGGGGCGAGGAAAGAGCACCACTCGTGGCGGTCGAATAGGGCGGTGACATCTCCCGAAAGTTGGCCCCAATCAACGAAGCGTTCGATGTGAATGGGGCACGTAGCCGAGAAGTATTGCTCGGCCTAATGACGTTCTTGGACACTTCGAAAGACCCCCTTACCCGCGTCATCAAGGACGGTGGTATCATCATATTTCTTGGGGCAGAGATTGGTGCGGCGAGGGCGTGGCATTTTGAAGGAAAGAGAGAGGGAGAGGGAAAAGGATATGGGAGAAAAGAGAGTGAGGGAGAATGTTTTGGTGTGAGAAATGGAGGAGGGGTGGGGGGTATTTATAGGTGTGAAGGGGTGAAGTTTTGGTGAGAAATGGGAATGGGTGGGAAGGAGAGGAGGGAGGGAGTGAATTGGGATGAATTTGGGAAGGAGGGAAGTATTTGGAGGGAGGAAAAACGAAGGGGGAAGAAGGGGAAAAGAATGGAGGGAAGGGGATGAATTTGGAATTAAGGGGGGAAGAACCTGCCAGGTACCCCGAACCGGTTCGGGGTGTACCGCGAACCGGTTCGCCCCCCGAACCGGTTCTGGATGGGGTTCGGTGTGACATGCTGGTCCGAACGCTAGAATTCACTCTTCTCTCCGCTTCAAGGTGCTATCTCATCCTCTAACTTGTGCATAAGGCCCCTAAAAACTTTCTAGGCCCTCGGTCTCCCTAAAACTTCCCCGAATTCAACCTCGTACTGCGTACTATCTCCCTCGAAGTGCATGCTAACCGATCTCTTTTGTAACTCAGGATCATGACTCCTAACTAACCTATTCACACACGACTACTATACACACAAACTCACCCCATACGCGTCGGGGGTGCGACGACCTTACGTTCTCAGCTCAATTGACCCCTTAAACGGGGTCCGACAACCAAATTGTGTCGACCTCATACTCACACGCCTCTAGATATGGCTTTAGGCGTTGTCCATTTACCTTGAACGTGTTTGCCCCTTTTAAATCGTTAAGTTCAACAGCTCCATGGGGAAAAACGTTCTTCACGAAGAACGGGCCAGACCATCGTGACCGCAACTTGCCCGGAAAGAGATGAAGTCGAGAGTTGTAGAGAAGAACTTTTTGCCCTGGATGAAACTCTTTTCGTCGAATGATGCTATCATGAGCGAGTTTCATCCTTTCTTTTGAAATTTTGGCATTCTCATACGCATCATTGCGTAGTTCTTCTAGCTCATTCAATTGAAGCTTACGGGCTTCACCGACTTTGTCCAAGGCATAGTTCAATTGCTTAATTTCCCAATACGCTTTGTGCTCGAGCTCAACAGGAAGATGGCAAGGTTTGCCATACACAAAATGGAAAGGAGACATGCCAAGTTGATTCTTAAATGCGGTACGATAGGCCCATAGTGCATCGGAAATCTAAGGGACCAATCTTTCTGGGTAGGATTGACGGTCTTTTCAAGAATGTTCTTGATCTCCCGATTCGCTAGCTCGGCCTGCCCATTCGTTTGCGGGTGATATGTCGTCCCAACCTTGTGGACGAAACCATAATTTCTCATGAGCTTCTCGAATGGCCTATTGCAAAAGTGCGTGCCATTATCGCTAATTATCGCCTTCGGTGCACCGAAGTGAGAAAGTATGTGTTCCTGTAGGAACTTTATCACCACTTTGTTGTCATTGGTCTTGGTAGCTATAGCTTCCACCCATTTAGAAACGTAGTCTACCACGACTAGGATGTATAGGAAACCAAAGGACGGGGGAAAAGGACCCATGAAGTCAATACCCCAATAGTCGAATATCTCAATGATGAGTATAGGGGTAAGAGGCATCATGTCTCGTCGAGTGATGGCTCCCATCCGTTGACACCTGTTGCATGACTTGCAAGCATCATTTACATCCCGAAAGATTGTGGGCCAATAGAGGCCGCATTGCAGAATCTTAGCGGCCATTTTTTTCGTCGAGAAGTGGCCTCCACACTCTTCCGAATGACAAAATTGGATGACTTTCGGGATCTCTTCATCCGGTACACATCGTCGGATGATTTGGTCGGTGCAATATTTAAAAAGGAAGGGATCATCGTAAAAGAACATGCGTGACCAATTAAGAAACCTCTTCTTATCTTGTGGTGTCCAATCGGGAGGGACGACTCCCGTGACAAGATAGTTCACTATGTCCGCAAACCAAGGATATGAAGAAGTAGCAAATAGTTTCTCATCCGGAAAGTGCTCGTCTATGGGTATGGGATCACTAGGTACGTCGGACGAAAGCCGAGATAAATGGTCGGCAACGGATTTTTTTACACCTTTCTTATCTTTGATGGAGATATTGAACTCTTGTAGGAGTAGGATCCACCTTATGAGGCGCGGCTTGGCGTCTTTCTTCGCAAGTAGATACTTTAAAGCCGCGTGGTCGGTGAAAACAGTAATAGGAGAACAATGAGATAGGAGCGGAACTTATCAAGGGCAAAGACTACCGCTGGCAACTCCTTCTCCATGGTAGAGTAGTTGAGTTGAGGTCCGGTAAGAGTCCGACTAGCGTAGTAGATGAAATGAGCTTGCTTATCTTTACGTTGGCCCAAAACAGCCCCGATCGCGTAATCGCTTGCGTCACACATAAGTTCGAATGGTAAGGACCAATTCGGAACTTGCATGATGGGAGAGGACACGAGCATGTTCTTCAACTTATCAAAGGAGCTTTGGCATGCCTCTGTCCACTCAAACGGGTTGTCCTTCATGAGTAGGTTGCTTAAGGGCCTAGCGATGGCGCTAAAGTCCTTAATGAACCATCGATCAAACCCCGCGTGGCCCAAGAAAGAGCGCACGTCTTTCAGCGATTTCGGTGAGGGAAGATCAGCTATGACATCTATCTTAGCCCTATCAACCTCTATTCCGTTGGATGAAACAATGTGGCCAAGAACTATTCCCTCGGTGACCATGAAATGGCACTTTTCCCAATTCAACACTAAGTTATTTTCCACGCATCGGGTGAGTACTTTTTCCAGCTTGTCTAAACAATGATCGAAAGAGGTGCCAAAAACGCTGAAATCTTCCATGAACACTTCGAGTCCTCTCTCGACCATGTCGCTAAATAAGCTCAACATACACCTTTGAAAAGTCGCGGGTGCATTACACAAGCCAAATGGCATACGTTTGTAGGCAAACGTACCAAAAGGGCAAGTGAAGGTCTTCTTCTCTTGGTCAAGTACATCCACCTCAATTTGGTTATATCCAGAATAACCATCAAGGAAGCAATAATAAGGGTGGCCCACAACTCTCTCAAGCATTTGATCAATGAATGGCAAGGGGAAATGGTATTTCCTAGTTTCCGCATTGAGTTTCCGGTAGTCAATGAAAACACGCCAACCAATGGTGGTCCGTTGGGGAACATTCTCTCCCTTAGCATTCTCAATCACAGTCATACCCGACTTCTTCGGGACGACTTGAATAGGGCTCACCCATTTGCTATCCGAGATTGGGTAGATAATCCCGGCATCCAATAATTTGATGATCTCGGTTCTCACAACTTCTTTCATGTTGGGGTTCAGACTTCTTTGCATTTCTCTAGAGGGCTTGACATCCTCTTCGAGATGAATCTTGTGAGTGCAAATCAAAGGACTTATCCCCTTCAAATCAGCGATGCACCAACCAAAAGCACTTTGGTGTTTCCTCAGAATTCTCAATAATTTACCCTCCTGCCCTTCATCTAGACTAGAGGAGATAACAACAGGAAATGTCTCATCCTCTCCTAGGTATGCATATTTAATATGGGAGGGGAGTTTCTTTAATTCGAGGGTTGGAAATTTTTCACTGGAGGGAGCCATGTGTGTATCCCTCGGAGGTAATTCCTCGAATCTAGAAACCCAATTAACCTCTCTCACGTCCTCGTCCGACGTACTCTCAGCGAGTAATTCTCTCAACTTTCCAACCTCCCTCTCGAAGTGGGTATACGTCCCCTCACACTCATAGCTCGTCGCTAAACACGACTCTAAAGCGTCGCCACAAAAATTTTCCTCAAAGTACTCTTCTACTACCTCGTCTATGAGGCTCACCGCGTGAAGATCATCTTCCTCTCCTGCATTTTGGGCTATGTGGAAGATGTTAGTTTCCAAGGTCATGTTCCCAAAGGTGAGTTGCATTCGCCCATTCCTTGTGTTGATGATTGCATTAGCTGTAGCTAATAAAGGGCGCCCAAGGATGATGGGAACATGATCGCTCGAGTTGAAAGAGGGATCCATGTCCCAAATGGCAAAATCTACCGAAAAGTAGAAAGTGTCAACTTGGACGATCACGTCCTCGACTATGCCTCGTGGGATCTTCACTGATCGATCCGCTAATTGGAGAGTGACCTTTGTGGGCTTGAGGTGGCCCAAATCAAGTTGCCTATAGATGGAGTAAGGGAGTATGTTTACACTTGCTCCCAAGTCAAGTAAGGCTTTCTCAATTTTATTATCTCCAATGATGCAGGATATAGTGGGTGCACCGGGATCTTTGAATTTAGGCGGGAGATCATTTAGTAGAATGGAGCTCACGTTCTGGGCTAGAAAGACATTCTTTTTGACCTTCATTTTCCTTTTCACCGTCAACAAATCTTTGATAACTTTGCCATAAGCTGGAATTTGCTTGATGGCATCAAGGAAGGGTAAATTCAGCTTTACTTGCTTAAGTACTTCTAGCACTTGATCACGTGGATTCCCTTTTTGAGCGGGAATCAACCTTCGAGCAAATGGTGCTGCGGAGGGTGGTTTCACTACCACCTCAGGCTCACTAGTGTGTTTCTTGTCACTCTCGTTCAAGGGGACATCTTTGGCCTCTTTCGTGCCAGGCGAAATCTCCTTGTCTTTTGTTGTGTCGTGTGGAGGAGGTGATAAATCAACGACTCTTCCACTACGAAGAGTGGTCACTGCTTGACATTGCTCCTGATGTTCAGTGGATGTGGAGATAACACTAGTTTAACCTTGGGGAGGTCGTTGGCCTTGGGCAGGGAACTTTCCCTTCTCTTGAACACTCAACGAGGATTGTATCTTTGACAGATTTGCATTTATGTCGCCGATCAGACGATCATATTTGGCATTGGTTGCAGTCTGGCTTGCAATGAATTGATTCATTGTATCCTCGAGAGTTCTCCGCTGTGGCGGGATATAATTTCCGTGAGGTGGTGGTGCTTGCACATGTCCTTACATGTGTGGAGCTTGTTGAAATTATTATGGTGGAGGGGGGCAACATGCGAAGGAGGGTTCATTGCGGCATGTTGTTGCCCGTGGCTAAAACCGGGATGATTTTTCCACGAAGGGTTGTATGAATTCCCGTGCGGGGCACCGAAATTACCCTTAAAGCCTCCTATACCACTAACTTGCTCCTGCAACATTACCTTGTAGGCGGGTATCATCGGGCATTCCTCAGTTGAATGTCCCGCCTCACAAATCGCACACACCTTCACGACAGGGTTCGGAATGGGTCCAGCTGGTCCTTTTCCATACATCTCGCATAGGTCTCGAAATCCTATCTCAAGAGTCTCCAATCGTCTATCCGTCATAGAATTCTTATCTACATGGAATAGACCGGATGCTGATGGAGTAGTGGTCGTTGTCGATTTTGATTTTGAGCATTTGGGTCGGAGCTATCCCAGGATTGGGTAGTCTCGGCCACATACCTCATGTGAAGATCAGCATCATGGGCATCTAGATTGACAAACGGACCGCTTCCCATATTTTTAACAAGTTGTTTGGAGTTAAGATTCAACCCATTATAGATAAAGGAGATGATTTGCGATGGATCAAATCCATGATGGGGGCATGAAGCAACTAACTCGTTGAAACGTTCATAACATCGATGGAATGGCTCATTTTTGTGTTGCCTGAATGCTTGAATTTGATCCTTTATGGAGATTGTTCGATGTGGTGGGAAGAATTTCTTGAGAAATTTCGACTGTAGCTCATTCCAGGATGGAATCGAGCTTGGAGGTAAAGACCATAGCCAGGATTTAGCTTTATCTTTGAGCGAGAAAGGGAAGAGTTTGAGACGGATTACCTCTTTTGTGCAGGTTTGATCATTTAGAGTATCACACACGTCCTCAAATTCCTTAATATGGAGGTATGGCTTTTCAGAATCCATATTGTGGTAATGCGGTAGCATCTGGATCATTCCATTTTTGAAACGGAATTGCCCGACATTATACAGGAGTATAATGCATCCCGGAGTGACAGTGCGCTCGGGATATAAGAATTCTCTCAACGGGCGATACGGAGGCTCTTCCTCACCGGCGGGTGCACTGCCGTGTTGTGACATCTCTCCTTCACTTATTTACTCGGTGTTCTCACTGGGCGTGCTCGAAGTGTGTCCTAAGAAAGGGAAGGGAGTGTTATCGGAGATTGAGTGCAACGGTGTGGGAGGTGGGATCCAGAACTGTGGGGCGTTTGGAGTGTGGGGACTATTAGGATTATACTCAACAAGTGAATTTTCGTGAATACTGGTTGGAGTATTATGAAGTGTGGGAGTGGTTTCAGAATTTTGCATTAAAGCTTAAGAGAGATGATGGTGAATCTTTTTGTTGTTGTTTTTTTTTTTTTTTTTTTTTTTTTGATTTTTGAAATTTTTTGTCAAAGCTTTGGATTGACTCAATCTAATCCTAAGTCTACCTAATTCCCCGGCAATTGCGCCAAAAACTTGACGCGACTTAGAATGTGTCTCTAAAGTGCGTACTCTCTAGGCTCAAGTGCAAGCTTGTCGCTCAAGTAATAATCCGACAAGTCGGGTATCGATCCTCAGGGAAAAAGGACAACGGAGTTGTGACGACGGGGCAAGAGGGAGGAATCCTAACTTCGACTCTAAGAAGAAAAGGAAAATTTGATTTGGTTTTTGGGATTGACTAAGCTAACTGCAATTATGAAATTATGATGAAAAATGCAAGTAACTAAAGTACCTAAATTATGAATGAAAAATTGAATCAAAACTTTTTAAACTTAAATGATGAGAAAACAGGACGGGAATGCAATCCCCCAACCCTAGTGTAGTGCAGTAACAACGTCAATCATAAATTTATCCGATTAATCAGACCCGGAATTTAGGACTCCCAAGCATTATGTATACGAGGTTCAAGCCCGCGTCATACCTAATCTGAGGATGAGTAAATCGGTATCGCGGTAATTGCACTCAAATTGTACTCTAAATCATCACGAGTACCCAAAGGTAAACGAGATATAAAGATCCACAATTATTATGTAATTATGCGATACGATCAAAATCAATCATTAAATTCATCGGATGAACGTTATGCACTAACACATCAGGTTGGGTTCATGCATCCTAACCTTTAAACCCTAACCGGACATGTTAAACTGACTAACGCATGAAATAGTAACGTTGCATGTGGAAGAATTCATGATGAAACTAGATTGAAGCATGTAAATACGTATTATGAACGCAGCAATAAGTTGAATCGAATACAGAAAATAAACATGCAAGAATAATGACAAGAATTCTGAACTTTGAATTAAAACATGAAAAACAAACCCATAATGATTAAATCTTGAAGCAATTAATTCCCCTGATGTTCCTAGATGTTCTTCTCTTTTTCTCTCTATCAAAAACTGACTAAAACTATCCCTAATGGCTGCCCCTAGGTTGTTGCCTACGTTCCCTACTATTTTTGAGAGTTTTAACCTAAAAGGAGTCTTCGGAAGCAATCAGATTTGGGGAGCAAATTCGCGCATCAGGGACCCCGAACCGGTTCGCATGTACCCCGAACCGGTTCGCCCCCCAAACCAGTTCGGCCTGGGTTCGCGTGCTACACTTAGATTTTTTTCTTGCTTTCTTTTCTTCTTTTCTTGGATTATTCTTCAACTTCAACTGGGCAGAACTCATCAACCGTAGCTCGGATTTGGGTGCCGTTTCTTCTAGTGTTCTCATTGTTCTGAGATCTTCAACTTTCTAGTTGAATTCTCCTTCCGGATCGGGCTGCAAAATTACTAAATTGCCCTTGAACTTGCCTTCTTAGCTTTTCTAGCATTGTCTTGCTTCCTCTTTTGCACTGTTTGCATAATTAACCTGTAAAACTAATAAGAGAAGCACGAAACACGAAATACTCGCCAACGAAGGTTAGTAGCTTAATTGTGCATCAACTCTATATATGTTACATCACTCGGGTTCACAAATATACAGAAATTTGGGGACTAAATATACAATATTTATGCCCAATCAGTCACCCAAAAGTTACGACACTACATGCTCGCCTTCCCCACAAACTTGTATCCTGAATAGACCCCATTAAGTACCTACTTAAGAAACCTTCCTTATCCAGTTGAATGGCTCGATGGTTGATTATCCTAGACAAGTTTGATATCGTGTACGTCACGCAGAAAGCTATGAAAGGAAGAGCCATCTCTGACTACCTCGCTAACTACCCCATGGAAGAAGATGATGTTTGGATATCCAAAATCCCAGATGAAAACATCCTCTTTGATTATCAAGATGACCTTCGATGGAAAATGTTCTTTAATGGTGCTGTTAACAAAAAGGGATATGGCATTGGGATACTTCTGATCGCCCCAGATGACTCCCACACTCCCATCGCTATCAAATTGGATTTCCCCTGCACCAATAACATGACCGAATACGAGGCGTGTATGGTAGGCCTCAAAGTTTCTCTTAACAAAGGTATTCAATGCCTATATGTCTATAGGGATTCTTCCCTCATCATCAGTCAAGTGCTTAGACAATGGAAAGTCAAGGACGAGAAACTCTAACCCTTCTATGCCCACTTAGAAGAACTAGCCTTCTAATTCCAAGATATCACCTTCCACTACCTACCTCTAGCAAAGAATAACCTATCCAATGCCATTGCTACCTTGGCCTCCATTGTCGAAATGCCTGAAGGAATAATAATGGTCCCCTTCCTAGTTCAAAAGCAAGATAAACCAACCCACTGCTACCATATTGAGCACATCACTAGAGAATATCCCGAGCTAGCCAATTGCTGGTACTATGATATTTAGCACCTCCTCAAGCATGGTAGGTATACCGAACATTCCAACAATAAAGACCGATCAACTCTTCGAATATTATCCGCCAAGTACATCATCTGTCACAAAGCACTGTTCAAAAAAAACTTCGATGGAACCCATCTATACTGCATCGCAGGGGCTGACATTAAAGAGATAATGCAGAAGATCCACAGCGGCGAATGCGAACTCCACATGAACGGTCACATACTTTCGATGAAGATCATCTAACAAGGCTACTACTGGACCACTATGGTCTAGGATTACACCGCCTATGTTCGAATATGCCTCAAATGCCAACATTTTTCCAACCTTTAACACCTGCCTCCACGAGAGTTATACAACATGACTTCTCCCTGACCGTTATCCACCCGGGGCATCGACATCATATGGAAGGTTACAACCAAGGCTTCCAACGGGCATTAATTCATCCTAGTTGCCATTTATTATTTCCCCAAATGTGTCGAAGCCGAGTCATACACAATCCTGAACGCCAAAAAAGTGGCCAAATTCATCAGTTAAAACATCATCTGGCGATTGGGGTCTCGCACGAACTAGTGTTAGATAATGAGTTGCACTTCGAGGCAGAAGTTACAAAAGTTGTCAACGAGTATGGGATTAAGAGACACAAATCTTCTCCCTATCGACCTCAAACCAATGGTGAAGTCGAAGCTTCCAATAAGAACCTCAAAGCCATCATCAGTAAGATGACCGAAAACTGTCGAGATTGGGTGACCGAATCACTTATACCCCCTGGGGCTACCGAACCTCAATCCAAACCTCTACTGGGACTACCCCTTACTCTCTAGTATATGACATGGAAGTTGTCCTACCTATTGAGCTAGAAATCCTTTCGCTTCATGTCATGCTCGAAAGCCAAGTCAATGAGGAGGACTGGCATCAAAGCCGTCTCGATGAGCTGTCACTCTTAGATGAAAAGAGACCGAAAGCTTTGTATAACATACAAGGGTACAATCACCGAATAACGCATTCATTTAATAATAGAGTCAAGGATCGCGATGTCCGAGAAGGGGATTAAGCCCTTAAAGAAATCATAGAACCCATCTGAGACCCTAGAGGGAAGTTCAAGCCCAATTGGAGTGGCCCCTACATTGTAAAGAAGATCTTGTCCAGAGGTTCCACTTGGATCACCGACCTTGATGGACAAGAGATGGCTCGTTCAGTCAACCTGGACCGTCTCAAATTTTTTTGCCCCTAATCCAAAACCTCGACGTGCTACGACTCTTACCATCTCCCTTCTATTTTAAAAAAAATCTTCATTTTCCTCTACTCAAAACTACATGGGCCTGATCCTCTAAAATACCATTTGGTTTCAAAAAAATTAAAACTCTTCAAAAACCCCATAGGTACGTAGGCTGCTCATACATCTTACACGAGCATGGCCCATTCCTTTTCACAAAACACTATTCTTTTCTTATCTCTGAGAAAAACATTTCATTCTTACATATACTTGAACAAAAGGATTATGCATGACTTAGCAATTGGTATAGGTAATTCAAAATACGAAATTCATCAAAAGGCACAGTTGGATGATCAAAAACTTATTTATTTCAGTAATAAGAAATTACAGTGCAATTACATAAGAAAAGGAACGGATAACTCCCTCCCCCCTACCTTCCTAAAAAGCCAAATAAATTCCCAAATTTATTCCCCATTACAAAAAAACTCTCCAAGAGTCATACCCACATCTACCAGAGGAACCCTCTCCATCGTCATCTACATCCTAGGGTCCCCAAGCTTCCTCTTCCTGAATAGAGTGTTGTAGACTCTCCATGGATGGATAAGTTCGAACTAGCCGCGAAAAAACCACAACACCTCCATCCATGGAATAGGATAAAACAAATCACCTTTGTCCAATATCCACTACCAACATCTTACGAACTACTCTTCTCTATAACCACTTCATATAATCCCTGGGGATGTGCAAGACTCTCCCAACAGACTAGGAATGATAGGTCGACGGACGTTGACTCTCGCATAAAGAGCCAAGTCGCATGCATAGACACTCTCTCAGATCTTCTACCGAAAAGAAATCAAGTGTCTGAGGTGGCACGACTTGATCCTAGCCAAATTGGAGAAGAAGCCTCCGAGGGAAATAAAAAGAGGTCTGCCTGAGACCAACCAGTCGAACATATGGGTATTCCCTTAGCTCCAGAATAGGCAGCAGTTATCCCCACCAAGGCACTGACTAGCGCAGACTTAGAGCCCCGTGCTGCTCAAACCAGTTCTCCTATCTCTCGATATCCAGGCCAACACTGATGAAATGGTGCAAAAAGAAGTTGGGCACAACCGACAAAGGATATTCCGGAGGAGTCACCAAGAGGAATATATCATAAAACCACATGATAACATGACAGGGCTACCCATCAGAAAGTTAGAACGACCTTCTCGCCAGGCGTCCAGGCTATTCAAAGTCTTTGCTAATATCACCGCCATAGGATTGCGACGGTATGACATCCATGAGGTAATGGCTGTAAGTTATGGGTCCACCAATAGTTACCCGGTCACCAGTAGCAATTTCAAAACCAAGCCCAGAACGACGACTTCGGCGTATCCAGCATCACCAACCTCCTACAAATGCACAGACCGTAGAACTGCCAGAAGATAAATCATTCCTCCAGTAACCAAATGTCTATCCGCCGAGGGAGAGACGTGGAGAAGTCCAGCTAACAGCTCCCGGGGAGATCGAGAAAACTCAGGCATAGTAGCTGCCACACTATGATTTACCCCCAACATGGCGGGAAACTCCTCATAATTCACACAAACTTCTTCCAAGACAAAGCGGAATACATGGTCTTCGGGGTACCAAAATTGAACTGTCGTCATCAGCATGTTCCACTCTATGGGCCGATTATGCCATAAAGAGACTCGATGCATGTTTAAAGCATCGTAGTCGACGTTGTAGGAGCACATCGCCTCCAAAGTCTCGAGGTAGTTGGCAAACTCAAAACTACTAGGGAGAGCCATCTTACAGAATAACAAAGAAAGAATGTGAAGATGTGATGAAAACACTCCACCCTTACCCCTTTTTATACTTGAAAACCCTCACAAAAAACACAACCCTTACAGAAATTGGAGGGAATCCTGCCCCATAAGGTGCCAAAAGATGAGGAGGGTACCAATCAAGGCCTTGAATTGATGGGACTAGACTGACCTGCCAATAGGCAGGACAAGAGGCTTGTCGATCGACAACCTCTTATTTTAGAAACTTCCCTTTTTCCTCTTTTGTCAAAATCAAAAAACTCAATAAAAATAAATTGATATTCTCAACAGAATTTTAAAATCCCCTTCCATCTTTATATAATTTCCTCATTTTAAATAGATAAAACATTCCTTCAATCCTAAAAATATTTCCTTTACGGTCTCAATAGCAAAGTAAAAAGTGTATATGCACTCATTCCTTCATTACTAACAGAAGATAATAAAAAACTTCATTGCATTGCATAGATATTTTTTTGTTACATCGATTTTGCAGGAATCAAAGAAAAGTAGAAAAATAATGAGACTCAGCCCGAACCCACATTCCCTCTCTCACCTAACCTTCCCATCTCTCTCTAAGAGCTCCTATCCCTATCACGTGCTCTCTTTCCCCTGCGGTAAGATGAGGCACCACCGCTATTTGAACCAAACTCCACCCCAGATGAGGTAGACGACACCAAGAAATAAGGAACATGAGCCACATCCCGAATATGGGTAGTCGCCGAAGATATCCAGTCCCTAATGCCCCTCAGCCAAGTGGTGGACACCCGAACTTGCTGCAAGAAAAGGCAGAATCAGTATCAAGCAAAGAACACCAAAAGAAACCAAAAAAGAAAATAACAGAAAGGTATACCAAAGGATAAAGTACCTCCTCTGTTAAGCCCAACTCCTTCGGGTCCATCGCATGAGGATGATGCAACATAGGCGCCATAACTCCATCATCCCGCTGAATTTTGTATGAAGAGGTATGAAACCACATAAAGGGAACCTCTGAAGTCATGTTTGCCACAGATGTCGACGGACCACAACTGTTGTCGGAGGACCCCACTGGCTGACTCGAACCCACATGAGGGAAAGGCAATGCATCATATATACTAGGCACCATCAGCCAACTCGTCACGAAGTCCATATAATCATACGACATAGATGTGTTGGTGCACAACAAATAGGACTTGCCAATCATCTCCGCAATCCCCGCGTCCTCTAGAAACATCTTCTCTCGCCTCATAGACATATGGGGCCTTGCAGGTGGCACCACCACCTCCTCCTAAGCAATCTGTCAAACCACCCTCTTCCTAAGATACCAGGAATGGCCAAAATCATGCGACAGCAAACGCCTTATCTGCGCGTTCACCCCAGTCGAACCCATGTCTTGAACAACCATCCCCAAGGGTAAAAGGTCACATAAAAAATCCACAGCAGATATAAGTCAATATGGAATCAGAGCACAGACATTCTTACCCTATTACTGGTCAGGCCATTCAAGACCTAACGCACTGCCTTTAGAGAAAGAGACAACGTCCCAAAACCAACAAAATAAACAATCAAGCCATCTGCCTCACCTGCAGCCCGTCCTCCACAAAAATCACCATACCCAGCAAAACATCCCTCAACAGAGACAAATGTATAGAGTACCTATATACTATCCTCCCCACATTACCTAGTGCTACTGGCACCCCCTCCGGCCTCACCCGCAAAGAGGGATCCACCTCTATCTTCTCTCCATCATAATCAAACCCCAGTAGCTGATTCACATCTATGGGAGTCACATTCATCTCCCCAAAGCCAAAATTAAAGTTGTGGGTACTATGCCACCACCTCTCCATCAAAGCACATAAGATCGCCATCGAATGAGGCATCTCATCCAGCATAGATGACAGCCTCCCAAAGCCTACTGACGATACTACCCAATGCACCACAGGTGGAAGGTGCTCCCAAACATCCTTAAGGCCCGTTGTCCCGTGGGCACGCATAGTCGACAAACAAACATCAGACTATCCAAGAAAAAACTTTGTCAAAATCCAGTAAAAATGGAAATCATGAAAAAATAATGCCAAAAGTCATTTTGTACTTACATAACCACCAGGATTCACCACCCTAGAAGAACAATGACATGATGGCTCCTGTAGTAAAGTCTGCTCATTGGCAACCGGCTCAAACGCATCAAAAGAATTTGCAGTCCCGAAAGAAATGGGCGCCCTGACCCACCACTCCACATTCACTCAGTCATCAACAGCTAACCACTCCCTGTGTGTCGTAGTGCTCACAAAAGCGGCCATTTTTTAGGTTGTGAAATGTTAAGACGATTCGCAGAAGAAAATCGCAGAGAGATAGAAGGCAACAAGCTGTGAAAAATGAGGGGAACCCACCCCCTTTTATAGGAAGCCAAGGGTCATTCCGATTGGCAATGCACCACCACCTACCGATCGGCACTGAACTTCCACCATTTTGAGGCATTCCAAAAGTCCGTGCCACTTTTGAAGGCACCCTCCACACTATGCCACTTGGAACCCCCTTAAATTTTCGTACAAAAACTCCCAAAAAATACCAGAAAACCCTGACAAATCCTAAAAATACCAGGGAAGATTTAGAACATTTTCACGAAAGAAAATTTATTTTCTCTCACTCCCTCAAGCGGAACCCATACTTCCCCAGTAGAACTCCCAAAACCCAAGTGAATATCTCCCAGAAAATGTTCTCAGAGGATCGCTAAAGTATCCCAAACTTCAGGTTATCTCTTATTCCCCAGTGAAATCCTCAAAAGTCTCAAATTTCCCCGAGCAAAACATCCAAACCCTGGACCACTTAATCGCTTCCCTAGTGTAATTTACAGCATCAAATTGGCTATTCCCCTGCAAAGTCTCCAAAAGACACGAAATTTTCTACAGCGATCAGCTCCCCAGCTCAAATCAAAATCACAAGGTAATTTCCCGGACGGAGTTCCCTAAGACATCACAATTTAATCCCTCAGAATTGGCTTCGACCTGAAGAATTGGTCATCTCAATTTAAGCCCTCATAATTGGCTTCGACCTGCAGAATTGGTCATCACAATTTAAGCCCTCAGAATTGGCTTCAACCCACAGAATTCTTCATCACAATTTAAGCCCTCAGAATTGGCTTTGACCCGCCAAATTGGTCATCACAACGTAAGCCCTCATAAATGGCTTCGACCTGCAGAATTTGTCATCTCCAATATTGCTTTAGGTCCTCGGAATTGAAGTAAATATTTGTTCATCACTTCTTTTAGACCATCACCAGTATGCCCCTTAGGTCCTCAAAATTAGCCTCGACCCTCTGAACTAGTCATCCTCGTTTCCTTAGGTCTGCAGAATCGACATCTTTCAAAAGGTATCTTGCGGTGTATATTCGATGTCTATCATTCGTTCCAAAATCACCCAATGAGGGGCTCTGTAGACACCCCATTCTGGCACCCCCTGCATCACCACAAACCTAGGTCATATTCTGAATACTTACCTAGAAGACATCGGGTGGTCCCAAGCTCCATTTGACCAAAAGTCAAACTCTTCATCTCGATTGCGACTTAATGAATCTCCAAAGGGCACTGGAACCCCTCTCCAACAATCCGCCCCATGCGCAATCTTTACCTACGGTACGGACAAATGATCCATTTTACTCTGAAAGGTCATCAAATGCTTTCGGTCCCCGGTTCACCAAAGTTAACTCCCCAAGATGATTCAAACTCTTTGGAATGTCGAAGTTTATCTCCTAAACTTTCCAACGTTCCACCCCATGCGCAATTCCGACATACCATGCGGACGAACGATCCGTTTGTGCTCGACCATCATCATCCAAAGGACCTACGAGTGCTTTCGAGCCCAATTTCTCCCAAAGAAAACTCCGAAACTCAAGAGAAGTCCAAAGGACTTTCGAAGGTATCTGGAGTACCATTCTATTGGTACGCCCCGTGCACGATTCGGATCAATGGAATGTGTTTTAGGACTATTTTTCCAAAGACTACCAAATGGAAGGTTCAAAATCTTGCCTATGGACAGTGTGCCTAAAAAACCTGTCGATTGGTAGGACCATACCTATAACGATCGGCAATGCCCCGGGCCTATAAAAAGGAGGGCCTGACCTCATTACAAAGGACCCAAGATCTGAGATCCATCACTCTCAGTGAACTCAGAAAACATCTCTCGAAGTTAGCGTGATTTCTACATCCAAATCCCTTTCCACCCCTAACTTTGCATCATCTTTTTCATCAAACTTAGTGAATTAACTACCCATCATCATCATCTAAGTGAAAGGGCTTCTCTCCAACATTCAAGATCAAGCTCAAGATCTTCAAGAAGTCTAACTTTCTCAACTCTCTCTTTAAACTCTCCTAAATTCGCATTTACTTGTTTTATTACTTAGCACTTTTATTCTCCCCATCTCACATATCATAATCTAATTTTTATTTAGTATTATTGCACATCTCTAATTTTTCATATAAAAAACCCTAAAAAATAAGAAAAATAGGGTTTGCTCATAAATTCCAAACGGGAATTCTCACATTTTTCTCATAATTTTCTCACATTAAAACACCAATAATATAAGTCCTCGGTTGGATTTATGGCATAAACCCCATCCCTCATTTTTCATACAAATTACGTGGACTTTGATGCCTCTATAGGCTACGTAGGGATCTCGGGGTAAAACTCGAGACTCGACTCCTATTTTTTCAATTTTCTATTTTCCTCTTTTCTAATTCTTTAACTTAATTCTCTCTTATCTACATATTTACATATACATATATTTTTTCTTAGTGGCGTATTGTTCCATATGCATTATCATTCCATTATAATGGTTAACGCAAGGATAATCGCATAAATCGTATTTTCTAATATTACTTTTAGGAACATTCCTATGGATGACTCACTCTATCTCTTCCATGATACTAGTCGATGATTCATATCTCCATTACATATACACATGCACACATATCACGGGGAAATAGAGGAAAATAACAACAAATTCATGAGAGACCGCAAGGGCGGAATGGGTGCTTAACACCTTCCCATTTCGTAACATAGCCTCTGAACCCCAATTCTAATCACTTTTTTGGTTTCGTATGTATCAGTATCTCTTTGATGTTGTCCTTCGGGATAAATCCATTTTCTTTTTTCTATTTTGAGTAAAATAGACTGGAAACTCCCTCTCTCTATATTTTTCACCTCACACATCGCCAACGATGGCCGAATTTCTCCCTAGAGGGATGCGTGGGATCGAGATCCTCTTATCGTAGATGCCTTTTGTCTCTCTCTGCGAGTATCGAGGATGGCCACACAAATAGTTTTAAACCCTCTCAATTATGACATGCGAAGAACGAAGTTGATCTACCACCTAAATCTATGAGGAAGAGACGTTTCTCTCCCCAAAGCATCGTTCAATTCACAAAAATGCCATCTGAGCAATCATTTAAAATTATTGAGTCCAAATTATGACCCAAAAATTTGAGGGCCAATTTTGGGTACCTCGTTAATGTATCTTGTCCCAGAGAAGTAGCCAGAATAGGCCCAATCAAAAATAGGAAGAGCCTGGCCCAAACTCCAAAGCCTCATAGACGGTTAATCAGCAGCTACCCATTCAACCCCTGAAATCTCTCAGGAGACATTCTAGGGATCATGGGCCAATGTGGAGGTGCCCAACACTCCCACTCCCTGAACTTTATATGTATATATTTTACCCATAGCCCGAGGCAAAGGGTATGTAATCATAAACACTCTCCTCGAGAAAAGAGAAATACAAAGAAAGAGCACCACTGTGGACGTAAGCAATTTACCGAACCACGTACATCTCGTGTTGTGTGTGATTGTGATCATTCTTATTTATTTTCTTTATTATTTTTCTGGTGATTGCCTTTATTTATAATTTGTGTTGATATTTATTGTCACCACATTCACCATAGCTAAGAGTGCATTTATAAGTAGCTTTGCCTTTGACCTATCTTTTAAGCCTAATGGCACACTCGTGGGATTTGTGACATTTCCCCTCACAATAACAACGTCTCCCTGAATCATCTTTCTTAGGATAGTCACCTCTATCTTTCCTTTGATCAGTCTCAAAAACATTGTTGCCCACTTTGAAACTTTTGTATTTCTCAAAACGTTTATTTTCCACTTTGGAAGAATTTTGATTTTTCAATTTTAGAAACTTTTTGAATTCTTTAGGAAACAGGACAAGATCATCTAATAAAAATTCAAAATTATAGTTAGAAACCTCATTTTTTTTACTATGATTGAGATTTTAAAGTGATTCATTTTTCTTTCTTCTTTTGGGTTTTGGGAAAATGTGTATTTCATAAGTTTAAATATAACCTATGAGATCTTTTACCCTAAGGATGTATAGAATTTCCAAAGAGTTAAGGAGCAGGAATTTTTCCCAAAAATGAGATAGGAGAGACCTTGGAAATTTCTTAACTACCCTCATTTCCATAATTTGTTAACCCAAACTAAAACTACAGTTTACAATATCATACAAATGTGCGTGAAATTCATCAAAAGTTTCAGATTCAATCATCTTTAGAGTCTCAAATTATGTTGTGAGGTTCAGAAGATTAGAAGCTATGACAAGATTTCTACTCTCGTGAGTAAGCCAGAGGATATCCCAAGCTTCCTTAGACGTGTTACACGTCATGATAGGATCAAATTCGTCGGACGTGACATCACCAAAAATTGCATTTAAGCCGCGAGAGTTAAAGTTATTCAATTTAATGCCATCTTCGGTCCAAATAGCAATTTCCTTAAGAATAGTGATATTTTCATTAGTTAAAATGGGAGGACTCCAACCCCTTTCAATTGTAAGATAGATGCAACCATCGATCGATTTCAAAAATGATCTCATTGGAGGTTTCCAATCGTCATAATTAGATCCATCAAACAAAGGTGACCTATTGTACGAATTATCCATATAACAAATAGGATTCATTTATGTAACTTACAGAAATAAGCTTTGATACAAATTTGAAAAAGGTAGAGTCATCCGGTTATATGTATAAATCTTAGATTAGGTCTCACACACACATAAGACAAATTTTATTTAGTACAAATTTTATCTAGATTAGCTAGATGAAATTAAACATGCAAGATATTGAAACTAAATCATAACAATCAAACCATAAACCTAAAAGACAATAGTTGAGAATAAATCCCTTTTGAGCATAACCTATGTTTCAGCGCTGTTATAACTAGGTATTAAAGAAACGATACTGACATACTTATAAAACTTAAGCTCCACTAAGTGATGCAATTGTGTCTTCAATATTTATCATATCCAGCAATGCTCCATAGTTTTTTCCACTTGCCTCGGCATCAACTGATTAGCCTTAACAAAACAATATTCATATCTTTAGCAATGGAGAATCAGCTCCACAAGGTTACGAACAGTACATTTGTTCTTATAGGTTTGATAAAATTATCTCAAATCAATCAAGGGATTTGGATTTGAAAGTAAGATCACAAAAGATGTTTAAACGCTTGATTAGAAAAATCAGGCTCATATCTGTATACATAGGGAGAAAAATATCCAAGAGATCAACTTTAAAGATTTCATTTAAAATCAAGTAGAAAACAAAATTTGAAATGAAGTACATTTTGTTTGAACAATCTACCCATTCTTGTTCGAACAGAAAAAAATGAGAGATCGAACGACATTCCAGTGAAGGAAGGAAAATGATTCGTTTGAATCTCGTTCGAATGACAGAGATGGAATCACCTCGTTCGAATGACCCTTATAAACTCGATCTAACGAGTTGCTAAAAATTGAATTTTTATATAAAAAAATTTGAAAAAAAATATTATAAAATTTTTCAAACACTTTTAAAATACCCTTGAATAAATTGATTACCCCAAAACAAAACCATATATCTTCTCCAATGATTGAAGTAACAATCTTAACTCATTGAATATTTGATTGTTGCATTAGGTCACTAACTTGTCTTCACTTGAAGATCTTGATAAATTGCATGATGATGACAGTGTACCGAAATATGCCAAACTTAATAACTGTGACGCCCTGCCTATTTTAATCCTGGGTGATCAGTCCATTATTAAATTAAACTAGAATCATTAATGGTTTCATTCTTTGCATCACTGTTAAAAACATGTTATTTACTAATCACCTTTATCAAATTAAGTTGGTGCCAATTTTTTCTTTTATTATTAACAAATGCAACAATAATTTAAATGGATTCAACCAATCATACGTAAATCTAATCTGAATAATCCCACAAAATATATGAATAATTAAATAAAGGAGACCGAATAAACCATAAGTTCTCTAAGTAGAATAATCCAACCATAATCTGAAATAAGTAAATAATATCTGAATACAATCTAATGCATAACTTAAATAAATAAATAGTCAGAAGGCAACATGCCCAGATGAACTGATAATGAAATCTCATGTCTAGAAAGAATGAGCTGAAGTGTCTAAGAAAATATCCTGCAAGCCGCAATACTGCTGTAGCAACGTGTTACGGGATAGGATCTCTAAGATGGACGTCCTTGTGGCTGGGCACCTATAATATTTTGAAAATAATTCGACACGGGTTAGTGCCTAAGTAAAATATTTTGACAATATTTAGCAAGTATTTAAATAAAAATTTAAATCAATTATTTATTACATGTGTATTATTAGCGTACACTCACGTGAGATTAGCACCTCTCAACAAATGTGCATGTCTATCATATTCTACCTAACTAATTTCCCCTGTCCAACTAGCTAAGGTATCTGACTACACTCGATAAGTCTATCCTCACTTATTCCCCCATACTAAACGGAACTACAACTTCAATAATAAATTATTTATTCTCGTTTTATTATTGAGCCACTTGTTTAAATTTCACCATTTTATTTCCTTTTTAGACATTCATCATCTGTCAATTCTATTGTTCCACATAATTAGGTATATTACAGTGGTATATGTATTTCTCACACATACAATATATACACACATATAGCATCCCCGGAATGGTCCCTCATGATGCTGACATACTCTACTATGAAGTCCATGTACCTCTCATACGCAATAAATGACTATTGGTTCGACATGCTTCCTCGAAACCAAAATAAATCAACATCATAGTCGAGGCGGACATGTTCCTATGCCTTTGGGATATGCACATACCTAAATTACCCAAATGACCTGCCAATCTTACTAATACACGACACATAGTGGACCGCCCTAAGTTCCATACTCTGGGGCACTAATCCAGACCTCAATGGAATCGTCAAGGTGGGATCGTCCTCTGTGTGTAAAGCTCTGATAGTAGGAAATGTAGGTATGTTCACACACTTAATCAAATCATATCAATAATTAATCACACATCCTATTTATATATTATTCAGTAGGTATACACAGAGCCTAATTTCATCAACTCGTACGTAGTATATATTTCACTCGTATATTCAATGTACCACAATTTTAAATTAAACTTCCATTTCACATAATTTTGATTATATCTCTCTACTCTAAGGGTCCTATTAACCCCTTACTTAATATCACTAGCTTAAAATACGAACTAGCATCCACACGATTGCAATGAAATTATCTATCTCCAAGACCTAAAACCTAGGGTCGCTCAAGCGACACACCAATATCGTTCTAACAATTTACACCTTCTTGAGGTTTAAACCCTTTTAAAATGACCTTTTAGTTCACCATCCAAGTATTGAACAACAATCACAATAAATCAATCGAGACTACCTCCAACGGAACAACAAACCAACAATAACATTTCTTAAAATTTTCCCCACGAATCACAACCCGGATTTTTAAATGCAATTTTGAGGCATTTCAGAGCCGTTTTTGGAGAAAACATGCTAGTGAGAAAAATGCATAAAATAAAATTTTATACGAGTCTAAGAGGACAGAATAGCCATTTTCGGAACCAAAATAGCGCAAAACAGTTTTTAACATGATTGTTTAAGTTTTAAATTCTTTCAAATTTATCCAATTTCATAGACTTCTCAAATTTAATAAGTTGTTCTACAATTCAATCCCTAGAATGATATTATTGCATTTGTATCTAGATGGAAGGACTCATGATCTAAATAACTTCTGATTTCTTGTTGTTTATACAAGTGGATTCATTTGACATGCACTCTTATTCCTAATTATTAGGTATATTCATCCAATCACAAAATATCATCAATTTTACTAAATTTAAAAGCCCTACTCTACATGGGTAGTATAACTCATAAAAATTTACAAGATAAATACTTGCATTATATTGGAGTGGTTTGATTTTGATCCTCTTTCATGAAGCTTCTCTTCAAATCCTTTCTCCAAGAGTGGTTGTGATGCTAAATTGAGCTTGAATTCTCCAAAACCCTTGCGTGAGGTCCAAGAAAAACTCTTCCTCTCCTTTATACTATCCTCTAATTATTTTCTAATCTCTTTGTCCTAGCCTCACATCACCACAACTATATATAGTACTCAAAATCTAGAAATTCCCTTAACCTAAGGTTATTTCTGGTTGTCAATTATGTCTAAAACTGTTCGGAAACCCAAACTACACACCCAGGTATACTTTTTTTGACTATTTTGAACCCTCTGGACTCAACCGTAACCTCAAAATCATCATCGATAATTATTCATAATGTATTTTTTATCTCTAACTTATTTAGTCTCCTCACGACATCCAGTTGAGATATCATGCTGCCACGTCACTATGAACCGTTGTGACATCAATTTTAAAATTACTATTCATTTAGTAATTTTGTTGAATAATCATGAATCATTTCTCTCTGATTAATAGTTTAGTCAACCCATCATATTTCTATTAAATTACGTCACACGTGTAATTTAAATTTTAACTAATTTAATTTATTTTTAATTCTTCAAAAATATGGGCTCTTACATACTTCCACTTTTACAAGGGAATATTGTCCTCAAAATTCGGACATACCTACTATAAATAACTTTCACTACTTCTCACGCATGTTATTCTCTTGCTCCTAAGTCGACTTATCTACAATATGGTGCCACAAATGAACTCTAACTAAGAGTACCACCTTTGACCACAATTTACACTCACTATGATCAAGTATCGTCACTGGTCTCTCCTTATATGAGATGTCGGCTGCAAGTCAATATCCTCTAGTTTAACATGCCAAAATTCTCTCTCACTCTGTCGGTACCTCTTCAGTGATGACATGTGAAACACATTATGAATCCACTGAAGATGCTCTGGTAATCCCAACCTATAAGCCACTCGTCCCATCCTCTCAATAATCGAAATTGGTCCTATATATATCGATGATAATTTCCCTTTCTTGACAAATCTCATCACTTATTTCATAGAAGACTCTTGTACCAACACCTGGTCACCCACCTCAAGCTCAACATGTCTCTTTTCTGAATCTACGCAACTCTTCTGCCTATCTTGAGATATCTAGATGCGCCCTAGAATTAACTCAATCTTGGCAATGGTGTCCTAAATCATCTCTAGCCCCAAAAATTTATTTCCCCTACCTCTAACCAATAAGTAGGTGAATGAAAAGTCCGACCATCCAGTGCCTCGAATGGTGCCAAGCCAATAGTAAATTGGTAGGAGTTATTATAGGCAAGCTACTCCAAAGGAACATACTTCTCCCATCCACCCTCAAAATTAAGTATACACATATGCAACATATCCTCAAGAATTTCATTAACCCTTTCAGTCTTCCCATTTGTCTGTGGATGATACGACGTACTCAATCGTAAATCTGCCCCCATCACCTCCCCGAAAACTCTACCAAAAATAGTACACAAAGATCTTATCCCGATCGAACACAATATTAAGTGTGACCCCATGTAATCGTACTATCTCAGCAATAAATAACTATGCATACTACTTTGTCTCAAAATTCGATGGCTGTAACATCCCTATCGGTCTATGGTGGTCTACCTTCACTAGCTGGTATGTAGCACACTTCAAGAAAACTCTTATATGTACCATTTCATCAATGACCACTAATAATGACTACGCATGTCCTGGTACATTGTATCCCCACCAGAATATACTATAAATCGGGATCCGTGAGCCTCTGAAAACACTATATATCGCAAAGCACCATCCTATGGAACTATTAGTCTCCCATTAAAATGTAAACCACCCTTAGAACTGATCGAGTATCCCTCTATCCCATCATCTAGTAACTGGTGAATCTGGTCCTGGCAATACTGATCCCATGTTTGTGCTTTCAGTACTCTAATCTCAATCTCGGGCGTGATAGCTAATACGAACATACAAGCCATAAAAATCTCATCATCTTGTAAAAGGTCTCTCCACTTCGCTTTCCAAACCGTTGATAGCACACCTGTTGGTCTATTGGTTAATGCGTTAGACAGAGCATTAGCCTTTTCAAGATATTACTGAATATCAAACTTGTAATCCTTCATGAAATCCAACCACCTCCTCTGCCTCATGTTCAAATCCTTCTGCATGAACAGATACTGAAGCGATTTATAATCTGGGAAAAAGTAAACTACTCGCCCAATAAATAATGCCCCTAGATCCTCAAAGAAAATACAGTATTGGCTAACTCCAAATCATGCATGGGGTAATTCTTCCCATGGGGGCTTAATTTTTTGTGATGCATATGCTATAGCCCTCTCATCCTGCTGCAATAGACCCCTAAATTCCTACAAGGATGCATCAATGTAGATGTAATAAGCTACTCCCCCCTTAGGTAATGCAAGTACGAGTGCTGAGCTCAATTTTTCCTTTAGCTAATCGAAATCTAAATGATAATGGTCGTCCCAAATAAACAACACCCCTTTACAAGTCAAGTTTATCAAAGAAAATACATTTTTTGAGATACCCTTAACGAACCTCCAATAATATCCTACCAACCCTAAAAGGCTACAAACCTCGATCGATGTCGTGGGTTGTCCCCACTCCATCACTACCGATACTTTACTCCGATCAATTGCTATACCCTTATCATACACTATGTGGCCTAGAAACTGTACCTCCCAAATCCAGAACCCACATTTACTAAACTTTACATATAATTGGTGTTCTCTAATGAAACTTTTCATATAACCTTCTGTAAATGCTCAGCATGCTCATCCTCAAAATGATTGTAAACCATAATATCATGGATAAACACAATCACAAACTGGTTAAGGAACTATCAAAAAACTTGGTTCATCAAATTAGTAAACACTGTTGGCACATTTGTGAGTCCGAATGGCATCACTGTAAACTCATAGGACCCATATCATGTCAAAAAGGTAGTCTTAGAAATGTCCTCCTCCTCGACACGTAACTGATGATAACCGAATCGCAAATCAATCTTAAATAAGTAATTTTTTCCCCTCAGTTGGTCGAATATATCATCAATATGTAGTAATGGATATTTATTTTGAATTGTGACCTTATTCAACTCTCTCTAGTCAATACACAATCGAAGAGCTCCATCCTTCTTCTTAACAAACAATACCGGTGCACCCAACGGTGAAGTACTCCGTCGAATAAAATCCTACCCCAATAGCAGTTGAATCTTCTCTCCCAACTCTCGCATCTCAGATGGGGCCATGCGATAGGGTGCTTGAACTATAGGTCTCGTACCCGATGCTAGATCAATAACAAAATCAATTTCCCTGCTAGTATGCAATACAGATATATCCTATAAGACATCCATAAATTCCCTCAAAAATGGAATCTAATCTAACGAAGCCATCAAATCCTATGAGGTCTCCTCATCAATGTAATATACATGAGTGCTCGACCCTCCTTCAGGAAGAAACATTGCCACTAAGAATATCTCTTATCTTGGTATCGCAAATACAATAGTCCTCTCGTAATAATCTACCATCACCCGATAACTCGCTAACCAATCCATCCTCAAGATAACATCATATCCATCAATATCCAATATAAGAAGCTCGAAAGGTAAACATAATCTACCAACCTCAATATCCGCGTCTCTATAAATCGAATGTATAAGCGACCCACTACCCATCGAGACTACCAACTGTCTCTAATATCCCAGCAACTCGTGTAAATTTATTTACTACAAAAGAGTGTGATGCATCAGTATCAAATAAAACACTACCCGCAAGCCCATGTATAAGATACATACCCGCTACTGGTGGTGCCTATTGGGCCTGCTGAATAGTGACATGTCGAACATTATAGACACACCTATACTGATATTGTCCCTGCTGTGGAGGTTCAGGTGGAGCTGGTGCCGCAGGTGGACTTTGCGCTTGCTTCCCTCGTGGGGCATCCTACTTCTGCGGCTTTCTTCCTTAATGTGGGCAACCCCTGCACTTGTGGCCCATCTGTACATAAATAAAACACCGGCTTGGAAACTCTCATCGATGCTAGCCTTGATTGTCGTAATGTTACTTACCCTACTATTAGCCTTGTTGTGGATAATCTTTCTTTAGGTTACTCACCTCCCTAAAAATATAACACCGGCCAGTGAAATGTTTCTTGTTTTGATCCTCTTAGTCTGATTGAGGCTTCTCCTTATCTCACTGCGAACAAAGTTGGCACTTATGTCCAACCTTTATACACGTAAAACATCTCCCTTTAAAATTTCCCTTCTCCTGTACGTGTTGGCCCTGGTGTCTTTGACTCTACTGAACATCTCTATTATTCTTTTGGCCCTGACGACCTCGAGTATCTTTTCGTTATTGCTTTGATGTTACATTGTTCTTGTTTCTTCGTGACTTATTTGACTGACTAGGTTCCCTTTTTCTTTTGGTTCCTATCAACTGGTCACTATGCTCTCGATAGTGTAATAATACGACAATAACTTCTTGTGAAATAATATCAGCCACATATGTGACGATTAGCATTCCTTGTGGTACTAGAGGTAGTCTTTGATCCTTTCCAAAATCACCTCTTCTGGCGTTCCCAGCCTGTCGCTCCCTCCTATATGACATCTAAAAATGGATCGAATTATATGAGTTCACCGTCAATACCAATACAACCATAGAAGAATGTAATCTCAAATGCGTGATTATGAATATAACAGTCCTAATAATAGGGCTCTAAGTCAAAGAATGCTACACTAAAATTGTAGTAAGCTGTACAGATCCTATGGACACTAGATCCGGATGCTATGATACCATCTGTGACACCCCGCCTATTTTAATCCTGGATGATAAGTCCATTATTAAATTAAACTGGAATCAATAATGGTTTCATTCTTATCATCATTGTCGAAAACTTGTTATTTACTAATCACCTAGGTCAAATTAAGCTGGTGCCAATTTTTTCTTTTATTATTAACACATGCAACAATAATTTAAATGAATTAAACCAATCAAACATGAATCTAATCTGAACAATCGCACGATGGGTATAAATAATTAAATAAATGAGACCGAATAGACCATCGGTTCGCTAAGTAAAATAATCCAACCACAATATGAAATAAGTAAATAATATCTGAATACAGTTTGATGCATAACTGAAATAAAAAAATAGTCTGAAGGCAACGCGCCCAGATGACCTGATAATGAAATCTCTTATCTAAAAAGAACGAGCTGAAGTATCTAAGAAAATATCCTACAAGTCTCCACACTGCTGTAGCTACGTGTCACTCTATAGGATCTCTAAGTTGGACATCCCTGTGGCTGGACACCTAAAATGTTTTGAAAATATTTTGACACAGGTTAGAGCCCAAGTAAAAAATTTTGAAAATATTTATCAAATATTTAAATCAAAAATTTTAATTAGTTATTTATTACACATGTATTATTCACATACACTCACTTGAGATTCTCACCTCTCAACTAATGTGCACGTCTATCGTATTCTACCTAACTAGTATCCCATGTCCAACTAGACAAGGTATCTGACTACTCTAGATAAGTATAATTCTCACGTGTATCCCCATACAATACGGTATTATAATTTTAATAACAAATGATGTATTCCCATTTTATTATTCAGCCACTTATTTAAATTTCACCATTTAATTTCATTTTTAGATATTCATCATCGATCAATTCCACTGTTCCACATAAGTAGGTATATTACACTGGTATATATATTCATCACTCATTCAATATATACACACATATAGCATTCCCAGAATGGTTAGCATCCTCGGAATGGTCCCTCGTGGTGCCGTCATACTCTGCTATCAAGTTCATGTACCTCCCGTACTCAGTAAAGGACTAATTGTTCGACATGTTTCCTTGAAACCAAAATAAATCAGCATCATAGTGGAAGCGAACATAGTTCTTAGCCTTTGATATACGTACATACCTAATGTACCCAAATGACTTGTTAATCCTATTAATAAATGACACATAGTGGACCGCCTTAAGTTCCATGCCATGGGGCACTAATCCAGACCTCACTGGAATCGTCAAGGTGGGATCGTCCTCTGCGCGTAAACCTCCTGATAACAGGTAACGTAGGTATGTTCACATACCTAATCAAATCATATTTATAGGTATTCACACAACCTATTTATATATTATTCAGAAGGTCTTCATATAACCTATTTATTGATTATTCAGTAGGTATATACACAACCTAATATCAACTAGTACATAGTATATATTTCACTCATATATTCAATGTACTATAATTTTCAATTAACCTTCCATTTCACCTAATTTTGATCATCTCTCACTACTCTAAGGGTCCTATTCACCCCTTACTTAACTGGCAGCCCCACGTTTGCAACGAAAAGATCTATCTCCAAGACCTAAAACCTAGGGTCATTTAAGTAACACACCAATCTCGTTCTAATAATTTACACTTTCTTCATCATGCAAGTATAGAACAATAATCACAATCAATCAACCGAGATAACCTACAACAGAACTACAAACCAAAAATAACAGTTCTTAAAATTTTCCACAAATCTGCCCAGATTGTTAAAATGCTATTTTGAATCATTTCGGAGACATGTTTGGAGAAAACGTATCAGCGAACAAACAAAAATTAGGATTTTCTATGAGGCTTCATGAACAAAATAGCCATTTTCAGAATTAAAACAGTGCTAAAATAGTTTTTAAGATGACAGTTTGTGTTTTAAATGATTCCTAATTTACCCAATTTCATAGACTTCTCAAATTAAATAAGTTGTTCTACAAATCAATCCCTAAAATGATGTTATTGCATTTTCATCTAGATGGAGGGTCTCATGATCTAAATCAGATAACTTTTATTTTTTTTTGTTTATACAAGTGGATTCATTCAACATGCAATCTTATTCACAATTATGCGGCATATTCATCAAATCACAAAATATCATCAATTTTACTATATTCAAAGGCCATACTCTACATGGGTATTATAACTCATAAAAATCTGCAAGATAAATACTTGCCTTGTATTGGAGTGGTCTGATTTTGATCCTCTTTGATGAAGCTTCTCTTCAAATCCTTTCTCTGAGAGTGGTTGTGATGCTAAATTGCGCTTGAATTCGCCAAACCGTTGCTTGAGCTCCAATAAAAACTCTTCCTCTCCTTTCTACTGGCCTCCAATTATTTTTTGACCTCTTTACCATAGGCTCACAACACCATAACTATATATAATACTCAAAATCCCGAAATTCCCTTAACCCTAGGTTATAAAATGACTATAATGCCTTCTCGGGTTGTCAATTATGTCTAAAACTATCTCGAGACCCAAACTACACACCCGGGTATACTATTTTAACTATTTCGACCCTTCTTGACTCAACTGTAACCTCAAAATCATCATTCGATTTATTCATAATTTTTTTCTATCTCTATCGTATTTAGTCCGCTCACGACATCCAGTTGAGATATCATACTGTCACATCACTATCATTCGTTGTGACATCACTAATTACTATTCACTTAATAATTTTATTCAATAATAATTAATCATTTCTCTCTGATTAATAATATAGTGAACCCATCATATTTCTATTAAATTACATCACACGTGTAATTTAAATTTTAATCAATTTAATTCATTTTTAATTCTTTTAATATACGGGTTGTTATAATAACATGATGATCAATTATTAATCTTGCTTTTTCAATTGTCCTTCCTGTTCTTAGGAGTATTATATAACACCTTTGTAACATTTGGGATAACCAACAAAGAGATATACCTATGTCCTTACTTTCAACTTGCTTGGCTGCTTCCACAATAAGAGTGTTGGGCACCTCAAAACCCAAAAATGCTCTAGAATGAGCTTACGTCCATATTGAAGACACCGATTAGGAACAAACTAAATTAGAATTCATATTCGCATTTATTAATGAAAAATCTCAATATGAATGTTTCAGTACTGAATAACCTACCATGGACCTTATCATGCCTTTCATAATTTGAATTAAACAAAAGCTTGAGATGGGTGGTGCATAAGGTAAACACATCCATACCTTCAAGTGATCATCAGTAAAATTAATGAGGCGCTCAAAACAACCTCATGTCCGGATAGTTACCGAATCATGTTAATCGAAAAAAACTATTCCCAACAAGTCCTTGGCTCTTTATCTTTGGGTTGTGAAGGGCCCCTTAGTCGTTTTACCTTCTAAATAGGGTCTAAGACTAGAAGTGCCTCCACTTCCAATAAACTCAATTGTCCATTTTATACCAATCTTTAAATTCCTTCAGAATAAAATAACCTAAGCATTAATGCCAACATGTTATATGGTTCTACAAGGAAACTTTCTCTTTAATGATATGCCCATTAAATTATTCAATTCAATATTTAGTATTATTGGTGAAGCAAAACTTATAATATATAAATTATTTCCCAATATACCCCAACAGATAAAATTCATTAATATTTCGATAAAATAATTTTATAAAAAAAAACCAAATCTTTTTCGAATCTAACTTTTCTAAGACCTGGGTGCATTGATCATTTACCAACTTTAACTTTGTGTCTTCACCATAATATATAAATATATCCCACAGCTAATATCGTGGCTTTATCATAATTTCCCATAGCTAGGAATATATCTCTTTAAAGTAATAAATCAGTTACCTAAAATCTCTATAACAAGTTATAATTCTAATTTGTGGTTTTTGAGTCAACACACCAGGTTACCATTGATCTAACCATAAAGCATTCATTTAATTTAAGAGAAAAACCCATTAGCATGTCTTTTTCCTTACAAAACAAGGGAAAATGTACACTAATGTTGTAAAAGTTATAACTACATGTAGTGTACATACATGTCTCTCAGCTATTTCACTACTACCAAAGAACATGAACCTTCCTTAACCCAAATCGTTGTACTTGAGACTTAGCCTTAACCTCCCACTTCCATCTTGAGAAATACGTAAAGCTCTTTTAAACAACCAACACTAACCTTTGGCTACCGATGATCATCACTCTCAGATTACTAAATGGTACCGAATTTTTCCATCAAGCCTAGTCCAAATATTTCTTTGTTAAACCAATGATAAAATTATTCTAAGAATATGATTCTCACTTGAGTGACATCAACCAATTGTAATACCCTGTATTTTTGTGGGATTTTATATTAATTATGGAATTAGGATTAATTAACTTAAATGGAGAAATTTATTTTATAATTACTCCAGATTTTATTGTAATAATTACTAGCGTGACGAGTGTTAGTATTAATTGGCGATAATTATGTTGAATATTACATAGCGAGTAAAGTAATATACGAATACAAAAATATTATTATGGTCGGGAGTGAAAAATACGGCAGTTGCAATACAATTAGTTGGGACGCGCGCGTGATTCTTGTTGGTATTACTTTATTGGGTTAAAAAGATAATTTTTCAAGTAACTCGGATGGACGTTTTAGTGCGCCGGAGTGTTCGGAAGGGTCAAAATAGTCAGAAAACACTACTCGGGTGTTTTATTTGGATTCCGGAGCAAGTTAGGCCAAACCGACACCCCGAAGGGGTATTTTGGTCTTTTAAGTTTTTTGGGAATTAAAATGTATGAAAATAGGAAATTAAAAAGAGAAATAATGTGGGAATTAGGTTATCTGACAATTTTTAAACTTACGTGACAGAGAGAGAACCAAAGAGGGAGAAGAAGAACTCCATAGGTTCTTTGGGCTAAGGATTCAAGTTCGTCCACCAGAAACCACACCAACACATAGATCGTGAAGAAAGGATCATCCCCATACTAAATTCATTTAGCGATTCAAAAGTTTGCAAAAAGGAAAGTGTTTAATCTTGCTTGTTTTTAGGAGCAAATGATGTCCATGTTAGATTAATTAAGGTTTTAATCATGATATTATGCATCTGAGACTGAATTGGGAATTAATTTGAATTGGGAGTATAAGTTTACATGTAGATGAATCACCCTATTCTAAGAATGATAAATCTGGAATTATAGATTAAAATCACGAAATTTAAATTGGGGGTTTGATTATTATTAATTGTGGGTTTATGATTATGGAATTTTTAGATATTTGAGGAATTGGTTTAAATCCTTATGATTACTTTCGGAATTGATGACGAAAACATGTGGGAAATTACACTATGATAACTAGGAATAGTTTAGGATCATTGTTTGAGGGTTAGAATAAGTTTTGGGTGTATTGTATGATGAAAAAGTTAGGAAAAATGCAAAATTGAGAGGACATGGATGATCTCAAAAATCTCATTCGAAGACCTGCCTAGGTCGTTCGAACGACCTCATTCGAATGAGATTTCCAACAAGACTTCCAACGATATTTTTGAGTCCATTAGAAGTGATAATTTCATTCGAATGACCTCGTTCGAACGAGAATCCTAAACTTCAAACGAGATTCCAGAATGCTTATTTATGGCCCAGTCAAGTTAAAATCCTTCTAGGTTGGTCCAAGTGAGAGAAATTGACCTACGCTAACATCAAGTGACTTAAAACTAATAGTTAGTAGTGAGATGAGAGCATGACTACACTAGTGATATAGCGAGAAAATAGTGCCTTAAAGAGAATGTACTTGTTAGAGAGATAAGTTGTATGGTTGAAACATTGTGAGTAGTAGAGACGATAACACTGCATATAAACTTGGGGATTTGGGTTACATGAATTCCTATTGTATATAATAATTTGTGTGTATACTTATTGATTGAATTATTATGTGTATAACATACCTACGCTGCTTGCTATCGAGTGAAAGTTGCGCGTTGTGGACAATCATGACTTGAGGAGCCTTCAGGTGGGATATTTATTTGTACCACTAGAGCATAGAACCTAGGTACGGGCTATCTATAAGAACGATAGTGATGATGATCGTATGGATGCGTAGATATGTGCATAGCCCATCGGTTTGGGACTATGTTCGCCTCCAGTATATGTGTTTTGTTTTGATGGTTCACGATAGATTGAACCTTTAGTCCTTTATGCAATGAGCGATGCAACGGGACATGATAGCAGAGTATGCAGGCACCGCAGCTGTGTCTCGAGGTGCAGTGTTGTATATATATATACTAGCGAAATGCCCGTACCTAAAGGCATGATGAAAATTTCCAAAATACGAAATCGTAAAACGGCAAAAAATTTCAAAGTACGTAACTGCAAAACAGCAGAGTTGTATAGCCTCAAAAAGAATTTTGGACGTTTTGCGATTTCCAAACCCATGGGTCGATCGAGTCGTATAACCTTAAATAGAAGTGGAATGATGCCCATTTTTCCCAGGTTATTTCGATGAATCCTCTCAAAGATTTTGGCAATCACGACTTTTACTCCCTGTAGCATTGGGCCCTTGGCATCCCAGTCTCGAGAACTTCCACTTCCATATACCCTGTAGCATTGATAGATACCCTTCTATCATCACCAATATACCCTAAAAATACCATAAACAAAACATATACCCAGAAATCAAACAAAATATAATGAAATTAATGGACACAAATCGTATTTAGCTAAAAGATGAAGGCATGATTTGGATGGTTGAGCTATAGTTAATGACCAACGATGCAGTTGTTACAAATAGAAGCTGAACTTAAATGGTTGCGATTGAAGAGCTGGTGGTATAGCAATCTATAGCAATTACATGTTTTTAAGTGACAATGATAATTGTAAAAGCATAATGTGCTAGAAGTGTTGTAGTCTTGGCAGCAGAATTGAATAGTATTAGGTAAAAAATGGGGCCGCAACAGCAGATGGGCTAGAGGCTCTCTTTGGAGATGACTAAAGTATGTCTTGAATAGTGAACCCTAAGATAAACACAACATAAAAAATTACAAGATGCAACATAAAAAGTATTTCCCTTAAATAGTGCACCCCAATCCCACAAACACTTAACCCAATGCATCAAATTTTATTACTGTGAATATCATCAAAATCTTTGCTGATGCAAAATCAATCTCTTGTTCAGTAAAGCTATAAATAACCATTTTCCAGAAATACTATTTGTCTCCACAATCCATTAACCAACTGCTATCAATATTAATACTATACCTTCCCAAAAGTTTTTATAATTCAAATTACTGATTGATACTGAAGTTGAAATTTTCCATTTAAAACAGTTCAGTTTTAAACACCCATCCATAATCTCACTTTCATATACCAATCAGATGTAGAGACTAGCAAAATGCATGTAGCAAGACTGAGCTAACTTATCAAACATACAATTTGAAAACCAAACTGGACTTGAATGTCCAGGATAGGGATTTTAGATTGCCAAACTCTTCTTAATTATAATTAGGGTCTGTCGTGAAATGTAACGCGTTTTAAGAATACAAAATTTACTAACAAAACTCAAATATATAAAAAAAACTATTTAATTGAAGCTCACCTCATGTAATTGAAATGATGGAGATCTGTAGAAGCTCTACTGCAGCTTCATGTTGGAGGTTTGTATGTATCTTGTGCTTCCTTCTTCAGTAAGCCCAGTTGAAGTTCCCCTTTATCAATGCGGGGTTGAAGTTCTACCATACGGTTTCCTGAATAATTAAAATTGAGACCACTAATAGAGTTCATCTTTTTGAACCAGCAACAACAGTTGAATTTACCTTTTCGAGGCAACAATAGTAAAAGGCGTACCCAACATTAATTGAAATGCCTACAAAATATTCCATTAGTTGTATCTAAACACCATACATAAATAAATCGACACGGTGATAATTTGATTTCTTTGTGTACTCAAAATAAAATGTGTAATCAAATTTAGAATGTCAACCGGAATTGCATAAACTTTTGAATGTTAACATGACCCCATTTAGCAAGCCATTACTATAGTGTTGAAGTTAGCATCCATTATAAGGGTACCCGTCGAGAAATTATCCGAATGAGGCCCTAAAAATCATTGGGAACCCCTGCCAATATACTCATATCGTTAAGACATTTTATATTATTCTTTTTTTTTCAAAACATTAGTTTTATTTCAGTAATAAAGTAATTGGTAATAATATTTGTAAGGGAAATCACATCAATAATTTATGACCCAACAACTTCATAAACATAACGTGCATCTTCTTTTCTTAGTTGTGTGGAGATGGAAGTAGGTGGGATCTCAAAAGTTGAGCCATAGTCTAGACAAAGTAGTATAATAGTATTTTCGCAGTGGTTTTTTTGCTGTTGTCCGTCTTCATTTTATATTTTTATAAAATCACCAAGCCTTGTATCCCTCATTTCATTTTGCATTAGCAAGACACATAAACTGATAAATCAAAGGAACATAATATTTTTATTTGTTTAACCAAAAGTCCTTGAAAAAATACAACACGGATAATGAATGAACACACAGTGAACACAATAAAAAAACAAATCAACAAATATAAATCTAAAAAACACGCCTTGCACTAATAAAAACATTTCAATCCATAAAAAAAAACCATGGCCGAATCCTAACTGAACCCACGCACATATCAACCGCCATACCATACCCGTTTCATCTCCTACTAAACCCACCTTCATATGCTGCCCAACATTTAATGTCCTAGTTTCCAACAAACTCAGTTTCTGTTCAAAGTACTTATTACATGAATACAACTCCCTAAAAAAAATAAGAACGTAATCGATTATCTACCCTTCCAGTCTCCAGAAAATACCATCAATCCAAATCCATATAATAAGGAATGTAGAGGCGAGAAAAAAAGTAGCATAAACATATAAATTGTTTCTTCTTAAAAAAAACAGAAGAACATATGCAGTATCTTAAACAACCCAATATAAGAGCTAACAAAAACACAAAAACAACCTAAGACAACCCAAGACAATACCAACATACAAATATAGGAGCTACAATATTTTACATATGCAGTAGCTCTAATATTAAACATATGCAGTAGCTTAAACAACCCAAAGATGTTGAGGGTGAGATGAACCTCCGATATTTTACTCTGGGACACATATCCTCATTATCAACTTATACAAATGTAAGAGCTAACAAAAACAACCCAAGACAATACCAACATACAAATCCAAAATTGATAGCATGGAAGAAATCACCACAAAAACAAAATAGGTAAAGAGTCAGAAAGTACCAAATAGTAACTCGCCTATAGAGTCATAGTCAAACACCATCAGATCTGTAAAAAGTTAAGAGAAAATGAAACAACAAAGACCTCAAAGATGTGTATGTATATTAGTGGTGTTTTCACCATCTGCACAACAGATATGTAAAAAGTATTGATAATTTTTTTAGGTGTTTTCAAATAAAATTTAAGTTTTAATTAAAATGTTAAAAAGAAATGCCAATAAAAATGAAAACTTTCAAAAAACTATTTGTCAAATATCCAATTACAGGAAGAAAATTAAGGATGAAAAGGTTAAAAAAATAAAAAAATAAGAAGCATAACACTACTTTATAAACCAGTCATAACCCATCGTACATAAATTTTTAAAACCTATACAAATTGTTCCAACATTTCCAATACCAAAATATTCTCTCTTTTACACAATAAAAGCACCCTTATGACATAATGTACATCAAGTTTGAGATGAACAGAATGGTCACTGATTAATGAATACAATGCTCATTGAGTACACCAAATGCCAATTTATAACTGATATACCCATTTTCACACCATAGAGAAAAAAGGAACTCTTAATGAGAAAGAAAAAAAATACAATCCAGTAACATTATAAAATACAATCACAGTACAACCACCACAGCCTCCTCCTTGCACCATCTCTGTCGTCTACACTATCCGTAATCACACCATCACTTTCTATAGTCACACCATCACTTCCAGCTCCATCGTACAACCACCACATCCTCCTCCTTACCCCATCACCGTCGTCCATAGAGCTGCAAAGAGAGATGTGACAACCCGCCATCCAAAATAGGGGGTGGCCAGCCCAATACTCGAAAACAACAGAATTATGGATGGAATCATTCTCAGCATCACAACAAAATAAGAAGTATACGGGATAACCACTCCTTATTTCAGAAAAACGGGTTGCCAAAAATTTTGATTTTTAAAGTTTATAAAATAAAACAATTTAACAACCCAATAAAAAGAAAGTGGAAATACAAACGAAATTATATTACATACACACAAATGTACAATAAGGGACCGAATATGCTATCAGTCACAAACTCATAAAATAAAACAAAATCAGTAAATTAAATAGTGCATTACATTAATCAAGTACGAAAGCTTGGGCCTCTCACCCGAGTGAAAAGACCCGATCTTAACTAGAGTGCAAGAATGACATCGTCTATTTCGAAATGTCCCGTAATACTCGCAAAGCATCACGGCTGGCCAAAGACACCGGGATAGGAAGTCAGATCAGGCATCCTTGCGGCGGAGTACCTGAGCGGATATAAGATATATGCACAACAAGAAATAGGAATGGGTCAGGGCCCGGTTCAATATGATTACCAGATGAATAAAGAGTATGACAATTATGAATGCTAAATCATGATGAAAAGGAAAGAGAATCTATCTATAAGATTTTAAAAACATAAGCTAAGACAACTTAATTTATCATGAATCTAAATTAATTAAGCAAGAGAATAAGAATAATTAACATTTAATTAAAAGCTTACATCATATATTTCCATTCCTTATTAGAAATATATAATTACCATTTAAGCACTCTGTGGCTTTTATCTTAATTACATGCCCTTCATGGCATTCCATTCCTTAGAAGGAATATCATCATAATCAAATGCTCTTTGTGGCATTTCATTATGCTCATTGTGGCACTTCATCATGCTCTTTATGGCATATCGCATACATCAAGTCCCACTTGATTATGAATTGTTATATTTATATACATATAACGATTCTAAGACCTCCCCTCTGAGTTTCCCCACTGGGCGTGCCCCTGAATACCCATCATCTTCCAGGGGCCTATCAAATAAGGCAGCCTGGGCACCTATCGCAACATAGGGAAGCGGCCATATGCCTGCGGGAGAGTCATAACCACACCCGGAATTACCTCACCAGCGCTGAAAATATACAACAACGCACATATGGCCTGGGACTATATCCGCCCTGCATTCACTAGCCAGGGGGCATCACCACACGCACGGAACTTCCCTTATGATGGCATTTAGAGATGTGTGTTTAAGTAAATTAGCATTTACCATTATCATAATTTAGTAAATTATCATTTACCATCATCATTACCATTTCCATTTCATTTTCAATTCCAAATTACGTTGTATGTTTCTTATTATCCGAAACCATACTCATTTACATTATTGTAAATAGTTCACCTTATTATCCGGAGCCATACGATAAATTATATCGTCATTACAACCTCAAAAGAGTGCATAAACTCTTAATTATCTCCAAATATTCTAGGGTATTACCTTAAAACCCCAGTATTATCATACCTCAAAGGAAAGAATAAACTTTCAATTTATTCTCCCAACATTCGTTTGTGGTGTTATTATGAACCATCAAGATTAACATAGCTCAATTGATCTTCTAGAGTCTCCCAAATATAACACTACATCTCCTAGTTTCATAACAATCAACTAGAAGAAAGGAATGCCCAAGAATCAATAGGCATAACCCCGGAAAAACCCCCACATAACCCATTTCTAATGTAGGGTAATAAACTAACTAATCGAAAACTCTAGGACACTAAGTTTACTTCATTCAAGAAGGTTCCTAGGCCCTAAACTTAAAGAAAAGGATTTGGAATTGAGTTATAAAATTAACTCAAAAACACCAGGAAAACGAATCGAATCGCCCAAAAAGCGAATCGGTTTGGACATAAAAACTTGGGATTTTGCAAACTACCGAATTGATTTGGCTTGGACCCGAATCGATTCGGTCCAAGCAGACCTGGAAACTGACCCTTAGCCAATCGATTCGCCCTAGGGGCCGAATCGATTCGCCCCTGCAATAGGGCCAAGAAGGGGTTACGGGTTATAAACCCTATTTTTTCCCCAAAGGCAAATTCTACTCCATTTTTACCCGCATTCATCAACACTAATCTACCCCAAATCATTCTACATGATTATTAACCACTAGTATCCACAAATTTCATCATTCAAAAACAAAGATTAGGGTTTAAACACCATAAATTCCATTTTTACTCCATAAATACAAATACATAAATATCACACAATTTATTCATCTTAAATCACATATTAGCAAGTAGAAAATTTGCCTTAGGGTTGTAATCTCAGATTTGTTTGAGGTAGGTGCAATCCCCATTCTTCAATCTTCAATCCCTCTCATTTCTCCCCTTTTCTCTCAAGCCCTCTTCCTCTTTCTATCTCTCAATGTTTAATAAAATCACTTAAGAGAAATAAAAGAAAGGCAAGACATAAATCGTGCCTTTAGTCTACAATTACCAACTTAAGTGGTTAATACCACATTAAAATGACTCCTAAATACGCATTTACATTAAAACCAGGTAAAAGTGCCCGAAACTAAAAATACGATATGACACTTATTCTGACTGTCTCGCACCATCCGGGACTAACTACACCCTCAAAACTGGCATCCAGAAATTTTATAATTTATTTCGAATTCCAATATCATTTAAACCATAATGTCATTCAAAACATATGACACTATAAAGCATGCAACCTGATGATATTTACTTTTACATATAGTAAATATGCACCAATCTTGTAAATATTAACTTTCAATTAATATTTACTCCAGTTCCCAGCATTGTATATAATTACCTTATGCGGTAAATAAATATAAAATTAACCTCCTAAAAGCGAGGGTTGTTACAAGAGAGAGAGAGATAGGGAGAGGGAGTTGTGAACCACCGAGGTGCATACCAAATAAAAAAAGGGAAAATGGGAAGTTGCAGAGAAAATACCACTCGGGTTCCCATCTGCACCGCCCATAGATCTGCACATAGAGGGAGAGGTAGTTATGAACCACCGACAGGTTCATACCATCTCCTTCGTCCATAGCACTATGTCGTTAATAGATCTTCACTTAGAATGGTAAAATCAGTGAAGGTGAAGATTGTAGTATGAAGACATAGAAGACTTTCAAAGTAAAGGTGAATATCTATGGACGAAAAAAACCCTTAAGATTCAATCTCACCTGTAATTCCACTACCGGAGGCCTGAAAACCACACCATGGTGCAAACCCACTGTCGGCACCCTGTAACATATAACAGATCCAAGTTTTTGAGTTATAGGTTTTGAGAGAGATGACATAATAGGGCCAAAGATGGACAAATTGAAGAAATCAGGAACCTTTAACTAAAAATCAACAATATGTACACTAATCTTGCCGCCACTCCTACCGACCTAAAAAATATACAACTTCATGACCTGATGCATAAAAATAAATACATTAGAAAATCCCACCTCATAACCTGACCAAATAAACAAAACTCGAATCTCGTATTGTAAAGTTGATTTTTGGAGACGAGATTAATTTTTGGAGATTATTGGTTTGGCCTAATTTTTGAGTGTTAAGTTTCGTTCAATTTCGAGGGAGAAATTCCTTGTTAGTGGGGAAGTATGTAACAACTTGAAATTTTTTTAAATTGAAAATTTTAAATTAATTTTGGAAATCGGAGAAAAATGAATGTTTGGATTTTATAAATTTTATAATTTAAAATGTTGGTTTTTAAATTTGAAAAATAAATTTTCAAACGGAATTGGAATCAGAATTAAAATGGAGTTTTAATTGAATTTTTATTATATAGAAGAGTCCTCAAAATATAAAACTCGCTAGAAAAAAATATTTAAAAATATGGACCGTCCGATCGGACTGAATTTTTTTTGCAGCTTCCTCTTGTCTTCAGCTAATTCTCAACCAAATTGTATCCAATTCCAATGGTCTGATCGTTCGGAATAATTTTTTTAGTGTTTGTATCTAATAAGAACTCTTTTCTTAAACAAACTTTTAATCATTTATATATCACCAAATTTGTGGCTTCTCTTTTGAAATAACATTTTCTCAAACTTTTCAACCAGAAGACCTCTCCAAAATTACTCCCTTTCATCTACAAACCATAACCCCAAACTTATTCAAGATTTCAACGTTATATTAGAAGGCTTATTTTGTGTTTTCTCGACTTTAGGCTAGAATGAGATTTTATTATTTTTGTGAGAGGAACGTGATGGTGCGATCAGATTTAGAGGCTAATTTTTTTGTGTTGATTCATGTGATGATTTTGAGCTACGGAACTGACATAATACGCTCCTAAATTCTATCGAGAGTATTCCGTTTGTTTTCTGTGTCAATTGTACTCATGTCGAATTGTGATATTCATTGGAATCCTGAAAAATTGTGGGAATCTATTATTTGATTCATTGAGATATATTATATTGTGATTTGAGCATCGTGTCATGAGAGTTTAATATGGCATGGAGAATGGGCACCCGCCAACAGCCCAAAATTCGGATATGCTTGAGAATGCATAGGCGCGACAAGGTGAGGAATGGTGACTCGTTGATGCGTTATTCAGAAATTAATATTGATATAATGCTTGAGTGTTGAATTTGAATTGTATATGCGATTCATATTGTTGTGATTTATTCATCGTGCTAATTATTTTTTAGCATCTATTCCTGTCATATTGTGTACTTCCCCATTTTTTATTTTAGTTGGCATGTTAGCGTGGATTTGGACGTTATGGACTATTTTGGAGAATTGTTTTAGAGCTTGGATTGGAAGATTTATTTTTGATGTAATAACTACTGGTGTAATTTTAGTCGGAGAATTTTGTATTTGAGAGAAATTTTGTTGTAATCATTATTGTGGAAATAGAAGAATTATGGATTTGTTATATTTAAATTGTGAAAAATAGATGATCTATACTTATTGTGGATGGTTTTACTTTAAATTTTTCGTAGTAGCACACGCGTATCTTTTTTCAGGCGTTGGGTTTTGGGTCTAGCATGCGGGTTAGACATGTTTTTTTAGAGACATAAATTTTTGGTGATGAGTCGTGTTAGGCATCGAGGTTAGATGTGAGGTATTTAAAGTTAATTTTTGGAGACGAGATTTATTTTTGGAGATTATTGGTTTGGCCTGATTTTTGAGTGTTAGGTTTCGTTGAATTTCGAGTGAGAAATTCCTTGTTAATGGGGAAGTATGTAACAACTTGAATTTTTTTAAATTGGAATTTTAAAATTAATTTTGGAAATCGGAGAAAAATGAAAGTTTGGATTTTATAAATTTAATAATTTAAAATGCTGGTTTTCAAATTTGAAAAATAAATTTTCAAACAGAATTGGAATCAGAATTAAAATGGAGTTTTAATTGAATTTTTATTATATAGAAGAGTCCTCAAAACTTAAAACTCTCTAAGAGTCCTCAAAACATAAAACTCTCTAGAAAAAATATTTAAAAATATGGAGCTTCCGATCGGGCTGAATTTTTTTGTGCAGCTTCCTCTTTTCTTCAGCTAATTCTCACCCAAATTGTATCCAATTCCAATGGTCTGATCGTTCGGAATAAATTTTTTAGTGTTTGTATCTAATAAGAACTCTTTTCTTAAACAAACTCTTAATCCTTTAAATATCACCAAATTCGTGGCTTGTCTTTTGAAATCACATTTTCTCAAACTTTTCAACCAGAAGACCTCTCCAAAATTACTCCCTTTCATGTACAAACCATAGACCCAAACTTATTCAAGATTTCAACCTTAGATTAGAAGGCTTATTTGGTGTTTTCTCGACTTTGGGCTAGAACGAGATTTGATTATTTTTGTGAGAGGAACGTGACGGTGCGATCAGATTTAGAGGCTAATTTTTATGTGTTGATTCATGTGATGATTTTGAGGTACGAGACTTACACAATATACTCCGAAATTCTCTCGAGAGTATTATGTTTATTTTCTATGTCAATTGCACTCATGTTGAATTGTGATATTCATTGGAATCCTGAAAAAATGTTGGAATCTATTATTTGATTCATTGAGATATTATATTGTAATTTGAGCATCGTGTCATGATTTTATTATGGCACGGAGAATGGGCACCCGTCAATTGTCCAAAATTCGGATATGCATGAGAATGCATATGTGCGATGAGGTGAGTCATGGTGACTCATTGATGTGTTATTGAGAAATTAATATTGATATAATGCTCGAGTGTTGCATTTGATTTGTATATGCGATTCGTATTATTGCGATTTATTCATCGTGCAAATTATTTTTTATCATCTATTCCTGTCATAATGTATACTTCCCCGCATTTTCTTTTAGTTGGCATGTTAGCGTGGATTTGGACGCTATGGACTATTTTGGAGAATTGTTTTAGAGCTTGGATTGGAAGATTTATTTTTGATGTAATAACTAGTGGTGTAATTTTAGTTGGAGAATTTTGTATTTTAGAGAAATGTTGTTGTAATCATTATTGTGGAAATAGAAGAATTATGGATGTGTTATATTTAAATTGTGAAAAATAGATGCTCTATACTTATTATGGATGGTTTTAGTTTAACTTTGTCCTAGTAGAACGCCGCATGTCTTTTTTAGGGCGTGCGGGGTGTTACAGATTCATTACCAATGAAACCCCTTACCATACTTTTATATACGAGTATAAAAGGTGGGCTCGGGCTAAATTAGGTTTCTTGAGAGTATAAATCTAACTACATGGGTATGTGGACTACACTATGGACCCAAGATAAATAATTAAATTAGATCCAAATAAATACTCACAAATCCTAAATTACAATTACAATACTTTATTTTCTTTCTTTATTCAATCATAATTCTTTACACTAAATAATTATGACTGTATTCTAATTTAATTATCTTAGAAATCACTTAGATATAATGAGGTGGTATTTAAAAAGTTGATTATGGTACATAATACGATTCCCCATGATAAGTGTAATATACCCTCTTGGTAAAATCAGTTTACAGCTAATCCACTTTAACCAACATTTAATCAATGCCTTGATTTTTATATTTCACTTATTTGTGACTCTACCATGATTATAAATTAATATAGCAGTCGGATTTTACTTGTTGGAAACAAAACATATAAATCCATCAAGGGGGGATGCAAATTCTTCTTAATTAAGATCCCAGACCTACTCATACAACTGTCACCTAATATGTAGAGATCATTTGGCCAGATATGAAATCATATCGCACCCATTACAATCAAAGTAATATTTACTCGATCATTCAAATTCTCATAATTCTCGGGATTAAGATTCTATTAAACCTTTGCAAATGATGTAAGATTTCGCGAGTCTAATTAAGACAACTGCTAAACTCAAATCACATGTTGCCTTTTTTAATACATTTATGGGATGTACCGATCAAAATCCTATATCGAACTATCAAAAAATTTATTGAACCATTGAACAGGCTCCCGCAGTTTCAGATAAACTACTTAGATTGCATCGTAACCATTCTGATAGGACATCAACTTTGCATTTAGGTTTTGAACATTTCAATAGGTATAGAATTGGAATCCAAATCTCCTAGTGATAAACTCGAAGTTTACTTACAAAAATTCCTACTAAGCTTTATTAACTGACATGTCCCATAATATATTTAAATCAAATATAAGGCATCCTTGCAACCATGATTGTTGTTTCAAAATGAGCTGACATACCTTTACATAAAATTAAACATCTTGTATGGTTTTAATATTAAGCTCCCAACAATAACCTTATATTGTTAATGCATTTTGGGCCGCCACTTTCAATGAATTAAGAGTGATTTTAATGGGCAGAGCAACATCTTGCCCATATGTTAAAGCATATGGATTCACCACATTACTTATCCTTTTAGAGTTCCTATAAGCCCATAAAACTTTTGACGACAAATTATGTCAATCCCTTGGATTTTTCTCAATCACTTTGCTCAGGTTGTTCTTAATTACCTTATTAGCATCCTCTATCTAACGACTTAATACAGCATAATAAGATGAAACTTTTTTTAAAGTTATCTTTAACTTTAAAGTAAAATGAAGCACTATTTTTTATTAGAAGATGCTTGCATTATCCGGGGTTATGGTTTTTGGGATCTCAAACTTATATACAATGTCTTACAATAAATTTACCAATTCATTTAGGCTAATTAATTTAAATCCTTTTCTTCTACCCATTAAAGTATTTTGTTTCTACTAACTCAAAATTGTGCAGTTCGGAGGATGGAGGGTAAATTTTATATATGAGATCAATGGTCCATCCTCTAAACGGACATTATTTCACTGCAAATTTCATATCTATAACAAACATATGTTTCAAAGGACCAAGTTGTTAGCATTTCTGGCATCCTTTTTCAAACTCAATATAATCTTTTAAAATAGAAGAAAAATAAATTCCATGCTTTCTTGATAACCATCTATAATAACCCGCACTTTTATGGCAAATTAAATTTAATAATTAAGTGCAAATTGGGAATTTAAGAAATTATTGTGAATAGTAATTATTGGAGTTTTCAAGGATTAAATGATTTTCGACGTGTATTATATTTACTCTTGGGATTAAGTAAATGAGTCGGAGTAATTTAATTATATGTTTCACCCGGGTAAAGCGACAGAGGATAATATTTTAATGGAAATACCGCATTAAGTTGTGTTGGGTTGAAATAGTGAATTGCGGTCAATTACCTCGAATGGAAATTCCGATTGCGCGATTGGTTTCGGAATGGACGAGATAGTCAGAATAGAGTATTCGGAGGTCGTATTTGGGTTTCGAGAATTTTTGGACCAGTAGGGCCTCGTAATTGAGTAAACGAGTCTTTTTTGGGTTTATAAGGGACAAGCCCTTATTTCTTTATTATAAGTCACGAGATAGAGATGAAGAGAAAGAAAAGAAAGAAGAAAGAAAGAGAGAAATAAAGGAAGAGGAGAAAAGAAGAGAAAATGGGGGATTTCGGCCAAATTCCGCGGGATTCGACTCGAGGTGGTCGGATTTCATCCTCTAGGCAAGTGTATACTTGCTTTATTTCATTTTGTTCATTTATTTCATATTATAGTTTGTAAACTATATGATTTTGGGTTAGAACCCCTAAAATAAATTTATTAAAATTTGAATATAAGTTTACATATTGATGTAATGTAAACTCTTAATGATTTCTAGTGTTAAATCTATGTAAATGGAGTGAAGAATGGATTGAAATGGGTTAAAATGATAAGTTTGGGTTTTTATGGTTTAGGGTTTAAATTTAAGAGAAATGGTTTAATACCCCAAATAAATTGATGTGTTAGTTGTAAAAAATCGATTAGATGTTTATTGAGTTGTTGGATGAGCTTAGAAACAACAAAAATGGAGAATAATGGAGGTTTGGATTTTTGTTTTGAAGAAGGTGAATAGTGACCTACGTCTTATTCGAATCGACTCGGTCAGGGCGAATCGATTTGGCTCTTGGTCAAAAAATGAAAATTGTAGATCTTTTCGATACGATCGTGTGGGGGCGAACCGCATATTTTTATGATTTTTTTGGATTTATAGTGATTTTTCTATAGAAAGCTGTCCGAGATCGAAATAGTTAGTTAGCAATTAAGGCTAGAAGAAATTGGAGATAAATATTAGGGGTTTTAAAATAGAGTGTTAGGACCTCTAAAGGACTTGAGTAGATAAGAAAACTTTGGGATTGTAGGAATAAGTCCGAGTTATAATTTAAATGGTGATTGGATTAAATTTTGGGTTTTTGGGTTATACATAAAACCCTTAGAAGATTTGGGGATTTCAGACCAGCCGAATCGATTCGGACAGGCCGATTCGATTCGGTAAGAGACGGTTTGAAATTAGAACCATTTCGAATCGATTCGAAAAGGCCGAATCGATTCGGTATTAGGAGACTTTTGAGTTTTTCTCCTTTTAAGTTTAGGTAGATTTAAACTATGGTTTTGGAGATTATTATCGGTGATTCTAGATATGATATTAGGACTCCTAGATAATGGTATTGAGACGATCTGGGGTATGGGTTTAATGAATGCTTGGGAATACTTTTGGGTTAAGTATTGTGAGTGTGCGATTACTCAAATGTTATTATTAGTATGAATTAGTACATTCGGGTTTATGTACAATTCCTTAAATATTGATTAAGGGTGAGTAATATTTAAGAGAGTGAATACTTAAATAATATTTTGTGATTGGCAATTATGGCCATTTATATATATTCGAGAAGCAATATAATATATATATATATATATACTATGTGATTAAAGTATATATATTATATGATACGGATAAGGATGTATATATATATATATATATATATATATATGTGATGGTATATATATATATGTGAAGCATACCCCCTCTAATGCTATCATTGGGAAGTTGCGTGATGAGGGTGAGCACCCTGGCTCGAGGAGCAGAGTGTGGATATTCCCCAGGTCATAGTCGTCCATGTTTTTATTATCTGATATACATTTTTGGGATGAGACATGGTGGGTATGTTTCGTCCCATTGCCGGTTAGGAGCTATTACCGCTTCCCGGATGTTGTGATATATTTTAACCACGAAGTAGGTGTCGTTTAGTCCTACCGGTGGTCCCCAGTATGCTACGTGAGTCGGGCACTGGAAGATGATAGCATTGAGAGACAGCATCCACGAGCTATAGCTCGGTGGGATTGTTATTATACTTGTGTATTGTATATTACTTGTGTATGAGAACAAGGTAATATATATCTCTATGAGAATAAAGAGATAAAAATGAAAAAGGATAATTTCTTAGTCCGGGAGATATATCTGGATGTGCAATATAAAAAATGAATATAAAGTAAACCTCAGTCCGGGAGATAGATCCGGATGTGTATTATAAAGATGAATATAGAGTAAACCTTAGTTCGGGAGATATTATCTAGATTTATATTGTAAGATGTATATTAGAATGAATATAATATGTATATTATTATCTAAGTATATTTATATTCATGTTGTGCTAAGGGTCTAATGGATCTCAATGATCGACCTTGAAAAGTAGTAGTGTATCGGGGGGTTCCTTGTTTGGATTTCGGTTCGCGAGACACCCCACGCACGAATGTGGCATAGCGTTGTGATTAGGGAGAAGTTGAGCCATTAGTACTTAGGTTGTTTAGGATTTCTATAGCTTGGGGTGATGGATTATATTATCTAGGAGGGTACCTTAACTAGGATGTTTTAGATGAGTGCGTTAGGCGTTCACTATTAGAAGAGGGGTGAGGGGTATCTCATGGGAGTGCGATACCAATTTAAATATAAGATAAGACACTTTTTTTATAAATAAAGAATTTATGCACTTGCAAAATATTTTCACAACTCGGGCTCTGACCCTTTTCTATATTTTTCCTCTCTTGCTATATAATGTATATATATATATATAGGTGACCAGACACAGGGACGCCTGGATGATGATCCTTTTGAGTCAGACGTATGCTGCAGCAGCTGTGGATGCATCCAGGTTTGATTTGGACGCTTCTATTTTTGTGATCTAGATAGGAAGCATTGAAGTTACTCTCGGGCCGAAGGCCCAAATTGCTTTTATTTATTCTTTTCCCGCCCTTTAGCACGACATTCTATTTGGTTGTATTATATTTGAACCGAGTGATCGGTTATTTTATCTCTTTCCAGTTTCATTTTATACAGACCGTGTGGATGTTTTAATTGTGTAGTTGTTTAAAAAGATTAGTTAAGTAAAATTTTGACGCAGTAATTAAATTGGTTTTCGACAGTGATGTTGAGAATGATCCATATGCGACTCCTGTTTTAATTTAATATAGGAGTGATCGCCGGATATTTTATTAGGCGGGTTGTCAGAGATGGTATCAGAGCATCAGGTTCTAGTGTCCTTAGGAATCTGTATGGACATACTATGCTTTCAGCGTTGCTCTTGATTGTTATACAGACTTATGATTTGGATCGTTGATTCCTCTCGTGAGATTTCGTTCTCCTGCCATAGTATAAGATTATAGTAATCTTTTTGCGCGTTCGTTTGAGATTCGTGTGCGGAAGAAGGAAGGCGGTAGGAGGTGGGGCTTAGTAGGAGCTATGAGTTGAAATTGGAGATTAGGACCGTAGTAGAGGTTATTAACCTTATGGCATTTATTAATAGTTATTGCAAGAAGGCTCAGAAGTTTCGACTTAGGGAAGGGTATGGAAATACCTAGATGTGAAAATTTGAGGGAAATTTTTCACCTATAGGAGAAATTTTGGAATGGTTGGAATGGATAGTTTTTAATCGTGAGTCCCCATGATTTAGCAGGAATGGAGGGAATGAAGTTTTTGGATTATTAACATAAGGATCGGTCAAAGGCCGACAGTGAATAAATAGAATTGTAGATAGGTGAATTTTGTACTGAATCAAGGAAAGTACAATGAAGAGAAAGTCCTTCAAAGGAGTGATAGGCTCACTAGAGGAGTGTTACTAACACTTATGGAAGGTATAATTTCACGCTTTGATCTTGCCCGGCAGGAATTAAAGGAAAAGAAGAGGGTGCCGAGATGGGGCATTGATTAAAGTAGTTTGTAGCTCAATAAGGGCAAGTATATCATGTCCAGGAACCATATGTAGCAATCAGGGGGATTGGTGACGTTATTATGAGTTTCAACTCAAATGAATGAGGTATATTCGGTGTGACGATATTGAGTCACAGTGTTTTATTAGCCCCGGATTCGCATGTGATGTCATTTATAAATAGTATCGATAATGTTATGCAGTATATGTTTATGTGATTTTTCGCGATAGGGGGAATCTATTTTCTTTCATTCGCTAAGAAGAGCGGTTGTTAGTATTTTAAGTTTATAGTAGATCGGTAGTACTCATTTTATGTGTGTTATACGAGTGTGGTGTTATTTTAGGTAGAATATGATATTTGAGGTTCAGAACGATAGCAAGCCAATGATGACAAGACTATCGTGTCCGTGGTTTTAGGGTGGAACGGGTTGTGGTTGCGATATCTTACCTGGATATAGGCTAATTCACCTTTATTATGTGTATGGATAGAACTTCGGTGAGTAGATGTTTCATTAACATGATTTGAGTGCATGGCGACCTTATAGATGTTATTTAAGATATGCCGGGTTAATTGCTGAGTTGTGATTTTAAGCTCATTATTGATTGGGCAAGGACTGAGTGTAGTTCGAGCGCATAGTGGTGTGGCTCCTATTTAGAAATAGGAGTCCAGACCACATTTTGTTGAAAGAGGGGATAAGGTATCCCAGTTGCATATTTGGAGTTAACGGACCTCCATGACCGACAAAGTTAAGTAGTAGAGTATTGGAGGGGTTCCTTGTTTGGATTTCGCTTGCGAGATGCTCCACACATGAACCTTAACGACTTCGGGAGTGGAGAGATGTTATAGGATGCAAGGACGTTGGTTTTGTGGATAAGTCATATAGTGTGGAGGAAACACTATAGACTATGAGCCGTATGATAATGGTATTCTTATGGAAATATTGTGCTATGGAAAATCACTAAAGTGGTCCTCTCACCACAAGTGGGTGGGTGAAGTAGGACTTAGAGAAATTAATTTGAGGAGTATAGTCAGGCCTTAATGAAAAGGCAAATTTTAGAGGAAGTGTCTTTTGAGTATGATGTTGGTAACGCTTTTGCAGAGAGTTAGCGCCTCGATTAGTTAGATTTCCTTTTTGTATAGATGGAAGGATAGAATAGTAGAAATGCGTTAATAGGTTAGCAAGGTAGGATTTAGGACGTCCCACTGGTGTGCCTTAGGCCGTTATATCTCGATGATCGACAATGCGAAGTAGTAGTGTAATGGGAGGGTTCCTTTTATGGATTTCACTTTGCGAGACGTCCCACGCATGAAACCGAGCAAATGTCAGGAGTTGAGAAAGGTCTTGGGTACCAGGGACAAAATTTAGGATAGTAGTATTTCACGTAGTTCGGAACGCTTCGATCTTAGAATTATTGGGCAGTGAACGCCAGTAGAGTTAGTGGCGCCGATATAGAAAGATGGGTTGGTTGACCTTTACAAGTATGAGATTTTACAGGTTGGGAAGACCCATGAATGAGTATTACACCGAGGAAATAGGGTCCATTATTTAGTAAGTGTCTAGGTGTTGGAAATTTATGATAGTTGTGTAGAAAGGCACGGGTTAAAAAGGGTATATGGGAACCTTAGTAAGTAAGTTTTATATACCTCCTGAGATGGAAGGGACGTAGTATATAGAGTTGAATATTATGCCGAGATCGTAGTATTGTATAGTATAGTATAAACCTTGTTAAAGGTGAGTGCTTATTGAGTACGGTTAAGAGCTAATGGGTAGTACCACTCCACTTTGAGGTATTAGGATGTGGAGTGATTCACAATCCTAGGTTAAGGTTGGTAGTATCGGTTATATCTAAATTTTGAGGATGAAATTCAGTTGTAAGGGGGGGAGTATGTAATAACCCGCACTTTTATGGAAAATTAAATTTAATAATTAAGTAGAAATTGGGAATTTGAGAAATTATCATGAATAGTAATTTTTGGAGTTCTCAAGGATGAAATGATTTTCAACGTGTATTCTATTTAATCTTGGGATTAAGTAAATGAGTCGAAGTAATTTAATTATATGTCGCACCAGGGTAAAGCGACAGAGGATAGAATTTTAATGGAAATACCGTATTAAGTTGTGTTGGGATGAAATAGTGAATTGTGGTCAAGTACCTCAGATGGAAATTTTGATTGCGCGGTTGGTTTCAGAATGGACGAGATAGTTAAAATAGAGTATCCGGAGGTCGTATTTGGGTTTCGAGAATTTTTGGACCAGTAGGGACTCGTAATTGAGTAAACGAGTCATTTTTGGGTTTATAAGGGACAAGCCCTTATTTCTTTCTTATAAGTCACGAGAGAGAGAGGATGAGAAAGAAAAGAAAGAAGAAAGAAAGAGAGAAAGAGGAGAAAAGAAGAGAAAATTGGGGATTCCGGCCAAATTCCGTCAGATTCGACTCGAGGTCGTCGAATTTCATCCTCTAAGCAAGTGTATACTTGCTTTATTTCATTTTGTGCATTTATTTCATATTATAGTTGGTAAACTATATGATTTTGGGTTAGAACCCCTAAAATAAATTTGGTGAAATTTGAATATGAGTTTACATATTGATGTAATGTAAACTCTTAATGATTTCTAGTGTTAAATCCATGTAAATGGATTGAAATGGGTTAAAATGACAAGTTGGGATTTTTATGGTTTAGGGTTTAAATTTAAGAGAAATGGTTTAATACCCCAAATAAATTGATGAGTTAGTTGTAAAACATAGATTAGATGTTTATTGAGTTGTTAGATGAGCTTAGAAACAACAAAAATGGAGAATAATTCAGGTTTGGATTTTTTTAAGAAGGTGAATAGTGACCTGCGTCTTATCTGAATCAATTCGGCCAGGGCAAATTGATTCTTCTCTTGGATGAACATTTTAGATCTTTTCGATACGATCGCGTGGGCGCTGACCGCGTATTTTTCTGATTGTTTTTGGATTTATAGTGATTTTTCTAAAGAAAGTTGTCCCAGATCGAAATAATTAGTTAAAAATTAAGCCTAGAATAAATTGGAGATAAATATTAGGGTTTCTCAAATAGATTGTTATGACCTCTAAAGGACTTTAGGAGATATGAAAACTTTGGGTTTGTAGGAATAAATCCGAGTTATAATTTAAATGGTGATTGGATTAAATTTTGGGTTTTTGGGTTATATATAAAACCCTAAGTAGATTTGGGGCCGAATCGATTCGGACAGGCCGAATCGATTCGGTAAGATACAGTTTGAAAGTAGAACCATTTTGAATCGATTCGGAAAGGCCTACTCGATTCGGTACCCTGCGAATCGATTCGGACAGGCCGAATCGATTTGGTATTGGCAGACTTTTGAGTTTTTCTCCTTTTAAGTTTAGGGAGATTTAAACTATGGGTTTGGAGATTATTATCGGTGATTCTAGATATGATATTAGGACTCCTAGATAATGGGATTGAGGGTGAGTAAACCCCCGGATAAAAGAAGGAACCTCGGATTAATTTAGTGTACGATCTGGGGTATGGGTTTAATGAATGCTTGGGAATACTTTTGGGTTAAGTATTGTGAGTGTTCGATTACTCAAATGTTATTATTAGTATGAATTGGTACATTCGGGTTTATGTACAATTCCTTAAATATTGATTAAGGGTGATGACTATTTAAGAGAGTAAATACTTGTATATTATTATGTGATTGGCAATTATGGCCATTTATATATATTCGAGAAGTAATATATAATATATATATACTATGTGATTAAAGTATATATATTATATGATACGGATAAGGATGTATATATATCTATATGTGATGGTGTATATATATGCGAAGCATACCTCCTCTAATGTTATCATTGGGAAGTTGCGTGATGAGGGTGATCATCCTGGCTCGAGGAGCAGAGTGTGGATATTCCCCAGGTCATAGTCGTCCATGTTTGTATTATGTGATATACATTTTTGGGATGAGACGTGGTGGGTATGTTTCGTCTCATTGCTGGTTAGGAGCTATGACTGCTCCCCGGACATTGTGATATATTTTTTCCATGAAGTAGGTGTCGTTTAGTCCTACCGTTGGTCCCCAATATGCTACGTGAGTCGGGCATTGGAAGATGATAGCATTAAGAGACAACATCCTCGAGTTATAGCTCGGTGGAATTGTTATTATACTGGTGTATTGTATATTACTTGTGTATGAGAACAAGGTAATATATCTCTACAAGAATAAAGAGATAAAAATGAAAAAGGATAAATTCTTAGTCCGAGAGATATATCCAGATGTGCAATATAAAAAATGAATATAAAGTAAACCTTAGTCCGGGAGATAGATCCGGATGTGTATTATAAAGATGAATATAGAGTAAACCTTAGTTCGGGAGATATTATCTAGATTTATATTGTAAGATGTATATTAGAATGAATATAATATGTATATTATTATCTAAGTATATTTATATTCATGTTGTGCTAAGGGTCTAATGGATCTCGACGATCGACCTTGCCAAGTAGTAGTGTATAGGGTTTGGATTTCGCTTCGCGAGACACCCCACACACGAATGTGGCATAGCGTTGAGATTATGGAGAAGTTGATCCCTTTGTACTTGGGTTGTTTATGATTTCTATAGCTTGGGGGTGATGGATTAGATTAGTTAGGCGGGTAGCTTAACTAGGATGTTTTAGATGAGTGCGTTAGGCGCGCACTATTAGAAGAGGGGTGAGGGGTATCTCATTGGAGTGCGATACCAATTTAAATATGAGATAAAACACTTTTTTTTCTAAATAAAGCATTTATGCACAAAATATTTTCACAACTCGGGCTCTGACCCGTTTCTATATGTTTTTTCTTTCGCTATATATTGTGTATATATATAGGTGTCCAGACACATGGACGCTTGGATGATGATCCTTTCGAGTCAGACGTCTGTTGCAGCAGGTGTGGATGCATGCAGGTTTGATTTAGACGCTTATATTTTTGTGATCTAGATTGGAAGCATTGTAGTTACTCTCGGGCCGAAGGTCCAAATTGCTTTTATTTATTCTTTTTCCGCCCTTTAGCGCGACATTCGATTTGGTTGTATTATATTTGAACTGAGTGTTCGGTTATTTTATCTCTTTCCAGTTTCATCTATATAAATTGTGTGGATGTTTTAATTGTGTAGTTGTTTAAAAAGATTAGTTAAGTAAAATTTTGACTCCAGCCTAATAGGTTATTAGTAATTAAATTGGTTTTCGATAGTGAAGCTGAGAATGATCCATATGCGACTCCTGTTTTAATTTAATATAGGAGTGATCACCCGATATTTTATTAGCCGGGTTGTCACAGCATCTTATCTTAGGCCCATCTTGGTAAGCCCCACAAAGTCCCTCGTGGACTTCTGATATAGTTGTTAAATATTCATACTTATTTAAGAATTCTAGTATCATACAATTAACACCTCTTATGAATAGTTTTCCAGCATATATAGCATGATTAGGTGCTCTTAATCTGACAGTACTATCACTCTTATTATTCTCGTAAGTAAGATATTCAGGTAATGGTTTTCCCTAATCTTCTTGAATATCAATATTCTCAATTTCAACTGACGAACTCCTATTATGAAGTAGTGATAAGAACCATCAACAGAACAAAGCTTTAATTTTTCTTCTAACTTGTCACAAAGATTAAAACCTAAACCTTTTCAACAATTTCATTAGCTTCTTTATTTAGAAATTTCGGAACATATTTATGTGTGACTTCATTAACTTAGACATAATATTCAAATCCACTTTGTTGGATAAGGTTAAATCATAACGAACACATCTATATTCACCAATTAATTATATTATAATTAACTGGAAATCACCAAAAATTTCTATTACTGAAGCATTACAGTTTCAAAGAACTTTTAGGTCTGTCATCACAACCACATATTCCACTTGATTATTGGAATATGTTTTATCTTTTAAGTTGTATCCATGCTTCGTTTTAATATGCTCAGGGTCAATAACGACCCCTATTCTTGACATTATGTTGATCTTCAACCCATCATTTTATAACATCCATGGACTTAATGATATATATATATATATATATATATACACCTTTATGTCTCATCCTCACATGGATAATCTTCCAAGAAATTAGCCAATGATTGGATTTTTACTACTCTTTGAGGTACATAATGTAGGAAAAACTCAGATAGAGCTAGCACCCATTTACTAATTCTATTACGCTAAATAAGTATAGTTAACATGTATTTGATTAAATCAAACTTCAAAATAACAAACACCTCTCTAGAAAACAAACAATTTCTTAATTTCATCATAGAAAAATACAAAGCCGAACATAACTTTACGTTATGGAATATCCATATTCACGTTCATTTAGAAACCTGCTAAGGTATTTCATAAATTTTTCTTTGTGGTTATCGTAGTCTTCAGCTAATAGAATTCCAATTAATGCATCAGAGGCTAATTTGTATAACTTTAGCGACTCGCCTTCTCTTAGAGGTGCCAAAACAAGTGGCTTAACAATATATCTCTTGAGCGTTTTGGAATTCTACCCATGGTCCTCCTTCCAATCCATATTTTCTTATTCTTTTATCTTTAAGAAATAATAAAATACTTTAGGATTTCTTGCTACATTGGATATGAATCTATGAAGGAAATTAACTTGACTCAAAGCCTTTGTAAATCCTTCTAATTTGTAGGAGTTATGCTCTAAATTATTGGTCTATATTTATTATGATCAACTTGTATTCCCTTTTGGTCTATCAGATACCCTAGGAAATTTCTTGTAGAAACTTCAAAGGCACGTTTTAAAGGATTTGTTTTAGGTTGATAAAACTCCATCCTTTTAAAATATTTTTTAAAATGAGTTATATGATCTCTTACTACTTTAAACTTGACAATTATATCATCAATAGAACACTCCAAAAATGTCCCAACCTTATCGTAAAAAATGGTATTCATTACCCTTCGGTATATGGCTCCTTCATTCATTAAACCAAAAGGCATATTTATCCATTCGAAGGTTCCAAAATTACCAGGATGCTTAAAAAGAAATTTTATGCATATCTTCTTTAGCTATGCATATTTGGTTATAACCAGAATGACCATCCATAATAAACATGATAACATGATCAGTTAATCTATTAACCAATAAATCTACCATCGTCTTCGGATATTCATCCTTTAGAGTGGTTGCATTTAGATTTCTAAAATCGATACACACTCTGAACGTGTCAGTTTTCTTAATAACTAAAACTATATTAGAAATCTATTTATTATACTTAGAAATTCGAATAAATCTAGACTTCAACAGGCCTTATATTTCTTCATTTACCTTTGTTATCACTTCCGAAGTCATTTGTCTTGGCAAGTTCTTGATAGGTATATAGCCTTGTTTGATTAATGGTCTATGTTACACAAATTTTCTGTCCAAATCCGGTGGCTCATCATATTCTCAAGAAAAATAGTCCTTGTATTGGGGAAAAAAATACTACAACTACTTATTGGTCTTCTTTACATAAGTTGGGCTGATATAGGTAACTCTATTATCTTATTCAATTCCCAAAATGATTTATATGAAAGGATCTGGTTGATTCACCATTAGTTCTTCATATATTATTAATTAGATTGCTAACTCACAACTATCTTGAAGATTTTCATCCATCACATAATCTTTGAAGGCATTATTAGCCCAATTGATGGTATTTTCTTCACCAATTCTAGTGCTCAATTCCAAACTCTAAACTTATATAGAACCATTATCAAACTTTCATTGGTGTGCTCAATATCAATGCATGTGGTGTTCATTAAACAATTATTTTCTTTTCTTTAGATGGTCCCATCAAACCAAAAATAACTCAACCAAAACCTCATTGAGACCTCTCCCTCTAATGCTTTTGGAAAGCATCTACCTTCACTGGTCCCGCATTCTTTTGGTAAAGACATGCCTCCACATAATTGGAGATAGTTTAGAAATAAAATTGATTAGCTTACATCTCCCCCACAATCCCATCCTTTTTTTTTATCAAAAGCAGGTGTTGATGCATATAAGAGAGAATACATTTGTTAAAGTGAATACAATCGCTCCTAAGTAATGCATTAAATCTTGGTTTTCCATCAATCTATAGAAAGTAGTGTTGGATCTTCTTATGCGTACTTCAATTTCAATCGGGAGTACAAATTTGCTCAATTTTTATCCCTAACAAAACTTAAGATACTTACTTGAGTCTGCACTAATTTGGTGCTTTATTTTTTCTTATTTTGGAAATCATGGAATATGCATCATATTAACATACACACTATTACCTATAAATATTTTATTAATTAGAATTTTATTTATCCAATTTATTATAAAGAAAGATTTGATATGATTACTCATATTCTTACTAACCTCTTCCAGCCTATATGTTTTATCTAGAGTAAATATAAATAAGTCAAAGTAGTCTACCTCTACTTCTCCTCTTCATCCACCTCCATCATAGGGACCTCCTGTCCTTCTTCGTCTTCAAAACTCTTTGAGAGGATCATATCCATGTTGACTGGGATTTTTTAAGGAAAAAACCCAAATTGGATTAAGTAATGTTTCTCAACTTCCTGAACAGGTTCTATGGCATCCACTTCCAACATATCCTCCTTTTCTTCTTCACCAAAAAACTGTTTCTATATGAACTATCCCAATCAACATTCATGCCTTTTTCTAACTCCTTGGGTCTTTTAACCAATAAGTCTAAAGAGGATACCCTCTGGTTTTCTGTGAAACCTTGGACTTGGCTTTAATGATGAAGAAATAAATCCCTTTAATACAATGGAACACAGAATCTAATCCCTCTTGTTAGGCTTTGTACTTCCTTTGGATTCTTCGTTGTTAGGTATGTGAAATTACTAGACCTCTTCCCTTAGACTTTGGTGTCTGCACTAAATGCCACATACAAATGGCTTCTTGTTGAGTTTTGACTTCCGTTGGCTTCCTTGGATACTCATTAAAATGTTGTTCAACCTTTGGGTATTGTATGGCAAACCAATCATGCACCACTTTCACTAATGGGATTGACTTTCGATTTTTTGTACGTCTTGTATTCTCCACATATTGACGTGATTTGGTCTCTTTGATGCGAGGCATGATATGTTGGTTATTTCAAGGCATATTAGCATTACCCTGAGGGTAATAAGGCCCATAGAATGACCTCACCTTTCTAAAGGCCTTGCTTTGAACTTCCTTTTAGCTTTAGAACATTAAGGCTTTGACAACATATACATTATTCCCATTATTATTATTATTTTTTTAGTTGTTGATTTCCCTTCAAATCCACAAATTAGCACAATTATGCATAATGCTCCCCAAACCTTATTCATAGGTGGTTCATAACCTTCTAGTCTGGATCCTCAGTAATTTCATACTTCAAAGCCTTAGATTCATATTTTACTCTTTATTTTAAAATTCAAAATGCCCCATATTGCTTGGTAGTTGAATGGATTCCATGTTTGATCCCATTTCATTGACATTGGGAAATGGGTCTTTATCCCCATCCATAGTATTTTTTTTCTGACCCATGGAATTTTATTTTCTCGCTCCTAATTAATTCTTGAATCATCTCACGAAACATATAACAAGCATTAGTTGAGTGGGAGAAAACATTGTACCATTTGCAATCATTTTCCCCTTTTTATCTCATTATTTTTTTTTATCATCATTAGGTGGTTTCAACATTTTAGCACTTAATAGATTATCAAAGATCTCATCATCCTTAGAAACGTCGAATGATTACTTTTTTATCCTTCCCTTTATTTTAGGTGCAAAAGAGTGTTATTATGTCCTTTTGAACCGATGGTTCAACGACTATAGTTTCAGTTCCTATAATATCAACAACATATATTTCAAATCTAGGATATTTGTAATATGTCTTGAAAGAAGAGGTAATCCTTCCATGTTCTTCTCATAAAAGGGACTCATATCTAAAAATATTGTCAGTTAACACTAACAAATCTCTAAACTTCTTGGCATAAAATTTCTTTTAAAGTCTAAATTCTATTCCATTGTCTGCCAATTTCACAAATTCATACTCACGTTGGACTATTTTGTATTTATTCCTAGCCCTTTAAACCTATTTATGAAGGAAGTTCATTTTCATTAATTTTTGGCTCAGTCTATATAAATCAATCATAGAAATTCTTGGCCCAGTTTGGAATAATTATGCATGGAACATGTCTTCCATTTGTTGCTAAGTCTAAACAAAGTTTGGTTGTAAACTTATGAACCATGTGAAGGTTGCATCAGTGAGTGAACTGGAAAATAAGTGCAATTCTAAATACTCATCTGTACTAACATCTTCACATTGACAAGTGAATCTAGCAATGAGTTCCATTGTTCACTGACTTCCAACTTTTGCAAAGAGGTTAAAGTTTGGGAATTTCAACCCTTGTGGGACTTCTATCTTATCTATCCACTCATGATATGTTTTTTTTATAAACTGAAGTTTAAACCCCTCAAGCCATCTGTCCACATATTTCATGAATGATATTCACGATATCATTTCTCCTAATTCCCGAGGTAGTTACTTATTCTGTGGAGAAATAATTTTATTTATAAAGGGAACTTGTAGCACTAGTGGTAGTAGAACTTGTGGAGGCATATTTCATTATGTTGGATAGGCTAAAGGCGGAGAAAGTTGGGGGATTTGGTTGTCAAATCACCTATTATTCCATAACCCATGAGTTCTTGTTCAAACATATGATTACTGATAACCCCATAGTTCGAAGCACTTGGAAAATTTAGATTTGAATCATTTGTGGATTGCCTAGTTCTCCCTATCACTGGGACAGATGTCCACCATATTGGATTATTATAGCCCAATTGTTAGGAGGTGTTAGATTTTCTTGAACTCTTTATTAGGTTATTAATACATAGACCATTGGTATTAGGGTATTCTCTTATCCTTAGGTTATTATCAAAATTAGTTTCACCGGTGTTAGGCTTGTAATAGATATGATGGTAAGGAATGGGTTGAGTTGTTAGGTTTACATCAATTTTTTGTGCATATCTTTAACCATTAGACAATGCATTAGTAAGTGTAGACAACCTACTTGTCACTGTGGTGATCATAACGTCAATGTTCTAGATTATATTCCAAATATGATCAAACCTTGATTTAGTTGGTTGGTCAATTGGTCTTGGGAATTTGTGGATCCACCACAAACTAGTGTATTGCGAATATTTGTTAGCTCTTTGAGCTGTTAGCATATTCAAATCTTGACTTTGAGAATTTGGTCCTAACTTATGAGTTTTCTCAACCACTATTTTCTTTGATGTGGTAATACATTAGCTCGTTGAGCCAATTTCACAAACATTATCAATTACATCATTGCTTCCACGTGTCCTAGCCATTTTAAACAAGAATTCATCCCTAATTATCCCACTAGGCATGCCAAAAATATATTTTGTGGTTTTCACTTGGATTAGTTAATAGGTTTAATTTTAAGTTCGAGCGTATTAGGCAAGGTTAGGTTCTTTTCAACCAAAAAATCTTAGCCTTGTAATAGTATCTGATGACTATGTACTGTTTAGTGCTTCAATTAACAAAGCATGTGCTTCCCTTAGGGAAAACATTGATGTGAGTGATAAATTATTAAAATTAATTAGAACAAAAGAAGTTCTAATGTACATGAACTAAAATAAAAGTTAATGTGCGAAAATATAGGATTATACTACAAAATGTAAAGCAATAAAGTAAAAGAAACCAAATCGAAAGGCAAGAAAATTTCAATAAACTTGAAAGAAAGTTACAATCTACCTTATAATATATTTCGAATGAAAGAAAACAATACATAAACCAAATGAAAAGAAAATAAAAGAAACAAAAAACTAGTGAATGTAGTTTTTGTTGAGGGTTCCCTATATTTCTTTGTCTCCTCGTTGATTATTTAAAGAGTTTCTTGTCATGCAATATAATTTCTTTGGTAAATACTGGGTGGTTATTCATTAAAATATTTTCGCCTAGGTGCACTAATGCTGCATGTAGAATGTTTTCCTCTTTTTTCTACACTACATTCAAACTATGACACGAGTCATGTATGTATGCTTTCGATTGCTTTAAGCTTGTGTATTATAGATTGGTTAATATTACTGGCTTATAATCCCATGTGATAATACCTCAGTGGTCCGTAATAATGTTGTGTAAACAGATAGTGGAATTCTTTCATATTTTTTAATTTAATTAATTTTATTGTTATCAATTTTCAAGCTTTTCCTTTTATTTTTTATTATTTATTTATTTATTTATTGTATTTATTTTATTTTTTCATAGGTAATATGCAAGGAACTTGATTAATATATTTAACGAAAAAAGTATCGAACCAAACTCAATTAACTAATTTACTAAAGTCATCTAAGAACTACTGATATATAGAACATATGTTTAGGTTTGGTAGTGTCTTAAATATGTTGCGCCAACCCACGTACAACATTAACCATACCATATCACCACATCATTTATGCACATGCATACATTATGAGGATACTGGTAAGTTCATATGGTATGGTGAAATCTTGTTTTGACACTCTTTAAGGATTATGTAAGTAACATTATTATTGGGTATGATGTAAAGTTTTTTAATTTTTGATTAAAAAACAAAGTGTTGAATTTTTTTTATTAAACATATCAGTATTTAATGCCTCGTTCGAATGACAACTTCCTATGAGAAGAATCTTGAACTTCCTACAAGAAGCACTTTTAAAAATATGCTTCTAGATTTGAGTGAATACTTTTTATAGGGAATGAAGTGTCAAACTCTTGAAGAAAGAATTCGACATATTGTTGGATTATTATATTTTTTTACTAAAGACAAAAGAATAATCTAAACTTTTCATATTAGTTCATAAGAAAAATTCTTTATTTTCTTATTCATCTCTCTCTCTTTATATTTGTTTATAAGCAAATAAATCATAACACACAAGCGCGCATACGTACATGGGTTCTCCTATGCACAAAAATACACACACACAAACACACACACAACCAGTCTCCCCAACAAACCTTGTTAAACATTACTAAAAAATTATTCCAATTTTAAAAATATTATTTTTAGCCAAGCTTGGTGGAAATCATATACAAAGAGAAAATATGTTCTACAAAAAATTCCAATGATATATTCAATTGAAAAGTCAGAGAGATAATGATAAAAAAATTAGATGGTTTAAAATACGCATATATATATATATATATAATTTCCATTTTGTCCACTTTTGTATTGAATTTTTTGATGAACTTTTTTCTATTGATGATCTTTTGATTATGGAGGTCATCCCCATAAACTTTGATTAAAAATGTTTTTTTGGTATTAAAAAAAAATGGTACGTTTTTAGCTATATTTAATGTGCATGTGTATGTGTGCGTGTGTGCGGGGGGGGGGGGGGGGGGGGGTGTATTACATTTATCTTATTTTTTCCTGTAATAAACGATTTTCCACTTTTAACCCCTTGTATTTCTATGGTTTTTATAGCGTAACATTCCACTTTATGTGTTTTTCAAGATAATTAAATATCTTAGTGTAACATGTTTATATACGATATGTAAAATGTCTTGGCCTGTAATTTTTTTATTATAATAGGTTTAGTAATTCAATTTGTAGAAAATTATAATTTACCATTCAAATTTAGTAAATATGCACGCCGTCGTATTATTTATAATTGGACATGTTACAAAATAAACCCGAAACTTTGGGGCGGTTTCATTGTAAGACAAATTCTTTAAATTTTTGCAATGTTAACACATGATAGATTTTGCAATTTAAACTAATTGGCAAGCCCTAGTAAAAGATTTGATAGACATGCACAATCAGCAACCTTAATGGCCGAAATTGACGTGACACCCCGCTTATTTTAATCATGGGTGATCAATCCTTTAATAAAATAAACATGAATATCATTTGGTTCATTCTTAGAAGCACCTATGTTAAATTATTAACCACCTATGTTAAATTAAGCCGGTTCTAGATTTTATCTTTCATTAATATATAGAAACATGTAGAAATAAAATTGTATAAACCATTCATGCAACAATAGAAGTCTAAACCACCGGAGGGTAATATAGATAAATGATAAATACTGAATAAACCATCGGCTCAAAAACAAACATCCTAATTATAAGTCTAACTAAAAAGAAAATGATTAAAAATACAGAGTCTGATAAATAAATATGAAATAAATGTCTAAAGTGAACGGACAACATACCCGATTGAAATAATTGAAGGGTCTACTTAAGTCCTGCATACTTACACAAGTGCTACAACTATGTATCCCTGGAACGAATCATCATGCTTGACATCCTTGTGGCTGGACACCTAAAAGTGTTTGGAAAAATAAATTTGATACAGGTTAGAGCCCAAAACCTTTGAAAAATATTTAACAAGTATTTAAATTGTAATTAAAAATAATTATTAGATACGCACGTTAGTTTCACATAAACTCCCTTGAGTTCCCCACCTCTCAACTATAGTGCACACCTAACATTTGCTATTTTACCCACCTAGTTTTACTACCCGACCCAACTAGATATAATAAATATTTAACTAACCACAACAAGTTTAGATCACCCATACCACCCATACGATACGCTACCGTATAACCGATAATTAATATTAATCGAATATTATTATTGAACTGTTTATTAAGTTTATCTTACTTAAGTTACTTTTAGACATACAATATCTAACTTTTCTACCTTTACACAAAAATAGAATAATCACACACATATATATATGAGAGGAGGGTGTTTTACTATTTCAATGGATCAACGGATGCGATCGAATTTTTTGAGACGATATAAGGGTATGAGGTTGTGCCATGTCACCATTTATCCATTGTGACATGGCAAATGGTGAGAAAACACGGGTCAATCTTTAGACAAACCCTACCATCACTCAATATTTCAAACGCCGCACATTTCAGCTATCCCGTTTTTCATTTCCCCACATGACAAGAACCTTATTCCAAACCCTCCAATCCCTTGACCAAACCACGCTTCCTCCGCTGCTACAACCAACTACCATCACTACAGACAGCTACGACTCTGCCACCCTCTGTTTAGACCGATCCCTTAAGCCATCCGCGAGATCCGGGGGATGCTTGACCCACGTCGCAAAAAAACTGTTCAAAACCTCCCTGATCTATGACGACAACATTTTCAGTGTATGATTCTTAATTTTTTTACCCTTAATTTCAATGTTTTTTTTACCATTAATTTCAATGTTTAAATGATTCTTAGTTATTTTTTATTGAAATTTTAGTGCTCATTTGGTGGTTTCTTTTTTTCTTTTCTAGTACTAACTCGATATTCATGGTATGACCTCTATAATTTATATTTGAAATTTTAGGGTTTTGGGGTTGAACTTTTAGGATTTTTGTGTTTGTCAGTTTTTATCTGTTGATATGGTTTGTATGGGTCTTATTTGTTAAATATTCTATTTGTTTGCTTTTTGATATTTTCCTATCTACTGCATGTTCAAAGTTTTCAAACATGGTTTTCATGATGAGAAAGTTATATCTAGGTGGCCTTGAAGCTATGATGCTAAAGTGACACTAAAACATGTATATACATCAGATTTCAGTTTATATATTAGCTTTTATCTAGAAAATATTCAATTATATCTTAAGGATTTGTGTTGGTTGTTTTTTGTTTTTTTTATGGTGGAGGTGGTGTGGTTTTTTGTGTGTACACGGGGGTGTTAAGGTGTTATGTGGTGTACGATATGGGTTAGATGTTTTTGGGTTGGATACTTATGCATCTTGGGTGTGGGTATGTTTTTTTTTTGGTGGTGGTGGTGGTTAAGGTGGTATCGTGATGTCCAATATTGGTTCGATGTTGGGATGTAAATTTATGCAATTTTTTGCAGATTAACCACTAATTTCAATCGTATCCAATTGTAAGGTATAATATTTCGTCCCTTGAACACTTTAATTTGGGTTGTGTTATGATTTATTACTTTTTTTATAATCAGTATGGGTCATCGCTTGTAAAAATGGGACTTTCGACTTCATTTATGTGGTATTAAAACCCATTGTCTCGCAAAGGTATACATCTCTTCCAACTTTTTGGAGCAAATGAAGTCCCAAATTATGCGGAATTAGTAAATGATTTTATTCGTTAGCTAAGGATTGGAGTAAATTATCTACAAGGCCTTGAAATATGAGTTCTATTGATATATGCATACTATGCATGCTATTGAGTTAATTTCGATTTGTTTTAGTGCACCAGTGGATTGTGGGCTTTAGTATGAATATTATTTTGTCTCCGATTATTTTTAATTGTTATGTTTTTTTTCCTAATGTTTTATAATCTAGGTTTTTGAAAGAGGCTCTTCAAAATCTTTTTTTTTAAAGTAGGGACATCACACATCAAACTAAATTAACGATTTTGGTTCTTAAATTAAACATTTAAAACTCTTTGATATTCTTTTTTTTTTTCTAATTATTTTTCCTTTTGCATAACTAACAATTTTTCTTTTTAATTCTAGGTAAACTGTTAGGTGTTTGGATATCTATTTCTCCTAAAAGCATGGTCAATGTATATTCGATTGCTCTATTAGGTTCACCTCAAAAAATCTTACTTTTCCAAAAATCTCTCTACCGACCTTATAAAAAACAACGAGGGTAGGATCATGTAATACCCCATGATTTTTGGACTGATAATTTAATTTATTTTGGAGAAATAAATCTTTATTTAGATCAGAGAATTTTTAAAATTTACCAATTGAGGTCAAAATTTGAAGATGATATGAAGTAATTCGTATGATGATTCGGAGTGCGCGGTTGACTCCGGATGGGTCAAAATAGTCAAAATGACTGTCCTTGGGATTTATTTCGGTTCCAGAAGATTTTAATTTAGTTGGACCTGAATTGGAGTAAACGAGTCATTTAAAGTGTGTATTATCATTTAAAATTGGGATTTAGGATTTAAAGGCTTAAGAGGCTTACAAAATCTGCCAATCTCATTTGCGAGAAAGAGAGAGAGCTGGAGAGAGAGAGAGAGAGAGAGAGAGAGAGAGAGAGAGAAAACAACTTGGAGATTTTCGGCCAATACGCGATCTCCAGGGCGATTCAACCTCTACAACTTCGAGGAAAGTGTTTAATCTTGCTAAATAATTCATATGTGTATTTGATTTCATGAATTGTGGATAAAAATATGGATTTTGGGTATAAATATCAAAAACTAGATTTTGTGGGTTAAATCTTGCATTTGATGTTTAAATAGGGATTTAAGGGAGTATAATGAGTGGAGTTGTTATATATATGAGCTTTGATATTAGAAATATGATTTGGGTTGAAGATTTATATTTGGGAGATGATATATTTGGATTTTGGAAATTTAATTTTTGGAGAAAAAATGACCAATTCGTAGCCTGCTAAACAGGCCGAATCGATTGGCCCCCCTTCCGAATCGATTCAGAATGTTGCAGACATACAGGTTTGTGTGAGCGAATTGATTCAAACTCAAAGAGAATAAATTCAACTTAAGACAGACTTACAGGTCCTTTGGACATAATTGATTTGCATAAGGGGCGAATCGATTCACCTTTGAGATCGAATCGATTCGGACCAGACCGAATCAATTCGAAAAGAGGGCTATTTTGCTAAGTTTTTCTAGGGATATTTTTACTCCAATTCGATTGGATTTCTAGATTTGGAACATTCTTATATGATGGTAGAGATATGTTTTTGGAGAATTATTGGGAATTTATCACATTAGGTGATTGTGGGGATATATCAAGTAAGGCTGGGAATGTATATACACAAATGCATTGGAATGTATATACACAAATGGCCCTCATCTTTTCCTGGAGAAGAAGAAGAGGATGAAGCTGCTTAAGATGAATCGTCTATGATGATTGTAGATCGGGTTCCTTATGTTCCTGTTGTTCAGCTTATTGAGCAACTTCAACCAACCAGTACTTCTGTCGAGCAGCTATAATTGCCTTCCGAGCAACCAACCCATTCATCCAAACCTTATGAGGAAGTCATAGGGAACAAGGAGAAGGTGTAAAGTTGCTCGGGCTTTTATTTTGTTATTCTGTTGAATATAACCTCAGACTATGTATTTTATCTTATGATGAAATAAAAATCCGAACTTTGGTTGTTCATCTTGACTTTCTCTTTTACTTGCTATGTCTGCATTATTATTGATTCTTTTTATTTCTTCTCTTTGCTAGGTTATGGCCAAGATGGAGCTCTTATCAGCTCATGACACGTAATTGATGAAGAAATGCAATGACTATTTTAAAGTTGGTTATGCAGATCTTAATGAGGCTCAAATCATTGATATCCTTGGTTCAGATGCTTCTGAACGAGCTGTTGAAGCATATCAATACTTAAAGTTTTTGCTCGATCGTGTTGTTGCCAATAATGTGGCCTATTACGAGATGATTGAAGATCTCCAAGGAACTATCGAGGAACTCCAACAGCAATATAAAGAATCTTCTACCCTTTTGCACCAAGGATACGAGAAAAAATATCAACAATTGAGTGCTGACAATGGGTATGATAAATTCATTTCTGCTTATGAGAAGAAAGAGAGTGTTTGTAATACCCCGTATTTTTGGCGATAATTATTTTTGGGATTAATTAATTTAATGAGAATTAATTGGGAATTAATTCGGATAAAATACTAGCGAGATGTGAGTTGGTATTTGACTATATTGAGTATATATGATGATATATGAATATTGAATTATGAAATTTGTCGTGAGATTGATATACGACAATTTGGACATTTTATTGGGACGCGTGAGACAGTCGCGTCAGGATATAATTATTTTAATCATAAAAGTGAATTTAAATTCTATTAACCGTATGGTCGTTTTGAGTGCGCCAACGCGTCCGGAAGGGTCGAGATAGTCAGAAAACACTAGCCGGGGGTTTAGTTTGGGTCCCGGGGTATTTTTAGGCCATACCGGCAACATAAAGGGTATTTTGGTAATTTTGTATTTTTGGGAATTAAAAGTGACGAAAATTAGTAAATTATATCTGATGTGGATTTGACCCACTAAACCACTAACCAACCCATGTTAACCCAATAGGCCACGTAGGTTATTAGAATTTAGGTTTCTAATTTTTCCCAAAACAAACCCTAGCCACCATAACTATTGGAGAACAAAGCTTGGAAAGAGAGAGATATAGGAGAAAAGCTTGGAGAGAGAGAGAGTTTCATCAAATCGCCATCAAAATCTGAGATTGAATCAAGGCAAGTGGTTTAATTTATGTTTTTATGCAGTAAATGCTTCTTCCATGCTTAGACTATTCAATAATCATAATTAATTGGGAGATAATTGAAAACCCATGAAACTGGAGTTGTTAATAAATTTTGGAGATAGGTTTGCATGTAGAAATGTTATTGGAAGAACGAATTAAGAGAATTATAAGTTTATGTGTTATAAAAGCGGATTTATTTCTGGAAATTGATGATTTATAATCTTAGGGTTTATGTTCTTGAAAAATTGGGGAAAAGTGATGAGACTTGTGATTTGGTGATGTTTAGGATGAATTATTCCCTTAAAACACGTTAGTATGTGACCTTGATATGTTAGGATTGATTAGAGACCTTAAAACGTTGTTGGGACGGATTTTAGAGGAGAATTGAGGAGTAGAAATTGGTGAAAAACGAAAGTAGAAATTCTGGGCACGAAACTGGTCGTTCGTTAGAAGGCCTCCCCAGGTCGTTCGAACGAGCTTCTAACGAGTTGACCAGTTGCTTCTAACGAGGAGAAATTTCGTTCGATACCTTCATTCGAACGAGATGTCGTTAGAAGGCACAGTTCGTTCAAACGAACTGTCTCGTTCGAACAGCCTCGTTCGAACGAGACTTCAAACGAGCTGGCAGTTTAGGCCTTTTTGGCCTGTTTTGATTTTGGGAGTCCCGTAAACTTGTTCGATGATAGAGATAACATTCCTTTGATGATGTATTTGTATACTTGGGACATTTGGGATATAATGAGGAGTAAATTATATAATTGTGGAACGAATCAAATAGACATTTTGAGTCGAGACGTGAGTGCCTACTACGACGTGAGAATAAATTATGGCGTGTATGATTATGAACCGGGATTATATAAATTGTATAAATTATAAGTTGGTACGAGAATGCGATAAGTACTACAATTAAACTACGGTGATTACTAAGATGCGTGTTTACTTAGTATTGATATATGATTTGTGTGTATGACATACCTACCATACTTGCTATCACAGGAGGTTTGCATTCGCTGAGGGCCCTCTAATCCTTGTGTTGCCCGGATTTGGACTGGTTACCTCGATGAACATTGGTCATAGAAGGACTTATTGGGATGTTGATAAGTTTGCTGATCGTGGAAGCGTAGGTATGTGCGTGACCCATGTGATGTGACTGTGTTCGCCTCCATTGTTTGTGATTTGTGTTATCTGAACGATTCCTGAGAGATTCGGAATGCGTGATCCTTATGTACGTGATGTACCGGGATGGATAGCAGAGTATGTGTGCACCGCAGCTTAGTCTCGGGGTGCTTATATTGTATATTTATGTTGTGGAAAATATACACTTTATTATGGGAACTTTCATATGGTATTGTGTGTATAAATTTGGAAAATATAAAATGGATAATCTATAATGAGTTGTGTTGCCTTTATGGGAGAAACTGAATTTACGTTAAGCCCCTATTTAAATGATATCGTTATAATGTAAATGGGAACCGAGTAATAAGAGTAGAACCTATGACAGTCTAGCTAGATATGATGTCACTTAGCTAGGGATTAGTGTCATTTTAGATGGGTACTTACGTTAGAAGTGCACATTTAGTCAAGAGGTGAGAATTTCATGTGAGTGCACGTCCTAACATGTACTTTGCATTTAATGTTTTAAATGTTTTTAAAGCACTTGCGAGTTTTTAAAATATCTCCACATTCGGGCTATGACCCGTTTGCTTTCAAATCTATTTTCTTGTAAAACCATTTTAGGTGCCCAGCCACAAGGACACCACGCATAGGATTCTCATTCCGATGACGAGCTGTAGCTGTTTGTGGAAGTTACAGTGATTTGATTTTAGACGCTTCTATCATTTGGATTCCATGTTCAGTATTCCTCAGTTGTAGGGCATGTTGCCCAAGTTCTATTAGAGACATTTCCGTTTCAGTTTTTCAGACTTTGGCATGTATTAATTCAGTATTCAGTATTTCGTTACATATTTCAGTGGTGGTAATTGTTGTGAGGAGTTTTTCCTCCGGATTTATTTATATCATGTGATGGTTATTCTATTATTTCGTTATGGTGAATGGTGATATTATTCTTGCTTTAAATCTTTTACTGCATGTTTATCAGACTTTAATTAAAATTTGACAACTTACTTTTTAAATACTAGGTGGTTAGTAATAATAAAATGTTTTCGACAGTGATGCTATTAACTGAGCCAACTTGGCATTTTGATTTAATTTAATAAAGGAGTAGCTACCCGGTATTTAATTAGTCGGGGTGTCACAGGTGGTATCAGAGCATCAGGTTCTAGTGTCCTTTAGGATCTGTATGGCTATTATGTTTCCGCTAAGTTTTCTTTGATATAGAGCCCTATATTTTAGGACTGTTGTACTCTTTTTGTGTATGCTTCGTTCTTCAGCTATTTTAAGTTTATAAACTGTGAACTTATAAACTTTATTCTTACTTCAGATGCCTCCACGACGTGCACGACGAGTTCCCAGGGATGCAATGCCAGAACCCCAGCCCGCTCCAGTTCAGGGCATGATGAACGCCGCTGAGGTTGCAGCCATTGTAGCCTAAGCGATAAATGCCGCAATTGCCGTAGTTCAGCAGGCACCACCTCAGGCACCGGTTTCTGCGCCAGTACAAGCAAATGAATTTCCGTCTACTTGGGAACGTGTACGTGACGCTTTTCAGAAAGCGCGTCCGCCAGAGTTTGCAGGTAGCTCAGATGTGGTAGTCTCGAGCCAGTAGAGGAAGGATATGCAGAGGCACTTGAGGATGTATGAGTGCACGAACGTTCAGAAGCATGTACTAGCTACTTTTAAGCTAGTTGGATCTGCACTGCAGTGGTGGGAGTCTATTACCACCGTGGAGGAGAGGGATACTCTCACTATTCAGGACTTTTGGGTGCGGTTCGACCGCAAGTACTTTCCGTCAGCTGTTCACACGAAAATGAGGAGGAAACTGATGAATCTGAAGCAAGAGGGTAAGACTGTGGCCGAGTATGAGGCCGAGTTCACGAATCTGTTGAATATTGTTCCGAATGAGATACCGACAGAAAAGAAGAAGATTAAGAAATTCACCGACGGGTTGACATGGAGGATCCGTCAGCACCTGTTAGGGAACCTTTCGTTGGCCACTTATTCTGATGTGGTTAACGCTGCTTTGTTACACTTCCAGGATCACCGCTTTCATATGGCTGAGGGCAAGAGATCGGGAGAGTCTATCCATCAGGGCAGGACTGAAGGACATGGTGCCAGTGGGGCACAATCTGTTCAGGGGAAGAGACAGGGTGAGCAGGGTTCCCAGCAGGGGGATCAGAAGAGATTCAGATCAGGGAATTACAGGCACGGACAGGGAGGTTTCCGTCAGGGCCATCAGGGCCAACAGGGGCAGAATGGGCAGCAGTTTCAGCAGGGCCAGCAGGGCCAAGGGAGGAACGGTAATGGCCACCAGGGCCGGGGACAGCAGGGGCAGAGAGGAGGGAACTTCCCAGGGAAGTGTTATGTTTGTGGTAAGACTGGCCATAAACGACAGGATTCAGCAGCAGCAGCAGGGTGCTCGCCAGGAGCCGCAGAGGCCTATGTTTCCCGCCGCTCTCCCCGCTCCGCCACAGATGGCAGCATTGCCACCCATTCCAGCAGTCCCAGCTCAGCAGGGGCAGCTACAGTATGGACGTGTCTATAATGTCCACCAGGCAGCAGTTCCACAGGCACCGCCCGCGATTGAGGGTACGTTTCCTATCCATGGCACTATGGGTCGGGTATTGTTTGATACGGGGGCTACACATTGTTTTATAGCTACACATTTCGCGAAAGCCTTAGGGTTGTTAGCTACGGCAGAGAGCATAGTGACGTGTGTAGACTCACCATTGGGGAGTGGGTCACTTATATTCGTTATATGCCGGGGAGTGGGGGTAGAGATTGGTGGTTTTGTATTACCTGCAGACATGTTGGTATTAGATACGCATGTGCACGATGTGATTATCAGTATGGATTGGCTCGTAGCTTATAGGGCCATGATTGATTTCTTTAGCGGGAGCATTCACTACACCAAATCTGTCCATTTGTCAAGGTCATTGACCTTGACAAATTCACCTTGTCAAGGTCAATGACCGTGACATTTCGAGGCGAGACAACTTTTTTTGTCATGATCGTGTCACGGTCATTGACCTTGACAAAAAACTCGCGTTTTGTGTCACGGTCGTGTCAAGGTCAATGACCGTGACACGTTTGTCACGGTTTAGAACCGTGACATAACCATGACCCCAATTGTCACGGTCAATGACCGTGACAAGTCCGTGACAAGATTTGTCGAGGACTTGTCACGGTCATTGACCGTGACAATTCTGGGCAGAATTTAAAAAAAATCTGCTGGGCAGTATGGCCACCGCCACTGCCCAGCAGTATATTTGTACCTGTTATAGCAACATTGTACCTGTTCCAAACATCATATATCCAACACAAACTAAAGATAATGCAAATATATATTCATGACGATATAATCCAAATATTCAAAGTAAAAACAATATACATGACGATATAATCCAAATATAATTAAAATGGACAAACTTAAAAATAATGTTACTAAATGTTTTGGATAAAACTGAGGAGGTGAGTAGGCCACACGACATACGAATTGACGCACCCACTAATATACGTCGTGCCGCATTGTTCGCGCAACCACAATAGGGAGTTCTCCTTCCCGGGTATGACATGCATGACGAGCACCCTGGACTCCATCTCTTGAAGCACACGTCCATGGACTATTCCACCCTCGACGATATTCGGGTCCCTCAACCCCCGCCCTATCCACTGGCCATCAAATACGTCCAATATGAACACGCTCGGCCAACTAATTATCGACAATGGTCTGTTGGAGGCCGTCAAATAGGGAAGTGGATCGTCGAAGTACGAACGTGTCGGTGATGAAGCAGCGAGGTCCACATCCTCGTCATCCTGCGACTCGTCCTCCCGCACCTCCTCCTCCACCGCCTTCTCCTTCCCTTTACCTTTCCCTTTACGGTCTCCACCCAACGTACGCTTCATGAATGCGTACATATCTTGGACTGTCGCCTCCAAACGGGACAGCTTCGCGTCGTGTGAATCCACCGTTCGAGCCAACCCGGTGTCGCTCGTCTCCAATCCGATGATCCTCGATTTGGCCACCCGCGAGCTCACTTCCCTTGTCCTCCCTTTGCGATCAGAGCCAGGCACTTGGCTGAGTGCGTCTGTGGACAAAGATGCCTTGTCGGCATCAGACTGCGACTCATGCACTTCCTTAAGCTTTGCCTGAAACGACAAAAAGCACATGATTAGTAAAATAAGTAAACTAAAAAATTATAACGTAATTAACAATAATTAAACTGTCGGATTACTTACAATCGTGACCGCGACGCTCGGGGACACCTCCTTGTCCTTCCCCTTCTTCGTTCGAAGAGCCACATAAGTATCGAGCCTATGTGGCTTACCCCCTGGCCCACTCCCTACCCCCTGAAATAAAATAGAGTAAAGTAAAATTAGTAAAATTAGTAAAATTAATATCCAATAATATATTTCTGTAGTTATAGATAAATTAAATCTTACTTGCATCCTATGCTCCACCTCAGCGTAAGAGGTCCGGCCGGAGTAGTGCACGTCCGTCTTTTTAGCCCGATTTTCCCTCCCCGATTGGCGAGATGCCAATTGTCGATCCTCGATCTCATTGTCAATTAACTTTTGCCATTGTGCCAATGAGATCGGCTCCTTGGGCGGTACGGATCCGCGCCATTGTAAAATGAACTCTCGTGTTTTTCCAAAGTACCTTGACCGCATATTTTTCTTCCACGTCTTGTGTTGCTCCCTCAACTGCTCCAAGACGGAATCGCGTAGCTTTGGATCCAAGTTGAATTGTTCCTGTCCAACAAATACAATGTTAGTTGCGAATAAATATAAATTGAAATATTCATATAAATATTACCTGTAGTGCCGCCCAAACAGCTAACTTGAGCTCATACGGCACCTCCTTCCAACTCATAAACCCCGGGCCGATGACCGTCTTTAGCAGCTCGAGGGATCTCGCTAAAAGCTCCGACTTGTTTTCGACGGTAATCCCAAATTTTCCATATTTGGGGAGCCTAGCGGCGGAGGAGCCCTCGTCGCCTCCGCTACTACCGAACCCAGACGACATCATCATAAACAACATCATCATCTTCGCCTTAACATCTGAAGGAGACATTTTTGCTGTAAAAAAAATGTTATTAGTACAGATAAAAAAAAATGTTAATAGTACACATTTCGTTTTACCTAATTGAATTAATTGAATTAATAGTACAGATAAAAAAATGTTCCATCTATATTATAACGTATGTGTAAGTTCCGTCAATACCATTTCGTTTCAATTTTGTAATATTATGTTTTTTCCAAATATTTAAAGAGTTATTAAATGGGTGCCCCACCCCCACCCCCACCCACCGCCACACACACACGCACACCTACGCACCTACGCACACACACACACACACACACCCCACCCCCACCCCTACCCACCCCACCCCCTCCACCACCCCCTCCCCCACCACACACCACCACACACACACACCCACCCCACCCCACCCCACCCCCTACAAGTCTAAAGATGTTCTTGATTAAACATGGGAAATCTCATATCGTTTGCAAAAAGTTCATAGATTCTTAATCCCTAGGGTTATGGATATTAAATTTCTTTCACAATTATTTCTTCGATTGCGATGGGTGAAGTTCAATTATACGTTAGAACAATAGATCCTCGCAAGTGGGTCAATCATTGTGTGAATAGGTATGAGATCATAATTTGGAGGAATTCACGTCCAATAAATAATTTGGATTGTGATACCCCTTGATAGACTTATATGTTTTGTTTACCCGACCGATGAACTATTTTATAATCCTATAGAATTAAGTTTTAGAATCAAGGAATTGATCAGATATTCATTAAAATCGGTTAGTAGAACATTTATTTAACCAAGAGGGTATCGAAAACATAACGTGGGGAATCATAATATACCGTAATCAACTTTAATAATAAGAACACATTCTTTCGAGTGATTTATAAATAATTAAATTTGAGTGCAATCATGATTATTTAGTGGAATGAATCGTGATTATAAATGTATAAAAGCATTACATCTCTTGGAATTCCAACCCTTGACCTCCGGATCACTATAACTATGTTTTATCCTTTTCATCAAGGGCAAGGTAGAACGGATTTTGGGATATTCTTATTTGTAAGAGTACCTAGCATTTTGTAACCTCTGAAATCAATACAACAACAGTGGACGTAGGCTTTCTTACATAGCCGAAGCACTTAAAAAAATCACTTTCTCTTGTATTTACCATTACAATTATATATTTTATCTGTGATTATAAAATTAGATCAAGTCTAGTTTTTTTACATCAATACATATTTAATCGTAAGTTTGTTTAATAAAAGTTATTATTCATTCTTGCATTTTTTTATTTTCTCTTTAATTATACTAGCTTAATTATTTAGTAGGACCATGTGAAGTTTATTGTTTTTGATTAATATTGTGTGTAGTTTAAATTCGTTTTTATTTTTCAATATTTCCTAAGAGCTTTAGAAATTCGACATTCATTTAAAATGGCATGAGGGTGTTTTAAACCTTCGACTGTGTTTGAAAACTTATTTTTCTTATTTTGAGCGTGAGTACTTTTCGATGGGTTATACTTTTATTGAATTAATTGATAGTCCATACTTAAAGAGTGTACTTTGAAATTTCAAAATGAACTTTCTAAGGTATTAGAAATTTTAGGTGTCTAAATTTAGAGACGTTAAATGTTATTGTGAACTTAATCGTATTATTTTTCGAATTAAACATGAGGGTCATTTTATTTGAGTTATTAAATCAGGAACGACAAATTTAAATTATTGTACACTATTAGTAAAATGTGGATAATGAATCGAACGTCAGTTTATTACTCGCACACTTGATTATGTCTTTCGTATTTGCATTTTTATTTATTTTAGCTTAGGAATATTTCATCTCTTCTTTAAACTCATTTCGTTTAGTTGGACAATCACAACTATTTTGAATGAAAAATTAATAAATTTTCATGGGTTAGACTCGTATTTACACTCACTATTCTATAATAGTCCGTGGATGTACAATATTTTATAAATTGACAAACAATAACAAAAGTGGACTCTACAGTATTTGATTATTGTAAAAAAATTGTTGACACCACCACACACACACACACACACACCACACACACACACACACACACCAAAAGTGGACTCCACCACCCCCTCCCCCACCACACACCACCACACACACACACACACCCCACCCCACCCCACCCCCTGCCCCCCTCCACCACCCCCTCCCCCAAAACACACCACACACACACCCCGCACCCCACCCCACCCCACCTCCTGCCCCCTCCACCACCCCCTCCCCCACCACACACCACCACACACACACACACACACCACCCCACCCCACCCCCTGCCCCCCTCCACCACCCCCTCCCCCCCTCCACCACCCTCTCCCCCAAAACACACCACACACACACACACACACCGCACCCCACCCCACCCCACCCCCTGCCCCCCTCCACCACCCCCTCCCCCACCCTGCCCCACCCCGCCCCATCCCCCACACACGCACACACATACACACATATATATATACACATACACACATAAATATACACACAAATATATATATAAATGGAAGAGAGAGAGAGAGAAATGGGACCTGAAAGTAGAGAGAGAGAGAGAGAGAGAGAGAGAGAGAGGGAACGGTGGGAGGGAAAAAAGAAGAGGGAAAGGGTTTTTGCTGGAAAAGTTGTCACGGTCGTGTCAAGGTAATTGACCGTGACAAGACCGTGACAATTAAATTTATCACGGACTTGTCACGGTCAATGACCGTGACAATTAGTTGTCACGGTCGTGTCAAGGTCAATGACCGTGACATAAAACGCGTGTTTTTTTGTCACTGTCAATGACCTTGACAAGGCTGGCCGGCAGAAAGGTGACAATTTGCCCATTTTGGTGTAGTGATTATTTTTGCCATTCCGGGTCAAGAGATGTTTGTAGTGGCGATGCCTCGCCCAGAGGGAGGCTCGACCGCTCATTTGTATTACCTAGAGGAGGATACCTCTAAGGAGGTTGTGATTCCTTTAGATTCGATCCCAGTTGTCAGGGAGTATTCTGATGTCTTTCAGGAGATACCAGGCCTACCCCCCAGTCGAGAGATAGACTTTGTTATAGACCTATTGTCAGATACGAGACCTATAGCACGCGCACCGTACCGTATGGCTCCGGCAGAGATGCGAGAGCTACGAGATCAGATAGAGCAGCTGTTAGGTCAGGGCTTTATTCGCAGGAGTACCTCACCTTGGGGTGCTCCAGTTTTGTTTGTGAAGAAGAGGGACGGTTCACTAAGATTGTGGGTGGACTACCGGGAGTTGAATAAGGTCACGATATGGAATAAGTATTCGTTGCCTCGAATCGATGAACTATTTGACCAGTTGAGAGGAGCTTCTTTCTTCTCGAAGATTGATTTGAGATCGGGATACCATCAGTTGCGTATCAAGGAGGAGGATGTCTCGAAGACTGCGTTCTTTTCGAGATATGATTCTTACGAGTTTCGAGTTATGCCTTTTGGTTGACCAACGCTCCAGCAGTGTTTATGGACTTGATGAACCGAGTGTTCAGGGATTTCCTAGATCAGTTTGTCATTGTCTTCATCGATGATATTCTGGTTTACTCCCAGACAGAGGAGGAGCACGCCGAGCATTTGAGGCAAGTTTTGCAGACACTACGTCAGAACGAGTTGTATGCAAAGTTTGAGAAGTGCGAGTTTTGGTTGAAGGAGGTCCAGTTTTTGGGACACATTATTTCCGACCGGGGGATATCTGTTGATCCGGGTAAGGTATCCGCGGTGAGGGAGTGGGGACAGCCCATGACACCGACTGAGATTCGTAGTTTCTTGGGCCTAGCAGGATACTACAGGAGGTTCATTCGGGGATTTTCAAAGATAGCGGTTCCTTTGACACATCTGACTCATAAAGGTGTGCCATTCATTTGGAGTGATGCCTGTCAGTTGGCATTTGATGAGTTAAAGGACAAATTGACCTCAGGAACTGTGTTAGCATTGCCGAGACCGGGAGTTGAGTATTTGGTTTACACCGATGCATCTTTGCAAGGACTTGGAGGTGTATTGCAGCAGGAGAGACAGGCCATAGCTTATGCTTCCCGTAAGCTTAAGCCTCATGAGAAGAATTACCCCACGCATGATTTGGAGTTGGCGGCAGTGGTATTTGCCCTACGGATTTGGAGGCACTATCTTTTGGGGGAGAAGTTCCAACTGTTCACGGACCACAAGTCCCTACAGTACCTGTTCACGCAGAAGGAGTTGAATATGCAGCAGCGTAGGTGGCTTGAGTTTGTGAAAGACTACCAGTTCGATATCCAGTATCACCCGGGTAAGGCTAGCGTGGTAGCAGACGCGTTGAGCCGTAGGCCAACAGATGAGGTGGCAGGGGTGTGGAAGGCAAAGTGGAAGGAGTTGGGACACCAGGATGCAGTGGCCTGATCTTTCATGTCTGTGATGACCGTTACACCGCAGATTGTCACGAAGGTAGTACGGGCACAGGCTAATGACTCGTTCTGTCAGGAGCAGATAGTTCGATTACTAACAGAGGGAGCCGAGTCCTATACCGTTAGCTCAGACGGGGGATTACGCTTCAATGGGAGATTGGTGGTTCCGGAAGGGGAGGAATTACGACACGAGGTGATGGCAGAGTCGCACGGCTCACGGTTCGCGGTACATCCCGGAGGGGACAAAATGTACCAAGACATGAGACCGCAGTATTGGTGGAGCGGTATGAAGAGAGATATTGCTGAGTTTGTTTCGAAATGCGCCACTTGCCAGCTAGTAAAAGTGGATCATCAGAGACCGACAGGACTTCTACAGCCGTTGGAGGTCCCGGTGTGGATGTGGGAGAGCATATCCATGGATTTTATCACAAGGTTGCCTACGTCGCAGAGGGGTCACGACTCCGTTTGGGTAATTGTGGACAGATTGTCCAAAGTCGCTCATTTTCTACCCGTAAGGACTGACTACACTACGGGACAGTATGCCCAGCTCTTCATTTCAGAGATTATGAGACTTCACGGTGTGCCCCTAAATATCGTGTCTGACAGAGACAAGATATTTGTTTCGCGGTTTTGGGAGAGTTTCCAGGAGGCCATGGGCACGGAATTGCGGTTGAGTACGGCTTATCATCCGCAGACCGATGGGCAGACCGAGCGCACAAATCAGATGTTGGAGGACATGCTACGCATGTGCATTATTGACTTTGGAGGTGGATGGGAGCAATACCTTCCACTGGTAGAGTTTGCTTATAATAACTCCTACCAGTTCACTATTGGCATGGATCCGTTTGAGGCATTGTACGGTAGGCCTTGTCGTTCCCCAGCATGTTGTTTAGAGGTGGGGGACAACAAACTACTTGGGCCGGAAGTGATTCAAGATACTTCGGCAAGGATTGAGTTGATTCGGAGTCGCATTCGGGTAGCTCAAGACCGGCAGAAGAGTTATGCTGATGCGAAGAGGTCTTTCAGGGAGTTCCAAGTGGGGGACCAGGTTTTCCTCAGAGTATCTCCTATGAAGGGGATTATGCATTTCGGGAAGAAGGGGAAGTTGGCACCGAGGTATGTGGGGCCGTTTCCTATTATTGAGCGGATTGGACCAGTTGCGTATAGACTCGGGTTACCGGAGCATTTATGCCGGATTCACGATGTGTTTCATATTTCCTCGCTAAGGAAATATCTCAGGGACGATTTGGCTCATTCTCACATCGCTTTGGAGGAGATTGATCTACAGCCTGATAGCTCCTACGAGGAGGGGCCAATTGCTATTTTGGATCAAAGTGAGAGGAAGCTGCGGTCAAAGATAGTTCCGTTAGTGCGTGTTCAGTGGCGACATCACAATGTCGAGGAGTCCACATGGGAACGCGAGGATGAGATGCGCGAACGTTATCCAGAGTTGTTTTTATGAGGTACTTTCTAGTTTCGAATGTCGGGACGAAATTCTGTTATTAGGGGGGAAGTATGCAATACCCCGTATTTTTGGCGATATTTATTTTTAGGATTAATTAATTAAATGAGAATTAATTGGGAATTAATCCGGCTAAAAAACTAGCGAGATGTGAGTTGGTATTTGACTATATTGAGTATATATGATGATATATGAATATTGAATTATGAAATTTGTCGTGAGATTGATATACGGCAATTTGGACATTTTATTGGGACGCGTGAGACAGTCGCGTCAGGATATAATTATTTTAATCATAAAAGTGAATTTAAATTATATTAACCGTATGGTCGTTTTGAGTGCGCCAACGCGTCCGGAAGGGTCGAGATAGTCAGAAAACACTAGCCGGGGGTTTAGTTTGGGTCCCGGGGTACTTTTAGGCCATACCGGCAACATAAAGGGTATTTTGGTAATTTTGTATTTTTGGGAATTAAAAGTGACGAAAATTAGTAAATTATATCTGATGTGGATTTGACCCACTAACCAACCCATGTTAACCCAATAGGCCAAGTAGGTTATTAGAATTTAGGTTTCTAATTTTTCCCAAAACAAACCCTAGCCACTATAGCTATTGGAGAAGAAAGCTTGGAAAGAGAGAGATAGAGGAGAAAAGCTTGGAGAGAGAGAGAGAGTTTCATCAAATAGTCATCAAAATCTGAGATTGAATCAAGGCAAGTGGTTTAATTTACGTTTTTATGGAGTAAATGCTTCTTCCATGCTTAGACTATTCAATAATCATAATTAATTGGGAGATAATTGAAAACCCATGAAACTGGAGTTGTTAATAAATTTTGGAGATAGGTTTGCATGTAGAAATGTTATTGGAAGATCGAATTAAGAGAATTATAAGTTTATGTGTTATAAAAACGGATTTATTTCTGGAAATTGATGATTTATAATCTTAGGGTTTATGTTCTTGAAATATTGGGGAAAAGTGATGAGACTTGTGATTTGGTGATGTTTAGGATGAATTATTCCCTTAAAACACGTTAGTATGTGACCTTGATATGTTAGGATTTATTAGAGACCTTAAAACGTTGTTGGGATGAATTTTAGAGGAGAATTGAGGAGTAGAAATTGGTGAAAAATGAAAGTAGAAATTCTGGGCACGAAACTGGTCGTTCGTTAGAAGGCCTCCCCAGGTCGTTCGAACGAGCTCGTTCGAATGAACTTCTAACGAGTTGACCAGTTTCTTCTAACGAGGGGAAATTTCGTTCGATACCTTCGTTCGAACGAGATGTCGTTAGAAGGCACAGTTCGTTCGAACGAACTGTCTCGTTCGAACAGCCTCGTTCGAACGAGACTTCTAACGAGCTGGCAGTTTAGGCCTTTTTGGCCTGTTTTGATTTTGGGAGTACCGTAAACTTGTTCGATGATAGAGATAACATTCCTTTGATGATGTATTGGTATACTTGGGACATTTGGGATATAATGAGGAGTAAATTATATAATTGTGGAACGAATCAAATAGACATTTTGAGTCGAGACGTGAGTGCCTACTACGACGTGAGAATAAATTATGGCGTGTATGATTATGAACCGGGATTATATAAATTGTATAAATTATAAGTTGGTACGAGAATGCGATAAGTACTACAATTAAACTACGGTGATTACTAAGATGCGTGTTTACTTAGTATTGATATATGATTTGTGTGTATGACATACCTACCATACTTGCTATCACGGGAGGTTTGCGTTCGCTTAGGGCCCTCTAATCCTTGTGTTGCCCGGATTTAGACTGGTTACCTCGATGAACATAGGTCAGAGAAGGACTTATTGGGATGTTGATAAGTCTGCTGATCGTGGGAGCGTAGGTATGTGCGTGACCCATGTGATGTGACTGTGTTCGCCTCCACTGTTTGTGATTTGTGTTATCTGAACGATTCCTGAGAGATTCGGAATGCGTGATCCTTATGTACGTGATGTACCGGGATGGATAGCAGAGTATGTGTGCACCGCAGCTTAGTCTCGGGGTGCTTATATTGTATATTTATGTTGTGGAAAATATACACTTTATTATGGGAACTTTCATATGGTATTGTGTGTATAAATTTGGAAAATATAAAAGGGATAATCTGTAATGAGTTGTGTTGCCTTTATGGGAGAAACTGAATTTACGTTAAGCCCCTATTTAAATGAGATCGTTATAATGTAAATGGGAACCGAGTAATAAGAGTAGAACCTATGACAGTCTAGCTAGATATGATGTCACTTAGCTAGGGATTAGTGTCATTTTAGATGGGTACTTACGTTAGGAGTGCACATTTAGTCGAGAGGTGAGAATTTCATGTGAGTGCACGTCCTAACATGTACTTTGCATTTAATGTTTTAAATGTTTTTAAAGCACTTACGGGTTTTTAAAATATCTCCACATTCGGGCTCTGACCCGTTTGCTTTCAAATCTATTTTCTTGTAAAACCATTTTAGGTGCCCAGCCACAAGGACACCACGCATAGGATTCTCATTATGATGACGAGCTGTAGCTGTTTGTGGAAGTTACAGGGATTTTCTTTTAGACGCTTCTATCATTTGGATTCCATGTTCAGTATTCCTCAGTTGTAGGGCATGTTGCCCAAGTTCTATTAGAGACATTTTCGTTTCAGTTTTTCAGACTTTGGCATGTATTAATTCAGTATTCAGTATTTCGTTACTTATTTTAGTGGTGGTAATTGTTGTGAGGAGTTTTTCCTCCGGATTTACTTATATCATGTGATGGTTATTCTATTATTTCGTTATGGTGAATGGTGATATTATTCTTGCTTTAAATCTTTTACTGCATGTTTATCAGACTTTAATTAAAATTTGACAACTTACTTTTTAAATACTAGGTGGTTAGTAATAATAAAATGTTTTCGACAGTGATGCTATTAACTGAGCCAACTTGGCATTTTGATTTAATTTAATAAAGGAGTAGCTACCCGGTATTTAATTAGTCGGGGTGTCACAGTGTTCTAAAGCTTGAGGTTGAAGAACAAAGACATATCGCCAAGTTATTGGAGCAGGAGAACATTTCTTTCCAAGAGGAGATAAAATAACTCAAATCTGTTGCATCCTCCTCGGGAGCCTTGGTCCCTGTTAGCGATGAAGGTTTCTCTTTCTTGGAGGTAGAAAATGCCAACTTACGAGATGAGTTGGAAACTTTAAAAAGGTCTAGACCCTCCTTATCTACTCATGGACGAGCAAGGTCTGCTTCTCGTGGACGAGCTAGGGTTGGTCGGGTTACTAGTGAAGAAGCTATAACGTAGCCGGCTTTAGAGAATCAGGCCTTTTAGTTGATGGCAAAGAACCAAGCCTTAGCTGAAATGTCTAAGAAGATTCTGAACTTCGGTGAACAACTCACTACTCAGAATTCTGCCTTGGAAAATAAGGAAATCCTGGTGAAGAATCTCGACGAGCAATTGGAGCGGTTCATTTATCAGTTCCATAAAAAACCCAGAGAATTTTGGATAGCTAGGTATAATGAAGCCCTTTACCATCTTGATGATCATATCCAGCATTCAAATAACGAGGGGTACAAGCAAGGGTGGTTGAATGTACTGTGTGTGCTAAAATTGGAGGAGGGTCACTACTTATGAGATTATTATGACCCTGGAGTGCTCAATTTTCCTGTGCCTCCTTTTATGCTTGACATCAGTTGGATTCCTGCTCGGGCAATTCCTCAATGCTTAATATCCAAGTATCTCGGAGATTACAATCTTCATGCAAACTTTGATATATCTCGCCCAGAGCATTTGCTTGATCGACCCTCTGTAATGAATGTTAGAATGCTGAGAGATGTAAATTTTATAAATTCTCCTTATGCCTTAGATGATCCTCCTGCTGGAGTAGAACCTGTTTCAAAGGCAGAAGGGAATAAAACCAATAGAATAGGATTTTTTATGTAATGAAGTGTATTTTTCACAGCATATGTAATTCTACTTGATTTGAATGAAGTATTTTTTAGTCTTTTGCCATTTTATTTTCTTCTAAGTAATTTGCAGAATGTCCTTGTTTGCTTGTTTGTGAACATATGTACTTTCTGATATGTACATTCTGTTTTGTTTTTGGATAATAGAACTTGTCCTATTTATTGTTTGATCATAGTGACTTGTCACTATTTGGTTTGGTACCAACCAACAATGGTTGGTCATATTGAGTTCCCGACCAATCAGAGTTGGTGGTAATTGAATTGCCGACCAACAGTTGGTAGTATTAACTTCCTGACCAACCAGAGTTGGTGTAAATTGAATTTCCGACCAACCGGAGTTGGTGGTAATTGAATTTCCGACCAACTAGAGTTCGTTGTATTAAGTTCTCGACCAACTGGAGTTTGTGGTAATTGTGTTACCGACCAATCGGAGTTGATGGTAAATGAGTTCTCGACCAATCGGAGTTGGTGGTAATTGAATTGCCAACCAACCGGAGTTGGTAGTATTAAGTTCTCGACCAACCAGAGTTGGTGGTAACTGAATTGCCGACCAATCGGAGTTGGTAGAATTAAGTTCCCGACTAACCGGAGTTGGTGGTAATTGAGTTCCTGACCAATCGAAATTGATGGTAATTGGGTTCCCGACCAACCGGAATTCGTGGTAATTAAATTCCCGAGCAACCGGAGTTGGTAGTATGAAGTTCCCGACCAATTGGAGTTAGTGGTTAATGGTATATTTCTGCTCCAAATTTGGATTTGTGTAGTGTGTAGCACTAATACTCCGAAAAAATTTCAACAAAGGAAGAAAATGGGTGACACATCACTCTATTCATATTGAAGAAATTGCGTTACAAAGGAATTGCATTACAAAGGAATTTCAATAACTGATAATACTTGCGTAGATGCTCTGCATTCCATGCATTCTTGAATTTCTCCCTCTCTAAAGTTTCAATCATGTATGTCCCTGGACGAACAAATATTATTACTCTGTAGGGTCCGTGCCAGTTGGCTTCCAGTTTATTGTGCTTTTGTATCACTTTCTTCAGCACATAATCCCCTTCCTTCAAATCACACTTCTTCACTCTTTTGTTATAGAACAAAGTTGTTCGTTATTGATATGTTGCATTCCTGATTGCTGCTTCTTCCCTAACTTCTTCGAGCATATCTAGGTCTAATCTTCTCATCAAGTCACTGACACGAGAATTAAAATTAAGCACCATGTGCGTAGGTAGGCCCAATTCAGTAGGTATGACAACCTCACTCCCAAATTCCAGCATGTATGGGGACTCTCCCGTTGCTGTTCCTGGTGTGGTGCGATAAGCCCACAACACAGAGTGTAGCTCGTTAATCCAATTTGCCTTTTCATCATCCACTCGTTTCTTTAATCCATTCAGTAGCATTCTGTTTGTCACCTATGTTTTCCCATTGCTCTAGGGATGGCCTGGTGCGGAGTGTATTTTCAGTATATTGGATTGATGATAATATGCAGCAAACTCCTCGTTGTCAAACTGGGTTCCTTGGTCAGTAATAAATGCATGTGGGAGACCATATCTGTAAATAATGTTTTTCCAAATGAATTGATAGACTTTGTCGTATGTCATATCAATGAGAGGCTCAGCTTCCACCCATTTAGTAAAATAATCCACCGCAACCAAAAGGTATTTGAATCTTCCCCTGGTCGTTGGAAGTGGCCCGACCAAGTCTATCCCCCAGATGGAAAATGGCCAAGGGGACATTATGGGTGTTAATAATGCTTGGGGAGTTCTTTGGATGGACGAGAAGCATTGGAATTTATCTCACTTCTTAGCATAAGCTGTGCAATCAACTCTCATTATTGTCCAATAGTATCCCTGCGTCATTATTCTTTGCAAAAGTGTCCGACCTACCACATGGGCTCCACTTTCATGAACCTCTTCGATCAAATCTTTCTCTTCAAAGGGATGGACACATCTTTGTAGCCCTGCTATAACTCCTCGTCTGTATAAAATGCCACTGGTCAATACATAACGAGCAGCTTTAAACTTCAGTTTCTTGGCTGCAAGTTTATCAGGTAAATCCCCCTCTTTAATATAGGCCCTGATGGGATCCATCCAAGATGGTCCCAAGTCGAGGGTAATGAAATTCATCATCATATCTTTGTCTATGCTTCGACCAACTAGGATTTCTATTGGGATTGTTCTTCGTAGCTCGGTGCGTGTGGCTGATGCCAATCGAGCTAGCGCGTCTGCTCTTGCATTCTTCAATCTTAGTATTCTAATCAACTGAACTGCAGTAAAACTTGATACCACTTCCATTGATTTTTCATGATATTTGACCATTAATTCTCCTTTTGCTGCATACAACCCCAGAGTTTGATTTACAATTAACTGTGAATCACTAAATACAAGGACCTGCTCTGCCTTCATGGTTTTAGCCAAATTTAAGCCCAAGATCATAGCTTCATATTCGGCCTCATTATTAGAAGCTTTAAATTGAAAGCGCAGAGCATACTCCACATCAATCTCATCTAGAATATTCAAAACAATCCCTGCTCCACTGCCTGTAGTGAACGAAGAGCCATCCACATACAAATTCCATATAGGTACCTTGTCATCAAATTTTTTATCAGAGAGAGTTCCTCGGTGGAATATCTGGTACTTCCTTTTGTCCTCCTTCAGTAATTCTCGCTGCTCATCAATCATCTTCTCTTGCTCGATCGGTATTTCTTGTTGCTTTTCTACCGACATAAGTTGGTCGGGGTTTAAATTTGATGATCCTGTAACATCCACAGGTCGGTCTGTATTCCACTCCTGTTCTTCGGAGGCATTTTCTTGAGTAAACTCTGCGATAAAGTCCGCTGCTTCCTGCCCTTTGAGCGACGATCTAGGCTCATAAATTATATCATATTCACCGAGTTCCACTGCCCAGTACATCAATCTTCCTGATTTCTCCGGTGTATGCAGAGCTTGCCTTAATGGCATATCATTGTACACCACTATAGTATGGGCTTGGAAGTATGGCCTCATCCTTCTGCTTGCTTCAATCAGTGCTAGCGCCAACTTCTCCAGCCTTGGATATCTGATTTCTTCTCCTCGGAAAGCTTTGCTGGTGTAGTAGACTGGTTTTTGTACTCCATCCTCCATTCTTATTAACACCGAGCTCACTGCATTTTCTGAAACTTCCAGGTACAAGTATATTCTTTCTCCCATTACTGGTCTAGATAATAGTGTAGGTGTCCCCAGATACTTCTTCAACTCTTGAAAGGCCTCCTCACATTCATCATTCCACTCAAAACTTTTTCGGAGTGTTTTGAAGAATGGGAGACATCTGTCTATTGCTCGTGACACAAATCTATTAAGTGCTACAACTCGCCCTGTGAGGCTTTGCAGTTCCTTCTTTGTGGTCGGAGATCGCAGCTCCAATAGAGCCTTGATCTTTTCAGGGTTCGCTTCAATTCCTGGTTGGTTAACAATATATCCGAGAAACATAACATCTCGTGCCCCGAATATGCATTTGGTGGGATTTATCTTCATTTTATATTTCTCTAGTTGATCAAAGGTCTGACCTAGGTCAACTAGATGATCAACAACTTTCTTGCTCTTCGTCAACATATCGTCAACATAAACCTCCATGTTATGACTGATTTGCTCTGCAAACACCTTATTCATCAGTCGTTGATATGTTGCACCTGCATTTTTAAGTCCAAAAGGCATAACATTATAACAATAAGTTTCCCTTGGGGTGATAAAAGAGGTACTCTCCCTATCCTCTGGTTTCATCTTAATCTGGTTGTAACCGAAATAAGCATCCATGAACCTCAATAATTCATGCCCCGAGGTAGCGTCCACCAGTTAATCAATTCGGGGAAAAGGAAAATGATCCTTTAGGCATGCCTTATTAAGATTAGTGAAGTCTACGCACATCCTCCACTTGTTATTTTTCTTCTTCACCATCACCACATTTGCTAGACAATCAGGATATTTGACATCTTCAATAAAAGAGGTTTTTTGTAGTTTTTCTACTTCTTCCTGTATAGCTTGGTTCTTCTCAGGACTGAACACTCTTCTTCGCTGCTTTATTGGTTTTACCTCCTTATTCACATTAAGCTCATGGCACAGGAAATTCGGGTCTATCCCAGGCATGTCTTCATGACTCCATGCAAAAGTCTATTTTCTGTGCCTAAGAAATGCTATCAATTCCTATTTTATCGATACGTCCAGTGATGCACTAATTTGACTTGTTCATTCTGGATGTTCATCGTCCAGAACGATATTTTCAGTAGCCGCCATGACCTGTCCCTTCACGAGCTGAGACTCATCTCTAGGGTCTACCGTTTCAATCTCTGCATCTTCTACTTCATCCACCTGATAGGTAGTAGTCTTCTTCCTGGATTCTTCACGCTCCTCCTGCTCGGCAGATGAATAGTAGCATTCCCGAGCTACTTTCTAGTCGCCTTTCACAACTCCCACTCCAAAATTGGTTGAAAATTTTAAACATTAATGTACAGTAGATGGTACTTCCTCGAACTTCTTCAGACCTACCCTTCCCATGATAATATTATAAGCTGATTAGACATTTTTATCCATTACGAAAAAATGTACTCTTTCTGTTCAACAAGCAGGCCATGTACCAATAAGCATATCCAACTTGATCGTCCCAAGTGGAAAAACCTTCTCGCCAGCAAAACCAAGGAGGGGCCTATGATATGGCTCCAACTAGGCTAGCTTCAGATTTAAACTGTCAAAGAATGAATAAAACATGATGTCTGCCGAGCTACCATTATCCACCAGTACTCGTGAAATTACCACTTCCTTCATTCTCATCTTGATCACCAATGGATCATCATGAGGATATAGTACACCTGTCAGGTCGTTCTTAGAGAAACCAATGACCAATTTATCTTTATTTACCTTCCTCAGGCGATCATCTTCAGCCAGATTTATTCGCTGAATGTATGATCAAGATTGAGCCTCATTGAGGTAAGCTTTCCTCTCTACGGTCATATCCCCACCTCCTGCCGCTCCACCTGTAATAACATTACATTCAAATGATCTAAAATGGGTTGAAAATACCTCACGTTCTGGCTGCCTTGGTCTTTTGGGGAGATCGAGGTCATCTTGGTCATCTTCTGGATCTTCTTCATGACTTCTCTGCATGTCTTCTTTTGCTCGACGAGGAGATTTAGATCTTTGCCTTCTTCGGTCGTTAGTCTTTTCACCATTTCGGCAATCAACATACTTGGTCAATTTTCCCTGCCTGATGAGTGCTTCAATTTCATTGTGGAGAGATATGCAATGCTTGGTGGTGTGAACATGGTCTTCATGGAACTCTCAATATTTGGACTTACTCCTCTTGTCAGGATCTGCCTTCATTTTTTCTGGCCAGTTCATCTCCTCACTGTTCTTGATCTCTTCCAGAATGTGGTTTATATCTACCTTCAAAGGAGTATAATTTCCAAATTTCTTCAACTGTTCTAGTGCTTGCTTTGCTTTCGACTATATGTTGCCACTATTCTTCTTCTAATCCTTCTTCTCAGTCTTGTCAGCCTCGACCTTGGTTTCCTTAGTGTATGCATTCTTCTTCGCAGCCATGGCCTACTCGGCATTCATGATTTTGGCTGCTTTTGCCATCAGTTCAGCCATGGTCCTAGGCGGATCCTTGGCTAAAGTGTAATATAATTTATCCGACAACAGTCCACTCATCTGAGCAGTAATTGTTGTTTTCTCCTCGTAATCAATTACCTTAAGTTTCTCATTATTGAAACGAATAATATAGTCCCTGGTGCTTTCACCTATCTTTTGTCTAACACTCAGCAAGTGTGCTACTCATTTGACTGGTTTTGCTCCAAAACAGAAGTTCCTAATAAAGAGTTCTGCTAGTTGAAATAAAGTCGCAATTTTCCCCCAAGGAAGGTTGTTGTACCATATCTGAGCAGATCGGTAAGAGTTCCTGAAAATGCCCTGAATCTTATCTCATCTAGAACTGCATAGATATCGGCAACAGCTTGATATTGTTCTATATTAAGGGCAGGGTCAGTTTTTCCATCATATTTAGGCGTCACCATAGGAGCTTTGAATTTTGATGGTGTGGGAAAATCCACAATTGCCTGTACAAATGGTGTCCCTTGGACAAAAGTTCTTTATAGAGGATTCTTGGCCTTAGCCATTTCCCCTAATCTTTCTTCCAATCTCTGAATAGAACCTTTCCATGCCTCGTTTCCCTCCTCGGGCCTATTGGTTTGAGCAACTCATCGCATTGAATTTTCCTCTTGGGATCTTTCATTACGAGCAGTTGGTCGTGATTGGGCAGAGCCTTCCCTTAGATCGGATGGTCGTTGATATTTCCTGGACACAATCCTGGGGGGAATTCTATTCCTCCTAGGGCCCAAATGATCAAAAGGAGAGACTCTACTCAACCTTTCAAGAGTAGTGGTCCTTTCTGAAGATAAAGTGACATTTTATTGAGTGTCTGTAGCTCGTACAGAGGAAGTCCGACCAGGATGATAAGAAGGATCATTAGATTTCTCAGTATGATATGAGTCGGTGCGTCTGGATCGAGATTTCTCTAGGAATAATGTTTGGTTAGTTCGCGAAGAGGGTAAACGAGTATTTCTATGAACACTTAATTGTCTTGATTGAGCCGGCACTCCGCCTTGAACTATTTTTATAAGTTGTCGCATGGTTTCTTGCATGGTCGTCTGACCTTGGGCCAAATTAGCCATTATACCAGCCAGATCTGGAAAATTTGGGGGAGTAGATGGATTTGGAGGGATCCCAGCATTTCGATTACTGGGTTCTTGATTATCAGCCATTGATGATGAATTATTTTGGTGAAAAATGCTAATTATAGTCATTTACCACAGACAGCGCCAATCTGTTGTTGTAAAAAGTTAGATTAACTCTTATTTATCAATCACAGATAAAATAAATAAGACAATTTTTTTTAAAGTGGTTCAGCCTTATAAGAATGGCCTACGTCCACTGTTTTTGTATTGCTGACTGTTTGCCTAGAATTCTTGATGAGTGAGTTTACCAAGAAATCCAGAGTCCCCTTCTAATGAGGAGGTTACAATGTATTTATATCCCTGAGGCTGTACATGTGAAAGGACAATGCGCTGTTATCTAGTAGACATGTACATCTGTACAATAATAATGACAATTTAATGCGCAGTCGTCTCTTTGATTCTCTTGATTTGGAAGCTCTATACGATAAGTAGCTCGGACCACCTAAGCTGCTCGGCACGCTTGAGTAACTCGGGGCCTTAACCTCCTCGGAGCGCCTAAGCTGGTTGGTATGATGGAGTTGCTCGATGATAGTATGTTGTTCGTTGAAAGTGTTCGTAGGATGACACGTGTCTTCAAGTGAATGATCCACGTCAGCAAATTAAATTTGGTATCAACAATGCATTTATGATTATTAGGCATCGTTAATACACTTGCTATAAACATTTTCACACCTCGGGCTCTGACACGTTTATATTTCTCTCTTGCTACATATATATATATATATATATATATATATATATATATATATATATATATATATATATATATATATATATATATATATATATTTCTTACTACGGGTGTTTCGTCGCAAGGATAATGGGGATGCTTTTCTATCAAGTGTCTTGGGAGCCATAGCAGATGCGGACTGTTGCAAGATTTTGTTATAGTCTCTTCCTACCGGTTATAAATCTAGATAGGATTCATTTTGTGTATCGGGTTTATACCTAAGGAGTTCTTAGAGCATTTTTATTTCTTTCCCATAGATTGTTGTATTATCTGTTACCCAACAGCATATTCGGGTATACTTCTTTTATTGTACTTGTTATGTTTTATATTGAGTACATCCTTTTATTTTGGTACGTGAGTTCATTTTTATCTTACTCAGTGGTTATTTTATTGTGACAATGATGTTCATTATATGTTTTTAAAATTTTTGGCATCCGCTTATTAGGGTTTTGGGTGGGTTGCTGCATTTATTTTAGTATCGATCGTAGATGCTAAGAATGATCCACTTGAGATTCCTGATTTAATTTAGTATAGGGCTGGTCACCCGTTATTATTTTAAACAGGGTGTCACCGGTTAGAGCAACAGTTGTATGCATATATGCAGCAACTGCATGCATACATGCATATAACAACATATATGCATACTGCAGGTCCCTTCATTGCCAGACCAGCATTGCCATTCTAGCCATCCAGACTAACTGTATGCATATTTGTTTCTTTTCCTCTTTGGCAATTTCAGGTCCCACTACAAGAAAACTAAATTTTTCAAGAACTTTTTTCTCGGTATTATTTAAAAATGCTCGGAATTTTCTTTTTACCAGCATTTATTTATAAGTATTTAAAATTTACAGCATTTATATTGATGTGCCGCATAAATAGAGAATTTTTTAATTAATGCCAAAATAAATGTGGTATTTTTTAGGCATTTCATAACTAATGACACAAAAATTAAGAAAAAAAAGCGCATCTTCTTATGTTTTTGGCGGGGGCTCCTCAATACTCTCTCCCATCACGTTTATTCTTCTCCGAAAGAAACTCCTCAATCCTAATCCTACCCAAACCTCTCTCCCCTCAATTAGTTTGACCTAATAATACTCTCTTTTATTTATTCTCTACCTATTTTTGAATGATGATGAAGAGGGTTCAATTCATAAATTGAGCCAACTTGGTTTAAATGACAAAGACAAAATTTTGGCAACAGTGGTTTCTCTTGATGACAAGGGTGAAGAAGAACATTTTTCTAGTCTCTCTAAAATCAAGTGAGTGCTATATTTGTTTCTCTCTCTCTCTCTCTACACTCGCGCACACACTATTCTTAAGTGGATCTTGAATTGCCAATTGATAGGACTTATGGGTTTTCTGTAAATTGTCTGATTTGAGAGCTATCTTGGATTGCAATTGCATATTATACATTGTCAAGAATATAATGTGGTTCACTATATATATATATATATATATATATATATATATATATATATATACATATATATATATATACACACACACATTACGCTCAGTTATTTTAAAGTTATTAAGTTGTTGATTCATATGTTTGTGGGGTTTTGATAAATTATGTAAATTGGACTATAACTAAAAGGTACCCTAAGTTCTTTTAGAGTTCTTGGGATTTGATTCCAAAATTACTTCTAGCGATGCAAAACGTGTCAAAAATAGTTTTACCAATATTGTACTCCACAATTCTTCTATCGCTGAAAGTCATTTTTTGCCAAATGCTAAGAATGGCATATATTCAGACCAGGGTCAATATAAAAAAAATTAATGGGCCAAACCAAAAATAACCCTTCTTAATTTTGGGTATATAAGTGTTGATACCAAAATTAATATGCTGATATGGACGAATAATATGAAGACACGTGTCAATCTACTTGGCACAATAGCAACGAGGAAGTTCGTTTCCCCGACCAACTCATGTTCTCTCCGAGCAACGAGGATACACCGAGGAACTACAGCACTCCGAGGTACTCTAGCGCTCCGAGGAACTCCTGATCAATGAGCAACTAAAGCGGTCCGATCTGCATCTCGGCCGGAACATTAATTGCCAGATAATCAACAGTTCAATTATTCATTGAATGTTTATCATCTTGACGCACACGCTGCATTAAATGTATTACCATTTCATATGTATATCATTTAATGTATCAACCCTTTCATGTACAGCCTAAGGGCTATAAATACCTTGTATCACCCTCATTCAAAGGGACCGGAATTTCTTGATAGATCTTGTAATTGAGAATATCCAAACACTCAGCAATAACATAACAGTGGACGTAGGCCATTCTTATAAGGCTGAACCACTTTAAAAATCTTTGTCTCATTTTATTTATCTGTGATTGAATAATTAGAGCGATCTAATTTTTTACATCAACAATAAGAATATAAATGTAATTAACATGGAGAATATTTTCTTCTGTGTCACTAGAATCAATATGGTATTATTATTAAGAAAAAATGCAACAATTAAATGTGATGGTATATGAATATTAGAATACTGAACACTAAAACTACTAAGAATGAAAAGTGCCCTTTTTCACATCACCCATGCATATAGACTTGTTGTGTGACTTAATTTGCATCTGTATGTACGCATTTTGTAAGTATATTGCTGAAACCAACTTAATAGAAATTCTTTTCCTGGAACACCATCACACATAAAATATATGTCACCCACCCTAAGATACTTCATATAACATACCACCATGTTTTAGGGGTACATGACCGAGTTTTTAACGAAATTTGGTGAAGATGAGCTGAACATCATTTCTCTTAAATTTATCATAATTTCAATCATATAGTTGTTCAGATGAAAAATAAGTATTCATGTGCACTTTCGTCCGTTACAAATTTTGATTAATCATTTCACTCAATATATGGTTGAATTATTGGGATGAAATTTTGTGACAACGATCTCAATGACAAAATTTTGAATTATTGTGGACTACACTTGCCTTAAAGGAGATTCACATATCTACTTGTCCCACATTAATGGATTTACCTTTCAGAAAAGCTGACACTACAAGAAAAATATCAATTCGTGGCAATGTTATTAGTGACTAATCATTTATTTTCACTAAAAAATATATTTTGTTGCAAATTTTATGTTTGCCACTAAAAGATAATGTATTAGTGGCAACAAATTAAAATCGCCACTAATTTTGCCACTAAATGTTAACTTGGAACAATTAGACATTTAGCGGGAACACAAAATTTTAATTAGTTGCAAACTTAAAATATTTTCCACTAATGTATGTTCATTAGTAACAAATATACTAATTCGCCACAAAAAACATTTACCCTCAATCTATCCGCCAAAATGAATTTCTATGTAAAAAAACATTTTAGGTGCATTCCCTCCAAAATCCACCAAACCGGAACCTCTCCCATTCATCCCCCAAATCTTCTTCATCTTTAATTCATCCCCCAAATCCAATAAAAAAATCCATCAGCAGGTGTGTTTTATATCTTCTTACGAGTCTAATTTTCTACTACAAAATCTCCCTAAATCCTCATATGTGCTACGACTCTTATTTCCCCAAATCCTCTGATTTTCTTTTGCATTTAACAGGTGCTCAGGTTTTATTTTTGTTTTTCATTTAAAAGATTTGCTCTGGTCTACGACCGTTCTCCTCCTCAGACTTCTTCTCCTCCACGCATTTATCCTTGTCGAAGATTCACTCTATTCGCTCACTCTCCATGTTGATTCCCACTGCCTACTTACCTAGGATAAGTAAGTTAAGATCTACAAATTTGTTTCTTTGTTTAAGTATTTAAGGTTTGTAGTAGATGAATATGATAATCGATTAGGTTTTTGATTTAAAGTTATAATTGTTTTGAATCTGACAATTTGTACAATGGATCCTTTCATTTCAAGATCTAATTAGGTATATTTAGTTTTGATTGTGTTTTGTGTCTTAACATTTAGATTTGGTTTATTGATTTGTTTTTTAAGTTATTAGGTGAAGTGTTTGTTTCGAATCTTACTTTATTGTATTTTTTCTTACAAATAGTCACATTAGGTTTTGTGATAAATGTAAATTATTTATTTTCTCTTATATGTTGATTTTATATAGTTGAGCATGTATCACCCATGATAATGGGTTGTTTACATATATATTTTTGAATTCACCTATGTAGATGCTATTGATTGTATTTATATTTTGTAATTGGAAAAGTGAAAAATAATTAAATCATTGTAGTATTGGTGATCGATTTTATTATAAGACCATTCGTCATATTCTTACTATACATATATTATATAATAGAAGGATAACACACAAATTAGTATTAGAAAATTTCAAATTGAAAAATATATTTACCTTTATTCCGTGAGTTATAGTTCGAGCATGTAGATTATGGTAGTTTGTGTAAAAATCCATTTGTTTTTCATATTTGGGTCCATCCCTGATACACATGTTTTTCTTCTATGGGTATTTGACAGGGAGCTACTGCTTGCGTGACCGTTTTCTTTCATTTTGAAATACTTTATCTATACCCGGACATTCAACTTACAACATTTAATTGATATTGATAAGCGGTAATTTTAATTCTTAATTATTGATCTATATCATTAGTTTTGTACATATGATTTGTAGTGGTAATATAATGTTTAGTGTGTGCTAATGGAAAGCCTAGACTGATTTGTAGTGGTGATAGGAGTTTGAGGGTGAGCCAATTGAAAACCCGAATTGCTAATTGGTTGTTGTAGTATGTTTTTATATTAATGTAAGATAATATTTATTTACTAGTTTGTGTGAATTTTAGTTAGATTATCGATATGTTTGTTTATAATTGATCGTCTAATTAAACGGGTCAGGTTTTGGCGGGGAACCACTCCGCACCTTCCCCTAATGGGGGAATTTGGGGTAAAAAAAGAATTTGGGTTGGGTTTGAAATTAAAAAGCTTTTGGTTTGGGGCAGGCCGGGTTTTATGTGTAAAAACTTCGAACCTGCCCTGTTTAAGGGTATTATAACAAATATTTTGATTAAATCTATGCACCTTAGTTGGTTTGACATAATAATTAATTAATTCACTCTTAGTTAGAGGACTTCAATTTTTTATTAGTTTAACATGAAAAGACTTGAATTTCATTAAAATACTTGAATAAAATAAGTTAGAAAATATCATAAAAAATGTTTTGGGGTGGGTTCAGCGCCCTCGCGGTGTTTTTAAATGGGTTTGGGGCAGGGCAGAGTAACAGGGTCATGTTTAGCCAAACCCACCTCGTTATTCCGTGTAGAATGACATCGGGCGATTCCCATGTTGCAATATGGTACATTTAAGAGATTGTTTGGTCTTCACTGTGTGCCCATGAGTATTACACGAGTCTCCCCCATTTTAGATTGTGCTAAAATTAAAGTTCTTTAATATATGTTCACTAGTCTAGATTGTAATGGCTAAGTGTTAACACTTTTAGGTGTCTGACTAGCCAACTATACTTTAAAGGCTAGGTAGAGTTTTTTTTTGCAGTGAAACTGACCTTGTTATACTTCTTTGAGATATAGGAGGCCTTTTTAGTTCTAAAGGTTCATCTTCACGAGGTTTGGCCACGTATTCTCATAGGATTTGATTTTTTAAGTTAACTAGTAAACATTTGATTTTGAAATTGAATAGTAAATGCTCGTTTTAGGATTAAAAGTGAGTTTTGGGTGGCTAAAAACATGAAAAAAATGGCATGAAAAAAGTTGCTAGTAAATCTAAAGGTATCGATGTAACCTTAGGGAAGGATCGTGTCCTCACTGGGCTCTTAGTTGATGAAGTTAACTAGTATACGCTTGAAAATGACATTAAGCAGTCTTATCCAAAATTATGACCTGTCTTCCTCATCTCATGTCCTAATTTCTTCAGATTTGCCGTGTCTTCAATGTCAGCGTCGTATCTACAATACTCTATCCGTGCTTCATAGTTATGCTGCATGTTCCTCACTGTGGTGTTGCATCTGACAAGAATACCAGGCGTACTGAGTCACGTGGTCAGAGGCAAACTTATTTACTTTCTTCACGATCCAGGCGTACTGAGTCACGTCGCAATGAGAAGTCTGATGATTTCTCTTATCAACCTGGGCGAACTTCGTCAATAAGGGCTACAGATACTGATCAACATATCACCCTCTCTCCAGAAAGACCCAGTGCTTTAGAAAGACTGAGTAGGGTGTCTCATTTCAGTCGATTAGGCCCTAGGAGGAATAGGAGTCCACCTAAGACCATGTCGAGGAGTTTTCGACAACCATCAGATCTAAGAGAAGGATCAGCACAATCACGACCAGCTGCTCGTCAAGATAGATCTCAAGAAGCTACCTCAGAACGATCAATTGCTCGAACCAATAGGCCCGAGGAAGGAAATGAAGCGTGGAAAGGATCTCTCCAACGGTTGGAGGATAAATTGGGAGAAATGGCCAAAGCAAAGAACCCCCTACAACGAACTTTTGTTCGAGGAACACCTTTTGTATAGGCCATTGTGAATTTTCCTACACCGTCAAAGTTCAAAGCACCTGTAGTGACCCCCAAATATGATGGAAAGACAGATCCTGTTCTTCACATAGAGCAATATCAAGCTGCTGCCGACATCTATGTCGTCCCTGACGAGATGAGATGCAGAGCGTTCTCAGGAACTCTTACTGGAGCTGCTCAGATATGGTACAACAATCTCCCTAGGGGTAAGATTTCAACTTTCTTTCAGCTGGCCGAGTTGTTTATTGGCAATTTCTGTTTTGGAGCAAAGTCAGTAAAACGAGTAGCACACTTGTTAAGTGTTAGACAAAAATCTGGTGAGAGTACTAGAGATTACATAACTCGTTTCAATAACGAGAAGCTGGAAGTCATAGATTACGAAGAAAAGACAGCAATCACCACCTTGATGAGTGGGTTGTTACCTAATAAATTATATTACACCTTGGCAAAAGATCCACCTAAAACTATGTCAGAGTTGATGGCAAAAGCGGCCAAAATCATGAATGCCGAGGAAGCTATGGCTGCAAAGAAGAATATGGATAAAGACACCAAGGTGGACGCCGACAAGTCTAAAAATAAAGAGCATAAGGGCAATGGCGGTGACAAACGTTCCAGAAATAATAAATCATCATGGGAAGTCCTGAAGAAATACGACAATTATACTCCTTTGAAAATGGGTATTCATCATGTCTTGGAAGAAATCAAGAACAACGAGGAGGTAAAATGGCCAAAGAAACTAAGGTCAGACCCAGATTCGAGGAGTAAGGATAAATATTGCGAGTTTCATAAAGATCATGGTCACATGACCAAAAATTGCATAGCTCTTCAGAACGAGATTGAAACGCTCATCCGAAGAGGAAAGCTAGCAAAATATGTTGATCGGGGTGGTGAAAGAAAAAATAACGACCGAACTAGAGAGAGGTCTAGATCTCCTCGTCGAGAAGAAGAGAAAAAGAAGAGAAACCATGAAGATGATCCAGATGATGATCCCGACCTTCCCAAGAAACCAAGACAGCCAGAACGAGAGGTATTTTCTATACGTTTTGGGTCATTTGATTGTAATGTCATTACAGGAGGAGATGCAGGAGGAGGAGACCTTACTGCAGAAAGAAAGGCTTACCTTGGAGAGGCTCAAGCTTGTTCATATATTCAGCGAATAAATATGGCCGAGGACGATCGTCCGAGGAAAGTAAACAAAGAGAAGCTGGTTATTGGCTTTTCAAAAAATGACCTGGCAGGTGTTCTTTACCCTCACGACGACCCTTTGGTGATCAAAATGAGGATGAAAGAAGTAGTGATATCAAGGGTGCTGGTAGACAATGGCAGTTCAGCAGACATCATGTACTATTCATGCTTTGACAGCTTGAATTTAAAATTATCTCAATTGGAACCTTATCACAGACTCCTCCTAGGTTTTGCTGGCGAGAAAGTTTTTCCACTTGGGACGATCAAGTTGGACATATTCATTGGAACTTGGCTTGCTTGTCGAACAGAGAGAATACGCTTCTTTGTGATGGATAAGAATGTGCAGTCAGCCTACAACATCATCATGGGAAGAGTTGGTTTGAAGAAGTTCGAAGCAGTTCCATCTACAGTACATCAATGCTTAAAATTCCCAACAAATTTTGGGGTAGGAGTTGTGAAAGGTGATCAGAAAGTAGCTCGGGAATGCTATTATTCATCTGCCGAGCAAGAGGAGCTTGAAGAGTCGAGGAAAAAGACTACTACCTACCAGGTGGATGAAGGTACAGAAATTGAAACACTGGATCCTCGAGATGAATCCCAACTTGTAAAAGGATAGGTCGTGGAATCTACAGAAAATATTCATCTGGACGACGAGCACCCTGAACGAGTAACCCAGATAGGTTCTACGTTGGATGCTTCAATAAAATAGGAGTTGATAACTTTCTTGAGAAATAGGAAGAAAACTTTTGCGTGGAGTCATGAAGACATGCCAGGAATAGATCCAAACTTCTTATGTCATGAGCTCAATGTGAATAAGGAGATCAAGCCTGTAAAGCAGAGAAGAAGGGTATTTAGCCCCGAGAAGAATCAGGCTATACAAGAGGAGGTCGAGAAGCTCCAGAAAGCCCAATTCATTGAAGACGTGAAGTATCCAGACTGGTTGGCAAATGTGGTGATGGTAAAAAAGAAAAACAATAAATGGAGAATGTGTGTTGATTTCATCGATCTTAACAAGGCATGCCCAAAGGATCATTTTCCATTGCCCAGAATTGATAAACTAATGGATGCTACCTCGGGACATGAGCTGCTCAGCTTCATGGATGCTTACTCTGGCTACAACCAGATCAAAATGAAACCTGAAGACAGGGAAAGTACTTCTTTTATTACCCCTAGGGGAACTTATTGCTATAATGTTATGCCTTTTGGTTTGAAAAATGCAGGAGCGACATACCAGCGGCTGATGAACAAGGTTTTCACCGAACAAATCAGTTGCAACATGGAAGTCTATGTCGATGACATGCTGACAAAAAGCAAGAAAGCTGCTGATCATCTAGTTGACTTGGCTCAGATCTTTGATTAACTGGATAGATACCAAATGAAGCTCAACCCGACGAAGTGCACCTTTGGAGTGCGAGAAGGAATGTTCCTCGGATACATCGTCAACCAACGAGGTATTGAGGCAAATCCAGAGAAGATCAAAGCTCTTTTAGGGCTGCGATCCCCAACGACGAAGAAAGAAGTGCAGAGTCTTACAGGATGAGTTGCAGCGCTCAACATATTTGTGTCCTGAGCAACTGATAAATGCCTCCCATTCTTCAAAACACTTCGAAAAACTTTTGAGTGGACTGATGAATGTGAGAAGGCCTTTCAAGACTTGAAAAAGTATTTGGGAGCACCTCCATTGTTGTCCAGGCCAATAACAGGAGAGAAGTTGTACTTGTATCTGGCAGTATCAGAGAATGCAGTCAGTTTGACATTGATCAGATTGAAGAATGGAGTCCAGAAACCAATCTATTACACAAGTAAGGATTTCCGAGGTGCGGAAATCAGGTACCCAAAGATGGAGAAATTAGCATTGGCATTAATTGAAGCAAGTAGAAGAATGAGGCCATACTTCCAGGCCCATACCATTATTGTTTACACCGACATGCCATTGAGACAAGCCCTTCATAAGCCAGAAAAGTCAGGGAGACTGATGTACTGGGCAATAGAGCTCGGTGAATATGATATTGTGTATGATCCCAGATCATCATTGAAAGGGCAGGCTGTAGCAGATTTTATAGCAGAGTTTACATATCCTGATACCCCCGAGGAACAAAAATTGCTCGCTGACCAACCTGTGGATGTTACAGGATCAACAGATATAAATCCAGACCAACTCCGGTTGGTAAAAGGGCTTGTGGATGTAAAAGGATCATCAACTTCAAACTCAGACCAGCTCCGGTTGGTAAAAGAGCGAGAAGAGATGGTTGACGAGGAGCGAAAAATACCAGGGGAGGATGAAAGGAAGCAACAAATATTTCACCGAGGAACTCTATCAGATAAGGAATTTGAAGACGAGTTACCCATATGGAGATTATATGTAGATGGCTCATCTTGCACAGCAGGTTCTGGGGCAGGAATTGTTTTGAACACCCCAGACGAGATTGACATGGAATATGCTTTGCGATTCCAATTCAAAGCCTCCAATAATGAGGCTGAGTATGAGGCCATGATAGCAGGTCTTAATTTATCAAAGATTATGGAAGCGCAACAAGTGATGGTATTCAGGGATTCTCAATTAATTGTGAATCAGATGATGGGAACGTATGCAGTTAAAGGAGAATTAATGATCAAGTATCATACCAAGGTAATGGAGTTATTGGCAGAATTTGATGCGATTCAATTAATCAGAATACCAAGAATAGAGAATGCACGAGCAGACGCATTGGCCCGACTAGCATCAGCTACTCGTACCGAGCTGCGAAGAACAATACCAATTGAAGTATTAGAAAGTCGAAGCATAGATGAAGACTTGATGATGAATATTATTACCCTCGATTTAGGACCATCTTGGATGGATCCCATCAGGGCATATGTGGAAGAAGGCGAATTACCGGAAGATAAGCTCGCTGCCAAGAAATTGAAGTATAAAGCTGCTCGGTATGTATTAACTAATGGTATTTTGTATAGACGAGGAATTATGGCAGGTTTGCAGAGATGTGTACATCCCTCCGAGGTGAAAGAATTGATTGAAGAAATCCATGAAGGGTCTTATGGAGCTCATGTAGCAGGTCGAACACTTTTGCAACGGGTAATGACTCAAGGATACTACTGGCCGACGATGAGGGCTGATTGTATAGCCTATGCTAAGAAATGTGACAAGTGCCAACGTTTTTCCTCCATCCGACGAACTCCATAAGCATTGTTGACACCAATAACTTCCCCTTGGCCATTTGCCATGTGGGGAATTGATTTGGTTGGACCACTGCCGACCACCCGAGGAAGATTCAAGTATCTCGTCGTTGCAGTGGACTATTTTACTAAGTGGGTAGAAGCTGAGCCGCTTATTGATATGACATACGAGAAGGTATACCAGTTCGTTTGGAAGAACATCATCTGTCGATATGGTCTCCCTCATGCCTTCATCACAGACCATGGAACACAATTTGATAACGAGGAATTCGCTGCCTATTGTCATCAGTCGAACATTTTGAAGGTTCATTCAGCACCAGGCCATCCTCAAAGCAATGGACAGACTGAGGTGACGAATAGGACATTATTAAATGGTTTGAAGAAAGGCTAAGTGAAGCTAAAGCTAAATGGATTAATGAGCTACAATCAGTATTGTGGGCTTACCGAACAACTCCCCGAGCAGCGACTGGAGAATCACCATATATGCTGGCATTTGGAAGTGAGGCTGTAATACCTGCCGAGTTGGGTCTTCCAACACATAGAGTGCTGAATTTCAATTCTCCTGTCAGTGACTTGATGAGAAGACTGGATTTGGATATGCTCGAGGAGGTCAGAGAGGAGGCAGCCATTAGGAATGGTGCTTATCAACAACGAACAGCTCTATTCTACAACAAAAGGGTGAGGAAATGCGATTTAAAAGAAGGAGATTATGTGCTAAAGAAGGTCATTCAGAAGCACAATAAATTGGAGGCAAACTGGCATGGACCTTACCGAGTTACAGAAGTTGTTCGACCAGGAACTTACCGAATAGCAACTCTAGAAGGAGAGGAGTTCAAGAATGCTTGGAATGCTGAACACCTTCGCAAGTATTATCAATGATGTAAAATGTACAACAGTTCCATCGATATTAATAAAACGATGATGTTTTCACCATTTTTCTCTCCTTTGTTTGAAAGTTTTTTCGGGGAATACTAGTGTTGTACACTACGCTGCTCGACAGCAAAAAGAAGACGATAGTTCAGACCCATGACCAACTCCGGTTGGTAAAAGGGCGAGAACAAATTATATACTCCTTTGGTTAGGAGGCGTACACTTGCGTGATCAACTTCGGTTGGTAAAAGAGCTTGTGGACAAGATAGTTCGAAAGAACCTGATAGTTCGAGCGTGATCAACTTCGGTTGGTAAAATAGAGAGAACAAATTATACTCCTTTGGTTAGGAGGCGTACACTTGCGTGATCAACTTTGGTCGGTAAAAGAGCTTATGGACAAGATAGTTCGAAAGAACCTGATAGTTCGAGCGTGATCAACCTCGGTTGGTAAAATAGTGAGAACAAATTATACACCTTTGGTTAGGAGGCGTACACTTGCATGATCAACTTCAGTTGGTAAAAGAGCTTATGGACAAGATAGTTCGAAAGAACCCGATAGTTCAAACCCATGACCTACTCCGGTTGGTAAGAGGGCAAGAACAACATTCTTAAAAATGACAATTTTGGCTGGCTGGTTAAGAAACAAAATATGCCAATTTATGTTGGTCGGAAGGTAACATCATTCCAAAAAATACAAGAATTCCAAACTGAACCAAGTATATTTGGTCGGTGATCAAAACCCACTAACTGTAATTGGTCGACGAGGATAAATTATCGACCTTGGTTGGTCGGACACATTTTATGAAAAAATTTACCAAGTATGGCTGATTGGAGATAAAAACCCATCAACTGTAGTTGGTCGACAAACATAATTTAACAACCTTGTTTGGTTGGAAACATTTTATACTCATTACTTTATTATTAAGTGATTGAGCAACATTTATACTTGTGATTTTGATTACTAAGTTGGTTGATGAACAGTACCATATTGTTATCTTTTTAACAGATACATATGTACAAATATAAAAGTGTTTGATAAACACAAGATAATGGCAATACAGATTTGCAAACAAAAATGAAAGTCCTTCATTAAATTCAAAATAAATTACAAGCTACATATATGTGCTAACTGTTACATTGAAAAACCTATTCTATTGGTTTCTTTCCTTTAGCTTTTGAAACAGGCTCCTCGCCAGCAGGAGGATCCTCCAGGCAAAGAGGAGAATTAATGAAGTTAATATCTCTGAGCATTCTGACATTCATCACAAGAGGTGTATCCAAGAGATGCTCGGGACGAGATAATTCAATTTGAGAATGAAGACTATAGTCACGAAGATATTTTAAAATTAAGCTCCGAGGAATAGCACGAGCTGGGATCCATTCCATGTCTAGTTTATAAGGCGGTACAGGCAAGTCTAGTAGCCCAGGAGCATGATAATCCCATAAAAAATGGCCTTGCTCTATCTTTAACACACCCAGGGCGTTCAACCATCCTTGTTTATAACCTTCGTTATTGGCACTTTCAAGATGAGCATCCAAGTGACAAAGGGCTTCATTGTAGCCTGCCATCCAAAACTCACGAGGTTGTTTATGGAATTGGAAAGTTATTCTCTCTAGTTGCTCGTGAATGTTCCTGGCCAAAACATCTTTATGATTCAAAGCAGACTTCGTCGCAATAAGTTGATCTTCCAAAGATAGGTTTTTCTTGGACATTTCAGATAAAGCCCGATCTTTGGCGTTCAATTGGTATGCTTGAGTTTCCAATGTTGACAGAGTACGAGCTTCTTCAATACTACGAGAAACTCTTGATCGTCCCCGAGCAGCTGACATGCTTCGTTCCTTGTTAACATCCTGGGCATCTCTTCCTCGTCCACGAGAACCTCTTCCTCGTCCCCGAGTAGCAGGAGAAGTACCAGATCTTCTTAAGGTATCCAGTTCTTGCCTTAATTTGGCATTCTCAACCTCTAAGAATGAGAAACCCTCATCAGTAACCGGTACTAAAGCAGTGGAAGATGAAGCTGCAGACTCATACTGCGCCAACTTTTTCTGCAAATTATTGTTCTCTTGTTCCAGCAACTCGGCAATCTGCCTGCAGGCCTCAACTTCACCTTTTAGGGTTCTCTCCCTAACATCGTATCCAGCAAGGATCTTGTTATGGCCTGTTTCAGAAGAAAGCTGTTGATATCTATTTTCATACTCCTTGTGCAGCAAAGCAGTTGATTCATTGTGTTGATGTTGAAGATCTTCTAAGGTACAATGAAGTTCCTCGATCAATTCATAGTAGGCCACATTATTAGCCACAGCTCGGTCAAGTAAAGCTTTCAAGTACCGATAAGCCTCAATTGCCTGTTCTGAAGTATCATGGCCAAGGATGTCAGCAATTTCTGATACACTTAGCTCTGTGTGACCAACCTTATAGTATTCGTGACATTGCTGCATCAGTTTTGTATCATTGGCAGATAGCAATTCCATCCTGGCCATAAACTAATGAAGAGGAGACAACAGTCAACAAAAACAAATCATCAACAACAGAGAAGAACAAAGATGTATTTTATTAGATCATAAAAAGATTACATTGTTTGATTACAAATGATAACGAAAGATAGAAATGATACCGAACAACTTCACACCTTTTCCTTGTCTCCCAAGACCTTCTCGGGAGGTTGGGACGAGGAGCTTGGTTGCTCGGTGGTAACAGCAGCTTGATCAGCAGGAGTTGAAATTTTCTCAGGAGGAGGAAGCATGGAAGAAATGTCCTCGTTGGCAGAAGGTAGAGAGGCAGGGACTTGATCACCCATGGCCATGGAAGATTCATCAGAGATAGCCTCATCCTCTTCTTCTTCTATAATTGGTGGGGGAGGACCAGGAAGGTGTAGCTGAAATAAATCAGAGTCCTCTTTGATCTTCAATTCCTGCAGGGCAGCTACCCAGCCATCTCGGAAGTATTTCAACTTCCCGTATTGTACTTGGGCTATCATCGCAGCAATCCCTTTGTCCCATCCTTTATCCCAGCCATCGCTGAAGGATTTTTTAACTGCGAGCTTTCTTTTCAGTTTCTCCGAGGAGAGCTTCTCGGATAGAAGATCCTCGGCAGTCTTTAACTTCGCATCCAATTCTTCTTTTTGGCGCTTGATATCTCGTAGGACGGACAATTCTTCCTCTGCCTTTTTCAGCTTATCTTCAAGCTCTCCAAAGTTCTTGAGCTTGTCGTCATATTTTTTATGCTCGACCTCTAAACATTTCACCTTATTTTCCAAACTCTTGGAGATCTCAGGCAGCTTCACCTTCTCAGCTTCAACTATAGACAACTTTTTCTCCCAGTCAGCTTTGTCCTCATTATACTGCTGACGAAAATCCTTCAAGGATTGGGTCAAACCCAGCAGAGCATCCTCTACCCCCGACGAGGAGCTGGAAGCTTTAATTGCTTCATCTTTCTTCACGATGTTGTTAAAAAAATTCGCCAGCTAAACGAGGGAAAAAGTGACAGGTCAGTACAAAAATACAAGTATTCAAAGAAAGAAAGGAAATTCAGAGTGTGAGAAATTTACCGAAGCAAGGTGACGGGTAGTTAGGGATGTCAGCATGTCCCTAGAAATCTTTTCATCAATTCCTTGGACCTCGGGTATGATCCAAGTTTTTACCGAGCTCATGGCAGAGCTCGGAGGAATGATGGTTGGAACACCAACACCACCAGCTGGTAGAGAGGAGATGGTGTCAGCCAGATTGGCAGTTTCAGCCAAATTGACTGAGGACGATTTCCTCAATCTCCTCAAAGGGACTTAAGCAGTTTCAACCAAGGAAGAGCTCTTGGTCGGAGAGATAGCAGTCATCTCCACAGGACAACCTTCTTGCTCGGAGCCACTGGGGGCTTCTCGGTAGCTTTGGAAGGTGCAACATCCACCTTCTTAGTCCCCTCTAGGACATCAATTTTGCTTTTCTTGGCTTCAGCAGCAGAAGTAGTGTCATCAAATAGAGCAGGGGGAGCTCTTTTCCTGCCCATTCTCTGACTTAAAGGGATGTGAGAATCTGAAGAAGAATCCTCTGGAGTTGAGGCTGGCTCAACAGATCTAATCACAGGACGATCAGTATAAGAAGTTGTATAACTCCTATACTGCAGCAAATATGATGCAGACCTGATGTGCTCGTCTGCAACGTTCTTATGCAAACCCCAGATAAGTTTCAGATGCTTAATATTAACCTCTGATTCTTTTGGAGTTTTTCTTTTACTATCAACTGCAAATAAATACATAATGAGATATCAGTCATACATTTTGTCAAATATGATAAAAGCATAATTTTATAAGTAAAGGAAAATGAGAATAAACCTATCCCATTGCCATATGGGGGGCATTTAGGACCCTGGTATACTGCATCTCCAACCAAGGGGGCATATTGCCAATTTTTAATAACCACCCCATGTTTAAAATAATCTCTATTTGCATCAGGGAGGTTAACTACAAGAGCCCTATTTAAAACCTAGTTTTTAAGTAATAAACATTATCTAAAATAGCCCATCTATAGCAATACATAATCTCAGGAAACCCTATACGAGTTCCATGAGTTAGATTTAATTTATACACCCTATTAATTATTCTCCATGAATTGGGGGCTATTTTTACAGGAACAACGTCAAAGTACTGACAGAACTCTAAGCATAAGGGGTTTGGCGGAAAAGAAAATCCACATTCAGCAATGAATAGACTGGGGAACCAATGTCCCTCAGCCAATCGAAAATAATCTAAAGGCTCAGAAAGAACCTCCAGATTTACCCAGGAAGGAATGGAAAAATCGGAATGAAATTTCTCAACAGACTCCACAATATAAACCATAGTGAATAAAAGAAATACAGAAGAAAAGAAGAGAATCTTACAGGAAAAAGGAAGAGCTGACAACTAGCGAAGGAAAAGATGAACGCACAAGGGAGAGAGATAACAGAAAGCTTGAATGCAGAAAATTGGAAAAGGTAGAAGACAGTATGGTTACCTAAGAAGTTTAAATACTTTACCTTGGGAAGCTGCGAAGGAAATGATTACACAAAAGAAACTAATATGCCACCGGCGGCTAAAAGGACAAAAATGCACGAAGATCGAAGCACTCATAAAAATTCGAAAAAGGCGGATTCTGTGAATTTGGAAGAAATTCAAATATGAAGAAAAGGCTCCTAAAACCCAGGAAAGTCATTTAATATCGCCATATACCGAGAAAGAATGTTCCATACTCCTCAAAGTTCAAAATATGAAACATTGGGGGCTTCTGTTGATACCAAAATTAATATGCTGATATGGACGAATAATATGAAGACACGTGTCAATCTACTTGGCACAATAGCAACGAGGAAGTTCGTTTCCCCGACCAACTCATGTTCTCTCCGAGCAACGAGGATACACCGAGGAACTACAGCACTCCGAGGTACTCTAGCGCTCCGAGGAACTCCTGATCAACGAGCAACTAAGGCGGTCCGATCTGCATCTCGGCCGGAACATTAATTGCCAGATAATCAACAGTTCAATTATTCATTGAATGTTTATCATCTTGACGCACACGTTGCATTAAATGTATTACCATTTCATATGTATATCATTTAATGTATCAACCCTTTCATGTACAGCCTAAGGGCTATAAATACCTTGTATCACCCTCATTCAAAGGGACCGGAATTTCTTGATAGATCTTGTAATTGAGAATTCCCAAACACTCAGCAATAACATAACAGTGAACGTAGGCCATTCTTATAAGGCTGAACCACTTTAAAAATCTTTGTCTCATTTTATTTATCTGTGATTGAATAATTAGAGCGATCTAATTTTTTACATCAACAATAAGAATATAAATGTAATTAACATGGAGAATATTTTCTTCTGTGTCACTAGAATCAATATGGTATTATTATTAAGAAAAAATGCAACAATTAAATGTGATGGTATATGAATATTAGAATACTGAACACTAAAACTACTAAGAATGAAAAGTGCCCTTTTTCACACCACCCATGCATATAGACTTGTTGTGTGACTTAATTTGCATCTGTATGTACGCATTTTGTAAGTATATTGCTGAAACCAACTTAATAGAAATTCTTTTCCTGGAACACCATCACACATAAAATATATGTCACCCACCCTAAGATACTTCATATAACATACCACCATGTTTTAGGGGTACATGACCGAGTTTTTAACGAAATTTGGTGAAGATGAGCTGAACATCATTTCTCTTAAATTTATCATAATTTCAATCATATAGTTGTTCAGATGAAAAATAAGTATTCATGTGCACTTTCGTCCGTTACAAATTTTGATTAATCATTTCACTCAATATATGGTTGAATTATTGGGATGAAATTTTGTGACAACGATCTCAATGACAAAATTTTGAATTATTGTGGACTACACTTGCCTTAAAGGAGATTCACATATCTACTTGTCCCACATTAATGGATTTACCTTTCAGAAAAGCTGACACTACAAGAAAAATATCAATTCGTGGCAATGTTATTAGTGACTAATCATTTATTTTCACTAAAAAATATATTTTGTTGCAAATTTTATGTTTGCCACTAAAAGATAATGTATTAGTGGCAACAAATTAAAATCGCCACTAATTTTGCCACTAAATGTTAACTTGGAACAATTAGACATTTAGCGGGAACACAAAATTTTAATTAGTTGCAAACTTAAAATATTTTCCACTAATGTATGTTCATTAGTAATAAATATACTAATTCGCCACAAAAAACATTTACCCTCAATCTATCCGCCAAAATGAATTTCTATGTAAAAAAACATTTTAGGTGCATTCCCTCCAAAATCCACCAAACCGGAACCTCTCCCATTCATCCCCCAAATCTTCTTCATCTTTAATTCATCCCCCAAATCCAATAAAAAAATCCATCAGCAGGTGTGTTTTATATCTTCTTACGAGTCTAATTTTCTACAACAAAATCTCCCTAAATCCTCATATGTGCTACGACTCTTATTTCCCCAAATCCTCTGATTTTCTTTTGCATTTAACAGGTGCTCAGGTTTTATTTTTGTTTTTCATTTAAAAGATTTTCTCTGGTCTACGACCGTTCTCCTCCTCAGACTTCTTCTCCTCCACGCATTTATCCTTGTCGAAGATTCACTCTATTCGCTCACTCTCCATGTTGATTCCCACTGCCTACTTACCTAGGATAAGTAAGTTAAGATCTACAAATTTGTTTCTTTGTTTAAGTATTTAAGGTTTGTAGTAGATGAATATGATAATAGATTAGGTTTTTGATTTAAAGTTATAATTGTTTTGAATCTGACAATTTGTACAATGGATCCTTTCATTTCAAGATCTAATTAGGTATATTTAGTTTTGATTGTGTTTTGTGTCTTAACATTTAGATTTGGTTTATTGATTTGTTTTTTAAGTTATTAGGTGAAGTGTTTGTTTCGAATCTTACTTTATTGTATTTTTTCTTACAAATAGTCACATTAGGTTTTGTGATAAATGTAAATTATTTATTTTCTCTTATATGTTGATTTTATATAGTTGAGCATGTATCACCCATGATAATGGGTTGTTTACATATATATTTTTGAATTCACCTATGTAGATGCTATTGATTGTATTTATATTTTGTAATTGGAAAAGTGAAAAATAATTAAATCATTGTAGTATTGGTGATCGATTTTATTATAAGACCATTCATCATATTCTTACTATACATATATTATATAATAGAAGGATAACACACAAATTAGTATTAGAAAATTTCAAATTGAAAAATATATTTACCTTTATTCCGTGAGTTATAGTTCGAGCATGTAGATTATGGTAGTTTGTGTAAAAATCCATTTGTTTTTCATATTTGGGTCCATCCCTGATACACATGTTTTTCTTCTATGGGTATTTGACAGGGAGCTACTGCTTGCGTGACCGTTTTCTTTCATTTTGAAATACTTTATCTATACCCGGACATTCAACTTACAACATTTAATTGATATTGATAAGCGGTAATTTTAATTCTTAATTATTGATCTATATCATTAGTTTTGTACATATGATTTGTAGTGGTAATATAATGTTTAGTGTGTGCTAATGGAAAACCTAGACTGATTTGTAGTGGTGATAGGAGTTTGAGGGTGAGCCAATTGAAAACCCGAATTGCTAATTGGTTGTTGTAGTATGTTTTTATATTAATGTAAGATAATATTTATTTACTAGTTTGTGTGAATTTTAGTTAGATTATCGATATGTTTGTTTATAATTGATCGTCTAATTAAACGGGTCAGGTTTTGGCGGGGAACCACTCCGCACCTTCCCCTAATGGGGGAATTTGGGGTAAAAAAAGAATTTGGGTTGGGTTTGAAATTAAAAAGCTTTTGGTTTGGGGCGGGCCGGGTTTTATGTGTAAAAACTTCGAACCTGCCCTGTTTAAGGGTATTATAACAAATATTTTGATTAAATCTATGCACCTTAGTTGGTTTGACATAATAATTAATTAATTCACTCTTAGTTAGAGGACTTCAATTTTTTATTAGTTTAACATGAAAAGACTTGAATTTCATTAAAATACTTGAATAAAATAAGTTAGAAAATATCATAAAAAATGTTTTGGGGTGGGTTCAGCGCCCTCGCGGTGTTTTTAAATGGGTTTGGGGCAGGGCAGAGTAACAGAGTCATGTTTAGCCAAACCCACCTCGTTATTCCGTGTAGAATGTCATCGGGCGATTCCCATGTTGCAATATGGTACATTCAAGAGATTGTTTGGTCTTCACTGTGTGCCCATGAGTATTACACGAGTCTCCCCCATTTTAGATCGTGCTAAAATTAAAGTTCTTTAATATATGTTCACTAGTCTAGATTGTAATGGCTAAGTGTTAACACTTTTAGGTGTCTGACTAGCCAACTATACTTTAAAGGCTAGGTAGAGTTTTTTTTTGCAGTGAAACTGACCTTGTTATACTTCTTTGAGATATAGGAGGCCTTTTTAGTTCTAAAGGTTCATCTTCACGAGGTTTGGCCACGTATTCTCATAGGATTTGATTTTTTAAGTTAACTAGTAAACATTTGATTTTGAAATTGAATAGTAAATGCTCGTTTTAGGATTAAAAGTGAGTTTTGGGTGGCTAAAAACATGAAAAAAATGGCATGAAAAAAGTTGCTAGTAAATCTAAAGGTATCGATGTAACCTTAGGGAAGGATCGTGTCCTCACTGGGCTCTTAGTTGATGAAGTTAACTAGTATACGCTTGAAAATGACATTAAGGAGTCTAATCCAAAATTATGACCTGTCTTCCTCATCTCATGTCCTAATTTCTTCAGATTTGCCGTGTCTTCAATGTCAGCGTCGTATCTACAATACTCTATCCGTGCTTCATAGTTATGCTGCATGTTCCTCACGGTGGTGTTGCATCTGACAAGAATACCAGGCGTACTGAGTCACGTGGTCAGAGGCAAACTTATTTACTTTCTTCACGATCCAGGCGTACTGAGTCACGTCGCAATGAGAAGTTTGATGATTTCTCTTATCAACCTGGGCGAACTTCGTCAATAAGGGCTACAGATACTGATCAACATATCACCCTCTCTCCAGAAAGACCCAGTGCTTTAGAAAGACTGAGTAGGGTGTCTCATTTCAGTCGATTAGGCCCTAGGAGGAATAGGAGTCCACCTAAGACCATGTCGAGGAGTTTTCGACAACCATCAGATCTAAGAGAAGGATCAGCACAATCACGACCAGCTGCTCGTCAAGATAGATCTCAAGAAGCTACCTCAGAACGATCAATTGCTCGAACCAATAGGCCCGAGGAAGGAAATGAAGCGTGGAAAGGATCTCTCCAACGGTTGGAGGATAAATTGGGAGAAATGGCCAAAGCAAAGAACCCCCTACAACGAACTTTTGTTCGAGGAACACCTTTTGTACAGGCCATTGTGAATTTTCCTACACCGTCAAAGTTCAAAGCACCTGTAGTGACCCCCAAATATGATGGAAAGACAGATCCTGTTCTTCACATAGAGCAATATCAAGCTGCTGCCGACATCTATGTCGTCCCTGACGAGATGAGATGCAGAGCGTTCTCAGGAACTCTTACTGGAGCTGCTCAGATATGGTACAACAATCTCCCTAGGGGTAAGATTTCAACTTTATTTCAGCTGGCCGAGTTGTTTATTGGCAATTTCTGTTTTGGAGCAAAGCCAGTAAAACGAGTAGCACACTTGTTAAGTGTTAGACAAAAATCTGGTGAGAGTACTAGAGATTACATAACTCGTTTCAATAACGAGAAGCTGGAAGTCATAGATTACGAAGAAAAGACAGCAATCACCGCCTTGATGAGTGGGTTGTTACCTAATAAATTATATTACACCTTGGCAAAAGATCCACCTAAAACTATGTCAGAGTTGATGGCAAAAGCGGCCAAAATCATGAATGCCGAGGAAGCTATGGCTGCAAAGAAGAATATGGATAAAGACACCAAGGTGGACGCCGACAAGTCTAAAAATAAAGAGCATAAGGGCAATGGCGGTGACAAACGTTCCAGAAATAATAAATCATCATGGGAAGTCCTGAAGAAATACGACAATTATACTCCTTTGAAAATGGGTATTCATCATGTCTTGGAAGAAATCAAGAACAACGAGGAGGTAAAATGGCCAAAGAAACTAAGGTCAGACCCAGATTCGAGGAGTAAGGATAAATATTGCGAGTTTCATAAAGATCATGGTCACATGACCAAAAATTGCATAGCTCTTCAGAACGAGATTGAAACGCTCATCCGAAGAGGAAAGCTAGCAAAATATGTTGATCGGGGTGGTGAAAGAAAAAATAACGACCGAACTAGAGAGAGGTCTAGATCTCCTCGTCGAGAAGAAGAGAAAAAGAAGAGAAACCATGAAGATGATCCAGATGATGATCCCGACCTTCCCAAGAAACCAAGACAGCCAGAACGAGAGGTATTTTCTATACGTTTTGGGTCATTTGATTGTAATGTCATTACAGGAGGAGATGCAGGAGGAGGAGACCTTACTGCAGAAAGAAAGGCTTACCTTGGAGAGGCTCAAGCTTGTTCATATATTCAGCGAATAAATATGGCCGAGGACGATCGTCCGAGGAAAGTAAACAAAGAGAAGCTGGTTATTGGCTTTTCAAAAAATGACCTGGCAGGTGTTCTTTACCCTCACGACGACCCTTTGGTGATCAAAATGAGGATGAAAGAAGTAGTGATATCAAGGGTGCTGGTAGACAATGGCAGTTCAGCAGACATCATGTACTATTCATGCTTTGACAGCTTGAATTTAAAATTATCTCAATTGGAACCTTATCACAGACCCCTCCTAGGTTTTGCTGGCGAGAAAGTTTTTCCACTTGGGACGATCAAGTTGGACATATTCATTGGAACTTGGCTTGCTTGTCGAACAGAGAGAATACGCTTCTTTGTGATGGATAAGAATGTGCAGTCAGCCTACAACATCATCATGGGAAGAGTTGGTTTGAAGAAGTTCAAAGCAGTTCCATCTACAGTACATCAATGCTTAAATTTCCCAACAAATTTTGGGGTAGGAGTTGTGAAAGGTGATCAGAAAGTAGCTCGGGAATGCTATTATTCATCTGCCGAGCAAGAGGAGCTTGAAGAGTCGAGGAAAAAGACTACTACCTACCAGGTGGATGAAGGTACAGAAATTGAAACACTGGATCCTCGAGATGAATCCCAACTTGTAAAAGGATAGGTCGTGGAATCTACAGAAAATATTCATCTGGACGACGAGCACCCTGAACGAGTAACCCAGATAGGTTCTACGTTGGATGCTTCAATAAAACAGGAGTTGATAACTTTCTTGAGAAACAGGAAGAAAACTTTTGCGTGGAGTCATGAAGACATGCCAGGAATTGATCCAAACTTCTTATGTCATGAGCTCAATGTGAATAAGGAGATCAAGCCTGTAAAGCAGAGAAGAAGGGTATTTAGCCCCGAGAAGAATCAGGCTATACAAGAGGAGGTCGAGAAGCTCCAGAAAGCCCAATTCATTGAAGACGTGAAGTATCCAGACTGGTTGGCAAACGTGGTGATGGTAAAAAAGAAAAACAATAAATGGAGAATGTGTGTTGATTTCACCGATCTTAACAAGGCATGCCCAAAGGATCATTTTCCATTGCCCAGAATTGATCAACTAGTGGATGCTACCTCGGGACATGAGCTGCTCAGCTTCATGGATGCTTACTCTGGCTACAACCAGATCAAAATGAAACCTGAAGACAGGGAAAGTACTTCTTTTATTACCCCTAGGGGAACTTATTGCTATAATGTTATGCCTTTTGGTTTGAAAAATGCAGGAGCGACATACCAGCGGCTGATGAACAAGGTTTTCACCGAACAAATCAGTTGCAACATGGAAGTCTATGTCGATGACATGCTGACAAAAAGCAAGAAAGCTGCTGATCATCTAGTTGACTTAGCTCAGACCTTTGATTAACTGGATAGATACCAAATGAAGCTCAACCCGACGAAGTGCACCTTTGGAGTGCGAGAAGGAATGTTCCTCGGATACATCGTCAACCAACGAGGTATTGAGGCAAATCTAGAGAAGATCAAAGCTCTTTTAGGGCTGCGATTCCCAACGACGAAGAAAGAAGTGCAGAGTCTTACAGGATGAGTTGCGGCGCTCAATAGATTTTTGTCCCGAGCAACTGATAAATGCCTCCCATTCTTCAAAACACTTCGAAAAACTTTTGAGTGGACTGATGAATGTGAGAAGGCCTTTCAAGACTTGAAAAAGTATTTGGGAGCACCTCCATTGTTGTCCAGGCTAATAACAGGAGAGAAGTTGTACTTGTATCTGGCAGTATCAGAGAATGCAGTCAGTTCAACATTGATCAGATTGGAGAATGGAGTCCAGAAACCAATCTATTACACAAGTAAGGATTTCCGAGGTGCGGAAATCAGGTACCCAAAGATGGAGAAATTAGCATTGGCATTAATTGAAGCAAGTAGAAGAATGAGGCCATACTTCCAGGCCCATACCATTATTGTTTACACCGACATGCCATTGAGACAAGCTCTTCATAAGCCAGAAAAGTCAGGAAGACTGATGTACTGGGCAATAGAGCTCGGTGAATATGATATTGTGTATGATCCCAGATCATCATTGAAAGGGCAGGCTGTAGCAGATTTTATAGCAGAGTTTACATATCCTGATACCCCCGAGGAACAAAAATTGCTCGCTGACCAACCTGTGGATGTTACAGGATCAACAGATATAAATCCAGACCAACTCCGGTTGGTAAAAGGGCTTGTGGATGTAAAAGGATCATCAACTTCAAACTCAGACCAGCTCCGGTTGGTAAAAGAGCGAGAAGAGATGGTTGACGAGGAGCGAAAAATACCAGGGGAGGATGAAAGAAAGCAACAAATATTTCACCGAGGAACTCTATCAGATAAGGAATTTGAAGACGAGTTACCCATATGGAGATTATATGTAGATGGCTCATCTTGCACAGCAGGTTCTGGAGCAGGAATTGTTTTGAACACCCCAGACGAGATTGACATGGAATATGCTTTGCGATTCCAATTCAAAGCCTCCAATAATGAGGCTGAGTATGAGGCCATGATAGCAGGTCTTAATTTATCAAAGATTATGGAAGCGCAACAAGTGATGGTATTCAGTGATTCTCAATTGATTGTGAATCAGATGATGGGAACGTATGCAGTTAAAGGAGAATTAATGATCAAGTATCATACCAAGGTAATGGAGTTATTGGCAGAATTTGATGCGATTCAATTAATCAGAATACCAAGAATAGAGAATGCACGAGCAGACGCATTGGCCCGACTAGCATCAGCTACTCGTACCGAGCTGCGAAGAACAATACCAATTGAAGTATTAGAAAGTCGAAGCATAGATGAAGACTTGACGATGAATATTATTACCCTCGATTTAGGACCATCTTGAATGGATCCCATCAGGGCATATGTGGAAGAAGGCGAATTACCAGAAGATAAGCTCGCTGCCAAGAAATTGAAGTATAAAGCTGCTCGGTATGTATTAACTAATGGTATTTTGTATAGACGAGGAATTATGGCAGGTTTGCAGAGATGTGTACATCCCTCCGAGGTGAAAGAATTGATTGAAGAAATCCATGAAGGGTCTTGTGGAGCTCATGTAGCAGGTCGAACACTTTTGCAAAGGGTAATGACTCAAGGAGACTACTGGCCGACGATGAGGGCTGATTGTATAGCCTATGCTAAGAAATGTGACAAGTGCCAACGTTTTTCCTCCATCCGACGAACTCCATAAGCATTGTTGACACCAATAACTTCCCCTTGGCCATTTGCCATGTGGGGAATTGATTTGGTTGGACCACTGCCGACCACCCGAGGAAGATTCAAGTATCTCGTCGTTGCAGTGGACTATTTTACTAAGTGGGTAGAAGCTGAGCCACTTATTGATATGACATACGAGAAGGTATACCAGTTCGTTTGGAAGAACATCATCTGTCGATATGGTCTCCCTCATGCCTTCATCACAGACCATGGAACACAATTTGATAACGAGGAATTCGCTGCCTATTGTCATCAGTCGAACATTTTGAAGGTTCATTCAGCACCAGGCCATCCTCAAAGCAATGGACAGACTGAGGTGACGAATAGGACATTATTAAATGGTTTGAAGAAAAGGCTAAGTGAAGCTAAAGCTAAATGGATTAATGAGCTACAATCAGTATTGTGGGCTTACCGAACAACTCCCCGAGCAGCGACTGGAGAATCACCATATATGCTGGCATTTGGAAGTGAGGCTGTAATACCTGCCGAGTTGGGTCTTCCAACACATAGAGTGCTGAATTTCAATTCTCCTGTCAGTGACTTGATGAGAAGACTGGATTTGGATATGCTCGAGGAGGTCAGAGAGGAGGCAGCCATTAGGAATGGTGCTTATCAACAACGAACAGCTCTATTCTACAACAAAAGGGTGAGGAAATGCGATTTAAAAGAAGGAGATTATGTGCTAAAGAAGGTCATTCAGAAGCACAATAAATTGGAGGCAAACTGGCATGGACCTTACCGAGTTACAGAAGTTGTTCGACCAGGAACTTACCGAATAGCAACTCTAGAAGGAGAGGAGTTCAAGAATGCTTGGAATGCTGAACACCTTCGCAAGTATTATCAATGATGTAAAATGTACAACAGTTCCATCGATATTAATAAAACGATGATGTTTTCACCATTTTTCTCTCCTTTGTTTGAAAGTTTTTTTGGGGAATACTAGTGTTGTACACTACGCTGCTCGACAGCAAAAAGAAGACGATAGTTCAAACCCACGACCAACTCCGGTTGGTAAAAGGGCGAGAACAAATTATATACTCCTTTGGTTAGGAGGCGTACACTTGCGTGATCAACTTCGGTTGGTAAAAGAGCTTGTGGACAAGATAGTTCGAAAGAACCTGATAGTTCGAGCGTGATCAACTTCGGTTGGTAAAATAGCGAGAACAAATTATACTCCTTTGGTTAGGAGGCGTACACTTGCGTGATCAACTTCGGTTGGTAAAAGAGCTTGTGGACAAGATAGTTCGAAAGAACCTGATAGTTCGAGCGTGATCAACCTCGGTTGGTAAAATAGTGAGAACAAATTATACACCTTTGGTTAGGAGGTGTACACTTGCGTGATCAACTTCAGTTGGTAAAAGAGCTTGTGGACAAGATAGTTCGAAAGAACCCGATAGTTCAAACCCATGACCTACTCCGGTTGGTAAGAGGGCAAGAACAACATTCTTAAAAATGCCAATTTTGGCTGGCTGGTTAAGAAACAAAATATGCCAATTTATGTTGGTCGGAAGGTAACATCATTCCAGAAAATACAAGAATTCCAAACTGAACCAAGTATATTTGGTCGGTGATCAAAACCCACTAACTGTAATTGGTCGACGAGGATAAATTATCGACCTTGGTTGGTCGGACACATTTTATGAAAAAATTTACCAAGTATGGCTGATTGGAGATAAAAACCCATCAACTATAGTTGGTCGACAAACATAATTTAACAACCTTGGTTGGTTGGAAACATTTTATACTCATTACTTTATTATTAAGTGATTGAGCAACATTTATACTTGTGATTTTGATTACTAAGTTGGTTGATGAACAATACCATATTGTTATCTTTTTAACAGATACATATGTACAAATATAAAAGTGTTTGATAAACACAAGATAATGGCAATACAGATTTGCAAACAAAAATGAAAGTCCTTCATTAAATTCAAAATAAATTACAAGCTACATATATGTGCTAACTGTTACATTGAAAAACCTATTCTATTGGTTTCTTTCCTTTAGCTTTTGAAACAGGCTCCTCGCCAGCAGGAGGATCCTCCAGGCAAAGAGGAGAATTAATGAAGTTAATATCTCTGAGCATTCTGACATTCATCACAAAAGGTGTATCCAAGAGATGCTCGGGACGAGATAATTCAATTTGAGAATGAAGACTATAGTCACCAAGATATTTTGAAATTAAGCGCCGAGGAATAGCACGAGCTGGGATCCATTCCATGTCTAGTTTATAAGGCGGTACAAGCAAGTCTAGTAGCCCAGGAGCATGATAATCCCATAAAAAATGGCCTTGCTCTATCTTTAACACACCCAGGGCGTTCAACCATCCTTGTTTATAACCATCATTATTGGCACTTTCAAGACGAGCATCCAAGTGACAAAGGGCTTCATTGTAGCCTGCCATCCAAAACTCACGAGGTTGTTTGTGGAATTGGAAAGTTATTCTCTCTAGTTGCTCGTGAATGTTCCTGGCCAAAACATCTTTATGATTCAAAGCAGACTTCGTCGCAATAAGTTGATCTTCCAAAGATAGGTTTTTCTTGGACATTTCAGATAAAGCCCGATCTTTGGCGTTCAATTGGTATGCTTGAGTTTCCAATGTTGACAGAGTACGAGCTTCTTCAATACTACGAGAAACTCTTGATCGTCCCCGAGCAGCTGACATGCTTCGTTCCTTGTTAACATCCTGGGCATCTCTTCCTCGTCCACGAGAACCTCTTCCTCGTCCCCGAGTAGCAGGAGAAGTACCAGATCTTCTTAAGGTATCCAGTTCTTGCCTTAATTTGGCATTCTCAACCTCTAAGAACGAGAAACCCTCATCAGTAACCGGTACTAAAGCAGTGGAAGATGAAGCTGCAGACTCATACTGCGCCAACTTTTTCTGCAAATTATTGTTCTCTTGTTCCAGCAACTCGGCAATCTGCCTGCAGGCCTCAACTTCACCTTTTAGGGTTCTCTCCCTAACATCGTATCCAGCAAGGATCTTGTTATGGCCTGTTTCAGAAGAAAGCTGTTGATATCTATTTTCATACTCCTTGTGCAGCAAAGCAGTTGATTCATTGTGTTGATGTTGAAGATCTTCTAAGGTACAATGAAGTTCCTCGATCAATTCATAGTAGGCCACATTATTAGCCACAGCTCGGTCAAGTAAAGCTTTCAAGTACCGATAAGCCTCAATTGCCTGTTCTGAAGTATCATGGCCAAGGATGTCAGCAATTTCTGATACACTTAGCTCTATGTGACCAACCTTATAGTATTCGTGACATTGCTGCATCAGTTTTGTATCATTGGCAGATAGCAATTCCATCCTGGCCATAAACTAATGAAGAGGAGACAACAGTCAACAAAAACAAATCATCAACAACAGAGAAGAACAAAGATGTATTTTATTAGATCATAAAAAGATTACATTGTTTGATTACAAATGATAACGAAAGATAGAAATGATACCGAACAACTTCACACCTTTTCCTTGTCTCCCAAGACCTTCTCGGGAGGTTAGGACGAGGAGCTTGGTTGCTCGGTGGTAACAGCAACTTGATCAGCAGGAGTTGAAATTTTCTCAGGAGGAGGAAGCATGTAAGAAATGTCCTCGTTGGCAGAAGGTAGAGAGGCAGGGACTTGATCACCCATGGCCATGGAAGATTCATCAGAGATAGCCTCATCCTCTTCTTCTTCTACAATTGGTGGGGGAGGACCAGGAAGGTGTAGCTGAAATAAATCAGAGTCCTCTTTGATCTTCAATTCCTGCAGGGCAGCTACCCAGCCATCTCGGAAGTATTTCTACTTCCCGTATTGTACTTGGGCTATCATCGCAGCAATCCCTTTGTCCCATCCTTTATCCCAGCCATCGCTGAAGGATTTTTTAACTGCGAGCTTTCTTTTCAGTTTCTCCGAGGAGAGCTTCTCGGATAGAAGATCCTCGGCAGTCTTTAACTTCGCATCCAATTCTTCTTTTTGGCGCTTGATATCTCGTAGGACGGACAATTCTTCCTCTGCCTTCTTCAGCTTATCTTCAAGCTCTCCAAAGTTCTTGAGCTTGTCGTCATATTTTTTATGCTCGACCTCTAAACATTTCACCTTATTTTCCAAACTCTTGGAGATCTCAGGCAGCTTCACCTTCTCAGCTTCAACTATAGACAACTTTTTCTCCCAGTCAGCTTTGTCCTCATTATACTGCTGACGAAAATCCTTCAAGGATTGGGTCAAACCCAGCAGAGCATCCTCTACCCCCGACGAGGAGCTGGAAGCTTTAATTGCTTCATCTTTCTTCACGATGTTGTTAAAAAAATTCACCAGCTAAACGAGGGAAAAAGTGACAGGTCAGTACAAAAATACAAGTATTCAAAGAAAGAAAGGAAATTCAGAGTGTGAGAAATTTACCGAAGCAAGGTGACGGGTAGTTAGGGATGTCAGCATATCCCTAGAAATCTTTTCATCAATTCCTTGGACCTCGGGTATGATCCAATTTTTTACCGAGCTCATGGCAGAGCTCGGAGGAATGATGGTTGGAACACCAACACCACCAGCTGGTAGAGAGGAGATGGTGTCAGCCAGATTGGCAGTTTCAGCCAAATTGACTGAGGACGATTTCCTCAATCTCCTCAAAGGGACTTCAGCAGTTTCAACCAAGGAAGAGCTCTTGGTCGGAGAGATAGCAGTCATCTCCACAGGAGCAACCTTCTTGCTCGGAGTCACTGGGGGCTTCTCGGTAGCTTTGGAAGGTGCAACATCCACCTTCTTAGTCCCCTCTAGGACATCAATTTTGCTTTTCTTGGCTTCAGCAGCAGAAGTGGTGTCATCAAATAGAGCAGGGGGAGCTCTTTTCCTGCCCATTCTCTGACTTAAAGGGATGTGAGAATCTGAAGAAGAATCCTCTGGAGTTGAGGCTGGCTCAACAGATCTAATCACAGGACAATCAGTATAAGAAGTTGTATAACTCCTATACTGCAGCAAATATGATGCAGACCTGATGTGCTCGTCTGCAACGTTCTTATGCAAACCCCAGATAAGTTTCAGATGCTTAATATTAACCTTTGATTCTTTTGGAGTTTTTCTTTTACTATCAACTGCAAATAAATACATAATGAGATATCAGTCATACATTTTGTCAAATATGATAAAAGCATAATTTTATAAGTAAAGGAAAATGAGAATAAACCTATCCCATTGCCATATGGGGGGCATTTAGGACCCTGGTATACTGCATCTCCAACCAAGGGGGCATATTGCCAATTTTTAATAACCACCCCATGTTTAAAATAATCTCTATTTGCATCAGGGAGGTTAACTACAAGAGCCCTATTTAAAACCTAGTTTTTAAGTAATAAACATTATCTAAAATAGCCCATCTATAGCAATACATAATCTCAGGAATCCCTATACGAGTTCCATGAGTTAGATTTAATTTATACACCCCATTAATTATTCTCCATGAATTGGGGGCTATTTTTACAGGAACAACGTCAAAGTACTGATAGAACTCTAAGCATAAGGGGTTTGGCGGAAAAGAAAATCCACATTCAGCAATGAATAGACTGGGGAACCAATGTCCCTCAGCCAATCGAAAATAATCTAAAGGCTCAGAAAGAACCTCCAGATTTACCCAGGAAGGAATGGAAAAATCGGAATGAAATTTCTCAACAGACTCCACAATATAAACCACAGTGAATAAAAGAAATACAGAAGAAAAGAAGAGAAGAAGAGAATCTTACAGGAAAAAGGAAGAGCTGACAACTAGCGAAGGAAAAGATGAACGCACAAGGGAGAGAGATAACAGAAAGCTTGAATGCAGAAAATTGGAAAAGGTAGAAGACAGTATGGTTACCTAAGAAGTTTAAATACTTTACCTTGGGAAGCTGCGAAGGAAATGATTACACAAAAGAAACTAATACGCCACCGGCGGCTAAAAGGACAAAAATGCACGAAGATCGAAGCACTCATAAAAATTTGAAAAAGGCGGATTCTGTGAATTTGGAAGAAATTCAAATATGAAGAAAAGGCTCCTAAAACCCAGGAAAGTCATTTAATATCGCCATATACCGAGAAAGAATGTTCCATACTCCTCAAAGTTTGAAATATGAAACATTGGGGTCTTCTGTTGATACCAAAATTAATATGCTGATATGGACGAATAATATGAAGACACGTGTCAATCTACTTGGCACAATAGCAATGAGGAAGTTCGTTTCCCCGACCAACTCATGTTCTCTCCGAGCAACGAGGATACACCGAGGAACTACAGCACTCCGAGGTACTCTAGCGCTCCGAGGAACTCCTGATCAACGAGCAACTAAGGCGGTCCGATCTGCATCTCGGCCGGAACATTAATTGCCAGATAATCAACAGTTCAATTATTCATTGAATGTTTATCATCTTGACGCACACGCTGCATTAAATGTATTACCATTTCATATGTATATCATTTAATGTATCAACCCTTTCATGTACAGCCTAAGGGCTATAAATACCTTGTATCACCCTCATTCAAAGGGACCGGAATTTCTTGATAGATCTTGTAATTGAGAATTCCCAAACACTCAGCAATAACATAACAGTGGACGTAGGCCATTCTTATAAGGCTGAACCACTTTAAAAATCTTTGTCTCATTTTATTTATCTGTGATTGAATAATTAGAGCGATCTAATTTTTTACATCAACAATAAGAATATAAATGTAATTAACATGGAGAATATTTTCTTCTGTGTCACTAGAATCAATATGGTATTATTATTAAGAAAAAATGCAACAATTAAATGTGATGGTATATGAATATTAGAATACTGAACACTAAAACTACTAAGAATGAAAAGTGCCCTTTTTCACATCACCCATGCATATAGACTTGTTGTGTGACTTAATTTGCATCTGTATGTACGCATTTTGTAAGTATATTGCTGAAACCAACTTAATAGAAATTCTTTTCCTGGAACACCATCACACATAAAATATATGTCACCCACCCTAAGATACTTCATATAACATACCACCATGTTTTAGGGGTACATGACCGAGTTTTTAACGAAATTTGGTGAAGATGAGCTGAACATCATTTCTCTTAAATTTATCATAATTTCAATCATATAGTTGTTCAGATGAAAAATAAGTATTCATGTGCACTTTCGTCCGTTACAAATTTTGATTAATCATTTCACTCAATATATGGTTGAATTATTGGGATGAAATTTTGTGACGACGATCTCAATGACAAAATTTTGAATTATTGTGGACTACACTTGCCTTAAAGGAGATTCACATATCTACTTGTCCCACATTAATGGATTTACCTTTCAGAAAAGCTGACACTACAAGAAAAATATCAATTCGTGGCAATGTTATTAGTGACTAATCATTTATTTTCACTAAAAAATATATTTTGTTGCAAATTTTATGTTTGCCACTAAAAGATAATGTATTAGTGGCAACAAATTAAAATCGCCACTAATTTTGCCACTAAATGTTAACTTGGAACAATTAGACATTTAGCGGGAACACAAAATTTTAATTAGTTGCAAACTTAAAATATTTTCCACTAATGTATGTTCATTAGTAATAAATATACTAATTCGCCACAAAAAACATTTACCCTCAATCTATCTGCCAAAATGAATTTCTATGTAAAAAAACATTTTAGGTGCATTCCCTCCAAAATCCACCAAACCGGAACCTCTCCCATTCATCCCCCAAATCTTCTTCATCTTTAATTCATCCCCCAAATCCAATAAAAAAATCCATCAGCAGGTGTGTTTTATATCTTCTTACGAGTCTAATTTTCTACAACAAAATCTCCCTAAATCCTCATATGTGCTACGACTCTTATTTCCCCAAATCCTCTGATTTTCTTTTGCATTTAACAGGTGCTCAGGTTTTATTTTTGTTTTTCATTTAAAAGATTTTCTCTGGTCTACGACCGTTCTCCTCCTCAGACTTCTTCTCCTCCACGCATTTATCCTTGTCGAAGATTCACTCTATTCGCTCACTCTCCATGTTGATTCCCATTGCCTACTTACCTAGGATAAGTAAGTTAAGATCTACAAATTTGTTTCTTTGTTTAAGTATTTAAGGTTTGTAGTAGATGAATATGATAATCGATTAGGTTTTTGATTTAAAGTTATAATTGTTTTGAATCTGACAATTTGTACAATGGATCCTTTCATTTCAAGATCTAATTAGGTATATTTAGTTTTGATTGTGTTTTGTGTCTTAACATTTAGATTTGGTTTATTGATTTGTTTTTTAAGTTATTAGGTGAAGTGTTTGTTTCGAATCTTACTTTATTGTATTTTTTCTTACAAATAGTCACATTAGGTTTTGTGATAAATGTAAATTATTTATTTTCTCTTATATGTTGATTTTATATAGTTGAGCATGTATCACCCGTGATAATGGGTTGTTTACATATATATTTTTGAATTCACCTATGTAGATGCTATTGATTGTATTTATATTTTGTAATTGGAAAAGTGAAAAATAATTAAATCATTGTAGTATTGGTGATCGATTTTATTATAAGACCATTCATCATATTCTTACTATACATATATTATATAATAGAAGGATAACACACAAATTAGTATTAGAAAATTTCAAATTGAAAAATATATTTACCTTTATTCCGTGAGTTATAGTTCGAGCATGTAGATTATGGTAGTTTGTGTAAAAATCCATTTGTTTTTCATATTTGGGTCCATCCCTGATACACATGTTTTTCTTCTATGGGTATTTGACAGGGAGCTACTGCTTGCGTGACCGTTTTCTTTCATTTTGAAATACTTTATCTATACCCGGACATTCAACTTACAACATTTAATTGATATTGATAAGCGGTAATTTTAATTCTTAATTATTGATCTATATCATTAGTTTTGTACATATGATTTGTAGTGGTAATATAATGTTTAGTGTGTGCTAATGGAAAACCTAGACTGATTTGTAGTGGTGATAGGAGTTTGAGGGTGAGGCAATTGAAAACCCGAATTGCTAATTGGTTGTTGTAGTATGTTTTTATATTAATGTAAGATAATATTTATTTACTAGTTTGTGTGAATTTTAGTTAGATTATCGATATGTTTGTTTATAATTGATCGTCTAATTAAACGGGTCAGGTTTTGGCGGGGAACCACTCCGCACCTTCCCCTAATGGGGGAATTTGGGGTAAAAAAAGAATTTGGGTTGGGTTTGAAATTAAAAAGATTTTGGTTTGGGGCAGGCCGGGTTTTATGTGTAAAAACTTCGAACCTGCCCTGTTTAAGGGTATTATAACAAATATTTTGATTAAATCTATGCACCTTAGTTGGTTTGACATAATAATTAATTAATTCACTCTTAGTTAGAGGACTTCAATTTTTTATTAGTTTAACATGAAAAGACTTGAATTTCATTAAAATACTTGAATAAAATAAGTTAGAAAATATCATAAAAAATGTTTTGGGGTGGGTTCAGCGCCCTCGCGGTGTTTTTAAATGGGTTTGGGGCAGGGCAGAGTAACAGGGTCATGTTTAGCCAAACCCACCTCGTTATTCCGTGTAGAATGACATCGGGCGATTCCCATGTTGCAATATGGTACATTCAAGAGATTGTTTGGTCTTCACTGTGTGCCCATGAGTATTACACGAGTCTCCCCCATTTTAGATTGTGCTAAAATTAAAGTTCTTTAATATATGTTCACTAGTCTAGATTGTAATGGCTAAGTGTTAACACTTTTAGGTGTCTGACTAGCCAACTATACTTTAAAGGCTAGGTAGGGTTTTTTTTTGTAGTGAAACTGACCTTGTTATACTTCTTTGAGATATAGGAGGCCTTTTTAGTTCTAAAGGTTCATCTTCACGAGGTTTGGCCACGTATTCTCATAGGATTTGATTTTTTAAGTTAACTAGTAAACATTTGATTTTGAAATTGAATAGTAAATGCTCGTTTTAGGATTAAAAGTGAGTTTTGGGTGGCTAAAAACATGAAAAAAATGGCATGAAAAAAGTTGCTAGTAAATCTAAAGGTATCGATGTAACCTTAGGGAAGGATCGTGTCCTCACTGGGCTCTTAGTTGATGAAGTTAACTAGTATACGCTTGAAAATGACATTAAGGAGTCTTATCCAAAATTATGACCTGTCTTCCTCATCTCATGTCCTAATTTCTTCAGATTTGTCGTGTCTTCAATGTCAGCGTCGTATCTACAATACTCTATCCGTGCTTCATAGTTATGCTGCATGTTCCTCACTGTGGTGTTGCATCTGACAAGAATACCAGTACCAACCATATTTGTGACGCCACGAACCGAATTTAAGGGTTATTATAGGATCGACCTTGATCCGATCCGAGTGTCAAGTGTGGGGTGCAATGAACAACCTAAATAATGTTGCTATTCCAGTTCTATTATTAAATGAGATTACGCTTTGCTCAGCATGCGATTCCAATATAAAATAAACTATGCACGGGACCTAAGGAAAGTTCCCCCAAGGCCATGTAAACAAAGCTACTAACTTTAATCCAAGTAAATATTACTTGTATAACGCTCTCAAAGTACGAAACCGCATACAACCTGCCATAACAAAGAGGAGGGAGTGAGCGAAAGGGTCAGTGGGATTTATACAAATACAACATAGAAACGAACGGTAGAAAAGAATACTCACTCACTATATGCTCATGAAAATATCTATATATCTAAACATATACTTTTGAAAATACCTGCTCCGATGTATTAAACCATTTTATTCCAGAAATATTATTTATCCCCATTCATCCTCTTTTCTTTTCCCAAAATAGTCATTTTGGATAATCTTTCTATAAAATCACATTCTTTCCCATTAACTCACATGGTTAATCATTTATAGGAAAACCCTTTATATTCTTCAAAATATTCATCTATTCAACGTTTATCAACTCACGCTAGAGTTACTTTGTCATTATTTTAATATTCTCATTAAAATAATCCTTATGACACGCACACCTCGTGTTGGAAAAATATTCATTTTCATTGAGAAACTTCAACACCACACGACACAAAACATTTATTATTTCATGAAAATTTTGGTTATTTCCATCTTTCAACCTTTTGCAAATCTCAAAGATTTATTTGCATTAATTTTAAGAATATTCTCATTCTTCATTTCTTATTATAAGAATTATCAATCTTTGCCTTGGAATCTAGCCATTATTCCTAGATTGCACGGTCTCTACACCATCGGTCTCCAATCGCCATATGATCATTTGTACATGCTTTGGGTTCTTTCACCACTAGGGACGTGATGCTCTTATTAATTCTTGGTATCATTCAAGTATCCATTCTTATCTTTTCCATGTATTTCAACATTATTATCAATGTTCACATTTATTCTCACTTGGAAAATCAATTCTTTCCTTTTTCTTCCAAACTATTCATTGACATTTTTATTTCATAAAAATATTCCTCTTTACATAAATTTACCCATTTCTTGTCAAACACGCATTTAGTCATTTAACAAGTGTTGTTTCCAAAATAGTTATTAAGTTTCCAACTTAATTCTCAAAACACATTTAACCACTTAACACCTGTCAAACTATATTTTTACCCATATTTCACACTTATCATTTAAGTGAAACTCATTATTTTCACTTAGCAAAAATATATCATTAATCTTATTTTATCAAACTTAATTAATATATTTAATTGCTAAATATTTTCTTGACAGCATACTATTCACTGTATTTACGACAATGTCACTACTATTTGTTTCAAACAAATATTATACTTTTAAATCGGTTTAAACATACTAATTTCGCCAAAAACCAATTTATAACTTCTCAAAGTGTATTTATGATATTTCTAACATAATTTCAGTAATAAATTCCAAATTTTATAAAAAGACTTTATTTCCATTTTTGTTTCCAAAATAAGTTGTACACACTTTAAATACTCATTTGGCCACTATCAACACTTTTGGCCTTCTTTACTTTCTTTAATTACAGTTAAGCATAAATTTAAAAGTAATTATTTTATACTTTGATTATTTACATATCAACCCCAAATATTTTTTTATGCATCTCAAAAACACCTATTTAAGTAAAAGTCCAATTTCTTCTTCTACGTCATCATTTTGGTAAGAAAGTCCCATTTTTATTTTGTAAAAATAGTCTATATTAGACCAATATTTTCTAAACACGAAGTTACATTATTTACCTTTGAAAGATCATTTTAATACATTTTATTTCATAAAATTCTCAAGGCTAATATTCTAAAATTTATCCACCTTTTGAACCCATCAAAATTACTTCTTAAAAACTCATTTCTACACACCAAATGATGATATGATAAATAAACAATATAAAGTTGTAAAGTAGCTAAAATTATACATATATCAAGTCCACTATACATTAATATTATTTTAAAAATTATCAAGCTCAATACCTCAATCAAAGTAAGATTTTTTCACCTCTTAAGACCCCAAAATGGTGGTGTAGGAGGAGCACCCCCCACCTTCAAAGGTGGCCTCAAGGGGTTATTAAATGCATCCTCCATGAGATCTATATATATGTGTTCTAGGAACTCCTTTAAGATCCAAGAAATTCTCCAAAATTGCAAATCTAGCTCCCAAATATAAACTCCAAAGACTTCCTTAAGCTATATACCCCTTGAGTGGTTGTTTTGAAGTGTAAATATGTCATAAATATGGAGTTTTGGTGATTTTATGGAGGGTGGGGAGGTGAGCTACGGGCTTGGGTGACTAATAATGGTGTATAAGTGTTTGTATAATGATAGAAAAGTTACACAAATCTGATCAGAATAATATGAACCAAAGCTACCTCCATCTCTCTCTTATAATTAAAGAGAAAATAAGTATGAAAGGAAGCAGAATATGGTGATGAAGAAGAAAAAGATATCTTTTATTTCTCTTTCATGCCAATTCAATGTCGTGGGCCATTACATTTATACTAGCATGGATACATGAGCAACCTTTGTCATTATCAAAGGCCTAAGGAATAGGGCCCTGCTTTTTATAACTATTTATTACCGTGGGCCATTACATTTATACTAGCATGGATACATAAAAATATATACAAAGAAGATATGATATCCCTGATGTTACGGAACTACCTTTGTCATTATCAAAGGCCTAAGGAATATGGATCTTTATCATTTGCATATACTTAATTCTCAATAAAAACAACACACCAACTAACACACTCACATGGGCATCTAATAATGACCAACACAATAATTTCCACTATCCATAATATGCCAAGGATGGTCCCTAATCAATAGGTCAAAAGTTGGAATTGGACAACTAAGAAATCAAGAGCAAAAGGAAGTAAAAAACAACCTAAAATTATACAATCTGGCCGAGTAAAAAATAGCCAAAAAAAGGCATTAGATGAATTTTGTTGAAGATTTGAAGAAGGTAAAGTTGCTCAAAATTAAATTTTAAGTTGATCTGAAATTATTTAGAATTTTCTGAGAACTTTTATTTATTTGATGAAAAATAATTTATTATTTATTTTTTGACTTTTGACCTCATGATAGTTTTATATGTATTTTTAGGGTCCCAAATATGCATTCATACTATTTTTATCCTTCTCCAATTGTCCTACATAAATCGTACAAATCCGCGTCCTGCACGACACGCGCTGACAAAAATCGCGTTATATTAACCATGACCGTGTCACAATCATTCATTGGAATTTTTTTGAATAAAACTTAACCAACATACTTAATAGTACTATTAGGACTTAAATGCGTATCCATACGAACCATGCAACGTGGAGATTATTTTTTTCCTTAATTACTTTTCATGTCATTTTGGCGTAATTCCCTTGTATATTTATTCCTAAAATTTTTCCTTCGAATAAAATCATCAATTTATTATTCAATATTTCTTTTCTAGGGTAGGGTATCACATTTTTCCCTCCTTAAGAAATTTCGTCTTCGAAATTTATAACTCATCAATCTTAATCATTCAGTCATCTAAGCAAACCATTTCTAATTCTGGAGTATTCTAATCTTTATTGTTAAAACTCAAAGATTCATCCACGTTAATTATCATCAAGTTAACCCAATCATGGTATGGTTTTTCATTAATAATTCTCAAGCATGCCTAACTTATTCATCCCAATAATTTTTTTGAAACAATCGGTATTCCTCAAACATCATGCCATCATTAATGAATTCATCATCACGAGTTAGGATTTACAAATCTTTGTTTTCTCAAATTTTGAATCACATCAAGATTAGGTTAATACACCTCTAACACTTCCTAGTCATTCATATCAGTAATCTTAAAAGAGTCACTTTATCACATTGGCCTAAAAGACCGAAACCTCCTATGAGATCTTCATATTAACCTTGAAGCATCTTAGACATCATAATCCAAATTATACATATGAGTAACTATATCCTCAAGTAGGAGTGTAATATTTGCACATAAGTTCTCATTACGTCTAATATCCACATAATTCCTAAAACATATTCTTGAACCTATGACTGAAAAGTAGCTAGCTATACTGTAATTCCAAATTGTAACTAGTTCTATCGGTCAACTAATAGGGTCATTAACCTAAGATAACCGATTTACACATGCAAACTACGAGCAACAAATCGCGACACCAGGTGCACACACAAACTAATAAAAAGATTAGGGTTCTTCCAACAAAGTGTGAAATCATTTACTGTGATGCATCCGCCACAACCGACCTAACCCGCGTCACTACTGAGCTTATGTAGTGTCACACCCAGATCACAATCGAATAATAACTTTCCATTACTGGGATCAAATGAAACATATGGAATCATAACGAATTAAGTGAATATCGAGCCAAAGGATAACAATCGAACTTAGGCAACGAATTGTTCTTCACAAAGTATGAACCACAAGTGTTCTTAAGATCCACAACTTATAACCAATGTTCCGCCTATGTACATTGACTGATCCTACGCAAATTTTCCATTCCTACTGAAGTATAAACTAATTATTTCAGGAAGTTAAAACACAAGACTTTCCTCCTTATGAGTAATGTTATCGGTTACACTTTTATATTTGTACGTACTGCGCCAATTTCACGCAACATCACCTTTCTCATCTTTTATCATAAATAGCCGACCCATCATACCTAGGTCTCCAAATTTCAATACGTGGTACCTAACCTCAATTTTCAAGTTCAAAACATATGCACACTCTCAAACATCTGAATTTTCCAAAAACTTCCTAACTCTTAGAAACATCCTATGCAATCATGAATATCACACTTTAGTCGAAGATGGTGCTTCTAAACTCATTGGCAGGATCTTTGCTCACCTTGTACTATCACTAAGGGTTATGCTAGGCAAATAATGATTTCTTTTTACTAGGGTTATCCCCAGCGTATTGGTAGCACAAGAGGGTGCTATGATCAATCCTAACACTTCATTCCAATAGTTATTCATTAAATATCGATACAACATCAAGTTATCTAAGTTCTCCCAAGAGCACAACCTAGCACTTACCATCATGTTTAGGACACAATCCTCAAAGATCATATTATAAAAGTTTTACGATTCATGGTTCTAATCTCCAAGGTTTTGCCACAATTCAACATGTATGATAATGATTAATACACACATAAACAATACCTAATACTCATATTCCCCAAGGCTTTATGGATAACATCCGTAAACTTATTTTTTTATATAAAGGTGTATACACAATCAAATGTAAGCGTCGTCTGTCACACTAAAATATTGTCATGCTGGATATCGTAGAAATAAATGCTAATTAAGCCCATCCAAGTGCTTGTCACAAAATTCAGATATAATTACCAACTTATATTTCTCCAAGAGTTATATCAAGATGCATGTTCATAATTTGAATCAATTCATTTTATGTCACCAATCCTAAGGCATTTCCGCACGTTAACACGATTTAGTCACTAACGACCTATCATTATTTTACGAAATCCTCAATGAAATAATTCTCCAAGCTTTAAGGTAACGACATAAGATTTAGCCATTTCCCGATGCTAACACATACGACCAAGTTCAATTATTATTTTGTCATGACAGAAGCTTATCGTATTAATGTCCCAAAAACAGTTTGCTCAAGTCAACTCAATTGTTTATCATAATGATTTGATTAAGGTCACTAATATTCAATATCTTTATGTGGTAATCATTGATTTGATTCTTCTAACGTCACAACAATTATCTCCTATCATATACAAGGGAATCACCAAGGACATATTCATGTGTCACCTTAATTTGTCATTTCTACAAAAGTAAATAACATTCCTATCACCGAGGAACACTAATCAACCTTAGTTTTATCTAAGATATACAACCCCAAAGGTATCGCCTTGAAATTCTAATTACTTACATTTCTATTTTTCTCAAATAACCTTAGCACTTACTCCTACGAGCAATTATCGTGGAATTACAAACTTATCAAATTATTAGGCTGTAGTAAAAATCACTAGACTATGTCATATAAACCTCAATTTGTGTCTAACCATAGATTTATCTTGTCTCTAATATGTTATCCTCACACCACGTGGTAAATCATTCGTTGTTATTTTCTAAAGACTAAGGTAGGATACGGGATCAATTTGATACCATCATCAACATTGTGCCACAAGGACTATTTAATTTAACTCCTAGGTCACCTTAAGTCATCACGGTTATCCAAGTCTACATTATAACCAAAATATATAGATCACGATATAATAAACCCCACTCCTCAACTAAGGGACTTACTAATTTCTCATCGCAAGATCAATACTCACACATATACTACCCCAAATATACAGCCAAATACATTCATTCGAGTCTTCAATTTAATACACTTTCACTACAAAGTCAACACTTATAATATACACTCAAGTCACCAAATCTCCAAAGTTAAACTCAACCAATATTTCTACCTAAAATTTAGCTCACACTATTTGGTGCATTAACTTCTCTTATTATTTGTTACCATTAAAATTAATATACGATTTATCTCTTATACAATGGAATTACCATGTTGCCGACATTATCTTAAGCTGACACCTATAATTACTAACACATCTATATCAGAAATGCAGAAGCGATTTATAAATATCAACCTGATCGTGTTCCACTTGGCACCAACTTACTTGTCATGCTAACATGTTTGACTTTATTAACGAGGATACAAACTACCACCAAACTAACGTGACTGGCCCAAACCAACATCGACGTCGAAAGATCCACTACCGACCTCACCATGTCACACCCAAAAGAAACATTGAACCTAAAGCTCTGATACCAAGTTGTGACGCCTCGAACCGAATTTAAGGGTTATTATAGGATCGACCTTGATCCGATCCGAGTGTCAAGTGTGGGGTGCAATGAACAACCTAAATAATGTTGATATTCGAGTTTTATTATTAAATGAGATTAGGCTTTGCTTAGCATGCGATTCCAATATAAAATAAACTACACGCGGGACCCAAGGGAAGTGCCCCCAAGGCCAAGTAAACAAAGCTACTAACTTTAATCCTAGTAAATATTACCTCTATAACGCTCTCAAAGTACGGAACCGCATACAACCTTTCGTAACAAAGAGGAGGGAGTGAGCGAAAGGCTCAGTGAGATTTATACAAATGCCACATAGAAACGAACGACAGAAAAGAATACTCATTCACTATATGCTCATGAAAATATGTATATATCTACACATATACTTTTGAAAATACATGCTCCGATGTATTAAACCATTTTATTCCAGAAATATTATTTATCCCCATTCATCCTCTTTTCTTTTCCCAAAATAGTCATTTTGGATAATCTTTCTTTAAAATCACATTCTTTCCCATTAACTCACACGGTTAATCATTTATAGGAAAACCCTTTATATTCTTGAAAATATTCATTTATTTAACGTTTATCAACTCACGCTAGAGTTACTTTGTCATTATTTTAATATTCTCATTAAAATAATCTTTATGACACGCACACCTCGTGTTGGAAACATATTCATTTTCATTGAGAAACTTCTACACCACACGACACAAAACATTTATTATTTCATGAAAATTTTGGTTATTTCCATCTTTCAACCTTTTACAAATCTCAAAGATTTATTTGCATTAATTTTAAGAATATTCTCTTTCTTCATTTCTTATTACAAGAATTAACAATATTTGCCTTGGAGTCTAGCCATTATTCCTGGATTTCACGGGCTTTACACCATCGGTCTCCAGTCACCATATGCTCATCTTTATAGGCTTTGGGGTCTTTCACCACTAGGGACATCATGCCCTGCTTAATTCTTGGCATCATTCAAGTATCCGTTCTTATCTTTTCCATGTGTTTCTACATTAGTCTCAATGTTGACATTTATTCTCACTTGGAAAATCAATTCTTCCTTTTTTCTTCCAAACTATTCATTGACATTTTTATTTCAAAAAATTGTTCCGCTTTACATAAATTTATCCATTTCTTGTCAAACACGCATTTAGCCATTTAACAAGTGTTGTTGCCAAAATAGTTATTAACTTTCCAACTTAATTCTCAAAACACTTTTAACCACTTAATACTTGTCAAACTATATTTTTACCCATATTTCACAGTTATCATTTTAGTGAAAATCATTATTTTCACTTAGCAAAATTATATCATTAATCTCCTTTAATCAAACTTAATTAATACATTTAATTGCCAAATATTTTCTTGACAGCATACTAGTCACTGTATTTACGACAATGCCACTACTATTTGTTTCACACAAATATTATACTTTTAAATCGGTTTAAACGTACTAATTTCGTAAAAAATCAATTTATAACTTCTCAAAGTGTATTTCTGATATTTCTAACATAATTTCAGTAATAAATTCCAAATTTTATAAAAAGACTTTATTTCCATCTATGTTTTCAAAATAAGTTGAACACACTTTAAATACTCATTTGGCCACTATCAACACATTTGGCCTTCTTTACTTTCTTTAATTACACTTAAGCATCAATTTAAAAGTAAGTATTTTATACTTTCATTATTTACATATCAACTCCAAATATTTTTTTATGCATCTCAAAAACACCCATTTAAGTAAAAGTCCAATTTCTTCTTTTACGTCATCATTTTGGTAAGAAAGTCCCATTTTTATTTCGTAAAAATGGCCTATATTAGCCCAATATTTTCTAAACATGAAATCACATTATTTACGTTTGAAAGATAATTTTAACACATTTTATTTCATAAAATGTTCAAGGCTAATATTCTGAAATTTATCCACCTTTTGAACCCATCAAAATTACTTCTTAAAAACTCATTTCTACACACCAAATGATGATATGATGACTAAACAACATAAAGTTGTAAAGTAGCTAAAATTCTACATATATCAAGTCTACTGTATATAAATATTATTCTAAAAATTATCAAACTCTAAACCTCAATCAAAGTAAGATTTTCCCACCTCTTATGACTATAAAATGGTGGTGTAGGAGGAGCAACCCCCACCTTCAAAGGTGGTGTCTAGGGGTTATTAAATGCATCCTCCACGAGAGCTCTATATGTGTTCTAGGAACTCCTTCTTTAAGATCCAAGAAATGCTCCAAAACTACAACTCTAGCGCCAAAATATAAGCTTCAAAGGCTTCCTTAAGCTATATACTCCTTGAGTGGTTGTTTTGAAGTGTAAATATGTCACAAATTGGAGTTTGGGTGATTTTATGGATGGTGGGGAGGTGAGCTACGGGCTTCGGAGACTAATAATGGTGTATAAGTGTTGTAGAATGATAGAAAGTTACTCAAATCTGATGAGAATAATATGAACCAAAGCAACCTACATCTCTCTCTTATAATTAAAGAGAAAATAAGTATGAAAAGAAGCAGAATATGGTGATGAAGAAGAAAATGATTTCTTTTATTTCTCTTTCACGTCTATTTAATGCCATGGGCCATTACATTTATACTAGCATGGATACATGAGAAAACCTTTATCATTATCAAAGGCCTACGGAATAGGGCCCTAGTTTTCATAACTATTTAATGTCGTGGGCCATTACATTTATACTAGCATGGATACATAAAAAAATATACAAAGAAGACATGATATCCCTGATGTTACGGAACTACCTTTGTCATTATCAAAGGCCTAAGGAATAGGGCTCTTTATCAGGTGCATATACTTAATTCTCAATAATAATAACACACCAACTCACACACTCACATGGGCATCTAATAATGACCAACAAAATAATTTCCACTACCCATAATAGGCCAAGGATGGTCCCTAATCAATCGGTCAAAAGTTAGAATTGGACAACTAAGAAAGGAAGAGCAAAAGGAAGTGTAAAATAACCAAAAATTATACAATCTGGCCGAGCAGAAAATTAGCAAAAAAAGACAATAGATTGATTTTTTGAAGATGTTGAAGAATAGAAAGTTGCTCAAAATTAAATTGTAAGTTGATCTGGAATTTTTCAGAATTGTCTGAGCACTTTTATTTTTTTGACTAAAAATAACTTTTTATTTATTTTTTGACTTTTGACCTCATGGTATTTTTATTTGTATTTTTAGGGTCCCAAATATGTAGTCATACTATTTTTATCCTTCTCCAATTGTCCTATATAAATAGCGCAAGTCCGCGTCCTGCGCGACACGCGTCGACAAAAATCGCGTTATATTAACCATGACCGTATCACAATCATTCATTAGAATTTTTTTGAATAAAACTTAACCAACATACTTAATAGGACTATTAGGACTTAAATGCTCATCCATGCAAACCATGCAACGTGGAGATTCTTTTTCTCCTTAATTACTTTTCGTGTCATTTTGGCATAATTCCCTTATATATTTATTCCTAAAAATATTCATTCGAATAAAATCATCAATTTATTATTCAATATTTCTTTTCTAGGGAGGGGTATCACAATATTCCCTTTTAGATTCATCTTGTGGTAAACGATATCTTGGCAACGAAATTAAATTCGGAACTTGTACAAGAGGAATGCGACTAATTTTTCATAACATTCATTGCAAACATGTGTTCCACCAGTTATCATCTCAGCATGATTTAGTGGCAATCTTGATCGATGTATTTCCCGATTGTTCAATTTTATAACCTAATCTAGGATAATATCTTGCAATGGTTTCCCCATCTTCCGAATAGACCTTACCGTTATATTTGGCATTGATGGAATAAAATTTTCAATTAAAGAACACCAAATATTTGGCATGCTATCTTCTTGTTAATTGAATGGAATGGCCTTTTCAATGTATATTATGAAATAATCATGATATTAAAAAAAAAGAAAAAAATTGAGTAACTCCGTGATATTTTCGTTCAGGAGCCTTAAAGGTAGTGTTTTCGTTTTTGCATTCTCGTATATAACCGTCTGTAATGTATTTACATTTTGTGGGTTAGTCAACGATTTTTCTATTCAACAAGTAATAGGAATAGCGTGAACACGTACCAAACATAGGCACATATGTACTAAACAATAAGTCTAAAACCAAAAGTCCAGAGTTTGTATTAATCTTCCTCCATTTTTCAATAAGGAAATTTCTTGTAAAAACTAGAAAAAGCAAACATAAGCAGACACACATACTAGACAGTAAGTTTAAAACCAAAAATTCAGTGTTTATATGCAAGTTCCTCTGTTTTTTGGTTATTTCCAAAGACATAAACTGAACAATTTTGTCAAAACTAACTGGTGGAATCAACCTTGTCAAAAGAGCTTCGTGTTGAAAGCCTTCCTGGCCTTTTTAAGGTAGCAGTGAAGCTAATTTTTAAAGCGTTTAATTACTAATTCTATTGAATGGGGATGTGGTAATGGATGTCATTATAGTGAATAACATATTTCTCTATTCGAAGCTATGTCATGTTTGGCCCTAGTCTCAAACACCTCACTTCTAGTTGTTGGATTATGATCATTCTCAAAATAATTTTCTTTGATGAGAAGGGAGTCTTCTAAATATTTATTATTTTGAAAGATGTTATTGAACTGGTATTTGTTCAACTCTTTTAGAGTGATTTTCAATCTTTTATGTTTTAGAGAAAATAAGGCCATGTGGGAAACTATTTAAATAGGAGACAAAGATTATTGGACAGTGTACATGATATTAAAATTAATGAACCCCATTTTAAGTAACTTGAAAGGCTTAGGACAAAAATTCAATTTTAATTGAGAGAAGTAGTGGACTATGGTCTGAGAAGTTTCTGTGAAGATGATAAATATTGGAGTTAGAAAAAACATCAACCTCTGATGATTAGCCAGACCCCTGTCCAGTCTACTAAAGATGGTACAAATAACCGTTTGTCCAAGTGATTCTAACTCTAGAGAATCCTAACTCCACAAGAGAGAAATTAACAAATATCTCATTGAAATTCTGAATGGCATGGAATTCAAGTTCATTTCCCTCTAATGTTTCTACCTCACTTGTAACCACATTGAAATCCCCAATCACCATCAAAGACTAAGGAGTGGTATGGAGGACTATCTCTTGAATGTTGTCCCAAATCAATCTCCTTTGAGCAATAGAACACTTGGCATACAAAATCACAATATAAAATTTTTTATTCAGGGACTTTAAATCAAATTGTAGACACAATAGTTGATCTTCACTCTTAATCACACTCATTTGGACTTCACTATTCCACATGAACCAAATTTTGTTAGATTTATTGGAGATACCACTATGGAAATTCCACCTGTTCTAATACAAGTCTAATTTGCTGGCCAAGACTTTACGTTCCACAAGAGCTATTGCAAGTAAATTGTATGATCTGACTAATCTTTTGATTCTTTTGTTGGTGGATTTGTTAGCAACTCTTCTCACATTCTCATGTATAAAATTAGTCATTAATATAAAGGATGATAAGTTACTAGGTTGATTTCTAGTGATTCTTTGAAAAATAGGATCAAATGGAATAATCTTTGGCTTCTTAATTGGTTTGGGAGGTTGGATTTGAATAGTGTTGAATACTGCATTTGAGGAGTTCAATTATTTTTTTTATTGGCCTTGGTTTTCTTCTATTTGTATTTTCTTCATTTTAAATTCAACTTTTTTCGAAAGATTTCAAGTTCTTTCAGTAAAAGCAGGAAGTCCTAACTCTCTTGCGAATGGATTTTTTTTACTACGCTCCGTAATTAACAAAGACAAAGATAACTTGAATTAAATTCCTTACAACCTTTCCAAATTGTCCCTTATATAGACAAAATTTGGTAGATGGTGAGAAGTGATGTATAAATCATTGTCGTCAAAAAATTGTAACTACTATTGATAATGGAATTCTTTGAATATGGAATGTATAGAGTGTAATATTAAAGTTAAAATATGCAATGTAGTATGAATATTACAGGGGTAATAGGCATTATAGATTGTGATATGAATGTTATGCATATTATAATTGAATATCAATTGTCAACTACATTGCCTAATTAACCGTCTGCTATAGAAAATCAGACCTTGAGTTTTGTTTTCAGGTCTTTATTAATATGAACAAAAGTTTATTAAACATATTTTTATCCTTCAGTTTAAAAAACTAGGTGTTAATACAAAAATTCTCCATCTACGAGGACCAATCAGAAAAGGACACATGTCATCCTACGTGGCAATATTCGGCACCCGAGGAGTATTAGTCGGCACCCGAGGAGAGTTGGTCGGCATCCGAGGAGAGTTGGTCGGCACCCGAGGAGTGTTGGTCGGCATACCAACCAGGAAGATCAAGGGATAACTATGCATTTAATGTGCATTAATGAAGATGACTATGCATTTAATGAGCATTAATGTACATTTATACTGTAGATGACAACACATAGCATACCAAGCAATTCAACAATTAGATTCGTTGAATGTAGATATAATGTATAAATGTCTACATACAATGAATCTCTTTATCTCCCATCACTATAAATACATGTATTCCCTTAGCCAAAAGAGAACAAGAGAGATCCAAGAGAACCAGAGAGATCCGACAACGATGAGAGACCATACACAAGATACATCCTTTTTCTCCCTCTCTCTACCACATTGTGCTATTGTAAACCCCTGGGAATAAAATAACAGTGGATGTAGGCTTTTCCTTATAGCCGAACCACTTTAAAAATCTTTGTCTCCAATATGTTTGATGTGAATGTTTATCTTCATCTTCAATCTCATCCTCATAATTTATCGGCTGTTGACGCCACTAAAATGGCAGTGGCTATTTTCTGTCTTCAACAGATTGGTGCCGTCTGTGGGAACGTGTTACAAGCATTGTTCTCCATCAAAAGTGCTCGGGCAGCCTATTAAAATTTCATAGCAACCTATCAGCGGCTGATGAACAAGGTCTTTGCATAGCAAATCAGTTGCAATATGGAAGTCTATGTTGACGATATGCTGACAAAGAGCAAGAAAGCTGCCGATCTTCTAGTTGACTTAGGCCAGACCTTTGATCAACTGCATAAATATCAAATGAAGCTGAACCCGACGAAGTGCATATTTGGAGTACGAGAAGGCATGTTTCTCGGTTACATTGTCAATCAACGAGGCATAAAAGCAAATACTGAAAAGATCAAAGCTTTATTAGGGTTGCGATCTCCAACGATGAAGAAATAAGTGCAAAGCCTTACAGGACGAGTTGCAGCGCTCAACAGATTTGTATCCCGAGCAACTGATAGATGTCTCCCGTTCTTCAAAACACTCCGAATAACTTTTGAGTGGAATGATGAATGTGAGAAGGCCTTTCAAGATTTGAAGAAGTATCTAGAAACACCTCCACTGTTGTTCAGGCCAATAACAGGAGAGAAGTTATACTTGTATCTGGCAGTATCAGAGAATGCAGTCAGTTCAGCATTGATCAGATTGGAGAATGGAGTCCAGAAACCAATCTATTACACAAGTAAGGCTTTTCGAGGTGCGGAAATCAGGTACCCAAAGCTGGAGAAATTGGCATTGGCATTAATTGAAGCAAGTAGAAGAATGAGGCCATATTTCCAGGCCCATACCATCGTCGTTTATACCGACATGCCATTGAGGCAAGCCCTTCATAAGCCAGAAAAAAGTCAGGGAGATTGATGTACTGGGCAATAGAGCTCGGTGAATATGATATTGTGTATGAGCCCAGATCATCATTGAAAGGGCAGGCTGTAGCAGATTTTATAGTAGAGTTTACATATCCTGATACCCCCGAGGAACAAAAATTGCTCGCTGACCAACCTGTGGATATTACAGGATCAACAGACATAAATCCAGACCAACTCCGGTTGGTAAAAGGGCTTATGGATGTAGAAAGATCATCAACTTCGAGCTCAGACCAGCTCCGGTTGGTAAAAGAGCGAGAAGAGATAGTCGACGAGGAGCGAAAAGTGTCAGGGGAGGATGAAAAGAAGCAACAAATATTTCACCGAGGAACTCTATCAGATAAGAAATTTGAAGACGGGTTGCCCATATGGAGATTATATGTAGATGGCTCATCTTGCACAGCAGGTTGCGGGGCAGGAATTGTTTTGAACACCCCAGACGAGATTGACATGGAATATGCTTTGCGATTCCAATTCAAAGCCTCCAATAATGAGGCTGAGTATGAGGCCATGATAGCAGGTCTTAATTTATCAAAGATTATGGAAGCGCAACAAGTGATGGTATTCAATGATTCTCAATTGATTGTGAATCAGATGATGGGAACGTATGCAGTTAAAGGAGAATTAATGGTCAAGTATCATGCCAAGGTAATGGAGTTATTGGCAGAATTTGATGCGATTCAGTTGATCAGAATACCCAGAATAGAAAATACACAAGCAGACGCACTGGCCCGACTAGCATCAGCTACTCGTACCGAGCTGCGAAGAACGATACCAATTGAAGTACTGGAAAATCGGAGCATAGATGAAAACTTGACAATGAATATTATTACCCTCGATTTAGGACCATCTTGGATGGATCCCATCAGGGCATATGTGGAAGAAGGCGAATTATCGGAAGATAAGCTCGCTGCCAAGAAATTGAAGTATAAAGCTGCTCGGTATGTATTAACTAATGGTATTTTATATAGACGAGGAATTATGGCAGGTTTGCAGAGATGTGTACATCCCTCCGAGGTGAAAGAATTTATTGAAGAAATCCATTAAGGGTCTTGTGGAGCTCATGTAGCAGGTCGAACACTTTTACAAAGGGTAATGACTCAAGGATACTACTGGCCGACGATGAGGGCTGATTGTATAGCCTATGCTAAGAAATGTGACAAGTGCCAACGTTTTTCCTCCATCCGATGAACTCCACAAGCATTGTTGACACCAATAACTTCCCCTTGGCCATTTTCCATATGGGGAATTGATTTGGTTGGACCACTGCCGACCACTCGAGTAAGATTCAAGTACCTCGTCATTGAAGTGGACTATTTTACTAAGTGGGTAGAAGCTGAGCCGCTTATTGATATGACATACGAGAAGGTATACCATTTCGTTTGGAAGAACATCATCTGTCGATATGGTCTCCCTTATGCCTTCATCACAGACCATGGAACCCAATTTGATAACAAGGAATTTGCTGCCTATTGTTATCAGTCGAACATTTTGAAGGTTCATTCAGCACCAGGCCATCCTCAAAGCAATGGACAGACTGAAGTGACGAACAGAACACTGCTAAATGGTTTGAAGAAAAGGCTAAGTGAAGCTAAAGCTAACTGGATTAATGAGCTACAATCAGTATTGTGGGCTTACCGAACAACTCCTCGAGCAGCGACTGGAGAATCACCATATATGCTGGCATTTGGAAGTGAGGCTGTAATACCTGCCGAGTTGGGTCTTCGAACACATAGAGTGCTGAATTTTAATTCTCCTGTCAGTGACTTGATGAGAAGACTGGATTTGGATATGCTCGAGGAGGTCAGAGAAGAGGCAGCCATTAGGAATGTTGCTTATCAACAACGAACAGCTCTGTTCTACAACAAAAGGGTGAGGAAATGCGATTTAAAAGAAGGAGATTATGTGCTAAAGAAGGTCATTCAGAAGCACAATAAATTGGAGGCAAACTGGCATGGACCTTACCGAGTTATAGAAGTTGTTCGACTAGGAACTTACCGAATAGCAACTCTAGAAGGAGAGGAATTCAAGAATGCTTGGAATGCTGAACACCTTCGCAAGTATTATCAATGATGTAAAATGTACAACAGTTCCATCAATATGAATAAAACGATGATGTTTTCACCATTTTTCTCTCCTTTGTTTGAAAGTTTTTCGGGGAATACTAGTGTTGTACACTACGCTGCTCGACAGCAAAAAGAAGACGATAGTTCAGACCCACGACCAACTCCGGTTGGTAAAAGGGCGAGAACAAATTATATACTCCTTTGGTTAGGAGGCGTACACTTGCGTGATCAACTTCGGTTGGTAAAAGAGCTTGTGGACAAGATAGTTCGAAAGAACCTGATAGTTCGAGCGTGATCAACTTCGGTTGGTAAAATAGCGAGAACAAACTATACTCCTTTGGTTAGGAGGCGTACACTAGCGTGATCAACTCCGGTTGGTAAAATAACTAGTGGACATGATAGTTCGAGCGTGATCAACTTCGAATTAACCCACAATAATACAAATCCACTAATCTCAATTCTTCAAATACAACAAGTCTCTCGAATTAAAATTACAACTATCTAACTCGAATAAAAATACAAATCTCCAAAGCTCTGTACATCAAAATAATACAAATATTTCCCAAAAAATCCTCGCTAAAATCAATCTCCATAGCGCCCCAAAATCCGCGCTAACCTGCCACTAAAAGAAAATATGGGGAAGTACACAATACGACAAGAAAGATGCTCAACAAATATATGTTAGCGATGAATAAAACGTAACAACATGAGTACGAATATTCAAATCAAAATGCAAATCTCAAAGCATTTATCAATATAATTTCTCAACAACACTTTAACCGGGTCACCAGGCCTCACCACATCCGTATATGCTTTATCAAGCCATAGCTCGGGAAACAGGAATTTTGGCGGGTGCCTAACATCCGTGCCATATTAAAATCTCATGACAACGTGCTCATCAACAATATAATGATAGCACATGAATTAAAATAATTTCAACAATTATTTTCCAGATTTCAATGAATTTATCAATTCAAATATGAGTTCAATTAAACAAGAATTCAAAGAGAATGACACTCGCGAGATTTAAGGAGCATATTGTGTAAAACCCCATACCTCAAAATCATGATGAGAAACCAATGATCACATCCTTAAGATCAACACAAAATATCTACCAAAGCTCCTCCAAGAACCTCCAACAAAATAGCCCCAAGAACACCTCTAATCTAAGGTTGGAACTCACAAATCTCAAGGGCCAAAGTATATATAAAAAGAAGAGGAATATAAAATATATTTGCTGCCAAAAGTTGTGCCAAAAGTATGTTAAAAGGGTTGCCCATGACTTCCTTTTATAATGCAAAGAAATGAAAAGTTGGAATCCAAAAGACTCCTTTAAATAAGGCAAATAAATGAAGAGTTGGAAGTCAAAACAACTCCAAGAGTTAAAAACATTTTAAAATCATTTTAAAATCCGTTTTAACTCCGTTTTCGAAACCGTTTGAAATTCTCGCCTTTAAAAATAATATTCAACATATTTGAGCAATAAACATAATTTTATCAAAAACTTTATTTTCCTCCATTTTTTAAAAATTAATTAAAATAGCCCAAAATTACGCGGGTTGTTACGCTTCCCAACTAACAATGGAATTTCACCCTCGAAATTTGCCGAATAACTAACTCTCAAAATCAGGCCACTACACTAACTCTAAAAATAAATCACGTCTCCCAAAAATAAATTCCTCACATCTAATCTTGGTAAAATGGCCACTGCCATTTTAGTGGCGTCAACACTAGGGCTCTTATAATTTTAGAAAATGCATCAATGTAAAAAATTTACATAACAACTATTATGTTTTGTTCCGATTTAGTGGTACTTTCTTTAAGCTGTTAGTAAGTTCATACATTAGCCCAATTCTCACAAGAATTGAAAGAGATAAATACATATGATAGTAGAGGGGAAGTGATATGTCATTAAAAAGTTTGTGAATTATTTGTTAATTCTTTTATTTATGATCTATTAGAGGCATCCCAACCCTTAGTAGCTTTTTCATGTAGGAACATATATTTTAAATCTTCATTTTTCATTTTATTATGTAAGGGTATTTTTGTACTTTTTCATTTACTAGAATTGAAAGTGTATAGCAGTAGTATCGATAATAAATATGTCCAAACTATTGTTTGGATGATCATGACGCATTGCACCATCGAGTTTGCACTTGAAGTCGTACTTTTTATCATGACGTTATGTTATAATTTTATAGCCACTACACAGTATAATCCTCTAACTAAAATTTTGTGAAAGTCATACTTCAATGTGATCACATCATGAATCTCTCATAATTTTGGAGATTATAGATATCCCTTCTAATTATAAACCGATTATTAGTTCTAAGTTCCTTTATAAATTAATCAACATGTGAAGCTCAAAAAACTCGAGTCTTAGTAGATTACCTGATCGAAATCTTTCCAATTTTAATTGAACTAAAGGCTCTATTATTTCTAAGGGAACTTGAACGTGTCTCTCAACCAATCGTGTTTATAGTCAACGGGTTGTATTAGTTTTGCTTTGTCAGGTGAAATTTTTGACAACCTAGATACCATCCCTTCTGAAAACCTGAAGCTCTAGCAGATTGAGTTCATAATCTGGAACTCCTCGAGGATTTGCATCTAACATTAGCGTCCTTTTGGTTTTATGAGTTTTCTCTCCCTGCGCCTTCAAAATATGGTACACCTCTCTATGTCCATAAGGCTTAGCATCAGCAGCTGCCATACTCCCCCAACTATCCCTTGCATCAATATTCGCCCTTCGTCTTAACAACACCTTCACCACCACCACGTTCCCCTCACATGAGGCAATAAGCAAAAAAATCCTCCCATCCAAAGCAATACAAAATAATACGTGATTTTAATGATTAGATATTCAGTTAACTTATTCTATTAATCAATGTTGAAGCTTTAAAACGTTCTTTATTTGCCAAGAAATTTAAGTTTTGTGCATCGTAATCTTGTCACTCACATTATTACTAATGTTTTGTTTTCTTCCTCATTTCTATCTATGCTAAAAAAGATATGTCAGATTTTACACTCATTCCACCAATTAAATATAATAACAAGATGAGGAAATCACATTTTTCTTCTCATTTAAAAAACTCACATCTTGGTTCTCTAAATTTGAGAATTTATTGTAAGATCTTAAACAAATCTCTCTTATGTGTGCCATATTTTTTATTGGAAACAAAAACTTTCATTAAACATAACTGAACATTTACAATGAAAAAACAGACTAGTCCTCTCAAGTAGCATAAACAGAAACAATTAAAGTAACCTATAAAAGACAGCCTCTAAGCATGCTAGACAACCTAAAGTTTGTTCAGGACTGCGCTTTTAAACACAAGAATTGCGCTTGCTCTCTTAGTGCATCCCCACAAAGATTGTACTGTCAAATATTAAAACTCTCTTTGTAAATCATTGCAAAATTCTATATGAAAAATGGTTTTTTTTAGTGTGATGTGTCTGTTTGATTTATTTTTGGATTTTAAAGAATTTTTTAGTTGTAAGAGTGTTATAACTGGATGGTAAGTGTCATGTTTTGTTTCATGAAGAAGTCTATAGATTGTATACTTCCCAATTTTGTTCGCTGGGTTTCTCACTTTCCTTTTTCTAGTAATCGGATGTTACTTTTATAAAAATGTGAAGTAAATATAATAATATTTTTACAATACGTAATTATAGATATTTGTGAGGTCATAGTTGCTCAGCTAGTTACGAATTTGATACTTGTCTCTGCCCATTAGGGTTTTATAGACGTTTACATTTAACTTTATCTTATTAAACATAACTGATCTCACTCGACTGATTAGTACCAAACCTAGGCAACCAAAGAACACCCCTACCTATTTTTTACCATTATAAATGATTTATAATATCCATAATCCTTACTTATGCATTGGAGTATCAAAAACTCAAAAAGAAGGGAACAAAATTTCCTGGATTGTTTCATGAAATCTTTGTAAGGTCCTGTCATGAGTCATGGTTTTGAAATGGATTTGCGGTTTGTTTTATATATATCAAAAGCTTTAGAGGGGATGAGCTGATGGAGTTTTACAAAGTAAGTCCAATTTTATCTTCATTGATCAGGATGTACAAGTGGTTCCCATTGTATCATTGAGTGGGTGCTGTTTATATTCCAAATAGTTGTCATATTGGTAGATCCCATACTTTCCCTTGTGCAGGATTCTTTATTTAGTTTTAAATCACGAGGTGTCTTATTAATCACGAGTACATGAAAGTTGAAAATGTTTCCATGGTAATTAGTTGGTATTTATTTTCTCAACCAGTTATGAAGTTGAAGAAGTTCTTGCACATTATTGAAGATTCACCAGTTTCCCTGTAATATATGATTATAGCAGGTGATTTAAGTTTCATGATAATGCTTCTTTGTCCTCTAGGATTTTAAACTTGCTTATTGCCATTTCTCAAGTGAGAGTGCGCTTTTATTCAAACAACTAAATTATTTAATTAAACTATGTTTTTTCAATTAAATCCTAAAACATCCATCTAGGTGTGATTGAAGACAATATAATCATGCAAGACCAATCAATCACACAAATGACAAAAAATCCCCCAAAGGGGCAAAACCTTTTTTTTATTTTCACTATAATTTGTAAGGAACGGTTTACATGAATTATACTCAAAACAAGAGTGACATACGAAATACCATCAGGTGTCAGTACCGATGTTGTCGACTCGAATCTCCTGCAAGAACTCCAGATGGGCAGCAATGGAAAATAGACGGCTTCTCCATAAGTTACTCCAGATGAGTAAAAATGATCCTTTGAAGGTTTGAAGATTCACACACATATTTAAGAATGGTTTTGTGAATCAAAAGGCATTAAACCTTAGAAACTTGAAGTCTATTTTCTGGGATGTAAATCGCAGAAACGTGTAAGAAAAAGACTTGGAAAAACGTGAAGAATGGGTACACATATTTATACAAAAATTGAGGTGGCGTCGCCGCTCGAAAGACATACACATGTCGCTCGAATGAGACCACGTGTCGCTCGAACGAGATCACGCGACATCCTCATGTCGCTTGAACGATAGAGAGATGTCATTCAAACGAGATCGACGACCAAGAAAAGTCCGCTTCTACACTTAGAAAAATGTCTACTTTTGTGTTAAAAATAAATCAGACTTCGAAAAATATTTTTTAAAACATTCCCAAATATTTATGCGAATATTAACAACTCCAATAAACCATTTTACTAATAACACATCGTGGATTAGTGGGAACGGTTGAGCAGCACGTCGCATATAGCATGATGCACATGTGAAAATGGTGGATGCATGGATTGGGATCAAGGCCGTCGTGGATGATCGTGTTGACGTGTCGAATGTAGTGGTATCAAACATACATATTTTCATCTAGGTCAAATAGAAAATTCCTAGATTCTACCCTGGACATTTATAAAATTATGTCCTTTCAAATCTCCCCCATGTCTATGCCGGTAGATACATAAAAAATCCGAATTATGTATTCTTTATAAAGAAAAAGGCATATAAGATAATATCCCCATTAAACCCTCAAACTGAGAATACTAACTGGCATGTCGTCAATCAAACTTCAATATCTTCAAATCTTCTGCTTTTCAGAAACTCCCAAAGCTTTTCTCATGAGGGTGTGCAATCCAGTAATCATCAATTTTGTACCTACAGACATGAGATAAAGCATATACCCATGACACATAATAGTTTGAAATATAATGACATGAAAAAAATAAAGATCAATTAAGATTAAGAAAATCATTGATAAATCAACCAAACAATTCTCCCCCATAATTCATTCTCCCCCTTTTTATGATGTTCCAAAATAGACAGATATGAGAAGGACAAATAAATGAAAACGGAGAATGTCACAAGGTAATAAATTTTCTATTTTTGATTTTTTCAAAAATTTTCACACAAAATATACAACAAAGAATCACACCATGAATGAACACAAAAACAACCAAGTCGATGATAGCGCTTGTGTTCAAATAAAGAAATTATTTAATTAAACTCAGTTTTTATCAATTAAGTCCTAAACATGCATCTTGGTGTGATTGAAGATGATAAAATCAAGCAAGAACATTCAAACACACACATATGAGGAAAAATCCCCCAAAGGGGTAAAACTTTTTATTTTCACTATAATTTTGTAAAAACGGTTACACGGATTACAATGAAAATAAGTGTGACAAAGAAATACCCTCGAGTGTCAGTTTCGATGTCGTCGGCAGGAACTTTCCCTTTCCAGGATGGCAATAATGAAGAAGAGAGATGACTTCTCCACAAAGATACTCTAGCTGAGTAAATGATCCTCTTGAAGGTTTAATAATTTACATATATAAATGGGAGTGATTATGTGAATAAAAATTCTTAAGAAAACCTTAAAAGGTGAAGACTGATTCTGTGCTATTTTTGCGAAATTCGTGTTTGCAGAAAGACTTGAAAAAACATATAGAAGGTGATCAAGTATTTATACAAAAATCGAGGCGGTGGCTCGTTCGAACGAGATGACATGTCGCTCGAATGAAGGACATATGTCGTTTGAACGAGATCGCGCGGCATGCCTATCTCGTTTGAACGACAGTGCAATGTCGCTTGAATGAGCTCTTCGACCGAGGCACTCTGCTTCTACACTTAGAATTTTTTTTTGCTTTTTATAAAAATACATCAGACTTTGAAAAAACATTTTCTAAAAAATTCCCCAAATATTAATGCAAATGTTAATATTCCAATAAACCATTTTACCGTTATTGCGTAGTGGAGAAGTGGTAAGGAGCTGAGCAGCACATCGCATGTAGAATGATGCACGTGAAGATGATGAATTAATTGGATTCCGATAAAGGCCTTCGTGGATGATCGCGATGACGTGCTGGATGTAGCGGTATCAGACATAAAACAGTGATCTAGGACAAATAGAAAATTCCTAGATTCTACCCTGGACATTTATAGAATTATGTCCTTACAAATCTCCCCCTACGTTTATGTCGGTACATACATAAAAAATCCGAATTATGAAATTTCCCTATAATAAATGACATACAATATAATATCCCCATTAAACCCTCAAACTGAGAATACCACATGACATGTCTTTAATCGAATTTCAGTATCTTCAAATCTTTAGCTCTTCAAAAAATCCCTTAACTTTTCTCATCAGGGTGTGTAATCCAATAAATCAACTTTGTACCTACTCACATGAGATAAAGCAGATACCCGTGACAAGTAATAGTTTGAAATATCGTGATATGCCAAAATCAAAGATCAATTAAGAGAAAGCAAATCATTGATAAATTAACCAAACAAATCTACCCCATAATTCATTCTCCCCCATTTTATGTTGTCCCAAAATAGGCAGATATGAGAAGCATAAATATGGAAAATGTCACATGGTAAAAACAATCTATTTTTGAATTTTTCAGAATTTTTCACTCAAAATATACAACAAAAAACACACCATGAACAAACAAAAAAACAACCAAGTCTATGATAGCGTAAATGTCGAGGTGTGAACAAATTCGATAGGAAAATCAGTGCATACAAACATGACATATGTGCACGATGAATATCGAATACTCTAAACGAATGCACTCAACATCTTCCTTAGGTGTAAAAAGATGGAAATATGAGAAATTGACTCAATCAAATCAACACATCAAAGCTCAAAATGATTTCCACACCAATAACGTGCAAAACGATTTAATGATTTTTCAGGACTTTCAAGGAAGTGCAAAACTGTTTAAATTCTCCAACTATACTCCCTCAAATTTATATTTTGAATAGAGGTGATCTAAATTTGAAACTTTTGAGAATTGACGGAGAAACCTAAATGGCCCATAATTGGCATGAATTTCTTTTTATTGCCTTTAAATGTTTTGGGCTGTTTTAACCTCTTGGACCTCGGATAATAAAATTCCTCAATTTTTTAGGTCCGATTTAATGGTGCCTTAATTGCAAAGGCTAGATACGAACCTTTCGTGGCCCTTCACCATTTTTTAAAACAAACACAATCTCACCAAACGGGTTTTTACATGCATTCCAATCTTGTCAAGTTTTATCGCATATGGTTCGTTGTATAGATAGAATTGAGATGGAAACTTGCAAGCCAATATGTGATAGACAAGTACAATAATCAAATAAACCCGTGCATGTGTGCAATAAAGGAGCTAATGAGCCAAACATGTAGAAAGACATCACTAATCACATCTCAAAGACTCCAAACCATGTAAAGCACATGGATGCAATGCTGTAGCATCTCAAATCACTATCAAACAGTCACGTGGATAAATGGAATGAATTTTGTGACTCGGTTATCTTAAATGCTCATACATAAAAGGTGCAAGTAAAACACAAAAATCTTTTTGTGATTTTTCAAAATTTTTATAAAAAGAAAATCTTTTTGGATTTTAAAAAAATAGAAAAAGCAAAAAAAATAATACAAATGATATAACCTAGGAATAGGAATCATATGATATGAACATGACAATGCATCCTATCCTAGACATGAACCAACCCCTGAATCAACTATGAAAATCTCTAAAGACTTCCTAAGACTCTCAAATCTAAGAGCATCTAAAGGTTTCGTGAATATATCGACTAACTGAAGGTCGGTGGGTACGAAACTCAGGGATACAACTTTATCCTCAACTAACTAAAGTATATAGTGTTCACGTATCCTGATGTGCTTTGTGCACGAATGCTGGAATGGATTGTGGGATATGTGTATCGAGCTCGTGTTATCACAAGAAATGGTCATGGTGTCCTGTGAAATCCAATAATCCTCCAGCATTTGCTTCATCCCTAAGAGTTGCATACAACAACTCCCGACGACGATATACTCAGCTTTCGAAGTGGACAAAGAGATGGAGTTTTTCTTCTTGCTCAACCAGGAGACAAGAGCAGAACCAAAATAGAAACAACCACTAGAAGTGATCATATAACCATCTACATCCCCGGCCTAATCGACATCTGAATAGGCGGGCAAACGGTCATTAGTATCAAAGGAATACCAAATACCGTATGAGAGAGTCCCACTCACATATTTGATAATACATTTTAGAGCAAGTAAGTTTGAATCTTTTGGGGACGCCTGATATCGCACACAGACTCCAAAACTAAAGGATATGTGGGGACGACTAGTAGTCAAGTAAAGAAGACAACCTATCATACTCTGATACAAGGTTTGCTCTACGTCCTTGCCTGAAGTGTCCTTACTAAGCTTGATAGAAGTACTCATAGGTATACGTGCATCCTTAGAAGAGTCTAAACCAAATTTCTTCACTAGGTCTCTAGCATACTTGGATTAGGAGATGAACATCCCATCCTCTAGCTGACGAACCTGGATACCAAGGAAGAAAGTAAGCTCACCTACCATGCTCATCTCAAACTCACTGTTCATTTCCTCCTCAAAGTGGTGAGTATGCTGGGAGCACGTGGATCCAAAGAATATGTCGTCCACATAGACTTGGGAAACCAAAATAGCACCGTCATCTGTCCTGACGAATAACGTCATATCCACTCCACCTCTCTTGAAGCCACGGGCTAAGAGATAGGAACTAAGCCTCTCATACCAAGCACGGGGTGCTTGCTTCGAACCATACAAGGCTTTCCTCGGATAGTAGACGTTCTCTGGGTGCTTAGGGTCTTCAAAACCTTTTGGTTGTTCCACATAAACCTCCTCCTGTAGAATGCCATTTAGAAGGGAACTCTTGACATCCATCTGATATAACTTTAAACACAAATGACATGCGATGGCGAGTAGAAAGCGGACGGACTCAAGCCTCGCAACAGGAGCAAATGTCTTCCCAAAGTCTACACCCTCTATCTGTATGTAGACTTGAGTGACCAACCTAGCCTTATTTCTGATTATGGTACCATTTTCATCCATTCTATTCTTGAAAATCTACCTGGTACCGATCACATTAGTCTCACTAGATAGGGGGACAAGTTCCCAGACATTGTTATTTTTAAACTGAAGCAACTCATCTTGCATAGTGATATCCAATGTTCATCCTTGAGTGCTACTTTATGATTCTTGGGCTTGACTTTCGATGTGTAAAAAATATGGATAACAACGTCCTCTAGTTGAGCACGAGTTTTGAACCCAAAAGTGGGATCGCCAACAATGGCAAAGGGATCATAACTTTTACGAACCCAAGCAGGTGTGTCCCCTAACACAGGAGTAGGGTCCACAGGGTGTGGGTGAGGGACAAGTAAATCGCTACTAGAAAATTCCTCATCCTCACACTAAAGGCTAGAAATAAAAAACGTCGAAGGGTCATCATCTATCACGGTGGAGTTTATTGACTCCATAACCTTAGATCTCTTTAGGTTAAAAACTCGGTACGCTCTACTATTTTATGAATATCCTAGCAACATTCCCTCATTGCTCCGGGATTCAAACTTTCCTAATGGATCTCTATCTCGTAGGATGTAGCATTTAATCCCAAAGACACAAAAATATGCAAGGTTAGGTTTCTTGCTAGTCCACAATTCATAAGGCGTCTTAAGAGTGTGTGGACGCAGGTAAACCCTCTTCATCGTGTGGCATGTAGTAGACACTGCCTCTACCAAAAATCTCCTAGAAACCTTACGAACTAGAAGCATAGATATAGCCATTTCCTAGATCGTCCTATTCTTTCTCTCAACAATCCCATTTTGCTGAGGAGTCTTCACAACAGAAAACTCATGTTTCATCCCAAGGCTATCATAGTAAAGATCTACCTTTGCTTTCTTAAATTATATGCCGTTGTCACTACGTATCCTATTAATAGTGACTCCGTATTGATTTTGCAGGACACGGCACTTGGTCGTTAAAAACTCTACAGCATCGGATTTCTCTCTCAGAAAATCTATAATCGAATATCTGGAGAAATCATCCACCACTCTCAGTACGAGTAGGACCCGTAAGATCCATGTGAATCAACTCAAGTACACGGGAGGTGGTAATGGAATGCAACTTCCTATAGGGGCTACGAATTTTCTTTCCCAACTGACAGGATCCACAATCGTGGAAGTCAGCTTTCCAAGTGATGGTAAGCCATGTACTAGGTCCTTTTTAGCTAAGCGAGTCAAATCTCTAACGTTCACATGATCTAGACATTGGTGCCACAAATCCATAGGAGTGATTGTGGTGCTGTTGCAGATAAGTGAGGATGTGGGCACAATCCCATAACAATTATCCTCAGTCCTCACCCCTGGCACTAAAAGATTACCGACTTGATTATATACATTACATGCGTCCCGGTCAAATTTTATGACAAAGTCAGCGTCGCACAGCTGGCTAATGCTGAGAAGGTTTGCTTTCAAACCTTTGGCGTACAAAACATTCTCTAGCTTAGGAAATCCTGGTAACTCTAATGTGCCTCATCCTACAATGCTAGACTTGCTTCAATCTCCAAAGGTCACTCTAACTTCCTTATACTCCTCTAGGTAGGTAAAAAATGAGACATCACCTGTCATATGTTTGGAGCACCCACTATCAAAATACCACTGTGAGGTATTATGTGCTTTGAGAGTGACATGAACAAAAAGAGCATTTTTATCTTTTTTAGGCACCTCAGACGTGGTAACCTTTTGTTTACTCTTGTTTTTGTTGGTTTTAGCTGGGATGCGAGAAGCATTTACAGACGGCAAAGATATCTGTCAGAATTCCTCCATCAAACTTTGTGATGTGGAGGCTAAAAACTCAACACCCTATCTCAGACTGGAAAAATTATCAGTATGATGTGGTCGAGTAGTAGTACGTCGTGTCCGACCCAAACTATAGCAAAACTCCCTGAGGTGGCCTTTTCTTTTGCAGTACATACAGAAAAACGCATTCTTAGGCGCACCAGAGTTTGGTTTTCTTAGTCGAACTCTCCTTCGCGATTTTTGACGATGGCCATATGGAGTCGTAATAAACTCAGGAACTGGTCTAGGTATAATTTGGGACGTGGAGGCACCATTATAACCTATTCCCTGCCTATCACGAAAACCTAAAGAGGGGCCGAGGAGCATCTTTGCCATATTTCCTGATATGTCCTCGATTTGAACTTAACTTCCCGTCCTTTCTCAAGATCATGAGTAAGATGGGCAACAAGGGCTTCTAGTTTCTTCTGAGGCTCCAGGGAGGAATGGAGCTCACTCGTAAGACTAGCCACTTGTTTAGTCAAATCCCCTTTCTCTTTCTCAAAACCTCTCTCTCTCTCTCTCTCTCTCTCTCTCTCTCCAAACAGTCTTTCTTTCTCTCTAAAAAAAATTTCTTTATCAACAAAGGCAGACTCTCTCTCTCTCTCTCAAGGTAGTGTAGGTGGAGGACCCTCTCTCTCTCGCTTCTTCTAAATCTTCCTCTAACGCAGTAATCCTAATAACTAACGTTTTGTTACGCTTTTTGGTTTTAAATGACTCATTATATAACTCAGCGTAGGCGCATTGAAGATTACTCTCGCTCTCAGTTGCATCATCCTCCCCCTCACTCACATCGCTCTCACTTTCGAGGTGTCCCTATGAAGCAAGATCCTCATCGTTGTGAGGAGCAGTAGAAGTACTCACATGACTAGCCATGAATGAGGTGAAGTTACACTCATCTGGTGACTCATCTCCAGAGTCCACCGACTTGACCTCACTGTCATCACTGAGGGTAGCATTAAGGACAGCTTTGCCCTTTTCTCTGTTCAGCCTAGTAGCACACTCAAAAGCTATATGACCCCTACCATCGCACTCAAATCATCTCTCACTCTCTTTATTGGGAGGATCTTTAAAATCTTTTTGATTTTTCTTTTCAAACTTATTTTTCTCAAACTTCTTTTTATCTTTGAAATTACCATTTTTCTTGAATTTGAGAATTTTCTTGAAATTTTTAGCAAACAGGGCCAAATCATCTAAATCAAAATCACACTCGGAATCTTACGTATCTACCTCTCTTTTTCTAGATGACTCTCCCCTCTTTCTTGTCGACCCCTCACTCTTTCTCTCTTGGGCATTAAGTGCAATTCCCTTATCTTTAGACTTGACAAATTTAGGAAACATATCAATTTCATATGTTTGCAAGTATCCTACAAGTTCCTCCAATTTAAGCATATTTAAATTACCCATAAAATTTAAGACAGTGACTTTAGGGATAAAACGCTTAGGCAGTGATCTAAGAACCTTTTTAACAAGTCTAGCATTAGGAATGTGTTCACCAAGATTAAAGCTAGTGTTAACAATATCAGACAATCTAGCATTAAATTCATCAAAACATTCAGATTCAAGCATGGTGATTGTTTCAAATTGAGTTGTTAAATTTTGCAGTTTAGACTCTTTCACAGCATTGCTTGCTTTATGGGTAAGTTGCAAAACATCCCATGCCTCTTTTGACGTGGTGCACGTCAGTATCCGTTTGAACCCATCAGGTGTGACAGATCCAGAAATAGCATAAACCCTTAGAATTAAAAGATGACCATTTCAATTCCTCTTCAGTCCAAGCAGTGCCATGTTTTAAACTAGTCACGTTATTAGTAGTGACAGAGGGAGGAGTCCACCCTCTTTCAACAAAAATCCAAACACATTCATCAATGGCTTTTAATGCAGATCTCATGCGGGCTTTCCAGTATGCATAATTTGTTCCGTAAAAAACTGGCATTTTATTATAAAACTTCTCCATTAGAACACGCTCGTTTTTCAAAAATCAATTTTTCAAAAGATTGATATCTTAGAAACATTTTGCGTAAAAATTACATAGTATAATTGTGTAATTGGCTCTGATACCAATTTGAGAGAGTGCCCTTGTGTTCAAATAAAGAAATTATATAATTAAACTCAGTTTTTATCAATTAAGTCCTAACAGATGCATCTAGGTGTGATTGAAGATGATAAAATCAAGCAAGAACATTCAAACACACACATGTGAGGAAAAATCCCCCAAAGGGGCAAAATCTTTTATTTTCACTATAATTTTGTAAAAACGGTTACATGGATTATAATGAAAATAAGTGTGATAAAGAAATACCCTCGGGTGTCGATTTCGATGTCATCAGGTGGAACTTTCCCTTTCCAGGAGGGCAGCAATGAAGAAGAGAGATGACTTATCCACAAAGATACTCCAGACGAGTAAATGGTCCTCTTGAAGGTTTAATAATTCACATATATAAATAGGAGTGATTATGTGAATAAAAAGGACTAAGAAAACCCTAAAAGGTGAAGTCCGATTTTGGGTTATTTTTGCAGAATTCGTGTTTGCTGAAAGACTTGAAAAAATGAGTAGAAGGCGATGAGGTATTTATACGAAAATCGAGGTGGTGGATCATTCGAACGAGATCGCGTGACGTGCCTATGTTGTTCTAATGACAGTGCAATGTCGCTTGAACGAGCTCTTCGACCAAGGCACTCCGCTTCTACACTTATAATTTTTTTTGTTATTTATAAAAATACATCAGACTTCGAAAAAACATTTTCTGAAATTTTTTCCAAATATTTATGGAAATGTTAATATTCTAATAAACCATTTTACCAATATTGGGTAGTGGAGTAGTGGGAATGAGCTGAGCAGCACGTGGCATGCATCATGATGCACGTGAAGATGATGGATGCATTGGATTCATATAAAGGCCATCGTGGATGGTCGTGATGACATGCCGAATGTAGAGGCATCAGACATACAGACAGTGATCTAGGACAAGTAGAAAATTCCTAGATTCTACCCCGGACATTTATAAAATTATGTCCTTACAATTTGTCACGTTGTCAATAGTGATGGAGGGAGGTGTACATCCTCTTTCAACTATGGACTAACGAGCAGAATTCATACGGGATTTTCGGTAAGCATAATTTGTCCCATAAAAAATTGGCATTATATTATATAATTTCTCCATTATGAACACGCCCTTTTTTAAAAATCAATTTTTCAGAAAATTGATATCTTTAGTAAAATTTTGCGGAAAATTACACTATATGATTGTGTAATTGGCTCCGATACCAATTTGTAAAAGTATGACGGTGTGATAATTAATTAAATTCACAAATTTCTAATTTGGCACACTTATTTAATTAGAGTCTATTTTTAAACCAAATTAATTCAGCCCCTAAACATGCAACTACGTACAAACCAAATAAGATATAACATGCGACATACAATTTTCGGAAAAATCCCCGAAGGGAAAGACCATTGACTAACATACCATCTTGCTTTCGCCCACAAGAGTAACGCACGGTGTCTTGGTCGAACCGCCAAAGAAACATCTAGAAATAAATCAGCAATGGTTCGTACGCAGCTATACCACCAGGACGCGCAGTCCACACACGTAGTCTAAAATATTGACAAGGACTACCACCAGGACGCGCAGTCCACACACGTAGTCTAAAATACTGTCAGTTGTAGATCTTTCCCCACAAAGAATGAACAAAGGCAAAATATGTTCTTGGGTTCCACAAAATAACTCACACAAAAGTAATTGGGATTATTTGTGAATTGTAAACAAAAACACAACAAAATATTTGAACCCTTAAATTGTTATTGTTGGAGAAGAAAACATTCTGCCAAAAGATATTTATCGAATTGTTTCTGGGTAGATAAAACAAACCAAAGAAAACATTATAAAGTTTAAAACTCTTTCTCCTTAACTAACTGATGTATAAAGTGGTCGCGTATCCTGATATGCTTTGTGCACGAATGTTCGACCGGATTATGAGATATGTGTATCGCGCTCGTGTTATCACAAGAGATGGTCATGGTGTCCTGTGAAATCCCATAATCCTCCAACATTTTCTTCATCCACAAAAGTTGCGTACAATAACTCCCAGCGATGATGTACTCAGCCTCCGTAGTGGACAAAGAGATGGATTTTTGCTTCTTGCTTAGCCAGGAGACAAGAGCAGAACCAAAGAAGAAACATCCACCAGAAGTGCTCCTACATCCATTTGCATCCCTAGCCCAGTCAACATCCAAGTATGTGGACAAACGGTCAGTGGTATCAATGGAATACCAAATTCCAAGGAAAAGAGTCCCACTCACGTATTTGATAATACGTTTAAGAGCGTGTAAGTGTGACTCTTTAGGGGACTCCTGATATCGTGCACAGACTCCAACACTAAAGGCTATGTCGGAGCAACTGGCAGTCAAGTAGAGAAGACTACCTATCATACTTTGATACAAGGTTTTCTCTACTTCCTTGCATGAAGTGTCCTTACTAATCTTGATAGAAGTACTCATAGGTGTACATGCATGCTTAGTTGAGTATAAACAAAATTTCTTCACTAAGTCTCTAGCATACTTGGATTGGGAGATGAACATCCCATCCTCTAGCTGAAGAACCTGGAGACCAAGGAATAAAGTAAGCTCACCTACCATGCTCATCTCAAACTCACTTTTTATCTCCTCCTCAAAGTGGTGAGCATGATAGGAGCACGTGGATCCAAAGAATATGTCATCCACATAGACCTGGGCAACCAAAATAGAACTTTCATCTCTCCTGATGAACAACGTCATATCAACTCCCCCTCTCTTAAAACCATAGGCTAAGAGATAGGAAGCAAGCCTCTCTTACCTAGAACGGGGTGCTTGCTTCAAACCGTACAAGGATTTCCTCAGATAATAGACGTGCTCCGGGTGCTTAGGGTCTTCAAACCCTTTTGGTTGTTCAACGTAAAGCCCCTCCTGTAGAATGCCATTTAGAAAGGCACTCTTGACATCCATCTGATATAACTTGAAGATCAAATGACAGGCGATGGCGAGTAGTAAGCGAACGGAGTCAAGCCTCGCAACAGGAGAAAATATCTACCCAAAGTCTACACCCTCTATATGTGTGTAGCCTTGAGCGACCAACCTAGCCATGTTTCTAATTATGGTACCATTTTCATCCATTTTATTATTGAAAATCCACCTAGTACCTATCACATTCGTCTCACTAGGTCGGGGGACAAGATCCCAGACATTATTGTTTTTTAAATTGAAGCAACTCATCCTGCATCGCAGAGATCCAGTGCTCATCCTTGAGTGCTTCTTTATAGTTCTGGGGCTCGACTTTAGATGTGTATCAGACATGGCTAATAACATTCTCTAGCTAAGAACGAGTCTTGACCATTAGGGTGGGATCTCCTAACATAGAAGTAGGATAATGACTCTTGTGAACCCAAGCAGGTGTGTCCCCTAGAATAGGGGTATGGTCCATCCTGGATGTGGGAGATATAGTGGGATCATCAAAAAGGAGTGTGTCATCCTCACTCAAATGGGTGGAGTCAACAAACGTCGATAGTTCGTCATCTTACACAGTAACGTTTATTGACTCCATCACTTTAGATCTCTCCAGGTTAAAAACCCTGTATGCTCTATTATGAGATGAATATCCTAGAAATATTCCCTCATTGCTTCGGGAGTCAAACTTTCCTAATTACTCTCTATCCCGTAAGATGTAGCATTTACTCCCAAAAACACATAAATATGCAAGGTTGGGATTCTTTCTAGTCCATAATTCATAGGGTATTTTAAGTGTGTGTGGGCGAAGATAAACCCTATTCACCGTATGGCATGCAGTAGACACTGCCTTTGCCCAAAATATCCCAGCAGCTTTATGACCTAGAAGCATAGATCTATCCATTTCCTGAATCATCCTGTACTTTCTCTCAACAATCCCATTTTGATGAGGAGTCTTCACATTAGAAAACTCATGCTTGATTCCTAGGCTATCACAGTAAAAATCTACTTTTTTCTTCGTAAATTCAGTGCCATTGTCACTAAGCATTCTATTGTTACTGACACCGTGTTGGTTTTTTAGGATTCGTCACTTCGTCGTTACAAACTCTATAACATTGGATTTCTCTTTCAAAAAACCTACAATCGAATATCAGGAGAAATCATCTAACATCACTAGAATGTACCTCTTACAACCAAGACTCTCAGTATGAGTAGGACCCATAAGATCCATGTGAACCAGCTCAAGTACTCGTGAGTGGTAATGGAATTAAACTTCCTGTGGGGGATACCGATTTGTTTTCCCAAATGATAGGGTCCAAAAATCATGGAAGTTGACTTTCCAAGTGTTGGTAAGCCACGTACTAGGTCCTTTTTAGATAATCGCGTCAAATCTCTAAAGTTCAGGTGACCTAGACATTAGTGCCACAGATCCACAGGAGTTCTCATGACATTATTGCAGATAAGTGAGGAATTGTTCACGATCCCATAGTAATTATCCTATGTCCTCGCCCCTTGCACTAAAAGTTTATCGGCTTGATTATAGACATTACACGCGTCCCGGTCAAACTTTACGGCAAAGTCAGCGTCGCATAGCTGGCTAATGCTGAGAAGGTTTGCTTTCAAATCTTTTACGTACAAAACATTCTCTAACTTAGGAAATCTTGGTAACTCGATTGTACCTCATCCTACGATGCTAGACTTTCTCCCTTTCTCCAAAAGGTGACTCGACCTTACTTATAATCCTCTAGGTGGGTAAAAAATGAGACATCACCAGTCATATGTCTGGAGCACCCACTATCGAAATACCACTATGAGGTATTATGGGCTTTGAGAGCGATATGAACAACAAGGGCCTTTTCGTCTTTCTTAGGTACCCAATAACTGGTAACCTTTTGCTTACCCTTGTTGTTGTTAGTTTTAGCCGGGATGCGGGAAGCATTCATTAACGACAAAGACATCTGTTGGAATTCCTCCATCAAACTCTGTGATGTGGCGGCTAAAAACTCAACACCTCTCTCAGACTGGTAAAATCATCAGTACGATGTGGTGGAGAATATGTACATGAAGTCTGACCCAAACTATAGAAAAAATCTCTCAGATGGACTTTTCTTTTGTAGTACGTGCAAAAGAACATAGTCTTAGGCAGACCTTGGTTTGATTTTCTTGGTCGAACTCTCCATTGTGGTTTTTGACGATGGGCACATGGAGTTGTAGTAAACTCAGGAACTGGTCCAGGTGCTATTTACGACATGGTGGAATCGTAAAAACCTATTCCTTACCTATCACCAAAACCTAAAGCCGAACCGAGGAGCATCTTTCCCATCTTTCCAGATCTATCCTCGATTTGAACCTTGAATTTTCGTGTTCTCTCAAGATCATAATTAAGCTGGGATACAAGGGCTTCAAGTTTCTTTCGAGTCTCCAGGGAGGAATGGATTTCACTCGAAAGACTAGACACTTGATTAGTAAAGTCCCCTTTCTCTATCTCAAAATAAATCTCTCTCTCTCCAAATAGTCTCTCTATTTCTCTAAACTGACTTTCTCTCTCAACACAGGCGGACTCTACCAAAGATAGGGATTTCTTCTTAAAATTTTCAACAATTCCTAATAGGGTATCTCTCTCCCCCTTAATTAAAGCTAACTTTTCCCTAAGAGTCTCTTCATATGACACAAACTCATTGATTAAAATATTTTTGTTCTCTTTCGCACAAACACAACCACTAGAATTTGTAAAGTCCGCCAATTATTTTTCTAAAAATAGGACTCTATCGTCACTCTCCTTCTTAGCAACTTTTAAGGAATCAAAGTCCCACAAATTGCCAATGTGTTCACGAAAAATATCTATTTGAGTTTGAAATGTTTGCAAATATTCAATCTTACTATTAAAACAAGAATTTTCTTTTTCCAAAACTTTAATTCTTTTTCAAAGTTTGAAATTCAAATTTTTCAATTTTTCAGCACTGCCAGGAACTTTTTCAAAAATAAGCTCCTCATTAAATTGGCGTCCCATTGGAAAAATTACGATTTTTCACAAAACTGATTTTAAAAAAAAACAATATCACACGATTTTGCAGAAAATAGGAATACATGATAAATTAGCGCAACCCGATCTGATACCAATTTGACGACGTGAGAAGTCAAATTGTATAAAAAAATCCTTGCAAAAATCAGGATCACGCGATATATTAGCATAACCCGCTCTGATACTAATTTGAGAGTGCGCTTTTGTTGAAACAACGAAATTATTTAACTAAACTCAATTTTTTCAATTAAATCCTAAAACATGCATCTAGGTGTGATTGAAGACAATATAATCATGCAAGAAAAATCAATCACAAACAAACACACAAATGAGGAAAAATCCTCCAAAGTGGCAAAACCTTTTTTTTCACTATAATTTGTAAGGAACGGTCTACATGGATTATACTAAACATAAGAGTGACATACGAAATACCCTCAGGTGTTGATTCCGATGTCGTCGGCTGGAATCTCCCACAAGAACTCCAGATGGGCAGCAATGGAAAAGAGACGGCTTCTCCATAAGTTACTCCAGATGAATAAAAATGATCCTTTGAAGGTTTAAAGATTCACACACATATTTAGGAATGGTTTTGTGAATCAAAAGGCATTAAACGTTAAAAACTTGAAGTCTATTTTCGGGGCTGTAAATCGCATAAACGTGTACAAAAAAGACTTGGAAAAATGTGTAGAATGGGTACAGATTTTATATAAAAATCGAGGCGGCGGCGTCACTCGAACGAGATCGTGTGACGTCCTCATGTTTCTTGAACGATAGAGAGATGTCGTTCGAATGATCTCGACGATCGAGAAAAGTTTGCTTCTACACTTAGAAAAATTTATGCTTTTGTATTAAAAATAAATCAGACTGCGATTTTTTTTTTTAAAACATTCCCAAATATTTATGCGAATATTAACAACTCCAATAAACCATTTTACCAATAACGCATCATGGAGTTGTGGGAACGGTTGAGCAGCACGTCGCATGTAGCATGATGCACGTGTGAAGATGGTGGATGCATGGATTTGGATTAAGGTTGTCGTGGATGATCGTGTTGACGTGTCGAATGTAGTGGTATCAGAAATACATAGTTTCCTCTAGGACAAATAGAAAATTCCTAGATTCTACCCCCGACATTTATAAAATTATGTCCGTACATCAAGGTTTCTAAACTTTTGGCAATATTCAGTGTAATTTCCAATTTTCCCCCTTCGTAAGTGTCTATAGTGTTGGGTAAGCAATCTGCTAAAAAAATAGTTAGTAATTCCTTTTAATCTTTATTTCTTGTTCCTTACGAATTTGTATAGATGCTGTTGAATTTGATTACTTAGCCCAAAACATTTTTTGTTACTATGATGTTGGCTATTCCTCTTAATTAATTCTCATTTTTGCAGAACTGTTTTGTCTCTTCCCCCAGTCATAAATGGTGCACATTCTGCCATTACACTACACCAAAACATGTGATTTGTAATTGTTTTAAAAACTTGCAAATGGAATTTGTAAGTGTTTAAAACACTTACAAATCGGCGTGTTGAAAAAAAATTGTAAGTGTTCAAAACCGTTGCAAATGTCATTTGCAAGTGTTCATTGGGAACATATATCCGTCCCTGACAACCGTTACAAAAAATTTTGCAAGTGTTTTGAACACTTGAAACATTTTCATTTGCAAGTGTTAAGAAAACTTACAAAATTCAGCAGGCATTTTTATTTTACAAGTGTTATAAACACTTGCAAAAAAATACATATATATTTTTTTTTGCGACAGTTCAAAACACTTACAAATATTAATATGTAAGGAAAACAATGTTCATTTTGTAAGTGTTATAAACACTTACATAAATTAAAATATTAAAAAAAATAAAAATTATCCACCGCATACCACCAACCTCACATATAACAAACAATAAAAACGGCTAAAAACATAACAATTATATCCAAACACCTTCATGTAATACTTCATGATATGTTCAACATAAACAAACACTGTCATCAAGAAAGGAGGAACCAAAGGTATATATTGAGTATTCTTCTTAACAAACTTCATACATCTAGTTATTGTATCCAAATACACAAGTTCCACAACCCTATTAGTATGGCAAGGAAACCGTGTCGATAAGATCATTGTCACTAGTTCTCTCAAGAGACCATTGCCAGTACTCACCGCCTCGTCGCTAAATGACTCTCCAAGTGCATGAAAAATGAAATTGGAGCTTCTACCACTTCAGCATTCTGATCTGCAGAAGGTGAAATGACGATACCAATAAGAGTGTTAAAAACTAGAGTAACATCACGAAAGTCAAATTTAGCAACACATTTATGCGATTATGGACATAAATAAATAAGTGGCTCTTAAAAGGCAAGCACACGAGTCCAAGAAAAACATTAAAATTAAAGGGGGATAACCCAAAAAGGGTTCTATGATTTATACATACTGTGACAACCCGCACCAAATAATAACGGGTGGCCAGCCCTATACTATAGTAAATCAGGTATCTCAGATGGCACAGTCTCAACATCAACTACTAAGCACAATAATATAAGACTAACTACCCAGAATCATTAAGTGCAAATTGCCAAAAATTTTAAAACTTTTATAATAACCACAACAACAAAGCCAATATTGCACATAACCAACAATATACATCTAACTATGATATGTGAAAAGTGCATGCTCCAATAATATGAAAGAGTACAATACATTGTACAACAAAATCTCAACAATGAAATACCCGAATATGCTGTCGGGTAACAGACAATACAATAAATTGAGAAATGGAATATGGAAGTGTTAATCTACAACACTTGAATACTAACTCAATATACAATCTGAATCCTAATCTAGATGTACAAAGATATGAATCAACTAAAGCAAAGTGCCGCAACAGTCCGCTACTTCCACAGCTCCACAAATACCCTGGATGGATAACATCAAAGGCGTCCTTACGGAGGAACACCTGAAGTAATACAATATATACAAGGAGGAGGAAGATATAAACGGGTCAGAGCCCGAGTTTGGAAAACATTTTATAGCATGTGTATTAAAATGCATAATAATTATAAATGAATTATTACATGATTTAGTTGGAATCGAACTCTCCATAATAATTCAACTCACCTCTCATCTAAAGCGCGCACTAAACGTATGCACGTGATCTCTAAAAGGGTGTCCGATTCTAAATAGGTAAGAGGATCCTAACTTATACCCAAAAGAAGTATTTAAGCAAAATCAACTAACCTATCTCCCAATACATTCGTTCCCGTAATTTATAAATCATATACATTAACTTTAATGTAATAGTTATAGTTATCTTTATAATGTTCATTTGTTGAACATATAAAGTTACATGATCCAATCATGTCCACATCATCACAATATATCAACAATCTCATTTACTAGAATTTATTTTCTAGTGATGCCCATATAAGGCATAGAACCGTATATATAATTATTATAGATGAGTTATTAGAATCAAGAGTTAAGGACTAAAATCCTCCCTATTCTCAACATGGTACTGCGTTTCGTGGGTGGGACGTCTCGCCGAAGCAAAATCCAAACAAGGAACCCCCCCCCCCCCCCGTTACACTACTCCTGACCGTATCGATCCTTGGGGCTCATTATGCCCTCAATGCAAGATGCATGTAACCCAAATGATTATTATCCAATTTTAATTAATTAATATTCCCAATTCTCAACAGTACACGCCGTTTCATGCGTGGGACATCTCGCCGAAGCGAAATCCAAACAAGGAACCCCCCCGTTACAGTACTCCTGGCACTGTCGATTGTCGGGATAGGTGATATATATATATATATATATATATATATATATATATATATATATATATATGTGAGTATTAAGGACTAAACTTATCCCCAAGTTCCAACATTACACTGCGGTTCGTGCGTGGGATGTCTCGCCGAAGCGAAATCCAAACAAGGAACTCCCCCGATACACTAATCCTGGCAATGTAGGTCGTTGAGGTCCATTATGCCCTTGACACCTAAGTACAAACACAAGCAATAATAACCATCCAACCGAGCTATAACTCGAAGAACGCGGGCTCACATGCTATCATCTTCCAGCAGCCCATATACGTAGCAAACTGGGGCCACCTGGTGGGGTTCAACGACACCCACCTCGTGATCTACTCACGCACACAACGTCTCGGGAAGCGGTCATAGTTCCTAACCGGCAAGTGAGAGCGACACATACCCACGACCTCTCACCCCCAAAATAAATAAATGTATATATATATGTCATTTGCTGACCACCATGGACGACTATGACCTGGGGAATATCCACATCCTGCTTTTCTAGTCAGAATGCTCACCCTTTACGCACGAAACTTCCCAATGATAGCAAGGAGGGGGTATGCTTAACATGTATATACACCATCATATAAGGTATACATACATCTCACATAATAAAGATATACCATTATATAAGGTATACCTGCACATCATTTCATTCATCATACGCCCTTAGGCGAAATAGATTAATATCATTATTTAGTATATCCCTCTCTTGATACACTAACCGTCAATTCTCGCACAATAACCCCACTTAGTATATGCTATACAAATACTCACTTGAAGCTCACATGACGCTTCTAATAATAAATTGTCTCAAAATTCAATTCAAGTTAAGGATATTATTGATCCTAATAAACCTCAATTTGCATACACGGTTCTCCATCCATAATATGGTTGAATTTATTTTATGAACCTTTAAAATTATCCCATTTGGGATTGGATCCTAAGATTCGGTATCTCTAAGTTATTCTCATTCTCAGATCGTGAAATTCTTATCATCACCAAATAAAATCCCAAATAAAAGTGGGCTTCCCCACTTAGAAAAATACCAAAATTTCCAATCGGTATTCCTCAAATACTAACCTTAATACTTAGAGGATTTTCCACCAAATTAAGATACTCTTCTTGATTCTTACTCTTCCAAAATCAATCACTAAAACTCCCCGACATTATCATTTAGTCATTTGTTTATCAATTTGCCTCATATATCGTCTTATGATTCTAAGGTCTATAATCCCCTTATATAATCACTTAATCCTTTATGATACTCTGATTATGGAAGTTCATTCATACAAACCCAAAGAAGAAGGGGATAACTTAAATTCTTAAACTTGAACCCAAAACAGGGGACCGATCGACCGGTTCCCAAACCGCGGTCGATCGCGTTTCTTAATTTTGCCTATATTCGAAGACAGTGTGCCTGGTTCTGGAGGCGCGGTCGACCGACCCTCTGTACGCGATCGACCGGCCCTAACTGGTACTACGGCCAAACTCCATTTTTACACAACTCCAACTTCTAAAAAAAAACCCAATATAGTTCCATTCAACCACAAATCTTCAACCCAACCATATTCATTCTAGAATACTTATAAACTAATTTCTATCATTAAATCTAAGATCTACATATTAAATCTAAGATTATACCCAAAAGTTAGGTTTTATTAAACTAAACCTAAAACCCAAAATATCAATCCACAAATCATGCAATAATTGGTACACAATAATTATTTAGCAAGTTTAATCACTTGCCTCGGGTTCGTAGGGTCTGAATCCGCCTTGAGATCGCGTGGAAATCGGAAATCTCCACTTTCTCTCCCTTTTCTCCTTCTTTCTCTTCTTATTTCTTCTTCTCTCTTTCTTTCTAGGGTTTTCCTCTTTCTTTCTTGGGAGAAATACCTCCCGTAGGCTTTTTAAGCCTTGTCTCCCACTGTACACATTTTTTAAATGATAATACACACTTTAAATGACCCGGTAACTTTAATTCGAGTCAAACGGTCCTAAATTATTTCGGAACCTAAATAGACCCCAAGTACTGTCATTTCGACTTTCTCGACCCTTCCGAAAATGATGGTACCCTCAGAATCGACATTCGACACTCTTTCTAACGACTCTAAATTTTGACCTCAATTACCAATTTAATCATTTCTCTAATAAAATATTATTTATTTGTCCCCAAAATAAATAAATTTTCGACTCCAAAACCTCGGGTTTTTACACATACTTGATAGTTACAACTATTATATATACGACCCATGCCATAAAGTTTGTAGCTCACAAGTAATATAGGATATGGATGCAGACTATCACGAGTAATAAAATTTGTCATCTATTCAGAGTTGATTTCTTACATCACTAACCGACTAAAATGGGGCGAGTCAACATATTATTAGAAGAATTAATTTGATAGTGTCCCTGAAAGAGGACCATTAATGAACACGTGAAGTGCATGACCACTTGACTGCACTATGAGTGTAAGGAGGTCCCCACCATTCAAGTATTTCTCAGATGAAACTATGTCTACACTGTAAAATCATTGAAAATCGAGATTTTATAACACATGAACATATGTTAATGTTATCATTCAAGAAGAAATATAAATAAGAAAAAGTATTGAATACAAACTAGATCTTAGTCTTACCTAGTTATGTATCACGGATAATCGCTAGTATCCCTAATGACATTAATTTGTTCCAAGAGACCAAAAGTAGTGAATGTTGAGTTGTCATCCAAAGAAGATACATCTTCGTTGTAAGTCTCCCGTGAGAACATGTCAGCACTGCTTGGTAACATGTCCATCTGTGATGTTTACACCCACCAAATGATATATATGAATTCATCTAGGAGAGAAACTAATACAAAAAGAAACTAAATGGAATCTAGGGTAAAATGCAAAAGACTTCCTGAATTATTGAGCGGTTTACAAATACACATTGTACTACTAATAAGTCCCTATACTATAAAAATTATAGAAATACCCCAAGCAGCGCAAAAAATATTTCTTAATGACACAGGGGGTGTTCACAAATCTTTGAAAAAATTTAAAAAGTTATTCATAAAATTATTAGCGCAGGGGGTTGTTTGCGCAAGCCTCAATTAATCAGTTTTTTTATCCTTTGCTTTTTGTTTTGCATGTTACCCCTAAAATCACATCAATAAAGAGACCTTGTATGGTTATTAATTAAATTATGATAATCGTCTTATTTATCAAGACTGACGTACCTTGGCAGTATTGAAGACTACATTCCTATAATCAGAAAGTATGCTGATGGACCAAGGAGGCATGTTATAGTGCATGTTATTAAACATCACTCTTGCTGCACATTTTGTATCATAATGTTAGAGAAAAGATGCGCAATCTCCTTTATCTGAAGTAACACACAAGCCTGAAAAATGCCAATCATTCAGGGAGATAGTAATTGAAATTTGCAACTAGAAGAAGCAGGGTATGGCAAGAATAGAGGTGAAGTGTTAACTCCGAAATTCCACAAATCCGTAACCTTGATGAATATTTATGACTCTATCTTTCTAATCATACACGTTAACTAGAAAAATTATAAAGTGAAACTAATCAGATGCTGGAAAAGTTATCAAGATATAGAGGATTAGCATACAATTCCTTTGTTTGTGAAGCAGGGTATGGCAAGAATAGAGGTGAAGTGTTAATTATGTATGCCAATCCTTTGTCTAAAGCAGGGAATGCCAATCCAACGACCAGATTTGCAGTCTAAGTCATGTAATCATGTCCAGCAGCACCGAGTACCTTGAGGCCCATACTCATTCTCAATCTGCACATAGAGAATTATTCAGTAAAATCAATTTAAGTAATGAAGAAATAAGGTTAAGTGTTAACTGTGTTAATGAAGATTTTTCCTTTCTCTTCATTAACACATAGAGAATAATAGTATAAGAGGTTAACAACTTTCCTAATGGAAAATAGTTTTAACCGTGGGGGATTAGACCTAACAATGTTCATCAAACGTAACAATTTTCTTTATTAATCGCTCAAGTGATGTAAATAAATACAGACACCATAATTACACAATTTAAAGTAAATTGTGAGCATAATATAACTCTGCTCAAGTGAAATTATATTTCACTTTTTTTATTTTCGATCATGGTGTAAAGTATTTCATCTCGAATCAAACAAAAGTTCAATTTCTTAGTTCACCCCTTCGACGAATCCCTGGTCCGCCCTTAATTATTACCCACATCCTTTATGATAAAGGAATCCACCCTCTTTATCATAGCCTTGGCCTTCTCTGAAGCAGGATACACCATATGAAAATAATGACCCTCACCCATATCCTCAACAAGTCAATTTCACCTTTCCACCCACTTTGTTTCACACCATGGTAGTACTCAAAACCTCTTAGCCACACTCACTAGAAGCCTCGAACACGCCAGCTCCGCTAAGCAAGCCGCATCCTCCGCCCCAACCGAATTAACCATTGGGTTATCTAAACCACCCGATGCCAACGGGTGCGACATCTTCCAACACAGAGTAGGCACACACTTTTCACGGTTCCTAATTTTACTAGGCTCAGACCCAATAGGCTTGGACCCCCAGAAATATGAATGTCCCTTAATTCTGCCCTGAGATTTGTAAATTCCCGTTTAGTTCCTCTTTACCAGCTTAGAGGGCGATGTAGTTGACAATATTAGCACCAGCGCTATCGCCATCGACAAATAGTATTCTAAAATTAACATAATTGGTCAACCAGGGATCTTTTATAATACTAGTGTTAGGGACAGAGTGTGAAGCGACCCACTGTGTTACATCCCAACAATCTTCATAAGCTGCAGGAAGAAGGTGTTCTGGTGCTAACCTGTACTGAACGGAAACACTGATAACGTTGGCTTATGAGACTACGTTGTTGACATAAGCATGGTGGAGTAAAGAAAAAGATGACTCGAAACAAAATCCGCCTCTGTGGTAGTATACTAAGATGGGAAGCTTTTTGGCATTAGTAGGTGTGGTGGGTGGGAAGTATATTCGGACTGAGAAATCTGGTGAAATGGATACATCTTTGGATAAGACTCTAGTGGTTGGATCACCATGTGGTGTTGGTTGGGCATATGGGTAATCAGCAAGTCATTTAACGGTGCCTTCTTTGTAGATTCAGAGAAACGGGAGTATCTCCGTAGCCACCTCTTTATTTACGAAGGCCATTCAAAATAAGAGAGAGAGAGAGAGGTAGAAATAATTCAACTCAAGTGATGAACAATTGTGTTAATAAATACTTTGTTAAATTCCAGTCATTTATTATTTTTAAAGACGGTGTTGAAATTTCTGTTATGGTTTTGGAGTCTTGATCTGTTATTTCCTAGAAGTTACGCAAAAAGTAAAACAGTATTCAAAGTGATATGTCGAACTTTAGTATTAAAGGATAGACAATTCTCACTCTAAAATTCTTTAATCAAAATTTTTGCAAAGTTGAAATATACACATGTTGAAATATACACATCAATTTGAGCTAGGGTGCCTTAATTGTTGATGCCAAATATTACTCGAGACTTTCTTTCCAAAAGTAGTTAAAAAAGTCGTGAAATCATGTTCTTCTTCAAAGGCATATAGTCTATTTTCTAAATTCCTCTTGCAATGGTCATTCATGTTCTCTGGTTTATAAAAAAATTGTGTTAGTAAACTGAATAACACAATCAGGCTCCTTGGCTAGTTGACTGATGAAAATACATTTTTTTTGGTAATTTAGGCACAATAAAAGCATTCTACAAAGTAAGAGATGGGGATATATTCTTACTCCTAGTGTGCATAATTTCAAGTGGTGTGGTATTTCCAATAACTTTTTTTAGTTACAGTATAGGATGTTAATAAGGAGAGGTTACTTGATCCATTTATCATGTGAGGGGTAGAAAGGGATTTTATTAAGACTACTATTTGAATAATTTGGTTATAACCACACCTTTTCCATGATTGCCCAAATAATTCCATTAAAAGGAGCGGCAACATCAGTGAAATTAGCAATACCACCTCCAATGAGAAGGGCTCTCTTACGACCATTAGGGCTGAAGTGGCACACTGAAAAAGATCACAGAGTATATTATACAACGAATGTGAAAGGAAAGGTAAAATGGAAAAAAAGATGTCATCCTGATTGAAAATACCATCTCATGAGTCACTGGAAGATCTTTTTATTTGACACATAGGGGCAAATTGCACATAACTGGAATAGTTAAAGGAGTTTTTTGGAAAGATAATAGTACTGGGATGTATTTGCAACTTATGTGATCTTTTAATTTTTCTTTTTCCTTTTTTTGCAACTCACCCTTGCGAATATTACAAACTCTGATATTAGGAAAAAATAAAAGTTTGATGTCTTACATCAATCACAACTCTGGCATAATGCAACACCTTTTCCTCATTAGGAGCTCCGCTATATTCTGCATTGTTTCCAAGCTTTGATGCATAACCCAAATCTCCACCTAATTTAGTAACAAAGGCAACATGTAATTGAGGGTTACAATCAATATATACAAATTATTCCAGAAATGATATATCCACGTGCCTCATTGTGCATGTGTAAAAACTTATCGTATCAGCGTATATTACCCTTGCACCACCTCCAGCAACCATTGTCCAGATGCATCCTTTTGGGTTCAAGATAGTAAATTTTAAAGATTAACTAGTCTGCAATTTTAACAAAGAAAATATGAATAACTTATATATATTCGTTATGAGATGCAAGAAAACGTTTGATGATTTACATGGTTAAAAACTGTTCTTAATTGAAAATACAGAGTTATGAAAAATGAATGTTTTGAGTTATAAACTTTTGCATAAAGTTAATAAACTCTTTTACATAATCATATGGATGAAACTTGGGTATCGACTAGCATTTTTTAATAACTAGAAAGCACGGACACTTCTATGAAGTAAGCATGTATTGGGCATCGATCGACATGTACACTCTTAGACACAACACTTTTTCATGTATGCAACTATGCATAATCTATATTCATTTTTTTATCTTAGACACGTGTCCGACTGATGTAAATGAAGATATGCGGAAGCGTAAAATTAATCTACACAACAACAACAACAACTAAAGAAAAAGACATGGAAGTTCTCACATAACCAAAAATAAGTAGTTAGCGGAGTCTTTACAGTCTGTTTTGAAGGTTGAGGTGTGCGCAATATGGGCCCCACCTTTCTTCCCATCTGCACCAACATATAATTTAAACCCAATCTTAGGACATAATTACTCCTAACGATAAGACGTTAAAGTTAGTGGAAAGTCCAAATGTTTGAATTGCACTATAAGCCTCACTATAAAAGAAATTATACAAGTAAATAAGAGAGGGATACGTTTACGATGCAGTGCTATTTGCAATTAACCTATGCAATACATATTATCTTCTTGTGTGTTGTGTCTCATACAGTACAACAATTACAACTATGTATATACAAGTCAAATCACAATCTGTGAGGACCTTACCACTACAAAATTAAAACCCAAAAAAATCCTAGGGAGTACCTTTTATTGATTCATCATCACGTGGGACATGGAGTAACTATAAATACTTTGTGCACAAACAAAGCGAACTAAGAATAAAACATAAATGTATAAATAAACCCGATGGTATGTCTTGAATATATATATGTATATATATATATATATATATATATATATATATATGCACACGCAATTGCATATAAATGTATACATGTACAAACAATTGAAGGTTTAAACTCTATAATGCAGTGGCCAAATTAAGAAATGAATATGACCATTATGAACCTGAGCATAAAAGGTCGATGACCCGTGGGACGATTAGGCTTCTGGAACTTAAGGGAGAGAGAAAGAGAGATAGCTAGCATAGCGCTATTACAGTAGGCACCACAAAGTCTACACATAAAACATAGAGATTATAATTGCATCAAAAGGATACATAACAACTTATGCAACAAGTCAACGTAATTTGTGCTAATGGAATTCAAATCAGTGTGGAAACCTTTCAAAAGTACATACAAAAAACTGAGCGATACCATGTTTTTCATTATTCGATGTATAGATCTAACATTTCTTCAATATGCAACGACCATGACCCAACCTTAATTTATCAATGGATTAATATGATATAATTACATAAAAAAAAACCGTATGATATCAATTTCAAAGTACTTAATTATTGATCATAAAGACGTGAACTTATTACACATTACTTCAATATATAATCAAACAACATATACAAAAAAATATAACTATTACATCTATACACATCTGATGTTCAAATTATCCCGTTTCACCTGCTGTAGAGACTTAATAAGTCTGAAACATATAACTATCCTCTCTCACATATAAATAGTGCATTAATTTGAGGATGATTATGAATTTCAAATCAATTGACAAAGCTTTTTTTATATGCTATGAGAATTTATAAGAAACAGAGGTTCTGAAGTAAATTCATTACACATAATGAAGTGAAATAATCTAATCCAAATAAAAGCATATGTGCATGTGTATTGTTACTACATAAAACCAATAATCTCCATGCTCGGACTGTTGAAAATAGGGTAACCCTAACTAAGGATAATTATCCAAAATCCATAGTATTATCAACCACAATCCATAATACACTGTCAAATGATTTACCCTAACTAAGATAACATATCAAAATAATGGGAAAAAAATCACAAAATCTTACCTGCAATGGCAATGGAAAAAGATAGATCAGATGATGATGAAAATAAGGAGCATACCTGGGAATAGTTAAGCGCAAAATCTAATCATGAATACCCGCGTATTCACGATGATTAAAAGACGATGATGAAAAAATGCCAATGTCAAGATTGTGGTTTGTAGAGATTGGGGTTTGAGAAAGAGAATAGTTAAGCGCAAAATCTAATCGTGAATACCCAGGAATGATCAAAGTAAGTAACATAGGTGAATGTATTTTGACGCTTCACACAAGGGTTAAAGTTCTAAGCATGTGAGAGCCACGTGCTTTTAGGTCCTATATGTGTTAAATTATTCATTTTACAATGGTTTTGAACACTTACAAATTTTATAAGTGTTTAAAACTGTTGCAAACTTTATAAGTGTTGTGAACCCTATTCACTGTATGGCATGCAATAGACACTGCCTTTGCCCAAAATATCCTAGAAACTTTATGACCTAGAAGCAAAGATATAACCATTTCCTAAATCGTCATGTTCTTTCTCTTAACAATACCATTTTGATGAGGAGTCTTCACATTAGAAAACACATGTTTGATTCCTAGGCTATCACAGTAAAAATCTACTTTTTCTCCTTAAATTCAGTGCCATTGTCACTAAGCATTCTATTGATACTGACACCGTGTTGGTTTTGTATGATTCGGCACTTGGTCGTTAAAAACTCCACAACATCAAATTTCTCTTTCAAAAAACCTACAATAGAATATCAGGAGAAATTATCTAACATCACTAGAATGTACCTCATACAACCAAGACTCTCAGTACGAGTAGGACCCATAAGATCCATGCGAACCAGCTCAAGTACTCGTGAAGTGGTAATGGAATTCAACTTCCCGTGGGGGCTACCGATTTGTTTTCCCAACTGACAGGGTCCAAAAATCATAGAAGTTGGCTTTCCAAGTTTTGGTAAGCCACGTACTAGGTTCTTTTTAGATAATCGCGTCAAATCTCTAAAGTTCACGTGACCTAAACATTGGTGCCACAGATCCATAGGAGTTATCATGGCGTAGTTGCAAATAAGTGAGGAATTGGGCACGGTCCCATAACAATTATCCTATGTCCTCTCCCCTTGCACTAAAAGTTTACCATCTTGATTATAGACATGACACGCATCCCGATCAAACTTTACGGTAAAGTCAGCGTCAAATAGCTGGCTAATGCTGAGAAGGTTTGCTTTCAAATCTTTGACGTACAAAACATTCTCTAACTTAGGAAATCTTGGTAACTCTATTATACCTCTTCCTACGATGCTAGACTTTCTCCCGTCTCCAATGGTGACTCTACCGTCCTTATAATCCTCTAGGTAGGTAAAAAATGAGACATCACCGCTCATATATTTGGATCACCCACTATCGAAATACCACTGTGAGGTATTATGGGCTTTGAGAGCGATATGAACAACAAGGGACTTTTCGTCTTTCTTAAGTACCCAAGAATTGCTAACCTTTTGTTTACCCTTATTGTTGTTGGTTTTAACCGGGATGCGGGAAGCATTCATTGACGACAAAGACATCTGTCAGAATTCCTCCATCAAACTCTGTGATGTGGCGGCTAAAAACTCAACACCTCTCTCAGACTAGTAATATCATCAGTACGATGTGGTGGAGAATATGTACGTGAAGTCTGACCGAAACTATAGGAAAAATCTCTCAGGTGGACTTTTCTTTTGCAGTACGTGCAAAAGAACATAGTCTTAGGCTGACCTTGGTTTGTTTTTCTTGGTCAAACTTTCCTTTGTGGTTTTTGACGATGGGCATATGGAGTTGTAGTAAACTCAGGAACTGGTCTAGGTGCTATCTAAGATGTGGAGGCACCATAAAAACCTATTCCTTACCTATCACCAAAACCTAAAGCGGGACAGAGGAGCAACTTCCCCATCTTTCCAGAACTATCCTCGATTTGAACCTTGAATTCTCGTGTTCTCTCAAGATCATGATTAGGTTGGGCTATAAGGGCTTCAAGTTTCTTTCGAGTCTCCAGGGAGGAATGGATCTCACTCGGAAGACTAGCCACTTGATTATTCAAGTCCCCTTTCTCTATCTCAAAATAACTCTCTCTCTCCAAATAGTCTCTCTGTTTCTCTAAACTGCCTTTCTCTCTCAACACAGGTAGACTCTTAAAAGACAGGGATTTCTTTTTCAAATTTTCAACAATTCCTAAAAGGGTATCTCTCTCCCCCTCAATAAAAGCAAACTTTTCCCTAAGAGTCTCTTCACATGCCACAAGCTCATTGATTAAAATATTTTTGTCCTCTTTGGCACAAACACAACCACTAGAATTTGTAAAGTCCTCCAATTCTTTTTCTAAAAATAGGACTCTATCGTCACTCTCCTTCTTGGCAACTTTTAAGGAATCAAAGTCATTACATAAATTTGCCAAAGTGTTCAAGAAAAATATCTATTTGAGTTTGAAACGTTTGCAAATATTCAATCTTACTATTAAAACAAGAATTTTCTTTTTCCAAAACTTTAATTCTTTTGCAAAGTTTCAAATTCAAAATTTTTAATTTTTCAGCACTGTCGGGAACTTTTTCAAAAATAAGCTCCTCATTAAATTCGCGTTCCATTGGAAAAATTACGATTTTTCACAAAATTGAGTTTTAAAAAAAAAATCAGTATCGCACGATTTTGCGAAAAATAGGAATACATGATAAATTGGCACAACCCACTCTGATACCAATTTGACGACATGAGAAATCAAATTGTATAAAAAAAATCCTTGCAAAAATTTGGATCACGCGATATATTACCATAACTCGCTCTGATACTAATTTGAGAGTGCGCTTTTGTTCAAACAACGAAATTATTTAATTAAACTCAATTTTTTCAATTAATTCCTAAAACATGCATCTAGGTGTGATTGAAGACAATATAATCATGCAAGAACAATTAAACACAAACAAACACACAAATGAGGAAAAATCCCCCAAAGGGGCAAAACCTTTTTTATTTATTTTCACTATAATTTATAAGGAATGGTCTACATGGATTATACTGAAAACAAGTGTGACATACGAAATACCCTCAGGTGTCGATTCCGATGTCGTCGGCTGGAATCTCCCACAAGAACTCCAGATGGGCAGTAATGGAAAAGAGATGGCTTCTCCATATGGTACTCCAGATGAGTAAAAATGATCCTTTGAAGGTTTAAAGATACACACATATTTAGGAATGGTTTTGTGAATCAAAAGGCATTAAACCTTAAAAACTTGAAGTCTGTTTTCGGGGTTGTAAATCGCATAAACCTATACAAAAAAGAGTTGGAAAAATGTGCAGAATGGGTACAAATTTTATATAAAAATCGAGACGGCGGCGACATCCTCATGTTGCTTGAACGATAGAGAGAAGTCATTCGAATGATCTTGACGACCGAGAAAAGTTCGCTTCTACACTTAGAAAAATTTAAATCAGACTTCGAAAAATATTTTTTAAAACATTCCCAAATATTTATGCGAATATTAACAACTCTAATAAACCGTTTTACCAATAACGCGTCATGGAGTTATGGGAACGGTTGAGAAGCACGTCGCATGTAGCATGATGCACATGTGAAGATGGTGTATGCATGGATTTGGATCAAGGGTGTCATGGATGATCGTGCTGATGTGTCGAATGTAGTGGTATCAAACATATATATTTTCATCTAGGTCAAATAAAAAATTCCTAGATTCTACCCCGGACATTTATAAAATTATGTCCTTACATCAAGGCTGCTAAACTTTTGGCAATATTCAGTGTAATTTATAATTTTCCCCCTTCGTAAGTGTCTATAGTGTTGGGTAAGCAATTTGCTAAAAAAGAGTTAGTAATTCCTTTTAATATTTATTTCTTGTTCCTTACAAATTTGTATAGATGCTGTTGAATTTGATTACTTAGCCCAAAACATTTTTTGTTACTATGATGTTGGCTATTCCTCTTATTTAATGCTCATTTTTGAAAAACTTTTTTGTCTCTTCCCCCAATCATAAATGGTGCACATTCTGCCATGAGTTTAAAGACAAACAATGTGTTCATCGAATGCACAACCACTGATTTGACTAAGGCCAAAATCATTTTGAACACCAAGGTAAGAAATAGAAGACTTTTAATTGCATTTTGTCTTCTTACCACTATTGAGCTAGCACGAATTGATAACTATGTTTGTTATTCATTTATTTTGTAGGTAACTATGTTTTCCGTGTACTGTGAGCAAAAGTTTGAGGTTAAACCAGTTTAAGTTATATATGTTGATGGGGAATCGTATGTGTACCCTGATCTATCACCCTACCATATATAGGTGCCTCTGTCTTACATCAATGGCATGGTTGGAGTGTCATTGAATGCAAATAAGGTATTAAGTTTAATATTTTTTTACTTGCACCTACTTGGGCATTTAATTAGCTCTAGATATTTCAGTTTTTCAGGGATGAATCTGGTCTTTGATTTTCAGTTATTTTGCATTTGCATGTGTTACATTGTTATCTGAATGCTTTATTTAATAAGATTAAAAATTTTGAAGCATCGAACTGAATTCTAGTTACACATTTCCTTTCTTAAGGTTCATTCAATTAGTCAAATTTTGAATTTGTTGTTTTCATACAAAGTTATCTGGTTATTTATCATTTTAGTTTATAACTACGAGATTCAGATGAGAAGATACTGAAAGAAGAAGTACGAGACTTGTTGGATCCGAATAATGTAAACAATTTCGAGACAACAAATGGGCTCTTATCACCTAGGAGACAAAAAATGAACTTGTTTGGAAAGAACCAATCAATTATGGAAGGGATATCAGGCATGAAAAGGGCAGCTGCAAAAGCAAGAGGTAAAGGCCAGTGATCTCATTTTTCCAAGTCCCTTTCTTCGAGCTTAAAGACATGAAAAAAGATGTTCATTCTGCTGGTGAGCTTCTTGTGAGGCTGAGATAATCAGAGTAAGCTGTTATAGGGTCTCAGGTAATTATATACATATATCAACAAGTACCTGTTTTATCCGTGTTCTACTTTCTCTTATCATTTTTTTATAATAATGAAAATAAATTTATTTCCCTCAATGATGATCCAAGTCAAATGACCCTTAATTATATTCCACTGATTTATATGAGAAGACTTAGATTAATCATCGCATAAAATGGGTTTTTAAGACTTAGGCTTAAAAATACTTCGTTATAGGGTGATAACACAAATCAGCCCCCAAACGGCCCCGTAAGAGGCAAGAACACCTCGCACGTGATGAATGTAACTTGTAGGAAATGACCGCATAGTCACGGGTCTCCTGGTTTAAAAATATGACAAGAATTCACAAATATGTAGAGTTAGGCTTAAACACACGCTGCTAGAAGACGAAACCCCCCCAAAAAAACCAAATAACCCCGTAACAGGTATAAACATGGTCATTGGCGAGCTTATGGGCATAAGACATCTCCAACTAATGTGCATGGAACTAAGCGATTGAAGGTTAATAAAAAATAGTATGAGCGACTACGATCTGAGATTTGATCTGAATTTCAGGATAAATGGGATCATTTAGAGTCTCAGTTTGAGCTGATACGCACATACATGATGACTCGACCTTCCATTGTATCCAAACAGGTTAATAAGTGAACACCTTTATCTTTTGTTCTTAATTATCGTGTATATATATAAATATATTTTCTAATATTACATTATGTTATTAACAAGTTCCTCAATCCTCCAAGGAGAAAAACATACAATCATATAGGTCTATTTTGCAACCCGAGCAACAATTAGAAGAAACCAACCAAATCTCAGATAATTAAACCAACCAAACCTCTAGTAGATAACTACTTTTTAAAATCAAAATTTAAGACTTTACGTTTTCATGACTAAAATAATTTATTTTTTATTGATTGCAAATTCTAAGCTCTTGGATGCCCCTGAGACTACTGCTCATGTTAGTGAACAAACGAATGCAACTTCAATTCATGTATGTTATTAATTTAAAGGATTTAAAGGGCACAATATATCTACGCTTTTGGGGGAGTTTACATATACTTGACATTTGGTGGTTGGTATATTTGGTTGTATATAGTCTTTAAATTTTTGGGATGTCTTAAAAACAAATAAAACTCTGTCAATTTTTTTCTAGAACTATATGGTTGATGACATATTCATCTTATTTGTAGAAAGAACCATCAAAGAAAAAGAAGAAGCACCATCAACCATGACAAAGGGTCTCAAATAATGCATTTTCTAAATTTATAGACCTTATTAATTTCGGACTTTCAAAAGTGGTTGTGGCACGTGGATTCATTGTGAGCAAGGACCCTTCAACAAAAATAGGGGGTACGCCACTGGGTGAAGACTTTTTGGAAGTATATATTGAGAAAACATTTGTAACAAATGAACCATGGCCTAGACCTTATGGGAAGAAGTCTACAACTGGAGATGTATATCATTCAACTGTAGCGTGGCATATTGTTAATGTACTAATTTTTAATTTTAATTTTTTTAATTAAAATACTAAAGAATAAGTATCAATGACTAACGATTGATTTTTTTTATTTGTAGGTCGAAGAGGATGTTTGACTTTGATGAAGAAGGATCGTACATTATATAAAATTTTGTTTCGCTTCATTTTTCCCCGCCTTTCCATATTGAACATGTGATACATTTTATTTTGTTGATGGATAATTGCTCCAAGAACAATTATGCTTATTTAGGATGAATGGTATTGATTTTAATTTAATCACGTTTTAATTTGATTACAGCCCTCTTAATTTAATGTTATGGTAATCTATTTGCACATAAATACAATACTTCTTATAAATAATTTTTTTAACACTTGTTCCCAATCATATATTAAAAAATAATATCAACATTTTGTTTAATGCTGCTATTATCATTCTCGGCATTTTTTTAGTGCCGCCAAAAGTGCGGTGAACATTTAACAAGTGTTTCAAAAAGGTTATAATCAACATTTTTGTAATGTCGCTAGAAGGTTTTTACCAGCATTAATATAAATTCTTAAAAATGACCCTAACTTTTTACGGCATTTTTAAAATGCCATTGTTCTTTTACCACATTGGCTACCGTAATTGTGGAAATGCCGCCAAAAGTGTCGCTAACGTTTCACGACATTTTTTAAAATGTTGTTGTTCTTTTACCACATTGGTTATTACTGTACTTGTGAAAATGCCGCCAAAAGTTCCGTAAAAAGTGTTACCGACATTTTTAGTGCTTTTTCGGGATTTAATGTATGCCGAGAAAAATCAATATTCATGTAGTGTCCCTTCATTTCCATTCGAGCAAAACCAGCAGCCCTTGGCTTCATCATTTTTTATTTTTCTTTCAAATGAGTTATATCGTCTTTAATAATGGGGTTAATGGTGTTTTTTTAATGTAAATACAAGATTCAATTTTGTTGGAATTCTCCTCTTCACGCTATAAAAAATGGAAGCTATGAATGACAGTAAGTTTCATCATTTTTTTCAAAATCTTTTTACATTTTCCGTATTTCTTACTATTTTGACCTTGGATCTACGAAGCGGAATACTTTGAACCATTTGGAATTCTTCTATTCTATTATTGTTTTCACAAAGAATGCTTCCAGTTAATTATTGTTTTGATTCAAGTTCATGCATTTCCCTTTGATAAGTCAGTACAAAGTTTAATGTTAACAAAGTTTATTTTGGGCTTTTATTTCAAGCTCATTATTTTTTTGGTTCAAGTTCAAGTTCATTATTTTTTTTGTGTTGTCCTTTTTTATTTTGTTATTGGGCATTCATTGCAAAATAGACGACTTTCTAATTCCAATAGTAATTTTCTTGAGCTTTCACTGGATGCTATGGTGAAAGTCCTTTCTCAGATTTGAAGTTAGTTGTCAATTACGCGTCGAGTCCCTATGGTTTTCGTAAATACTAACATAAGACTTTCGTAAGCAATCAATACCTAAATATTTAATTTCAAAAATCTATTTTCTGCAGGTATACTCTCTATTATCTCTCCCTCGTCTATTTGTTTTGTAATGATTTTCCTTTATTATCTTGAGTTTCTTCGCTACCTTAGATATAAAACTACGATTTTGTTTTGATTTTGGTTGTGCATTTGGTTAAAATCCACTCCTGATTTTAAATGATGTCTATTATAGGCGTATGGAACATTTATGCAACAGAGCTTAGCGTAAAAACAAGTATGTTAATCACGTCATCGCTAAAACGAGTATGTTGATCAAGATCCTTTGAGAGGTTCATTTTATAATTTGGGTTCCATATGCTTGTTTTCAATATCTAATTTGAATTAGATTGAACATATAATTTTCCTTCATTAATTTAGGTGCATGGTGCAACCCAAACTTATGACTGGCGATATGTTTTGTTCTAATTGATGGTTGAATCATCAAGGTATAATAAATGTATTCATTGTAATAAGTTTCTACCAAAAAACTTCTTAGATATTTGGAATTCAAGTCCCTTATAAAGGTGTATATATTTTATATTCTTTTTGATGATTAAGGTACTAATTTTATATTTATAATTTGTTTTTCAACAACAGAAACAAGTAGGCAGTGTGGGGGAAAGCAAAAGGTAAGGGGGATGGGCGTGGGGGCAGCAGCAAGTGGGCATGGGGGCAGCAACAGGTAGGGAGTGATGGGCGTGGTTTTATTCTATTGAAATACAAAATTTTCTTGAAATTGACATAAAAACAAAAGGATATTTTAATTTTATAAACTTTTGCATTTGGGTGTATGCACAACTTTATCACTCATAAGTCCAATTAGTCTTGATGTTTAATGTTGTTTTTTCACCTTGGTTTAAGCAACATGGACTCTAATTTAACTGAGTTATTATAATTCATTTATAAAATGTGATTTACAATACTTTGCTTAGTTTATGTTGAATTAGTCATATCCATATAATTTGTCTAACAGCATCTGAAATTTATTTTATTTTCAAATAATTTTTACTATTCAATAGTTATCTATTGCACACTCCACTTGCAGATTTGTACATGTGTGTTATTTTTTAGCCAATGTACCTAATGTACCTCTGTGTGATTTTTAGCAGCCTAATTTTTAGTTATTGCGCACTTGTGTGTGTACCATATTTTTTAGCTAATGTACCTAATTTTTTTAGCTATGAGCAAGTTTGTTTCTTGATTTTTTTCTACAATATTGCGATGGCATTTGTCATCTTATTTCAAGTAGAGCGTCATTAGTCACATTTCACCCCATCGCTAAATTTAGTACTCGAAGTGACACTATAGCAAATGGTAAAATGATTTGACTTTCATGTATGATATGACTTTCAAGAAAATGCGTTGATATGATAGGACTTTTATGTATGATAGGACATTCCACCTAAGACATTGCAAGGTAAAATCTTCATTTGAACAAGTGACCTTGCGAGAGGGGGATTTAGTTATGATATTCACAACTTGATATATATGGTCTGCTAAATCTACTTTGTCACTAGTTCTGATGGCATAAAGGATTTTTTTATTTTCTTTCTTGAGAATTCCTGGGTGTAAAGTAGGATCGATGTTCAACTTGATAAGTGGCATGTTTATTTTTTTAAATGATGTCAAAGGCAGGGATAGGTAGGGGAATAACGTGTCCTCTCTTATTTTATATTTTTTAAACTTTTTGTGCGAAGTTTTCCATGATTATATGTAATTGAGTATATTTGGATTATGTTACTTATGCGAGATCCAAAACGGCGGACTATTTTTTTTGTTGGTTTAATTTTTTATTTCTTAAATAGGTTGGATAGTTCTATAAACGAAGGGAGTTCTATCCAAAAAAATTTAAATTCTGCCCAATATTTGGATTATGTTACTTTCGAGTTTTCGCTGTTTCGTGATTACGTACTTTCAAAATTTTCTCCATTTTGCAGTTACGTACTTTCAAAAATTTTGTTGTTTCACGGTTATGTACTTTGTAAAATTTCGTCGTGCCTTCAGGCACAGGCATTTTGCTAGTCCATATATTATGAGCGGAGGGTATTTTACTATTCCAAAATATCAACTGTTGAGATCGAATTTTTTGGGACGCTCTAAGGGTCTCAGATTGTGCCATGTCATAATTTATGCATTATGACATCACAACCTGGAGATAACCTAACCCTTCTAACCCCGTATCCCCGTTTTCATTTTCTTGTAAAACTACCCTACCCCCGTTTTCATTTCTTACTTCTTCAACTCCCCCTACCTAAACCGTCCACCCTCTACCCGTCGTTGCTCCCTCTACGCAACCCCCTCCTACCTAATGCCGCCACATATCCCCTTCACCCTATGAGGCCCCCTCTCCCTCTCACCCGCTGCCAGTCTCAGCTCAAACATCTACGATTGCTTTGGGTACATCTTCGATTCATGCTTCGTTGTTTTAGATTATTTGTTCCATGTATGTTTAATTTATGTATGTGATTTACGTTTTGGTTTGTTTTTTTTGAACTTTTTCTCCCCGCTGTCAATAAGTACAAATTAGGGTTTACCATCATTTTCGGTGGGTTCGGGTTATTTATTTTCTTCCGATTGGAGTTCTTTCGTTGTTTTTTAGTATGAATGGAAAGTGTTTCCTGCATTTTATTGTTCTTTCGATTTAGGTTTATAGATCTAACTTAAAGGTCTCAATGTTAAGGTTTTTGGTTTGTTCTAAATCTATTCTTTTATTTCTTATATCTTTAATCTCAAAGTATGTAGATCTTGGACTATGACTTACTTAAGTTTGTTCTAAATCTATTCATTTTATCCCATTTTATTTATTTCCTTACTGGATTGATTCTAATAAAATTGTGTAATTTATATCAGCTTTAAAGGATTTTTGGGATCTAATTATTTTGTTATTTTTTTCTTTTGCAGATCAAAACATGTTTATGTATCAAAATTCAAAACGGGTATACTCTTTTAGTAATGTATCTATTTATATATTTGAGATATATGTCCAATTCTCATAGTTTCACTATTCCAACAAATCAACGATTGAGATCAAATTATCTGGTGCGATCTAAAGGTTTGAGAGTGTCCCATGTCACAACTTAACATTGTGGCATGGAAAAATTGCAAACTACGCACTCGAAGCACTAAACCTACCTCGTACCCTTCATTATTCCCCCTCTCATCCTTAGTTTCCTCCCTCCCTCATTCTCACAAACCTTACCCATCTTCCCTCGCCTCCATTCTCCAATGTTGGTTCCCTCCACACCCTCATCTCTCCCACGTTAAGCTCAATCTCTCACTAATATGGTATACCCCTTTTTGGGGATTCTGATTAATGTTAGTTTTTCATAAGTTTTTATTTGCGGACCTATATTCAATTTTTTTTATTCAAATTAGATTTTATTTGTACGTTTGTTTGGGTTCAGCTCTCTCAAGTAACCGCCCTCATTTGATGTTTTCACCTTTATTAGGGTTTTCTACAAGGCTTATTTGTGTGTTATTGTCACAAGATCCTTCATATAAGGCTTATTTATGAATTTGTTTTGGCTTACCAGGTATTAATTTGGTTTATCTTCAATTTAGTGTTTAAAATATCTCAGGAATACTCCCCCCCTCCCTCTGTTTCAGACCCGATTGGTGTATTTTGTTATGCATTTACTAAATTGGTGTATTATGTGTCAATCCGAATTATCAATGATTTTGTGACAACCCGCAGTCCGAAATAAGGGGTGGCCAGCCCAATACTCCAACATAACGGAATCATGGATGGAAATCATTCTCAGCATCAACATCAATATGAAGAGTATACGGTAAAACCACCCAATAATTCAGAAAACGGGTTGCCAAAATTTTTAGTTTTATTAAAGATTAAGTTAAGAAAATAATTTAAGCAACCCATTCTAAAAGATAGTGGAATTCCAAGATAACATATATAATACATCCCTAACGAATATACAAGAAGATTACCGAATATGATGTCGGTCAAGAGATACATACAATGTATTACAACAGTTTAATAGGTTATATAATACATCCATTAAACAATTACAAAAGTTTGGGCAACACGCCCGAGTGGAAGACCCGATCATAGCTAGAATACAAAAAAAATGAAAGCGTCTAACTACACATCCTGTAATATCCGCAAATTCTTACATCTCCTCAAAAGCATGGAATAGGAATAATCAACACGGGCACCCTTGCGGTGGAGCACCGGGGCGAAAACAATTTATATGCACAACAAGGAAAATGAACGGGGTCAGGGCCCGATTTTTATTTGATTCCCAGATGAATAAGAAGCATAACAGTTATGAAATATTAATCATGAATGATAAGGATAAGAGTCTAACAACATAATCCCAAAGCTTAATAAAGAAGTTTAAATGATTAAGTCTTTTATTAAATTATGCAAGAAATTATAACTTGACAACATAAATTTAAAAGCCTCCATCATTATTTACAACTTTATTCCAATTTCCATTCCTTAGCAGGAATATAATACCATCATCTTTTCTTATGGCATTTTACATATCTCAAGTCCCACTTGATTTAGAATGTTCATATTCTTATACATATAATGATTCTAAGACCGCCCCTCCGAGTTTCCCCACTGGGTGCGCCCCTAAATGACTATCATCTTCCAGGACCCATCAAACAAGACAACCTGGGTACCTAACGCACGTCGGGAAGTGGCCATATGCCTTCGAGTGAGTCATAACCACACCCGAAATTACCTCACCAGCACAGAATAAAACATATAACAACCCCGCATATGGTCGAGGACTATAGTCTCCATGCATTCACTAGCCAGGGGACATCACCTCATGCGCGAGCTTCCCTTATGATAGCATTTAGAGAGGTGTGTTTAAGTAAATTAACATTTACCAATTTAATTCACATTTTCATTTACATTAATCATATTTGTTTCATTATATCTGAAACCATAATCATTGAATATTCTCATTAATATTCATCACGTTTTAAGTCCCGAACTAATCTCCAAACGATCACAATAATGCTACAAGTCCCACGGTCTTATATAACTCATTAGATTGCCTAAAGTCTCCAGGTATGAGCTTATAACTCTTAACTCCTAATAATTTACAAAATGGAAAGTAATGCCTTAACATCACTTTAAGCACCCCCCGGAATAAGCCCCAGATGAACCAATTCTAATGTAGGGTGGCGACCGAACTCAACTAAGACTCTGGGATTCTAAGTTTACTTCATTCAAGAAAGTTCCTAGGTCCTAATCCTAAAGAAAATGAATAAAAATTGAGTAGGAAAAATCAACTCAAAACTGCAGGGTCTGAATCGATTCACCCCCAAGGCGAATCGACTCGCCCAAAAAGAGAATCGGTTCGAAAGATGAACCCAACTTTCTATAAATGCTGAATCAATTTGTCCCTTAACCCGAATCAATTCGGGTACCCAGACCTGGAAACTGATCCTAAGCAAATCGATTCACCCAGGGGCCGAATCGATTCCCCCTGCGAATTTGCCAAGTTTGGCTATGGAGTCTTGGACTCCTAAAATACCCCCAACTCAAAATCCATCCAAACCAAGATCATTAATGGCTACCAACTGATTATAAATGCTTCCAACAACATTAATCTACAGCAATAAATATCCAAATCTCTTTCAAAGATTCCAAAACCCATAAATCCATAAAAAGCCCTAACTTTATCAAACCAAAACTAATACACAACTATCATACTAATTATCCATCTTAAATCACATAATAGTAAGTAGAAAACTTGCCTAAAGCTTGCAAATTCATATTTGAGGTGGATGAATGCAAGATCAATCCACAAATCTTCAATCTCTCTCTTTCTCCCAAGCTTCTCTTCTTCTCTCTCTCACTCTAGGTCACAATTTCACTTAAGGGAAAAATAAAATGCTTAGCAAGACTAAATCGGGACATTAGTCTAAAGTCTCCCAACTTAAGTGGTTAATACCACATTAAAATGATTCCCAATACGGAATATACCAAAACCAGTCAAAAGTGCCCAAAACCTCAAAATACAATATGGCACACATTTTGACTATCTCGCACCTCCCGGAACTAACTACACCCTCCAAATTATCATTTGAAAATTTTATAAGTCATTTTAAGTTCCGATTTCATTTTAAACCAAAATGTCATTTTAAATCTTATGACACAATAAAACACCACATGGTGATATTCACCCACACATAAGGTAAATATGCAACATTTTAGTAAATATTAACTTTTCTTCATTAAATTAATACTTACTCCCCATTCCAACATTTTATATATAATTACTTCACATAGTAAATAAATATAAAATAGGCTCTCACAAGCGAGGGTTGTTACAGATTTATAGTTGATTTTTGTTCTTTCATGTCACGATAAGAGCTCCATTTGGTCACATGCTTGAGGTGAGTATATTTTGCTCTCTACTCTCCGTGTTTATCTTTTGTCATTTTTGTTTCAATATTGATTCAGAAGTTATGAACTTTTGTTGTGAAGGTGTTTAGTATATTGATAAGTAATCTCAGTTTAAACTTTGTATTTTTTTTCTTTCTTATAGAAAAATCATATAGTTAGGCCATCAAAATGTGTAATAGGTACAATAATAAAGTCATATTACTTTGTAATAGGTACATACTCATCTCTGTTTGAAGCTCGGTGTCCACATCATTACTTCCCTATCTGGTATTTGTTTCCTATGGTGTTAAATATATTTATGTTTTCTTAAGCATTCCATTACATTATGAGACACGATTAATTTTTGTTAAATATGTTTCTTACATTCTAAGACACCATCACATTACATTAAATTCTATTTTCTTAATTATGTTTCTGTTTTCTATGGTCTTCATTATTTGTTTTGCAAGTATAGTGTCATCGAGATTTGGTTCAGACTTTAAGGGACTAAATACATGTTTTATTACAAATTCAAAAATGCAAGTGCCTAAAATTCAGTCTCTGTGTGCAGAAAGCAAGTGTAGGCTTGGAATATTAAGCACACATCTGATTCAATAGTCACGTCTTGAGTATTTAATGTGCGCCATAATTGTTTTTTTTTGTTTTAACCATATTTTTCCTTTTCTCCGAAAAGATCATTCCAGAAAATCATACACATCACTAAAAGACTATCGTGTTGTTGAAATAAAGAATAAATAATGCCCAAGATTGAGCTTAAAATAGGTGAATAGGTCAAATAATGTAAGCGATCAAACCAGATGTGGTGGAAATGAATGCTCTATCATTTTTCTAGTCTCCTGAAAAACACTTTGTAAAAGAATTCAAAAATGTGATTCCAACCTTACTGTTCTTTTCGAGCTTTGGATCTGGATGGATTTTTTGGTTTAATTATGTTGCCAAGGAGGATCAATGCTATGGGAACAACAATTCCAATATAATATACATTCCTGTAAGCAACAAGTGTTTGATGAAGACTTAAATCCAAGAAACCAGCGTAGGAGCAGTTCAGAACCAGAACTGTGTAAGTGAAGTTCAGTAACACTAACATTTTCTTAACATGAGACAAATTTGGAGGAAGAGCTTGCTGCCATCTGTAAGTGACTCTTGAACCAGCAATCATCAAAGCTGACTGAACAAAAAATATGATGTACCTAGGATATAGTCCATGCCAGATAGTACTGACAGTCTGTGAAGCCAATAACTGAATGAAACCAGGTTTCTTTCCCTTTTGGATGAGCCTCTCATAAATATAATGGCATAGCCAGGTGCCATAATTAGTTAAATATGAAATATGTTTTTAATATTTTGGCCCAGGAACAAAGAACTATCTCAAGCCATCCAATGAGCCATCCCATGAAATAGCAGTAGCACCTTTTTCTTTTTATCTTTTTACTTACTTTTGTGGTCTTTCTTTCTTGATTGGTACAGTTAAACGGATGTGTTTAAATTTGATTATTCTATTTTTTAAAAAAGGTTAAGATAAGTTTGTGTTTTGTGTGGACTTTAAATTGTACATTAATGCTCAAAAGAGTTTTATTTATTGATTTCCTGTTTTGTAGGGGTCACAAGAAAAAGACTTAAAGACAATGTTATTGTAAAGAAGGTTCCATGAAGCAAAATACTTAAAAGATCAAGGAGGTTGTTCAAAACTCCCCGCTCCTAGAAAAGCTAAAGTAGAAGGGCTACGAGGTTCTTTTATGGTTGTCACTATTGATGAGTACGCTATGGGTCAATTGAAAGTATTAAAGAGTGAAGCCAAGAAGAAGAATCAAGAAGCTTTGAAAGTTAACTGACTCTAAGTGACAACAATGCGCTAAGTGACGAAGTTAAAAAGTTAACTGACTCTAAAAATTATACCCATTCTGTTTGGGGTTTTTTAAGCAACTAATATTTGTTTGTTTACGTTTTTTGATCAAGTAAACAGTGGTGATTTGGGTGAAGGGTTGTAAACATTGGTGATTTGGGTGGAGGGGTGTTATTGATGAATAGATCAGTAGTATACATTTTCCGAACAAATTTAATAAGCCATAAATTATGAGGTCTCAACGATATTGTCCCTGATGTAGGCTGGGCGATAAAAATCTTCCCAGTTCTTAATTGAAATAACCCCTCCCATTTTATGATCCTCGAGTTGGTTGAGTGATGCAATTTTTCATATATATGTCGGTGTGGTTTCCGATTGGGTGTATCTTTATTATATATATTTTTATCAACATAAGGTGTAATTTCAAGGTTATGGTCAATGGATGAATAATGAAGTAGAAAATCATCGATGTCCATTACTAGACCACTTTAATGATAGGATGCTTAAACCAGAATTCCAAAATTCAATACCCTACTTAAACTAGAATTCCAAAATTCCAGAAGTCAATGCCCATAATTATATATCACCTCAAGCTAAGGAAGTTCAGAATACTGATCTGGTATGTTGCTAGCTCGTTTTTTCATATCATGGTAATGCTGTTACCTAGTATGCGGCTAGATCTTTTTTTCATATCATTTTCATTGTTTTATCAATTTCAATCATGCTAGTCAGCTAATTGAATTGAGAATATGATGAGATCCATTCTTTTATTTGGAGCATGTCTAGTAGAAAATGAAGTCATTTTGATATTGAAATAGTTACTAATTATAGAACTTCATTTTGGTGTTTAGAGTTGGTTTACTTTAAATATATATTTTTTCCTAGAAAATATGAAGACTCAAATCATGGTAGAAATTTACCATTTTCAATGTCATTGAAAGACTATATAAAAATAACAACTTAATGTGATGAAATCCTTTATTGTTAATGCGAACATGTTCATTTAGTAGTGTGACAATTTGTAACCAAGTCAAACTGATATGGTTGGTTAGTATACTCACTTGTGGAGCACACATTGGGAATAATCATAAAATTATTAATAATTATGAAAAAATGTTAACAAAAACTTGGATTTTCTCATATTTGATTTGATTTCTACGAATTCCTAAGTTTAAACTTGGTGTTAAACACGAAATTTAACTGTTATAAACATGGATTGAACTGTGTTGAACAAGGATAGTAGTAGTTTTTTTTTACTTATGATACCACGATGATTGTTGTGTGTCTTATTATGAAATTCATTTTGTTTATTTGTTTGATTGAATAGTTTGTAAGGTTAAACAACCAAAAACATAAAATTGTTTTTCCAAGCCATGCAGAATAAAGAGATTATTTTCTTTTATCTTCTTATTATTTTATGTTGTCTTTGGCTTTTTTAGTTTATGGAAAGAAATGTAGGGTCACTTCAATTAGTCAAAATATTCCATTGATTCATCTAATCTTCCAAACAAATATTGCTTATAATTAATGATTATTCAGAACGTGAAGTATAGATCGATCTGAGCACGTAGTCGGTGACGTTCGGGTGTTTCTGTTTAAATCAGTTGGGCTCAAGATATCCAAGCTGACAAGGACGTAACCAGTTCAACAAACCAAATTGTTTTTTTTTATTAGAAGTCTCCCCTTTTTGCAAGGAGAAATGCATTTGTTAGGCAATTCGGGTATCGGTAATTGGAGTATAAAAACTGTCCAAGTAAATATTTGTACTTCGTAAATAAACAATCGTATGGCCAATACTTTTCTTTGATGTAGGTAGGATTTAGGATACAATTACATTATGATATTTGTTTAATTTAACATAATTTTTTAATTAATTTAAACTCCCATTAATTTCTCTGTTCTCAAAAAATTGCACAAAAGTATTGTGGATAATGGAATGACTAATTTGCTGGTTTAGGAGATTGTGAAGTATATAATACATGGTGAGGATTTTTTGTTTTTTGTTTTTTATTTTCTCTCCAAAATATTTTATTTGTGTTGAACGCATCCTTATCACATCTTTGATTAATATGGCTCTGCACCTGTTCGAATTGTAGATGAGTTAGAATTGACAAAAGAAAGACCAGTGTCATTCTTACACGTGTATGACTTTGGTGATCTTAATCGCATTATCTCTGATCATTTGGTTTGTTGACATTTTATTGCTTCCATTTTTATTTCTCATTAATGTTGCTTTTTAGCATTTTCAAATTTTATTTGTCATTAAAGGACAAGTGATTGGCTGCCACACGGTAGAATAATGGTGTTCATTTTGAAAGTCTCTCTTTTTCATTATTTTGTTTGTGATGTTGAGTTTCCCAATGCTTGTAAACTTGTAGCTCGATAGCAAAATTAAATTTTAGGGCGATATAAATAATTTTTTGGTACGGAGTTGAAGGAATGTAATTTTTTTACAGGACTCATGTTGTAGCCGGTGGTCATGAAATGTGCCAACTGGATGAAGAACTAATTCAAATTGTGAGCTAACATACTTTTAAAATTATTTTTACTTAGTTCTGTTATACCATTATTTTTCAAACTTTTTTAGTATATAGTTTTGGTTAATATTAGACATGTGGATCTGGAGTTTGAAATGTCATTTTTGTCGTGGAATTGAAATAAGCGTAAATATGGGCGGGGAACAAAATTTTACTTGGAACCAAAAATATGTGGGGAATGAAATAGGCCTAACTATGTTGTTTTATTGGGGAATGAATTTTTTGTCGTTTTGTGTGGTATGTTTGGTATGATCAGTCATTTGTTTCATCGTGTCCTTGGTGCTCTCTTGGGTTAAAGTTATGCCATGGTATGTCATTAGGTACTGCAAACATTGAAAGTCTAACTAACAAATTGGAACATTACTAATTGGACTTTGCCACTTGAGTTATTTTATAAAACCTAACTAACAAATATGAATAGGAAATCTAGGGATATTAATTTAGGGATAAACTATGAACTATAATAAATAGTATAGGTTTTTACGGTCTAGTCCTTGGACTAACAATTTTGGACAAAAAAAAACGGTAAACCAAATTTTAAACGATTAGGTCCAACATATAAATACCCCCAATTTAAAAAAATCATAAACCTAATCGGCTATTGGAGTTTTCTCTACAACTAACGAGTATTCTCCGAAATCGAAAATAAGATCAATCTTATGCTTTGATCGTCTGTCCTATAATCGATTACAGTGTTCTTAATCGATTCTACATGTATCACTTGGCTCTATCATTTGTAAGTTTATCTTTATCAGGAGTTGATTTTTCTATTTTCGATCGATTACAATAAGTATATGTCCTTTGTTTTGATTCAAGAGACTCATTGTAATATTCATTCATGTGATTGAATAGCTTTTTATATGTTATATATGTATATGTTTTTCATTTGTGTTTTTTATGCATTTATGTTTGGATTCTTCATAAATAAGTTATATTTATCAATATTTGTAATTGTTAGTTGAATGTGCTGAATGAATATTATTGATGTTTCATTCTAATTTTAAAAGTCCTTGATTTTGATTTGGTATTGAATCACTTATTGATATAGGTCCGCGCTAGCGGAAATAACCAGTTCGATATCAGTTTTCAAAGTACACGCAGTGTTTATAAAGTACACATGATTGATTTTTTGATAATATGTGTGTGCTTTATTGCTTCATGTATAGGTTTTTGAAAAGTTCCTGTAAGTTTATATTAATTGTAAATAAATATTTTGATATTTCATGCACTAAATTATTGCACACATTTTTAGAATTGTTGACCTTGAAGTAAATGTTTTTCGTCTCTGTTTTACTGCAGGACATTATGGTAAGTAGTCTAATAGCAAGGTGTTGTTATTTGGATAATATGGCTTGCATTGAAATATTTGAAAATAGCTCATTAGATTTCATATGCAATGAGTTGTGTATTAGGTTTACTAATTTGAGAAGTGGGAGTTTTTCATTGAGGTATTCATTTGGTGATGAATGTCGGTTCATGTTGGTTTGTGACAACGATGTTTGTTGTATGTTGCAGTCCCAATTGATCGTGAAAGCTAATTTCATTTGGATATATGTCATTGATTCATTAACATTTCCATATAATACATGTCGTGAAAGGGTTGACTGCTCTAATCGAATTTTTGAAGGGGTTGACTGCAGTAATACAAGTTCTGAGAGGGTTGACAGTGGTGATACAAATACACAGAGGTTAGAGTCTTTATCATCAGGCACTAAAAATGATTTTAATAGTTGCATTGAAAATGACTTTTATCTTGGAGGTGTGGAGCCAAGTAAGTCAAAAGTCTATCTTTCGAATGATTGGAAGACTTATATAAGTCATGAGCAGAAATGTTTTGAAGGAGGTGTAGTTGAATTTTGGGATAAATTGTGAAAGTATGCCGTTGAGGTTGGGTTCAAGTATGTGTATTTGAAGAATGATAAAACTCGAGTGACGGCTGAATGCTCTAAAAAGACTATTGAGAATTGCATGTGGAGAATTCATGCTTCATTATCTACAATAAATGGATACTTTTACATACGTGCAATGAATAATGAGCATACATGCAGAGGTGTATTTCGTAGTCCATCAGCCAAAATGATAGCCTCCAAGTTGGTTTCAACATTGGTAGCTGATGAACTTAGAGATAACCCGCTATTGAGACCAATTGATGTAATTAGAGATATGAAGAAGAATTATGGTCTTGATATAGCTTATCAACATGCATGGCGTGCGAAAGAGATGGCTGCTGTTGATATACATGGTGATGAAAAGGTTTCTTATGCATTAATGAATAATTATCGTGACCTTCTATTGCAGTATAATCCTGGGTCGCATTGCATCCTTGACGTGGAACATGAGAGTAAAAAATTGAAGAGAATATTTGTAATGGTTAGAGGATGTATTTATGGATTTTAATACTACAGACCTGTTTTATTTCTTGATGGTGCCTTTTTGAAGAGACGTTACCGTGGAACAATACTATCAGCTACTGCAAGGAAATGGAACAATGGTAAATGAATTGTAAATATTTTATTTTGTGTATTGCATTGAAATTTTGTTTGTTCCATTCCATATCATCAAAATACAAGCATAAAAATATAAAATACCTTTGAAGGTCTTTGTTTTAGTTCACGTGTACTTTTCATTTTTCTGCGTGTATTGTCATGATATGTCTTATTATGTGTAATACTAAGTAAAGTACACGCATAGTGCATGTCAAGTACACGTGAATGTTTTTGTTAATGTCACGTGTACTTTTCATTTTTATGTGTGTACTTTGATGATGATGATTTTATGTGTAATACTAAGTAAAGTACATGCATAGTGCATGTCAAGTACACGTGAATGTTTTTGTTAATTTCACGTGTACTTTTTATTTTTATGCGTGTACTTTGATGATGGTGATTTTATGTGTAATAATAAGAAAAGTACACGCATTTTACATGTCAAGTACACGTGAATGTTTTTGTTAATTTCACGTGTACTTTTCATTTTTATGCGTGTACTTTGATGATGATGTTATGTTGAATACAAACTAAAGTACACGCATTTTACATGTCAAGTACACGTGACTATTTTTTTTAATTGCACGTGTACTTTTCATTTTTATGCGTGTACTTTGATGATAGGTGTTGTTATTTAGAAATAATAAAGCAAAGTACATGTTAAAAATGTAAAGTACCTTTGAATGTTTTTGTTTAGTTCACCTGTACTTTACATTTTTGTGCGTGTATGTTGATGTTAGTCTTGTTAATAATAAAGCCAAGCAAAAGATTGGAAAGTAAACGTGCATGCATTTTTATCTTTATCATGTGTACGGTACATTTTTATGTTTTGTCTTGTTATTTACAAACAATTTAAATTAAACAAAATATATTTCCCATGTGTTTTAGGGTCTGCGCCAGCAGCATCAATATACAAAGTGTTGTACATGGATATGTTATTTATTTTAATTTTGATATATTTTTATATTTCAGGACTTTTTCCTGTTGCATATGTTGTTGTTGATTCCGAAACCGAAGATAACTGGATGCGGTATCTTGTCAATTTTCATAGTGCAGTAGTTGAGCAATATCGAAACATAACATTTATATCAGATCGAAACAATGGATTACTTGAAGTTGTTTTGAGGGTCTTCCTGTTGTCTGCACATTCCTACTATATACATCATTTACAAGGGAATATAAAAAAGAAAATTTGTGGGAATTGTGTTGGATTTCGAAAGAAAATTGTTAAAGATTTTTTGTCTTGTGCATATGCTGTCTCAGTAGATGTATTTCACAAGAATATTGAAGCATTGAAGAAGGAAGGAGGAGCTGCTATTGCCGATTTCATTGATAGTTTGCCTCCCGAGAATTGGTCCTGTGCATATTTCCCTGGTAAACGGTATGGTGACATGGCATCTAGTGTTGCGGAGTCATTCAATTCATGGATATTGGAGGAAAGGCATTTACCAGTAATGAATATGCTTGATAAATTAAGAGTGGGGATTATGAATTTCAATACAAACAAACTTGTTGAGTCTAACACTTGGACAAATGAGCTATGTCCTTTTTTTCAAAAGTTACTGAATGAAAATTGGAATAGAAGCCGACATTGGACTATTAGTCGCTCAAGTCAAAATGTATTTGAAGTTCATTCAGAAGTGCGAGCAACAGTTGACTTAGGAGAAAGGACTTGTTCTTGTAAGGGTTGACAGATTAGATGTTTTCCATGTTCTCATGTTGTTTGTGTTGTGCGGTGGAAAGGGACCAGTATTTATGATTATATTGAGGAGTACTATAAGGTATCTTTCTACAGAAAATCATACTCGATACCAATAGTTCCTCTTCCTGATTTAATTTCCTTAAATATTCCTATTCCTGAAAATCCATCTGTCCTTCCACCAATGACTAAGAGACCGACAGGCAGGCCAAGAAATAAGAGAATAAAGTCTTCTGATGAGATCACAGTAAGGGAAGTTACTTGTTCGAGGTGTAGTAAAACGGGTCATTACAGGTCTACTTGTAAGGAACCCATTTGACCATTTTTAAAATTGTTGAATTCATTCATTTTAACCATTTGATTGAAAAAATTAATTAATAAACCATTTGTTTCACATAAATGAATGTAATTTATTTTTAAGTCTCATTCTTTAGTTTGTTTTTTGTGTTGCTGTCACATATTTTTCATAAAATATACATGATCATTATTCCTTGTGTTCACGAGTACTTTACCTTTGTATACGCATGTTATGTACAGTACACACACATTTTGATGTCCAAAGAAATTTTAGGTATTTTAGCAATAGTCCCATTTGTGAAGGTTTTGGTTGTCCTAATCCCATTTGACTTTTATATTCATAATTAGTCCCATTTAGCAGTTGTGGATGGTTACAACTGCATTCCGAGAAAAACGTGGACTGCTATATGGGGTGTGATTGTATTATTGTTCAGAGGCATTTTAATTTTCACATTCATTGAATAGGACTAACAATAACAAATGATATATCTACGATCCGAGGCAAGATGATGATCAAAATTGGGACTAAATGCCAAAGTCCCCAAGAAATTTTATCAATGCGTTTCCTTGATGAAATATGCGTGTACTTTATTAAGTACACGTATATTAATAAAGTACACGCATTTAAAAATGGATTTGGTCAGTTCAATATGTGTGTACTTTATAAAAGCATGCGTGTACTTTACTTCATGTACATGCATGAAGTACACGCATAATATAAATATAATATGCGTGTACTTAATGAAATGTGCGTGTACTTTATGAAGGACACGCATTGATAATTAAAGTACACGCATTTAAATATAAGTGAACATGCATGTTTTAGCAAAGTACACGCATATTGATATGACAAAAATCTAATTTAATATACGTGTACTTTATGTATTCTGCATGTAATTTTATCAAGTAGACGTATATAAATGCATGTACTATTTGGAAAATGGTTTTGGACATTACAATGTGCTTGTATTTTATAAAAGACATTTGGGTCACTCATATTCTTAAAATTCTATGGGTATTATGGTCCGCGCCAGCGGCATTATTATACAAGTATTTCAATAGGCGTGTACTTTATAGACTATGCGTGTATTTTATAACGTACACGTGTAATATATAGAGTACACGCATTTATATAATGTCTTGGGACAATATCTTGAGTACACGCATTATTATACAAGTGTTTCAACAGGTGTGTACTTTATATACTACACGTGTACTTTATAAAGTACACGTGTAATATATAGAGTACAGGCATTTATATAATGTTTTGGGACAATATCTTGATTACATGCATTATTGTACAAGTATTTCAATAGGCGTGTACTTTATAGACTATGCGTGTATTTTATAAAGTACACGTGTAATATATAGAGTACACGCATTTATATAATTTTTTTTACATGAAATGATATTAATGTTTAAATTTTTAACAATACACGTGATCATTTTTATAAGGGTTCACGTGTACTTTACTATATTGGGTGTATGACATAACTCAGAACACATTCATGAAAGAAATAATAATTTTATTAAGAACAAAAAAATAAAGTACAATTTTTTCAAATAAAGAAAGCTGAAAAAACTAAAGAAGGCTTCTAGTAGGGATATTTGTCAAAGGCATCCAGGGTGTCAGGAAGAGAGTCAATTAAATTCGACCAGTGTCGAATTTCTTCTTCTATGATAGCTACAAGGCCTTCATGGAGAGCCTTCTTCTCCTTCATCTTTACGATTTTCATGGGAACTTCTTGTGTATAGAAAGACATGACGTCTTCATGTGTTTGAGGAGGGTCCTCATCAACATCAAATAAATTTATGGGATTGGGTGGAAGTCCAGAATAGCCTTCCCTCACGTATGTTTGAAACAGCTCAAAGGTAGTTTCATATGAGGAAATATTTTCCTCAATTTGCCTTATTTTTTTTTATTTCTTTCATCTCTCTCAAGAGTTTCTCACAAGTTTTCTGCTGGAATAGCCATTATGTTATCTTTACCCTAGATGTAATGGTTAAGAAAGGAACAAATATCACTCTTTATAGGAAAAGTGAAAGTTATTATTTCTTGACCAGAAGTAGTTGGGAAGTGAGTAGTTGAGCTTAATAAATTGATTTTGGTTATTGTGTCCTTAATGAATTCTTCAAAGTAGTTTTCAATTAAAATAATAAATAATTATATTAACCAGTGCGTGTACTTTAGTAAAAATGTGTGTACTTTGAAGAATTCATTCGTGTACTTAGTAATTATCATTTGTATTTTCGTGAAAACTTCTTGTACATTGTTTCATAACAATCAGATGCATTGTTTGTCTAAACCTTACGTGGATTTTGGTCCGCGCCAGCGGGAAAAAACCATTTAGGTGTAATAAATATTGTAAACAATAACCAATATAACACAAAACAAATTATAAATATATGTTTGAATTTGAATCACAATTTATAGAAGTTTTTTCTCCTTTCGGGGGAAGAAATATTTTGACAGAAGAATTTCCCCGAGTACATATGCTCTTTGTTTTAGCATGTCAGGGTCTTGAAACAATTTTTGCATTTCCTTGTTTCTGCTTATTTTTTTAATGTAGTACATGCAGAACACCCCACAGTCAACCCTGAAATGAAAATAAAACAAATATACAAATTAGTATGATGTGATGAAATTTTTTGAAAAGATACAAATTAGTAATTTTTAGAAATGAAGTTTTTCTTACCCATTATATTGTTTAGGGCATTCATGATCTCTTATTAGGTCAAATTTGAGATCACTTTCCAGCAAGAAATCTACTGTCCTTTTTTCTTACTCTGTCAATGGATCATCATCCAATGTAAACTCATTTGGTGTACCTTCATCAAACTTCCTCTGAGTTTTGAAACCATTGTTTTTCATTGTTTCTGCTTCAGTCTTCAATAGGCACAGTGTTTTTTGGAAGACAGAAAACTGTTAAGAAGACAAATATTTAGTGTATACAAATAAAAGAGTATATGAAGATTAAAGAGTGAAAAGTACACGTATAATATTAAAGTACACGCATATTTTAATTTTTCATATCACGTGTATTTTAAAATATGATGCGTGTACTTTGCCTAATGAGTTAAAAGTACACGCATAATATTAAAGTACACGCATATTTTATTTTAAAATATCACGTGTATTTTAAAATATGATGCGTGTACTTTGCCTAATGAGTTAAAAGTACACGCATAATATTAAAGTACATGCATATTTTGTTTTTATCTATCACGTGCATTTTAAAATATGATGCATGTATTTTTCCTAAAGAGTTAAAAGTTCACGCATAATATTAAAGTACACGTAACTTGTATTGGTTCATTTCACGTGTATTTTAAAATATGAAGCGTGTACTTTGATAATCTGGGTAATTATGTACAACTAATACAAAGTACACGCATTATATAATGCACGTGTACACGTGTATAATATAAGTACAAGTAACATTACTAATTAAGTTTAGGCACTAACCAATTTTTTTGCATCATCGAAGAATGTTGTGTTTTTTTCTTGTCGTTCGGTCGAAGGGAATCCATGTGGACCACTTTATTTTCTTTTTTGTATATCACAAGTAATGTGAAATGTCCTACACTATGTCTTAGTACAATGAACAAATTATTACAAGTGCCTAAGTATTCAAATAAATCTCTGTATAACTCCCCCTTCTTATTGACTTAATTTGTGCTACAAGCTTCTATCTGAATAAAAATTATAGACATAGTGTTAATAAAAAAAACTAAAATTTTGTTTCTCAAAACTTTCGGTTTAATTGTACTTACCCAACAATAATTAGAAAAAGTGTGTGAGTAGGAGAGCCCTTCCTCTGACAATTTTAACCTCAATACTCCACTAAAGGCAAGTATTATCTGTTTCACAGCATATAAAATGGTGAGGAAATAATAATGTTGAAATTTAATGGAGTCTAATATTTGGACTACATACTTGGCTTGAAATTTCTTGATTGTTGAGGACTTCAAGTAAATCTTCCCATGGGACATACGAAACCAACCCTTGGAAAATAAATTCCTTGCATTTTATATAATCAATAAGAATTGTATAATAATAATAACCTTATTCTTTTGCACCAAAAAAAATATAAATTAGCGAAGTGATAAATCATAAAACAATAAACTTTACCCTGGCTCAGCCTTTTGAATAAACTCTTCAATATTTTTCTTCGAAGCTTCATCGAGATATTTGTATGATTGATTGCTTCAAGCTTGAAGTGAGTTTCCTTCATTTGTTCAGCTATTGTTAGAAGGCCTTTTCTCAGCTTTGACTCTTTTTGTTTCTTAATTGGTTCATGCTTTCACTGTCACCTTTTCTTTTCTTCTGCCCTCTAGTAAGAGGTCTTTTTGTTTTGGATATTTTGGGGGTGCCCTAAACTTTCTTTGAGGCTGGTTCAATCTTCAAACTCGAAATTTCGTCCATGAGTTGTTTATTAATGTTTTCCTGATATATTTAACAAGGAATGTTGGATTGTAAGCATTTTTTAAAACAATGATTCATTTTCTCTTACGTGTATTTTATATAATACAGGCATGTATTTTAATACATGCATGTATTTTATAAAGTACACGCGTGTATTTTAATAATGCGTGTACTTTATAATATACACGCGTATATTATAAAATACGTGTACTTTATAAAATTTATAATATACATAAAATTTATAATAAAATTAAGAAAGTAAAGCGTGTACTATATATCTATTGTATTTTATAGATACCTGGTGAGTTTTTTTCAATTATGATTCTCCAAGCATTTTCTTCAACTCCGAAATTTCGTCATTAAGGATTTTATTATTGTTTTCCTGTAATACAAAAAAAATGTTACATTATAAACAATGCATTATTTTTAATAAAATAATGCATGTACTCTGCATTATATCTAATATCAAATAAAAGTGCATTAAAAATACTATGAAATAAAACTGCGTGTACTTTGGGAAAACGGCGTGTACTTTGGGAAAACTGCGTGTACTTTAGGAAAACTGCATGTACTCTGCATTCAAAAGTACCTGTTGAGTTCTTTTCAACTCTGACTCCTCAAGATTCTGCCTCAATGTCATCTTTTCTATGTCAGCATCTTTCCATTGTTGCAATGTATCATCATACTTTTTTTTAGATGTTCATTAGTCAGAGACAGATATCCATTCTTTTGTTCCAAAATTCGTGTTGATTCTGCCTGTTTTTTCAATGATTCATCCAATTCTTTAATTCTATCTGAGTCACTCATTGTGACTTGATCAAGCTTTTCTTTTAAAGAATTGTTTAACTCAACTAGTTGGGCATTTTCTACCTCCAAGTTATTTAATAACTCTTTTTCCTTCAAAAGGTTGGAATTCTCCACCTTTAACTTCTTCATTTCCTCATGGGCTTCGAAAAGTGAATCACGATCTACCTGACTCTGTACATTCAAAATGGCACTCTCGACCTCCAAAGAGGTCACCTTCTCAATTGCACCATTAATGTCTTCAGCTGCTTTAGATAGTTGGTTATTTTTTTCCAATAATTCCCTTTTCAAAACAGCAATTTGTTCCTCCAAATTAACCTTTGGTTGATATTTTCCCTTTTTTTTCTTTGGAGTCACAATGTTTTTAAGGGGAATATTCCAACCATGTGAAAACTCATTGTCATTAATATCTTCAGCAACTTTTTTTCATGATGAATCAGCATGTATAGGACTTTCTGTAGATATGTTCAAAGAGTAACTTGGCCCTTCAAACTGAGATTCCTTTTGTACAGGACAGTCCTTACAAGTTGGTTTATTTGTAGCCTGCTTCAAAGTTTCTATTGCGATGTCATTCTTCACAAACCATTGTTTCAAAGACGACAACTTCCACTTCAGGAATTTTGGAGTATTTTCTTTATATTCTTCAACAGGAGAAATAATTTCAAATTTCTCACATGCCCAATACTGTGATCATACAAAAAACAAAAAGAATTTAATAATTGTATTACTTAGGGATTTATAATGGAAAGTACAAGAGATTTGTTCAAAATACACGCAAAATTAAACGTGTACTTTACAAATTTTACAATTGTATATTGAAAGTACACGTGATTTTTTCAAATTTAACGTGTACTTTGTCAATATAAGTTCACGTGTACTTTCCAAAGTACATTTATAATATTGACAGAAGATATAACAAGAGTATTTTGAGAGTACACTGGTTATATTTACAAAACAGAGTACACGTGTACTTTGTAAAATACAAGTGTACCTTCACATGATATAAGACGTGTATTTTCAAAATACACGTGATATAAGACGTATATTTTCAAAATAGACGTTAAATATCAAGTGTATTTTGAAAGAACAAGAGAAAATATCACATGTATTTTGAAAATACACATAATATTTTCAAAGTACAGGTAAGTATTGGTATGTAAATATTGAAATATCAGGAATATCAAGTGTATTTTAAAAATACACGTGAATTTATCACGTGTATTTTGAAAATACACGTTAAAATACACGTGAGTATTGGTATGTAAATTTTGAAATATGAACATGTTTTTTTGCTCACCAGTAGGAAAATGACACATCCAGTAACTGTGCTAGGTTTTGAACTTGCTGACTTGTAAAATACAAGTGTACTTTCACATGATATAAGACGTGTCTTTTCAAAATACACGTGATTAAGACGTGTATTTTCAAAATACACGTGATATAAGACGTGTATTTTCAAAATAGACGTTAAATATCAAGTGTATTTTGAAAGAACAAGAGAAAATATCACATGTATTTTGAAAATACATGTAATATTTTCAAAGTACAGGTAAGTATTGGTATGCAAATTTTGAAATATCAGGAATATCAAGTGTATTTTAAAAATACACGCGAAAATATCACGTGTATTTTGAAAATACACGTGAGTATTGGTATGTAACTTTTGAAATATCAACATGTTTTTTTGCTCACCAGTAGGAAAATGACACATCCAGTAACTGTGCTAGGTTTGTCAAGTGAATGTATGAGAAACTCGTGCACAGCAGATGCCCAATCATATTTATTCATTTCCTCAATATTTTCAATGTATTTGAGCCAAAATTCTGCAAGGGTGAAGTTTGAGTTGGAGAAAAATAACGTGTTCAAGAAGTGGAGACACACAATTTTAACAAAAGCAATAATTCCTTCATCTGTCTCCAATTCAACTGATTTCTTCAAACCATTAAAAATTTCTGACTTTCCTATTCTTTTTGAGAAGTATCGTGCTTGTAATACAGATTTTTGAGCAGTATTCGGTTACCTTTTCAGTTCTATTGATATTAAACCCTCAACCAGGGGTATGCCAAATATTTCACTTATATCTATTGGCATTATTGGAATACTACTCTTCATACGAAAACTTTTGGTTTCCGTATTGTACAGCTCGATAATTGATAAAATATTTGTATCCGTCTTCTTGTGGTCCACTTCTACTACTTTCTCACTGTAGTAGGCATTGAAAAGCTCCCAAAATAGAGTCTTCTTAAGAAGTTCAATATGGCTATTGTTTATTTTATCTTTAATTTGATGCAAATCATGGAGAAAGCTAACAATATTTGACTGATATTGGTCATTCTTCTTTGCAGGACGTTTAGCTTTCAATGACACACTAGAACTGAAACTGGAACTGGATGAAGAACTATCATCCGAACTGCTCTTTTTTTGTTTCTTTCATCTTCTTGACTTCATCTTCATCCCCATTATATTGATTTATAAACAAAATTTAAATTACTAACCTATAATGATATGTACAAAAAATAAAATACATGCGAATTAGAATAAAACATAGATTAAAACAATAAAATACAAGCGTATATAATAAAAGTACATGAAATATTCTCACAAACAATTTATACAAGTCTCGTCAAAATACATGCTAAAGGCGATAATATATATCGTCAGTTTCATGGTAAAACCTAACAGAGGTTATTCGACAAGTCAAAAACCAAGATTCTTTACTCCTAACATATTCAGTAAAGAAGTGATACAATAGCTGAATGCTAAAAGCTCCAACATTATCAAAACCCCTTAAGAAATACTGCTCAATTCGTTTAGCTAAATCCTTCGCTTTCGATTCAGTTACTTGAAGCTGTTGCACATCAAAAGTGCAGTAAATATCTTCATAGTAGTAGTAGAAACCAAGTAACCTTTCAGCTCTATCAGTGATGCGAAGGAGAAAATGAATTTCGTCATCATTAGTACTATTCCCTGTCAATGTGAAAGGTTTTGTATTGTTAAGATCTTCGAACGTGAAAGCAGCAGTTTGTAGTTGAACACGCTTGATCGTACGATTCCTAAACAATAACACAACAATACAAAATAGTACACTCATAATACACATTAGTACATGGATATTGGATTGAACAAATTGAATTTCAATGTGCGTGTACTTTCTGAATTTTTTGCGTGTACTTTCAACAAAATACACCCAAAAAATGAAAAAGTACACGCAATAAAACTGATTATTGCCTAATAACATATCATTCAAATGCAGCTGGCTATTGGACAAAAAACACTCCTAAATATTAACAAAATAATAATACTTCTTAAAAACTCATGGAATATCATTCAAATGCCGCTGGCGCGGACCAAAATAACATAGGATTGATCAAATATGGATTTAAAATAAATATTTTATAGAGTACACGTATAAAACATAAAAGTACACGCATAATGAATTGAGAAATTCAATTTCAATGTGCATGTACTCTGTGTATTTTGCGTGTACCTTTAAAAAGTACACGCAAAATACACATAGTACACGTAACACAGGGCTTGTACATGTACATATTCTATAGAGTACACGTATAAAACATAAAAGTAAACGCATAATGAATTGAGAAATTCATTTTCATTGTGCGTGTACTCTGTTTATTTTGCGTGTACTTCTAAAAAGTACACGCAAAATACACATAGTACATGAAACACAGAGCTTGTACATGTACATATTCCAATCATGTATATATTCCTAGTCCTTGATAAATCCTAGATAAATGATGTATATAGGAGGAAAAGTACAATGATGAAATACATATATCTAACATGCAAAAAGTGTGTTTTGCAATTAAAATGAGGGAAACAAATATATGATGAAATACATATCATGAAAAAGAAGAATGTGATTTCATCAGTCCATATGACTACAAATTTATATATATGAGAACACAAAATACACAAGGACAAAAAGGTGATAAGAGAATGTATACATACTTGTTAGTGCTGTTTGGAAGAATTTGATTTAGAATGTAAAATGTATAACTTCAACGATTAGGGTTTGAAAGAAGAGAGTTAGGGTTTTAATTGAAGAGAGTTAGGGTTTTGATCGAAGAGAGTTAGGGTTTTGATTGAACAGAGTTTCTAGAACTTCGATCAGGAGTATTTATATGTTGTTATTGACCAAAATTTGATTGAGAAATAGATTCGTTTTGGGGTTTTGATCGAAGAGATGGTACGATTAAGGTTTTGATTCAAGAGAGAATACAGTGTTTTTGGAGCTTCGATTTCCGAATAGTGAGTGTTTGTTTTAATTTCGGGGTATTTATATGTTGGACCTAATCGTTTAAAATTTGTTGGGCCTGGTTTTTTTGTCCAAAATTGCTAGTCCAAGGACTAGACCGTAAAAGCCCCTAAACAGTATTGATTCCTAATTTTAGAATGATATTTTTTTGGTACGATGACCTATAATAATAAGCTATTTTAGTTTCTTTTATTCTTTTTTTATTGGGTTACAGGTTTCAAGCATGTTGACCTTTATTGGATTATAGAATACATCATTTTACTATAGTCAATGATTAGTATAATTTTGATATGTCATTTTCACTTAAAATAAGACGATTTCTTTTGAAAAATTTCAATGTAGTAGGTGTATAACGAGATGTTTTGCAGAAAATAGTACAATTTCTTTGACTATTGTTGGTCTTACAGAGGTAAATTGCGCGATTTTATAGAAGGGGGTTTTTAAATTCAACATTCCTACCTACCAGATGCTTCCCTCTATTTGTGGTGAGTTTTTTTCTTTCTTTTTAGTAAGATTTCTACTAACTTTTACGTGTTCTGTGTAATAAAAATGACTTCTTGGTGTTTTAGATCAATTCAAAAAATCATGGAAAATATTATTAAGAGGTGGCAAACGAAGTTCACACGAAATGGATAACTGAGGATCACTACATGTGGATTTCGTGGAACATCAATTGTCTACTGATAAGATTTAAGACTTCACAAATTGTCCCTTCCTTACTTTTGACTTTGTTTTACATTTGAATTTGTTCCTCAATGGTCCCTTTGGTTTTGAATGCAATGTCATTTTTATTATTTTGTACATAGTAAGGTAACACAAATGTCTACAAATACTAGGAATCAATTTTTTATAGCCTTTTGTATGTGAAGTCGTTTTTCCTCACCTTTCTTTTTCTATAGAATTCATAATCCCGTATAATTTTAGGGATTGAGAAGGTATAAAATAAGTTCGTACCTAATATTTTTTTATGTGTTGTGACATAACGGATAGTCTTATATTATGTTGTTGAGGACTATTTTTATTTCTAACCAGATTTGATAGTTCTGTAAATAAAGGAAAATTTGCCCAAATTTTATAAATTGTTTTCCATGTTATGTTGTAAAAAAAACTTCGACTTATATTTTTTATACATTTAGTACTTTGATTTTTTTTCGTGCCTTCAGGAACGGGCATTCCCCTAGTGTGTGTGTGTGTGTGTATGTATATATATATATATATATATATGTACAACTACAGCGTCCCCCGAAATGACCATCGCGATGCATGCAAACTCGGTCATCAAGTATATGTACCTCTCGTACCAAATCAAGGACTATCGGTTCAAAATGTCACCTCGAACCACAAATCAAGTAACACACAATATAGGGGAACATAGTTATAAGCCTTTGAGCTATGCACATACCTAACATATACAAATGGCATGCTAGTCCCAAAATTATGCTCTCAAATAGTGAGCCGCACTAAGTTCTATATTTTTTGGAACACATCTAGACCTTGCTAGAATCTCCAAGGTGGAATCGCCCACTGTGCGGAACCTCTTATGATAGTAGGCAATGTAAGTATATTGACATAGGTAAGAAACCACATAATATATTCACAAAACCTATATATATATATATATATATATATATATATATATAGAGAGAGAGAGAGAGAGAGAGTATAGGTATACACACAACCCATAATTTATCCAATACGTAGTATATATATCTCTCAAATACTTAATCTACTAATGATTCAGAGTTATTGTTCTTTTCGTATTTTTTTAGTATCACTCACTACTTGAAGGGTCCTGGAAATCCCTTAAATGATTTCAGTAGTTAAACCATCACTAACCTACTGGTATAAACCTTAGGTTATCATTTTCACACCTTCGGTAACCCGATTTGTAAATTCCTGATACATAACATAGCCTTTTAATCCCTTAGGCCCTAGTCTTATATTACACTCACTAGGACTAAGCCCAAGATTACATGGCAGGTCTACTAATATTCTCTAATTCATTATATTATCAATAAACCATCACCAAAATTCCTTATAATTAGTTGTATGTGGAAATATTACATAAACACTAAACTTAGTAGAACTAAGTAGCTGAACCGATTCGGTAAAGGTCCTAAATTGATTTGCCCTCCGAATCAATTATGTCATGGAGTCGAATCGATTCACATCTGACAAATCGTCTTCTTCCTTTCTATTACGACTTTTCACCATTTATAGCCTATCAAACCTCCACGAAACTTTCCCAAACTCCTATACAACATACCTAATCATAAAATATACCTATAAGGACAATTTCTAATGTATTTATAACATCAAATATTTAAAAAATCTAAACATAAATGTATCTAATCTTTATAAATCATAAAACCCTAATTTTGATGTTCTTCATGCATTTCATCAATATTTCGAGGTTTCTTTAAAGTTTATCATCTTATAATCTCATATTTCATAATATCAATATAAAAGGATTATTTCTAACCTAAATTCTACCCCATATCATGAATTACAACTCATATAATCATAAGAATCAACCCAATCATTAAATTTCAACCTTACATTATCAGGGATATTGTTACATGCTCAAAAGATTGCAAGATAAACACTTGCCATATGTTAGTAGGTTTGGTTTTTTTTTTATTTGATGACATAATCATTCTTCTCTTGCTTCGATTTCATTTTCGACAATGTTAGTGGTGGAAAAAGGTGTAGAATTTCCTAAGGATCCTCTATTATTCCTGTCCTATGGCTTATCCTCTTTGCCAAGTGTTATAATCCTAGCCTCTATCATAAAGTGGATGATATAACACTCTAAATCTTGGAGTTTTTCCAACACTAGACTCCCAAATGACTAAAATGCCTCTTTGTGTTTTCGGGTTGGTCTAAAAATGCCCAGGGCTCAATCAACTAAGTCGATGTCCTCAAGATTTGATGCTCTTTGTGCCACTTGAACCTTCTTAACATCCATTATCAGACGCCTTCCATTGGTAATCATAGCGCAAGCGTTTCCCACATCTTGGTATCACATCGATCTTACAAAATGCACGACTAGACATATTCTTAAAGAAGAGTATACAGTCTTAGTGCCACACACACGATATCTCAAACACTCTATGATGTTGAAGATCTCAAACCTTTGGCTGTAAACTTGGGTTTAAGAGTCTTAACATTTGTCTCTCAAATTTGTTTTTGCAAAACCTCTCATCTAAATATTTTGTTCAGCCCTTATATTTATTCAAAATTAGTAAAAAACGATGGCAGGAAACTCAAGGTAACTCATTTAAACTTAAACCAGTATGTTGTTTGAATGAGTATAACTATTTCATTCAAAGCAAAACACACCCATTCGAACGACATAGCTAAACTCGTGGGAATAAGGATTGAACGACCTTCATGAGAGATATTTATGTCAAGAAAGAACTTTTCGCTCAAAGCTCCTTTGAGCAAAACCAAGTACCTAATTTAAAACATGTTATTCGAACAATAATGAATAACTCATTGAACGAAAATAGTAGGTTCGTCCGAATGACTTATAAAAATAAATCTTTATAAATATTTTGTAAAAAATGCCACAATAAACATTTTACAATACAACACCCAAAACATATCTAGGGATCAAACATAATATGCATTCATACCTCCTGCGATACCATGGATGTTAAAGATAAAATTGACCACGAAACTCAAGATGATGTTATCATCGCTTTACTTATCCGCAACAGTATTCGATACACATCATAGGTATGCAGGATAAACTAACTCAAATCCTAACCTATGAGTCAAATATGTTTTATCCAAACGGAATAAAGAAAATAAACAATATAAATTAACTCGATGTGAAAGTTGCCCTTATATCCCTAGAATCAGAAGAATATGGTAACTGCTATTGACTATTTCACAAAGTGAATGGAGCTAAAACCACTTACCTACAACAAAGAAGAAGATTTTAAGCAATTCATGTGGAGGAACATTATCACAAGGTTTAGGGTTCTTAGAGCACTATTCTTCGATGACAGAACATATATTAACAACAACATCTTTAGTGGCTTGTGTGCAGATTATGGGATCAGAATCCACTATGCATCAGTTCAGCTTTCATAGTGTAATGGACTGGTTAAGACACTAATAAGACTCTATCATCTAGAAACAATCTCTGATTATAAAATAAGAAAGGTAGATGGGTGGATGAACTCCCTTATGTTCTCTCGGTATACAAAATAATAACTAAGAGACCGACTAAGGAAACCCTAAAGCCTCTAGCATAAAGAATAAAAGAAGTCATGCCTTTGGATAACGGTCTCCCAAATCTAAGGGAAGATATCTTTGAGGACGATCAAAACTATTATCAAATAGCTCAAGATTTGGATCTAGCAAAGGGATGAAAAGATCTTACTCTTATATATCTAATCGCTTATCAGTAAGAGTTATCTAGATAGTACGATAAGAAGGTCAAGTTCAGGAAGTTCTTGGTCGACCATCTGGTCCACATAATACTCTTGCTAATGGAAAATAAACCTTTTTAATGGTAAGGTCGCACTGAACTAGTAGTGACCATACAAGATAAAATCAAAAGGAGGCGAAGAATCCAATCACTTAGGATAATTATATGGCACAGTAGTCCCAATGTCATGGAATTCCATGAATCTTGGGAAATTATATCATTAGACAATTCCTTATTTGTTTTGAACATTTCCATTTTTTCATATAAATAAATAATGTTCCTTTACCATTGTAACTCTGTTATGGATCTTCGAACATCAAACCCTCTCAATAAGTGGTATGACTTAGAACAAGTCGATCTCCTATGTTTGTCATTAAACCCAGTCAAGCAGTGGTACGACTTAAAATAGGTTGGTCACCTATGGTTGGAATCAAACTCACTCACTCCATGATAGAACAAGTCGATTGCGTGATGATTTTAGCAGTAAACCCATCTGAAAATGGTGGTACATCCTAAGTAGGTTGGTCGGCCTAATATAGGCACAGACCCATCTAATAATTAGGTGTTACAATTTATAAACATGTTGGTCACATATGTGGCATTAAACTCACCTAAAAATGATGGTACAACCTAAAGAAGATGGCTGGCACCTAAATTGGGTTTGTTGTCCCATAACGAGCATAAGTTAATCCAAAAAAATCTTGTACTAAAGCAAGTTGACTACCCCAAAGGGGTACTTTCTTTGAATTGGATGATCAATTTAGCTTCTGATATATTAGTCAAAATGATCTATAGGTTAAATATCATTTTTTATAAATGCATAATCGGGGCAATTAAAGATTGAGTGTTGTACATGTAGAAAATAAATGCAAATAAAACAATGAATGAAATTTAATAACTTTCAATAAATATCAAAATAGCCCAAGGTATAAAAAATAAATGACTAATCATTCTACCAGAGTTTAAATAATAACTAAACTAAGGGTCAGGGATGACCTTCCCCTAACCAGCTAGAGGTGCATTCTCCATAATGTTGGCATCTCCCTCAATTAGAGTAGTAGGTTGGGTGGTGACATAGTTGATGTTATGAGCATCTTGACCGGCTTTATCAATAGACTGATTGATCTTAATAATAGGGGTTCAATGACTAGAACTTCAGGAGATTTATCCACCCTTTTATTGGATACTCTAAGCAAGGATGTTCAGTATAGGGTGGTCACCCTCGGGAAACAACGTCCCTTTGTAGACTGGTCAACCAATCCTTATTGAATAAAACAGACTATGGTAGTCCAATTGTGAGGAAAATTCCAGGATGATGCCTCAAAATCTTTATCGAAGTCCTTGTTGATGTCATATCTAGTCTTCCTCTCCAGAATAATTTTTTTCCTCTGAAGGATGAGTTTACGTAGAGTCTTCCAATAATAAGCCATTCTTAGGTCATACAACTCAATGTCTACCCGACTGAACTCTAGTTGAGTTTGCTCGACCTCTTCAATGGCTTTGTCTTTAGAAGCCGTGTTGTCTTTCAATTTATTAGTGAGGTCGGTCACCTCAATCTTATTCCTTTTTAACACGTTCTTCAAGATATTATCACTGTCAAAAAGACATTTTTCTCTTCTTTAAGTTATCATCTAGGTGGGTCAGCTGCTACCTGCACGGTCTATGTAAAAAATAATAATTAGGCATGAATAACTCATGAAAATAAAAAAAATTAAAATAAATGTTTGAAAACTTACCAACCCACTATGATAGATCCATTTTTTGTGAATGATCTCCAAAGGGAAGTTCTTTATATCGACCATATCATAAGGCAATGTGGTCACCTACACAATGAAATACATAACCTCTAAATCTCGATATGTCGTATCAGCAAACGTGGTTATCTCCTTACCTTTTGGAAAGGTGATCTTTGAGGGATATAACCTAAAAATCTGTGACTAATGGTTGATGACCACATGTCGATTTGATGTTATCGAGGGGATCAATTATTTAGAAGCATTTTGTTTGTCCTCTTCTTCTTAGAAAGTTCATCCTGCCCCACTCTATCTCTATCTACCTTCCTCCCTTTGATGCTTTAGCTTGAGGGCCTTGTTATCCCTAAGGGTTATTACTCTCTTTTTCTGCCCAGTAGCACCAGTGTCAGCTTGATTGGCTTACTCGCCTTGCTTATTTTAATTATCCATGTTAGCCACTAAGTCAACTCATCATCTAGTACAAATATTCGTGTGTTTAATATTTTCAGGGATTGGGGGAAATGTGAAGTCTCCCATTAAGAAGTTATCCTCTTTCTCAACTTATTCATAGAGGAGAATAGAGATACCGATGTCCTTGTATGACAAAAGAGGGTTGAGACCATAAAAAAGGGGTTTTCCTATACCTCTTCCTTTTATTTTTCTATGTCCTCCTCCTATCCCTCACTATACTTAGTTGAGGTAGCAAAATAGGGGAAGACTCCCCAAGATTCACACCATTTGAATTTTCACTTGGAATGCGGATGGAAGTTAGGATAAAGGAATCACTGACCAGTGAGTAATCGATCATAGTGACTTCAGGGATCGCAATTAGCACATGGGCTTCTATGTAATGAGGTCTCACACAGACCATGAACTTCTTTTTCCAAACGATCTCAAGGTCTCTTAAATTGACTTAGAAATCCTTAGGTTTCCTGTTGCACTGGAGATTATCATACGAGAAAAGCCTATTAGTAGCAGAACAAAATCTATAATTTAATGATAAGAATGGTGGATGATCTTCTAGGTCTTTCATCTTTTGAAAGTACCCGAAGATCTTTGAAGTTCTCATCATACCAAAACCCAATAAACACTAGGATATTTTATTAGTGTGCTTTTGTGATTTGGGAAACCACATCACCACACTACAAGACTTGTACCTAGCCTATAAATGGTATGTTTTAGACCCGAGGGATCTCCTCAAGTTGAAACAATACCTAATTTCATTTAGAGCAAGTCTGGGCCCCCAGATTTGGTTTATTATGACTATTTCCATAATAATCCGGCAAAAACCACAATTATCCTAGATTGGAAGTGTTCTATAATAATGAATTACTTCTATTAACAATGTATGAAAGGGAAAGTGGACTCCCCCTCCATTATATTAATCATAATAAAAGTCACTTCATAGTCAATTCGAAATACATTCTTATATTTCAGTGAAGTTCTAAGGAAGACATTGTTAGTAATTAATTACTTAGTAAAAAATTCCTTATAAGCATTTTTTTCGGAGATTTCGTACTTTCTCATAGAACTAGACATTAAGAAAGTATGAATGAATGAAGAAAAATGAGAAGCAAAGTTTCTCTCATTTGAGAAAATTCTAGAGAGAAAAATTGATATGTAGTATAAATTCGATTGTTTCAAATGATAAAGGTATAATGCCCTCAAAGCTTTATACCTTTTGACATAAAAATCAAATCATCCGGTGTTTTGGTATCGGACAGGGAACCCATGTTCTCACGTGCGATCATTGCCTTGCTCATATAACTGACGATGCTCAAAACCCTAACAATAGGAATTGTTCGCGCCAGAAAATAACGATTACAACCCATTTTTAAAATTGGGAACAAGTTGATATAAGTAGTGGTGGCTAAGGAAACCACTGGTAACACATGCTTAAATAACGGCAACCCCATGTTGTTCAGATGTATAAGGCCAATCACCTCAGTCTTAAGGGAAATGAAAGGAAAATGTAGTCGTTAACTCCACGTGGATCAACACGTGACTTTCATATGTTAAGGGATATATTTGGTCGAATACTAATGGGTGCTAATAAAAATCTAGTAAGTTCATCACGTACCATATGCGATTAATTATAACACAATCCTATCACTTAGAGATAATATTAAAGTAGAGATACCTAGGACTATAGGAAACTTATACTTCCACCCAAATTGCTCACGGCACCTGTAAAGTCACTCTCAGAACTGCTCTCCTCCTCGTCTAGCTGGATAGGCTCTGCAGCAGTATATTTGAAAGAATCGAACTATGGTATACTATCCACAGGCCTCGCTATGAAGTTGGAGCCAACGTTCTTATACTCGAGCAGGAAGTCAGCAGATCTGGGGTGCTCGCCGTCACTTAAGGGCTCCCTGATTTTCCAAGCCTTTACCAATCCTGAAAGACGGACCTCATTAAGTGTAGGTTCCAGGTTCTTTGACTTCGCTGCGCAAGAAAAAGCAAAGAAGAGTTAGAAAGGTCACAAATCAGTAAAAGTTGAAACAACAGTACAATGTCTACCTATATATTCCTCCCCGTAAAAAGGAACAGAGAACCTCTCAGACCTCGACCCTTCAAACTGGGGAGGGAACTACCAATTCCTAACGAGGAAACCCTCTTGCCAGTAGTCCTTAGGGGAATCAGGTAGGTTTACTACCAATACCCTATCAGGGATCCTAGCTTTGAGGTATAAGACACCTGAACTAGTTCGAGAAAAGGAATAACAGAAACAGACCTCGGCAAGTCCTAACCTAGTACCATACAATTGATTTATCCTATGGATGCCATTTACTATTTTCCACACATTGGGCGAGCATTGTGAAGGAACAATATTAAAATAGCGAAATAAATGCCGGAATAAATCATTGAGAGGGAAAGTGAGTCTCCCCTGGGAAAGTAACAGAACATGGATCCAGTGAGCAGCATCTATATCCCTAACATTCCTAGCAGGGGAGGCACAACACTCAATATCTACCCATTCAGGAATGTTGTAAAATTTCCTAAATTCAGAGATTGACCTATTCCCAATCTTCGCCATTAGAAGACCTAAGAAAAGCTACAAACCAAAGAGAAAGTACAAGGAAAGGGCACAGTAAACTTTCAAAATAGAAGATCGGTTCAGGTGATGAAGAAGCACGAGCTCAGACAACTAAGAAACAATGGAAATGGAAATTTGAGAGAAGAAGGTACGAGGCGCTAAGGTTCTCAGAAGATAGAAGAGTACTGGAAAGGCTGAAGCGGCGGGAGAAAAAGTGGCTATCCCAACAAGCCTTCAAATTCTAATCATAGCGCACAATAGGCGAAGCGGGTGCCGCCAAATCAACTTCACAGTTCTCGAAGAATTGCAAATCATCCATAATGGCTAATCATTTAAATCCATTGAACCCATAAACATGGCCCAACAAATTTAGGGGCAATTGTGGGTACCCGAATTTTAGAACCATGGGCCCGGACGAATTGCCTTATGAATTTTTTCGAGCTCTTTTAAATTGTGGCTTTCACGACAAATTAATTTTACACTCTTGCAACCCTTCTCATGAACACCCATTATTTTTTCAATATAATCCTCGTGATAAATAGATTTTACATGCACACCTCTCCTTATAACTACTTACGCATAGATAACAAAATTGAGATAAGAACGTCTCACCAAACTCAAATATGCAAGAGTAGTCAAACATCCATATAAAACTCGTGCATATGTGCAATCATGGAATATACAAAAATTCGAATCAAAATGCATATTAACTTCAAAATAGCCCCATAAAACGATGGTTAAGATCAATTTGAGCATCGATAATAATGTCCAAATGTCCTAGCCACATGGATAATGGAAGGAAGGGGGTCCAAGGACACCAATATGCCACATCAAACATGTTAACTCACAACACAAAAATAAAACCGAAAATATTTTTGGCTTTTTCAAAATGTTTTTACTCAAATAAAAGAAAAATCTTTTTGTGTTTTTCTCAGAATTTTTTAAAACCAAAAATCTTTTTGTATTTTTCAATTTTTTTATCAAAAACAAAATCTTTTTGTATTTTTGAAATGAGATGCAATAAATGAAAAATATAATACAAATTGATAAACATGGTAATACACTCAACCTTTAGATTTAGCATGGGAAGAATCAAGTGCAACAAAATGAGAACCATTAAGTTTTATTCCTAAAGCTACCAAATTCGACTTCCTAACCCAAGTAGGTGTGTAATGACGCATGGGGGTGGGGGGAATCGGGGAAACTTTATTCCTAAACTTTCGAGGAGAATTCCTAAGTCCATAGCAAAACTTTCTAAGGTGACCTTTCCTACCACAGAACGTGCAAGTGTATCGATGGTATGGAAAGTGACCTACATGTGGTCCTTTTCTAACTTTCCTATGTGGCTCTCTCACACGAATGGTATTGTCTTTGGGGTTGGTAACTCTCTCATACTAGACTATACCAAACCTATATTTCTTAACTTATACGGTACCTAACATCCTATCCAATTTCTCTAACCTCGACTCCAAGTCAAACTTAACTCTAGACGAGTCTCTCAAACTCTCCTCCAACTCCTTATTCCTAGACTCGAGTAGATGCTTAGACTCCTCAAACTCCAGTACCTCATTTTTCAAGGCCTCCATCAAACCTTTAAGGTTGTCTCTCTCTTTCTCAACGTACTCTAACTTCTCCCTAAGATTCTTCTCCTTTGCTCTAAGATCCTCAAATAATGCATCATTATTTTCTACGGCACGCTCTTTCAACTTAGCTTGCAATTTCGAGTTTTCCTTTTTCACCTTCACCGTATCCTTAAACAACTCTCAAAATGAATCTTGCAACTCTCCTACGTCGATCTCGTCATCCTCACTCTCATCACCCTGACCCTCTCGGGAAGCACTCTCAACAACCTCGGATGCGTCATGCACATGAGTATCCTCGTGGGAAGATATATCGTCGTCGCTCACATGACATTCCATAAATCCAAAAAAGTTACTATCACTTCAGGTGTCTTTGTGTGCTATGGGTTTCTTGCCCTGTTTCTTGTCTAGTGGGACACTCATCTACTTTGCGACCATAACCCTCACACCCGAAACACCTATCAGACTCATCTCTCTTAGGTTTCTCACTTTTATCCTTAGGGGTGGAGTCTCCCTTTTTATTGAATTTCTCAAATGTGACACCCCGCCTAATAAAATACCGGTCGATCAATCCTATACCAAATTAAAATAGGAGTCTCATGTGGTTCATTCGTAACATATCTGTCAAAAACCAATTTAATTACTAATAACCTATTAGGCTAGCGTCAAAATTTTATTTAACTAATCTTTTTAATCAAACCATTAAAATAAAACATTCACACAGTTTACATATATGAAACTCAAATGAAATAAAATAACCTAACACCCGGTTTAACATATAATACAACCAAATTTAATGCCGCACTAAAAGGTAGTAAAAGAATAAAGAAATACAATTGAGCTTTCGGCCCGAGTGATACTCCATCGCTTCCTATCTAGATCACAAGAATAGAAGTGTCTAAAAATAAACATGCATGTATCCACAGCTGCTGCTGCAACGTCTGACTCGAAAGGATCATCATCCAGGCATCCCTATGTCTGGACCCCTATATATATAGCAATAGAGGAAAAAATAGGGAAACGGGTCAGAGCCCGAGTTTGAAAATATTTTGCAAGTGACTAAATGCCATATTTTTAAAATATGATTTATCTCATATTTAAATTGGTATTGCACTCTCATGAGATACACCTTACCATACACAACAAGTAATAATAACCATCTCACAGAGCTATAACTCGAGGATGCGGTCTCATAGGGCCTATCCGAATTTGGGTTTACTCACTATACCATGGTACCAAGCCAGACTCTCTAATGGTCATGCTAAAAACACACAATAGTGGAGGTGGTCATATTCCCTCTGCAAGTGGAGTACATGCATCCCACTCGTACGCGGGATGGGATGACTTGGGGATATACTCTCCATGCTCCTCAAGCCAGGGAATTCACCCACATCGCGCACCCTCCCCGGATTGCACCAGAGAAAATATATAATCTGGCTATTCCAACCTTACGCCAAAGGAAAGCCCATGGAACCAGCCTCAAAGATACAAATATACCAATCACATACAGATATATTTATTTGTATCATATATATAATATATATACTTAAATCAATTCGTATATATAATCTACATCACTTCTCATATATATATATATATATATATATATATATATATATATATATGGCTATAATTGCCAATCTCATATAGCGATAGCCAATAACCCCGAATGTTCCCATTCGTAATAATATTTAAGTATTCACACACTTAAAATACTAATCCCATAAGTATTCTCTTGCTTAAATATAACTCACACCTTAATCACTTTTAAGGATTTTTATATATAATCCCTAATATACCAATTCGTAATAGTCAAATAAGTATACTATCGACTTATTTTAATCCCATAAGTATCGCATCACCTATAATAATAGTCGACAATCGACACTGGATAGGCTCTCAAACATCTATATCCATATCCTTAATTCAATCCTACTCACCTCCTAGGATTTACTCACCCTCAATTCGATCGTCTAGGAGTTCTAATATCAAATCTAGAATCCCCTATAATAATCTCCAAAACCATAGTTTAAATTTCCCTAAACTTAAAGGAGAAAACCTCAAAAATCTGCCAGAACCAAATCGATCCGGCTGGTTTGAATCCAAAAATCTGCTAAGGTTTTCTGACTTCTCCAAAACCCAAATATCATCCTAATCTCCATTTGAATTATAACTCGGATTTATTTCTACGAACCCAATTTTTTTTTATATCTCCTCAAGTCCTTTAGAGGTCCTAACACTCTATTTGGGAACCCCTAATATTTATCTCCAAATAATTCTAGCCTTATATTTTGACTAACGATTCCCCCGTTTAGTAGAAAAATCATTAGTAATTAAAAAAAAATCAAAACAATACGCGGTCAGTGCCCACGTGACCATAACGAAAAGATATACAAATTGTATGTTTTGACCAAGAGCCGAATCGATTCGCTTCATTGCCGAATCGATTTGGAAAGGACGGACTTACTATTCACCTTCTTCTCCAAAAATCTCAAACCTCCATTAATAAACCTCCAAGCTTTTTATCTTCTCGCCCATCATCATACAATATCAAAAAATCATATATACATACATAAAAAAGGTGTTAGTCATCCTAGAGCCCATAATCAACAACTAATTTCAATTAATTCCTAAGTTTCCCAAATTGGATATTATCTGGGGTTTATCTGTTAAACTTCCAAAAAGACCCGTTTGATTCCTAAAAACTCAACCCAAAAATCATTATAGTTTGTTATTATCAACTATGATATGAGATTTATGCTCAAAAAGTCAAGTAAACACTTTCCTCGTGGATAAAATCTGACGACATCGAGTCGAATCCCGCGGAGTTTCGCCGAAAATATCATTTTCTTCTTCCTATCCTCCTTCCTCTCTTCTCCTCTTTCTTTTCTCTCTTCTCTTTCTCTCTCTTAGGGCTGATTTGTGAGATAAATAAGGGTTATAAGGGTTTATAAAGCTTATCCCTTATTATACCCAAAATTGACTCGTATACATAAATGCGAGTCCCTACTAGTCCAAAAATCCCTCGAACCTAAACACCACTCCCGAATACTCTATTCTGACTATCTTGACCATTCCGAAACCAACCGTACACTCAAAATCTCCATTCGAGTCACTTAACCAAAATTCACTAATTAAACCCAACGCATCTCACTACGCGTGTTTTCCAATTAAAATACTATCATTCGTCGCTTTTCCCAATTGCGACATGACATATAAGTTTTTTTGACTCATAAATTCCAAAAATTATTATTCTCAGAATTTCCTCAAATTTCCAATTTACACCCATTTATGTAATTTAAATATTCATAAAAGGGCGGGGTATTACATCAAACTTTTTGGCATCTTTTGATTGCTTATGAATTTGAAGAAAGTTATTGAACTTTCTTGCCAACAAAACGACATCCTCAAAGTCATAATCGGAGTCTTCATTCGAAACTTTAGTTTCCTCCTTTTGGCTTTCAAAGCAATGCCATTTTCTTTCTTTGGCACTTGCTTGGAGGTAACATGTCGAGTTCATGGGTTTGCAGGTCTCCTACGATATTTTCTAGTTTCGACGAGTTAAGCATACCAAGGGAATTCATAATAGTCACTTTCGCATCAAACCTATTTGGCAATGATCTCAAATTTTCTTATCACTCTGTTATCGGTAATCCTCTCACCTAGGTTTAACGTCGCACTAACAATAGTAGACAACCTAGTGTAAAACTCATCAAACGTCTCACTCTCTAAAATCTTCATTATCGAAGATTATGTAGTGAGATTTTGCAACTTAGACGCCCTAACCGTGCTCGTGCTCTCGTGAGTGAGCGCAAGTGTATCACAAGCTTCTTTCGAAGTTTCACAAGTCATGATACGATTATACTCTTTAGGTGTGACATGTGAGGAAGTAACGTGCAGACCTTTAGAGTTATACTATGCAAGCCTATGTTCAATCTCAGTCCATGACTCAATGAGTTTCAAACTAGTGACTTCACCCTCTCGTGTGATAGGTGGTGCCCAAAATTTTTCAACCGCTAACCAAACATGCTCATTAATAGATTTTAAAGCACTTCTCATTCGCATTTTTCCAATAGGCATAATTAGTGCCATAAACAACAGGAGTGCGGTAATTATCATAACCACCAAAATTCATCCTCACAAGCAAAAATGGATTAAACACAATAAAATGTATTTTTAGCTCTGATACCAATTTGTAGGTCCCCAAATATTTAAAAACAAACTTTTGCTTTAGGTTAATTAAGTTAAGGATGAATGCAAACCAACTATCTCATTTTGAAAAAACTCATTTTCAATTTTATCAAACCAAGTTGTGACCCAAATTAACTTAACCAAATTTTATTTGGTTTAATCCTAAGCATGCAACTAGTTATTAAAGCAAGTAAAATAAAGTAAATCAATACTCACAACGCTGATGTACAAGGAAAAGCACAATCGAGAAAAAACCTCGGACGGTTCATGCCAGACAATCACTATGACAAAGGTTTTACAAAGTCAGAGGGTACTCTTATACAACGACTGGATCCCCACGAGACTTGACATTCCTCTGATCTTCTACCAATCTTTACAGTGCCCACGCGAAAAGTAATATTCTTCCACGATGCTTGTCCACAGCATTCACTTCCACAAATGTCGTGATATCCACTGATACGGCCTTGTGTCATTTACGATGTTGAAATCGGTATCCGTCGAATCTTCATCGCAAAACCAACAATGGATCTTTAATAGAACCTCAAACTTGGTGCCCACAAGATCAAAAGAACATATGGTAATGAAAATCTCAGATCTTAAAACTCTAAGGATGTTTTATAGGAAAACACTTAGAAAACTTTTGTTCAGAAACATCTCTGTATTATAAACTATTTTTTGCACTGCACACACTTCAAGGAAATAGAGCATGCCTTTTTATAGACATTTTAAGGCAGTGGGGGATCTCGTTCGAGCGAGCCACTGCCTCATTTTAACGATAGCAGCTCTCTTTCAAACGCCATCATTTGTCGTTCTAACGACAGTCCCCTATTTTAAAGTCGAAACCAATTTAAACTCTAATCCAACTTTATCATCTCTAAACGAAGCGTACACATTTAAAACACTTTTAAAAACATTTACTTTTAAAAAACATCCTTATTTTTGTAAACTAAAATTTCAAGTTTCATTATCATTATGCATACATACATGTGTGATCTCGGAATGCAATTAAATCTTGAAGACTAGAATTGCACCAATTAAACTTTGGCATGATTAATGACTTGTATCTTTTCCTCAACGTCTTCAATTAATATTTAACAAGTCATAGTCTTGTAGTGATCGGACAATAAAATTTACCCCTATGACTCAAACCTGTTTTGTTCCGAGAATAAGTCAAAACTACATTAAGACTCAATTGGAAATTTGGTCCTTACATCTATTAATGATCATTATGATCACTTTGATTATATCACGTGATTTATGGAATGGCCATTATATTTAATTGGTCTTCTTATGACTTAGAATTTTACTTCATGCTTTTATTGAAGAACTTGGTATAACTATAAATCTTGATTATATTGTTCAAATGCGTATGATCTGATCATTAATGAAATTTATTTTGAATGATGTAACTTATTTCATATGATTTCATCATCTACACTTATTTTACTTTTGGATGAAAAAACGGAAGTTATGTGTGTATTCAACCAATATAGGAATTCTGAGCTGCGAAGAACTCGAGTTCATGGCCATTAACAAATAGTTCACTCCAACAAAATTAGGTTTCTTATCAACCACTAGTTGAATCGATTAATTCACTTGAGCTACCTTAGTTTCAAAAATCCCATGGGTTTCTCTTTAGAGATCCAAGAAATTTTGGGTGTGGAGAAATTCCTGGTTAAACCTCTTCATTCCACCACTACATCCTCTATAATCCTTGATAAGTTGATTATAATCCAATTATATATGATTTGATTAGATTTTAGTGAATAAATGGTTATTCTCATAAATTTCATTTCTTCTATGGTTATCTAATCAATGGAAGTTATATTAATACGTATATTGAGATAAATTCTCATGTTCAAGATAATTTTTAGGATTATTATGGCATTTCCTATAAGATATTTTGAATATGTGAGGGACCTCCTTGAGGTGTGTAATCCTCCTACGGGGTGGTTGGGTGACATACGGGTCTGGACGATTGTCCCTCACTGCATTTTTTGGATGGTCCGGAAGGAGAGGAATGTTCATTATTTCGATGGTATCGAGATGGCACTATCGAGACTTCGTCATCTTTTTTTTAGCACGCTTTTTAGTTGGTATAAGGTGAAGATTACCGTCACTACTCAAGATTTTCTTGCATTCTTGGAGGAAATCCATACTTCTTTGTAATGTTGGGTGTGCGTGACATTGTTGTCTGCCTGTTTTTCCTTTATTTCCATGTGTTTTTTTGTTGTTTTTTATGATTTTTCTGGATTTATATACTCCTTGTATACGGGTTCACACCGTTAGCAGTTGGTGCTTAATACAATCATTTATTTATCAAAAAAAATATGTGATTTTTATTATAGTTTGTCTCTTTTAACCAGACTGACTCATATATCATACTCTAGTATTTTTTTAGTTGGTTTATTTGTGAAAAACCTATCTAGGTTCCTTTTATGATATGGTTTTCTATTATTTCAAAACCATTATGTCTCCTCAGATGACCATTTCATGTCTGATGTCGTTAGGAGAGAAACATTAATATTAAATCTCTCTATTAGGACAATTCTCCTATCAACATGAATATTGAATGCAAAGGGTGGTCCAGTAATTTTATAGACGATGTTTATGAGAATTTGGGCTATCTTAACCTAATGAAAGATTTAAATGCTTCAGTAACTTTTTTAGACAAACCTAGATAGGGATGAAGCTAGGATTTAATTTTTTAGGGGAACAAATGAAAATCTAAATGATATATATATATATGTGCATATATGCACCATACACTTTATGAAAAACAAACCAAATCTTTATTAAAAGGAATATCAAAACTTTATCAAAATTGCACTCGTCGTGTTTTCAAATCATGAAATCCATCTATAATTTCGTCCGTACTAAAATTTCTTAAGATTTCCCTCTCAATGTAGAACAAATTTTTTTTTTCAAGATATTCATTCTCCATTTTATTCTGAAGTTCAGATTTGATATGATTCATAGCCAAAAATGCACATTCTGTAGTTGTAGTAGAAACTAGAAGAGTTAGAACAAGCCTGATCAACCTATCGATTAGTGGATATATTGTCGATTTTCTTGTTTTCACCAACCACTAACATATATATGAAATAGTGGATAATTCTTGAAATTCTGGATGTTAGATGACATCAGACTCGTAATGTTGTAATTGTACCCTCAAATCGTCTCTCTCATGCTCTGTGAAGTCTTTTGGGTAAAATACATCAACAAGCTTGCATATATCATCAACACTAAAATATGTATTCCTATTTAGAGGATCCAATGCAGAAGTAAGAACCAACAACTCCATCGCATTGTCACTAAATCTGATATTTAGCTCCTATAATCGAGAGTCTATGGTAGTAATAAAAATATTGATACGATAGTGCTCAATAATGGTATACTGATCTTTTTGGTGTCGTGCTCCGCCTCATTTTTCAAGATACAAAGCATTCATATTTGGGACATAAACTGTATGCCTTTCACAAAAAGACTTCACCTTCACAATAATAGTGTGAAATCCATCATCCCTTAACTTCTGGATAAGTTTTTTGGTGGTCTTCACCAAATGCATAGCATTCAAAATGTCTTGAGACTTCTGTTGAAAAGATTGAGTAAGCATATCAGTGATTTCCAAAATTTCTTTCATAAGATGCAAGATGAACACAAAATCAAAAGAAACATATAATTATAAGTTGTATCTGCATCTCCCTTTTGCTCCCAATTTCGATTTTCGATGAGATTTAATAAAACTTGACAAGTTGCACTAATCAATTTACCAACTCCATCGTGTATCTCCAGCGTTTTGTAAATTACCAATTTGATTCATTCCTGTACCAATCTCAAGTTCTTCAATAGAAACCAAATAAGCAAAAATAGAGGCATGAGCACTTTTTAGTTCATCATTACATTTACAAGAAGAGCTCACAATATTTATGATAAAACTCAAATTAGAAAAAAATTGATGAATGGGGATAACTCGTGTAGATGTTGTGACTAGGGCTAACTACAAGCGATGGGCAAAACAATGAATATAATAAGCATATAGACATTCATTAGAAATAAGGCTTGTAACCCATTCCATTCGGCCCTGCGTATTACTTGCCCCATCATATCCTTGACCTCGAATTTTCTGAATGTCAAGATAGTGACGAGAAATAGTGAAAAAAATATCATTCTCTAAAGTTAATGCCCTCGTGTCTAGAACATGCACAATACTAAAAAAATGCTCTCGAATGAAACCATGTTTATCAACAAATCTCAAAACCATAGCCATTTTCCCCTTTTTTGACTGATCTCCAGCTTCACCAACAAGGATACAAAATTTAGCATAACCAATTTCCTCTCGAATCACCTTTCTAAGTTGCATTTCTTAGAAAAGTAAAATCTCTTTTTGGACTTGAATGATATATATTGGGCATTCTGAGGAGCCTTACCCAAAGTAATATTTGCAACATCTTTATTATAATCTCCCAAAATGTTTAGCATCTCAAGAAAATTACCATGATTACTAGATTCCTTCCTTTCATCATGACCTCATAAAGCCACACCTTACAGTGTGAGATACCGAACTGAATCAATCGAGGCTCTGAGACATAGTCTACTATTTGCAATTTATTCAGAGGTTTGTCATTCAAAAACATTCCAAGTATGTTGTGATTTATTCATTAGATCCGCACATGATTTTTCAGCAATCCTATGTGATGAATTTGGATTTTTCCCCACATGATTTAAAAATGCACAGTTTTTACCGTCCCATACTTTCTTCCACGTTTTAAATCCATCCTTGGAAAAGGAACTTTGTGAATGTTTTCACCTTTATTGTTGAAAAGATAACAAGGTAGATAGAACGCGACATCTTTCAAAGGAGAATACTCCAACCAAGATGGAAATATAGTAAACCAGGATGCTTGAGATCGATGAGGATGTTTTTTGGGTCCACACCAAGGATATTCTGGAAGAATGCAGTGATATGGTCCGTAATTAATGTAAGATATTTGGACCTCATTTTGTACATCAGGATGATGTCTCCATATTTCAGGACATTTTCTAGGATCATGATCTAAATTATTAATCTCAAACTCCATAAGCTTCAATTCTTTGTGATTTTGTTGTATGTTGTTCTACAATTTCGGGTACCGAAGTTTGAACATTAGGCTCGGAAGCAAGTGGTATGTTGACCTCCTCACTTTTGAAATGCTTCCTCTTAAAAAATGATTCGATCGTACATGACTTTCCCATATGGTTCTATAACACAAAATTAGAGACAAATTAAATAATAACCGAAAAGGATTTAAAATAAAAATTATTATATTTTTAATTAATTGGTTTTGGCACTATATTTAAACATATTTTTATAAATAGTTAAACAACAATCAATCAATATAATTGAACAAATAAGTAAACTATAAATAATGTCAACAATTACAATTAATTAGCAATCAATATTTGTATTAAATTACAATTAATTACATTATACAAGTAAATATGAAATTAAACTCATAATTACGTAGTCAGAATTGAATTTATAGCTCATATCATTTAATTAAATTAATAGATTAATTAAAGGGATACAATTATTAATTTTCGTAATTTCACATACAACTATTAAAAAAATAGAAAGCAATCATTAAATAAAGTAATCTATGGAGAAGAGGGAAAAACCTTATTGGAGGCGAGGCTGTTTTGACAGAAGAAGCTAACTTTTTTTTATGAGCAGGTGCCTATCTCTAGGTAAAGAAGAAAGGTAATAAAAAATTCAATACATAACAAATATGAGATGCCGTTGAGAAAAATAGGAACCTTTACGTTTGTTGTTGGTGTGAACCAACACGTTTTCTGTCAAAGAAATAGGAAATGTGGATTTACCTATTGAGGAAACGTGTAAGTTACGTCCATGTTTCTAACTTTCTTTTGAGAGGCCAGCTTTTTTGAAGCATAAATAATATTATGATTTGGAGCATCTTGAGAGGCTAGCTGTCCACTTTGTTTTTTAACTTGCAATACTCGGTCCATTCCATAACTAGTAGATAATATATACCAAAAGGAATATTTCATAGCTTGGGGGGGGGGGGGTATGGACCCTACGTACCTTCGTCTCTGACAATAGTGGGTGATGCAAACAGAAAAATAAGGTGTAAATAAAAACAACATTAAATAAGGATGGGTTTAGCTTTGAAAAATAAAAGAATACCACTATCATAAGAACTAACAGTACTAGTCACAACATTTCTTGCACATTTGTTAAATGAAAAATCATTATATGAATGAATGTAAGAAGAGATTAAAAAGGGGGAAACAATTATTTTTGTATCAATTGTAAAAGAAGAGACCATACTTATGTTAATTTTGATCTAAGGCATGTTACAAACTATAATAAAATTTTCACAAAAAATAATCAAAACATTAGTGTATGAAAATTAAGGGAAGGAAGGATTTTAAAAAAGGGATAACACACATGTCACTAGCGTACAAGGACCTAAAGATCATAGAGTACTAAGACTAGATTTCATTTCTTCTTATTTAGGTGCTCAAGGGAGGCCAACAAGACACCATTAATATTCCCCATCTGAATGATATGAACTTAGGTGAAAGATGCAACTTGTGAGTAAGAGAAGTTCAAAGTGAAAAAGATAAAAAGAAAACTATAAATGAATTTATATTTGACAAAGTCTTTAGAATTTGACGATAAATCTAATTGGTGATAAAATTTCTTTTATTTTCTTTTTTATAAGTAAACAAAATTTTGGAAAATTCAACAATATGTCGTTACATTACCTTATTGGCCACATTAATCATATAAACACATTTGTCCAATAAACATGTCACATGATTCACTATTACTTATCATCTCACACTCTATATAAACACATTTCTCTTCAATCACCAAAATAACAAATCCATATTATGGGTATGGGAAACTTGCATGTTGTATGGGTTGGAAATCAACTCAAAATCTATCTAAATTTTTAGAATTATGAAAAATAAGTGAAAGGATTTAGTGGGTTGATTTACGAGAATTTTCAATGTGGAGAAATTTATTTACATGCTATTCAAAATCTATCCTCTCATGCACACAAAATCATCTCTACGTCTGGGCCATTTCATCTCCCTCAAAGCTTAACTCCTCAAAAGTGTTTTAAGTCATCATCAACAAATGAATCGACTTCATCCCACTTATAAGAACTAAGTATGATCATAACAACCAGTTTGTTGATGCATCTAAGGTTTGAAAATTTCAAATTTAGAAATGAAGGCATCTATACGCATTTTCATTATAAAAAGTATTTATTATTATTTTTAATTTCATTTGAAATATCAATACATCATACATATCACATTCTTTTACAAAAACTAAAAATGCAATCCTCACATAACTATTCACAAAAAACATTTATTTCATTAATATTATTTGAAGGGGGTGGATGCAAAACTTCACATAATCCATCATCGCCATCAATATTATTTGTAACACCCTGTATTTTTTAGAATTAAATAAATCATTATTTAATAATTAAGTTATACTTACTCAGGCGGTTTAATAGGTAACTCATTGAAATCAATTAGTTTTTATTATTAACCAAAATATAAAATGAGAATTTAAATTATATATGAACGACTTGTTAATTTAATAACAATGTGTTATTAGTTTTTATTTTTCGAGTTAGTATGGATGGACCTGACTTTATGGGGATACAGATGTCCAGAGTGGTGTTTTTAATGTATCAAATTGGGCCCCATCGATGGGCACCCCTTTGGACCAAGTTTTACGAGTACCTAGTCAGTGGTTTGGTCTTATTTGGGGGTCCAAAAAGGGAACCACAATGGACCTATGGGATTAGGGTTATAAATAGATAATTAAACGTAATTAACCATGATAATACTTTAGTTATCATAACCTAGCAGCAAAGGCTAACCTCATGAAAAAGGAGAGCAATAAAGAGGATTTAACTAAGGTTGTTTATTCTTTTAAGGCTAGAAATACTATCTTACTTATCATACTAATGTAACTTGTTTATGATTTTCATCATCATTTTTTAAATAATTGATTGAAAAGCGTGTTATTAGGGTTTAAATTTGATTATTAACTTGTAAATATGATTTTTAAACATTTTTATAATGTGTGTAAATTGAGTAGATGAATAAACCCATGTCATGTTTAACTTAGAATTATATGGCTTATATTGTTTGAAAAATCTTTATGAACGTTTTGACTCATTAGTCATTGTAAATCTAATTTGTTTTATATTTAGAATGGTTTATTAATGTGAAACCGCATGTTTAATGGAAGGTATTATTGTTAATTGAATGTAATTTTGATTTAAAGTTGAAGCAATTGAATAACATGTGAATTTAATATTTCTGCCTCGATTAATGAATTTAAATCCTAGACTATGAACATAAGAGGCTGGGTTTTGATATATAAGTAATTAGAGATCTAAAAATGGCATTTTAGAGCATTTAGAAGCTTTCGAAGGCCTGTTGATGGTGAACTAGGGTTTCGTAAGTCCTAACATAGGGTTTGGGGAAGATTAAACTAAAAAATATAGAATTTTAGGCCCATTGGGTTCATTCGCGACATCGTACACGTGACCATAAAACAACCTTGTCTATAAGCGAATAGGCTTAGAGTTTGGACGCGACGGCGTGCGCATGTCCTCAAAAGAGACCCGTGTGCACAGTGATTGGAGGAAAGAGGGTTTTATTATCATTACGATTTTCTTTGTAATGGTTACGAATTTTTAGGGACAATATATGAAGGGGTTTGGGTGTAGTGTTTTTCTACCCTATTAAAGTAATGAGGATTGTGTTCCATATATATATATATATATATGGGGGGGGGGGGGGGGGGGGGTTATGGTTATGGGTTCGATTCATCTCAGATATATGTCTTCAAAGGATATGGTTAGGATGACATAGGTTCAATGTATATGCATATGAGTATACGTAGGTTTCCAAGTTTATTCTTGTAACCACCCTACTCTAACCGAGTATGCAGAAATTATAATTTATAAGTTATTATCAACATTAACTTAATTAATCATTCCCCTTCTTAAATTCAAATAACTTCCACACCCGTTATGCATATAATACAATTCTCGTCCTGTATGAATTTACTCGTATATAATTATTTATGCCATTATATACGTATAGTCATATTACAAAAATCACACATAAGTTGAAATAGTAATTAATAATAAACATCCTCCCGAGTAATAACTCATCGGATGTATATTCTCTAAAGTGCTATCCCACTAGGTGTATTCACATAACCTAGTTACCCCAAGTCAGAATCGCTCACTAACTTGGTTAATAACATAAATATTGGAAGCGTTCATATTCCTTCCCTGAAAGTGAGACGCCCCTCATCCATATAATGGACGCTATGACCTGGGGATATACTCGCCCTACTCCTCAAGCTAGGGGATTCACCCTCTACGCGCAACCTCCCCTGATAGAACTATATTATATATAATAATGATCTCTAGACACTAATATTAATTCACACACCATATATACATATTATCACACACCGTATATATATATATATATAGAAATAAAATACCCCGGCTATCCCGTGTACTATTCCGTAACACAAGCCTATACAAATTATCATGAGTTTATGGTCCAACTCTGATTATTAATTAATTTGCACGTTAATTAATTAGATAACTTTTGGTGTCGCCCAACTAATATGTTTGGACTCGCTCTTGTATCCCGAAATAAAATAAAACCCGAGTCTAAATTCCCGAATCCAAATTAATTAGTTTTACCTCTAAATTAATTGAACAGCTTGGTATCGCTCAACCCACATACCCGGACTTGCAACTCGATCCGTATTTAATTATTTTGGAATATTTCTCCCCAAAATTTACCACAGCATGTCACACATAAGTTCCTCCCAACCTCAATTACTTTCCTTCATAATTGTTAGGAATTAATGTTCCATACTTATTTCTGACTAACTAAAGTATAGGGGAGAATTTTTAATTAATTTCCCTTATATATTTAAACTAGCGAAACTGTCAAAAATCTCGGACCATCGTTCGATCGATCCCAACCATCGGTCGACGGATCGAACAGGTCTTGTTCTTCTCCGCAAGTTTGTTTCTTCATGGACGAAACCTAAAAATCCAAACTCCTTATACAGCCTAACCCAAGTCCTCTCATCAATATATCACCCCAAGAACATTATAAGGAACCCCCATAAAGTCCCAAAACCCTGTTTAATTTCCGTTCACCACTGTTTTTTTCTAAATTGGGACAAAAACCCGAGTTATTCGTAAATCAGTCACAACACCAGATTTCTATCTCAATTTCATTCATAACTCATGTGGGTTTATCAAAACTAAGGAGAATATCCATTCAGAATCATATAACACCATAAATTCCTACACCAATTTCCATTTTATGTTCCAGTTACAAAAACCCCATTTTTCTACCCGTTTATCCCCAAACTGAATTTTAGGTATTCACATCACATAAATATGAATTGAAAACAAAAATAAATGATACAACAAGTTAACCACTTGCCTTATTGTTTCATAGGGTCTGATCCAGATTTGTGATTCTCAAGGTTGATGATGAAATCCCCGCTTTGGTTCCTTCATTTGTCCCCCAAATTGGTTCCTAGTGCCTTTAACTGCTCCTTAGTGTTTTCTCTCCCACTATGTGTTTTCTAATCTCAAATAATCCGTTCCCCTTTTCCTTTTAATTAAGCAATCAGGCTTAATCCTATTTTTAGCCTAATGGGCCAAGACCAAGTGATCCAAATACCCTCGTGTGGGCCCGACTATGCCTAAAAACGTCCCGTGACCCGTTTACTACCCCTGGGTACACTTTCCTAACTATTTCAGCCAATCCGGACTCAACCGTACACTCGGAATTGGCATACGAATTAATTTATACAGATCCTTATCTCACACCCAAATTAGTCTATACCCGACTCCCGATATGAGATAAATAAATGCCCCGTCACTAATACCCGTAATGACGTAAATAAATTATTACTATTAACTTAGTAATTAAATTTCCCTAAATATTAACCATTCACTCTCTGATTTATATTTAAATAAATATTACCATAATTAATTCAATTAAAATTACGACACACAAGTAATTTAAAATTTCCCGAATTAATAAAATACTAAATGCATACAATTACGGGGTGCTACATACTCCCCCCTTACAAAGGAATTTCGTTCTCGAAATTAGGTCGTACCTGTGGTGAATAGCTCTGGATATTGTTCGTGCATATCGTCATCCCGCTCCCAGGTAGAGTCGCCAACGTTGTGATGACCCAACTGTACTCTAACTAGTGGAACAACCTTGGATCGCAGCTTGTGCTCACTACGGTCCAGAATAGCCACCGGTCTCTCCTCATACGAGATGTCTGGCTATAAATAAATTTACTCAAGTGGAATGTGCTAGAAGGCCCTCTCGCTCCTTCGATATTTCCTTAACGATGCCACATGGAACACGTCATGTATCTGCTGAAGGTTCTCTGGCAATTCCAGTCTATATGATATCGATCCCACCCTCTCAATAATAGAGAAGGGTCCCATGTACCTCGCTGCTAATTTAACCTTCTTGCTGAACCTCATCACCCCTTTCATAGGGGACACCTGGATTAATGCCTGATCCCCAACCTCTAACTCCACGTGTCTTCGCGAAGCATCGGCATAACTCGTCTGCCTATCCTGAGTTATCTGAATCCGCCCTCGAATCAGCTTTATCTTCGGAGATGTCTCCTAAGACAATATTCGGCCCCAATAAATTATTATCCCCCACCTCTAACCAACTGGAGGGTGAATGACAAGGTCTCCCGTACGGTGCCTCGAATGGTGCCATGCCAATCGTTAATTGGTAATAGTTGTTATACGAGAAATCTACCAAAGGAAGATATCTCTCCCATTCTCCCCCAAAGTCTAAAATGCACATCTAAGCATGTATTCTAGCATCTGATTGACCCTCTTAGTCTGCCCATCGATCTTTGGGTGATAAGTTGTACTCAAACGTAGCTCTGTGCCCATGGACTCCTGAAAGCTTTACCAAAAATGGGCCACAAAAATCTTGTTTCTGTCAAACACAATATTTATCGATGCCCCGTGAAACTTAACAATATCCGCTATGAATAGTTGCACGTAGTGCATCATCTCAAAGTCTGTGCGAACTGGTAAGAAGTGGGCCACCATGGTCAACCGATCCACAATGACCCATATGGAGTCGTGACCCCTTTGCAATGTAGGTAACCCTGTAATGAAGTCCATGGAGATGCTCTCCCACTTCCACACGGGAATCTCTAGTGGTTGTAGCATTCCTGGAGGTCTCTGATGGTCAACTTTCACGAGATGACATGTGCTACATTTCGAGACAAACACTGCTATGTCCCGTTTCATTCATGCCCACCAATATTGTCTCCTCATATCCTAGTACATTTTATCCCCACCGGGATGTACCATAAATCTAGAACCATAGGACTCTGTCATAACATCTTGGCTTAACTCCTCATCCTCTGGCATAATTAACGTCCTATTTAGGCGTAGGCCTCCTTCTGAGTTGATCGAGTAACCCTCCGCTCCCTCAGTTAAGAGCTGGCGTACCCTATCCTAGAAGATCTGATCCTTCGCTTGAGCCCTCACCACTCGCATAATGATCTCCGGTGTGATGGATAAAGATGACATGCAGGCCCTGGCTACATCATCCTCATATCTAAGCTCTCTCCAATTCGCTTTCCAGACTTTTGATATTTCCCCAGTTGGTCTTCGGCTTAATGCGTCTGCCACCACAATAGCCTTATCAGGATGATACCGAATATCAAACTGCTAATCTTTCACGAATTATAGCCACCGCCCCTGCCTCATAATCAGATCCTTCTGTGTGAAGAAATACTGAAGTGACTTGTGATTCGTGAATAGGGTGAACTTCTCTCCCAACAGATAATGTCTCTATATCCTCAAGGAAAAAATGACCGTTGCGAGCTCTAGGTCATGAGTGGGGTAATTCCTCTCGTGGGGCTTTATCTTTCTGGACACATAAGTTATAGCCCTCTCCTCCTACTAAAGCACACTCCTAAGTCCTTATAAGGATGCATCGGTGTAAACCCGATACTCTAGTCCTCCCCTAAGCAAAGAAAGTACGGGTGCTGATGTCAACTTGACCTTCAGCTCGTTAAAAGTTAATTGACAATGATCACTCCAAATAAAAGGCACCCCTTTTCGACTCAGATTAGACAAAGGGCCCGTAATTTTTTAGAACCCCTTAATGAATCGTTTGTAATAACCTGCCTGTCCCAGGAAGCTACGAACTTTAGTTGGTGTCGTGGGCTGCCCCCACTCCCTCACTGTCGATACCTTACTCGCATCCACTGTGATACCCCAGTCTAACACCACATGACCAAGGAACTGTCCCTCCCGTAGACAAAATCCACACTTCCTGAACTTTGCATAAAGCTGGTGATCCCACAACATCTGTAGAACCATACACAGATGCTGTACGTGCTCCCCCTCAGTGCGCGAGTAAATCAGGAAGTCATCAATGAACATGATGACAAACTGGTCGAGATACTCCCTAAAAATCCTGTTTATGAGATCCATGAACATTGTTGGTGCATTGGTGAGCCCAAATGGCATCACCCTGAACTCGTAAGATCCATACCGCGACAGGAAAGTGGTCTTAGGAACATCCTCCTCTCGGATACGCAGATGATGATACGTTGACCTCAAATAGATCTTGGAGAAGTAAGACACCTTTCTCAATTGGTCAAATAAATCATCAATCCTAGGCAACGGTACTTATTCCATATCGTCACCTTGTTCAGCTACCTATAGTCCACACACAATCGAAGTGAACCATCCTGCTTCTACATAAATAACATCGGTGCACCCCACGGCGTTGTACTCCTCCGAATAAAACCATGGCCCAGGAGATGATGAAACTTCTCTCTCGGCTCACGCATCTCTGAAGGGGCCATACGGTAAGGTACTCGAGCAATCGATCTCGTCCCCGATGCTAAATCGATTACAAACTAAATTTCCCTGCTGGGTATTTCCTGGAACACATTCTCGAAGTCCCTCACTACCGGTATCAAATCCAGCGGAACTACCACCTCCTGTGAGGTCTCCTCCTCGATATAATATAAGTGGGTGTGCGACCCTTCCTCAGGTAGAGGCATGTCTATTAGGAACAACTCCTGTCCTGGAATGGAGAACACAATTGTCCTCTCATAACAATCTATAGTCGCTGGATAACCTGCCAACCAATCCATACCTAGGATGACATCGTACCCCTCCATATCTAGCATTAAGAGGTCCACCTCTAAACTAAGCCTTCCAATTAAAATGTCTACATCCCGAAAAATCAAGTGGATCAATGCCCCGCTTCCTACTGGCGATTTTACATGCATACGGAGACTACCTGCAGTCTCTAATAACCCGACCCGTTTAGTAAATTTAGATTTAATGAATGAATGAGATGCTCCTGTATAAAAAAGTATGCTACCCTCATTACCACTCCTGGTAAACATACCCTCAACTGCTGGCGGTGCCTGCTGTGCTGGAGGATTGGGAACATCTCAGACGTTGTACACACGCCCATAGTGCATTTTCCCCTGTTGTTGTGGGGCTGGTGGAGCCAGTGTTGCTGGCGAAATTTGTCCCTGCTGCCCCTGTTAGGCACCCTACTGTTGGCCTCTTCCCCTCTGCGGGTACTCCCTCTTGAAGTGTCCAGTGTGGCCACAAATAAAATAGTGTCTCTGACCATCCCCTATCGTTAGCCCTGACATGGCGGGACCTGCTTGCCTCCCCCATTGTTCCCTTGGCCTTGACGGCCCTGAGGAACCCGCTGCTACTGATTTGGGCCCGACTCACCCTACCTAAATCCCTGCCCTCTCGATCGAAATCCACCAGGCCTAAATTTCTTAGCCCGATTCCCTTGTTGACTGCTAGTCTGCTACTGAGTACCACTTATGTCACCACCAACAACTGCGTTGCCCTGCTGGCTCGGCTCTCCTACCCTCTTACTTCCCTTCATATGGAAGCGATGATCCTCGCAATGTATAAGAGTGACATTAATGACATCTGTATACGTCACCAATGTCGGATTACTAATCAAGTGTTTCCTGATACTCTAGGCGAGGCCATCCATGAACTTCGACTTCTTACGCTCCTCGTCGCTCGCCTTATTTGGCACAAATTTTGCCAAACGGGTGAACTCCTCCTCATAATCTTCCACTGAACGACCACCCTGAACTAATTCGCTGAACTTCTTCATCATTTTTGCCTTTATCGCTGGTGGAAAGTATTTGTGGTCGAACCGCACCCAGAACTCGGATATCATCATCAAAGCCCTCTCCTCAGCGGTGGTAACTGACTCCCACCACTGTAAGGCTGTCCTTGATAGACGAAAGGTAGCAAGCATCGGTTTCTGCACATCAGTACATTCCAGCATGCGTAGATGTTGCTGAGTATTTTTCTTCCAATCACAGGCCTCTACTACATCGGTGCTACCCCAAAACTCTGGTGGGTGACCCTTCTGAAAGGCCTCCCTAACTCGCTGCTAAGAAGGTTATCCTACTGGAGCCTGAACTATCGGTGCCACTGGAGGTGATTCCAGGGGCTGTGGGAAATGAGCTGCCATAGCTTGCATCACTGTCTCAACTGCTTGGGCCACTATCACTGCCACCTGAGTATGGAGACCAACTCGGGTGGGGGTTGTGGTGGTGGTACCTCGGGCTCCTGATGAGCCTCCCTGGACTCATCCCTAGCCTCAGCCCTCTCCGCTCTCTGTCTCTTCGGTGGCATCTGAAAATAGATCGAAGCGTATAAGTACACAAAGTATACAAAAATCTAATAGAAGAAATACGATATCTCAAAAGCAGAAAATGAATCAACAGTCCTAATAATAGGGCTCTATAACAACCAAACGCTACGTTGAAACGTAGTAAGCCGCACAGATCCTAAGGACACTAGAACCTGATGCTATGATACCATCTATGACACCCTGCCTAATTAATCTCGGGTGATCAGTCCAAAATTAAATTAGAACAGATTTCTCAGTTGGTTCATTCTTAGCATCACTGTCGCCTTTTTAATTACTAACCACCTAAGTGAGAAAATTAGACTGTTGCCAAATTTCATCTTACTTTACTTCAAAGAAAAATACACATGCGGAAACATAATAATTTAAACAATCACAATTAACTGAAATCAACCAATCAAATCTAAATAAACTAACCGAATAAACCATTAGTTCAAATCCAACAAATGTAAAGACAGGTAATGAGATTATCCACAAGACTGGCATAATTTCTAAATAAAGCTGTGAGCCACATGCTTGAGTAACTGATAGAAATTTCTACACTAGAAATGAAAATAAAGAGGCTCCTATCAAACTCCCGCAACATCCACATATGCTGCAGCAACGAATCTGTGGAATGACTCAAGTCTGGCGTCCCTATGGCTGGACACCTAAAATGTTTTTAAAAGTATTTATAGCAAGGGTTAGAACCCAAAACATTTGGAAAACATTTAGCAATTGATTAACTTGCAGTAATAAATATGTATGCATGCTCTTCATATTTTAGTTAGTGTCGCACTCCCTTGAGGATATCCTTACCCCTCCTCTAATATGTGCACTACTAATGCCTTAATTAATGTTCCTAATTATTTATCCCAAAACTAGATAACCGATATAACACCTTGCAACCACCCTACTCTAACCGAGTATGCAGAAATTATGATTTCTAAGTTATTATCAACATTAACTTAATTAATCATTCCCCTTCTTAAATTGATATAACTCCCACACTCATTATGCATATAATACAATTCTCGTCCTGTATGAATTTGCTCGTATATAATTATTTATGCCATTATATACGTATATTTATATTACAACAATCACACATATGTTGAAATAGTAATTAATAATGAACATCCTCCCAAGTAATAACTCACTGGATGTATATTCTCTAAAGTGCAAACCCACTAGGTGTATTCACATAACTTAGTTACCACAAGTCAGAATCGCTGACTAACTTGGTTAATAACATAAATATTGGAAGCGTTCATATTCCTTCCCTGAAAGTGAGATGCCCCTCACCCATATAATGGACGCTATGACCTAGGGATATACTCGCCCTACTCCTCAAGCTAGGAGATTCACCCTCTACGCTCAACCTCCCCTGATAACACTAGATTATATATAATAATGATATCTAGCCACTGATATTAATGTACACAATATATATATATATATATATATATATATATATATATATATATATATATATATATATATATATATATATATATATATATATAGAGAGAGAGAGAGAGAGAGAGAGAGAGAGAGAGAGAGAGAGAGAGAAATAAAATACCCCGGCTATCCCGTGTACTATTCCGTAACACAAGCCTATACAAATTATCATGAGTTTATGGTCTAACTCTGATTATTAATTAATTTGATTAGATTACTTTTGGTGTCGCCCAACCAATATGTTCGGACTTGCTCTCATGGCAGGAAATAAAATAAAATAGGAGTCTAAGCTCCTGACTCCAAATTAATTAGTTTTACATCTAAATTAATTTAACACCTTGGTATCGCTCAACCCACATACCCGGACTCACCCACTCGATCCGTATTTAATTATTTTGGAATATTTCTCCCCAAAATTTACCACAACATGTCACACATAAGTTCCTCCCAACCCCAATTACTTTCCTTCATAATTTGTAGGAATTAATGTTCCATACTTATTTCTCACTAACTAAAATATCGGGGAGAATTTTTAATTAATTTCCCTTATATATTAAAAGTGGCGGAACTGTCAAAAATCCCGGACCATTGATCGATCGATCCCAGCCATCGATCGATCGATCGATCGAACATGTCTTCTTCTTCTCCGCGGGTCTGTTTCTCCATGGACGAAAACCTTACAATCCCAACTCCTTCTACAGCTTAACCCAAGTCCTCTCATCAATATATCACCCCCAGAACATCATAAGGAACCCCAATAAAATCCCCAAACCCCGTTTAATTTCCGCTCTCTACTGTTTTTTCTAAATTGGGGCAAAAACCCGAGTTATTCATAAATCAGTCACAACACCAGATTCCCCACTCAATTTCATTCATAATTCATCTGGGTTTATCACAACTTAGGTGAATATCTGTTCAAAATCATATAACGCCATCAATTCCTACACCAATTTCCATTTTATGTTCCAATTACAAAAATCTCATTTTTGTACCTGTTTATCCCCAAAATGAATTTTAGGTATTCACATCACATAAATATGAATTGAAAACACAAATAAATGCTACAACAAGTTAACCACTTGCCTTATGGTTTCATAGGGTCTTATTCGGAGTTGTGATTCTCAAGGTTGATGATGACATCCTCGCTTTGGCTCCTTCCTTTGTCCCCCAAATTGGTTCCTAGTGCCTTTAACAACTCCTTAGGATTTTCTCTCCCACTATGTTATTTCTAATCTCAAATCAGTCGTTCCCCTTTTCCTTTTAATTAAGTAATTAGGCTTAATCCCGTTTTAGCCTAATGGGCCAAGTCCAAGTTACCCAAATACCTCCGTGTGTGCCCGACTATGCCTAAAAATGTCCCGTGACCCGTTTACTACCCCCGGGTACATTTTTCTGACTATTGCGACCCATCCGGACTCAACCGTACATTCAAAATTGGCATCCAAATTAATTTATAAAAATCCTTATCTCACATCCAAATTAGTATATACCGACTCCCGGCTAAGATAAATAAATGCCCCATCGCTAATACCCGTAATGACGTAAATAAATTATTACTATTCACTTAGTAATTAAATTTACCTAAATATTAACCATTCACTCTTCGATTAATATTTAAATAAATATTACTATAATTAATTCAATTAAAATTACGACACATAAGTAATTTAAAAATTTTCGAATTAATTAAATATTAAATGCATAAAATTACGGGGTGTTATAAAAGATTCTCTTTTTTTAAAAAAAAATCCGAATAGTATTTTGTATTTTGTTTTGAACCGCATATGAATGCACACTTAGGATGACCAACTCACAACTTCATGATTTCTGTGACTGTTTGATAGAGATTTGAGACAATATGTTGTGTCGTTCATGTGCTTTACAATATTTCGAGTCTTTGAGATGATATAGTATTGGTACCTTCATGTTTAACTCACTTTGTTCTTTATTGCACACATGCATGGATTTGTTTGACGTTTGTTCTTGTCAAATCACATGTTGGTTATGTGTTTTCATGTCAATTATGTCTATTAAAACGAACCAAATGCGATAAAACAAGATAATAAAAGGTGTGCATATTTTTTACCGTTTACCGTATGTTTGTGTGAATTTTATAAACGGTGAAGGGCTATGAAAGGTACACAACTATCCTTTGCGATTAAGCTGCCGTTTAAATTGAACCTAAAAAATTGAGGAATTTTAACTATCCGAGGTCCAAAGAGGTTTAAAAGAGCCCAAAAAAAATTAAAGGCAATAAAAAGAAATTTATGCCAAAAAGGGGCCATTAGGTTTATTCACTAATTGTCCAATGTTTGAGAATTCAGATCACCTCGAAAAGAAAATATATATGAAGGAGTTTGGTTGGAGAATTAAAACGGCTTTGCATGTCCTTAAAAATATTGAAAAAGCATGAAATCGTTTTGGACGTTATTGCTGTGAAAATCATGTTGACTTTGACTTGTTGATTTTGATTTAAGACGATGTCATCTAAATTCAATTATTTTACACCAAAGGACTATTTTTTATGTTCATTCGTTAGGAGTACACGTATGCATCTTGCACATATGATATGATTGATTTGATTTTCCTATCGAATGTTTTCACACCCATCCATTCCGTTTCTATGATTTGGTCGTCTTAGTCCATATTCATGGTGTGTGATTTTTTGTATCATATTTCTTGAATTTTTTATATAAAAAAAATTTAAAAATAAACATTCAAAAATAATATGTTTTGTTTCGTTTTTCGTGACACCGCGATTTTCTTTATGTGATTTATTCTTTTCCTTGTCTATTTTCCGACAAATAAAAGGGGGAGAACGAATTATGATATAATGGGGGAGTTTAAGTATGGGGAGATTTTATTACGCTTACATGTTTTATGTTTATATCATTTCAAACTCGATACGTCACATGGTTTTTACTTTGTCTCATGTGTGTAGGTATAATTAAAGATTCTTTGGATTGCACACCCTGATGAGAAAAGCTTGAAAATTTGAAAAGTTGATTGTTGAAGCCAAGTTTGATTGAAGACTTGTTCAGTTTATCTTTCCTCTTTTAAGATTATGGGAGGGTAGATTTGTATAAGTTTTTTTTGTAGTTTGAAAATTTGAATTAATTTTATTTTTGTACCGACATAGACATAGGGGGATTTGTAAGGATTCCATCACATTTAGTATGTCGTATACCGGTACCAGTTTATCAAAGCATTATAAAGTGCACATCAACAATCGACGATCCGAATTTCAAGTCAACTTCAACAATCATGCCCAACAAGGTCGAACATGGTAAATTGGTTAAGTTCCATTTACATTTTCCATAAAAAGTGTTGGGATTTTTTTATAAAAAATTAAAATATTTTTTCCATTTATGAAAAATTATTTTTGAATTATTTTAAATGGATTTTTATCTTTTCAAAAAACATTTTTATCATGAAATCTTTTTTATAACTATTCTTAGATTCGTAAGAATGTTGTTCTCTAAGTCCCCAAATATTTGAAAACTCTATAAATTGAATCTAAAGATTTGTGCCTCGTCGTTCAAACGAGATCCTATCTCGTTGGAATAAGACCAGACGTCGTTCGAACAATATGACAATTCGTTCGAACGAGAAGTCTTTTTTCCTGACACGTCACCGCCTTAAAAGTTTTTATAAATAAAGTGTCAGGGTTCAGTATTTCGTGTGGAGAAAATTTTGTTTTGATCATAATACGTTTTTGAGAGTTTACCTTTTCTCCAACACAATTTTGAGGGTTCAAATTTGTTTTCAAAATTCACAAATCCCTGAGAGTTTTTTTTTTGTGTGAGTTGTTTTGTGGAACCCAAACCATACTTTGCGTAAAGTTCAATCTTTGTGAACTTTATATGGGGAATATACAAATAGTCCCTCAAACATTTTTTAATACATGTTTTGTCCAAGCCTTTTCATTTTGCTCTAAAAAGTCCTTCACCATGCCACTAGCGTGGACCTCTAAAAATAAGAGGATATTAATTCAATGGGTGTTTGAGGGCCTTTTTGGAACAAAATAAAAGGCTTGGACTAAATGTATATTAAAAAATATTTGAGGGACGTTTTGGTATTTGATCCTCATATATATATATATAGTAGAATTATTATTTTTTTTCATAACCTTCATTCAGTGACGTAGCTATGTTAGCTTGCAATGGCCTAACCATCATCGTTTAACCCCCCTTTCAAGTGCTCGTGACTTTTCATCCCAGACTTCTAGTCCTTGATGCATTGCGTCCAGTCCCAGTCTCATCATCATTATTTGATGATGTAGACCCCAGTTTATTTACTGATTTAAGTTTATGTTTTGAGAGATGCGAGGATTTTTGCTTCAGGTTTAGCATATACTCTTTTAATTATTGAGTTTGGATGTCTAGTTTGTTCGCTTGTGGAGATTTATGTATGTTGGTTTGGGATTTATTATGTAATGATAGATTTTAGTTTATATATCTTAGAGTTTGGTGGTTATTTATTCTTACTCATTTGATCCGTGGGATTTATCTTATTGCATTTTTTATATTTGTTTTCCTCTAAATGCTAAGGATGATATTTAATTTTTTTTGACAAACTGTAGTATTTAATAAATATACTTGATCAACCAAATTATTAAAAATTACGTGGTGTCAGATTTGGAATCAGAGCATGGTCGTAGGCAACATATCTTCCATAGGTCCACCTTAGTCATCCCCGTAGCGTTCTTTGATATATTATTATCTTCAAACGCTTGTCGTGAGATGCGTAATACTATTAAGAGTTTCATGTCATAGTTTAATTAGAACCAAAGATTAAGACACGTTTTGATGTACGCATTGCATACCACAACCCGCAGCACCGTGACACTCGAACCACCAGCGACACTCATTTAGGCCATATTAGTAGTCCCATCACTGAATGCACAAGGGTAGTTTCACTTCGAATCTCAATAGCTCTGGGAGTTGATTTCACAGTCTGTTCAGGTAAGGCTATCCTCGAGGAGATAGGAGAGGCCATTAAATGTCCTACAACCAGTGATACAAGCTCCCATGGTTAAATGGGAAAAGGTGAAAGGGGCAAGTATTCCATCAACATTATCTAGATCTACAAATCCATTGGTGGCGCTATAGTGTCATAGGAACAAATAGCATCACTTGAGGCTCTTATCCTATATCGAGGTGCATAAACAAATTTTGGCTACCTTTCTTTTGATAGAGAATGCTCTTTAGTATGACGAGAGTTAACACCAAGAAAAAGAAGATTGTGTGTTTCATTAGGGGTCTTATTTCCCTTAGACACGTCATATTTTAGCTATACCTAGATAGTGGATGTGGCACTCACTTTTTAGCGAGACGCGACTGGACATAAAAAGAGGTTTGACAAGCTGGGAAGCTAGTGGGACCTAGAATAATAGAGGAGCTAGCGGAGACAGAAAGAAAGGCTAGAGCCAAGGGCAATGGAAGAGATTCTGACCTAATCAGTATAGACCGAACAGTATTAGGGACCACTAATTCAATAAATATAGCAGAGCAAGGACCAGTAGAACGGCCAAAGTCAGGGAAAATTTAGGGACCAACAGGTCCACTTCAGTTAGGGCCATTGGCAGTATAGAGAGGGAATATAAGGCTCAGGTCTAGCTGGGATTTAGGCTCAATTATTAGCCACAACAAATGCAGCAGAAGATGCACACTTCTAGCCTTGAGGATGCCGACTACATTTACACCACCACCCTCTGTAGTGCCTCAGCCTCAGCTATAGTATGGTTAGGTATATTCAGTGGGAACCAAGGATGAATTAGTGCCTATTCAAGCGATTGATGTTATATTTTCTATTCACGGCACTCTATCAAGAATATTATTTTGTATGGGGGCCACACACTCTTTTGTCGCATGACACTTCATGGGTATATCAATGATGATTTTGACTCCATGCACAAGAGTTTTATTTATAGATTTCTGTTTAGGAGTATCGACTTTGATTACAGAGACTTTTAATGGGATATGCATTGATATTAGCAGGCTATGATTTGTAGTCAATTTGTTAGTTTTAGATACCAACACATATTATGTTGTCTTAGGGATGGGTTGGTTTTGTATGTATCATGATCAGATAAACTGTGTAGGTAGAGCCATTTTTTCTATACTAGGTTAGGAGATGCATTTATCGAATATGCATATACGTAAGGATGGGGCTACGACCCACTTGTACTTTATTTATGAGGAGACCTAGAAGGAGATAGAAACATCCTTATATATTATTCTAGTAGTTCATGAGTTCACCAATGTATTCTAAGGGGTTCTGGGTTTACCCACAAGTTAGAGATTAATTTTGTGATAGACTTCGCATCGGGCACGAAGTTGATAACTAGATCATCATATTGAATGCCCTTATGGAGATTAAGGATCTTAGAGATCAAATTAAATAGTTACTAGAGAAGGGTTTCATTCATTGTAGGACTTTACCTTGGGGTGCACCTAATTTGTTTGTGAAGAAAAAAGATGGGTCTTTGTGCTTATATCCCGACTATGTCTAGTTGAAGAAGGTGACAGTGAAGAATAAGTACCCACTATCAAGGATTGATGATATTTTTTATTAATTGGAGGTTTCTTCCTTATTTTTGAAGATTGATTTGAGGTTCAATTACCATCAGCTATGTGTGCAAGAGGAGGATGCACCTAAGATTACTTTTTTGACTCGATAAGGATCTCATGAGTTTGGAGTGATGTCATTCGGGTTAATTAAAGCCTCAACAGTATTCACGGCTTGATGAATAGAGTGTTCTTACCATCTTTTGACTAGTGCATCATAATATTTTTTGATGATATCTTGATCTATTCTCGAACAAATGAGGATCATGGTTGACATTTACAAACTGTATTACAGACATTGTAAGAACATTAGCTTTATGAAATGTTCTCCAAATGAGAGTTTTTGAAAAGGGAAGTGAATTTTTGGTACATGTAGTATCGACAAAGGTATTATCTTTTAATCTAAGTACGGTGTCGGTTTTGTTTCATTAGGGGAAACCCAAGACGCCTATCGAGGTCTACCACTTTTTGGTATTCCTTGATTATTATCGAAGATTCATCTGTGGTTTCTTAAAAGTAGAAGGGAATGCCATTATTTTGGATGGAGTAGTGTCAGCAGACATTCAACACTCTCAATGGGAAATTGACTTCCTCACTAGTTCATTATTTGCCTGATAATGGATTAGAGTTCTTTTTTTTTTTACATTGACTCTTGTTTGTAGGGACTAAGTGAGTGTTTTAATACAAGAAGATAGGAACATTTCTTATACCCCTTTGAAGTTGAAGTCGCACGAGGTTCATTATTCAACTCATGACTTAGATTTGGTGGCCATAGTATTCGTGTTGCATGGATGGTGGCACTATAGCTAGGGTGAAATTTTTTATCTCTTGAGTGACCATAAGAATCGATAGTAGTTGTTTACATGAATACACCTAAGTATGATCCAGTACGGGTGGTTCTAATTTCATCAAGGATTACGAGTTCGCAATCCACTATAACCCATGGAAAGCTAATATGGTAGAAGACGCGTTGATTGGATGAGATAGTGGTATACTATCATCCATTCAGTTTGTCAAATGGGGGTAAATTAAGATGACTGGGAAGTTTATTGGGGCCTTTATGAGTATGTTGCTAGTCACTACTGAGATTATAATATGGGTGATTAGAGAATAGTCATAGGATACGACGTTTAATGAGAAAATAACATAGCTTCTCGCTACAGGCATCTCATTATGACGATGGTGGGTTGCACTATAAGGGTAGGTTAGTGATACACTCAGATGAGGATTTGAGATGAGCTTCTATGAAGGAAATGCACAGTTCACGTTTTACATTACATCCTGGTGGGGATAAAATGTAACAAAATATGAAGCGTCAGTATTGGTGGGCTGGTACGAATAGAGATATAGTTGAGTTTGTATCTAGATGTGCCATTTATCAAATACTGAAGGTGGAAAATAAGAAGCCATTTGATATGCTTCAGCCTCTACCCAATCTCGGGTGGAAGTGGGATAGCATCTCGATGAATTTCATCATGGGGATACCTTTAACACCTCATTGGCATGATTCTATTTGGGTTATTGTTGACTTCATAAAAGAGGTCGAACATTCTTTGGTTATATGTACCGATTACTCATCCGGGAATCTAACGCATTTATATATTGTTGAGATCGTCCGCTTACATAGGGTACAATTATTGATCATTTCAAATTGAGGTCCTTCATTTATGGCACGCTTTTGGGAGAGTTTCTAGTAGGATATGGAGATGCAACTGCATCTTAGTATGACGCACCATCAACAAATATATGCGTAGACATATAGGGTCAATAAAGCATTGGACAACATGTTACGTGCATGCATTATGGACTTCAAAGGAAGTCAGGAGATGCATTTACCTTTAGTGGAGTTTACATATAATAACATTTATTAGAGTTTCATTTGTATGGAACTTAAAATGTAATGACCTAATCATTCCCACCGAAGCACACATATCTGAATTATAAACCACACCTGAAACCCCAACTTGTATACTTTTAATCATTATTATAAAATTATCTTCACCATAGGATTGTGTGTGTGTGTGTACGTCTACACCCATGACTAGTCATATAGATAATTAATTACACCCCAAAGCCTTGTATATAATTAGATGTACACTTATATGGAACCCTGACCCAATGGTATAACACTAATTGTACTTGTACCAAAAGATAATAATAAAGAGACCGCATATTAATAGCGGTCTCAAAAGGTATACCTTACACGACGACTAAAACCAATTTGGTCCTCACCCCTTTATTTATTTTCACTACCGTTTCTTACTATTAGTCTAATGAAAAAAAGGAAAAGTAATCAAAACCAAAACCCTTCCCACATCATTTCTTCTTCACTGGCCAGAAAAGCTATGCACGGGGCGTCAGTCGCATGCCCTCACTGCCCTCACCCTCGTCGCCTTTGACCTAGCCTCTAGTTAAGTTGAAAATATAGGGTTAGTTTTTTGTTAACTATTTTATATTATCTTTTATGCCATTGCAACATGTTAAAGGGTTTATCTTCTTTATTTAATTGGTTAGAAGATTGTATAAGAGGGGGCAAGATCCAACATAAAAGATTGTATGTGGAGCATAGTTTCAATATGTGGATTGACGAGGAAGGTAATTTTAATTCTTAGTTGTTGCTTAATATCATTACTTTTTTATTGGATTGATTTGTAGTGGTGATTGGAGTTTGAGAGTGAGACAATTGAAAATTCGGATTGTCAAATGGTTGTTGTAGTATAGTTTTAAGATTAATTTATGATAATATTTATATACTTATTTGTGTGAATTTTAGTTAAATTATTGATATGTTTGTTTGTATTAATTAATTCATGTTCTTTGTAAGTAGTTTATGCCATTATTTTGATTTACTATTCAGTTATGATTTTATTTTGTAATATATGTAATTGACATAATTAATTCCAATATGCATTATCACCGAAAAATTCGTCAATGTTATCCAATACCATATCAAAAGCTAAATCTTAACATTAAAATCACTAAGTGTTAGGACACAAACTCCAACATATGAGGTGGTACCTGAAAGCAATAAATAAAAAGACAAGCATTAGATAAAATTCTAGATAAAAAAAAAGAGTAAACACAAAAAAGTAATGTTACAATCTTTAATCAATATAAAAAGATCTTGATATTTCACGATCCAAGTAGCACGAAATGATGAACGGACACCCCAAGATGCACTAAAGTAACCTGAGGAAAGTGATTGTGTCCTCACTGGACTCCTGATCCTTAATTGAATACTCTACGATTGTTTTATAAATAAAAATTTGATTTAGGAATCAAAAACTCAAAATAATAACTGAGTGGCCTAAAAAGAGGCCCAAACAGTCTAAGAGGTACCAAAGTATGGTTGCTCATCATTTTTGGATTAATCTCAAATCTCAAATCATTTTGCATTCGTGGATAGTTGCGTCAGATGGGTAAGTTTATTTTGAAATCAGATCTGGATTAGATTAGATCTAATGATGGTTATGATTTTTAGGGATTTGATACAGTTTAATGTTGTTTTGATCCATTGATTGCGTGGATAACTTGTTGATTTTTAATGTTATTTAATTGATTTTTAATTTTGAATCCTAGACCAATTGAAAGGTCAAACATGCATAAATGTAGTTTTCATGACCAAGAAGCATAAACTTTCACATTTGAGAGGAAAATAAACAAATAAGTATGTTTAATGAAGTTCTTATTTTTTGAAGGTAGTATAATATTTGTAATAAAAAGTTTCTTAGGAGATTAAATAATACTAGAATTTCTAAATGTGAAGTTATTACTAACAATTATGTGGTGACTCATATCATGTTTTTATTTCACGACAAGTAGTGAATAATAATTATCAATATGAACAAATCTTATTTACTATATATGAAACTTAAATATTTTTATGGTCTACTTTCAATTGGTTTTTAATTAAAGATACATTATTTTTCGTCAAACTTCGCTTAGTTCCAAACTTTATAGGGAGTGTGATTTAGTGATTGTATTCGATTAAAAAAAGTAAATTTTTCAATCATACTTTTCCACGCTACGCATGGGTTACCACTAGAATCTTTTATAAGTTAATAATGTTCTTCAGTGCGAGCGGGAAAATTTGACTTATCGTCATTTGGTTGACTAACTAAAACTGTAAGTTTGTTTTCCTTTCAAGGTGTATTCTCGGGGAAAATGTGTTGATACTCTAAAAATAATATATTTAGGGGTAATGTAGAAGAGAGTGCCCTGCACTATTTTCTTTAGAAACAATTCAACATCGTCCATAGAATCAATGAATGTGTCAATGAGAATAGAATAAGATTTGATAAAACACGATACATTACGGGAACACTACTTGTAAGCAATCAAGTTCCTGAAAAATGTTTCGATGAAGTCATCAATGCATAACGGTGGTAATTCTAATCAATGTGTACCACACATTTGACCAACCTAGCTAAACAAACAACAAATAAACATTGATATATGATGTAGAAGATTTAATAACCTTGACAATAAACAACAACTATAAGATATTAGAGTCATCCCCTCTTCTACAAGTAATGTTGGAGTCATCTCCTCTGTTATGGCCATAAATAATATTGGAGTCGTCTCCTCTACAATGACCATAGGTAATGTTAGAGTAATCTCCTCTATCACAATAACATGAAATGTATTATCAATAAAATTTTAGAAGGATATATCGTCAAATAAGTTATGATTTGATAAAGATTCATCAAATAAGAAGGAAATAAACAATAAGTTTAGAATTTCACAAGTAAAAAGTGTGGGACCACGCTCTCTTAGAATTTGAAGCCCACCCTTTCAAGATCAGTTGTATAGTAATACACAATGAGATAATTCCCTCAACAAACGTTATATCTTGGTCGATTGCACCTATGTAAAATAGAAGCGTATTTTTCTAAAGTGATAATGTTACACCGTTAATAGAATATGAAGATTATAAGTGTCATCCTTTATTTCCATTTTCAAGAAGTTCGTACTCATAATAGCGAGGAAGAAATTAAACACATTTCGTAAGCGATCAATTTGTACCATTTATGATAATTTTTCAGAAATGGGGTTGGTGGAATTATTTAAGAGCACAAAAAGTAACCTGGTTCTCTAGTAGTAGAAAGTCATGATTCATTATAAGTTTATCTAAATACTTAATGAATATTGGGTCCATAACATTATGCTCATGCGTCACTGGACTCCATAGAAGTTTAAGTATGAAATAACCATGAACAAATATTATTTTTTCAAACTCCACAGTATTATATTTGAATCATTCTTCATGGCATCCCTGAGCAGCGGGTGCTAAATTTGACATGGCATCCACACATACACTTAGTATATCATCTACATTATATTAGTTTGCTTTACAGATTTTTTTCCAAAAGGCTATGCATGTAAATAATTTTGGTGTCCTGCATATCTTGCAAGAGCTCATCATCTTTGTGCAAATGCCCAATGGAAACCACACTAGGGGAATGTCTTTCGCTTTCTCCTCAATTGCTAAGATGGCTAGAGAACATGTGTTATGTCCCCAAGTGAACAAGCTTTCCATGAGTTCTCTTAGAGTTTTACTATTCCCAACATCTTCAAAATCATCTGTGGCATCCTTACCTGCAACAAAAAATTACAAACCCAAGCCATCATGAATTTATATGATGTTGAAGTTATTTATTAGATGAGTACTACATAATGTAGTAAAAAAGTGTCTAAAATTTATTTGTTATAAAGCATTACCAATTACAGAAAGTATGACATTGTCTCCACCTGGTTGCTCATCCAAATAAGATGACAAGTCATATACCTGGCGATGCAAAAATTAAGGGATTAAGTATTTAAGATTGCGTTATACACACACACACACACACACACACACATATATATATATATATATGAAACTGCTATATAAATAAATAAGTGAGAAACATGCATAATATGAAAGTTTAATCATATATTGCTTTACTTCCGTTTTCAAAAGCGGATATTTATTTAGCTTTACATTACTCATAGAACCACTTTTGGAAAACCAAAACTTGTTCCTTTACTAGTGATGGAAAAAAACATATATTGCTTTACTGTCTTCACAGAAGAAGTTTTTGAGAGGCCAAAAGTTTTCCATATATAGTCACCCTAATACATCCTTCTACTACACATAACACAATCATAATAGCGTCTTTTGACTTTGATATTCTCATTTTAATCATGAACTCGATCACCTTATTGTTGGAATAATAGGTCAACTCCTTCAATGGAGCAATGTTGTTAGCAACAAACAACATTATATACATCATTCATTTGTTCTCATGATCATACAACACATTTTGAGAATAAAGGTTGGGTGAGTAACTATGATGTATATTCCTCCCAATGTTTTCATACTTATATGCATCAATAATAAACCCCCCATCCTCCCAAACCTCAGCAGCACTCAAATTTTCATCAATTTTCGAATATCGAATAAATACTCATCATAAGTTCTCTGTTTAGCTTTTTTTTATCTTCAATCATCTCTCTTATGTACTCGTAAATAAAACTTCCAAATGAAATTGAGTTGAATAATCTCATAACCCATCCCCTCCAATGTACTTAATGATGAAATGTTTAAAAGATAAACCAGAGAAATCAACAATGAGAATCGATCTAGATAAATTTATCTTATAGTCCAAAGTGAACGAACTATTTAAACAATTGATTAACTAACCTAAACATTCTTCACACTCTTCTAAAAATTTCATCAAGCTCTTTATTCTTCTTTTCTCCCCATTTAGAAATATTATCACATAAATTACAAAACTAATGTGTGAAATGAGAACACTACCAATAGAAGTTGAATATGATTTCACATTGTTGTGCATAATAAGCCTATCGATCAAAATTCCACCTCATCTTCATATTATAAATTTTATTAACTAACATTTTAAGCTCAAGCAAATTAGTGGAAGGGAGTCTAGTACTTTTAATCAACCTTTCACTCTTCTTTTGGAAGGAATATCAGCAGTGTAAGGGAGTCTATGAACTATAATCTTCTTCTTTGAATAGGAGTTTAATGAATATAATTTAACCGAGTCTCGATTCCTCTCATAATATACCGCTTTAGTGGTTCTAGGGGATAGGTGTTTAGTTTCACTCTATTTAAATAATTATAAATCTTCCACCCATGTTTAGTTTTACTCTATTTCTAGCAGGCTTAGTCCATATGACTATATTTATTGAAGAAATATCAATTGTAGAGTTCTTCAAAGATAATAGCTTCAAAATATCTTCATCCCCACAATCTTTACACTTAATTTCAGAGCTAATTTCTTTAACATTGTTGATCATCTGCTAAATAATAGACAATCCCTTCATTGGATAACCTTCATAAGCATTATTATGTCTACTCTTCCATATCTCCCAAACAATAGTAAGTGGGAGTACTTCAATCATAAACCTTAATATAGAAATATTAGATTTTTTCTGAGCTACCAATTCATTTACATAGATTGAAATGATCTAAAATTCATCTTGATTATTATTAAACCCTCAAATATCCGCCAAATTTATGCAACTATATGGACATTGATCACTTATGAAGTCTCATGTAGTTTAATGTAAGCAGAAACCATTTTCTTAAAATAATCAATGTAATGAATCATGAGTGCATTCAATCAATTGTGCATTATCAGTGCATTTAACCTTATTAACTTCTTGTTGTTTTAAATGCTTTCAGTTTTGCTAACTGCAGCTAATCTTATTTTATGGGCTACAATCCTAGTAATGATACTTATTTTGTGTTGTACAATCTAACTTTAGATAAAAATAACTAATTTTTGTTGTAACCAAATGTACCGGCAATTCAAAAGTTTAAGAACTCTATGCTAACACATACAACCTTTGTATATTAAGATTTATTAGATCTTAATTGCATACATTTGTCATACTACATTTCATGGTGGAGTAATCAAAGTTGACATCTTATTATAATACAGACCTTAACCAACGTATCAAATTCCTAGTCTAGTATAAGACATAAGCTTCCATTTAAAGTTTTCGGATCTCACTGTGAGAAGATAAATTATACAAAGAGATTAGAGTTAAATATATGAGAATCGTAATCAGGTCCCTCCATTTGAAAGTGGCTTGCTCCTTCAATTAGATGAGTTTTAACTCGACCAGTGGAAAATTTTAATTTGTTTTGCAATTGCTCAACATTTGTGAATCCGTCCTTAGTCCCCATGACACATAGTTTCGATTTTAGAGATTGCAATTAGACCTTATGGCTTGCTGATTTGAAAATCCGATCATCTAGATTTTTGTCATCTCCAGACTATACCGTGCATGATTTTTAAGACATGTATAATGTGTAGGGAAAAATGGGGGTTGTCCTGAAAAGCCTCACTATGTTATTTTAACAAAATTTAAAAAGGTATAATGAGCTTTGAAAATACTTTTTAAAGAAATTGTTGCAAAAAATATTATTAAGTACACAAGTCGTGTAAAATAGTTTATTGAACAATTTCTTATAAGTCTCTTGGAAATAGGCTTTAGAATAAACCTAAGTTTGATTTGCATAATGTAATAATGAAAAACTAAAAAGCACACATAAGAGACAAGATTTTTTTACGTGGTAAGACCCCCACCCAATTGGAGAAACATCCACGGTGACCTCTGTGCAACAAAATCAAAATTTACTATAAATAGTTTTAAGGTTACAACCATATAATAAATCATATAATCAATTTGTATTCTAAGTCCAGAAATATACCTAACCGAGATTTCACTTTTTCTCGGTATCCTTTCTAACTTGTTTAAGAAACTGGATTATCCTTTCTTTGTTCCTTGCTCTACTCCATTTCTCCTTTTACACGATGTCGACTCGGTTGTCAAGATCTCTCAACCAACAACACACTTTAGTGTTTGTGGGTGACAATTTAGTGAGTTATGTGCATAAAATGTCATGCACACATAATTATAGACGGATCCTATGAATTACAGACTATTTAAATAACACTTCTGAAATTAGACTCGTTCTTTTCATAAAAATATTTTAAGATCCGAATGCCTATTGGATCTTAAAAACTCAAATCCTTAAAACTTATTTATAAACACAATTTTTCGAAGTGAAAATTTTCTTAGATTTGAAACATTCAAGTCATGATTTCAATTTTGCAAAAATCAAAGATGTTGGATAAAAATGGTTCAAAAACATTTTACAAACAGTTTCCAACATGAGGATATGATTTCTCAAACAAGAAATAAAAAATAGCCTAAGACCTAAGACGTGAATTATCACTTTATTTTAGATCTTAAAATTTCTAAAAATAAATGAGATCCAAAATCGTGTGAGGCTGTTGAGATAGAGATTAAAATAGTTAGGAATATGAAAACCTAACTCTAAAAAATTTCTGAAAATATTTTGGTAGAGTTTTTGTATGAAAATCTTTTTCTCTATATTTTATTTTCTCTCTTCTCTTTTTTCTCTTAACGGACGAAAATGACGAAGTCTTCAAATGGGGACCCAAAGGTATGTATTTATATTAAGCTTAAAAGGGTCCGGAAGATCGAAGGGAATGGACGGATTAGATTAATGCAATGGTTCAAATTAGAATCTAAGGGGTGATAAATGTCACGACCCCAACCCAATAGTAGTAGGCAATGAGTGTCTTGACATGCCACCAAGGCATTCAATGTTATGGTCTTAAAATATTTCTTAAAATAAATGCAACGAAAATACATTCACATGGTCACAAATCATAAACTATTGAAAAAAATGGAATTACATCATCAGAGTTTTCTAAAAGGGAACTTCGTATCTATGAAACTATGAACGGATTACAACTTATACCAAAATTAAAAGCTTATTACTAAAGAGCCAAACATGATCTATCTCCTAAAAACAAACGTTATATTTAAAAGTATAACAAAAGAGATCCTTAAGCTAGATCTCCAACATAGTCCTCCTACACTCCGTCCTCCAGTCTAATTATTTCCTGAAAAAATCGTTATTTGTACAACGTCAGCTAAAAGCTGAATAAGATTTAATCTCCCGACATTCCAAGGTTTCCAGAAAATAGATACCTATTCATGTCAAAAGAGAAGGCATATACATATATGGATAGGAACTTGCAGTAAATAGATATATATTTTGAAATGATAATATATATATCACAATTCGATAGTTCAGAATAAGAAGAATGCAATAAATCAAATGTGATATCTTTTTCTTTCAATCATATCATATTAATGGCCAAGTACACTCTAATACCGTGTTCTTCTACCGTATTATACCCCGGTAGTTGAGGGTCAATCGAACTAGTTCGTCACAACGCCTTATTTAGGGCACACCAGCGATAACCCAGCTGGGAAGGTCGGTCGATAAATAGGTGCCTTATGTCGAATCTTATTTCCAGTATTCAATATCATTTTCAATACTCATTTTAATCGGTATGTTTATATGGACAAATATAAACATATCACAATGAATCAATCATCGGTATCATATCCATTTTGAGAATAAAAGCAATTCACAAAATACATAGTTTGCATAATATCATATAATTGAAATGTGCAAGAAATGACATAGAGTAATCACCAAAAATAGAGGCTCGAAAATATAGATATTGAGTATTGGATCACACGTTAATGTAATAAATACAATAAAGGTTTAATTACGTATTCTAAATAAAGCCCAATTCTAAATATTATGTTTGAATCCTAAAATAAGTTGTTGAAAATGGTTACTAAAACCATTTCCTCAATTTTTAATATTCATTCATCGTATTTAAAGAATTAAATTCATAGTTCTTCCTAATCAGTCGATTCCCAGTAGATATGGTGGGTCACAGGGTACCACTTAAATACCATCTCATCTAGACAGAAAATTTCCGGATTTATTCCCAGTAGAGATGGAGGGTCACAGGGGCACCACTTAAATCCCATCTCAACTAGACAGAATTTCACCGGGACTCACTTTGGAATTACTTAAATGAGATTCCATAATAACGAGTAATTGCTTACAGAAATTATTTTAAAAAATGTATATATATTTTTCAAACAAGTTGACATATTTTGAAAATAAAATCAATTTACATTGTTTCCAAATTTTAAGTTTTGATTAGTGAAGTCTTTAGTGTATTTTACCAGCATAACTACTAAGTAAAGCTATAAAATACGAAATTAATACTACAAAAATGCATTATAACATTTAAATAAAATCATACCTACAAAAAGAATTCTTTCTTCAAAATTATAGAACTCCTTCTTAAGATATTTCCCAAGCCTTTGATCACTCTTTCTTACTATAATTCTCAAGGAATTGGTTTGAGTTTCAAATGAACCCTAAGGCTCTATTTATAGGTTTCCAAAAGTATTACGGTGTTAACATGTATCTAGGTGATCAAGTATTTACGGTGGCAAGTCATCGTTTAGGTGTCGCGTTCCGGGGTGGTCTTGCAGCCTTAACATCACCAAATGATGAAAAGTGTTTTAGCTTTATCTCTAAAGACGACATTTGTAAGGTGGAGGTGACTATCATGTGGTGGAAAGGTGATAAGGTCATAAGGGTCATTTTACACATGAAGGGTATTTTGGTAATTTCATAATATATATTTTCAATATTTATTAGAGGTCCTTGAAAATATTTTATTTATAAAATGGCCCTTTTTATATTTTTATTTTAGTCCCTAAAGTTTCATTAAATTATATTTTCTACCCCAAAACTTATTATTTACCTTAAAATATGTCATAAGACTTCGATTTGATACGATTTACTATTGATTCTTCATATTTAAGAATGGGGTTTGTTATATTTGTATCCAATAATACCACATATCTAATAATACAACAGTTATAAGATAGTATGTAACACATGAGTGTAAAAAAAAACTATAAACATATGATCATATATAAGTGGGGTCATTACATCCTACCCTCCTTATAAAAAGTTTGGTCCCCAAACTTGACTCATATTAATTTACAAACAAGTATGGATATCTCTCCTTCATTTCATCTTCCCGCTCCAACGTTGCTTCTTGAACTGAAGGTTTTTGCCGTAATAATTTGACTAGTGGAATTATCTTGGTCCGTAATATTTGATCTTTATGGTCCAAAATTTCTACCGGATGCTCAACGTATGACAAATCTTCTCTAACTTGAAGAGGTTCATGACTTAAGATATGTCTTGGATCTGGGACATATTTTTTTATCATTGATACGTGAAACACATTATTTACACTAGATAGTTCAGGTGGTAAGGGTATTTTATACGCAACAGCTCCTATCTTTTCAAGGATTTCAAAAGGTCCTATGTATCTTGGGCCCACCTTCCTTTTCTTCACAAATCATATTACTCCCTTTGAAGGTGATACTCACAAGAACACATAATCTCCTTTTTGGAATTCTAACTGTCTGTGTCGATTGTAAAAATAACTCCTTTGATGGCTTTGAGCGATTCGAAGTCTGTCTTGTATTAATTTCACTTTTCTCTATTGTGATCTGAACCAATTCTGGTGCCAACAATTTTCTTTCTCCAACTTCTACCCAATATGCGGGAGAACGACACCTTCTACCATATAATACTTCATATGGATCCATTTGAATACTTGCTTGATGACTATTATTTTAGGTAAACTCCACTAATGGTAAATGATCATCCCAATTCCCCTTCAAATCAAGTACACAGGCTCTAAGCATGTCCTCTAAGGTTTGAATGGTTCTCCCAGATTGTCCATCTGTTTGAGGATGAAAAGCAGTGCTGAAATTCAATTTTGTTTCCATGGATGCTTGTAGGCTTTTCCAAAAACGAGAAACAAATCTAGGGTCACGATCAGAAACAATTGAAACTGGGGTTCCATGAAGCCTAATAATTTCTCGCACATACAACTTGGCTAATTTTTCTAATGAATGGGTAATCTTAATGGCAAGAAAATAAGAAGATTTAGTTAACCTATCAATAATAACCCAAATAGAATCATTACCATTTGAACTCCTTGGTAAACTTGTCACAAAATTAATGGTAATATGTTCCCATTTCCAATCAGGTATAGGTAGAGGTTGTAATAATCCTGATGGTTTGTGATGTTAAACTTTTACTTGTTGACAAACCAAATAGTGAGATACAAATTCTTCCATCTCCCTTTTCGTATTGTTCCACCAAAACACTTCTCAAAGATCTCTATACATCTTGGTATTTCTAGGATGAAACGTAAATCTCGAGCAATGAGTTTCCTCCAAAATTTGCCTCTTTAGTTGGGCATCATGTGGAACACACACTCTATTTCCAAACCTCAATATATCATCTGGTATCGCAAATTCAATGCTCTTCCCATCAATAACCTCTTATCTGATCTTCTTCAGTTGTGGGCCATTTACTTGTACAATTTTGATCCTTTCCATCAACGTCGGTTGTACTTTAAGGTTACGATTATTACTCCTTTGCCATAAATACGTACATCTATTTCCATACTTCTCAAATCCTCGAAAAAAGGTTCCTGATTTGTAATGAGACATGCTAAATTTGTTGTACACTTTCTACTTAAAGCATTAGCTACTACATTTTCTTTCCCTGGGTGATAATGAATATTTAAATCATAATCCTTCATCAATTCTAACCACCTCCTTTGTCTCATGTTCAATTCTTTTTGAGTAAATATATATTTCAAACTCTTATGATCGGTATAAATTTCACAAGTCTCACTATATAAATAGTGTCTCCAAATCTTAAGAGCCTAAATTACAGTAGCTAATTCTAAGTCATGGGTTGGATAATTCTGTTCATGTGGTTTTAATTATCTCGACGCATAAGCTACTACTTTTCCATTTTGCATTAGCACATATCCCAAACCATTTTTTAAAGCATCACTATAAATTACCAATCCTTATGTACCTGAAGGAATAGTCAAAATTGGGGCAGTTACTAATCGATTCTTAAGTTCTTGAAAACTATTATCAACTTACTCAGACCATTCATATTTACCTTCTTTTGTGTTAACCTAGATAGAGGTTTGGAAATTCTAGAAAATCCTTCAACAGACCTTCAATAATAACCTGCTAATCCAAGGAAACTACGAATCTCTGTTACATTAGTTGGTCTAGGCCAATATAGTATAGCCTCGATCTTTTGAGGGTCAACAGACACTCCCTCCTTGAAAATGACATGTCCTAGAAAAGAAACACTAGGCACCCAAAACTCACACTTCTTTAATTTCGCATATAATTTCTCCTTCCTAGGGATTTGTAATACTATCTCTAAATGCTTCCCGTGTTCTTTAATACTCTTGGAATAAATAAGGATGTCATCAATGAAAACAACCACACATTGATCCATATATTCCTCAACACTCTATTCATCATATCCATAAAAATGGATGGTGCATTAGTAAGTCCAAATGGGATAACAAGAAATTCATAGTGACCATATCTAGTACGAAAAGCTGATTTCAAAATATCATCTTCCTTAATCTTCAATTGGTGATATCCTGACCTAAGGTCAATTTTAGAAAATACTTGCGCACCTTGTAGTTTGTAAAACAAATCATCTATACGAGGTAGGGGGTATTTATTCTTAATGGTTACCTTGTTCAGTTCACGATAATCTATACATAACCTCATCGCCCCATCCTTATTTTTAACAAATAACACTGGAGCACCCCAAGGGGATATACTTGGTCTAATAAAACTCTTGTCTAACAGATCTTGTAATTGAAATTTTAATTCCCTTAATTCTAAAGGTGCCATGCGATAAGATGATTTTGAGATTGGTATAGCTCTAGGAAGAAGGTCAATCATAAACTCTATTTATCTACTAGGAGGTAGACTAGGTAAATCATCCGAAAAAACATTTGGAAAATGTTTAGCTAAAGGGATATCTTCTAAACTAGGATCTTTCATTTGAAAATCAATAATACTTGCAAGAAATCCTTGACATCCTTTCTTAAGAAAACTATAGTCTTGCATTGCAGAGACAATACACATGGGAGATAGGACTCCAGTTCCTTCAAAACTAAATTTTGGTTGGTTAAAAATTTGGAAAGTAACTCTCTTCTGAAAAAAATCTACATTAGCATGATATGACCAATCCATCACCAAAATGACTTCAAAGTCTCTTATGTATAAAATTATCAAATCGACAAATAGTTTATGACTACTGACATCTTGAAAGAGTTGGCGCTTGCGTTCAATTAAGAAATAATATAATAAACACCCTTTTTAACCCAAATTAACCCTAAGCATGCAACTAGGTGTGATTGAAACAATATGAAATCATGCACAAGATATTCAACACACAAAGTTTAAGGAAAAATCCCCCACAGGGGCAAAACCATTTGTATATCACTATAATTTGTAAGAGAAACAGCTTACAATCGGATTACACTGAAATACAAGTTTTTGACTAAGAATTACCCTCGGGTATCGGATTCTGTAGTCGCGGCTGGAATATCCCTTTCCAGTAGGGTTGGTGGCTGGAACTATCCCTGTCCAGTAGGGTTGCAATGAAGAGGAAGAAGCGGTCCACTTCACAAAGGGTTGAACAACAGCAATGGTGTTCTTGGGTTACCAAACTTGATTCACATAGATATGGAAGATGTGTGAATCTAAAAACCTAGAATCATAGGACTCAATAGGTGAAGACTTTAGGGTTGATATGCTCTGAAAAATCGTGGGAAAGTCTTGGAAAAACCAATTCCCGTAGTGGGATTAAATAGGAGAACTTGAGCCCTAAAATTCGGAACATGATCTGAACACGATCTGTTTGGATTTATCCTCGTCGGATCGGTCCGGTGACATCAGATCGGTTCTTTTATCTAAAGTTGGATCGATCCGGTTGGCATCGGATCGGTTCGGCATTTTGGCTTCATCGGTTCGCTATGGATCCGGGGCACACTGGCTTCACCTCAGCAAGAGGATCGGTCCGGTCCCTTTAGGCGAATCGGTTCGGATGAACCGGATCGATTCTTTTATCTGGCCCGGATCGGTTCGGTCTGTTCCCTTGATTTCTTTTCTTCTTTTGATATTCGGATCCGTTGATGAGCATATGATTCTTGAATTTCCTCAACGGTGTAACGGCGTACGACATATAAAATGCTAACGGACAAAAATGTCCTTAAAAATCTCCCCCTATGTCTATGCCGGTACATACATAAAAACAAACATCCGAATTATCAATCATAAATAATTGCCTATACAAATCTACCCTTCCATGAACCCAAAACTGAAAGAGTACAAGTGAATAAGACTGCATCGTTTGATCTTCAAATCTTCAGGGATCTTAACGCTTTTCTCATCAGGGTGTGCAATTCAGTTATCAAAGTAGTACCTACACACATGAGACAAAGCAAAATACCAAGTGACATATCGAGTTTGAAATGAGACAAACATATATACCAATTTATGAACAAAACTCAAAAATTTCAAATCTCCCCCATAATAAGATAATTCTTTCTCCCCTTTTTTATGATGTCCCCAGATAGACAAATGGGAGAAATAAATCAAATAAGCAAGTGCGGGATGTCACAAGGATAATATCACACCACGAATGAACACACAGCAACCAAGTCGATGATAGCGTAAATGTAGTGGAGTGATCAGATTCGATAGGAAAATCAAAGCATACAAACATGACATATGTGCACGATGAATATTGGATACTCCTAGCGAATGAACTCAAATGCTTCCTTTGGTGTAAAATAATGACAATATAAGATATTGACTCAATCAAATCAACAAATCAAAGCTCAAAATGATTTTCACACCAATAACGTCCAAAATGATTTTTATGCTTTTTCAGGACTTTCAAGGAAGTGCAAACCCGTTTATATTCTCCAACCAAACTCCCTCAGATATTATTTTTAATAGAGGAATACTAAATTCTCAACCTTTGGAGAATTGGGTGAAACCTAAATGGCCCATATTTGGCATGAATTGCTTTTTATTGCCTTATCAATTTTTTCGGGCTCTTTTAACCTCTTAGGACCTCGGATATTAAAATTCCTCCATTTTTTAGGTCCTTTTTAACGGTGGCTTTTGCGCAAAGGATAAGAATCAACTTTCGCAGCCCCTCCCCGTTATGAAAATATACACACAGTCTAACCAAAACGGTTTTTACATGCATTCCAATCTTTGTCAAGTTTTATCGCATTTTATACATTGTATAGACAGGATTGAGATGGAAACACTCAAGCCAACATGAGATAGACAAGTGCAATAATCAAATATAGCCGTGCATGTGTGCAATAAAGGATATAGGAGTCAAACATGTAGGAAGTTATCACGAATTACATCTCAAAGACTCCGACCAATGTAAAGCACATGGATGAAATGATGTAGCCTCTCAAATTTCTATAAAACAGTCACATGGATAAATGGAATGAAGTTGTGACTTGGCTAACTTAAATGCTCATCCATAAAAGGTGCTGAAAAGAACCAAAATCTTTTTTGGATTTTTTCAAAAATTTTGTCAGAATAAAATCTTTTTGTGCTTTTCTTAAAATTTTCTTAAAAGAATCTTTTTGTATTTTTTCAAAAGAAATATAAAAAGCAACAAGAATAACACAAAGCTGTACAACAAAGCAATGGTACATATAAAACAGACTAGAAATAGGAAGCATATGATATGAACATGAAGAAGCATCCTATTCTAGACAAAGACCAACCCCTCAGTCAACTGTGCAAATCCCTAAAGATTTCCTAAGACTCTCAAATCTAAGGGCATCTAAAGGTTTCGTGAAGATATCGGCTAACTGACGGTCGGTAGGAACAAAACTCAGGGATACGACTTTCTCTTCAACTAACTGACGGATAAAGTGCTCACGTATCCTGATGTGTTTTGTGCGCGAATGCTGAACTGGATTGCGGGGTATGTGTATCGCGCTCGTGTTATCACAGGAGATGGTCATGGTGTCCTGTGATATCCCATAATCCTCCAGCATTTGCTTCATCCACAAGAGTTGTGTGCAACAACTCCCGGCGGCTATGTACTCAGCCTCCGCAGTGGACAAAGAGATGGAATTTTGCTTCTTGCTCAGCCAGGAGACAAAAGCAGAACCAAAATAGAAACACCCACCAGTAGTGCTCCTACATCCATCTACATCCCCAGCCCAATCGGCATCCGAATAGGCGGACAAACGGTCATCGGTATCAAAGGAATACCAAATACCGTATAAGAGAGTCCCACTCACGTATTTAATAATACGTTTTAGAGTAAGTAAATGTGACTCTTTTGGGGATGCCTGATATCGCGCACAGACTCCAACACTAAAGGCGATGTCGGGACGACTGGCAGTCAAGTAGAGAAGACTACCTATCATACTCCGATATAAGGTTTGCTCTACGTCCTTGCCTGAATTGTCCTTACTAAGCTTGGTAGTGGTACTCATAGGTGTACGTGCATGCTTAGCGGAGTCTAAACCAAATTTCTTCACTAGGTCTCTAGCATACTTGGATTGGGAGATGAACATCCTATCCTCTAGCTGACGAACCTGGAGACCAAGGAAGAATGTAAGCTCACCAACCATGCTCATCTCAAACTCACTTTTTATCTCCTCCTCAAAGTGGTGAGCATGCTGGGAGCATGTGGATCCAAAGACTATGTCGTCCACATAGACCTGGGCAACCAAGATAGCACCGTCATCTCTCCTGACGAACAACGTCATATCTACTCCCCCTCTCTTGAAGCCACGAGCTAAGAGATAGGAAGTAAGCCTCTCGTACCAGGCACGGGGTGCTTGCTTCAAACCATACAAGGATTTCTTCAGATAGTAGACGTGTTCAGGATGCTGAGGGTCTTCAAACCCTTTTGGTTGTTCCACATAAACTTCCTCCTGTAGAATGCCATTCAGAAAGGCACTCTTGACATCCATCTGATACACCTTGAAGCGCAGATGACATGCGATGGAGAGCAGAAGACGGACGGACTCAAGCCTCGCAACAGGAGCAAATGTCTCCCCAAAGTCTACACCCTCTATCTGAGTGTAGCCTTGAGCGACCAACCTAGCCTTATTTCTGATTATGGTACCATTTTCATCCATTTTGTTCTTGAAGATCCACCGGGTACCTATAACATTAATCTCACTAGGTCGGGGGACAAGTTCCCAGACATTATTCTTTTTAAACTGAAGCAACTCATCCTGCATAGCAGATATCCAGTGTTCATCCTTGGGTGCTTCTTTATGGTTCTTGGGCTCAACTTTGGACGTGTAGCAAAGATGGCTAACAACGTTCTCTAGCTGAGCACGAGTCTTGACCCCTAGAGTGGGATCGCCAACGATGCCAGCTGGGTCATGACTCTTGCGAACCCAAGAAGGTGTGTCCCCTAAAATAGGAGTAGGGTTCACAGAGTGTGAGAGAGGAACAGGTAAATCACTGTCAGAACAATCCTCATCCTCACACTGAAGATTAGGATCAATAATCGTCAGAGGTTCGTCATCTTGCACGGTGACATTTATTGATTCCATGATCTTAGAGCTCTTCAGGTTAAACACCCGGTACGCTCTACTATTCGATGAATATCCTAGAAATATTCCCTCGTCGCTCCGGGAGTCAAACTTTCCTAATTGCTCTCTATCCCGTAGGATGTAGCATTTACTCCCAAAAACACGGAAATATGCTAGGTTGGGCTTCTTGCCAGTCCACAACTCATAAGGAGTGTGAAGTGTGTGTGGACGCAGATACACCCTATTCACCGTATGGCATGCAGTAGACACTGCCTCTGCCCAAAAATCTCCTAGAAACTTTACGACCTAGAAGCATAGATCTAGCCATCTCTTGGATCGTATCTTTCTCTCAACAATACCATTTTGCTGAGGAGTTCTCACAGCAGAAAACTCATGTTTGATCCCGAGGCTATCACAGTAAAGATCTACCTTTGCTTCTGTGAATTCAGTGCCGTTATCACTACGTATTCTGTTAATAGTGACACCGTGTTGATTTTGCTGGACACGGCACTTGGTCGTTAAAAATTCTACAGCATCGGATTTCTCTCTCAGAAAACCTACAATGGAATATCTGGAGAAATCGTCCACCATCACGAGAATGTATCTCTTACCACCTAGACTCTCCGTGCGAGTAGGACCCATAAGATCCATGTGAATCAACTCAAGAACACGTGAGGTGGTAATGGAATTCAACTTCCTATGTGGGCTACGAATTTGCTTTCCCAACTGACAGGGTCCACAAATCGTGGAAGTTGGCTTTCCAAGTGACGGTAAGCCACGTACTAGGTCCTTTTTAGCCAAATGGGATAATTCTCTAATGTTCACGTGACCTAGACGTTGGTGCCACAGATCCATAGGAGTGATCGTGGTGCTGTTACAGACAAGTGAGGATTTGGGCTCAGTCCCATAACAGTTATCCTCTGTCCTCACCCCTTGCACTAATAGTTTACCGGCTTGATTATAGACCTTACAAGCTTCCCGGTCAAACTTTACTGCAAAGTCATCGTCGAACAGCTGGATGATGCTGAGAAGGTTTACTTTCAAACCTTTGACGTACAAGACATTTTCTAGTTTAGGAAGTCCTGGTAACTCAACTGTACCTCGTCCTACAATGCTAGACTTACTCCCATCTCCAAAGGTAACTCTCCCATCATCATAATCCTCAATCTGAGTAAAAAGGGAGATATCACCTGTCATGTGTCTGGAGCATCCACTGTCAAAATACCACTGGGAGGTATTATGTGCTTTGAGAGCAACATGGACAACAAGGGCCTTTTTGTCTTTCTTAGGAACCCAAGAGTAGGTACCTTTTTGTATTCCCTTGTTGTTGTTGGTTTTAGCCGAAATGCGGGGCGCATTCATTGATGGTAAGGTCATCCGTCGGAATTCCTCCATCAAACTCTGTGATGTGGCGGCTAGAAACTCAACTCGCTCTCTCAGACTGGCAAACTCATCAGTATGATGTGGAGGAGTAAAAGTACGTCTTTTCCGACCCAAACTATAGCAACCATCCCCAAGGTGTCCATTTCTTTTGCAATGGGAGCAAAATGGCACAGTATTAGGAGGACCTTGGTTTGCTTTTCTTGGTCGAACTCTCCTTCTTGGTATTTGACGACGGCCATAAGGAGTTGTAGTAAACTCAGGAATTGGTCCGGGTGCAATTTGGGACGTGGAGGCACCATCAAAACCTATTCCTTTCCTGTCACCAAAACCTAAAGCGGGACCGAGGAGCATCTTTCCCATCTTCCCAGATCTGTCCTCGATTTGTACCTTGACTTTCCTAGCTCTCTCAAGGTCATGAGTAAGCTGAGCAACAAGGGCTTCAAGTTTCTTCCGAGTCTCCATGGAGGAATGGAGCTCACTGGTAAGACTAGCCACTTGTTTAGTCAAGTCCGCTTTCTCTTTCTCAAAACTGCTCTCTTTCTCTCTAAGCAAATTCTCTTTATAAACCCAGGCAGACTCTTTCTCTCTCATGGCGGTGCAGGTGGAGGACTCACTCTCTCTCATTTCTCCTAACTCCTCTTCTAATGCGGTGATCCTAAGCACTAGGGCTTTGTTACGCTTTTTAGTTTTAAATGATTCATTATACAACTCAGCGTACGCGCGTTGAAGGTTACTCTCGTCCTCACAACCTTCCTCCTCTCCCTCACTCTCTTCGCTCTCGCTGTCGAGGTGTCCCTGTGAAGTAGCATCCTCATTGTCGTGAGATGCACTAGGAGTACTCACATGACTAGCCATGAACGCGGTGAAGTTACGCTCATGCGGTGACTCATCTCCTGAGTCCACCGACTCGACCTCACTGTCGTCACTAAGGGTAGCATTTAGGACAGCTTTACCCTTTTCCCTATTCAGACGAGTGGCACACTCAAACGCTCTGTGTCCCTTACCGTCGCACTCAAAACACCTCTCACTGTCTTTAGGGGGTTCTTTGAAATCTTTCTTTTCAAACTTATTTTTCTGAAAATTCTTTTTATCTTTGAAGTTCCCATTTTTCTTAAATTTCAGAATTTTCTTGAAGTTTTTAGCAAATAAGGCCAAATCATCTATGTCAAACTCACATTCAGAATCAGAAGTTTCTATCTTTCTAGATGACTCGACTCTTTTTCTTGTCGACCCCTCATTTTTTCTCTCTTGGGCTTTAAGGGCAATTCCCTTATCTTTAGACTTGGCAGATTTAGGAAACATGTCAATTTCATAAGTTTGTAAATCTCCTACCAGTTCTTCCAATTTTAGTGTATTTAGATTACCCAAGGAATTTAGCACAGTGACTTTAGGGATAAAACGCTTAGGAAGGGAACGAAGAATCTTCTTAACAACTCTAGCATTAGGAATATGTTCACCTAGGTTAAAGCTAGTATTAATAATGTCAGAAAGCCTAGCATAAAATTCATCAAAGCATTCATTTTCATGCATGGTGATTGTTTCAAATTGAGTTGTCAAGTTTTGCAATTTTGACTCTTTAACAACATTTGTTCCTTCATGGGTAAGTTGCAAAACATCCCATGCTTCTTTTGACGTGGTGCACGTCATTATGCGTTTGAACTCATCAGGTGTGACAGACCCAGAAATAGCACTTAGACCCTTAGAATTAAAAGATGACCATTTAAATTCTTCATCAGTCCAAGTAATGTCAGGTTTCAAGTTGGTCACATTATCAACAGTCATGGTGGGAGGAGTCCACCCTCGTTCAACCAAAATCGAGACACGTTCATCAATGGATTTTAAAGCCGACCTCATACGGGCTTTCCAATAAGCATAATTTGTCCCGTCAAAAATAGGCATTTTATAATATGATTTCTCCATTTGAACACGCTCTTTTCAAAAATCAATTTATTTTAAAAAAATTGATATCTTTAGAAAAATTTTGCGGAAAATAGGAATACGCGATAGATTAACGTAACCTGCTCTGATACCAATTTGAAAGAGTTGGCGCTTGCGTTCAATTAAGAAATAATACAATAAACACCCTTTTTAACCCAAATTAACCCTAAGCATGCAACTAGGTGTGATTGAAACAATATGAAATCATGCACAAGATATTCAACACACAAAGTTTAAGGAAAAATCCCCCACAGGGGTAAAACCATTTGTATATCACTATAATTTGTAAGAGAAACAGCTTACAATCGGATTACACTGAAATACAAGTTTTTGACTAAGAATTACCCTCGGGTATCAGATTCTGTAGTCGCGGCTGGAATATCCCTTTCCAGTAGGGTTGGCAGCTGGAACTATCCCTGTCCAGTAGGGCTGCAATGAAGAGGAAGAAGCGGTCCACTTCACAAAGGGTTGAACAACAGCAATGGTATTCTTGGGTTACCAAACTTGATTCACATAGATATGGAAGATGAGTGAATCTAAAAACCTAGAATCATAGGACTCAATAGGTGAAGACTTTAGGGTTGATATGCTCTGAAAAATCGTGGAAAAGTCTTGGAAAAACCAATTCCCGTAGTGGGATTAAATAGGAGAACTTGAGACCTAAAATTCGGAACATGATCTGAACAAGATCTGTTTGGATTTATCCTCGTCGGATCGGTCCGGCCTCTTTAGGCGGATCGGTCCGGTGACATCGGATCGGTTCTTTTATCTAAAGTCGGATCGATCCGGTTGGCATTGGATCGGTTCGGCATTTTGGCTTCATCAGTTCGCTATGGATCCGGGGCACACTGGCTTCACCTCAGCAAGCGGATCGGTTCGGTCCCTTTAGGCGGATCGGTCCGGATGAACCGGATCGGTTCTTTTATCTGGCCCGGATCGGTCCGGTCTGTTCCCTTGATTTCTTTTCTCCTTTTGATATTCGGATCCGTTGATGAGCATATGATTCTTGAATTTCCTCAACGGTGTAACGGCGTACGACATATAAAATGCTAACGGACAAAAATGTCCTTACACATCTATAGGGCAAGATTTATATACTAATGTGCCCGTCAATAAATCAGTGGAAGGAGTAGAGCCGTGTATGTTATGATTCAAGGGTTCAGGAATATTAGGAAAGCGATTAACAAAACATAAAGACACAAATAAATGGTTAGAACCAGGATCTATTAAAACTTGAAAAGGTTGTGCACATATAGAAAGTATACCTGACACTACTACAATAGAAGCCTTTGCATCAGAAAGATTAAAAATTCCACCTTGTCTTCCATGATCTTTATTGTCATTAAAAGTCTTTGTTGGTGCCTTCCATTTGTTAGGGCAATCTCTCATTTTATGTCCCTTTTGGCCACACCCAAAGCAATTTCCTGCTTCCAGGTAACATGGCTGCCCTCTATGAAAATTACCACATCGTTGGCATCTATCAACATTAAAGGGTTTGTTCACAAAAGGTCGCCCTGTATTGGCTATAGTCCTAAAGGGTTTATTATTGGGGTTCCTTACTCTTTGTTACCCAAACTTCCTCTTCCCTTCTCTAATCTGATTATATTCTTCACTGTCCTTATCAGCTATCGTTTCTCTAGTCACCACGTCAGTATATAATGTGAACTTCAGGATGGAAATTCGACTACGAATATTCAACCTTAACCCACTTTCAAACTTCTTGGCCTTTAAAATATCGGTTATCACAACATGAGGTGAAAAACAGAATAACTTGATAAAGTTCGCCTCGTATTGACTAACCGTCATATTTCCTTGAACTAAACTCATGAAGTCAGCTTCTTTTTGGTCTTGTACCGTTTTAGGAAAGTATTTCTCGTAGAATATCAGTAGGAAATCATTCCAACCTATGGGATTATTCCTTTCCTCTTATATTCTCTTAGTCATTCTCCACCAATGTTCGGCTTCACCTTCTAACATAAATGTTCTAAATGATACTCTTTATTCATCATTACACTTAAGAACACTGAGTATCTTTTCTATTTGCATCACCCAACATTCTGCTTCAGCGGGGTTAGGAGTAGCTTTAAAAGATGGAGGAATCAACTTCTTGAACTGTTCAATAGTACATTTACTTAGTTCAGGATTCCTTTGTACTCCATTATTTACCTGATGATCCACAATCTTTGCTAGGCTTTCGATCGCCTTGTATGCACCTTACAGTCCTTCAATACTCGAATCACTAGTTCCCATAAATGATCTTCTCTTGGTCATTTTATATAGTCATGAAAAAACGTAAGATCTAATATATTATATCAAGATTGAAAATATAAAAGGCCAGTTATAAATAATATAACACATAGGGAGGGTTATCACATAAATCAGATATTTAATACTATCTCCTAAGGATGGAAACATGAAATCTGTAACGTTCGAAACCAATATCCAGTACTCTACTGTAACACCCCGTATTTTTGTACATTTAATATTTAATTAATTCGGGAATTTTAAATTACTTGGGCGTTGTAATTTTAATTGAATTAATTATGGAAATATATATATTTAAATATTAACTAGGGAGTGAATGGTTAATGTTTAGGGAAATTTATTTACTAAGTGAATAGTAATAATTTAAATACGTCATTTCTAGTATTAATGACAAGGTATACACTTATCCCAGCCGGGAGTCGGTATAGACTGAATTGGGTGTGAGATAAGGATTTTTATAAATTAATTCGGACGCAAATTCTGAGTGCGTGGTTGAGTCCGGATGGGTCGAGATAGTCAGAAAAGAGCACTCGGGGGTAGTAATTGGGTCTCGGGGTAATTTTGGGCATAGCCGGGCCCACACGGGGTGAGTTGGGCCACTTTAATTAAGCCCATTAGGCTAAAAACGGGATGGAGGGTTTTTAACCTAAGTAAGGGATTAGGAAATCAGCAGCCAACACAATTCTAAACCTAGGATTTGAGAGTGGATTTGGGGAAAAACAAATCAAGAGCAAATTGGAGGTTATTGGAGCCAAATTGAGGGACTACGCCAACGAATCTGACACTACGAACACTTATAGGCAAGTGGTTAACTGTTTTGATTCTTAAAGTGTGATAATCAATTCATATCATAGTGATGTGTAAACCAAAATTCGTTTTGGGGATAAATGGGTACAAAAAGCGGGTTTTGTTAATGGAACCATTGAATGAAATTTAAGGTAAGAATTAGTTGTGATATATAATTCTGGGTATGATTATCTGGTTTGAATGAGAAAAAAATCGAAATATAAAAGGATGGAATTTGAATTTGAAATTGGGATTTTACCCTAGAAATTTGTGTTCTTGGGTGGGTCAAGATTTATAGTGTTAATGATGTTAAAAGGTTTAGATGATGTTTGTGGTTCATGAGAAATGTTATAAGATGATTAATAGACTGATTTGAGGTTGGTTTTTGAGGAAAGAAACCTTGAAATTTCGTTAATGGTGGAATTCAGCGAGGAAGGAGCGCTGGCACGAAGGGATCGATCGATCGATCGGGGGGCATCGATCGATCGACAATGGGAAATTCTGGGCAGTTCGGCCTTGGGTGAGGTATAAGGGGGAATTAATTATAAAATAATTTCCATACAATTATTAGTGGTAAATAATTGTGAAACAAATATTCCTAGCAATTATGGGAGAAAGTAATTGGGACTAGAATGGATTTATGTGGGACATTTAATGGATAAATTTGAGAGACTTTATTCCAAAATAGTGAGGTACGGATCAAGTGAGTGAATCCGGGTATATTTGTAAAGAGACCCAAGGTAGTGAATTAAGTTTGGAGATAACTAAGTAATTTAGAGTCGGGATATAGACTCGGGAAATATTTAATTTCGGGCCAAGTGAATCGAGTTCGGGTATGTTAATAATTATAGGCAAATATAAGTGGGAAAATTCTAGAAATAAAGGTGTGACACATTGTAGGCAAAAATGTGGGTATTATATTATGAGATGTAAATTGGACCAAGTGAGTGAGTCCGGGTATGTTGGTTAAGTGACATCAAGGTATTAAATTAATTATAGAGAGAAAGTAATTAGTTTGGAGCCGGAACATTGACTCGAAAAATGTGGAGGTAAAGGCCAAGTGAGAGAGTCCGGGGATGATGGTTGGGTGACACCAAGTTATTAAATTAATAAATGTGATAATTAATTTAATTAGAGAAGGATTGCAGACTCGGATATGTGTTGATTGATTAATGTGTAAATTAATTAAATAAAAGTCGGATTGTAGACTCGGCTAAGTATTAAATTAATATGTGTGATAGTTAATTTAATTAGAGTTGGACGATAGACTCGGGGAGATATTAAATTAATGGGTGTAATAATTAATTTAATTAGAGTTGGATGATAGACTCAGGGAGATATTAAATTAATATGTGTGATAGTTAATTTAATTAGAGTTGGACGATAGACTCAAAAAGATATTAAATTAATATGTGTGTTAGTTAAATTAATTAGAGTTGGGTGATAGATTCGGGGAGATATTAAATTAATAGGTGTGTTAATTAATTTAATTGGAGTCGAGCCACAGACTCAGGAAATTTAAGGCAGTATACGAGATATTTATAACACGGTAAAGCCTGGGTTATAATATATATATATACGGTGTAGTGATAGTATACATATATACATACGAGTATATTGTGCGTGATATTAAATTTCAGGCAGTATACGGGATAATTTGAGTACACGGTAAAGCCGGAGTTTATATTATATATATACGGTGTAGTGATAGTATATATATATGTGTATATATATTGTGTACGATAGTAAATATCAGTGACTAGATATTTATTCAATTTAAATACTCTAATGCTATCAAGGGAGGTTGCGCGATGTGGGTGAATCCCCTAGCTTGAGGAGTAGGGCGAGTATATCCCCAGGTCATAGCGTCCGGTACATGGGTGAGGAGATTATCTCACTTTCAGGAAGGAATATGACCGCCTCCAATTCATTTATGTAGTAGACCAGGTTGGTGAGCGAATCCAACTTGGAAAACTAGGTTTTGTGAGCACACCTAGTGAGATGGCATTTTAGAGTGAATCATCCGGTGAGGGTATACTCGGAAGGATGGATACACGTATGATATATGTGTGGATGTTAGTAAAGGTACGTATAATATGGTAGTAAATATTATATGTAGGTGATAATACAGTGTGTGATGTATTTACCTTATATAACTCGGGTTACAGTTATATGCTGTTAATTAATGAGAAATTAATTAAGTTATCCATTTGCTGGAATAATACAGTGTGTGATGTATTTACTTTATATAACTTGTGAGACGGTTATATGCTACTATTTAAGAGTATTTAATTAAGTTAATTGTGAGATAACTTATAATTCAGGAAATAATTATACTCGGGTTAGAGTAATATGGTAAGGGAAGGTTATACCAGAACTAGTTGGAGGGGGTAATACAACTAGGTGGGGTTAAGGAAACTGTTAGGTGTGCACAATAGTGGAGGGGTGAGAATGTCCACAAGGGAGTGCGACACTAACTTAAATATGAAGCTCATTCATGCATTTTAAATTAGTGCAGTTAATTCACTTAGTAAATATTTTCAAAAAGTTTTGGGTTCTAACCCTTGCTATAAAACTATTTTCAAAACCTTTTAGGTCTCCAGCCACAGGGACGCCAGGATTGATATTCTATTCCAGGGACACGGAGCTGCGGCATATGTGGATGCTAGCAGGAGTTTGGATTAGACGCATCATTCATTCATTCCTAGAGTAGGAATCATGTATTAGTCTCAGTTTTATTTAAGGCTTGTCGCCCAGACTTCTTGGTACACTTTTCAGGTGTAATTCATTCAGGTGTTGAATATTTGTATTGGATTATTTATTTGGTGGCCGATGATTTATTCGGCAAGTTGTGTAATTATTATTCTATTTACTTTCATTCAGTTGTGTGAATGGTTTATATTTTAATTCCGCATCTATTGTTTTGTTTAATTAAAAAGTTAAAATTGGCACCAGTTTTTGGAATACTAGGTGGTTAGTAAGTTTTAAAAAGTTTTCGACAGTGATGCTAAGGATGATCCAACTGGGATTCTTGTTTTAATTTGGTATAGGACTGATCACCCGGTATTTTATTAGGCGGGGTGTCACAGATGGTATCAGAGTATCAGGTTCTAGTGTCCTTAGGATCTGTACGGCTTTTCACGTTTCAGCTTAGCAATCTTTGATATAGAGCCCTATCATAGGATTGTTGTATTCTCATACTTATGCGCATATACATTCTTCTGCGAATTTATATTGAAGGTGAACTCATATAATTCGATTCTCATTACAGATGACGCCCAGGAGGAAGAGAACAGTTTGGGCAGTAGGGGGAGATGAGACGAGGGAGACTCGTCAGGAGAAAGATTTACGGCAGCAACTGCCAAAGATAATTTTGGGAGCACAGGTAATCGAACTAATGGCGCGGGCGATTTAAACAACGGTAGTCGCAAACGACAAGGTACTTTCCACGGGATCCGCCACAAGTGTTAGTGGCGTCGGATGTTCAGACTCGTGCAGGGTCGTTGGGGTGCAAACAAGAAAGAGAAGTTATTTTAGTGGGAACCCACCAGAGTTGCGAGGAGGTTCGGGTGTAGTACTAGAATTCCAAGGAAGAGAGGTATCCAACGTCACCTACGCATGGGAGATTGCGATGGGGTGCGAAAATAAATGCTAACCACTTTTAGTTAGTGGGAGTGGCGCTACAGTGGTGGGGGTCGATCACCACAGTTGAGGAAAGGGACACACTAGCTACTGCAGAGTTTTGGGTGCAGTTCGACCGCAAGTATTTTTCCTTCAGCGGTCGAGACCGAAATGAGGAGAAAATTTTGTGAGGAGACTCAAAGGGAGACCATTCAGTGGCCGATTACGAGGAAGATTTCACTCGTTGGAAAATTTTGTACCGGATGAGGTAAGCGAGGAAAAGAGAAAGAAAGAAAATTTTATGGATGGGTTAGTCTGGAGAATCAGACAACATTTAATTGATAATTCTGCATTAGTAGGTTATACTGATGTCATTAACGCAAAACTCCGGCACTGTTGGGAATATCGCTTCCACGCGAAAGGAAGTGGGAAGGGAGTGGGGATTAACCAGTCGAATGAGGCAGAAGGGAATAATACCAGTGGGGTATCCCAGCAGCAGACTGGGGGAGATCAGGGGTATGATTTCCGGTAAGGAAATCATGCCAAACGATTAAAACTGGAGGCTATCGGCGGGATGGCTAGAAATTCCAACAAGGTTAGCATGGAAGGGATCAATGGCAGGGTGAACATATTAGAAAGTGTTTCGTTTGTGGGAAAAGTGAGACACATGAAGAGATATTACCTTAAGCGAGGTTGAATGTACATCCACTAAAGCAAGTCACGGGTGCAGTCGGGCTGGGAGAAGCTGATCCAAAAATTGAGAACCAGCTGTTGCAGCTGGAGTATAGAAGTAATTATTTTACCCTAGGGGCATGGGGTATATTGTTGAGTGACAAAGAGGATGTCACGGTATAAGACTTATTTTTCACTAGGGCTCGCAGGTGAGTCGAACTTAGTGGGTGCATTGGCGGTAGCAGCCATAGCATGTGGGTAAACTTTCCGTAGGGTAGCGGAGTTCCTTAGTGTTCTTCATGGGAGAGTGGAGGTGTACACTGAGTGATTGGTTGAATTATGCAAGGAATTACTACTTTTGAGAATTATGGGAGTAGGGTTGATAATACTTTTTAGACATCGGCTGGATAGCGATGGAATTTAACTATTATGGATAGTGGAGTTAAATTTTCGTGTCCGCGACACCAGGGTATGGTTGGTACTAGGTATCACCGGAGAGGGAGTATAGCCTATATATATGTGGATATATATGTTGTATTGCGTGGTGCGATGGCACATAGTGAGGTTTTGTGTTCTCACATTTTATCCCGGTAAGTGGGGATGTTTACTGAAGTGAATCAGGGTGGTTAAATTGAATTTTCGAGCAAAGAGAGATAGCTCGGGGTTTATTTTGCGCAAGGACTAGTGGTAGTAAGGGCGCGGTATTATGTTGTCTTTGGTAGCATAAGGGTAAGCGTATATTCTTTTGTGTTGAGAGATAAGCATTTATGGGGAGATATTTGAACGTAGCATGGATTGAGTACCCGGGTAGTAATTATATATGTATATATATATATATATATATGTGTATGTGTGATATGACTACGGGTTCGAAGTTATATTACGGGTTACGACTAGCATAGTTGGGTAACTTTCGTGTGGTAGGGCACGGGGATAGGGTGTATGGGCACCCGGGTTAATTAAGGCAAAAAAAAATTGTGTGGTTAAGCACAGGAATAGGGTGTATGGGCGCCCTGGTTAATTTTAAATGCATACTTGTGCAACGTGGTTAGAAATAGATGGGATAGATATAGTAGGCTTGGAGGCACATGACTAGTGAGAAAGATGTGAATATTGGAACACTATGGTTATCTTAATTTCGAGGGAGAAATTCCTTTGTAAGGAGGGAAGTATGTAACACCCCGTATTTTTGTGCATTTAATATTTAATTAATTCGGGAATTTTAAATTACTTGGGTGTTGTAATTTTAATTGAATTAATTATGGCAATATATATATTTAAATATTAACTGGGGAGTGAATGGTTAATGTTTAGGGAAATTTATTTACTAAGTGAATAGTAATAATTTAAATACGTCATTTCGAGTATTAATGACAAGGTATACACTTATCCCAGCCGGGATTCGGTATAGACTAAATTGGGTGTGAGATAAGGATTTTTATAAATTAATTCGGATGCCAATTCTGAGTGCGCGGTTGAGTCCGGATGGGTGGAGATAGTCAGAAAAGAGCACCCAGGGGTAGTAATTGGGTCTCGGGGTAATTTTGGGCATAGCCGGGCCCACACGGGGTGAGTTGGGCCACTTTAATTAAGCCCATTAGGCTAAAAACGGGATGGAGGGCTTTTAACCTAAGTGAGGGATTAGGAAATCAGCAGCCAACACAATTCTAAACCTAGGGTTTGAGAGGGGATTTGGGGAAAAACAAATCAAGAGCAAATTGGAGGTTATTGGAGCCAAATTGAGGGACTACGCCAACGGATCTGACACTACGAACACTTACAGGCAAGTGGTTAACCGTTTTAATTCTTAAAGTGTGATAATCAATTCATATCATAGTGATGTGTAAACCAAAATTCGTTTTGGGGATAAATGGGTACAAAAAGGGGGTTTTGTTAATGGAACCATTGAATGAAATTTAAGGTAAGAATTAGTTGTGATATATAATTCTGAGTATGATTATCTGGTTTGAATGAGAAAACAATCGGAATATAAAAGGATGGAATTTGAATTTGAAATTGGGATTTTACCCTAGAAATTTGTGTTCTTGGGTGGGTCAAGATTTATAGTGTTAATGATGTTAAAAGGTTTAGATGATGTTTGTGGTTCATGAGAAATGTTATAAGATGATTAATAGACTAATTTGTGGTTGGTTTTTGAGGAAAGAAACCTTGAAATTTCGTTAATGGTGGAATTCAGCGAGGAAGGAGCGTTGGCACGAAGGGATCGATCGATCGATCAGGGGGCATCGATCGGTCGACGATGGGAAATTCTGGGCAGTTCGGCCTTGGGTGAGGTATAAGGGGGACTTATTTATAAAATAATTTCCATACAATTATTAGTGGTAAATAATTGTGAAACAAATATTCCTAGCAATTATGGGAGTAAGTAATTGGGACTAGAATGAATTTATGTGGGACATTTAATGGATAAATTTGAGAGACTTTATTCCAAAATAGTGAGGTACGGATCAAGTGAGTGAATCCGGGTATATTGGTAAAGCGACCCAAGGTAGTGAATTAAGTTTGGAGATAAACTAAGTAATTTAGAGTCGGGATATAGAGTCGGGAAATATTTAATTTCTGGCCAAGTGAATCGAGTCCGGGTATGTTAATAATTATAGGCAAATATAATTGGGAAAATTCTAGAAATAAAGGTGTGACACATTGTAGGCAAAACTGTGGGTATTATATTATGAGATGTAAATCTGACCAAGTGAGTGAGTCCGGGTATGTTGGTTAAGTGACATCAAGGTATTAAATTAATTATAGAGAGAAAGTAATTAGTTTGGAGTCGGAACATTGACTCAGAAAATGTGGAGGTAAAGGCCAAGTGAGAGAGTCCGGGGATAATGGTTGGGTGACACCAAGTTATTAAATTAATAAATGTGATAATTAATTCAATTAGAGACGGATTGCAGACTCGGATATGTGTTGATTAATTAATGTGTAAATTAATTAAATAAAAGTCGGATTGTACACTCGGGTAAGTATTCAATTAATATGTGTGATAGTTAATTTAATTAGAGTTGGACGATAGATTCGGGCAGATATTAAATTAATGGGTGTAATAATTAATTTAATTAGAGTTGGATGCTAGACTCGGGTAGATATTAAATTAATATGTGTGATAGTTAATTTAATTAGAGTTGGACGATAGACTCGGGAAGATATTAAATTAATATGTGTGTTAGTTAATTTAATTAGAGTTGGGTGATAGATTCGGGGAGATATTAAATTAATAGGTGTGTTAATTAATTTAATTGGAGTCGAGCCACAGACTCAGGAAATTTAAGGGAGTATACGGGATATATAGAACACGGTAAAGCCGGGGTTATTATATATATATATGGTGTAGTGATAGTATATATATATATATATATATATATATATATACTTGTATATTGTGCGTGATATTAAATTTCAGGCAGTATACGGGATATTTTGAGTACACAGTAAAGCCGGAGTTTATATTATATATATACGGTGTAGTGATAGTATATATATATGTGTGTATATATAATATGTGTGATAGTAAATATCAGTGACTAGATATTTATTCAATTTAAATACTCTAATGCTATCAAGGGAGGTTGCGCGATGTGGGTGAATCCCCTAGCTTGAGGAGTAGGGCGAGTATATCCCCAGGTCATAGCGTCCGGTACATGGGTGAAGAGATTATCTCACTTTCAGGAATGAATATGACCGCCTCCAATTCATTTATGTAGTAGACCAGGTTGGTGAGCGAATCCAACTTGGAAAACTAGGTTTTGTGAGCACACCTAGTGAGATGGCATTTTAGAGTGAATCATCCGGTGAGGGTATACTCGGAAGGATGGATACACATATGATATATGTGTGGATGTTAGTAAAGGTACGTATAATATGGTAGTAAATATTATATGTAGGTGATAATACAGTGTGTGATGTATTTACCTTATATAACTCGGGTTACGGTTATATGCTGTTAATTAATGAGAAATTAATTAAGTTATCCATTTGCTGGAATAATACAGTGTGTGATGTATTTACTTTATATAACTTGTGAGACGGTTATATGCTACTATTTAAGAGGATTTAATTAAGTTAATTGTGAGATAACTTATAATTCAAGAAATTATTATACTCGGGATAGAGTAATATGGTAAGGGAAGGTTATACCAGAACTAGTTGGACGGGGTAGTACAACTAGGTGGGGTTAAGGAAACCGTTAGGTGTGCACAATAGTGGAGGGGTGAGAATGTCCACAAGGGAGTGCGACACTAACTTAAATATGAAGTTTTAAATTACTGCAGTTAATTCACTTGCTAAATATTTTCAAAAAGTTTTGGGTTCTAACCCTTGATATAAAACTATTTTCAAAACCTTTTAGGTGTCCAGCCACAGGGACGCCAGGATTGATATTCTATTCCAGGGACACGGAGCTGCGGCATATGTGGATTCTAGCAGGAGTTTGGATTTGACGCATCATTCATTCATTCCTAGAGTAGGAATCTTATATTAGTCTCAGTTTTATTTAGGGCTTGTCGCCCAGACTTCTTGGTACAGTTTTCAGGTGTAATTCATTCAGGTGTTGAATATTTGTATTGGATTATTTATTTGGTGGCCGGTGATTTATTCGGCAAGTTGGGTAATTATTATTCTATTTACTTTCATTCAGTTGTGTGAATGGTTTATATTTTAATTCTGCATGTATTGTTTTGTTTAATTAAAAAGTTAAAATTGGCACCAGTTTTTGGAATACTAGGTGGTTAGTAAGTTTTAAAAAGTTTTTGACAGTGATGCTAAGGATGATCCAACTGGGATTCCTGTTTTAATTTGGTATAGGACTGATCACCCGGTATTTTATTAGGTGGGGTGTCACATCTACAGGTTCATAACCTAAACTCTGATACCACCTCTATCACGACACCAACCCAATAGTAGTAGAGAATAAGTGTGTTGACATGCCACCAAGGCATTCAATGTTATGGCCTTAAAATATTTCTTAAAATAAATGCAATGGAAATACATTCACATAGTCATGAATCGTAAACTATTGAAAAAAATGGAATTACGTCATCAGAGCTTTCTAAAAGGGAACTTCGTATATATTAAAGTATGAACGGATTACAACTTATGCCAAAATTAAAAGCTTATTACTAAAGAGACAAACATGCTCTATCTCCTAAAAACAAACGTTATATTTAAAAGTATAACAAAGGAGCTCCTTAAGCTAGATCTTCAACATAGTCCTTATACACTCTGTCCTCCAGTTTAATTATTTCCTTAAAAAATCGTTATTTATACAACGTCAGCTAAAAGTTGAACAATATTTAATCTCCCGAAATTCCAAGGTTTCCAGAAAATATATACCTATTCAAGTAAAAAAATAAGGCATATACATATATGGATAGGAACTTGTAGTAAATAGATATATATTTTGAAATGATAGTATATATATCACAATTGGATAGCTCAGAATAAGAAGAATGCAATAAATCAAATGTGATATCTTTTTCTTTCAATCATATCATTTTAATGGCCAAGTACACTCTAATACCGTGCTCTTCTACCGTATTATTCCCCGAGAGTTGAGGTTCAATCAAACTATTTCGTCACAACGCCTTATTTAGGGCACACCAGCAATAACCCAGCTGGGAAGGTCGGTCAGTAAAGAGGTCCCTTAGGCCGAATCTTATTTCCAGCATTCAATATCATTTTCAATACTCATTTTAATCAGTATATCTATATGGACAAATATAAACATATCACAATGAATCAATCATCGGTATCAGATGCATTTTGAGAATAAAAGCAGTTCACAAAATACATAGTTTGCATAATATCATATAATTGAAATGTGCAAGAATTGACATAGAGTACTCACCAAAAATAGAAGACCGAAAATACAGATATTGAGTCTTGGATCACACGTTAATCTAATAAATACAATAAAGTTTTAATTATGTATTCTGAATAAAGCCCAATTTTAAATATTGTGTTTTAATCCTAAAATAACGTATTGAAAAAGGTTACGAAAACCATTTCCTCAATTTTTAATATTCATTTATCGTATTTAAAGAATTCAATTCATGGTTCTGCCTAATCACTCGGTTCCCAGTAGAGATGGAGGGTCACAGGGGCACCACTTAAATACAATCTCATCTAGACAGAACATTTTCGGATTTATTCCCAGTAGAGATGGAGGGTCACAGGGGCACCACTTGAATACCATCTCAACTAGATAGAATTTCACCGGGACTGACTTTGGAATTACTTAAATGAGATTCCATAATAACGAGTAATTTCTTACATAAATTATTTTAAAAAATGTATATATATTTTTCAAACAAGTTGACATATTTTGAAAATAGAATCAATTTATATTGTTTCCAAATTTTATGTTTTGATTAGTGAAGTCTTTAGTGTATTTTACCAGCATAACTACTAAGTAAAGCTACAAAATACGAAATTAAAACTACAAAAATACATTATAACATTTAAATAAAACCATACCTACGAAATGAATTCTTTCTTCAAAATTATAGAACTCCTTCTTAAGATATTTCCCAAGCTTTCTATCACTCTTTCTTACTATAATTCTCAAGTAATTGGTGTGAGTTTCAAATGAACCCTAAGGCCCAATTTATAGGTTTCCAAAAGTATTATGGTGTTGTCATGTGTCTAGGTGATCAAGCATTTACGGTGGCAAGTCATCATTTGGGTGTCGCATTCCGGGGTGGTCATGCAGTCTTAACATCACCAAATGATGACAAGTATTTTAGCTTTCTCTCTAAAGATGACATGTGTATGGTGGAGGTGACTAGCATGTGGTGGAAAGGTGATAAGGGCATAAGGGTGATTTTACACATAAAGGGTATTTTGGTAATTTCACCCTATATATTTTCAAAATTTCTTAGAGGTCCTTGAAAATATTTTATTTACAAAATGGCACTTTTTATATTTTTATTTTAGTCCCTAAAGTTTCATAAAATTATATTTTCCACCCCAAAACTTATTATTTACCTTAAGATATGTCATAAGACTTTGATTTGATCCAATTTACTATTGATTCTTCATATTTAAGAGTGGGGTTTGTTATATTGGTAGCCAATAATACCACATATCTAATAATACAACAGTTATAAGATAGTAAGTAACACATGAGTGTAAGAACAAACTATATACATATGAGCATATAAAAGTGGGGTCATTACGATAAATGACCCCACAAAACTACTCTCTTATTGGTTAAAACTAGATGCACAAGGATCATAATTGAACACATGCAGACCATTGATTAATAAGATCCATAGGTCAAGATTAGGTTCATTAAATGAGAGTTTAAATGAACACACTTTGAACCAATCTCAGCCAAACACGTGTAGAGATAATATTGATTACAAAATGCGCATTTTTGGATTATTAAAAATTCAATTTTGAACCACAATAGTGTGTGTGGGTTCTGTATTTTACCCAAGCCATCTTTTAGGCACTTTTAAAATACAAATTCTAACCCCAAAACAATTTAAGCTCGATTTTAATTATTTTAAAAATTAATTTTAATGGCTTTAAAATTTTTAAAAATTGTAGAAAATTCATTTTAATCTCAATTAACACACACCAATCAAATATGAGTTAAAATGCAATCCTAAGTGTTAAGTTTGTTTGTTTTCTACTTGTTTAACTTGATCTTTTGTTGATGATGATATAACATATGATGAAGCTACGATGTACTTGAAGGAGGGACTCAATTTTGCCTACATTTCCAAACTAGTTGAGGCTCCTATATGGTACAGACTCAAGTGAGTCAATTACATAGTGTGCTTCGATCTCCCCTTTGGAAATGAGCGGTAAAATCTCCTTCAAGTCATCTAGGACTCGTAGGGAGAAAAAAATAAAAAAAAATTATTCATATACAAAAATTCTAACTATCCCATATCCTAGAAATCAAAACATTTTTCATCAAAGTTTATAGAGTTAGAGTTTTTATTGGGACGTTTAGAAAGTACATAATTCTTCTTGCTCTACCTAGAATAGTTAAAGCTTTTGTAAATCGGTGAATTATAGACAGGCTTATATAGTCATTTTTTAAAACATCCAGTAAGACAGTGTCCATAAACATCACAATAAGAATAGTATTCATGGCTATACTATTTTTCACATTTTGAAAACCTTTTAAATTTATCCATTTATTGAACATTGACTTTACGTCTAACTATAATAGTTTTAAATTTAGGATCGCATTGCCTAATAGGGGGCAAATATACTTTTCATTAGCTTCAACAATTGGCTTAGAACAATTTTCCATCTGATTGTCTAACTACTTTTGCTTATTTTTAAAATATTTCTTTTAGGTTTGAAAATCAGGACATAGGTCATCTGGTCTTTTTCCACGAGAAAAAAATTGCAAATGTCGAAAAGTTTTGATTTGTGCCTTAGTTTTTATTAAAACCTAAACCAGTTTTATCTTCAAAATTGGTTTTGCTTGATGAAACAGAGTCTTCAAACAATGGGAATTATTTTCAAACTTAGAAAATTTCTTGAAGACAGATGAAACTTTTTTTAGATTATTCTACTTCTATCAAAGTTGCCTTATATTTCGTTTCCAAAACCTCATTTGATTCAGAAGTTCTTTAATTTTTTTCAACAAAATATTTAGCTTTCATTTCATATGCTAAACACTGATTTGTATAGTCCTCTGCGTTTTATTTCAATAATAGTCTTGATGCTTCTATATTTTCACTTAAGTCTTTGACTATCTTTTCTAGTTTAGTGCTCTTCCTAAAAGTCTTAGTGTAAAGTGTGTGAATGTCAGGTAAATCATCATTATCGAACTCATTATGTGAAGTGTGTGAGTTATCCCCTAGTGTTTCATTTGTCGAAATCACACACCCATTCAGTTCATCAATAGTACGAACACTTTGAATCACCCACATTGTCGAATAACTCCAATTATCATTCTCTACAGCATTTGTATTATCTAGACAAGGAGTAGATAAACTAGAAGTACACAACACATTATCAGACATAATAGCAATAGGCAAGATAACATCAGGTTCAGCATTGTTCACAAACATATCATCAGAGTATAATTTTTTTATAAAAAAAGACATGCAAGGATCAAAAGTGTTGGAAGACTCAGGATCATCTTCTTCAGACTGACTTGAGTCTTCCCAAGACTTACTTACGTTAGACTTAACAGATTGGTTTTTTTACGGAAGAGGGATTAAACCCCTGGACATAAATTTATTAATGGAGAAAGAGCCTCTCCAAGGGCTTACAAGAAAATGAGAACTAGAAAATGCCGTGAAAGATTAAATATGGGAATTTATAAATATCCCCATTACAAATTGGTAAAACCTATCGAGTAAATTGGAAGGAAGATCTAATGTAGCAACATCCCATCCTATCAAGCCTATAGGAACCTCTAACAATAGAAGGAAGATCATGAGAATTGTAAAAAAGCTTTAAAGAATTAGCAGTAGAACCATGACTAGCCAAAGCATTTGCAACCATATTAGATTCCCTGTAGCAATGAGAGAGAATATAATTTAACATCAATAATTTTGACCATTTTTCCCACATCTATAGCATTGACTGTTTCTAAAGCCTCTTTCAGGTCTGTTATTATTCTTAGTGTCCTGTTTGTCATGGTTTCTCTCATCAGGCCTGTTATTATAGATGTTTTGATTTCTAACTTTCCCTTATTTAGAAGTAATAGTGTTTCTAAACTTTATAATTTTCTTGAACTATTTTTATATAAGGGAAATCTGGTTATCCAGACTCTCTAAATCACAATATTTATTAGAGTCCGTGTCTATATTGGGCAAGGCTAACTCGGGTGAGCTCATTTTAGACTGAAAAACTACATTAGAACCAAATTATCATTTCTGATTACGGGAAATGTGCTTCTTAAACTCAAGTTCTATTTTTACAGTCCTAAGTTTTCTACTAAGGAGTTGGGGGTTCAAGTATGGATCATTTATCTCCTCAATTGCAGACCTTTTGTTATCAAACTTAAAGGGAAAGGACCTAAGAATTTTTTACACTATTTCTTTCCTATCATACATGATTCCATTTGCATGCAGTTTTGTAATTATATCAGTTAACCTAATATAGAATTCGTCAAACGTGTCAATCTCATCCATAAATGGGGTGTTATACTATTTTATTAACATCTGAGTTTTGGCTACCTTAGCACATTCATCGCCTTGATGGGTAGTGACTAACGTGTTCCAGGCTACATTAGATTTAGTGCAAATAGATATGCATTTGAATTCGTGCTTATTAATAGACATGGAGATAAAAAAATCCCTTTATTATTACTTCAGGAGGTTAGTTTTTCTTACTTAGTAAACTCAGTGATGTGAATATCCATTTTTAATTTCTTCCCAGACATCATCTTCTAATGTCCCTTGGATGAAAGCAATCATACTTACTTTCTAGTTTGGAAAATTAGTTCCATCAAATAGGCAAAAGTCTAGATAAATTCTCAAGATGCTCAAACTTTTCGTCCATAAGAGATTTTTAGAACAAATTCAAAGCATAGGATCAAACAGTTTTGAAAAGTACTCATCTCTGATACCAATTGGGAAACCTCACTATGTTATTTTAATAAAAGTTAAAAAGGTTTAATGAGTTTCGAAAATAATTTTTGAAGAAAGTATTACAAAAAATCTTATTAATTACACAAAATGTGTAAAATAGTTTATTGAACGATTTCTTGAAGTCTCTTGAAAATAGGTTTTAGAATAAACCTAAGTTTGATTTGCAGAATATAAAAATAAAGAACTAAACATCACACACAAGAGAGAAGAATTTTTTACATGGTAAAACCCCACCCAATTGGGGAAACATCCATGGTGACCTTTATGCTTCAAAATTAAAATCAACTATAAACAGTTTTAAGGTTACAGGAATAAAACAAATCATATAATTAATTCTCATTCTAAGTCCAAAAATATACCTAACCGAGATTCCACTCTTTCTGAATATCCTTTTTGACTTCTTTATGAAACTAGATTGTCATTTCTTTGTTGCTTTCTCTATTCCATTTCTCCTTTTATATGATGTCGACTCAGTTGTCAAAATCTCTCACCCAACAACACACTTTAGTTTTTGTGGGTGACAGTGTAGTGAGTGATGTGCCTAAAATGTCATGCACGTACTCACACACACTTAATTACAGACGGGTCCTATGAATTACAAACGATCAAGATAGGAAATCCTTTTTACACTTTTGTAATTAAACTCATTCTTTTCATAAAAATATTTCAAGAGGCTGTTGAGAGAGAGATTTAAACCGTGACGAATATGAAACCAAAACTCTCATTAAGTTTCTGAAAATATTTTTGTAGAGTTTTTATTCGAAAATCTTTATTTTATATATTATCTTCTCTCTTCTCTTTTTTCTCTCAACTGACAAAAATGCTAAAGCCTTTAAATAGGTACCTAAGGGTATGTATTTATACTAAGCTTAGAAGGGCCTGGAATATCGAAGGGAATGCAAGGCTTAGATTAATGCAGCGGTTGAAATTCAAATCTAAGGGCTGATAAGTGATCGCAAAAGTACTCTCTGATTGGTTAAAATGGGAGGCACAAGGATTATAGATAAACACATGCATACCATTGATTAATAGGATCAACCGGTCAAGATTTGGTGCATCAAATTAGAGTGTAAACAAACAAACTTCAAACTAATCTTAGGCGAACACGTATAAAAATAATATTGGTTATAAAACGTGTTTTTTGGATTATTAAAAATTCAACTTTGAACCATAATAGTTTATGCCAGTTTCGATTCTCTAAGACATCTTTTAGGAGCTTTTAAAATTAAATTTTAACCCCAAAATAATTTAAACCCTATTTTATTTATTTTAAAAATAGATTTTAATGGTTTTAAAATTCCTATAAATGATAGGAAATTTATTTTAATCCCAATTAACACACACCAATCAAATATGAGATGAAATGCAATCCTACGTGTTGAGTGTGTTGGTTTTCTACCTATTTAAGTTGATCTTTTACTGATGATAATATAACACATGATGAAGCTATGATGTACTTGAAAGAGGGACTCAATTTTTTTCTATACTTCGAAACTAGTTGATGCTCCTATATAGCGCAGACTTAACTGAGCCAACTATGTAGTGTGCCTCATGTACTTGTGTGTATACCTTGTAATCATTAGTATACTAGTGACAGAATCCCTAATCTAATTCGTATGTTAAGTTAATTATGTCGTAAATAGACTCCCTCTTCTAATTGGTATGTAGTAGTCTTCCTTTCTATATTAGTATTAACTTTTCGTAAAAGTAGGAAAAATGGTTGTTATTATGAAACCATGAGTATGAACATGAGGGATGATAGTATTGGCTGATTAAAAGGTCAATCAAAATTACACTTAAACACATTCACATATTAAGAAATTACACAACGTATATATTTTAGAAAATACAAAAGTTGGTATGGAAACTATTGAGCAGAAGGTTTCCTTTTCGTCTTAGTATGGTTGTTGCAGAATTTCCTTTTTTTACCAATTTTACACCATTCATACGTCATTTTTTATTATATTTTCTTGTAATCAATATCTATCTTGGTTTTATATTTCACTCTGTTACGTGATACTTTAAATAGAAGTCTAATTTCTTGGTTAACTAGTTGAATGGTTATTGATGAAGGGTCAAGGTGAACTTTATTTGTGCCAACCACATTGTTTGTTTACTAAAGCTAAAAAAATGGGTGTCAACTTTAAGTTTCATCTACCTAAACTTCCTTATAATTTGTTGTTTGTATTTTATTACATATGTAATTAACAACTGACATAATAGTTCACATCTTTAGTTAGAATAAAATACAACTGATGTGAAGCTTGATCAAAGTCACACCAGATGTGAGATTATACATTAAAGTACAACTATTCTTTTTTCGATAATGATTGCCTCCCTGCCCATATAAATCATGACTAATCCTTATGGATGCACATGATATCTCATTAGTAAAATAATATGTAAAAGTTACTTTTGACAAGATTTTAACTATAAACTTACTAACATAATATTTTGCTAATTAAAATCTTGTCAAAAGTAACTTTTACATATTACATAAGCTTAAATTACATAATCTTAAACATGGAATATTATGTTTCAAGACATGGAAAGCTTAAATTATCATATAAAAGATTTAATATGCTTAAAATAATAATTTAACTTTTTTTCACGTGTCGATTGTTGTTTCAAGACTCACTTTATATTTTATGTTTTATATTGTCATACTCACATCAATATGATAGTTTCCTTAGTTCATGATCTATTTTTAACCAACAAAAACTTCTTATTACCATAAGATTTAGAAAGTAGATTAATAATATCAAGTCTCCTTCAGACAAAAGTTATAAAAATGGCATGTTGATATATTTCAAGTAGGGCCAGAGGTTGTTGCATTCATAAACTTTAAAGTACATGAGAGACTCAATTTGGCTGCCAAGATTCATTATTGAATCAGTAAATTCAAGCAAAACAACGAGTGAAAACTCATATGGAACCTTGATAGAGCACTTGATGTATAGAAAATATAGAAAACAATGCCATTTGAATTAAAAATAGTAATAATTAAAAGATATACAATTATAATCAAAGTCTGTCAATAAAATTAAGGAGACATCATTATAAAAGGATAAAGCAGTAACATCAATAACTAATATCGACATAGATCAAACATTAATATTGTTTCAAAGATTGCCTTATCTCATTAAATATCAACCAAAAAGATAAGGGAATCAGACAGGGTCGTTGTCATTAAATGCAAGGTTGTTGCTATAAAGTTTTGAGGTTTTAAATTCAAGGTTGCTGCCACAGATGTAAAACCTTTGTTTTGTATATTAACTTTCTCCATATTGTTTTTCCCAAATGTAATATTCCCACTGTTACATATTCTTGTGACTAATTCAGTTTGAGCATGTTACATTATGCTCAAAGTTCCACATTAGCATTTCTTGTTTAAATGTTTCATACTAACGGAATGGAGCATTCACTTCCAAAAGTAGGTACAATGATGTATACTCACAAATGGGTTTGACTTATCTAATAAATGAACAACAATCCCCTAACAACTTTGAATATGCGTTATAATCATTTTTGAAAAATAGGGGATGGATTTATATAGTAAAACGTGTGTCAGCAATGGGTTATAGTAGATATCTGTTCTAAATACAAATATGTATCTGTAACAACCCTCGATTCTCGGAGGCTCATTTTATATTAATTTTCCGCATAAGGTAATTATATAAAATGTGGGGATTGGAGTAAATATTAATGTAATGAGATAAAAGTTAATATTTACTGGGATGTTGTATATTTACCGATTATGTAGGTAAATATCTTCATGTGATATGATTTTTTAGTGTAATGTATTTTAAATGGCATTTTGGTTTAAATGATATTGGAACTCGAAATAATTTATAAAATTTCCGGATGCCAGTTTAGAGGGTGTAGTTAGTCTCGGAAGGTGCGAGACAGTCAAAATAAGTGCCATATTGTATTTTTGTATTTCAGGCACTTTTACCTGGTTTTAGCTTATATGCGTATTTGCGAGTCATTTTAATGTGGTTTTAACCACTTAAGTTGGGAGAATTATGTTAAGCCACGATTTTGGTCTTGCCCCTTATTTCATTCCCTCATTTTATGTCTTGAAACATAGAGAGAAAAGGAGACAAAGAAAGAGGAAGAAAAATGGAGAAATGAGAGAGAGATTGAAGATGGAGGATTTGGGATTGCTTCTTCTCCAACTTAATCTGAGATATCAACCCTAAGGCAAGTTTTCTACTTGCTAATATGTGATTTAAGTTGAATAATTTGTATGATATTTATGTATATTCATTTTGAGATCAAAAATGGAATTTATGGGAATTAAAACCTAATCTTAGTTTTGATGATAAAATTTTGGATTATAATGGTTAATAATCATGTAGGATGATATTGGATAGATTAAGGATGTTGGATAGGAATAAAAATGGAAGATATTTGGGTTTGGAGAAAATCTAGGGTTTATAACCCGTAAGCCATTCTTGGCCAAATCGCAGGGGCGAATCGATTCGGCCCTAGGGCGAATCGATTCGCTAAGGGGTCATCCTACAGGTCGGCAAACCCGAATCGATTCGGGTTAAGGACGAATCGATTCGGCTGATGAAGAATGTTAAGGTTGTCATCCTAATCGATTCGCTTTTGGGCGAATCGATTCGATGCCTGGGGCGAATCGATTCGGCCCTTGGGCGAATCGATTCGAAATCAGGCTGTTTTTGAGTTGTTTTTCTAACTCAATTTTTATCCATTTTTCTTTAAGTCTAGGGCCTAGGAACCTTCTTTAATGAAGTAAACTAAGTGTCCTAGAGTTGTAATTGAGTTAGTTACTTTCCTTACAATACGAATGGGTTATGTGGGGACTTTTACGGGGTTATGCCTATTGATGATTAGGGCATCTTTTCTTCTAGACAATTACTATAAAAGTAAGAGTTATAATATTATGTTCGGGAGACTTTAGGAGCTCATTTGAGCTATATTAGTCCCAATGGTTTATATTACCACCATAAAAGTGTGTTGGGCGAATAAATTGGAAGTTCATTCATTTCATTGAAAGATGATAATCTTGGGGTTTTAAAATAACACCATAAAATGCTTGGGGATGATGAAGAGTTTATTTACTCCTTTGAGGTTGTAGTGTCGATATAAGTTATCGTATGGCTCCGGATAATAAGTTATATTAGTTTCAAAATGTAAATGGTAATGGTTTCTGATAAAATGAGACATATACATGGAAATGAAATAAAATGGAAATGGCATTGATTTTAGTAAATGATAATTTACTTAATCTGAAAACGATAAATGATAATTACTTGATTTTTAAAATGGTAAATAAAATGGTTTAAACACACCTCTCTAAATGACATCATAAGGGAAGTCCGCGCGTGAGGTGAAGCCCCTCGGCTAATGAATGCAGGGTGGATATAGTCCTAGGCAATGTGAGTGCTTATTGTTGTATATTTTTCTGCGATGGGTAGGAGATTCCGGGTGTGGTCTTGACTACCCCGCAGGCACATGGCCGCTTCCCGATGTCTTGTGATATAGGTGCCCAGGTTGTCTTATGATAGGCCCTGGAAGATGATGGTCATTTAGGGGCGCGCACAGTGGGGAAACCCGGACGGGCGGTCTTAGAATTCGTTATATGTATATAAATATAACAGTTCATAATCAAGTGGGACTTGATGTATTTGATATGCCACAAAGAGCATGATGTAGTGCCACAAAGAGCACATATAAATGCCACAAAGAGCATTTGAAAATGATTATTTTCCTGATAAGGAAAGGATTCTTACAAAATGTAAAAGTGAGATAAAAATGCCATAAAGAGCATAACATGGTGATTTTACATATATTTCCTGTTAAGGAAAAAGATATATGAGATAATTGGCCCCCATGATAAGTTTTCAGATCAATGTTATTTCTTTTATCTTCCTGCTTAGTTATGTTTTAAATTGTGTAGTTAGATAGTTATATCTCTCATCATGATTCATCATTCATAATTGTCATACTCTTTATTCATCTGGTAATCATATAGAACCGGGCCCTGGCCCGTTTACATTTCTTGTTGCATATGCACCTTGTCTCCGCTCAGGTACTCCGCCGCAAGGATGCCTGATTTGAATTCCTATTCCGATGTCCTCGGCGAGCTGTGATGCATTGTGGGTATCACGGGATACATTTGGTATAGACGTTTTCATTTTTTATTCTAGTTAAGATCAAGTCTTTTATTCGGGTGAGAGGCCCAAGCTTTTGTAAATGTCTAATGAAATGTATTATATAAATTAATAAGTTTGTTTTAAATGCTGTTATAAAGATTGTGACCGGTAGCATATTCGACCCTTTTATGGTATTCTAGTGGTATTATTTTTATATGTCTTGGGGTTTACCCTATCTTTTCAGGAATCGGGTTGTTTGTTTTCTTTTATTTACTTTAAATTCAAAATTTTTGGCGACCCGTTTTCTGAAATATTGGGTGGTTATCTTGGATACTCTGTATTTTTATTGTGATGCTGAGAATGATTCCATCTATGATTCCGTTATAATGGAGTATTGGGCTGGCCACCCCTTATTTTGGTGAGCGAGTTGTCACAGATGGTATCAGAGCATCAGGTTCTAGAGTCCTTAGGAACCTGTGTGGACGCGTTAAGTTTTCAGCGTTGCTTTTTATTTGACATAAAGCCTTAGGATTAAGATCGTTGATTTCTCTAGTGAGATCTCGGTCTTCTGCCATGAGGTATAACTTATAGAATCTTGTGCGCATTCGTGTGAGAATAATAGGTCGATTGATGAAGGGCGTTATGGGGAGGATTTTTGAGAACTGTAAATTGTAGTCGGGGATGAGGACCGCTTTGGAGGTCGCTCCCTTTTTGGTAGCATTTCCTTGTCTTGCTACTATGGATACTAATTTCAGTTGATGTAGTTTTCTCAAGTACCTCGAGAAGTAGAAAGTGGTACTAAGCTTGAGAATTCAAGCGATGTTAAATTGAAGTGGAGAAGTGCCCTGAAGTAGAATGGAGGAAAATCCTTTGCCCGTAGGAGTAGTGCTGGGATTGTGAAAATGTGGTCACCATATTCGCGGGTACCGGAAGTTTGGCCCATAGAGAAGCCCGATTGATACTTGCAATGGCGAGTTTCTCTGGGATAACTGGACTAAGGAGAGGGTGGATTCTCGAATGTTCACAAAATGTTCGGTTAAAGACCGATGGTGAATAAGGTGTTGTACGGTTAGGGAGACGAGATCGTGCATCAGGAAATGATAGGCTCCAGAATAGGTGTCGTTAACACTTCTGATGGAGTAAGAATCATGAAACCCCATTGGTGGACATCCGCCTGGGGAGGTTTCATTGAACTGGGGAAGAGGAGGCCAAGAGCGTGTTCTCTTTTACTGAGAGAGTAAGAGGGACTGCGTGGGCAATTATTGTCAGCCAGAGTCGGAATAATGGCTATGATGTGGAGTGTAGAACCACTCATTTTAAACTTCGTTGAGTGGAGAATGTGGGCAAGAGTAAAGTGCCTGGTTGGGGAGTTTTGGAAATAATGTTGGTTCGCCTAAGGCTCGAATATAGAGTCTAAGAACCATTAGTATTGACCCGGAGTGCTTGGCAAACTGCTGGTGGGAATTCCACCTTATTAGTGGGTGATGTATTCCTTAGGATAAGATAGCGTAGTATTGCGTTTACTGTAGATTCGGGTGTGTATATTGAGCTTGTAGTAATATTTACGCTATTATAGGAGGGTAAGTATATGACTTCCGTGGTATGGAAGTTTCATCTTTTCTTCACTCGTTATGAAGCGAGTGACGATATTTTAAATGTATATGTGTCATATGTGTTACCTGGTTTGAGTGTTTTATTGCTTGTTTGCATTGTATGTGGATGTTATGACTTATCTCCACGACCAACAAAGTTAAGTAGTAATGCATAGGAGGGGTTCCTTGTTTGGATTTCGCTTTTGCGGGACGCTCCACGCGTGAACCTTAACGACGTTGGGAGTGGAGAGATGCCATTTTTCCTTTCTCTTATTTTATGTATAGAATGCGAGTAAAGATATTTTGGTTAGTTTGGAGTGATAGCATGCAACTAAAATTGCGAGGCTATCACACTTCTAGTTCAAAATGGAACTAGTTATTCTATAATTTCTCTCCTGGATACAGGTTGAGACTTTATAGAGGTGGATTGAGGTAGGTAGGAGATTTTTGTTATTCGTTTAGTTATCTTGTGTGAGTGTTTGATTGTTTGTCTATCTAGTTTATGCATGTTACGCTTATCTCCATGATCAACTAGTTAAGTAGGCATGTGTCGGAGGGGTTCCTTGTTTGGATTTTGCTTCGGCGAGACACTACGCCGCATGAACACTTAACGATGTTGTGATTGGAGAGATGCTATCCTTTTCTTTCTCTTTTACTTTATTTATTTTGTTGTTTGAAGAGGGATTGGATGCTTAGCCGAGAATCACGTAGAAGAGTGATTAAGGGCTATTAAAGTGCATGATAGAAGCACTGTATATAGTTCTCTCCTCTGATCGATGTGAGGGAGACTGTGATACGAAGTCGGATTAAGACTTCGGGATTGTGCCTTGATAAGAAGGCCATGTTTTATAAGGGGGATATGTATCTGAAAGACTTAAGAGGAAGTGAATGTCTTATCAGTTAAGATCTTTAAAAGATGCTATGGTAAGTAGAATTGTACCGATCCCGATCATGTGTCTTAGACCGTCACATCTTAATGACTGACGATGCGAGGTAGTAGTGTAATGGGAGGGTTCCTTGTTTGGATTTCGCTTCGGCGAGACGTCCCACGCATGAACCCGAGCGAATGTCGGAAGTTGAGTAAGGTCTTGGGCACTAGGGATATATTTAGTATTATATGCTTACGATTTAGGTAGGATATATATAGATAGACCTTAGGATTTTTAGGATGTAAGACCTTGAGGGTAGGTGGCGTTAGTTTAGGATGGTTGTTAGGAGTTGACCACAAATAAGTTGTGGGTTAACTCTATAAGGGATTTGATCCCTATGGACGAGATTTATGGGGTCTCTAGAGGTTTGGTAGGTTCGGCCGAAGGAGATGAGGCCTTTCTTAGAAATAATGTTACGTTGGTAACTTCACTTCCGGAGAGTTAATAAGGACGGGTGGACCCTCACTCCTGAGCCCATGACAATAAGCTCGAGAGTGAGTTTAATGAGTAAGTTCCTGCCAGGATTGGGGAGTAAAAGTACTGGAGCGTAGACCCATTATTCATGCGTCTCACAAGCTTAAACTTGTGGGAAGTAATATCCCATGCTTGAATTAAAATTCATTGTGGTAGTGATCACCTTAAATAGATAAGGCACTACTTCCTGGGAAGGAAATTTGGTTCTTCTCATAAGTAACAAGTTGTTGCAATACGTTGTGGGAGGAATCGAGTTGGTGCTTGGAGTTCAGAAGAACTAATGATTAGATATTTTCTCATTCGCTAAGGGAATGCGATTGGGGTAGTGGATGTGTCGAGTAGAGAACTCGTCAGAGATGATGGTAATGGCATGGAAGGCCAAGTAGAATGAGCATGACTAGGAAGACTCGGTAGTAAGAGCATTTATGTCTGTGATTGACCATTTCACCTACCCGTGTAAAGAGAGTAGTAGTGGAACGAAGAAGGGTATTCATAGACGTTCGCATTGCACTGCCGGCATCGAACTAGTCATGATCCCATTTGAGAAAATTTTTTATCTTCGACCAAATCGTTGCATTTTCGGCCATTATGGACGGACTATATGTAGAAGAGTACGCCCCATTCTCGATGGAGGAATGGTAGAACCGTAGGAGGTACTTATTAAAATTGAGTGGGCCAAGACTAGATATTCGTGTCGGAGGTTTAGTAAAAGTTTTCGTGAAGTAATGGGAACCATATGGAAATGGCGTATATCCTACCACTCTAAAGTGGATGGATGAATGGGAGGAAATTGACTTATGGACGAAAGGCATATCACGAACGGGCGCCTTAGTATACATAGTAGATGGGAGCAGTAATTGTATGGATAGAGATTCCCATGCAACCATTAGGTTTTGGAGTGGTCTTATGGATCATTTCCTAAGGCATGGTATCGTGAGTGGCCTAGCGTGGTCGGTTGAGTAATTCGTATACTCGTTGGATGGAACCAATGGGTAATATGTTCCTTGGACTTGGAGTGGTCTCGGAACATTTCTTTAGAGATTTGGCTTTTAATCCATACACCTTGATGAGATACGTCAATACGAGGAAAGTTGTGTAGCGTTGGGGTTAAGCCACTTAGAGTCGGTATGGGTGCCCTGAGGTGAGATGTAGCATAATTTTGAAGATTAGGCTAATTGTGCCGAGTCATATGGGCTTCGTCTTCCGCCGTAGGAAGCTAGAATCGATAGTTAGTGAAGTGCGCCTTGTGCTATTAGAGCACAAATGATAATTGACTGAGATCGATAGGGTCGACCTTAGTCTAAGTCCATTAGGGACGTTGTAATAACGAGGAGTTTGTTTAGGATGGTAGAATCCTAGTTTAGAGTAGTATACCCTTATCAGATTTGGGTATGCCCGAATTTTGGGGGCAAAATTCCCTCTTAAGGGGGGAGTATGTAACAACCCTCGATTCTGGGAGGCTCATTTTATATTAATTTTACCGCATAAGGTAATTATATAAAATGTGGGGACTGGAGTAAATATTAATGTAATGAGATAAAAGTTAATATTTACTGTGATGTTGTATATTTACCGATTATGTAGGTAAATATCTTCATGTGATATGATTTTTTAGTGTCATGTATTTTAAATGGAATTTTGGTTTAAATGATATTGGAACTCGAAATAATTTATAAAATTTCCGGATGCCAGTTTAGAGGGTGTAGTTAGTCTCGGAAGGTGCGAGACAGTCAAAATAAGTGCCATATTGTATTTTTGTATTCCAGGCACTTTTACCTGGTTTTAGCTTATATGCGTATTTGTGAGTCATTTTAATGTGGTTTTAACCACTTAAGTTGGGAGAATTAGGTTAAGCCACGATTTTGGTCTTGCCCCTTATTTCATTCCCTCATTTTATGTCTTGAAACATAGAGAGAAAAGGAGAGAAAGAAAGAGGAAGAAAAATGGAGAAATGAGAGAGAGATTGAAGATGGAGGATTTGGGATTGATTCTTCTCCAACTTAATCTGAGATATCAACCCTAAGGCAAGTTTTCTACTTGCTAATATGTGATTTAAGTTGAATAATTTGTATGATATTGATGTATATTCATTTTGAGATCAAAAATGGAATTTATGGGAACTAAACCCTAATCTTAGTTTTGATGATAAAATTTTGGATTATAATGATTAATAATCATGTAGGATGATATTGGATAGATTAAGGATGTTAGATAGGAATAAAAATGGAAGAGATTTGGGTTTGGAGAAAATCTAGGGTTTATAACCCGTAAGCCATTCTTGACCAAATCGCAGGGGCTAATCGATTCGGCCCTAGGGCGAATCGATTCGCTAAGGGGTCATCCTACAGGTCTGCAAACCCGAATCGATTCGGGTTAAGGCCGAATCGATTCGGCTGATGTAGAATGTTAAGGTTGTCATCCGAATCGATTCTCTTTTGGGCGAATCGATTCGGCCCTTGGGCAAATCGATTCGGCCCTTGGGCGAATCGATTCGAAATCAGGCTGTTTTTGAGTGGTTTTTCTAACTCTATTTTTATCCATTTTTCTTTAAGTCTAGGGCCTAGGAACCTTCTTTAATGAAGTAAACTAAGTTTCCTAGAGTTGTAATTGAGTTAGTTACTTTCCTTACACTACGAATGGGTTATGTGGGGACTTTTACGGGGTTATGCCTATTGATGATTAGGGCATCTTTTCATCTAGACAATTACTATAAAAGTAAGAGTTATAATATTGTGTTCGGGAGACTTTAGGAGCTCATTTGAGCTATATTAGTCCCAATGGTTTATATTACCACCATAAAAGTGTGTTGGGCGAATAAATTGGAAGTTCATTCATTTCTTTGAAAGATGATAATCTTGGGGTTTTAAAATAACACCATAAAATGCTTGGGGATGATGAAGAGTTTATTTACTCTTTTGATGTTGTAGTGTCGATATAAGTTATCGTATGGCTCCGGATAATAAGTTATATTAGTTACAAAATGTAAATGGTAATGGTTTCTGATAAAACATGACATATACAAGGAAATGAAATGAAATGGAAATGGCATTGATTTTAGTAAATGATAATTTACTTAATCTGAAAACGATAAATGATAATTACTTGATTTTTAAAATGGTAAATAAAATGGTTTAAACACACCTCTCTAAATGACATCATAAGGGAAGTCCGCGCGTGAGGTGAAGCCCCCGGGCTAATGAATGCAGGGTGGATATAGTCCTAGGCCATGTGAGTGCTTATTGTTGTATATTTTTCTGTGATGGGTATGAGATTCCGGGTGTGGTCTTGACTACCCCGCAGGCACATGGCCGCTTCCCGACGTCTTGCGATATAGGTGCCCAGGTTGTCTTATGATAGGCCCTGGAAGATGATGGTCATTTAGGGGCGCGCACAGTGGGGAAACCCGGACGGGCGGTCTTAGAATTCGTTATATGTATATAAATATAACAGTTCATAATCAAGTGGGACTTGATGTATTTGATATGCCATAAAGAGAATGATGTAGTGCCACAAAGAGCACATATAAATGCCACAAAGAGCATTTGAAAATGATTGTTTTCCTGATAAGGAAAGGATTTTTACAAAATGTAAAAGTGAGATAAAAATGCCATAAAGAGCATAACATTGAGATTTTACATATATTTCCTGTTAAGGAAAAAGATATATGAGATAATTGGCCCCCATGATAAGTTTTCAGATCAATGTTATTTGTTTTATCTTCCTTCTTAGTTATGTTTTAAATTGTGTAGTTAGATAGTTATATCTCTCATCATGATTCATCATTCATAATTGTCATACTCTTTATTCATCTGGTAATCATATAGAACCGGGCCCTGACCCGTTTACATTTCTTGTTGCATATGCACCTTGTCTCCGCTCAGGTACTCCGCCGCAAGGATGCCTGATTTGAATTCCTATTCCGATGTCCTCGGCGAGCTGTGATGCATTGTGGGTATCATGGGATACATTTGGTATAGACGTTTTCATTTTTTATTCTAGTTAAGATTAAGTCTTTTATTCGCGCGAGAGGCCCAAGCTTTTGTAAATGTCTAATGAAATGTATTATATAAATTAATAAGTTTGTTTTAAATGCTGTTATAAAGATTGTGACCGGTAGCATATTCGGCCCTTTTATGGTATTCTAGGGGTATTATTTTTATATGTCTATGGGTTTCCCCTATCTTTTTAGGAACCGGGTTGTTTGTTTTCTTTTATTTACTTTAAATTCAAAATTTTTGGCGACCCGTTTTCTGAAATATTGGGTGGTTATCCTGGATACTCTATATTTTTATTGTCATGCTGAGAATGATTCCATTTATGATTCCGTTATATTGGAGTATTGGGATGGCCACCCCTTATTTTGGTGAGCGGGTTGTCACAGATGGTATTAGAGCATCAGGTTCTAGAGTCCTTAGGAACCTGTGTGGACGCGTTAAGTTTTGAGCGTTGCTTTTGATTTGACATAAAGCCTTAGGATTAAGATCGTTCATTTCTCTAGTGAGATCTTGCTCTTCTGCCATGAGGTAGAACTTGTAGAATCTTGTGCGCATTCGTGTGAGAAAAATAGGTCGATTGAGAACAAACTCACCCATCGACTAAAGCGCACACCTAAACCTATGGATTCGAACCTTAATTAAGGAACGCAACACCTTCTAGGGATAACCCAATTAATCTACACATAAACTACACCCGCGTAACCCACTAACTCAAGTAGAACCCAAAATCTTCTTATTCTATCATACCCTAGGTTTACACTCAAGCTTATATATTAACATAATAATGTATACGTACCCACTTATACCTTACTAGAGTCCATCTGATTCTAATAATTAACTTAAAAAAGTCCATATTAACATAATAGGCACACAATAACTTCATATTCTTATAAAACATTCTTTCTCCCTTCAACATATAGCCGAGCACCAAGGCCTAAACTACTCCCCACTCCCAACATTGCACTCCGTTTCGTGCGTGGGACGTCTCGCAAAGCGAAATCCAAACAAGTAGCCCCCCGATACACTACTCCTTAACGATGTTGATTGTCGGGATCCATTATGACCTCAACACACATCCTATAATCTCAATTACTTATTTTGATTACCATCTCTAAGTACACAAGTAGGATCTCTCCTAAAATATTTGAGGTCTATATAACAACCTTAGTCACTAAGTGCGATCGTTTAACCCTAACAAGCTAGTACACTTAATCACACAAAATGTACGTCTTAAACTACTCATATCACATTCACCTATCGGATATATATATATCATTTCTCTAGATATATAATACAATTATACAATCCTATAACCATGTACACATACCACACATAATGCGCACTTTGAAACACTCACGACATATACGGTTATAGGTCATAAAAAAAATACATCACAATGCTATCATCTTCCAGCAATTACTCACTTTATCCCGGGTAACCATATATCGGACTATTATCACACTTCCATGGTAATAAAATAAATCACAACGCATGGGAAGTGGTCATAGTTCCTAACCGAAAAGTGAGAACAAATCATACCCAAGACTTCCCACCCCCAAATAAAATCACACAAATAATAATGGGCGACTATGACCTGGGGACTATACGCACCCTGTTCCTCAAGCCAGGGGCCTCACCCACATCGCACAACCTCCCATGATAGCATGTGCTAGGTATGCTCACACAATAAGTATATATATTATTCACACTACAAATATATACACACAATCACATCTTATGTATAAATCATCACAAAAGGAATATACATTCTCCCCATATAACCACACATTTATATATATAGATATATATATAAATATAAAGATGAATTCTTTTCCATTATACATAAGGATTGGAGATAGTATATATATATATATATATATATATGAACTATCTCCAATCCTTATGTATAAAGGAAAAGAATTCAGCTTTATATTTATATAACCCTCATTCTCTCACCAGTTATATCCAAATGTATACCGATATACAATAATTATATCGGCTATAAGTATGCACAAAACTATCAGTCGGTAAACCACAATCTCAATCCTACCTTCCTTTTATGATCCCATCATGCATTGGGATATCCATCATTAATCTCACACAGCTATTAAATGACTATCCCGACTATAAGTATGCTCACAACTAGTGGTCGGCGATACATTAAATCACTCTTATTTTAGGTTATGGCTCAATGGCTCAATATGAACCTTTAACATTATTCCATTGATGATCAACTTCCTATGTTTAACGTCACTAAGGATACACTACCTCTCTCTCATTGGTCTCCCCCAATAAAATATAGATAAAGTCCTATCGCTAGAATGATTCGACACAAAAGTCGGCATACAAATTTCACGTCATAACCTTCACAACTTCCTCGAAGAATCCTCAACCTTACATCATAGATTAACTCACCTCTAATCTCTAAATAGGGCCCCCATCCCTAATGAAATTCCCCAGTACATCGATGCAACAAACTCCAATATATATATATATATATATATATATGTAAGTTCTGAAACTAGTTTGATACGTCTCCACGATCATATCATGTGAGAAACTCCAAATAAATCTCCAAAATGTACTGGTTGTACCATAATAGGATGTTCCAAATCGAGAAACCCGATCGAATTGGAGTAAAACTCATTCTATAAAAATCTAGCAAAACAGCCTTGTTTCCGAATTGATTCGGTCTGGTCTGAATCAATTCGGTCTCAAGGGCGAATCGATTCGTCCCTTATGCGAATCGATTCGGTCCCAAGGACCTGTGAGTCTGTCTTAAGCCGAATCGATTCAGTTTGGGTCCGAATCGATTCGGTCACATAGACCTGTATGTTTGCAACATTCCGAATCGATTCAGAAGGGGGGCGAATCGATTCGGCCTGTTCAACAGGCTTCGAAATGGTCATTTTCTCCAAAACCTAAATTTCCAAAACTCAAATTTATCCACTTCCAACCATTAATCTTCCACACAAATACGTTTCTAACATCAAAATCCATATACAAATCAACCCCACTTATTATACAACCTTAAATCCATATCTAAGCATCAAATCCAAGATTTAACCCACAAAATCTAGGTTTTAATATTTATACCCAAAATCCATACTCTTATCCACAATTCATGAAATCAAATACACATATGAATTATTTAGCAAGATTAAACACTTGCGTCGAAGTTGTAGAGGTTGAATCGCCATCGAGATAACGTATTGATCGAAAATATCCAAGCTTTCTCCTCTCTCTTCTTCATTTCTTCTTCTCTCTCTCTCCCTAGCTCTCTGTCTCGTTCTCACAAATGAGATTGGCTGATTTCGTAAGACTCTTAAGACTTTAAATCCCAAATCCCAATTTTAAATGATAATATACACTTTAAATGACTCATTTACTCCAATTCGAGTCAAACTAACTTAGTTTATTCTGAAACCGAAATAAATCCCAAGGACAGTCATTTTGACTATCTCGACCCATCCGAAATCAACCACACACTCAGAATCATCATCCGAAATACTTTGTAACAACTTCAAATTTTGACCCCATTCCCCAAAATTAAAATCCTCCAATTTAAATAAATTAAATTCTCAGTCCCAAAAATTTTGGGGTATTACAATGTGTGGGGGGAGTGTTAGGTGGGGTATATGTGTTGAGATTTTTTGCCCTTAGTTGCTTACCGTGTTGTGGCTATTGTTGTCATTGTTTTTTAGTTAATTTTTATATTTATACAAGTCGATTTTCATGAATAAACAAAGGAGATTTTATCGAAATTTTTTAAAAATATAAATTGTTTTAAAGGTAACTAATATGAAGATATACAAGTATTGTAATGTTTTTAAAGATTTTCATTTATAGGAACTATTAAAAAAGATTATTTTTTTTGTTTAAGCAAACTCAGACTAAATAAATTTTATTATAGGTGGAAACCTTTTTGTGGACAAGGTAGGCCATTGAAGTCATTTTGTTGGAGGTCGTGGGCTTCAAATTTGTGGGCTTACTTTTCTTACATCATTTTATGTTAGGAGTATATGGGCTTTATTTTTTTTTCTAATGAGACAAGTGAAATTGTGTAGAGATATTTCGGTTGGTGGACATAATGGTGCAATTGGTGTTTGTGTAGAGAGATTTTAATTATATAAGCTCTAATTATAGCTGAATGGAAAATTGTATGTTATATATGTTGAAATGGGATGCTAAATATATCACATATTTTTTAAGAGGTTCTGTTTACAATTATGTAGAATATATTATGGAATGGATTATATTGTAATTTTGGTGCCAAAAATATTAAAGATTGCTTATTTGTCATCTTAAAAGTGTCCTACAAACAAGGACCTTTTGAAATGACTAAGTTACTATCTCAAAAAACCATTTTTAATGGTTATTATTGTCATAAAAAATAGGACTAAGAGATGGTTTTATTGCTGTCTCAAAAGGGTTCTATAAGCAATGACTATTGATACCAAAAATTATTCACCGATGTGGACCAATCAGAAGTGAGAATTTGTCCTCCTATGTGGCCAAATTTCTAATTAGCAGACAATAGCTCGGAAGGCACGCCGACCAACATAAAGAATATCGATTGTCAATACTAATGAAGCGTGTTACCATACCAAGGGTCTTACCATACGTGGTTCATACAACCAATTGTTATATTGATTATGTATAGGTGTAAATGCTTAAATTTATAAAGGCATTCCATCCGTTAATATTCCAACCCTTAATCTTTGGGTCATTATAAATACATTATATCCCCTTCGTCAAGGGAAAGTTAGCGGATTCTAGGATATTCTTATTAACAAGATCGCCTAGCTTTCTGTAACCTTTTAAATCAATACTACAACAGAGGATGTAGGCTTTCTTAAGCAGCTGAACGACTTTAAAAACATTGTGTCTCTCTTTTATTTAGAATTACAATTATATATATTTTATCTGTGATTATAAAATTTGATCAAGTCCAATTTTTTACATCAACAGATTGGCATCGTCTGTGGGAACATGTGTCTAATCGCTGTTCTCAATCTTATTCAAGGAAAAATGAATGATGCAGAGCCCAATGCCATAAATGAAGGCAACCCACCTAATCCATCACCTTTTGTCTGTAGCAGCCAACCTAAATGGGATCCTAGCCAGTATTTCCAAAGGTCAAGATGCTATGAAGGAAACAGTGAGATAATTGGCTCAGTTGTTACCAGCAAGATCTCCATCCCTATCAAGATAGCAAGCAATTCTACCACCACAGAGAAAAATGATACCTCCACCTCTGAGGCATAGACAACGTAGATATTCCAAAACATCTCATGATAGGACTTACCACCCAGGAATAATCTCTTCAATGAGAGCGTCATAGTCTTATGATGATCATTTTTTCTCTCCTGAAAGTCCAAGCATCCTGGAAAGATTGATTCAAGCTTCACCTTTTAATCGATTGAGACCCCGAGAAAATAGAAACCCTCCTAGAGCTTTGTCTAGGAAAATTAAACATTTGGACGACTAATGTGAGGCCTCAATCCGAATAGGATCAAGCAACCGACGATCTGTACGCGCCTACCAAACTTCTCAGGAAGAGAGTTTAGCGCATACATGTAGTCAGGACAGTCGAGTTATTTCACATAAATCTGATGTAGGATTGGATAGGATCCATCCAGCGATTGGAAGATTGTCTAGGAGAAATGGCAAAAGCGAAGGATCCTTTACAACAAAGTTTTGTTAAAGTATCCCATTTTATTCAAGAAATTATGGATTTTTCTACTCCATCTAAGTTTAAAGCCACCATGGTTACCTCCAAATATAATGGGAAAACAGATCCAGCTCTACACATTGAACAATAGTAAGTTGTCACTGATATTTATTCGGTCCCCGATGAGATGAGGCGTAGAGTATTCCTAATAACCATTACAGCTTCTTATCAGATATGGTATAATAACTTTCCCCAAGGACAAATTACCAACTTCAACTAGCTTGCCGAGCTGTTTATTTGCAATTTCTATTTTAGGGCCAAGCCAAAAAAGAGAGTAGCCCATCTCTTGAGTGTAAGGCAGCAAGTAGGGGAAACGACCAAGGAGTACATCACTTGTTTCAATAATGAGAAATTGGAAGTGGTAGATTATAAGGAAAAAATAGCCATCACTGCTCTCATGATTGAGTTACTTCCTAAGAAATTGTTCTATACTCTGGCCAAAGATCCTCCTAAAACCATCATCAAGCTTATAGCTAAGTCGGGAAAAATAATGAACATCGAGGAAGCAATGACTGGAAAGAAGAGTCCATCAACAAAGAATGAGAAGAAAGATGAAAAGCAGCAGAAGGAGCCGAAGCTAAAGAAAGAGGATAAGCTCAAAAAATATTGAACCTACACTCCATTGAGTGTTAGCATTCACCATATCCATGAGGATATTAAAAACAATAAGGGTTTGCGATGGCCTGGAAGGTTGAAAGAACCTCTTAATAAGAAGGATAGATTACAATATTTATAATTCCATAAAGATCATGTTCTTACAACAAATAACCGCATCGCTTTGCAAAATGAGATAGAATCTCTCATCCGTGGAGGAAAACTCAATAAATTTATTCATCGAAGTGAAAGTAAAAAAGCAAGAGGAAGGTCAAATTATTCATGGAAGCCCAGAGATGACATGAAGAGAATCCATGAAGATGATTATGAGTATGATCCAGATCTATCAGAGAAGCCTAAGCAGGCAGAACATGAGGTATCTATGATCAATTTTGGTTCATTTGATTGTTATGTCATTACACATGGCAATACAGGAAGAGGAGATCACACTACTAAAAAAAAATCTTGCTTGAATAAAGTCGAGGCCTGATTTTATAGCAGAGAATTAATCTAAATGAAGATGATCGACATAGGAAGGTCAACAAATACAAACTGGTGATCAAATTTTCAAAGAATGATCTCTCTAGGGTACTTTATCCCCATGATGACCCATTGGTTGTCAAATTCAGGATCCAAGATATTGCCATCGCTAGAATTTTGATTGATAATGGAAGCTCGGTAGATATTATTTTTTACCCTTTCTTTCAAAATTTGGATTTGAAGCTTAGCCAATTGGAACCTTACCACCGGCCATTAATAGGATTTTCTGGTGAAAAAGTTTACCCTCTTGGGACCGTCAAGATAGAAGTGTTGTCTGACAAATCGCACGAAGAAAAAACTCTATTTTGTGATGGATTAAAATGTTAAATCTTCCTATAACGTGATCCTTCGCAGGGTAGGATTAAAGAAGTTTGAAGTTATACCATCAACAGTTCATCAATGCTTGAATTTTCTAACTCATTTTGGTGTAGGTGTCGTAAAAAGCAATCAAAAGGTGGCCAGAGAATGTTACCACTCCTCAGCCGAGCAAGATTTGATCGAATTAAAGAAGAAGACTACCACCTATCACATGGATACTGCTGAGCCCAAAAGTGCATCTGAAGTTGAAACTTTAGATCCACGATATGAGACATAATTAGTCAAGGGAAAGATTGTGGAAGCTACTGAAAGTATTATCCTGGATAATGACAAACTAGAAACAACTACATAGATCGGTTCATACTCGATCTAGTCCTTAAACATGAATTGATTATGTTTCTGAGGCAATGGAGAAACGTATTTGCTTGGAACCATAAGGATATGCTTGGTATTGATCCCAACTTCCTTTGTTATGAGCTTAATATCAATAAGGAAGCCAAGCTGATCAAGTAGAGACGAAGGGTTTTTATCCCGAGAAGAATTAAGATATCCAAGAAGAGGTCGAGAAACTTTAAAAAGTCCAATTTATTGAAGATGTGAAGTATCCATCCTATTTGGAAAATGTTTTAATGGTAAATAAGAAGAATGGTAAATGGAGAATGTGCATGGATTTCACTAATTTAAATAAATCTTACCCAAAAGACAATTTCCCCTTGCCTGGAATTGATCAATAAATGGATGCTTATTCTGGGTACAACTACATAAAAATAAAACCTAAAGATAGGGAAAGTACAACCTTTATCACCAATCGAGGAACTTATTGCGACAATGTAATGCCCTTTGGGCTAAAAAATGAAGGAGCAATAATCAGTTGGAAAAACATTAGATTAAGCTGAATTCGACCAAGTGTGTGTTCGGAGTCCAGGAAGGAATGTTACTCAGCTTCATAGTAAATCAACGGGGCATTGAAGCTAATCCAGGAAAAATCAAAGCTTTAATCAAAATGCAGCCACTAGCTTGCAAGAAAGATGCACAAAGGCTCACTGGAAGAGTAGCAACTTTAAATAGATTTGTTTCCCGAGCAACAGACAAATGCTTACCATTTTTTAAAGTGTTAAGAAAGACTTTCCAGTGGAATGAAAAATGTGAAGAATCATTCCAGGAGTTAAAAAATTATCTAGGATCACCTCCTTTATTATCTCGATCAGTTTCGGGAAAGAAATTATATTTGTACCTAGTTGTTTCTGAATCTGTGATTTGATCAACTTTGGTTATATTGGACGATGGGATCCAAATATCATCTCATTATGCCAAAAAAGAAATCAGGGGAGCCGAGATTAGTTGTCCACACTTGGAATAACTGGCTTTAGCAATTATTGAGGATTCTAGGCATATGAAACCTTATTTCCACGAACACACTATAGTGGTGTATACCGCAAGCACTCCACAAACCTGAGAAATTAGGAAGAGTAATGTACTAGGCAGTGGAGCTAGGAGAATATGACATTGTTTATGAACCACAATATTCATTAAAAGGCCAAGCTTTGATGGATTTTATCTCCGAATTCGCCTATCCAGAGATTCCTGGCCAATAAAACTTACCTGCCAAGTAGACTTCAAAAGAAGATAACTTAGTTGAAAAGCAAGTTGAAATCATTATCGATCAACTTGAGTCATTCAGAACTCGAGAACTGACCCAGAAATATGTATAGGAGAGAAAAAAATAATTCCATCATTGAATCTATAAGAAAAAAGATTCTTGTGGATATCATTCCGCTGGTCGGTCATTTCTCCAACAAATCAACACTTAGAGATATTACTGGCCCACTATGAGGGGAAATTTGTACATCCTTTTCAAGAAAGTGTGACAAATTCCATAAGTTCTCTACAATCCATAAAATGACCATTGCCGCTCTCACACCCATAACATCACCTTGGCCATTCGCTATTTGGGGAATTAACTTGGTCGGCCAACTGTCGATCACCATGGGAAGGTTCAAATATTTGGTCGTTGTTGTTGATTACATCACCAAATGGGTGGAGGCAAAACCATTGGTAGACATGATTTATTGGAAGGTGATGAGTTCGTTTGGAAGAATATCATATGCAGATATGGGCTACCACATGCCTTCATTAAGGATCATGGAACTCAATTCGATAATGATGTATTTGAAGCGTATGTCCACTCCAAGATCCTAAAGCTTCATTATGCATAAAGCCATCCTCAAAGTAAAGGTCAAACGTAAGTAACAAATAGGAATTTTCTCAATGGACTAAAGAAGAGTCTTGATACTGCTAAGGGCAGCTAAATTCATGAGCTACATTCTGTTCTTTGGGCTTACAGAACAATGCCGAGAATAACAACTAGAGAGACACCTTAAATGCTTGCTTTTGGGACTGAACCCATGGTACCAGTCGAGAGAGGCCTATCAACCTACAGGGTATTGAACATTGATTGTCCAACTAGTGATTTGATGCACCGACTAGATCTAGACATGTTGGAGGAAGTTTGAGAAGATGTTGCCTTGAGAAACGCTGCATACCAACAAAAAATTGCTCGTTTCTATAATAAAAGGTTAACCCAACCAACCTTAAAAAGGGTGATCATGTTCTTAGGAAGGCGATACAGAATAAAAACAAACTTGAGGCTAATTGGCATGGCCCATATCGCATTTCCACCATTATCCGAGCTGGAACCTATCGACTTGACACTTTGGAAAGGGAAGAATTCAAAAACCCCTGGAATGCCGAGCATCTCCAAAAGTATTATCAATGATTTAAGGGATTGCTACTATTGTATTTCTTTTGATTTTATGAGTCAGGATTCAATAAAATATTGATTGCAGTCCCTTTAATATTTTTTATTTTTTTCGGAGTATGGCTATATAACATCAGACAAAAACAAACAAAAACAACAAGTCAGAATGTCTGTTGATCAATAGTACATACATGCTGAATCATGACAAATTCAATAGTTTGAATCACAATATTTCTCTCTCAAATGTAAACTTCCTGTATGCCTTCGTATAAACAAGTCATGAAAAAGAAGTAAATATTACTTCATGTATGGATTTGTGTAAACAAGTCACAAACAAGAAGTCTTATCTGACCAAGTTGAATGAACACAATCCTAAAATGCTTATTCAGTAATAACGATTTACTTCCTGTTTGACTTCGTAAAAACAAATCACGAAAAATAAGTTATGCACTTCACGTATGATTTCATATAAACAAGTCAAGAATAAGAAGTGTAAAACTTCGTATATAACTAAAAAAGTTACAAAGAAGTTTTACCTGACTAAGTTAAATGCAAGAAGGCATGTAAATATTCCTAAAATACTGGGATATAAACATATATTCCTCAAACACTTGGTCACCACTGATAACTAATTCTAAATTTAGATTAATATATGTAAGTTCATTAGTGGAATCAATGTCATTACAATCACAACTTAGTTGACTGATTAAAATAATCATAAGTTAACAACATAAACATATGGATTTTCATTCATAAAAAATGTATTACTTTACAATGAATAATTGAATACATAAGAATTATTCAATAGGATGTTTTCCTTCAGTATTGGAGGTCGGCTGAGATGACTTTACTCTTTCCATTCTAACGGGAGGATCATCCAAAGTATAAGGACAATTTATGAAGTTAAAATCCCTTACCATTCTTCTGCTGCTGCTGCTCGGCACATTGATCACGTGAGGATGATGAAGAATCTCATGAATATCATGTAAACCATAGTCTCCTAAGTATTTAATGATTAGGCATCGAGGAATAGAATCAACAGGGATACATGAAGTGTCCAACTTAAAAGGGGATTATCACAATCCAAAAGACTAGGCTCATTCCAATACCACGGCTGGATATTATGATCATTCTTCAACAAAGTCAAATAATTAGTCCAACCCCATTTATATCCTTCACGATGGGACTGAGCAAGGTGATCATGTACATGACCAATAGCTTCATTATAGCCTTCCATCTACACCTCACTACACCAAAATGGTTAAATTAGCACCCTTACAGCGGCTAGCCTTGTCACGGTAATTGACCGTGACAAGACCATGACAACGTATTGTCATGGTTATTGACCATGACAAGACCGTGACAATGACACTTCTGTGATAATTTGTTCAGTAAAAAAACCCTACACTTTCTTTTTATCCCAACGTTTTTGGTTTTCCTTCTCTTTCTCTTTCTAAGCGATTTTGACCTCTCTCTCTAAGGTATGTTTTTTCCTCTCTTTCTCTTTCATTTCTATATGTGTGTGTATGTGTGTGTATATATGTGTGTGGTGGTGTGTGGTGGGGGGAGGGGGTGGTGGGGGTGGGGTGTGTGTGTACTGTGTGTGTGTACTATGTGTGTGTGTGTGCGTGTACATGTGCATGTGTGGTGGGGGGATGGGGAGGGATAGGTGGATAGGGAGGGGAGGGACAGGGTCCTGGGTGGGGGGAGGTGGTGGTGTGTGTGTGTGCAGGTGTGTGAGTGTGTGTGGTGGGTGAGGGGGGGTAGCGAGTGGTGGGGTGTAGGTGTGTGTAGGTGTGTGCGTGTGTGGGGGGGGAGGGGGCAGGGGGTGGGGTGATGGGTGTGGGTGTGTGTGGTGGGGGAGTGGGTGGGGTGTGTGTGGTGGTGTGTGTGTGTGTGTGGTGGGGGTGGGGTGGTGTGTGTGTGTGGTAAGGCAATCTCAACAATTGAAACGGACAAATTGATTTATAAAATATGTATTGCCCCTTTCATATGCAAGCATGATTTCCCCTCATTAACAGATAATTGTTGAGATTCGAAATAACTTTAATTGTATAGCTTTAATAAAATAAATTGTATAGCTTTAATTGTAACTTTAATTGTATAGTTTTATATGAAAGTAAATTAATAATTAGCAACCATTTCATATGAAAGTAGGATTGCTCCTCATTGTAAATTAGTAAATTAATAATTGTTATAATTTAATTGTTTGTTTCATTGATGAAATGAATTAATTGAGTAGATGAATTAGAAGGAGTACGGGATACACTTTTGTTGTTGACATTGCTGTTGGATTATAGTGGATCGATGTTGGGTTGGTTAGTTTTAAAAGTGGCATGACCACTGGATTGTTCTCCATATGGGGGTAGGATTTTTCAACTTTTTAAAAAAAAATTACTTTGTATCGCTCTTGAGTAGTGTGCGTGTGTGTGGGTAGTAGGGGTGGGGGTGGAGGTGGGGATGTTTCACTCTTGTACATATTATGAGCTAGATGCTGTTGTTTTGGAATTCAGAATTGAGGTGTGTGTGGTGGTGGGGGTGGTGGGGTTGGGGGAGGGGGGTGGGGGGGGCAATCTCAACAATTGTATAGCTTTAATTAATAAATTGTATAGCTTTAATTGTAACTTTAATCGTATAGTTTTATATGAAAGTAAATTAATAATTAGTGCCCATTTCATATGAAAGTAGGATTGCCCCTCATTGTAACTTAGTAAATTAATAATTGTTAGTTTAATTGACGAAATGAATTAATTGAGTAGATGAATTAGAAGGAGTACAGTATAAACATTTGTTGTTGACATTGCTGTTGGATTATAGTGGACCGATGTTGGGTTGGTTAGTTTTAAAAGTGGTATGACCACTGGATTATTGTCCATATGGGGGTGGGATTTTTCAACTTTTTTTGAAAATTACTTGAAATTAAATGAAACATACTTGAACTCACCCTTAGGAGGAAAAGGAGGAGTGGGGGGGGGGGGGGGTGGAGGGGGCAGCGTGTGTGTGTGTGTGTGTGTGCACGCGTATGTCTATGTGTGTGTAGTGTGCGTTTATGTGCGTGTTTGTGAGTAATGTCCCTTGTAAACAAATTGATTGGTTATTAAGTTTTTTAGTAAATTAATATATGATTGCCCCTCATTGTAAATTAGTAAATTAATATATGATTAATTATGGAAGTCGGATTGCCCCTCCTTGTAAATTACTAAATTAATAATTGTATACTTTAATTCTTAGGTTATTTGCATGTCTTCTTTTAATTCATTTTGATATGTACTAATAACATTTTTTTACAACAAATGTCTCCTTCAGGTATTAAGGCGAGGATGATGATGATTGTTATGATGATGTCGTCTGGGCTCGGTGGTAGCGGAGGCGACAAGGGATCCTCGGCCCCTAGGCTCCCCAAATATGGAAAATTGGGGATGGCCATCGAGAACAAGTCGGGGCTAATAGCGAGATCCCTCGAGCTAGTAAAGACGATCATCGGCCCGGGGTACATTAGTTGGAAGGAGGTGCCATATGAGCTCAAGTTACCTGTTTGGGTGGCACTACAGGTAATGTATTTATATTTATATTTATATTCATATGAATATTTCAATTTCAATTTCGATTTCAATTTCAATTTCAATTTCAATTTCAATTTCAATTTCAATTTCAATTTCAATTTATATTTATATTTATTTGCAACTAACATTGTATTTGTTGAACAGGAATAATTCATCATGGATCCAAAGCTACGCGATTCCGTCTTGGAGTAGTTAAGGGAGCAACACAAGACGTGGAAGAAAAATATGTGGACCCTGTACTTTGGGAAGACACGAGAGTCCATTATCCAAAGGCGTGAATCCGTCCCGTCGAAGGAGCCGATCTCATTGGCACAATGGCAAAAGTTCGTTGACAATGAGATTGGGGAGCGACAATTGGCATCTCGCCAATCAGGGAGGGAAAATCGGGCAAAAAAGACGGACGTGGACTACTCCGGCCGGATGTCTTACGCCGAGGTGGAGCATAGGATGATGGTAAGATTTAATTATTCTATAACTACAGAAATATATTATTCTGCATTATTTTACTTTGCGGGGCCGATACTAATTTTACTTTATTTTATTTCAGGTGACACGGAGTGGCCCTGGGGGTAGTTCACATAGGATCGATACTTATGTGGCTCTTCGAACGAAGAAGGGGAAGGACAAGAAGGTGTCCCCAAGCATCGCGGCCATGATTGTAATTAATCCGATAGTTTACTTTTTCTTAATTACATTATAATTTTTTAATTTACTTATTTTACTAATCATGTGCTTTTTGTCGTTTTAGGTAAAGCTTAAAGAAGTGCATGAGTCATAGTCTGATGCCGACAAGGCATCTTTGTCCACAGATGCACTCATTCCAGTGCTTGGCTCTGATCGCAAGGGGAGGACAACGGGGTGAGCTCGCGGGTGGAAAATCTAGGATCATCGGATTGGAGACGAGCGACACCGGGTTGGCTCGAATGATGGACTCGCATGACGCGAAGCTGTCCCGTTTGGAGGCGACGGTCCAAGATAAGTTCTCATTCATGAAGCGTTCATTGGTCGACAGAAAATGGAAGGTTAAAAGGAAGGAGAAGGTGGTGGGAGAGGGGTGCGGGAGGACGAGGATGTGTACCTCGCTGCTTCATCGCTGACATGTGCGGACTTTGATGATCCACTTCCTTATTTGGATCTCTTCGATCGATCGATGTCGACGCTTGGTTGGCTGAGCGTGTTTATACTGGACATATTTGATGGCTAGCGGATAGGGCGGGGGTTGAGGGACCCGAATATCATACAGGGTAGACTAGTTTATGGATGTGAGCTTTAAGACATCGAGTCCAGGGTGCTCATCACGCATGTGATACCCGGGAAGGAGAACTCCCCGTTGTGGTTGCGCGAACAATACGACACGATTTTTATCAGTGGGTGTGTCAATTATTATATCGTGTGGCCTGCTAACCTCCTCAAATTTAACCTTACCCAAGACATGTAGTGACATTATTTGAATTGAATTGTATTATTTTTTAGTTGGTACATTTGAATTATTTTTAAGTTGGTGCATTTGAATTATATTTGGATTATATCATGATGCATATTGTTTTTATTTTGAATGTATATTTGCATTATCTCTAGTTTATTTGGATATATGATGTCTGAACAGGTACAATGTTGCTATAACAGGTACAAATATACTGCTGGGCAGTGGCAGTGGCCATACTGCCCAACAAATTTTTTTCAATTCTGCCTAGAATTATCACGGTCATTGACCTTGATAATTTTTTATTAAATATCACGATTTTGTCACGATTATAAACCATGACAAAATTTGTCACGGTCAATGACCGTGAAACGACCGTGACAAAAAAAATTATCTCGCCCAGAATTGTCACCGTCATTGACCTTGACAAATTAAATGTAAGAACCCTCGATTTTGAGAACTTATTTTATATTAATTTACTGTGTGAAGTAATTAGATAAAATGTCAGAATATGAAGTAAATATTAATTGAAAGAGATAAAAGTTAATATTTACTAGATTGTTGCATATTTACTATATGTGTAAGTAAATATCATCATGTGGCGCTTTATGGTGTCATGTGCTTTAAAATAACATTTATGGTTTAAACTGAAATCGGAACCTGAAATGAGTTATAAAATTTCCAAATAATAATTTAGAGGGCGTAGTTAGTCCCGAAATGTGCGAGATAGTCAAAATAAGTTCCATATTGTGTTTTTATGTTTTGGGCACTTTTGACTGGTTATAGCTTAAATGTGTAGTTGCGAGTCATTTTAATGAAGTATTAACCATTTAAATTGAGAAATTAGAATTAAGACACGATTTAGTCTTGCCTTTCATATATTTCCCCTGATTGTGTATTTGCTAACCTAAAGAAAGAAAGAAAGAGAACTTGTGGGGAAAAGAGGACAAAGAAAGAAATTGAAGATTGGAGAGTTGGTCTTGCATTCATCTTCCAAGAATGTGAAATTCCAACCTCAAGGAAAGTTTTTTACTTGCTAATATGTGATCTAAGATGAATAATATGTATTGATTATTGTGGATTGATTCTGATTTAATAATTTTAGGGTTTTAAATGAAATTGTAGGTTTTGAACCCTTGAAAGTTGATTTGGATTTTATTTGTTTGTTGAAGTTTAGGCTTGTTGCAGTTATGTTGTTGATGTGGGTCATGGGAAAGGAGGCAAGAAAATGAGGTTAGTCTTTGGTTTTAGCTTTGTAGAAGAGAATGGACTTCTAGGTCTGCTAAGCGCGGTCGACCACGGTCCCAGGACCGGTCGACCGGGCCATCGAGGGAGAGCCCACAGCTTTCCCACATAAGTATAAATTTCGGTAGCGGTGGATCGCGGAACCCTGACCAGTCGACCGGCCCTGCTGAACTCAGCCTTCTGCTTTTCTTCTAAGACAAAATCTTAAGACGCGGTAGACCGCGGTCTCTTGACCGGTCGACTGGTCCTCTATTTTTCACCCATAAATCCTAAATGTCTTCTGGTATCTTTCTCTTAAGATAGGGACTTAGGAACCTTCTTGTATGAAGTAAACTTAGAGTCCTAGAGTCCTAGATGAGTTTGTTAACTACCCTACATTAGAAATGGTTTGAATGGAACTGGTTTCGGGGGTATACAAATTAATGTTAGGGCATCATCTTTCTTTAGTTAACTATTACGAGTCTAGGAGTTGTAAAGTCGTGTTTGGGAGACTTTAGAAGCTCAATTGAGTTATGATAGTCTTGATGGTTTATAATAACACCACGAAAGAATGTTTGGAGAATAAATTCAGAATTTAGAAGCTCATAATGATGATGTGAATTACGTATGGCTCCGGATAAAATATGTTGTATTTACTAAAATGTAAATGATTATGGTATCGGCAAATGAAAATGAAATGAAAAGTAAAAGTGAATATGGTAAATGCTAATTTACTAAAACACACCTCTCTAAATGCCATCATAAGGGAAGCTCGCACGTGAGGTGGATCCCCCTGGCTAATGAATGCAGGGTGGATATAGTCCTAGGCCATATGAGCGCTTATTTGTATATTTTCTGCGATGGTGAGGTAATTCCGAGTGTGGTTATGACTCTCTCGTAGGCTTATGGCCGCTTCTCGACGTCTTGAGTTGTAGGTGCCCAGGTTGTCTTGGTTGATAGGCCCTAGAAGATGATGGTCATTTAGGGGCGCGCACAGTGGGGAAACCCGGATGGGCAATCTTAGAATCGTTATATGTATATGAATATAACTATTCTTATTCAAGTGGGACTTAAATGTTGATAAATGCCATAAAGAGCATAATGAAATGCCATAAAGAGCATGTAACATTGATTATATTCCTGATAAGGAATGTAAAAATGAAATGAAACAGTGAAAGATGATGAAGGCTTTTAATTAATGGTACTCATTTATACTCTCTTGCATAACTAAATAAAATTTATAATCATTTACATTGTCTTAGTTTACACTTTGAGATTATGTTGATAGATTCTCCTCTTCATCATTCATGATTTACTGTTCATAACTGTCATTCTCTTCATTCATCTGGTGATCATATAAAACCCGGCCCTGACCCGTTCATATTTCTTGTTGTGCATGAATCTTGTATCCGCTCAGGTGCTCCGCCGCAAGGACGCCCGTACTGACTTTCCCATTCCGGTGAGTTTTGGGGAGCCGTGATACTTTACGGATATTACGGGATATTTTGTATAGACGCTTTTATTTTCATACTCTAGTTATGATCGGTTATTTACTCAGGCGTGTGGCCCAAGCTTTTGTATTTTTCTTATTGTAATGTATTATGCAACATTAACTATTGTATGTACCTGTTGACCGACCGCATACTCGGTCCTCTTATGGTATACTTGATGTGGACGTAATATATGTTCTTTTGGATTTCCCCTTTCTTTTCTAAATTGGGTTGTTTAAATTATTTCTTTAACTTATAAAACAAAATTTTTGGCAACCTGTTTCCTGAATTATTGGGTGGTTATCCCATATACTTATTATATTGTTGAGATGCTGAGAATGATTCCATCCATTATTCCTGTTATATTGGAGTATCGGGCTGACCACCGCCTATTTCGGTGAGCAGGTTGTCACAGATGATATTAGAGCATCAGGTTCTAGAGTCTTTAGGATCTAAGCGGACTTGTCACGTTCTTCCGTAGCGTTCTTTGATATAGAGCTTATTGTTAGGACTGCTTTGTTGCCTATGTATGCCATCTTCTGCCAAATAGATTGTTCTATGTAGTATTCTAACTCTATTGTTTCTTCATCTCAGATGCCACCAAAGAGAGGTCACCCCGCTAGAAGGAATAGAGCTGTAGAAGAGGAAGTAGGTCCTCCCCCGCCGCAACAGGGAGATATAAATGTGGCTGATGTAGCAAACATCGTTGCCCAAGCGGTTAATGCTGCTATGACCTCCATGGTTCAATAATTACCATAAGCTCAACAATAACGGGCTTAGGATGAACAAGCTCCTATGAGACCTTCTCCGTGGGAGATAGTTAGAGAGTCCTTTTTAAAGGGTCGTCCCTCAAAATTCCAAGGAGGTTTTGATGTGATAGTAGCTAATCAGTGGAAGAAGGATATGCAACGCCATCTGCGTATGGTGGAGTGTAGCGAGGAGAGGAAGAAAATCCTTTCTACTTTTAAACTCATTGGGGTTGCGTTACATTGGTGGGAGTCGATGACTATGCCAGAGCAGAGAGATACCATGGCTATCAATAATTTTTTAGTTATGTTCGATCGGAAGTATTTCCTTCCCGCAGTTCAAAGGGAGATGAGAAGGAAGCTTCAGGATGTGGTTCAAGGTGAGAGATCCGTTGTGGAATATGAAGAGGAGTTCAATCGGTTAGCAAGTTTTGTACCGGAAGAGGTGACTCCAGAAGAGAGGAAAATATCAAAGTTCATGGGGGGTTTAAACTAGAGGATCCGACAACATTTGTTGGTCAATCCAGCTTTGCAGACTTTTGGGGATGTGATGCATGCGACATTGCTTCATTGCCAAGAACATCGTTTGTATGTCCAGAGTAGCTAAAAGGCTATAGTAATGGGGAAAGCGGGAAAACCCATAGGCAATATGACAGGAGGAGGAGCATTTCCCTCGTCCCAATCTTTGAGAAACAAGCAGAAAGAGAGGGATTCCCAGCAAGGGGACTTGTCTAAAAGGCAACGTTTTGGTGGGTTTATTGCGGGTGGCAATAAAAATAGGCAAGGTCAAGGTGGACTACAACAGCAATAAACAGGTAAAGGTGGAAATGAAGGTAGAGTCCATCCGGGACAAGGCTTCGGGGAATTTAGAAATAATCGGGGCCGAAACCAAGAGAATCTGACGAATTGATGCTTTCAGTGTGGAGAGTCGGGCCATATCAAGAGGTTGTTTCCTCACTTGATTGGGAGACAGCTTCCTAGGATCCCACAGCAGCCACAAGCTCAATTACCACCACAGGCACCTAATCTAGTTGCCCCTCCACAGCAGGGTCAGCTACAGTATGGACATGTTTATCATATTCAATATGCTATGCTTCCTCCGGCTCCGCCGGCGCCACCAGCTATTGAGGGTAAGTTTTTCATTCAGGGGCACATGGGCCGCATGTTATTTCATACGGGTGAGACACACTCATTCATTTCTAGAAGTTTTTCTTAGACTACAGAGTTGATAAAATCTGCAGAGAGTACCTTCTCTAGTGTTGAATCTTCTATGGGTGATGGTTCACTCAGTTTCTTTATTTGTAAACCAATAGGAATAACTCTTGGTAATTTGTACTATGAGGCCGATTTGCTCATCCTAGACATGATCGGGTATGATGTGATTTTGGGTATAGATTGACTAGTGAAGTATCATGTGATAGTTAATTGCTATGGGAAGAGTATAATTTTTGCCATTCCGGGGCAAGAAATGTTTTTAGTGGTTATGCCTCGTTCAGAAGGAGGTACTAACACTTAATTGTATTGTATTGTGGAGGAGACTTCTTGAGATGTAGTTGTTTCCTTATATTATATTCCGGTTGTTAGAGATTTTGAAGATGTTTTCTGGGAAATACCGGGATTGCCTCCTAGTAGGGAGATTGAATTTGTGATTGAATTAGCGCCGAGAACTCGACTGATTGTGAGAGCTCCGTATCGTATGGATCTTGTTAAGATGAGGGAGTTAAGGGATTAGATTCAAGATTTACTAGAGCAAGGGTTTATTAGGCAAAGTACGTCACCGTGGGGTGATCCAGTGCCATTTGTGAAGAAAAGAGACGGTTCTCTTCGGTTATGTGTTGACTATAGAGAGTTGAATAAAGTCACCATCCGGAATAAATACCCGTTTCCTCGGATCGATGATTTGTTTGATCAACTTAGGGGATCGTCGTACTTATCTAAAATAGATTTGAGTACAGGGTATCACCAGTTGCGGATACAGGAGCAAGATGTGTCCAAGACCGCTTTTCTAACGAGATATTGGTCCTATGAATTTTTGGTTATTCCCTTTGGACTAACCAATGCTCCCGCCGTGTTTATGGACCTCATGAATAGAACATTTTGAGACTTCCTGGACCAGTTTTTATCGTGTTCATTGATGACATTCTAGTGTATTCTCAGACAGAATTTGACCATGCTACTCATTTGCGGTTGGTCCTGCAAAGGTTGAGGGATCACCAACTATATGCCAAGTTCGAGAAGTGTGGTTTTTGGTTGCAGGAGGTACAATTTTTGGGTCATATCGTGACATCCCAGGGTATTTCGGTGGACCCAAGTAAAGTTATTGCGGTGAGAGAATGGGGTCAGCCCACGACAGCTACCGGGATTCATAGTTTTTTGAGTTTGGCGGGATATTATCGCCGATTTATCAAGGGTTTTACTAAAATTTCTAGCCCTTTAATAAATTTAACCCGAAAAAGGGTGAGGTTTGTATGGGATAATTCTTGTCAGTCAGCTTTTGAAGAGCTCAAGGATAGATTGAATTATGCTCCAGTCCTTGCGTTACCAAGACCAAGATTGGAATATTTTTTATTTACTGACGCATCTCTACAAGTATTGGGAGGTGTACTTCGACAAGAGAGACGGGCTGTTGCTTATTCCTCTCGCAAGTTAAAGCCCCACGAAAAGAATTATCCGGTACATGACTTGGAACTTGCCGCAATTATTTTTGTCTTGAAGATTTGGAGGCATTATCTCCTAGGGGAGAAATTTAGTCTTTTCATGGACCATAAATCGCTGCAATATTTATTTTCATAGAAATATTTAAATATGCGACAACGCCGATGGCTAGAGTTTTTTAAAGACTATTAATTTGACATCCACTATCACCCGGGTAAGGCGAATGTGGTGGTGGATGCTTTAAGTCGAAAGCCCGATGAGGAATTAGCGGAGGTATGGAAAGCAAAATGGAAGGAGTTGAGTTAGGAGGATGTAGTTGCTAGGGCGTTTATGTCAGTGTTGATCGTCATGCCTACTATTGTGGTAAGGATGTTTGAAGCCCAAAGGAGGGACAAAGGTTGTCAGGACCATATACACAAGTTGTTGACCGAGGGAGCAGAATCCTACTCTATAGGCTTTGAGGTTGGGTATGTTTCCACGGGAGACTCGTTGTCCCGGATGAAGAGGACTTAAGACGGGCCGTAATGACGGAATCTCATGGCTCCAAGTTTGTAGTGCATCTGGGTAATGACAAAATGTATCAAGGCATTCGTCGTCTGTATTGGTGGCCAGGCCTGAGGCGGGATATTTCTGAGTTCGTGTCCCAAAACACTACTTGTTAATTGGTCAAAATAGACCATCAGTGACCGACAGGTTTATTGCAACCGTTGGAAATTTCGGTGTGGAAGTGGGAGAGCATATCAATGGATTTTGTCACAGGCTTGCCAACGTCGCAAAATGGTCATGATCTATCTGGATTATCGTTGATCGTTCGACTAAGTCGGCACATTTCCTACCAGTATGCATCGATTACAATACTGTTTGTTATGCCCGACTATTTATTGCGGAGGTTGTTAGACTCCATGGGGTGCCAATAAACATAGTCTCCGACAGAGACAAGAATTTGGTTTCCCACTTTTGGCAAAGTTTCCAAGAAGCTATGGGAACCGAATTGAAATTGAGTACTTCTTATCACCCTCAAACAAATGCGCGGACAGAAAGAGTCAACTAAATGTTGGAGGATATGCTTCGAATGTGTGTGCTTTATTTCAAGGGTGGTTGGGAACAATATCTCCCTTTATTCGAATTTGCTTAAAATAATTTGTTCCAATTTACTATTGGGATGGCACCCTATGAAGCACTTTATGGTCTGCCTTGTAGATCGCCCACTTGTTTGTTAGAGGTGGGGGATAATAAGTTTCTTGGACCTGAAATGATCCAGGATACTTCTTCCAAGATTGAACTCATCCGAAATCGCATCCGAATAGATCAAGATCGTCAAAAGAGTTACACCGATGCGAATAGAAGGCATATGGAGTTGGAAGTTGGAGATCAAGTCTTGGTGTGTGTATCGCCAATGAAAGGTATAAAGCGGTTCGGGCAGAAAGGGAAGCTTGCGCCACGCTACGTGGGTCCTTTTCCCGTCATTGACAAGGTAGGTCCAGTGGCGTATCAACTTGCCTTACCGGAACACTTACAACAACTCAATGATGTGTTTCATGTTTCCTCTTTAAAGAAGTACAAGAGGTGTGAAGGAGTACTTTGGTATATTCCTTTGGAGGATATCGATTTGCAACCTGATATTTCGTATGAAGAACAATCGGTTGCTATCTTAGAGCACGGGGAGCGACGATTGAGATCAGGAGTGGTACCCCTAGTTAGAGTTCAATGGGGTCATCACAACGTCGAGGAATCGATGTGGGAGCATGAGAATGACATGCGGGAAAAGTATCCGCATCTCTTCTTGCAAAGTACGCCTGAATTTTGAGGGAAAAATTCCCTCATAAGGAGGGAGTATGTAACAACCCTCGCTTTTGAGAACTTATTTTATATGAATTTACTGTGTGAAGTAATTAGATAAAATGTCAAAATATGAAGTAAATATTAATTGAATGAGATAAAAGTTAATATTTACTAGATTGTTGCATATTTACTGTATGTGTAAGTAAATATCATGTGGCACTTTATGCTGTCATATGCTATAAAATAACATTTAGGGTTTAAATGAAATCGGAACCTGAAATGAGTTATAAAATTTCCAAATAATAATTTAGAGGGCGTAGTTACTCCCGAAATGTGCGAGATAGTCGAAATAAGTGCCATATTGTATTTTTATGTTTTGGTCACTTTTGACTGGTTATAGCTTAAATGTGTAGTTGCGAGTCATTTTAATGAATTATTAACCATTTAAGTTGAGAAATTAGACTTAAGCCACGATTTAGTCTTGCCTTTCATATATATCCCCTAATTGTGTATTTGCAAACCTAAAGAAAGAAAGGGAGAAAGAGAACTTGTGGAGAAAAGAGGAGAAATAAAGAAATTGAAGACTAGAGAGTTGGTCTTGCATTCATATTCCAAGAATCTGAAATTCCAACCTCAAGGAAAGTTTTCTACTTGCTAATATGTGATCTAAGATGAATAATGTGTATTGATTATTGTGGATTGATTATGATTTAATAATTTTAGGGTTTTAAATGAAATTGTAGGTTTTGAACCCTTGAAAGTTGATTTGGATTTTATTGGTTTGTTGAAGTTTAGGCTTATTGTGGTTATGTTGTTGATGTGGGTCAAGGGAAGGGAGGCAAGAAAATGAGGTTAGTCTTTGGTTTTAGCTTTGTAGAAGAGAATGGAATTCTAGGTCTGCTAAGCGTGGTCGACCGCGGTCCCAGGACCGGCCGACCGGGCCATCGAGGGAGAGCCCACTGCTTTCCCACATAAGTATAAATTTCGGTAGCGGTCGACCGCGGACCCCTGACCGGTCGACCGGCCCCGCCGAACTCAGCATTCTGCTGTTCTTCTAAGACAAAATCTTGAGACGCGGTCGACCGATTCTCTATTTTTCACCTATAAATCCTAAATCTCTTCTAGTATCTTTATCTTAAGATAGTGACTTAGGAACCTTCTTGTATGAAGTAAACTTAGAGTCCTAGATGAGTTAGTTAACTACCCTACATTAGAAATGGTTTGAATGGAGTTGGTTTCGGGGGTATACAAATTAATGTCAGGGCGTCCACTTTCTTTAGTTAACTATTATGAGCCTAGGAGTTGTAAGGTCGTGTTTGGGAGACTTTAAAAGGTCAATTGAGTTATGATAGGCTTTATGGTTTATAATAACACCACGAAAGAATGCTTGGAGAATAAATTGAGAATTTACTCATTCTTGGAGGTCATAATGATGATGTGAATTACGTATGGTTCCAGATAAAATATGTTGTATTTACTAAAATGTAAATGATTATGGTATCGGCAAATCAAAATGAAATGAAAAGTGAGTCTCTAAATTCCATCATAAGGGAAGTTCACGCGTGAGGTGAAGCCCCATGGCTAATGAATGCAGGGTGGATATAGTCGTAGGCCATATGAGCGATTATTTGTATGTTTTCTGCGATGGTGAGGTAATTTCGGGTGTGGTTATGACTCTCCCACGGGCATATGGCCGCTTCCCGATGTCTTGCGTTGTAGGTGCCCAGGTTGTCTTGGTTGATATGCCCTGGAAGATGATGGTCATTTAGGGGCGCGCACAGTGGGGAAACCCGGACGGACGGTCTTAGAATCGTTATATGTATATGAATATAACTATTCTTATTCAAGTGGGACTTGAACGTTGATAAATGCCATAAAGAGCATAATGAAATGCCATAAAGAGCATGTAACACTGATTATATTCCTGATAAGGAATGGATAGATGAAATGAAACAGTGAAAGATGATGAAGGCTTTTAATTAATGGTACTCATTTATACTCTCTTGCATAACTAAATAAAATTTATAATAATTTACATTTTCTTAGTTTACGCTTTGAGATTATCTTGATAGATTCTCCTCTTCATTATTCATGATTTACTGTTCATAACTGTCATACTCTTCATTCATCTGGTGATCATATAAAACCGGGCCCTGACCCGTTCATATTTCTTATTGTGCATGAATCTTGTTTCCGCTCAGGTGCTCTGCCGCAAGAATGCCCGTACTGACTTTCCCATTCCGATGAGTTTTGGGGATCCGTGATAATTTACGGATATTATGGGATATTTTGTATAGACGCTTTCATTTTCATACTCTAGTTATGATCGGGTCATTTACTCGGGCGTGTGGCCCAAGCTTTTGTATTTTGCTTATTGTAATGTATTATGTAACTTTAACTAAATTGAGGTTATACGTTGTATGTACCTGTTGACCGATAGCATACTCGGTCCTCTTATGGTATACTAGATGTGGATGTAATATATGTTCTTTTAGATTTCCCCTTTCTTTTCTAAATTGGGTTGTTTAAATTCTTTCTTTAACTTATAAAACAAAATTTTTGGCAACCTGTTTCCTGAATTATTGGGTGGTTATCCCGTATACTTATTATATTGTTGTGATGCTGAGAATGATGCCAACCATGATTCCTGTTATATTGGAGTATCGGGATGGCCACCCCCTATTTCGATGAGCGGGTTGTCAGATTAAAGTTGTCAAGTCAATGACCGTGATAATTCGACAGATTTGGTGCAGTGCCTCTCTGGGTTATTTGGGAAATTGAAAAGTTAACCTTTTAACTTGTTGTTGAAGTTTCTTCAAAAAACTATTCTTCACCTTCAACTGTGTGGACTGGTTGGCAAGGGATTTGTCCTCAGCTTCTAGCTTTGTAGAGAAGTTGACAATAAAATGATTCTTTGCTTTCGGTTCAACAGCTTGATCAGCTAAGGTTTTCTTGGTCCTAGTTTCCTCAATAGTTGGTTGGCTCGTTAGTTGTCTAGAAGACTACACATATTTGGATTTCTTTACACTTTAAAGTTATTCCATTAGCCTGACATTCTCATTCTTCAAAGAGGAAACAACTTCATCGACACCACTGATAGAAGACTATTTCAAAGTTTCTAACTCACTCTGAAGTTTATTATTCTCTTCCTCCAAGAGCTTGGTGATCCCTCTTGATTCATCAAGTTCACGATTCAACAAGAACTCCTTTTTCAAGTGTGCAGAGGCATAATTTTCCAGTTTCTTCTAAAAAACCTAGCCTTCACTCAATGCCTTGTACTTGGCTTCATAGTCGGCATGTAGTAAAGCTTTGGCTTTATAATGGTCTTCCTACAAGTCTTCAATCAACTCAGAGTAAGAAACATTATTGGATAAAACCCAGTCAATAAGGAATTTGAGATAAGTGTATGAATCCCTTGCTTGATCAGAAGCGTCTGTACAGAGCAAGTCTGTTAATTCTTCATCTGTCAAATCCAAGTGACCAGCTTTAAACTGATTATTACAGCGTTGGAGTGGGTCAGAACTAGTGGAGCAATATGATCCATATTCTCAATGAACTAAAAAAATAAATGAACAATTGATCAAAAAAAAGAAGATAGGGTAGTAGCTGAACATAAAAAAAAGTGACAAATTATTTGAAGAAAAAGCTCTTTCATTGACAAATGGAGATATTAGAAAAAGGTATATTAGAATAAGACAAAAATAAGATAAAATAAATTATCAAAATACAAAGACTAGAGGCCAAATAAGTCTACACCTTCTTATTATCCTTCTTTACCTCGGCGCTTATCTCTTGGTAGGTAGGAGGGGCAGCTGAGTCAACAGGAGCTTTATTTTGATTGGCTGGAGGAGCAGTTGACTCAATGGCCAAAGAGGATTCCCTCGAACCTTCATCATCATCAATTTCATCACCATGGTTGGAAGGGGAGCCTGGATTGTGCCGCATAAATAACTCTGAGTCTTCAGCAGTTCCAACTTCCCTTAAAGCTGCTGACCAACCTTCCTTGAATAATTTCTTCTTAGCATACGCTATTTGGGCAGAAGTAGCAGCTATATCTTTATCCCAGCCCTTATTCAAGGAATCTTCTCTGGTTTTCTTCATTTGGCCTTCTTAATAGAAAGGTCAGCAGAAAAATTGACTACCTTCTCTTTAGCATCCTTTGCCTGCGTTCAGCTTGAGTAGAAGCCAAGGTAGACACAGACAGAGCATCATCATATTTTATCGTTCCTCTTCAGAAGCTTTGATTTTTTATCCCAACACTTCTATTGTGTCTCCAAAGCATGTCTGGACTCCTTCAATAATTTCCTAAGACCTCAAAGGTCTCATCTACTTCTCCTAAAGAAGAGCATAGTTGATTGTCCTTCTCTAACATTTAGTTCTTATCAATCATGAACTAAATCTGACTGACTTCAAATATGAAAATTTTCTAAGGCTAAAATTTAAGTAGCCCTCTCTGATAGTTTTGATCAGGATATAAAGGCAGTAGCGGCTCTATGGTCTAGTAGAGTACCAGCCTTAATCAACTTCCTAGGCAAGCTATGACTAAAGGCTATAGATAAGTCGACATAATATGGGACCTTACCAACCAATCCCAATTTATCAGCATCAAGAACCTTCTCAACCTGCTTGTCAGCAAGACCTCTTCTTAGTCTCTTAAAAGGAGACTCATCACCCTTGGTGCATGGGAGCTTCTTTCCAGCCTCAACCTTCTTGTTTTGGGCATTGGTATCAATTGGTTTCTTGGCACTAGCAGTGGAATCCTCCTCTACAAAATTGGGAATTTTTCTCTTTCCCATGCTGACAGATTAGGGAAGATTACAGTCAAAAGAAGAAGTGCCATCGGTAGCAACTTCAGCACCAGCACCAACAGACTCATTTACAGAGGAAGTAGACACTAGATCCCTCTATAAGTCAATTAAAATTTAAACTCTCTAAGTCAATTATAATTTAAGGAATAGTAATTATTGTCCAAGCTACAAAAGAGGTTATCTAACTTTTATATTCTAGTAATATAGAAGTTGATTGTGGATGATCTTCTCTTATCCTTTGGTTAAAGCCCCATAAAAATTTGAGTTCTTCCAAATTAACTTCACCCAGTTTGGGGAACTTTCTATTATGTTCTTCTGCAATAAAGAAATAAGAAGGAACAATTAGCATACATCAGAAAAGAAATCAGTACAAAAAAATAGGGAAAGAATTAAAATAACAATCTATCTCATTCCCTGACTCGGGGCATCTGGGACCACGGTAGGCCACTCCATTCTTAAGTGGAGCATGCTGACAATTCTTAACTATGAAAGTGTGATTCTAATAATCCTTATTGGAATCAAGAAAATTCAACACTAAAGCCCCATTGGCTTATCTAGTTTTCAAATAATAGGTTTTCTCCCCTTCAATAACCCATTTATAAAAGAACATAATCTCTAGAATCCTAAATGAGTTTTATAGATTTCATTCAATCTATTCACACCATTAACGATCCTCCAGGTGTTAGAGGCTAATCTTATTGGAACGATATCAAAATATTAGCAGAAATGAAGAAGAAAAGGGTTTGGTGGAAATATTAAACCACACTTAGCTATAAATAAGGTTGGAATCCAATAACCCTCAACTAAAGAATATACATCTAAAGAGCCATAGGGTATTTCTAAATCAACCGAAGATGGGATTTTTTTTCTTCCCTAAATATCTCTAGAGAATCATCATCAATTATGTGAACTATGGCTCCGAAAGAAAGGAAATGAAGAAAGCAGAGAGAAAGAAATAATTCTTACAGAATATTAACAATTCAGTAAGAATTATGGAAGGAAAAGACGAATGATGGAAAACTATAGCACAAAAGCTCAGAAATAGCTACTACCGTTCGAAGATTTGAGGTAAGGTAAAAGCCTCCAGCCTTTTATAGGTTATCTTAAAAATAGAGAAAGTAATGACTAAACGTACCAACGATTGACATTCTGATGGCTTCGCGATGAAGAAGGTGTAAAATACCCATTTACCCGTTGTCGGCTCACTAAAATTCAAATTATTCATAAAAGTGCCATCTTCAAACAGGATCAGTAAAATTTTACAAGTGTAGGAGGTTGGCTACCGACTAGGAACCACTAAAATACTCTAAGCTACATCCAAAATTGAATGTTCCATAATTTCACACAAGCATCAAGCATAGATCATTTGGGACTTCTATTGATACCAAATATTATCAGCCAGCATGGACCAATCAGAAGTGAACAGTTATCCTCCTATGTGGTAAAAATTCTAAGCAGCAGATAGTGGCTCGGTAGGCATGCTGACCAACCTAAAGAACGCCTGCCATAAATACTAATGAAGCATCACTATACCAAGTGTCTTACCACACGTGGTTCATACAACCAATCATCACATTCATTATGTACAGGTGTAAATGCTTATATGTATAAAGGCATTACAACCCTTGATATTCAAACCCTTAATCTTTGGTTCATTATAAATATATTGTATCCCCTTCATCAAGAAATGGTAGAATGAATTTTAGGATATTCTTATTGAGAAAACTGCCTATCTTTCTATAACCTCTTGAATCAATACTAGAACAGTGGATGTAGGATTTCTTACAAAGTTCAACCACTTTAAAAACCTCGTGTCTCTCTTTTATTTAGCATTACAATTATATATTTTATCTCTGATTATAAAATTGGATCAACTCTAATTTTTTACATCAACAATGAATTTCTAAGGAGTCTTATTTACAACCTCAAAAAAACCCTTTTAATACGGCTTTTTCCATCTCAAAAATCTTTTGAAAAGGGGGTTTAATTTGACCCCCCATTTTCATCCCAAATGGAGTTTCAAAAGGCTTTTGAGACAACTAGAGCACCGTCTCAAAAAGCAGTTTTTTATAGCATGACAACACTTTTTTTAGTCATATTATTTTAAATAAAAGATAAAATCAACAACTTTAACATTCAATTATGAAGCAAAATCTATTTATTCTAGATTTGACAAGTTTACTTGAGTAAATGTTGTTCAATCGACTATAACAACCAAAGTCAGATTGTCATATTTTGGGCTTTCCATGATTAATATTCCAAAATATCTTACTCTTTCCTAAAATGAAGTAAACTCAACCTTTGGAATTCCATATCTTTGTAAACCAATTAAATTAAACCCTTAAACTTACTCTATGAATATATCACTCTCTCACATAATTTCTTATTACATCCAAATTCAACTTCTTCTCCAAAAACCTCTTCATATTCATTTTTATCATACCAATAACTCTCTACAATGCCTATCGATCCAAATATTCAACCACATTCCAAGTTAGGAAGTAACACGGGCAATGTCCACAATAAGACAATCAAGAACAACCAATAATTTAGAATTTAGACAAACACTTATATCGGCATCCCGAACATATAGAAAAGTTCATCATCCATTTATTTACTTATACTGTCGAACCCAGATGGGTAAATCCAATATAATTTTTTTCCTAATATTCCCTACATTAGCCAACTCTTTTGAGAAAAATAATTGACATAATTCGTTATAATTTCAAAATATTACTAGGATACGTTCATCCGTTTATTCTACACCAACATTATGAAACGTAATAATCAACTCTACACCTATGTCCTCCATCAACAAATTACCCTTTTATATAACCGAATTATGGAAATTATTTATCTTTCATATCAAGGGTTTGAAACATATGTATCTCAAAAATAGCTTAAACATCCTAATTTCAACGGGAAAATAAGACCAATTCGATGACTTAAAATCAAAATTACCTCCCAACAGTTTTTCAAATGGAATGGAACGTGGGGAAAGTGTGAGTGAATAGACCATAACAGAATGTATCTCAAAATAATATTCCTATTTAAGAATTGGGTCAGAGTCCTTAAGACTTTCATTTGTTTCTTGCAATGGTTGCAATGGTTCGATAACGGCAAGAAATAAGGGATATGAAGGACCTTCTAGCTCAACAAAATTTGAATCATAAATCAAAGGTTGAAATTTTAAAGCGCTTGTATCACTCACAATGATTTCTTCTTCAAAAGGGGTTGGAGGTGAAACTCAAGTTTCAACCTCAATCGAGCTTTTGGAATAAGAAATGATGTCATAGAGTTGGATAACTTTGTCAATTGTCCAAGATTTATGACTTTCGAAATGGTAGTTAAATTCTATTTTCCCATTTTGCAAAGTTTCCCAAACTCTTTATTGAACTCTCTTATTTTAAAAAACATTTTATGTAATCACCCATTGTCTTGGGTCGTGGAGAAGTTTTTACATGCTCAATTCCTTCATTTTCAAGAATTTGAAAGCGTTCACACATAATCATAGGAGTGTAACTTTAAAAAGTGTATCATAACAATTATCATTACCTAAGGAGTTAAGATGAGATATTTTAAGAAATAACACATGGAAAAATCAAACACGCAACAAGCATAAAAATTTCAAGTTTCTCCAAATAATTTAGTACAAGTCACAAATCAAATAAAGACAATATAAAATATATAGACAACGTTTTAAAACATTAAAATCCTAGAATGAACTGTTCCCTGGATACGATTCCATTTTTGATGAGACGTAAACTTTGTATGTAAAATACGTCATTGGGTAGTTACGCCCTATAAAAAATAAATAGCACAACTGTGACAACCCGCTCCAAATAATAACGGGTGGCCAGCCCTATACTATAATAAATTAGGTATCTCAGATGGCACAGTCTCAACATCAACTACTAAGCAAAATAATATAAGGCTAACTACCCGAAATCATTAAGTGCGAATTGCCAAAATTTTTAAAACTTTTATAATAACAACAACAACAAAACCAATAATGCCCATAACCGACAATATACATCTAACTATGATAAGTAAAAAGTGCATGCTCAAATAATATGAAAGAGTACAATACATTGTACAACAAAATCTCAACAATGAAATACCCGAATATGCTGTCGGGTAACAGACAATACAATAATTTGAGAAATGAAATATGGAAGTGTTAATCTACAACACTTGAATACTAACTCAAAATACAAACTGGATCCTAATCTAGATGTACAAAGATAGGAATCGACTAAAGCAAAGTGCCACAACAGTCCGCTACTGCCACAGCTCCACAAATACCCTGGATGGATAATATCAAAGGCGTCCTTGCGGAGGAACACCTGAAGTAATACAATATATACAAGGAGGAGGAAAATATAAACGGGTCAGAGCCCGAGTTTTGAAAAACATTTTATAGCAAGTGTATTAAAATGCATAATAATTATAAATGCATTATTACATGATTTAGTTGGAATCGAACTCTCCATAATAATTCAACTCACCTCTCATCTAAAGCGCGCACTAAACGTATGCACGTGATCTCCAAATGGATGACCGTTCTAAATAGGTAAGAGGATCCTAACATAAACCCAAAAGAAGTATTTAAGCAAAAATCATCTAACCTATCTCCCAATACATTTGTTCCCATAATTTATGAGTTATATACATTAACTTTAATGCAATAATTATAGTTATCTTTATAATGTTCATTTGTTGAACATATAAAGTTACATGATCCAATCATGTCCACATCATCAGAATATATCAACAATCTCATTTACTAGAATTTATATTCTAGTGATGCCCATAGAAGGCATGAAACCATATAAATAATTATTATATGAGTTATTAGCATCAAGAGTTAAGGACTAAACTCCTCCCGATTCTCAACACGGTACTGCGTTTCGTGCGTGGGACGTCTCGCCGAGGCGAAATCCAAACAAGGAACCCCCCCCCCCCCCCCCCCGTTACACTACTCCTGACCGTACCGATCCTCGGGGCTCATTATGCCCTCAATGCAAGATGCATGTAACCCAAATGATTACTATCTAATTTTTATTAATTAATATTCCCAATTCTCAACAGTACACGACGTTTCATGCGTGGGACGTCTCGCCGAAGCGAAATCCAAACAAGGAACCCCCCGTTACACTACTCATGGCACTGTCAATTGTCGGGATAGGTGATATGTATATATATATATATATATAATAATGAGTATTAAGGACTAAACTTATCCCCAAGTTCCAACATTACACTGCGGTTCATGCGTGGGACGTCTCGCCGAGGCGAAATCCAAACAAGGAACCCCCCCAATACACTAATCCTGGCAATGTAGGTCGTTGAGGTCCATTATGCCCTTGACACCCAAAACAAACACAAGCAATGTTAACCGTCCAAGCGAGATATAACTCGAAGGACATAGGCTCACATGCTATCATCTTCCAGCAGCCCATATACGTAGCAAACTGGGGCCACCTGGTGGGGTTCAACGACACCCACCTCGTGATCAACTCACGCACACAACGTCCCGGGAAGTGGTCATAGCTCCTAACCGGAAAGTGAGAGCGACACATACCCACGACCCCTCACCCCCAAAATAAATAGATGTATATATATATGTCATTTGCTAACCACCATGGACGACTATGACCTGGGGAATATCCACGTCCTGCTTTTCTAGTCAGAATGCTCACCCTCTACGCACGAAACTTCCCAATGATAGCAAGGAGGGGGTATGCTTAACATGTATATATACCATCATATAAGGTATACATACATCTCACATAATAAAGATATACCATTATATAAGGTATACCTGCACATCATTTCATTCATCATACGCCCTTAGGCGAAATAGATTAATATCATTATTTAGTATATCCCTCTCTTGATACACTAACCGTCAATTCTCGCACAATAACCCCACTTAGTATATGCTATACAAATACTCACTTGAAGCTCACATGACGCTTCTAATAATAAATTGTCTCAAAATTCAATTCAAGTTAAGGATATTATTGATCCTAATAAACCTCAATTTGCATACACGGTTCTCCATCCATAATATGGTTCAATTTATTTTATGAACCTTTAAAATTATCCCATTTGGGATTGGATCCTAAGATCCGGTATCTCTAAGTTATTCTCATTCTCAGATCGTGAAATTCTTATCATCACCAAATAAAATCCCAAATAAAAGTGGGCTTCCCCACTTAGAAAAATACCAAAATCTCCAATCGGTATTCCTCAAATACTAACCTTAATACTTAGAGGATTTTCCACCAAATTAAGATACTCTTCTTGATTCTTACTCTTCCAAAATCAATCACTAAAACTCCCCGACATTATCATTTAGTCATTTGTTTATCAATTTGCCTCATATATCGTCTTATGATTCTAAGGTCTATAATCCCCTTATATAATCACTTAATCCTTTATAATACTCTGATTATGGAAGTTCATTCATACAAACCCAATGAAGAAGCGGATAACTTAAATTCTCAAACTTGAACCCAAAACAGGGGACCGATCGACCGGTTCCCAAACCGCGGTCGACCGCGTTTCTTAATTTTGCCTATATTCGAAGACAGTGCGCCCAGTTCTGGAGGCGTGGTCGACCGGCCCTCTGTACGCGGTCGACCGGCCCTAACAGGTACTACAGCCAAACTCCATTTTTACACAACTCCAACTTCTCAAAAAAACCCCAATATAGTTCCATTCAACCACAAATCTTCAACCCAACCATATTCATAACATTAATATTCATTCTAGAATACTTATAAACTAATTTCTATCATTAAATCTAAGATCTACATATTAAATCTAAGATTATACCCAAAAGTTAGGTTTTAACAATTTAAACGTAAAAACCCCAAAATTAAATCCACAAATCATGCAATAATTGGTACACAATAATTATTTAGCAAGTTTAATCACTTGCCTCGGGTTCATAGGGTCTGAATCCGCCTTGAGATCGCATGGAAACCGAAAATCTCCACTTTCTCTCCCTTTTCTCCTTCTTTCGCTTCTTCTTTCTTCTTCTCTCTTTCCTTCTTTCTATTTCTCTCTCTTTCTTGGGAGAAATATCTCCCGTAGGCTTTTTAAGCCTTGTCTCCCAATGTACACATCTTTAATGATAATACACACTTTAAATAACCCGGTAACTTTAATTCGAGTCAAACGGTCCTAAATTATTTCGGAACCTAAATAGACCCCAAGTACAGTCAGTTCGACTTTCTCGACCCTTCCGAAAATAATGGTACTCTCAGAATTGCCATTCGACACTTTCTAACGACTCCAAAATTTGACCTCAATTGCCAATTTAATTAATCTCCAATTAAAAATAATATTTATTCCTCCCAAAATAAATAAATTGTCATCTCCAAAACCTCGGGTTGTTATAAACTTCCCCACTTACAAAAATTTCGTCCTCGAAATTTAGCTAAGCCTATTTCTCCATAGCTCAACTAGTCCTACTATACCAAATCTTACTAATCCCATCTCCAAACTTCTAACTTCCCACGACGAGTTCATTTTAAATTAATTTTATTATAAGTTAATTATAAGTTAAATAAAACTAATTTCCGCAACAAGGGCGCCCATATACCCCTTTATATTTGAGCTTTATGCTCACAACAATCATAATGAGGCTTTATTTGCCTCCAAGTTCCACAATTCCAACAATAAGTAATACTAAAATTTTAATAGAGAAAAAATTTGAATGGTCCAAAGAAATAACTCCTCTCAATTCCTGACAATTGCCAATTTCGTGTGGGGGACGTCTCGCAAAAGCGAAATCCAAACAAGGAACCCTCCCAATACACTACTATAAGGCGACGTCGGGGATTGAGAGTTTGTTAAATCCAGACTAAAGTTCGAAAAGTTTAATTTTATGAAAATCATTATGAAAGGACCCGAAGGTCGACAAAGGTTTTATTTAAAAATGGTTTACTTTGAAAACGGTTTATATATATATATATACTATAAAATGCCTTATGTCCAACACAAGGTCTTTTTAGATCATTATCTATATAACATGTAGCTCACAAATATTATCATACTTATGAGCTAAAATTTTACCTGCGTCCCATCAAACCACAATCTCAACTTTCAACCATAAACAACATCTTACATCATTTCAATATATTGCCATATATAAGGCAAATCCATATCTGGAATACAACAATCATAATAGTCTATCCTGACTATATAAAAAGAAGTAGCTTTATCATTACTACTTTTCACCATAACCACACTTACATTTACCATAAGGTTTTAAGCTCTTTTTGAGCACCTTGAAAAATTATCTATCCTTTTTACAAAATAATAGAATAAGAGCATATCTTGCTCAAAATTTCCGTTTAGGGTCATTATATACATAATAGGGCTATATTTCTACCCTTTCACAATTATCTTTCATATGATATCCCCAAAACTCATTTTAGTAATTATCCTGTTTATAAAGGAAAATTTAACTTACATTACCCATCTCTAGTTCGATTGCCCATCTTCATCAATGGGCTCCCAAACGTAGTCCCCCGGTCTAAAGCGACCTCGAATCTGTTGTAGGGGTTGCACTTCCAAAATTTCATCAAATTGCGGTCCTTTACCTCTTTGAGGACAATCTCTCTTTTTATGACATATTTCTTTACAAAAGAAACACTTACCCGCAAATTCTTTCTGCGCATTCGCATTACTGGCACTCTCCTTGCCAAACTTACTCGATGAACTCGAATCTCCAAAGTTCTTACCCTCTTGCGAACGAAGGCGATATTCATGACACTTTAGTAGTGCCGCATTCACTACCTCAACGAAAGTCACTAACCTAGTACTCCCTAACAAATGTTGTCGGATTTTCCAATCCAAACCTCGAACAAACTTTGACATACGTTTCTCTTCCGTATTTACCTCATCAGGTACTAACTTCGCCCATCTAGAGAAGTCTTCCTCATATTCCGTCACCTTTCTATTTCCTTGAAAAATCTTTATGTTTTGAGTCGGGGAAGGAAAATACCTTCGATCAAAAAGTTACCAAAACTCTTTTATAAGTAAAGTATCTCTCTGTTCAGATGTGGTGACAGACTCCCACCATTGAAGAGCTGCACCCAATAACCTAAAGGTGACTAAAAATTGTTTCTGCACCTCACTACACTCAACCATACGAAGATGCCTCTGCATACTATTTTTCCATTGACTTGCAGCCATTGCATCAACTCCCCCTGCAAACTCGGGAGGATGCCCCTTACTAAAATCTTCCTTCACTCTCTCCCATAAAGACAATCCTAAATGGGGTGGGGCTGCTTGAGCGGCAGATTGCTGAGCCATCGTAGAAACGGCAGCAGTTACTGCTTGTGCCATTGTATTGGCAACATCATCCGTAGTCATGTTCCTTTGAGGCATTTGTGGTTGCACATTCCCTTTATTTTCCCGGACTGAACGACCTCACTTCGGTGGCATCTGAAACAAGAAAATTTGTATCAGAACGCCTTTCAAATATTTTCGAAACACAGAAAGATATGGACGTATGAATGCAATCGTCCTAATAATAAGGCTCTACATCAAGAACGCTTATGGAAGATCGTAGTAACGCACATAGATCCTAAAGACACTAGAACCTGATGCTCTGATACCACCTGTGACAACCCGCTCCAAATAATAACGGGTGGCCAGCCCTATACTATAATAAATCAGGTATCTCAGATGGCACAGTCTCAACATCAACTACTAAGCACAATAATATAAGGCTAACTACCCAAAATCATTAAGTGTGAATTGCCAACAATTTTAAAACATTTATAATAACAACAACAACAAAACCAATAATGCCCATAACCGACAATATACATCTAACTATGATGAGTAAAAAGTGCATGCTCAAATAATATGAAAGAGTACAATACATTGTACAACAAAATCTCAACAATGAAATACCTGAATATGCTGTCGGGTAACAGACAATACAATAATTTGAGAAATGAAATATGAAAGTGTTAATCTACAACACTTGAATACTAACTCAAAATACAAACTGGATCCTAATCTAGATATACAAAGATAGGAATCGACTAAAGCAAAGTGCCGCAACAGTCCGCTACTGCCACAGCTCCACAAATACCCTGGATGGATAACATCAAAGGCGTCCTTGCGGAGGAACACCTGAAGTAATACAATATATACAAGGAGGAGGAAAATATAAACGGGTCAGAGCCCGAGTTTTGAAAAACATTTTATAGCAAGTGTATTAAAATGCATAATAATTATAAATGCATTATTACATGATTTAGATGGAATCGAACTCTCCATAATAATTCAACTCACCTCTCGTCTAAAGCGCGCACTAAACGTATGCATGTGATCTCCAAATGGATGACCGATTCTAAATAGGTAAGAGGATCCTAACTTAAACCCAAAAGAAGTATTTAAGCAAAAATCATCTAACCAATCTCCCAATACATTTGTTCCCATAATTTATGAGTTATATACATTAACTTTAATGAAATAATTATAGTTATCTTTATAATGTTCATTTGTTGAACATATAAAGTTACATGATCCAATCAGGTCCACATCATCACAATATATCAACAATCTCATTTACTAGAATTTATATTCTAGTGATGCCCATAGAAGGCATGAAACCATATAAATAATTATTATATGAGTTATTAGCATCAAGAGTTAAGTACTAAACTCCTCCCGATTCTCAACACAGTACTGCGTTTCGTGCGTGGGACGTCTCGCCGAGGCGAAATCCAAACAAGGAACCCCCCCGTTACACTACTCCTGACCGTACCGATCCTCGGGGCTCATTATGCCCTCAATGCAAGATGCATGTAACCCAAATGATTACTATCAAATTTTAATTAATTAATATTCCCAATTCCCAACAGTACACGGCGTTTCATGCGTGGGACGTCTCGCCGAAGCAAAATCCAAACAAGGAACCCCCCAGTTACACTACTCCTGGCACTATCAATTGTCGGGATAGGTGACATGTATATATATATATATATATACATAATTATGAGTATTAAGGACTAAACTTATCCCCAAGTTCCAACATTACACTGCGGTTCGTGCGCGGGACGTCTCGCCGAGGCGAAATCCAAACAAGGAACCCCCCGATACACTAATCCTGGCAATGTAGGTCGTTGAGGTCCATTATGCCCTTGACACCCAAAACAAACACAAGAAATATTAACCGTCTAAGCGAGATATAACTCGAAGGACGCAGGCTCACATGCTATCATCTTCCAGAAGCCCATATACTTAGCAAACTGGGGCACCAGGTGGGGTTCAACGACACCCACCTCGTGATCAACTCACGCACACAACGTCCCGGGAAGCGGTCATAGCTCCTAACCGGCAAGTGAGAGCGAAACATACCCACAACCCCTCACCCCCAAAATAAATAGATGTATATATATATATGTCATTTGCTGACCACCATGGACGACTATGACCTGGGGAATATCCACATCCTGCTTTTCTAGTCAGAATGCTCACCCTCTACGCACGAAACTTCCCATTGATAGCAAGGAGGGGGTATGTGTAATACCCTGTATTTCTGAATATTCTATTTAATTAAATTGGAAAATTAAATGAGAAAATACGGCTTAATTTAAATTACGTAAGAGGAGTAATTTAATGATATTTATTAAGAATTGTAATTATAGTATATTAATCGAGAGATAGTTACCGATTTATATTGCCTCATTATATTTACTTAGTGCGAGTAGTAAATAGTTACTTAACGCATGTAGACCGTTTTGGGGCGAGAACGAGTAATATATTTTTAAGTGACTCAAATGATAATTTAGAGGTCACGGTTAACCCTGGAAGGTTCAAAATAGTATACCCAGGGGTACTAGTTGGGTCCCGAGATGTTTTTGGGCTAAGCCGGGACCGTTCAGGGGCATTTTAGTCTTTTAAATTATAGGAGTGAGAAGACCTATGAATTTAATAACACTAAGTCAGATTGTAAGAGTTGGAGGCTAGGGTTAGAGAGAAGAAAAAAAAACACACCATAGCCATTAGAGAGAAGAGAGAAACAATTCTCAAGGCAAAAGGAAGAATTGGGAAGGATTCAAAGGAGATTTTCACCACAAACTTGTGGGGAAGGAAGATTGAAGGAGAAAAACAATCAATCATCAACAACAATCACAAAATCAGAACCCCTCTATCAAGGCAAGTATTTATTTCAAATCAAATTCAAGTTATAATACCCATGTGTAGGGAGTTTTAAGAATTGATTAATTCTATTGAAAAACCATGAATTAAATGTTTGAATTGATCACGTGTTTGGGTAGGATTGCATGTAGAATGAATCCCTAAGTAAAGGTAAAATTAAATTTGAATATATTTGATGATTAACATAGAATCTTTATGAGTTCTTGGTTAAAGAACATGAATCTTGAATGACTTAGGGTTTAATTGATGAACACAAGATGCCAATCTGCCAGAATTTTTTACACAACTTTAAACGTATGCCATTTGAGTTATACTTCTAATTAGAGTGTGAACCATACATTAATAGAAAGGTATTTCTTTTATCTATCCAATCAACTTGGAATCAGGTCAATCAGAGTTCTGTAGAGGGAGTAATACACATATTACTACAGGGTGTTTAATCTGCCAGCATAGTAATCTGCCAGATGTTTGACGTGACTTTAAACATGTACTATTTGAGTTGTACTTAGAATTAGAGTGTGAATCATAGATTTATGGAAAGGTATATCTCTTATCTTTCCAATGAACTTGGAACCAGGTCAATCGGAGTTCTGTAGAGGGAGAAATCAAAGTTTTACTAGAAGGTGTTTAATCTGCCAGAAAATTTTATGATTCGTTAGGCTGCGAGAAAATGTAAGATATTTAATTTTAAGCCTCAAGTGCCTAAAATTTTATCGGGGAAGTGTTTGGGACCTTGATGAAATATATTTTTGGAATAATGTTATGGAAGTAGGTCTATGATTGAGCATTGGACTTTAATTTTGTGAAAGAATTAAAGTGGAGATTCATAGGCTTGATTGTGACGTATTCTAATTCGAGATGATAAGAATATAATTACGAAAAAGCATGAGCGAGCTTAAATTTATTGGGTCAATATGTTAACAAGGGTAGATACTGAATTGATATTACGTTAGGGGTAACTAGGGCCCTTAGATTGTTGTGAATACTCAAATAAATGCGATTAATGAGATAAATCGTACAATGAATATTGTACGGTAAATATAAGAGAATAAAATATTACGTACGAACATGGTTGATAGGTCGGGCGTGTACCTACTGAATTCTATGAAATTTTAGGTTAAGAGAGGTATACCTAAATTAACTATGTTAGGATCGATGAGATATTCCGAACTAACATAGGGTTATTATATAATTGGGGTCGATGTATCATTCCGAACCAATTCTCACTTGGGGTCGATGAATCATTCCGAACCAAGAGTACTTTATGTATGTAAAAAGGACAAATAGTAATGACTGATACTTAATATATATTGTGTGTGAAATATATATTTAATGATATTCTACTTCTGTGTATTAGTAGATTGATATATACTTAAATTAACTATGTTAGGGTCGATGAGACATTCCGAACTAACATAGGGTTATTATATGTTTGGGGTCGATGTAAAATGCCGAACCAAACCTTTGAACTGGTGGCGTGATGAAAGAGTCCGAGCCAGAATTTGTGTATATAAATAATTGGGGTCGATGTATCATTCCGAACCAATTCTTACTTGCGGTCGATGAATCATTCCGAACCAAGAGTTCTTTATGTGTGTAAAACGGACAAATAGTAATGACTGATATTTAGTATATATTATGTGTGAAATATATACACTTAATGATATTATACTGTTGTGAATAAGTAGATGAATATGATGTGTTTAATGTTACGTATCAAATTGGTAAGTTAAGTAGTGAAACTTAATTACGGAATGTATCTTTAGATAGAGAATATCTAATTAGTAACTTAAGTAGTGAAACTTAATTACATAAGTGGAAAGATAAAAATTGTGAGAATCCTAGAAATTTAGTAGTGAAACTAAATAGCTTTGAAGCATAACATAGGTGAAATGTTATTTGAGTATTAATTAACCTTTGCGAGATGTTATTGAAATGAATGCACGGTGTGGGCCATGTGAGAACTTAAGCTTAAATAAGTTCAGATGATTACTTAGACCTAATTAACTTGGGGAACATGGATAGGTAGGCTAGGTGTAGAAAGTTAGGTGTGCACAATAGATGAGAAGTGAGTGAACTCAAGAGAGTGTACGAAAACCTAACATGTGTAATCAATAACCGCATTTTATATTGTGATAAACGCTTGCTAAATATTTTCAAAATGTTTTGAGTACTAACTCTTGGTATAAAATATTTTTAAAACCTTTTAGGTGTCCAGCCACAGGGACGCCATGGATGATGATTCTATTCCAGGGACTCGCAGCTGTAGCACAATGGATGCTTACAGGATTTTGACTAGACGATATCTCTCATTCGGATCTAGTACAGGATGTCACATTATTCCATGTATGGACTTGTAGTCCGGTATCAGTCTCAGATGTTAGTTTCAGATTAGTAGTTGTTCTATTGTTGTTTAGCATTTTTTGCCGATGGTTTATTCGGTAATACTTTTGCGCTGTTGTACTTATACTTTGTTGGTTTGGCTTTTAGCATGGTATTTGCTTTACTATTTTCCGCATGGTTGATTTATCTGTTTTAAGAAAGATAAAATTTGGCACCGATCTAATTTTACTTAGGGGATTAGTAATTAAAAAGTTTTCGGCAGTGATGCTAAGAATGAACCATTTGAGAAACCTGTTTTAATTTAATAAAGGCCTGATCACCCGATGTTTAATTAGGCGGGGTGTCACAGATGGTATCAGAGCATCAGGTTCTAGTGTCCATAGGATCTGTACGGCTTACTACGTTTCAGCGTATCGTTTTATTGATATAGAGCCCTATACTAGGATTGTTGTATTCCTCTACGTATGTGGTTTACGTTCTCCTGCTATTTAGTTGATGAAGTGTAGTATATACGAGTTCGATTGGGTATGATACGTCGAACATGGCGATAAAAACTAGCGGAGGCGTTGGAAGAACTGCAGGAGGAAGGGGCTCGGCATGAGGCATGGGGTGTTCGAGGATGGTAATCGTAGAAGAGATGACCGTTGTCGAGGTCTCTCCAAGTGTGAAATTATAAGTAAATGCCGCAAGGGCTGTTGAGGCATAGTAGGCATTTTCCAAGTGTCGCGATGGAAAAAGGGGAATGCTAATATAGACCGCCAAATGCAGTGATAGTGAGAGGAGGTCTGGAGGATTTTTATGAGAACGGGCCGTAAAAATGTGATAAAATGGCGACTGTGCATGTTAATGCATGGAAGTTGAATGCCTAGAGATCTTGAAATTTAGGATAGAGTAGGAATACCCAAAAGTGAAAGTTTGGGTAAAGATTTTTGAGGCAACGTGGTGGGGGTACCAGGCACCAAATCTGAACCTAGGGTCAGTATACAGTTAGAGGGATTTTACATATAGTTTAATCGCAAATTTCTCCAATGATGGTTAAGAAGCGAAGTGAATGGAAACTTCTGAACCCATCACATGAAAACCTGGTAAAGGCCAATTGTGAGAAAGAAATTTATCCGTTGAAGTGAACTGGTACCCGATGAGATAGGTACAAAGGAAAAAGAGCCCTTGAGAGAATGGACTCACGAGTTGTCATCCACAATTTTGGTAAAACTCTGGTTGGACGACTTATGTGTATGAAGGTTGTATGGTGCTTCTTACAAGGTTGATGTAAATGCTCCTAGGTGACCGGAGCTAAAAGAGTTTAAGGATTTAGTCAAAGAGTAAGACTGAATGCAAGGGGGCCAGTGAAAGCCATAAGTGGAAAACCACTAGGGGATTCATTGATTTGATTCTAAGCCAAGACTGTTAAGTCCAATAGTTTATTCCTCTTGGTCAGCAAAACTAAGGGAACCATGATCATAGTGTTCAGAATTATGGTTGCCAACTCCGAGAGGAGGAATACCCTAAACCAGTAAGTGTGGTCTGGAATAAGGGGATTTATGAAAATATGTATTTTGTGGGACGTAAGACCACACGTTTTGATCATTCCAAGTTATTCAAGGGAATACGACTATATTTTTATGCACGTCAGGAGAAGAGACGCTAGATGCTAGGACATCGGTGGGGCCGGTAGTGTTGTGGGGAAACACTGAAAAGCTTATCTCACCACGAAAGGATAAGTGGGACTTTGTGGGCAAGAATTTGAATTTTGTTCTATAAGGGATTGTGAATACCCACAAAATTGTAGGCACGCCGTGAAGACAAGGCGAGAGTTAAGGAAAGCATGTTACGAGTGCGATGTTTGCAATGTTTTTGCAAATGTGCACGGAGAAAAGGGGGTATGGGCGCCCTAATCAATTGACCTTCTTAGTCATCCGAGGTAGAGGGATACAAAAAAAAAATTATATTTGATAAGTTCGCCGGTGGGGAGGTTATGAGGCAAGTCGTATCGATGAAATGGATTGAACGTCATGGGAAATAGACGATGATCAAAGATTTTTATGTACTGAGAGAGCCAGCACACCCTATGGGATGAAAGTCGGTGGGAAGCTGTCTCTTGATATGGGAGGCCTAACTGCTGTGAAGAAGTGACACCAGGTTCTACTTAACTGAGTGTTGAGAGTGTCATACGCGTTATTAAAATGTTGATTCTTATAAGGTAATCAACCCTAAAAGTGCGCCAATTTTTAAGAGTGCACGGATTGAAAAGTATAATATACCCGGAGTGAAAGGGGAAGAGGTTACCACTTGAGGAAAGATGACGTAAGTGGGAAGCGGTGTTGCGGAAGAGATATAATGAGATTGTCTCCAGACGCACCACTAGTTAATAGAGAAAGACGGTCTCGAAATGAGCAACTGGAATTTGAAGGTGAACCTACGTTTCCAGTGATGGAATGCGTAGGCAGACTTATAATTTATGGATGGGCTATGGACATCGTAACTAAGTCAACATTCTGTTGGGTTAGCGAAATGGGTTGACCGTTATGAACTAATATGTCGTTAAAAAGGTAGAGTGCACAAGTGCAAGGTGCCGCTCTATATTGTTGTGAATCAGGATGAAATCCTAAAATCCCACCCTGTGAGAGATGGTTAGGGAGGAATGGAGATAATGTTTTATTTTGGGTGTGCTGTGTCGCCTATGACCCAATGATTGTGAGAAAGGAAGATACTACGTCCTAACGATAGTGGAATTTTGGAAGAAGCCACTGATCAATTCATAGGTTGAATGTATAACCGTATGAGCATATTTTATAGGTAGTGTGGGTGCCTATATGGACTATAAATAAGGATTAGGTTCTTGGATACCTATTATGAACTTATATGTACTTTGAGGTGTGGTTCGAGGAGACATTTTGAACTCTTAGTCCTTAATGTGTGCTATGAGGACATTCTATTGGAGTATGACATTTTAGGATATATAAAGTGTGTAATATATGGCTCATAAATTGTCTACTCATGTGCGATGAGATATATTTACATATATTAGTTCTCTAAGTGTGATTCCGAGACAATATAACCAATCACTATTGGTGATCGAGGTGAGATTCCGAGCCAATAACCCCAAAAGTGTTTTAGAAGGGGGGGGTGATTATAATATTAGTGTTGATAGTATATGTTATGTGTAACAAATATATACCTTATGGTTTTCCTACTTATGTGCGATAATAAGTATGCTTAATTCTGTATTGGGATCGATGATGTTCCGGACCAATACATGAAGGATCGATTTGGGGTCGATGATTTTCCGAACCAAATCGATGATAATTATTGGTATCGACGGAAGGTCTGAACCAACATATGCATTACATTTACCTTGGGGTCGAGGGATTTCCGAACCAATGTAAATGATAGGATTTTTGGGGTCGATGATTTTGCCAGACCAATTTCCCTTATAGTATATATTGTGTGTGAAATATATACCTATTAATATTCTACTTATGAGTGATAGTAGATCCATAGATGTTATATATAGAGATATACATCAAAAGGGTAAATTAAGTAGGGAGAAACTTAATTTTAAGAGTTAACGTTAGATTGGGGAAATCTATGGAGAAATTAAGTAGTGAGACTAAATTATGATATATGCGGCATGGGTAACATGAGATAAGAATTTATAATGAAGCAAGGCATGTACTTGGGATGATTGTTAGGAGGTTATGATTTGGTTTTGAGTATTAGAAAATGCAGTGATATTTAAGGTCCTTAGTCTTAATACCAGCCTTATCCTAATTTCGAGGACGAAATTCCTTTGCAAGGGGGGAAGTATGCAATACCCTGTATTTCTGAATATTCTATTTAATTAAATTGGAAAATTAAATGAGAAAATACGGCTTAATTTAAATTACGTAAGAGGAGTAATTTAATGATATTTATTAAGAATTGTAATTATAGTATATTAATTGAGAGATAGTTACCGATTTATATTGCCTCATTATATTTACTTAGTGCGAGTAGTAAATAGTTACTTAACGCATGTAGACAGTTTTGGGGCGAGAACGAGTAATATATTTTTTAGTGACTCAAATGATAATTTAGAGGTCACGGTTAACCCCGGAAGGGTCAAAATAGTATACCCAAGGGTACTAGTTGGGTCCCGAGATGTTTTTGGGCTAAGCCGGGACCATTCAGGGGCATTTTAGTCTTTTAAATTATAGGAGTGAGAAGACCTACGAATTTAATAACTCTAAGTCAGATTATAAGAGTTGGAGGCTAGGGTTAGAGAGAAGAAAAAAAAACACACCATAGCCATTAGAGAGAAGAGAGAAACAATTCTCAAGGCAAAAGGAAGAATTGGGAAGGATTCAAAGGAGATTTTCACCACAAACTTGTGGGGAAGGAAGATTGAAGGAGAAAAACAATCAATCATCAACAACAATCACAAAATCAGAACCCCTCTATCAAGGCAAGTGTTTATTGCAAATCAAATTCAAGTTATAATACCCATGTGTAGGGAGTTTTACGAATTGATTAATTCTATTGAAAAACCAAGAATTAAATGTTTGAATTGATCACGTGTTTGGGTAGGATTGCATGTAGAATGAATCCCTAAGTAAAGGTAAAATGAAATTTGAATATATTTGATGATTAACATAGAATCTTTATGAGTTCTTGGTTAAAGAACATGAATCTTGAATGACTTAGGGTTTAATTGATGAACACAAGATGTCAATCTGCCAGAATTTTTGACACAACTTTAAACGTATGCCATTTGAGTTATACTTCTAATTAGAGTGTGAACCATACATTAATAGAAAGGTATTTCTTTTATCTATCCAATTAACTTGGAATCAGGTCAATCAGAGTTCTGTAGAGGGAGTAATACACATATTACTACAGGGTGTTTAATCTGCCAGCATAGTAATCTGCCAGATGTTTGACGTGACTTTAAACATGTACGATTTGAGTTTTACTTAGAATTAGAGTGTTAATCATAGATTTATGGAAAGGTATATCTCTTAACTTTCCAATGAACTTGGAATCAGGTCAATCGGAGTTTTGTAGAGGGAGAAATCGAAGTTTTACTAGAAGGTGTTTAATCTGCCAGAAAATTTTATGATTTGTTAGGCTGCGAGAAAATGTAAGATATTTAATTTTAAGCCTCAAATGCCTAAAATTTTATCAGGGAAGTGTTTGGGACCTTGATGAAATATATTTTTGGAATAATGTTATGGAAGTAGGTCTATGATTGAGCATTGGACTTTAATTTTGTGAGAGAATTAAAGTGGAGATTCATAGGCTTGATTGTGACGTATTCTAATTCGAGATGATAAGAATATAATTACGAAAAAGCATGAGCGAGCTTAAATTTATTGGGTCAATATGTTAACAAGGGTAGATACTGAATTGATATTACGTTAGGGGTAACTAGGGCCCTTAGATTGTTGTGAATACTCAAATAAATGCGATTAATGAGATAAATCGTACAATGAATATTGTACGGTAAATATAAGAGAATAAAATATTACGTACGAACATGGTTGATAGGTCGGGCGTGTACCTACTGAATTCTATAAAATTTTAGGTTAAGAGAAGTATACCTAAATTAACTATGTTAGGGTCGATGAGATATTCCGAACTAACATAGGGTTATTATATAATTGGGGTCGATGTATCATTCCGAACCAATTCTCACTTGGGGTCGATGAATCATTCCGAACCAAGAGTCCTTTATGTATGTAAAAAGGACAAATAGTAGTGATTGATACTTAATATATATTGTGTGTGAAATATATATTTAATGATATTCTACTTCTGTGTATTAGTAGATTGATATATACTTAAATTAACTATGTTAGGGTCGATGAGACATTCCGATCTAACATAGGGTTATTATATGTTTGGGGTCGATGTAAAATGCCGAACCAAACCTTTGAACTGGTGGCGTGATGAAATAGTCCGAGCCAGAATTTGTGTATATAAATAATTGGGGTCGATGTATCATTCCGAACCAATTCTTACTTGCGGTCGATGAATCATTCCGAACCAAGAGTTCTTTATGTGTGTAAAAAGGACAAATAGTAATGACTGATATTTAGTATATATTATGTATGAAATATATACACTTAATGATATTGTACCGTTGTGAATAAGTAGATGAATATGATGTGTTTAATGTTACGTATCAAATTGGTAAGTTAAGTAGTGAAACTTAATTACGGAATGTATCTTTAGATAGAGAATATCTAATTAGTAACTTAAGTTGTGAAACTTAATTACATAAGTGGAAAGATAACAATTGTGAGAATCCTAGAAATTTAGTAGTGAAACTAAATAGCTTTGAAGCATAACATAGGTGAAATGTTATTTAAGTATTAATTAACCTTTGCGAGATGTTATTGAAATGAATGCACGGTGTGGGCCATGTGAGAACTTAAGCTTAAATAAGTTCAGATGATTACTTAGACCTAATTAACTTGGGGAACATGTATAGGTAGGCTAGGTGTAGAAAGTTAGGTGTGCACAATAGATGAGAAGTGAGTGAACTCAAGAGAGTGTACGAAAACCTAACATGTGTAATCAATAACCGCATTTTATATTGTGATAAACGCTTGCTAAATATTTTCAAAATGTTTTGAGTACTAACTCTTGATATAAAATATTTTCAAAACCTTTTAGGTGTCTAACCACAGGGACGCCATGGATGATGATTCTATTCCAGGGACTCGCAGCTGTAGCACAGTGGATGCTTACAGGATTTTGACTAGACGATATCTCTCATTCAGATCTAGTACAGGATGTCACATTATTCCATGCATGGACTTGTAGTCCGGTATCAGTCTCAGATGTTAGTTTCAGATTAGTAGTTGTTCTATTGTTGTTTAGCATTTTTAGCCGATGGTTTATTCGGTAATACTTTTGCGCTGTTGTACTTATACTTTGTTGGTTTGGCTTTTAGCATGGTATTTGCTTTACTATTTTCCGCATGGTTGATTTATCTGTTTTAAGAAAGATAAAATTTGGCACCGGTCTAATTTTACTTAGGGGATTAGTAATTAAAAAGTTTTCGGCAGTGATGCTAAGAATGAACCATTTGAGAAACCTGTTTTAATTTAATAAAGGCCTGATCACCCGATGTTTAATTAGGCGGCGTGTCACAGTATGCTTAACATGTATATACACCATCATATAAGGTATACATACATCTCACATAATAAAGATATACCATTATATAAGGTATACCTGCACATCATTTCATTCATCATACGCCCTTAGGAGAAATAGATTAATATCATTATTTAGTATATCCATCCCTTGATACACTAACCGTCAATTCTCGCACAATAACCCCACTTAGTATATGCTATACAAATACTCACTTGAAGCTCACATGACGCGTCTAATAATAAATTGTCTCAAAATTCAATTCAGGTTAAGTATATTATTGATCCTAATAAACCTCAATTTGCATACACGGTTCTCCATCCATAATATGGTTCAATTTATTTTCTGAACCTTTAAAATTATCCCATTTGGGATTGGATCCTAAGATCCGGTATCTCTAAGTTATTCTCATCCTCAGATCGTGAAATTCTTATCATCACCAAATAAAATCCCAAATAAAAGTGGGCTTCCCCACTTAGAAAAATACCAAAATCTCCAATCGGTATTCCTCAAATACTAACCTTAATACTTAGAGGATTTTCCACCAAATTAAGATACTCTTCTTGATTCTTACTCTTCCCAAATCAATCACTCAAACTCCCCGACATTATCATTTAGTCATTTGTTTATCAATTTGCCTCATATATCGTCTTATGATTTTAAGGTCTATAATCCCCTTATATAATCACTTAATCCTTTATAATACTCTGATTATGGAAGTCCATTCATACAAACCCAAAGAAGAAGGGGATAACTTAAATTCTCAAACTTGAACCCAAAATAGGGGATCGGTCGACCGCTTCCCAAACCGCGGTCGACCGCATTTCTTAATTTTGCCTATATTCGAAGACAGTGTGCCCAGTTCTGGAGGCGCGGTCGACCGGCCCTTTGTACGCGGTTGATCGGCCCTAACAGGTACTACGGCCAAACCCCATTTTTACACAACTCCAACTTCTCAAAAAAAACCCAATATAGTTCCATTCAACCACAAATCTTCAACCCAACCATATTCATAACATTAATATTCATTCTAGAATACTTATAAACTAATTTCTATCATTAAATCTAAGATCTACATATTAAATCTAAGATTATACCCAAAAGTTACGTTTTAACAATTTAAACCTAAAACCCCAAAATTAAATCCACAAATCATGCAATAATTGGTACACAACAATTATTTAGCAAGTTTAATCACTTGCCTCGGGTTCGTAGGGTCTGAATCCGCCTTGAGATCGCGTGGAAACCAAAAATCTCCACTTTCTCTCCCTTTTCTCCTTCTTTCTTCTTCTCTCTTTCCTTCTTTCTATTTCTCTCTCTTTCTTGGGAGAAATATCTCCCGTAGGCTTTTTAAGCCTTGTCTCCCATTGTATACATCTTTAAATGATAATACACACTTTAAATGACCCGGTAACTTCCATTCGAGTCAAACGGTCCTGAATTATTTCGGAACCTAAATAGACCCCAAGTACAGTCATTTCGACTTTCTCTACCCTTCCGAAAACAATGGTACTCTCAGAATTGCCATTCGACACTTTCTAACGACTCCAAAATTTCACCTCAATTGCCAATTTAATTAATCTCCAATTAAAAATAATATTTATTCCTCCCAAAATAAATAAAATGTCGTCTCCAAAACCTCGGGTTGTTACAACAACTTGGCACGCTATATATGGAAGTGTAGCGGAAATTAGTGATAGAATCCACAAGGAATGATATTTAGGATAAAATTAATTAAGGGAGAAAATGTAAAAGATGATTATGGGATAATAAAATTAACACTAGATAATAAGTAAATTAAATTAAACTACAAAAACACCATTAGGATCATTTTTCCACCATGGACTGATCAACACATATAGATGGAAACGCATGTGACCAATCATATCCAAATGATTATAAACATCAAATATGAAGAAATTTAATCCAACAATCAAGATTAAATTTTCAATCAAATATGGTGACGAACTATAAATGCTACCGTTGAAGGACAAAGAAAGTTAAACACTTAATATTCCAACTTTAATGCACAACATTTCAATTAAAAGTGTTCCAACCCAAAACCTAGATTTTAAATCTTAATACCCATCAATAGTAGAAATATGATCCCAAACTTTGAACTAGTTACCACATATGATTAAAACAATTAATATAATTAATTAACCAATGAAAACAACAAATAAATAAAAATTATCAAATTAAGGAAACTAGTTAACAAAGCTAGAAACAAGGAAATAAATCTAATAAATATGATGAAAATGATGAATAGTAATACTTACATATACAAAATGGGATGAAACCCTAAGAGGGAGAAAGGAAAATCTACCAAACCAAAACCCTAACTAAACCTAAAATTGAAAGATATCCTTCAAATAAAACATATATTATGTTAGGAAAAAGAATTAAAAAAATAAAGAAAAAGAAAAAAAAAAAGGGGTAAAATTGTGTCTAAACAGGTCTGGCTCAGGGCCGATTTTCCAAATTTTTTATCATACTTCTATGGTCTACATAAAGCCCAATTTTGTGCGTTAGTACCAAAAAAGCCACAACTCCCTCATACGGACTCGAAATTATGCACGGTCAAAAGCTATGTGAAGATAATTCAATGATATAAATGTTGAAATTTTGAAAACCCCATATTATTCATTATGAAATTATCAAATTACTCTTAAAGATGAAGTACGTGTCAAAATGTTTTCAAAAAAGGCCATAACTTCCCCATTTGAGATCAAAATAACTCACGGTTGGCGGCCAAACGAAAATAATTTAATGGTCTACTTGTTTGTACTTTTATACCATTGAAAACAAAGAGTTTTAAAATACCAAATTGTCGTTCAGATTGCATCTTGCGATGAAACTTTTCTCAAACATAATCAAACTTCAGGCTTAGCTCATTGACACCTTAAAAATCTCAATTATACCTCAAAAAGAATATATATGTCCATAAAAGAGGTTTTATAGTTAACGTGCATCAATGTAGAAATTACTTCATAAAAGGGGATAAAATGAACAAGTATAAGGGGTACTAATATGCAATATTCAAGACTCTCTAACTTATACATTTACAGTTCCTAGTAATGAAGTGCAAAGAAACGAGAACTAAAAGTAGCATCACAAAAGGGGGGAATATGTAAAAAGGAGATAAATTCCATTATTGCGAGTGAACGATTGCTTTTAGCATATGCAATTAGCCATTAAAGCCCTACATTACCCTAGTGGACGAATGGTGTCTTGTGAGGGTTTTAGGGGTTTAAACCATAAACATCAAGTTTCTTCAAAAGTTTGCCCAAACCACCAATGCAATATGCTCGTAAATAATGAAAAGGATTTCAACAAGTTATTTAGAATTAATATTGATAGAATAACTTTAGATAATTAAAACCTTAAAAGTGCGAGGAAGAGCAAGCACATTGAAATAGTTTGATTTTAAAAAAACATGTATAAACCAGATAAATATTAAAGTTTACATAAATATCAATTCTCTCTGGTGTTCAAACTCAACACATGAAATCACTATGAAAAGGACTGTAACACATACATTACAAGTGGGCATAAAAAGTAAATGTAAATAAAAACAAGATCATGCACATGTCATCAATGAAGAATTCAATAAGAAAAATGAAAATTTTACAATCTCAATAAAAGACACCATTCATTAAGGAGGTGAAATGCATTTTCACAGATTATCGCAACTATTATAATCACAAAGGACGTTATAAGGGTTGTAATGTATGTGTGTGGTTAAGTCTATGAAATCAATGGAATATTTACGGATTAAAAGGTGCTTGGGAATGAAACACTTTGGATAAAAGAAAATTATGGATAACTTCAAAAGTGGAATATGAAATTGGAGAGTGGCAAAGATTATCGAACAATATTTACATCAAGAAAGTACTTTATCTTTCACTTTCTTTTCGACTTTTTCTCTTCTTTTTCTTTTATTCTTCTTTCCTTTTTCTTTTTCTTTTTCTTTTTTCTGTTTCTTTTTTTTTCCCCTATTTTCTTTTCACTCTCACATCCTCAATTGCAACCACATAACAATAACAACATTCAATCCCAAGTATCATTCTAAATAAAGATATACAAGGTGTTATATGTGGTTTAAAGACTCCAATTTGGAGTGAGTTATAAGGCGTTGGGTTTTGAAACGAAAGGCTAATATTTAGGCTAAAAGGTGTTAACTACGGAAATATATAAGGAGAGTTCAAGGTCAAAATGGGTGTACTAATAAAGAGGGCTTATGGTCCTTTCTAAATTTTTACATGATTCTCGAGTCAATACAACTTTGAAAATCACGCTCATGCTCATGAACATGTTTCATAATGAACTCAACTAATAAATAATCAATGAAAGAATATAGATATTACTAATGAATTTAATGTTTTCAAGGAGTAACAAGTAATGTATAAACACTCACAAATGAATAAAATAACAATGCTCACTTAGTGTAAGTGTATTCAATGCAACAAAAGATTACTGATTTATAAAAATCTTAAACCAAATCATTTAAATAAGAAAAGCCCATGTGTTCACGGGTTTAAAATTTAATTCATGAAGTTTTCCATAATATTAATGACCCGAGGACTAAAGTCTAATAACTTCTAAAATCGAGAACATGCATCATTATATTATTTATTGGATCGGACACTTATTTGAAACTTGTCATCATAAACATAACAAAATACCCAACAAAGGTGAAAGGAAAAACAATTGGAAATTTTCAATTTTTTACAAAAAAAGAGCACACTTGGTAAGAAAATATGATCAAATCAAAGAAACTACCAATGAATTTGAAGCATATCACACACACGCCCATCTTAAACATTGCATTGTCCTCAATTTGAATCAAGAACCAAGTTAAACAAAGGAAAATAGCAATATTATCCAAAGTGGAGAGATCCCCGAATGGCATAAGTCCATTAATTTTACAAAATATATTAGAACCAAGAATAGTAATAAATAAAAAGAAAAAAAAATCAACCTAATATGTACAACCTATAATTTTAACTTTTAACTAACTATACACCAAAACTTGAAATTTTTAGGGTCCACCCAAAATAAAATTTGACTTTGAGGGATAATTTATTGTCCCTCACATGAGTTTATACCTTTCAAAAAATAAGAATTCCATTTGAACAACGGAATCAGTGATTTGGACAGAAGAAAGGAACCATCACCAATTATTATTTTATGGAGGATGATGGGGGGTTGGATTCAACGGGTTACAAGGCCAAATCGATCCCGAAAAATCAAAATTACATTCCAAATATTTTTAGTTCGAAGTGAGGTGGAAAAAGTGTGAGTGAATAGCCTTGAAGAGAAAGTTATCTCAAAATAACATTCTCACTCAAAAATCAGGTCAAAGTCCTTAAGACATTCATTAGTTTCTTCTAATAGTTGGAATGCCTCGATAACGGTAGGAAATAAAGGAAATGAAGGACCTTCAATCTCAATATAATTTTACTCATAAATCAAAGGTTCAAATTTTAAAGTTCTTGTATCAATCACAATGACTTATTCTTCAAAAAGAGGTGGAGGTGAAATGCAAGTTTGAACCTCAATAGAGCTTTTAAAAGAAGAAAATATTTTCATCTAGTTGGACATTTTTTTTATTTTTCGAAGATTTATGACTCTCGAATTAGTATTTCAATTCCTTTTTTCCACTTTGCAAAGTTTTCCAAATGCTTTATTGAACTCTCTCATTTTTAAAAAGTGTCATCTAATCGTTGATCATCTTAGGTGGTGGAGAAATTTTTTCAGTTCAATTCTTTCATTTATAAGAATTTGAAATCATCCACTCATAGTATTGGGAGTGTAACTTTCAAAACTGTTATAATAACAATTGCGACTTCCTAAGGACTTAAGATCAAACATTTTAAGAAATAGCACATGAAAAATTCAAACACACGATGAGAAAAAAAATTCAAGTTTCTCAAAATAATTTAGTACAAGCCACAAATCAAGTAAATAGAATATATAATATATACACAAAGTGCTAATACACCCTATACAAAACAAATAGAAAAACTTGGTACGTTATATATGGAAGTGTAGCGGAAAGTAAGGATCGAATTCATAAGGAACGATATTTAGGATTAAATTGATTTAGTACTATAAGGGGGGAATATAAAAGATGATTATGGGAGAATATAATTAATGATATATAATAAGTAAACTAAATTAACATAATGAAAACGAGATTATGATCATTTCCCCACCATGGACTAATCAACATATATGTATAGAAACATGCTTAACCAAGCATATTCAATGGATTATAAAGTTCAAACATTAAGAAAGTTAATTCCACAATGATAGATTAAACTTTCACTCGAATATGGTCACGAATAGATTAAAGTCGTAATATCACTATGAACACTTTAGTTGATGACAAAGGAAGTTAAACACCTAATATTTCGACCTTAATACACATGGTTTCAATTAGAAGTATATAGACTCAAAATTTAGATTTTAAATCTCAATACCCATCAATTGTAGAAATATGATCCCAACATTTAAACTAGTTACCACACATGATTAAAACACTTAATATAACTAATTAACCAATGAAAATAAAGAATTAACTAATATAAACTAATTATTAAAAGAACGAATCTAGTTAACAAAGATAAAAACAGAGAAATAAATCTAATATATATGAGGAAGATTATGAATAGTATTACTTACATACACAAAATAAGATGAAACCTAAAGAGGGAGAAAGGAAAAGCACCCAAACCAAAACCCTAACTAAACCTAAAATTGTAAGATATCCTTCAAACAAAACTCCACTTACTATTTCAAGTAAGTGGGAAAAAAGAAAAACGAAGATAAAGAAGAAGAAGAAGAAGAAGAAGAAGAAGAAGAAGAAGAAGAAGAAGAAAAGAGGAAAAATTGTGGTTGAAAAGGTCTGGTTCGGGTCGATTTTGCAAATTTTGTATCCTGTTGTCATGGTCCACATTAGGCCAAATTTCGTGCGTCGGTATGGAAAAGGCCATAACTTTCTCATACGGACTCAAAATTTTGCAGGTCGTAAGTTACGCTAAGATAATTCAATGATCTACATGATAGACTTTTGGTAGCTCCAAATATTTTAGTATGTAATTATCAAATTAGCTTTGAAGTTGAAGCACGTGTCGAAACTTTTCAAAAAGGATCATAACTTCCTTGATATTGCATCTTATGATGAAACTTTCGTGAAACGCAACCAAATTTCACGCTTAGAACACTAACACCTATAAAAGCTCAATTATACCTCACATAATGCACACACACACACACACACACACACACACACACACACACACACACACACACATATATATATATATATATATATATATATATATATATATATATATATATATATATATATATATATATATTGTAATACCCCGTATTTTAGTGATATTTATTTATGGGATTAATTGAATTAAATGGGTATTAATTGAGAATTAATTCGGATAAAATACTAACGAGATGTGAGTTGTTATTTGATTATAATTGGTATTATTTGATTATAATGAATATTGAATATATTGAATTTGTCGTGAAATTGAAATACGGCAATTTGGAAATTTTGTTAGGACGCGTGTGACAGTCGCGTCAGGAATATAATTATTTTAATTAAAAAGTGAATTTTATTTTTATCAACCGTATGGTCCTTTTGAGTGCGCCAACGTGTCCGGAAGGGTCGAAATAGTCAGAAAACACTAGCGGGGGGTTTAGTTTGGGTCCCGGGGCATTTTTAGGCCATACCGGCAACTTAAAAGGGTAGTTTGGTAATTTTGGAATTTTGGGATTTATGACTAACGAATTTTGGGAGTTTAAAATAGGGAATTTAATAACCCACTAACCCATTACCAGCAATTAACTGATTAGAGGGCTACGGGGGTTTCATGAGAAGTTAGGAGAAGTTCCCAAAGAGAGAACCCTAACCTCATCTTCAACCTTCAACCTTGGGAGAAAAAGGAGAGAGAGAGAGAGCAAACTTCATCAATTCAACACCAAATTCAGAGAATAATCCAAGGAAAGTGGTTTAATTACGTTAATTTCAAGCGAATGTTTCTTCCATGCTTAGAATTTGATATAATTTCATTATATTGGGAGACTTGTAAAAACCCATGTAATTGGAGTTATAAATTCATATTTTTATAAAGAGATTGCATGTAGAACTATGTTTGGGCGATTATATTGTTAGAAATACATCTTTTATATTACAAAAACAGATTTAATTGTGGTTATTGATGACTTTAATTTTCTAGGGTTCATATTCATAAGGGTTGGGGGAATATTGGGAGATTTGATAATTGGGTGTTGTTTAGGGAGACTTGACCCCATAAATATGTTAAAATACGACCTAAGTATGTTTAGGAATCATTAGGAACCTTAAAACACTATTGGGATCATGTTTGGATGAGTTTTGAGAAGAGAAAGTTGGAGGAAAAATTAATTTAGAAATTCTGGGCTCGAAACTGTCACCTCGTTAGAAGACCTGCCCAGGTCGTTCGAACGAGCTCGTTCGAACGAGATTCTAATGAGTTGACAGTTTGCCTTCTAACGAGTTGGATGTTCACTAGATGCCCACTTCATTCGAACGAACTCTCGTTCGAACGAGGTCGTTCGAACGAGACTTCTAACGAGTTGACAGAATGATTTCTAGTGTCCCGAAACCTTGTTTAATTGTAGAGATAACATTCCCTTGATGACTAATTGATATAGTTGGGATATTCGGGATATATTGAGGAGTAAAATATAGAAGAATGATTTGAACTAAATGATATTGGTGGATTAGGGCGCGAGTGACTAATCACGATGCGGGGATAATTAATGACTTGAATACATATAAACCGGGGACATATGAATTGTGACATTATAAGTTGGTATGAGAATGAGAAGTGTACCAATAATAATTTATGGTGATTACTGAGATGTGTGTATGCTTAGTATATGTATACGATTTTATGTGTATGACATACCTACCATGCTTGCTATCACGGGAGGTATGCGTTCGCTTAGGGCCATCTATTCTTTGTGTGCCTACGGGGGGATATAGATTGGTACCTTGAGGACATAGGTCAGAGAAGGACTTATTGGGAAGTTAATAAGTCTGCTGATCGTGGGAGCGTAGGTATGTGCGTGACCCACGTGATGTGACTGTGTTCGCCTCCATTGATTGTGATTGTTGTTATCTGAGAACGATTCCTGAGAGATTCGGAATGCGTGATCCTTATGTACGTGATGTACCGGGATGGATAGCAGAGTATGTGTGCACCGCAGCTTAGTCTCGGGGTGCTTGTATTGTATATTTATGACGTGAATAATATGCTCTTAAATAATGAGAACTTTCATGTTGGTATTGTGAGTATAATTATGGTAACACTTTGAGAAAATAAAAAGGGATAACCTGCAGTGAATTGTATTGCTAATTATTGAGAATCCGAGTTTAAGTAAAGTCATCTATTTAATTGATAATGTTAGAATGTATAATGGTAATCGAGTAGAAAGGGGTAGAACTTATGACGGTTTAGTTAGATATAAATGTCACTTAGATGGGTACGGTACGTTAGGAGTGCACAATTAGTCGAGGGGTGAGTATTTCATGTGAGTGCACGTCCTAACATGTATTTTGCATTCATTGTTTTAATGTTATTAAAGCACTTGCTGTTTTTAAAATACTCTCCACTTTCGGGCTCTGACCGGTTTGCTTTCAAATCTATTTTTGTATAAACCTTTTAGGTGCCCAGCCACAAGGACACCATGTATAGGATTTCCATTCAGGCGACGAGCTGTAGCTGTTTGTGGAAGTTACAGGGCCTTGCTAGTAGACACTTCTTTTGTCTTGACTCTATTCAGTTTTCATCATTTGTAGGGCATGTCGCCCATTTCTATTAGAGACATTTTTATATTTCAGTTATTCAGATTGTGGATTGTAATTAATTCAGGATTTAGACTTGTTTTATTATTTCAGTTGTGGGATTGTTGTGAGGAGTATTTCCTCCAGACTCTTTATTACTTGTTGGTTACTTATTGAGACTTTATGGTGTATGGTGATGTTATTCTTTTCAATTCATTTATCGCATGTTAACCAGATTAAATTTAAAATTTGACATCTTTCTTTTTAAATACTAGGTGGTTAGTAATCATTAAATGTTTTCGACAGTGATGCTGTTAACTGAACCAACTTGGCATTTTGAATTAATTTAATAAAGGAGTAGCTACCCGGTATTTAATTAGTCGGGGTGTCACAGGTGGTATCAGAGCATCAGGTTCTAGTGTCCTTTAGGATCTGTACGGCTTATTATGTTTCCGCTGAGCTTTCTTTGATGTAGAGCCCTATATTTTAAGATTGTTGTATTCTTTTATGTATGCTTCGCTCTTCAGCTATTTTGGGTTTATAACTGCGAACGTATAGACCTTACTCTTATTTCAGATGCCTCCACGACGTGCACCACAGGTTCCTAGGGATGCACAGCCAGAGCCCCAGCCAGCACCAGTATAGGGCACCATGAATGCCGCTGAGGTTGCAGCCATTGTAGCCCAAGCGGTAAATGCCGCTCTAGCAGTTGTACAGCAGGCACCACCCCAGGTGCCAGTAGCCGTGCCAGTTCAGGCACATGCATTCCCGTCTGCTTGGGAACGTGTATGTGATGCTTTTCAGAAAGCGCACCCGCCGGAGTTCACAGGTAGCTCCGATGTTGTGGTTTCAAGTCAGTGGAGGAAAGACATTCAGAGGCACTTGAGGATGTATGAGTGCACCGATGTTCAGAAGCAGGTACTAGCTACTTTCAAGCTAGTGGGATCTGCACTGCAGTGGTGGGAGTCTATTACCACCGGGGAGGAGAGAGATACTCTCACGATACAGAAGTTTTGGGTGCGGTTTGACCACAAGTATTTTCCGTCAGCCGTTCACACGGAAATGAGGAGGAAGTTAATGAATCTCAGAAAGGAGGGAAGGACTGTGGCCGAGTATGAGGACGAATTCACTAATCTACTGAATATTGTTCCGGATGAAATACCGAAAGAAGAGAAGAAGATCCAGAAGTTCACCGATGGATTGACATGGAGGATCCGTCAGCATTTGTTAGGGAACCTCTCGTTGGCCACTTATTCTGATGTGGTTAACGCTGCATTGTTACACTGCCAGGATCACCGCTTTCACATGGCTGAGAGCAAGAGATCAGGAGAGTCCAGCCATCAGGGCAGGACTGGAGGAAATGGTGCCAGTGGGGCACAATCTACTCAGGGGGAGAGGCAGGGTGACCAGGGTTCCCAGCAGGGGGATCATAAGAGGTTCAGATCGGGGAATTTCAGGCACGGACAGGGAGGTTTTAGGCAGGGCCATCAGGGTCCGAACGGCCATCAGGGCCAGCAGGGGCAGAATGGTCAACAGCAGTTTCGGCAGGGCCAGCATGGCCAGGGGAAGAATGGAAACGGCCACCAGGGCCGAGGGCAACAGGGACAGAGAGGGGGGAACTTCCCGGGGAAGTGTTACGTTTGTGGCAAGACTGGCCATAAACTCCAGGATTGTCCGGATAGGGGTAGGGCCCCGCAGCAGCAGTAGCAGGTGTAACACCCCATATTTTAGAGGATATATAAATTAATTAAATTAGTGAGTTGGATTTATTTAATTTGGAGAAATTCATTTAATTTGGTGATTTAAATTTACTTTATTTAAATTGGAGAAATTATTGAATTTGGAGATTTAGAATTTATTATTTAAATTTGGGGATTTATTCAAATTAATTCGGGTTATTGAAAATTTTCACATGTGTCGCATTTTGAGGTTGAAATTGGAAAATTTTATAAAGTATCTCGAATGACAATTCTAAGTGCACGGTTGAGTCCGGAAGGGTCAAGATAGTCGGAAAAGAGTACCCGGGGGTAGTAAATGGGTCTCGGGGCATTTTTAGACATGACCGAGCCCATACGGGGGCATTTAAGTCATTTTTAATTGGCCAATAGGCTTAATTACGGGATTGAGGAATTTTAACCTCGGTTTAAATGTGTTGGGCAGCCATGAGTCATTCCAAAACACAAAGGGTTGAGAGAGGAGAGAAAGGAGAAAGAAGAAGAAGGAAAGAAGGATGACAAGAGCAATCCGGGCAAGAATTTCGACATGGGATCGTCGGATTTAATCCCCCAAGGCAAGTGTTTTCTTGCTTTGATTTGAGTTGTAGTTAATGATGTAAATAGTTGTAATTATGTCAATTAATTCTGGAAATTTGGAAGTAGGAATTTGAATTGAAATTTGTGGGTTTATGGTGAAGAAGGTGAAGAATAACCATTGATAGGGGATTTTTAACTTTGTGAGAAATTGGGTTAATAGTGACATTATAACTTAATTTGAGAAGTGAATAACATGATTAGATCTTGGTTTTTTAATCTCCATTAGTGGTATTGTTGGAAGAAATTGTTAATGATGAAGTTTGGGTGGATTTAGGATGAATCTTGGGAGGTTTTTGGGGTAAAAGATCTGGGTATAATCGAAGGTTTTGGCGATTTAATGGAGATTCTGTTTGCGTTGCCCTGTAGAAAATCGCGTTTTCTACATTTTGTTGTCTCACGCGCTTCCTCCAAAACTGCTCCAAAATGCCTCAAAACATCAATTTATTAATCTGGGCAGAATGTGAGAAAACTTTTTAAGAAAGGTTTTTTTTTAAATCTTCTTTGAGGTGAATCTTTATAATGCCCTAACTTTTGGCATACGGACTCGGATTAGTGTGCTGTTCACCGCCACACATAGATAGCGAAGTGTATTACGCTGTCCTGGGAATATTTTTAATTAGACACAAAAATTGAAAGGTCTAAAATACCCTTGAAGACGGAACGAGTTATTTGATTTTTAGCACAACTTTAAATGAGCATAACTTTGTCATACGAATTCGGATTTACGTGCCGTTTGTGGCCACGCATAGCAAATGGAGAGTAGTACGCAGTACTAGGAATTTCGTTACTGAGGCATATAATGTGAAATGTCTAAAATACCCTTGGAGTTTTAATTAGTGATGAAACTTTCCCGAATTGAAACTAAAAATTGTTGGGAACTTTGTGAGACTAATATGAACTTAATCAAGTATATATGAGGTGAGATATATAATTATATAAATTATATTAAATAGTGGGATGTAGCTATTTTTGTATTGGATCGTATTTAATACGAGCGAACTAGTAATAATTGGAATATATGTATATATATATATATATGAATGTGTGAATTATATATATAAATATGGAAATACATAATCCAATAGAAAAATGATAATAGGTTACGGGAATACCTAAAATAATGATAGGTTGTGTGAATACGTAAAACAATGAAAGGTTGTGTGAATACCTAATATTTTAATAGGGTGCGTGAATACTTATTTGATTGTTTTATTATGTGTATGACGTACCTAGCTGCTTGCTATCGCGGGGGGTTGTGTAGAGACGGTCTTATCCTGAGTGACCTTCGGGGGGATATTTGGCTTGTATCTCAGAACATAGGACTGTGAAAGACTTATTTGTGAGTTGATAAGTCCGCTGACTATGGGAGCGTAGGTATGTGCGTGACCCATAGGTATGTGAACTATGTTCGCCGCCAATATGTGTGATTTGTTTATATGGTTCGTGGGACATGTCCGAACCGATAGTCCTTGTTTGAGTACGAGACGTACCGGGACATGATAGTAGAGTATGCAATGCACTATAGGTGTATCCTTAGGGTGCTGTGTTAGTATATATATATATAATGGTGGTGGATATATATGTATACTTGTGTTATACTTACAATGTGATAATTGTAGGCTATTAAGATTGTGTTAATACATATATATAATAGTGAAGGATATATATGTATGCTTATGGTATATCTACAATGAGATAATTACAGACTATTAAGATGGTGAAATCTTATATAAACGTAAATAGTAAATACTTGACTTTAGTGTGATAACACTTATTTAAAAATGATAATTATTGAGATCAAATATGATATACTACTACGAGGGGTAACTAGAAGGATAAGCCTTTTTCCTAGTTAGAAGTGTGTCAGATGGCTAGGCGGAATAAATGAATGCGATAGGTGTGCACTATAGAAGAAAGGTGAGATTGTCCTCAAGAGAGTGGGACCGTAAAAGCAATTATGAACATTATATACTACGCATTTCATTTATTGCAATAAAATGCTTGCTAAACATTTTTATAAATCGGGTTTTGACCCGTTTCTTGTACTTCTTCTCTCTTGTCTATGTATATGTATATTAACAGGTGTCCAGCCACAGGGATGCCATAGTTGACTTATCTATTCCAGGGTTACGCAGCTGCAACATTGTGGATGGTTGCAGGATTTGATTTAGACGTATCATTTCTTTATTCCTAGAGTAGGATTCTTATCTCAGTTGTAGATTCATTCAGGTCATGTTTCCCCTTTTACTTTTAGACTCAGTATTTGGTTTATGTATTCATTTATTGAATTATTATTATTGGGATTTTGAGCCGATTATTTATTCGGCAGGTCATTTAGTCATTTAGTACTGTTTTAGACTCATGGTTTGGATGTATGGTTTATTTGCTATTCAGCATGCATATTTAATTATTTAATAAAAAGATAAAATTTGACATCAGTCTTTTTGAATACTAGGTGGTTAGTAAAGTTTTAAAAAAATTTCGACAGTGATGCTAAGAATGAACCCCTGAGATTCCTGTTTTAAATTTGATATAGGACTGATCACCCGGTATTTATTTGGGCGGGGTGTCACAGCAGGGTGCTCGACAGGAGCCACAGAGGCCTATGTTTCCCGTCGCCCTCCCAGCACCACCACAGATGGCAGCATTACCACCCATTCCAGCAGTCCCAGTTCAGCAGGGACAGCTTCAGTATGGGAGAGTGTATCAGCTCCAGCAGGCCGCAGCCCCACAGGATCCACCATCCATTGAGGGTATGTTCTCTATTCAGGGGACTCTGGGACGTATTTTATTTGACACGAGGGCTACACATTGCTATGAGATTTGCACGCACCATTGGGTTGTTAGACACCGCCGAGAGTACGGTTACTTGTGTAGATTCGTCGTTGAGTAGGGGATCCGTGATTTCCCTTGTATGTAAAGGCGTGGGTATAGAGATTGGGAGGTTTACTTTACCCGTGGATATGTTAGTGTTAGAGATGACCGAGTATGATGCCATTATTGGTATGGATTGGCTAGTTGCGTACCGATCCATGATTGACTGTTTTAGTAGGAGTATTATCTTTGCTATTTTCGGGCAGGAGATGTTTTTAGTGGCGATGCCTCGTCCTGAGGGAGGATCGTCCACTCATTTGTACTATATAGAGGAGGAGACCTCTAAGGAAGTGGTGATACCGCTTGATTCGATTCCGGTTGTTCGAGAGTTTGCCGATGTATTTCAGGATATACCTGGATTACCTCTGTGTAGAGAGACAAATTTTGTGATCGATTTGACGCCGAGAACTTGGCCTATTGCCCGCGCACCTTACCGTATGGCTCCAGCTGAAATGAGAGAGTTACGAGATCAGATTGAGCAGTTGTTGGGACAGGGGTTTATTCGGAGGAGTACTTCGCCGTGGGGTTCCCCTGTGTTGTTCGTGAAGAAGAGGGATGGATCATTGAGGTTGTGTGTAGATTACCGGGAGTTGAATAAGGTCACGATACAGAATAAGTATCCGTTGCCCCTAATGGATGACTTATTCGACCAGCTGAGAGGAGCTTCTTTCTTCTCAAAGATTGATTTGCGATCGGGATACCATCAGTTGCGTATCAGGGAGGAGGACGTCTCGAAGACTGATTTCTTAACGAGATATGGTTCTTTCGAGTTTCGGGTTACGCCTTTTGGTTTGACCAATGCTCCAGTCGTGTTTATGGACTTGATGAATAGGGTGTTCAGATAGTTCCTAGATCAGTTCATCATTTTATTCATTGATGATATTCTAGTTTACCCCCAGATAGAGGAGGAGCACGCCGAGCATTTGAGGCAGGTTTTGCAGACGCTACGTCAGAACGACCTGTATGGGAAATATTAGAAGTGCGGATTCTGGCTGAAGGAGGTTCAATTTTTAGGGCATATTATTTCCGATCAGGGGATATCTGTTGATCCGAGGAAGGTATCCGTGGTAACGGAGTGGGGACAGCCCACGACACCGACTGAGATCCTTAGTTTCTTGGGCCTAGCAAGATACTACAGGAGGTTCATTCGGGGTTTCTCCAAGATAGCGGGTCCTTTGACACATCTGACTCGTAAGGGTGTGCCATTCATCTGGAGTGATGCGTGTCAGTTGGCATTAGATGAGTTGAAGGATAAGTTGACCTCAGCACCTGTGTTAGCACTGCCGAGACTGGGAGTTGAGTATCTAGTTTACACCGATGCGTCCTTGCAAGGACTTGGAGGTGTATTGCAGCAGGAGAGTCAGGCCATAGCTTATGCTTCCCGTAAGCTTAAGCCTCACGAGAAGAATTACCCCACCCATGACTTGGAGTTAGCGGCAGTGGTATTTGCCCTTCGGATTTGGAGACATTATCTTTTGGGGGAGAAGTTTCGATTGTTCACGGACCACAAGTCCCTACAGTACCTATTCACGCAGAAGGAGTTGAATATGAGGCAATGGAGGTGGCTTGAGTTTGTGAAGGACTATCAGTTTGATATCCAATATCACCCGGGGAAGGCTAACGTGGTAGCAGACGCGTTGAGTCGTAGGACAGTAGATGAAGTGGCAGGGGTGTGGAAGGCAAAGTGGAAGGAGTTGGGACACCAAGATGCAGTGGCCCGATCATTCATGTCGGTGATGACTGTTACACCGCAGATTGTCACGGGAGTGGTAAAGGCCCAAGCAGATGACTTGTTCTGTCAGGAGCAGATAGTTCGATTATTAGCAGAGGGAGTCGAGTCCTATACCGTTAGCTCATACGGGGGATTACGCTTCAATGGAATACTGGTAGTTCCAGAAGGGGAGGAATTGCGACATGAGGTGATGGCAGAGTCGCACGACTCATGGTTCACGGTAAATCCCGGTGGGGACAAAATGTACCAAGATATGAGACGTCAGTATTGGTGGAGCGGGATGAAGAGAGATATTGCCGTGTTTATTTCTAAATGCGCCACTTGTCAGCTGGTAAAAGTGGATCATCAGAGACCGGTAGGACTTCTACAGCCATTAGAGATCCCGATGTGGATGTGGGAGAGCATCTCCATGGACTTTATCACAGGGTTACCTACGTCACAGAGGGGTCACGACTCCATTTGGATAATTGTGGATAGGTTGACCAAAGTTGCTCATTTTCTACCCGTAAGGACAGACTACACTACGGGACAGTATGCCCAGCTTTTTATTGCAGAAATAGTGAGACTTCACGGTGTGCCCCTAAATATCGTGTCTGACAGAGACAAGATATTACGATTTTGGGAGAGTTTTCAGGAGGCCATGGGCACAGATTTGCGGTTGAGTACGGCATATCACCCGCAGACCGATGGGCAAACCGAACGTACAAATCAGATGTTGGAGGACATGTTGCGTATGTGCATCATTGATTTTGGGGGTGGATGGGAGCAGTATCTTCCACTGGTGGAGTTTTCTTACAATAACTCCTACCAGTTCACCATTGGCATCGCTCCATTTGAGGCGTTGTACGGTAGACCTTGTCGTTCCCCAGCATGTTGGTTGGAGGTGGGGGACAACAAACTACTTGGGCCGGAAGTGATTCAGGATACTTCGGCGAGGATAGAATAGATACGGAGTCGCATTCGGGTAGCTCAGGATAGGCAGAAGAACTATGCTGATGCGAAGAGGTTCTTCAGGGAGTTCCAAGTGGGGGACCAAGTTTTACTCAGAGTATCTCCTATGAAGGGGATTATGCGATTTGGGAAGAAGGGGAAGTTGGAACCAAGATATGTGAGGCCATTTCCTATCATCGAGCGGATTGGGTCTGTTGCATATAGACTTGGGTTACCGGAGCATTTGCACAGGATTCATGATGTGTTTCATATTTCCACGCTAAGGAAATATCTTAGAGACGATTTGGATCATTCTCACATTGCTTTGGAGGACATCGATCTCCAGCCTGATAGCTCCTACGAGGAGGGACCGGTTGCTATTTTAGATCAAAGTGAGCGGAAACTGCGGTCAAAGATAGTTCCGTTAGTGCGTGTTCAGTGGCAACATAATAATGTCGAGGAGTCCACATGGGAGCGCGAGGATGAGATGCGCGAACGTTATCCAGAGTTATTTTTACCAGGTACTTTCTAGTTCCGAATTTCGGGACGAAATTCTGTTATTAGGGGGGAAGTATGTAATACCCCGTATTTTTTTATATTTATTTATGGGATTAATTGAATTAAATGGGTATTAATTGAAAATTAATCCAGATAAAATACTAACGATATGTGAGTTTGTATTTGATTATAATGGGTATTATTTGATTATAATGAATATTGAATATATTGAATTTGTCGTGAAATTGAAATACGGCAATTTGGAAATTTTGTTAGGACGCGTGTGACAGTCTCGTCAAGAATATAATTATTTTAATTAAAAAGTGAATTTTATTTTTATCCACTGTATGGTCATTTTTAGTGCGCCAACGTGTCCGGAAGGGTCCAAATAGTCAGAAAACACTAGCCGGGGGTTTAGTTTGGGTCCCGGGGCATTTTTAGGCCATACCGGCAACTTAAAAGGGTAGTTTGGTCATTTTGGAATTTTGGGATTTATGACAAACGAATTTTGGGAGTTTAAAATAGGGAATTTAATGACCCACTAACCCATTACCAGAAATTAACTGATTAGAGGGCTACGGGGGTTTCATGAGAAGTTAGGAGAAGTTCCCAAAGAGAGAACCCTAACCTCATCTTCAACCTTCAACCTTGGGAGAAAAAGGAGAGAGAGAGAGCAACCTTCATCAATTCAACACCAAATTCAGAGAATAATCCAAGGAAAGTGGTTTAATTACGTTAATTTCAAGCGAATGTTTCTTTCATGCTTAGAATTTGATATAATTGCATTGTATTGGGAGACTTGTAAAAACCCATGTAATTGGAGTTATAAATTCATATTTTGATAAAGAGATTGCATGTAGAACTATGTTTGGGCGATTATATTGTTAGAAATACAACTTTTATATTACAAAAACGGATTTAATTGTGGTTATTCATGACTTTAATTTTCTAGGGTTCATATTCATAAGGGTTGGGGGAATATTGGGAGATTTGATAATTGGGTGTTGTTTAGGGAGACTTGACCCCATAAATATGTTCAAATACGACCTAAGTATGTTTAGGAATGATTAGGAACCTTAAAACACTGTTGGAATAATGTTTGGATGAGTTTTGAGAAGAGAAAGTTGGAGGAAAAATGAATTTAGAAATTCTGGGCTCAAAACTGTCACCTCGTTAGAAGACCTGCCCAGGTCGTTCGAACGAGCTCGTTCGAACGATCTTCTAACGAGTTGACAGTTTGCCTTCTAATGAGTTGGATGTTCGTTAGATGCCCACTTCGTTAGAACGAACTCTCGTTCGAACGGCCTCGTTCAAACGAGACTTCTAACGAGTTGACAGAGTGGCCTTTTTGGCCTGATTTGATTTCTAGTGTCCCGGAACCTTGTTTAATTGTAGAGATAACATTCCCTTGATGACTAATTGATATAGTTGGGATATTCGGGATATATTGAGGATTAAAATATAGAAGAATGATTTGAACTAAATGATATTGGTGGATTAGGGCGCGAGTGACTAATCACGATGCGAGGATAATTAATGACTTGAATACATATAAACCGGGGACATATGAATTGTGACATTATAAGTTGGTATGAGAATGAGAAGTATACCACTAATAATTTATGGTAATTACTGAGATGTGTGTATGCTTAGTATATGTATATGATTTTATGTATATGACATACCTACCATGCTTGCTATCACGGGAGGTTTGCGTTCGCTTAGGGCCATCTATTCTTTGTATGCCTACGGGGGGATATAGATTGGTACCTCGAGGACATAGGTCAGAGAAGGACTTATTGGGAAGTTAATAAGACTGCTGATCGTGGGAGCGTAGGTATGTGCGTGACCCACGTGATGTGACTGTTTTCGCCTCCATTGATTGTGATTGTTGTTATCTGAGAACGATTCCTGAGAGATTCGGAATGCGTGATCCTTATGTACGTGATGTACCGGGATGGATAGCAGAGTATGTGTACACCGCAGCTTAGTCTCGGGGTGCTTGTATTGTATATTTATGACGTGAATAATATACGCTTAAATAATGAGAACTTTCATGTTCGTATTGTGAGTATAATTATGGTAACACTTTGAGAAAATAAAAAGGGATAACCTGCAGTGAATTGTATTGCTAATTATTGAGAATCTGAGTTTAAGTAAAGTCATCTATTTAATTGATAACGTTAGAATGTATAATGGTAATCGAGTAGAAAGGGGTAGAACTTATGACGGTTTAGTTAGATATAAATGTCACTTAGATGGGTACGGTACGTTAGGAGTGCACAATTAGTCGAGGGGTGAGTATTTCATGTGAGTGCACGTCCTAACATGTATTTTGTATTCATTGTTTTAATGTTATTAAAGCACTTGCTATTTTTAAAATACTCTCCACTTTCGGGCTCTGACCCGTTTGCTTTCAAATCTATTTTTGTAAAAACCTTTTAGGTGCCCAGCCACAAGGGCACCATGCATAGGATTTCCATTCAGGTGACGAGCTGTAGCTGTTTGTGGAAGATACAGGGCCTTGCTAGTAGACACTTCTTTTGTCTTGACTCTATTCAGTTTTCATCATTTGTAGGGCATGTCGCCCATTTCTATTAGAGACATTTTTATATTTCAGTTATTCAGATTGTGGATTGTAATTAATTCAGGATTTAGACTTGTTTTATTATTTCAGTTGTGGGATTGTTGTGAGGAGTATTTCCTCCAGACTCTTTATTACTTGTTGGTTACTTATTGAGACTTTATGGTGTATGGTGATGTTATTCTTTTACAATTCATTTATCGCATGTTAACCAGATTAAATTTAAAATTTGACATCTTACTTTTTAAATACTAGGTGGTTAGTAATCATTAAATGTTTTCGACAGTGATGTTGTTAACTGAACCAACTTGCCATTTTGAATTAATTTAATAAAGGAGTAGCTACCCGGTATTTAATTAGTCGGGGTGTCACACACACACACACACACACACACACATATATATATATATATATATATATATATATATATAGTTAACGAGCATAAATATAGTATAAGTCCACAAAGGGGGGCTAAAATGCACCAGTATGAAGGGTATTAATATACAATATTCGAGATGAATCAATAGACAAAGGGTTAAAAGATAATCACGAAAAGTTAGCCTCATGAGAATCCAAATTTGAAATATCATCATAAAGAATAAACGATTAATGATAGGCAATTCAACTTCAATAAAGAAACAAACTATTTTGTCAAAAAATAATATAAACATATATATATAAGTAGAAACAAGCACATGATGGAATAGCACAAAAATATCTGAATCATGGAAATGGAATGAATGGGTGTGAACTTAAACATAGTCATACATAGAGATAGTGCACGAAGTCAAAGAGACACTCCTAAAGAAAGAACTCAATTAAATTTTAGGTGTGAATATGTTGAAGAAAATGAAATTGATTCAACTCATACAAAATGCCATGAATTTAAATGCTTCTCAAATCAATAAGCCAAACTATTTCATTTTTTTAAAGGAACGTTATTGTGCCAACCCATTGATTTTTAACTCATAACACTCTCAAAATCTCACATTCTAAGCATAAAATATCAAATTTTTTACGGAATAATATTTCTCATGTGAATGAAGCATCAATGAAATAAAAAATATTGGCCTAGAACTTTTATTTTTATGTGCCAAAATTATCATTTTGGATCTTACCAATGGTAGCCTGTAATAAGAAGAAGATTTCTTCTTTGGTATCCCCTTTCCATTGCATAAACATAAATCAATTTTCGGCAAAAAAAAAATCAAGCAATGGATATTACATTCATAATTAGTTCAAAGTACATTTGGTTTTTTTAAGCATGATTTAGATGAGAACATCCTATTCAACATATGACAAGCAAGTACAATGTTCAAAAGTTCACGCATATGTGAAATAAAGACGATATAATGAGTCTAACATGAAGGAAGTAATTAAAAAAGAACAACGCATGATAAACATGCATAATTAAGCACACATTGGAAACAAAGCCAAGTCTTATAACACCATGAGTAAGTCACATGAATGGATGGAATGCAATTGTGCTTCGAACATCTTAAATGTACATCCATATGGGGTGTAAAATAAAAGACAAAAATCTTTATGAATTTTTTAAAAATTTATCAAAAATAATTTATTTTTTAATTTTTCAAACTTTTCTAAAAGAAACAAAAATCCTATTATTTTTTTAAAGATACGCATAAGAATACAATCTAGAAATAGGGAAAAATCATACCAACGTGAAAAATTCCCTAAACTAGAAACAAGTCCTCGCTTCGATCATTTATCCGGGAGTTTTTTTCAGAAGGAGTATACATCCTTTGAAATGCCTCGATCAAAAATTGACAAGTCTTGACTAAAAACTCCACTTGTTCATGAAGAATATCAAGGTTGATATGGCGTCGTGTGGGAGCCTGTTTGTGAGAGACTCTTCCTAATATGAAATAAAACTCCATAAGATGTCCTATTTTTTTGCAATGGTTATAAAATTAGATTGATTTGATGATTTTGGTGAAATGGAATTTTATTTAATTTGGAGAATTTATTTAATTCGATGACTTAGATTTAATTAATTCAGGTTATTTTAAAATTTCACATGTGTCGTATTTCGAGGTTGAAATTAGGGAATTTTATAGAGTAACTCGAATGATGATTCTAAGTGCACGATTGATTCTGGATAGGCCGAGATGGTTGGAAAAGGGTACCCAGTGTAGCAATTGGGTCTCAGGACATTTTTAGGCATAATTTTGCTCACATGGGTGTGTTCAGATCATTTGCTATTGGTCCATTAGCTTAAAAAGGGATTAACATTATTTAACCTACGATTAGGAGTTAATGGTAACCATAACTCATTTGGAAAACCCTAGATTAGCAGAGAAGAATAGAAGAAGAAAGTAGGGAGATTTTTGGGAGCTAAACCATGGAGAATTGGGTGTGTTCTTCGGAAAATCATGGTCTACCCCAAAGGAAATCAGACACTATGAATCAATACAGGAAAGTGGTTAACTTTTTTCAATGTAAATCCCTGATAATCGATTCATATCATAGTGGGTGTACATCAAATTCATTTCCGGGTAGGTTATTGCATGAAAAATAGGTGTTTACCATTGATGTTGTTTTGTGATTTAAAAGGGGTGGGAATCTGATTTATATTCATTGACCAGCAATCAATGTTGTTTAATTTGGAGTGTGAAATCATATCTTTAGAAAACAAAGAACGAAAACTGTGAAAACCCATTTCGTAAATTTTATGACTTTGAATGAAAATCAACGATGAAAGACTATGCAATACTGTTATGATTGTCGTTAGGATTTGAAACCCAGAAGAAATTTATTTGATTTATGTGAGTATAATTTAATTTAGATGAAAAATCAGAAATCTTGAAAATACCCAATACCAAAAAATGAACTGTTAGGAGTTGTCATACCCCGTACTTTTATGGATATTTAAATTACATGAGTGAGTCTAATTTAGTAAATTGATAATTTAAAGTGAGTGGTAAATATTAGTTTGTGTAAGGACATTTTCAGTCACATTTAGTATGTCATATACCGCTACAAGTTTGTCGAAGATTTGGGAAGCCTACATCTACAATCGACGATCTGGATTTCAAGACAACTTCAACAATCCGGCCCAACAAGGATGAATTTGGTAAAATGTGTTTAAGTTCCATTTACATTTTACATTAAATGTGTTGGGATATTATTATAAAAGTTTAAATGATTTTCGAAACGATTTTTAAATGATTTTAATCATAAAAGTTTTTGGATAAATATTTTTGATCTCGTAAACAGTCTTAACTTTTTAACTATCCAAGATTTATAAAAGAATGAAGTTGTTTTGGACACGTGTATGATGTCGTTCGAATGACATTATATCTCATTCAAACGAGATCATATCTCACTCGAACGATGCCATTTCTCGTTCGAACGAGCTTTTAAATTCCAACACTCCACTGCCTTGAATTTTATTATATAAAAGGTGTCAGGCTTCTGAATTACATGTGGAGAAAACATTGGTTTTAATAGAATATGATTTGAGTGTTTTTGTTTATTCTCCAACACATTTTTTAGGGTTCAAAACTTTGTTTTTACAATTCACAAATCCCAAACATATTTTGTGTGAGTTATTTTATGGAACCCAAACCATATTTTATTGGGAGTTTTGTTGCTGAATCTAGGTGCCTTAGAAAGGTAATGGGATGACCATAGGTGCCACTTACGGGAGGTACTGGTTGATCGACTACGTGTCATAGGGATTGTTGCGGTGTTCTTGGGCTGACGACTACGAACTAACACCTGCGGGTATTTCGTAAGTCAAGTGTATTTTCGCTGTAATCCGATTATCAACCATTCCTTTACAAATTATAGTGAAAATAAAAAAAAAAATTGCCCTCCGAGGATTTTTTCCCTGAATTCTGGTTTTGACAGCATTGTTCATCGCATGATTTAATTTGAGATTTGAATTGTCATGTAGATGCATGTCTAGGGGCTGATTTAATTGGTATTTGGTTTGAGCAAATTTATACATCCAATTAAATAAGTCTAAATTGAAAATTACGAATCTATTTGAATCAGTATCACACACGACACTTTTCAAATTGGTATCAAAGAAGGTTGTGCTAATTTATCGCGTATTCCTATTTTCTGCAAACTTGTGTCGTATTGATTTTTGTTTGAAAAATCTTATTTTTGAAAGTTTTTTGCAATGTTTCCAAATGAGCACTTATATATAGAATGACTATTTTTTATGGGTACAATTATACCTATTGGAAAGCTCGTATGATATCCCAGTTGAAAGCCATTGACGAATGAGTCTGGTTGCTTTGTGAAAGAGGGTGGACTCCTTCCACTGTCACAGCGAATAACATCACCTATTTTAAACATGTGTTGGATTAGATCGAAGATGACTTTTAAATGTCTAATTTTAATTCCCGTGGTTTGAGTGCTATTTCGGGAGCCGTCATCCCCTAATTATGATGTGAACCACATCTAGAGAGGCATGAGATGTCCTCCAATTTCACACATGAAGGTACGAATGCGGTTAAAGAATCAAAGTTACAAAATTTGGCCACCCAGTTTGAGACCATTACTATGTGTGAGTCTGAATGTTTTGATGAGTTTTATGCACGTTTGTCGGACATTGTTAACTCGAGTTTTAATTTAGGTGAGCCTATTGATAACACGCGTATCGTTAAAAATATTTTTATATCTCTTCCAAAACGTATCATTCCTTATGTCACTATTTTGAATTCGTTGGTAAAGTTAAATTCACTTAAGTTAGAAGAGCTCGTAGGAGACCTACAAACTTATGATATTGACATGTTTCCCCAAACCATTAAGGCTAAGGATATAGGCATTGCTTTAAAGACTTAAGTTAGGAAGAGAAAGAAAGAGAGAGTGTTTGAGTCTGATTCTGAGGAAGAGTTTAGCATTCACGATGTGGCCTTGTTTGCAAAAAAAATTCAAAAAGTTTCTCAAAATGAACAAAAATAATGCTTTCAATAAAAGGTCATTTGAGAAAAATAAAAAGAAAGAAAGGGCCACAGAGGGCAATAAAAAAGAGAGTGAGAGAGAAAAAGAGGAAGAGATTGGTAAATATTTGGATGAGATGAATTGTTTTGAATGTCAAGGGAAGGGCATAGGGCTTTTGAGTGTGCTACTAGGCTTAAGAGAAAAGGGAAGAAAGTAGCCATGTCTGCCACTCTTAGTGATAGTGAGGGAGATGATGAGAAAGATGAGTCCAAAAAGGGGTTCCGAAATAAAGTTGTAGGACTTATATATTACTTGAGGAGATATAAAAACCTTGGGTTCGTAGAAATAAATTCGGGTTATATTTTAAATGAATGTTTAGGACGAATGATATTCGAGGAAATTATTCGGCGGGAGTTTATATATATATATTTATGCACACAGAATATATATATATATATATATATATATATATATGATCATAATTGGTTAAATCCGAATGCGTAGTAGGATGCTATTATAATATTAGCTATTTGTGATAAGCTATTATTCGGGAAATTATTAACGACATATTGATATTCCAAGTGAGTAAATACTTAAGAGATTAAAATGAGAGTGTGTATGCTTATTTAGTGATATGAATGTATAATTGGAATTTATAGGCTCATGCCACGGGTGATAGGCATGTATAGCTGGATTTAACATTACATACGAGTATAGGGATAGTATGTATATGATTATGATTTTATATATATCATGTGTGATTTTGATATATGCATGTTAACATACCTCTCTAAGGCAATCATGGGAAGTTGCACGATGTGGTGAATCCCCTGGATTGAGGAGCAGGGAGAGTATACTCCCCAGGCCATAGCATCAGATTATTTAGTGTGTGTGATTATTTTATTCGCAGTGAGGTAATTCCGGGTATGGTTGTGACTCACTGTCTAAGGACTATGGCCTCTTACCATACATTGTGTTAGGGTTTTTCTTAAGAGAATGAGTGAGTCTACTTTGAGTGCAGGTTGCGGTGTGTATGCCCTAGAAAATGAAAGCACTCAGAGAACGCATCCAGTGAGGTAATGCTCAGAGGGATGGTCTTAGTTACTTATATTTGTGTGTGAAAAATATGTATGAATATACTGATGTGTATGGTATATTGTGTGTGTATATATATATGTGTGTGTGTGTGTGTGTGTGTGTGTGAAAGATATAGATATACGGTCTTGAATAAAATTTGGAAAGTAAGGTAACTGTATATTTATCCGAGAGATTAATATCCGGAATAAAATGTGACTTGTATATAAGATGAGAATATTATATACAAGACTTTTGGCACTAAAGTAAGAATAGTGTAATAAATTGTGTGAATTATCTATTTGGATGATTATATATTATAAGAAAGAGATTTGTAACTATAAGCTTAGGCAATAGCTTAGAATATTATATAAATGGAGTTTGTGATAACACATAGCGTATGATGAATTAGTGAGATAATAGATTAGTTAGGCGGGGTAGCTTAACTAGGGTGCTTAAAATATATGCGTTAGGTGTGCACTATTAGATGAGAGGTCAAGGGTATCTCATGGGAGTGTGACGCCAATTTAAATATGGAAGATGCCATATTTAGTATGTTAATGGATCTTAAGCACTTGCGAAAATATTTTCAAAACTCAGGCTCTGACCCATTTCTATATTTTCTCTTTCTTCTCTCTCTCTCTCTCTCTCTCTCTCTCTCTCTATATATATATATATATATATATATATATATATATATATATATATATATATATAGGTGTCCAAACACAGGGATGCCTGGAGGACCAATCTTTTGAGTTAGACGATTGCTGCAGCAGCTGTGGATGCAAGAAGGATATTGTATAGTTATGCTTCCATCTTTGTGATGTAGATAGGAGCTATTGTAGAGATATTTGGGCTTATTTCCTAGTTGCTTTCAGTTATTTATTTACTACATTTTTCCCTTTGCGGAAATTTGATATGGTTGTATACATGTTTTACTGAGAGTTATCGGTTTTGTTTATATTAACTATTGTGATTGGATTTATATGTTGGTGTTGTTAAAAAGATTTGAAGTTTAAAAATTTTGACGGCAAGAATAATAGGCTATTAGTAATTAAATGGTTTTTAATAGTGATGCTGAGAATGAACCGTATGAGATTCCTGACTTAATTTTATATAGGACTAATCACCCGGTATTTCATTGGGCGGGGTGTCATAGGAGTGAAAGTAGTGGGTGATTAATGGTTATGAGGGTGGTTAGAAATTGATGATATCAAGCAATAGACATCTGCTAAGGTGTAAAATTGAATATGGGATTAACAATAAAATCTTGGAAGTCATATATGGTAGAAAATATTAGCTCGGAGAAGAATAATTGGATGAACGTAACATCAAACGACATTGCAAGTCGTTCGAACGATAGTGCAAGTCGCTCGAATGACAATGGAGAGTTTTTGGCAAGTCGCTCGAATGACAATGGAGAGTTTTTGGCAATTTCGTTCCTTTTACCTTGTATTCTTTTGGCATTTTTTTAAAGGATTTAATTGGAGAAGTATTAAATGGAGGTTATTACCTAGAATATTGGGAGATGGGTATTAAGAGATTAAAATTAGTAATTGTGTCAAACTTATAAATGGGGTTTTGGTGTAATAAATTCAAAAAGGTTACAGTACGGTCAATAGTGAAGGTGGGTATTGTAGTTGAGTAACACTACTTTAATAAATTAATTAATGTGTAATTAATTAAATTAAAAGTTGGGGAATTTGACTCGAGTATTAAGGGCTAGTGCCATGGGAGTTAGACACGGGTTAGCAGATTCAATAAACTTATATATATATATATATATATATATATATATATATATATATATTTGTCTGCTTCATAAATATTGGTGTGAATAATATTTATAGGAATAGATACCCCTCTAGTGTTATCATAGGAGGTTGCACGATGTGGGTGAATCTCCAAGCTAGATAATACAGGGCGAGTATAATCCCAAGGTCATAGCGTCCATTATTTTATATAATGATTATTTTCGGGGTGAGATGCTTTGTCTATGATTTGGTCTCACAACCGCGGAACTATAACCACCTCCACTACGCTTATTTTTATTTTTCTTATTCGGTGATTTCACCATCTCAGGGTTTTCGAGTGGATTGAGCATAATGGGGTGATAGAATTTTAAAGAAAATATCAATGGGTTCTTACTTGGGAGGATGGATATATATACGACATGTGTGTGGATGTTGTAATATAGTTATACGTATATAATGGTGTGGGTATTTATATACGAGTGGAATACATGTAGTACAATTGTGTTAATTATATATGTATATAATAGAGAAGATATTTATATACGAGTGAATTATACGGAGTAAAAATGATATTTCAGGTATATAACTAGTGAGACTGTTATATAGTTTTATTTGGAGATGATTAATTAAGTTAATGTGATAAATAATTTATGAAGTAATAGTGCGACTCACTTAGCCTAGAGTAGTGTGTTCGGATGTATTCAGAACAAGGATAATTATATGGGGTAGTATAACTAGGAAGGTTAGGAAGAAAGCATTAGGTGTGAACTTTAGATGAGTGCTGAGTAGTATCTCAAGGGAGTGCGACACTAACTTAAATATGAAGAACATTCATGAATTTTAATTGGTTCATCTTAATCACTTGCAATATATTTTCAAAAGGATTTGGGCTCTAATTCGTTCATGAAAAATATTTTCAAAACCTTTTAGGTGTCCATCCACAGGGACGCTAAGCTTGATGATTTGTTCCTAGGATGCCTAGCTGCAGCACAAGTGGATGCTTGCAGGATTCGAACTTAGTCGTTTCGTTTACTTCATTCCTAGAGTAGGATGCAGTTAAATTATTTCATTTGGGAATATCTCACCCTCCAGTGATTTCTTTTATTTAATTTTATCAGACTTTGTATTTGTGGACTCATTTTGATTTCATTAGACGTTGGTTAGACTTTTGTATTGGAAATCGATGGTTTATTCAGTATTACTTTATTTCAATTATTTATCTGGTGATTGCTTCAGATTATTATTATTACAAGGATCGTTTTTTTATTGTAATTACTTTCACGTGTTGTTGTTGTTTAATAAAAAAATAAAAATTTGGCACTGGCTTTTTGAATACTAGGTGATTAGTAAGCTTTAGAAAGTTTTTGACAGTGATGCTAAGAATGAACCAAATAAGAAACCTCTTTTAATTTAATAAATGACTGATAACCAAGTATTTAAGTGGGAGGGGTGTCACAATTTGGGTCGACCTTAGTTAAAATTCCTACGATCCATCACAAACTTGAGAATTGGTTTAGGTGCAATATTATAAGTGGATGCACCTTCATAACCTATCCCTTGACTCTAATTAAAACCTAAAGTGGGACCGAGGAACATCTTTCCAAACTTATTAGATGTGTCCTCTAAAGTAACCTTGACCTCTTAGGAACATTCAAGGTCTTTTTTGAGTTGGGAAACATGATCATCAAGCTTCTCACAAGTCTCAAATGATTCTTAAAATATCTCTTAATACTAACCACTTATTTGGTCAAAATGGTATTTTCCCTACCTACCACAATAAGTCTCTCACACGAAGAAAGTCTCAATTTCTCTAGTTGACTCACCAAGGCCTCACACTCTCTCAAAATTTTCAATTCTTTTTCTAAACTGAACACTCGAAGAGTAAATTTTTTATTTTTAAAGACTCGGTGTAATGTTCGGTGCATATACATCAGAAATCTCATTTTTCTTCACTAAAATCATCACCCTCACTATCTATAGAATGGTTCGACACATTGTCAAGGCTATCACGTTTAAAATTGTCCCCATCGGTGTGGGACGTACTATAAGTGCTAATGTGACTCATCATGAATGCGGTGAAATTAGGTTCATGTGGTGATTTATCCCTATAATTTATCGACTCAACATCACTATTGCTTAGAATGGCATTGTACGCAACTTCATCTTTTCCATATTTTTTAAGCCTAGTGGGACACTTATGGGATTTATGTCCTTCCCCCTCATATTCAAATAATCTTTCCAATTCAACCTTATTATGATACTCTCCTCTATTACTCTGTTGATCATTCTCAAAAATATTCTTGCTTTCTTTGAAATTTGTATTTTTCTCAAAAATTTTATTTCCAATTTGGAAGATTTTTCATTTTTGAATTTGAGAAACTTTTTGAAATTTTTAACAAACAGGACAAGATCATCATGATCAATTTCACAATCAGAGTAAAAAACCTTCTATTTATTTTATTTAACATTTAAAGTTATTCATTCCTTTTTCCTTTTGAATTCGGGGAACATATCTAATTCGTAACTTTGGAGATCACCTACAAGTTCTTCTAGCGAAACTGTTTCTAGAATCTCCCAAAGAGTTAAGGACGGTAACCTACGCAGTAAAACAAGATGGTAGAGACCTCAAAATTTTCTTAACCACTTTCACTTTAAAAAGTTCTCACCCAAGTTAAACTAGAATTCACAATATTATATATACGAGCATAAAACTCATCAAACGTGTCAAATTCAAGCATGTGTATAGTCTCAAATTATGTGGTGGGTTTTTGAATCTTAGAAACCTTAACAACATTAGTACCCTCATGTGTGAGGAAGAGGATATCCTAAGCTTCTTTAGACACGGCACACCTCGTGATGTAACAAAATTTATCGGGAGTGACAGCACAAAAAATAGGATTTAAGGCCCTAGAATTAAAGAGTTTAGAATCATCTTTAGTCCAATTTATAATTGTCTTGAGACTAATCACATTTTTATTAGTCACTATAGGAGGAGTCCACCCCCTTTCAATAGCAAGCCAAATGCACTCATCAACTAATTTTAAAGATGATCTCATTTGATCTTTCCAACAGACATAATTTAAGCCATTGAACAAAGATATCCTAAGGGATTCATTTAAATAACTTCTAGAATCAAGCTCGGATATCGATTTGAACATGCAAAGGGGTCTAGTTATATGTAAATATCATTGATTAGGTAACACATACAAGCCAAATTTTATTTAATCCAAATTTTATCTTGATTAATTAGGTGAACCTAAACATAAAAGATATATGAATATAAATAGAGATAAAAACCCACAAACCAAGAATATAAGATATCATGAATAATCCCTATCGAGAAAATCCTATATTTTAGCACTGTTAGAACTATAGATTAGTGACAACCCGCGATCCGAAATAGGGGGTGGCCAGCCCGATACTCCAATATAACAGGAATCATGGATGGAATCATTCTCAGCATCACAATAAAATGAAAAGTATACAGGATAACCACTCCATATTTCAGAAAAACGGGTTGCCAAAAAAAAAATTGGTTTTAAAGTAAGGAAAGAAATTAGACAACCCAATTTAAAAAGAAAGTGGAAAAGCCCGGATATGTAATATTACATACACATCAAATATACAATAAGGGACCGAATATGCTATCGGTTAATAGACTCATACAATAATACTAAACAAGTTAATAATTTTTACAATATACATTACATTACACAATTGAAAAATCTTGGGCCTCACGCCCGAGTAAAAGACCTGACCTTAGCTAAAGTACAAAGATGGCGGCGTCTATTGAAATATATCCCATAACACCCATAAAGCATCACGGCTAGCCAAAAACACCGGGATAAGAAGTCAGATCAGGCATCCTTGCGACGGAGCACCTGAGCGAATACAAGATGCATGCACAACAAGAAATATGAATGGGTCAGTGCCCGGTTTTATATGATTACCAGATGAATAAAAAGTATGACAATTATGAATGGTAAATCATGACTAAAAAGGAATAAGAATCTACCTACACAATTTAAAGCATAAGCTAAGACATTTATAAATAATCATGAATGATTAACATTAATTTAAAAGCTTTCATCAAAAACATTAATCCATCTTATAGTTCCATTCCTTAACAGGAAAATATAATCAAAATTTTAAGCTCTTTATGGCTTTTATCTCAATCATATTCTCTTTATGGCATCCCATTCCTTATCAGGAATGTCATCCTCAATAAATGCTCTTTGTGGCATTTCATTGTGCTCTTTATGGCACTTCATCATGCTCTTTATGGCATATCCCAATACATCAAGTCCCACTTGATTATGAATTGTTATAATTATATACATATAACGATTCTAAGACCGCCCCTCGGAGTTTCCCCACTGGCGCGCCAATAAATAACCATCATTTTTCAGGGGCCTATCAAACAAGGCAGCCTGGGCACCTATAACGCAAGACGTCGGGAAGCGGCCATATGCCTGCGGGAGAGTAAAGACCACACCTGAAATCTCCTCACCAGCGCAAAAAACATAACATATCGCTCATATGGCCTAGGATTATATCCACCCTGCATTCACTAACCTGGGGGCTTCACCTCACGCGCGAACTTCCCTTATGATGGCATTTAGAGAGGTGTGTTTAAGTAAATTATTATTTACCAAATTCATTATGAAGTAAATTAGCATTTTCCAGAATTGTTACCATTTCCATTTCATTTTCATTCACCATTATTCATATGTATGTTTCATTTTTATTCGAAACATTAATCATTTACATTTTGTAAATAATTCACCTTTTTATCCGGAGCCATACAATAATTCATATCGTCATTATAACCTCAAAAATAATTGAACTCCCAATTTAATTCACCCAACACTCTTGTATGGTGTTATACTATTAACCATCAAGGCCAACATAGGTCAATTGAGATTCTAAAGTCTCCCAAACATAATACTACAACCCCTAGTTTCATAATAATCACTAGAAGAAAAGAATGCCCTAACATCAATTGGCATATCCTGGAAAAGTCCCCACATAACCCAATCCTAATCTAGGATGGTTGCCCCACTCATTTAGGACTCTGTAACTCTAAATTTAATTCATATAAGAAGGTTCCTAAGCCCTAAACCTAAAGAAAATGGATTGGAATTGAGTTAGAAAAACTAACTCAAAAACTGCAGGAAAATGAATTAATACGCCCAAGGGCCGAATCGATTCTCCCTAGCCAATCGATTTGACCAAAAAGCGAATCTGTTCGGACACAAAGACCTGGGATTCTGTAAACTAACGAATCGATTCGGATTGGACCAGAATCGATTCGGTCCAAGAAGACCTGGAAACTGATCCTATGCGAATCAATTCGCCGAGGGGCCAAATCAATTCGCCCCTGCGAATTTTCAAAGAATGGCTTTAAGGGTTATGAACCCTAATTTTTCCAAATCTCAAATCTCTTCCATTTTACACACATCCAACATTATTAATCAACCCCAAATCATCCTACATGATTATTAACCACTAATATCCTTAATTTTATCAACTTAAACCATAATCAAGGCCCAAATACCATAAATTCCATTTTTGACCCATAAATGCAAATACACTACTATCACACAAATTATTCATCTTAAACCATATATTAGAAAGTAGAAAACTTGACTTAAGGTTGAAATCTCATATTTCTTTGTGGTAGATGCAAATCCAAGCTTCAATCTCCAATTTCTCTCTTCTTTCTCCTATTTTCTCTTTCTCTCTTTCTCTCTCTCTCTCTCTCTCTCTCTCTCTCTCTAAGTTGGTAACACACAAATGAGAAATGAAATAAGGGGCAAGACTTAAAATCGTTGCTTAAGTCTAAAGTCCCCAACTTAAGTGGTTAATACCACATTAAAATGACTCCCAAATACGCATTTAAGTTAAAACTAGTCAAAAGCGCCCGAAACCTAAAAATACAATATGGCACTTATTTTGACTGTCTCACACATTCCGGGACTGACTACACCCTCTAAACTGGCATCTGGAAATTTTATAAACCATTTTAAGTACCGGTTTCGTTTAAACCATAATGTCATTTAAAACACATGACACTATAAAATATGCAACCTGATGATATTTACTTTCACATACAGTAAATATGCATCAATCTAGTATATATTAACTTTCAACTCATTCAAATAATATTTACTCCAGTTCCAACATTTTATATAATTACCTTATGCGGTAAATTAATATAAAATTAGCCTCCTAAAAGCTAGGGTTGTTACATACTCCCCCCCTTATGAGGGAATTTTTCCCTCAAAATTCGGGCATACCCTAACAGCATAAGGGTATACTATCCTAAACTATCATTCTATCACTTTCCACAACCCCTCAATATTGTGGTATCCAAAATGGACCCGGACTAAGGTCGTCACTATCGAACCCAGTCTACATTCTTCGTGTTCTAACATGACCCAAAGCGTTCCTCACGAACTATCGATCCTATCTTCCTACGACGGAAGACGATACCCACGTGACTCGGCGTAAATAGTCTTACATCCTAAATCGCATTACATCCCAGCTCGGGGATGCCTACACTAACGCTAAATGGCTTAACCCCAACACTACTCAACTTCTCCTCGCATAGGCGTAGCCCTTCAAAGCATATGGCTCAAAAGCCCAATCATTAAGGAAATGTTATGGGACCCCACCAAGTCCAAGGAACCTATTGTTTGATGGTCTCATCCAACGAGTATGAAAATTTCTCACCCGGCTAGAAAAGTCCACTCACGGTGCCACCTCACCAGGTGCCATACCTTAGAAAAGGATCTGAATTATTGTACGGAAATTTCCATACATACAAGCCACTGCCCCCGTCCATCAATTTAACCTAAGGCGCACCTTTAAGGTATGCCTTTCGGCCTGACGTTAACTTCTTCCATTCAGCCATCCACTTTAGTGTGGTAAGATATACGCCATTTCCATACGGTTCTCATTACTTCTTGGAAACTTTACCAAACCTTCGACACGAATATATAGTCTTGGTCCACAACTATGGTTAGGCACTTCACCCGGTTTTACCACCCCTCCATAAAAATCGGGGCGTACTCTTCCACATATAGTCCGCCCATAATGGCAGAAAAAGAAATGACTTGGTCGAGCGATCAACAATTTTTTTCAGATAGGATCATGACCATTTCGGTGCTGGAAATTCAATGAAGATGTCTATGAATATACCCTCCTTCATTCCACCACTACTCTCTTCACAAGAGTGGGTGAAAGGGTCAGTCACAAACATTAAGGCTCCTGCTCCAAGGATTTCCTAGTGATGCCCATTTTATTTGGGTTTCCATGCCATTATAAATATCTCCGACGAGTTTCCTACTCGACGTATCTACTACCCCAATCGCATTTCCTTATCGAATGATAATATCCAATTGATAGTTCATTATGGACTTCGTACACTAACTCTATTCCTCCCACCACATATTACAACAACTTGTTGCTCGCGAGAAAGACTAAATTTCTTTCCCAGGAAGTAGTGCCTCCATCACTTTAAGGCGATTACTACTGCAATGAATTCTAATTCAAGAATGGGATAATACTTCCCACAAAGTTAAAGTTTGTGATACGCATAAACAACGGGTCCATGCTCCAGTATTATTACTTCCCATTCCTGGTAGAGACTTGTGCGTTAAATCCACCCTCGAGCTTAACAAGATGGGCTCAGGAGTGAAAGTCAACTCATCCTTTTAACTCCCCGTAAGTTAGGTTACCAATGTAACACTTTAACCAAGAGAGGTCTCATCTCCTTCGGCCTAACCTTCGAAATCTCTCAAGATTCGATACTTCTCGTTTCTGGGGACTTACCCCCTTATAGAGTTAACCCACAACCTACTTGTGGTCAATTCCCTATAACCATCCTAAATCAACATCACATGCCCTAAAGGCCTTATGTCCTAAAGATCCTAAGGTCGATCTATATATATATTCTATCTAAGTCGTATACGTATGATATTAAGTATATCCCTAGTGTCCCAGCCCTTTCTTAACTCCCAACATTCGCTCGGTTTCATGCGTGGGACGTCTCGCCGAAGCGAAATCCAAATAAGGAACCCTCATGTTACACTACTACCTCGCATTATCAGTCATTAAGATATAACGGTCTAAGACACATGATCGGGACCAGAAAAATTCTAGCTCTCAACCCTAATAATAAGATTCTACTTCTATGTCTTACCATAATAATTAATTAAGGATTTCAACTAATCGGACATTTACTTTCAGTAAAGTCTTACAAATATTTATCCCATAACATATATACATCTTTACAAATAGCCTTCTTATCAAGGCATAACCCGAAGTCTCAATTCGACTTCATATTTCAGTCTCCCTCACATCGATCAGAGGAGATAACTATATTTAGCGCTTCTATCTCGCATTTTAATAGCCCTTAATCACTCTTCTACGTGATTCTCGGCTAAACCTTTTAACCCAACTTCTAACAACGAAATAAAATAAAACAAAAGAAGGAAGAATAGCCTCCCTCCACTCTCGACGTCATTAAGTGTTCATGCGCGGAGAGTCTCGCAAAGCGAAATCCAAACAAGGAACCCCTCTGACACATGCCTACTTAACTTGTTGTTCGTGGATAAAAGGCATAACAAACACAACAAAGTAAACAAGCAATCAAATACTCACGCAAGATACACAACAAGTAATAAGAAAATAAAACCTCCTACTTACCTCAACCACCCCTATAAAGTCTCAACTTGTATCCAGGAGAGATATTATAGGACAACTAGTTCCATCCTAAAACTACAAGTAGGATAGCCTCACAAATGTATTTGCTTGCTATCACCCCAATCAAACCAAAATATCTTTACTCTCATAGTACACAACATACAAGTAGCACATAACGTTCATAATACTTAAAAAGAAAGTATATCATCACTTAGTTTATAACGAATGATGGAAAATATAAAACTTCCCTACCACGGAAGTCATATAATTACCCTATTTAGTAGCGTCGATACTACAACAAACTCAATATTCACACCTGAATCTAGAGTAAACCTAATACTACTCTATCTTATCCTAAGGAATACACCACCCACTAATAAGGTGGGATTCCTGCCAACATTTTTACCAATCACCCCGGGTCAAACCTAATGGTTCTTAGACACGGTATTCGAGTCTTATTCGAACCCATATTACTTCCATCAGCGCCCGAGCTAGACATCTTATCTTTACCCTTAATCTCCAATCAACAGAATCAAGATGAGTGGTTCTACATTCCTCATCATAGCCATTGTTCCGTCCCTAGCTGCAAAAAATTTTCCCACACAATCCCTTATGCTCTCTCAATGAAAGAGAACACGCTACCGGCCTCCTCTTCCTTAGTTCAATGAAACCTCCCCAGGAGGATATCCACCGATGGGGTTTTATGAACACTGTTCCTTCAGAAGTGTTAACGACACTTATCCTGGAGCCTAACATTCCACTGAAGGGTTCCTTCTTCCTTATACCACTCTTATGTGGGTGCACGGCTTTCCTAGCCATACAACTCTTTATTTATTGTCGACCTCTGACCGAACCTCGTGTGAACATTTGAGGATCTACCTTCTTGTCATTCTAGTTATCCCAGAGAAACTTACTATTGAAAGTATCCACCGGGTTTCTCCATGGGCAAAACTTTTTGCGCTCACAAATATGGTGACTACGCTCCCACCATTTCAACACAACTCCTACGGGTGAAGGATTTTCCTCCATCCTTTTCCTCTGGGCACTTCTATACTCTCTTTTAGGCCAAAACTCTTGGGTCTTAACGCATTTCTTCCATCCAACTCCAATATGTGGTCCTTATCATGGGCTCTTCTCCACATCAATCTAACGTCGCTTGGAATCCCAAGCTTAGTACCACTTTTTACTTCTAGTGGTACATGGAAAACCATGTCTACTGTAATTAGTAGTCACAGTAGCAAGATAAGAAATGCCATAAAAAGGAGTGACTTCCAAATCGGTCCTCATCCCCGACCACAACTTACAGTTCCTTGTAATTCCATCTCGCGACGCCTTCACAACAACTTTCCTTGGCTCCCCTCTTCAATTCACCTACGAATCTCACACGAGCGCGCAACAGATTCTATGGGTTCTACCTCATGGCAGAAGAACAAAATCTCACAAGAGAAATCAATGATCTTAATCCTAAGGCTCTACGTCCAATCAAAAGCAATGCTGATCGGGCAAAGCATTCACACAGACCCCTAAGGACTCTATAACCTGATGCTCTGATACCATCTGTGATAACCCGTGATCCGAAATAGGGGGTGGCCAGCCCGATACTCCAATATATAGGAATCATGGATGGAATCATTCTCATCATCACAACAAAATAAAAGGTATACAGGATAACCACTCCATATTTGAGAAAAATGGGTTGCCAAAAAAAATTGGTTTTAAAGTAAGGAAAGAAATTAGACAACCCAATTTAAAAAGAAAGTGGAAAACCTCGGATATATAATATTACATACACATCAAATATACAATAAGGGACCGAATATGCTGTCGGTCAACAGACTCATATAATAATACTTCACAGGTTAATAATTTTTACAATATAGATTACAATAGACAATTACAAAAGCTTGCGCCTCACTCCCTAGTAAAAGACCCGACCTTAGCTAAAGTACAAAGATAGAAGAGTCCATTGCAATATATCCCATAACACCCGCAAAGCATCACGGCTCGCCAAAAACACCGGCATAGGAAGTCAGATCAGGCATCCTTGCGGCGGAGTACCTGAGAGGATACAAGATGCATGCACAACAAGAAATATGAACGGGTTAGGGCCCGATTTTATATGATTACCAGATGAATAAAAAATACGACAGTTATGAATGGTAAATCATGACTAAAAAGGAATAAGAATCTACCTACACAATTTAAAGAATAAGCTAAGACATTTATAAATAATCATGAATGATTAACATTAATTTTAAAGCTTTCATCAAAAACATTAATCCATTTTATAGTTCCATTCCTTAACAGGAAAATATAATCAAAATTTTAAGCTCTTTATGGCTTTTATCTTAATCATATGCTCTTTATGGCATCCCATTCCTTATCAGGAATGTCTTCATCAACAAATGCTCTTTGTGGCATTTCATTGTGCTCTTTATGGCACTTCATCATGATCTTTATGGCATATCCCAATACATCAAGTCCCACTTGATTATGAATTGTTATAATTATATACATATAACGATTCTAAGATCTCCCCTCCGAGTTTCCCCACTGGGCGCGCCCCTAAATAACCATCATCTTCCAGGGGCCTATCAAACAAGGCAGCCTGGGCACCTATAACGCAAGACGTCGGGAAGCATCCATATGCCTGTGGGAGAGTCAAGACCACACCTGGAATCTCCTCACCAGCGCAGAAAACATAACATATCGCTCATATGGCCTAGGACTATATCCACCCTGTAGTCACTAGACAGGGGGCTTCACCTCTCGCGCGAACTTCCCTTATGATGGAATTTAGAGAGGTGTGTTTAAGTAAATTTTTATTTTCCAAATTCATTATGAAGTAAATTAGCATTTACCATAATCGTTACCATTTCCATTTCATTTTCATTCACCATTATTCATATGTATGTTTCATTTTTATCCGAAACATTAATCATTTACATTTTGCAAATAATTCACCTTTTTATCCGGAGCCATACGATAATTTATATCGTCATTATAACCTCAAAAATAATTGAACTCCCAATTTAATTCACCCAACACTCTTTTATGATGTTATACTATTAACCATCAAGGCCAACATATCTCAATTGAGCTTCTAAAGTCTCCCAAACATAATACTACAACCCCTAGTTTCATAATAATCACTAGAAGAAAAGAATGCCCTAACATCAATTGGCATATCCCCAGAAAAGTCCCCAGATAACCCAATCCTAATTTAGGATGGTTGCCCCACTGATCTAGGACTCTAGAACTCTAAATTTACTTCATATAAGAAGGTTCCTAAGCCCTAAACCTAAAGAAAATGGATTGGAATTGAGTTAGAAAAACTAACTCAAAAACTGCAGGAAAACATATCGATTCGCCCAAAAAGCGAATCGGTTCGGACTCAAAGACTTGGGACTCTGTAAACTGCCGAATCGATTCGGATTGGACCCAAATCATTTCGGTCCAAGCAGACCTAGAAACTGACCCTATGCGAATCGATTCGCCCAGGGGCCGAATCGAATCGCCCCTGCGAATTTGCCAAGAATGGCTTTGAGGGTTATGAACCCTAATTTTTCCAAATCTCAAATCTCTTCCATTTTACACACATCCAACATTATTAATCTACCCCAAATCATCATACATGATTATTAACCACTAATATCCATAATTTTATCAACTTAAACCATAATCAAGGCCCAAATACCATAAATTCCATTTTTGACCCATAAATGCCAATACACAACTATCACACAAATTATTCATCTTAAACCATATATTAGCAAGTAGAAAACCTGCCTTAAGGTTGAAATCTCAGATTTCTTGGTGGTAGATGCAAATCCAATCTTCAATCTCCAATTTCTCTCTTCTTTTTCCTCTTTTCTCTTCTTATTCTCTCTCTCTCTCTCTCTCTCTCTGAGTTGGTAACGCACAAATGAGAAATGAAATAAGGGGCAAGACTTAAAATTATGGCTTAAGTCTAAAGTCCCCAACTTAAGTGGTTAATACCACAATAAAATGACTCCCAAATACGCATTTAAGTTAAAACCAGTCAAAAGTGCCCGGAACCTAAAAATACAATATGGCACTTATTTTGACTGTCTCGCACATCCCGGGACTGACTACACCCTCTAAACTGGCATCTAGAAATTTTATAAGCCATCTTAAGTTCCGATTTCGTTTAAACCATAATGTCATTTAAAACACATGACACTATAAAACATGCAACCTGATGATATTTACTTTCACATACAGTAGATATGCATCAATCTAGTAAATATTAACTTTCAACTCATTCAGTTAATATTTACTCCAGTTCCAACATTTTATATAATTACCTTATGCGATAAATTAATATAAAATTAGCCTCCTAAAAGCGGGGGTTGTTACCATATTACAAAATCACATCTACAGACTTACAAAAGCTTAGACACCACTAAGTGATGCAATATTGTCTTCCTTACTTCTTATTGATAAGAAGTGATGCAGATATAGTAATGCCCCTCAGCAGGCTTCACTTGCCTCAGTGTCCACTAATAAGACTTAGAAAATCGTATTCCTATCTTCAGCACTAAAAAATTAACCACATATGGATATGAACCAGGATTATGTTTTTTGTGGTTGGATAAAGTGATCTCAAATCATCTAAGGGTTTGTATTAAAAAAACTAAAAGATTTTGATTACAAAAATATCTCTAAAAGGCTTGCTTTAAAATGCAGGTTCATTTTCTATATAAAGGGAGATAAATGTCCAAGAGAGTTACATGAAATTTTGCTTTTTAAATCATGTAAAAAATAACTTTTTTAGGGATCTTTAGAACAAAGGTATATCTCATTTGAATGAAGTACCATATCTCGTTAGATCATACATTAAATAACTCTTGCAACAAGATTCCACAGAGCGATAAAAGTTATAAAAATTGATCTCGTTCGAATGAATTTCGAAGTTGTTCTAATGAGATAGAGGTTTGAACAACGTCCAATGTTGTTCTAACGACTTTGAGAAATTTTCAAAAAAATCTAAAAAATATTTTGCAAAAATATTTTTTGTTTTCAAACACTTTTTAATACCCCTAAATGAAGAGATTACATAGAGACGATTAATCTTTGATTATCGCATTCAGTCACTAAATAGTTTTCACTTTAAGTCTTGATAATGTGCATGATGGTGAAGTGGTGTGTGACGAAATAAACCAAACTTAAAAACATAATTATTGTTGATGTAAAAAACTAGATTTGAGCTAATTATTTTAATCACACATAAAAATAAATAAAGAAATACGAGATAATTGATTTTTAAAGTGGTTCAGCCTTATCAGAATGGACTACATCCACTATTTTTGTATTGTTGACTGTTTGCCTAGAATTCTCGATAACTGGTTTACCAAGAGATCCCCAATCCCCTTCTAATGAGGAGGTTATAATGTATTTATAGCTTTGAGGCTGTACATATGAAAGGACAATGCGCTGTTATCTAGTAGACATATACGTCTGTACGATAATAATGAGCATTTAATCTGCGTCATCTCTTTTATTATCTTAATTTTAGTGCTCTGTACACTAAGTAGCTCGGCACGCTTGAGCTGCTCGAACCGCCTTAGTAGCTCGGCATGCTTGAGTTTCTCGGGGCCCATGAGTTACTCGGGGAACCTAAACTGATCGATACGCTTGAGCTATTCAGAATGTATGAGTTGCTCGGTAGAAATAGTTGTAATTGCCACGTGCCTTCAAATGATAGGTTCACGTCAACAGATTAAATTTGGTATCAACAAAAGCCCCCAATGTTTCGTAGTGTGATGTTGAAGAAAAGTATGGAGCGTTCTGCTTGAAAACTGCATAGATTATTGGTTTGTATGGTTTTTAGGAAAGCATTCGTTGACCATAACTCCCTTTTGAGTGAACAGTATCAAGCCTTATAAATATTTTGAATTTTCATTACCGCTTCAATATTTGAGCTATTTTTCTTCTTTTATCCGCCGGATACGCAAACGTCCTCCTTTGTAATCATTGCTTTTCTCTATTCCCGAGGTAAAGTATTTAAGCTCGGCAAAAATCTTGTGGTCTTTCTCTTTTCAAATCTGTATCTTTGAACTCTTCATTTTCTCTCTATCTTGTGCCTTCGTTCTTTGCGTCGTTCATTATCACCTGATCTCTCTTTCTCTGTAAGATTTTCTTCCCTTTCTTTTATTTATTTTGTTCATCATGGTTTATCTTGTTGAGTCATTGGATAAATTTCGGTCTGAATTTTCAATTCCTTCGTGGGTTATTTTGGAAGAACTTTGTAAACCTTCTGATTATTTTTCTTTGGCTGAGGGACATTGGTTCCCAAGTTTCTTTGTGGCCGAATGTGGCTTTTCTTTTCCTCCAAATCCCCTATGTTTGGAGTTCTGTCAATATTTTGACGTTGTACCTGCAAAAATAGCTCCAAATACCTGGAGGATAGTTAATGGCGTACATAGATTGAATCAACTCCATGGAACCCGTTTAGGGATTCTTGAGATTATGTACTGCTATAGATGGGTTGTCAGTGATTCCACCTTCTATTTAAAAACTAGGTTTTTAAATAGGGCTTTAGTTGTTAATCTTCCAAATGCCAATAGGGATTATTTTGAGCATAGGGTTGTTATGAAAAATTAGCAACACGCTCCATTAGATGAAGATGTTGTATATCAAGGTCCCAGGTATCCCCCTTATGGCAATGGAATAGTTTTTTTTTTTAAATCTTGTTTTATTTGTGTTTGATAAAATGTATCACTGACATTTGTTTTTGTTTGCTACAGCTGACCGTAAAAGAAAACCTCCAAAAGAAGTTGACGTTAATTTAAAGCATTTGAAACTTATCTGGGATTTGCACCAGTCTGTTGCTGAGGAACATATTAGATCTGCCTCTTATTTGTTGTAGTACAAGAGCTATACTTCAACTTTCACTGCTCGTCCCCATCCAGTGGTAGTTAATCTTGACCAAGTACTAGCTTCTGAGGCTAGTGTGGAAGGTTATTCCTCTTAGTCAAGTGTTCCCATCAGTAACTTAATGAAGAGAAGAAGAGCTCCTGCTTTCTTTGATAAATCTACCTCTGCTAATATGGAGGCAAAGAAAAGCAAATAAGATGTCCCAGAAGAATGGACGGGAATCACTAACGCACCTCCTGCTGCTGCTGCCAAGAAAGCTGTTGAAAAGCCCCTAGTGGCCACGAGCAAGATTGTTGTTGTTTCTCCTCCAAGTGAGGTTATTATTATTTCACCAACAAAGACAACATCTTTAGTTGGAAATGTTCCTGCTCCTCCCAGGAGGTTAAACAAAAATTCTTCTGAGAGACCTACTGAACCTGTCTCTCAGCCTTCAAATGTTGAAGGTGTTATTCCATCTTTTGTTGCTCCGAGCTCCGCTGTGAGTTTGGTGAGATCCTGGACTATCCCAGAAGTCCGAGGTATTGAGGACTCCCTTTCTAGTGAGAGAATTACTACCCTTGCTGCTCAACACATCACCTGAGTAAGTTTTGTTAGTTTGAGTCATTCAATTTCTAATATTACATTCATATATTGACCTAATGTTATTTCTTTTTTTAGCTGGTGACATGGTTCAATAGCATCTTGAAGAAGGATGAAGCTATCAAGGCTTTAAGCTCCTCGGGAGGTGTAGAGGAAGCTTTTGTTTATCTGACTCGATCTTTAAGAGACTCTCGTCAAAAGTACGAGGAAGATAAAGTTTCTTGGGAGAAGCAACTCAAGTCCATCGAGCTAGAAAGAAATCAAGCTTTGAATGCCTCTAAGGATTTGGAGAAGAAATTGACAGAGTCTGAGCAAAGCAACAAAGTCTTCCAGCAAAGCAACAAGGAGCTGGAAGTTAAGATCAAGTATGTTGAAGAGGAAGTTGTTAAACTTCATGATGTTGAGCGATAGAAACTGGAGGTGCAGGAGAAGTTGAAGGTTGCTGAGGTGCTCCTTAGGAAAAGGACATCCTCGAAAAAGGCAAAAAGGAAGAAGGCAGTTAAAAAATCTTTTAGCGCTGGTTGGGACAAGGGCTGGAACAAGGGCCTAGCTACTATGTCCTCTCAAATGGAGTATGTAGGTGTAAAATTCTTTAGGGATGGATGGGTGGCTGCATTAAAAGAGATGAAAGTTGCTGAGAATTCTAAATTGTTCCAGCAACACACTCATGGCCCTCCTCCCTCTCTTGGAGAAGAAGAAGAGGATGAAGTTGCTTAAGACGAATCTTTAATGATGACTAGAGATCAGGTCCTTGCTGTTCCTGTTGTTCATCTTTCCGAGCAACCCCAACCAGCTAGTACTTCTACCGAGCTGCTAATTTTGCCCTCTGAGCAACTAGCCTCTTCCTCAAAACCTTCTGAGGAAGTCATAGGAAACAAAGAGAAGGTGTAGAGTTGCTCAGGTGTTTATTTTGTTATTCTATTGAATGTAACCTCAGATTTGGTATTTTCCCCTTATGATGAAATAAAAATTCGAACTTTGGTTATTTGTCTTGACTTTTCTTTTACTTACTCTATTTGCATCCTTATTGATTCTTTGTATTTCTTCTCTTTGTTAGTTTATGGCCAGGATGGAACTCTTATCAACTTATGACACAAAATTAATGAAGAAATGCAATGACTATTTTAAAGCTGGTCATGCTGATTGAAATGAGGCCCAGATACTTGACATCCTTGGTTCAGATGCTTCTGAACGAGCAGTAGAATCCTACCAATACCTGAAGTGTTTGCTTGATCGCGCAGTCACCAATAATATGGCTTACTATGAGATGATTGAGGATCTCTAAATAACTATCGAGGAACTCCAACAGCAATATAAAGAATCTTTTACCCTTTTGCACGAAGGATACGAGAAAAAATATCAACAACTGAGTGCCGACAAAGGGTATGAAAAATTTATCTCTGCTTATGAGAAGAAAGAAAATGTTCTGAAGCTTGAAGTTGAAGATCACAGGCATATCGCCAAATTTTTGGAGCAGGAGAACATCGCCTTGTAAGAAGAGATAAAACAACTGAAATCTATTGCATCCTCCTCGGGAGCCTTGGTCCCTGTTAATGATGAAGGTTTCTCTTTCTTGGAGGTAGAAAATGCCAACTTGCGAGATGAATTGGAATCTTTGAAAAGAGCTGGACCCTCCACCTCTACTCGTGGACGAGCAAGATCTTTTTCTTGGGGACGAGAAAGGGCTGGTCGGGTTTCTATTGAAGAAGCAAGAACTCAAGAAGCCTTGGAGAATCAGGCCTTTCAGTTGGTGGTGAAGAACCAAGCTTTGGCAAAGATGTCTAAGAAAATTCTGAACCTCAGCGAATAATTCTCTGCCCATAGTTCTGCCTTGGAAAATAAATAACTTTTGGTGAAGAATCTCCACGAGCAACTGGAGAGGTTAACTTATCAATTTCATAAATAACCTAGAGAGTTTTGGATGGCTGGATACAATGAAGCCCTTTATCATCTTGATGCTCGGATCCAGTAATCAAATAACAAAGGGTACAAGCGGGGATGGTTGAATGCCATGTGTGTGCTTCAATTAGAGCAGGGTCATTACTTATGGGATAATTATAAGCCTGGAGTGCTCGATTTTCCCGTGTCTCCTTTTAAGCTCAATTTTAGTTGGATTCCTGCTCGTGCTATTCCTCAATGCTTGAACTCCAAGTATCTTGGCGACTACAGTCTTCACGCCAATTTTGAGATATCTCGCCCAGAACATTTACTTGATCGGCCATCTGTAATGAATGTTAGGATGCTGAGAGATGTAAATTTCATAAATTCTCCTTAGGCCTTAGATGATCCTCCTGCTGGAGTAGAACCTGTTTCAAAGGGAGAAGGGAAAAAGCAATAGAATAGGATTTTTATGTAATGAAGTGTATTTTTCACAGCATATGTAATTCTTCTTGAAGAAATTTTTAGTTTTTGCCATTTTACTCTCTTCTAAGTAATTTAAACAATGTTTTTGTTTATGAATATATGCATATCTTGATATGTACATTTTGTTTTGTTTTTGGATAATATAATTTTTCCCATTTATTGTTTGATTATAATGACTTGTCATTCTTTGAGCCTAAGCCATGAAATGATTTGCATCCCATGTTCCTGCTTAGTTTAACCAATCGGAGTTGATTGTATTTGACTTATCGACCAACCAGAGTTGGCGTTAATTGATTTGCTTACCAACCAACCGGAGTTGGCGTTAATTGATTTGCCGACCAACCAGAGTTGGTGGTAATTTGTTCCCGGCCAACCGGAGTTGGGGGAAATTGATTTTCCGACCAACCGGAGTTAGTGGTAATTTGTTCCCGACCAACCAGAGTTGGGGGAAATTGGTTTTCGACCAACCAAAGTTGGACAAAATTTGTTCCCGACCAACCGAAGTTGGGGGAAATTGGTTTCCGACCAACCGTAGTTGGATGAAATTGGTTTCCGACCAATCGGAGTTGGGCGAAATTGCTTCCCGACCAAGCAAAGTTGGTCAAAATTAGTTCCCGGCCAACCGGAGTTAGAGGAAATTGATTTGTCGACCAACCGGAGTTGGTGGTAATTTGTTTTCGACCAACTAGAGTTGGGGGAAATTAACAACTTGATGTGTAGTGTGTAGCACTAATATTTCAAAAAAATTTAACAAAAAGAGAGAACTTGGTAAAACATCTAAGACTTTATTCATACTGAAGAAAAGTGCATTACATAAGAAATTCAATTACTGATAATACTTGCGCAGATGCTCTGCATTCCATGCATTCTTGAATTCTTCTCCTTCCAATCTTATATGTCCCTGGATGAACAACTTATGTTACTCTGTAGGGTCCATGCCAGTTGGCTTCCAATTTTTTATTCTTTTGTATTACTTTCTTCAGCACATAATCTCCTTCCTTCAAATCATTCTTCTTTACTCTTTTGTTATTGAACAAAGCTGTTCGTTGTTGATATGCGGCATTTCTGATTGCTGCCTCTTCCCTGACTTCTTCGAGCATATCCAGTTCTAATCTTCTCATCAAATCACTGACAGGAAAATTGAAATTAAGCACCCTATGTGTGGGTAGACCCAATTCAGCAGTTATGAAAGCGTCACTTCCAAATGCCAGTATGTATGGAGACTCTCCTGTTGCTGCTCGTGGTGTATTACGATAAGCCCACAACACAGAATGCAGCTCGTTAATCCAATTTTCTTTTTCATCATCTAGTCGTTTCTTCAAGCCACTCAGCAGCATTCTGTTTGTCACCTCAGTTTTCCCATTGCTCTAGGGATGGCATGGTGCCGATTGAACCTTCAATACATTGGATTGATGATAATACGAAGAAAAATTCTCGTTATCAAACTGGGTTCCGTGGTCAGTAATCAATGCATATGGGAGACCATATCTTCATATAATATTCTACCAAATAAATTGATAGACTTTGTCTTATGTAATATCAATGAGAGGCTCAGCTTCCACCCATTTGGTAAAATAATCCACAACAACCATAAGGTATTTGAATCTTCCTCTGGTCATTGGAAGTGGCCCGACCAAGTATATTCCCCATATGGAAAATGGCCAAGGGGACGTGATGGGTGTTAACAATGCTTGGGTAGTTCTTCAGATAGAAGAGAAACGTTAACATTTATCACACTTCTTGGCATAAGCTACACAATCAGCTCTCATCGTCGGCCAGTAATATCCCTGCAATATTATTCTTTGTAAAAGCGTCTGACCTGCCACATGGGCTCCACAAGACCCTTCATGAATCTCTTCGATCAAATCTTTTACTTCGGAGGGGTGGACACATCTTTGTAACCCTGCTATAACGAGCAGCTTTAAACTTTAGTTTTTTGGCTGCGACTTTATCAGTTGGCAAATCCCCCTCTTCAATATAGGCCCTGGTGGGGTCCATCCAAGATGGTCCTAAGTCGAGGGCAATAAAGTTCATCATCAAATCTTCATCTATACTCCGACCAGCCAGAATTTCTATTGGGATTGTTCTTCGTAGCTCGATGCGAGTGGCAGATGCTAACCGAGCTAGTGCATTTACTCTTGCGTTCTCTAATCTTGGTATTCTAATCAACTGAACTTCAGTAAAACTCAATACAACCTACATTGCTTTCGCATGATACTTGATCATTAATTCTCCTTTTGCGGCATACATTACCTGAATTTGGTTTACGATTAACTGCGAATCGTTGAATACAACAACTTGCTCTGACTTCATGGTTTTGGCCAAACTTAGACCCACGATCATAGTTTCATATTCAACCTCAGTATTAGAAGCCTTAAATTGAAAGCGTAGATCATACTCCACATCAATCTCATCCGGACTGTTTAAAACAATCGCTGCTCCACTGCCTTTAGTGCACGAAGAACCTTCCACATACAAATTCCATATAGGTACCTTATTATCAAACCCTTGGTTAGACAGAGTTCCTTGGTGGAATATTTTATGCTTCCTTTTATCCTCCTCCAGCACTTCTTGCTGCTCTTCCATCGACGTAAGTTGGTTGGGGTTTATTTTTGATAATTCGGCATCATCCACAGGTTGGTTTGTATTCAACTCTTGCTCGTCGGAAGAATCCTCCTGAGTAAATTCTGCGATAAAATTCGCTACTGCCTGCCCTTTGAGCGACGATCTAGGCTCATAAGTTATATCATATTCTCCAAGTTCTACTGCCCAATACATTAATCTTCCTAATTTCTTCGGTTTGTACAAAGCATGTCTTAATGGCATATCAGTGTACACCACTATAGTATGGGCCTGGAAGTATGGTCTCATCCTTATGCTTGCTTCAATTAATGCTAGTGCCAATTTCTCCAGCTTGGATATCTAATTTCTGCTCCTCGAAAAGCCTTGCTAGTGTAATAGAATGGTTTTTTGTACTCCGTTTTCTGCTCTTATCAATGCCGAGCTCACCGCATTTTCTGAAACTGCCAGGTATAAGTATAGTTTTTCTCCCATCACTGGTCTGGACAACAATGGAGGTGCCCCAGATATTTCTTCAACTACTGAAAGGCTTCCTCGCATTCCTCATTCCATTCAAAAGTTTTTCGGAGTGTTTTAAAGAATGGTAGGCAGCTGTCAGTTGCTCGTGACACAAACCTATTAAGTGCTGCAACTCGTCTTGTGAGACTTTGTACTTCCTTCTTCTTCGTTGGAGATCGTAGCTCCAATAGAGCTTTGATCTTTTTAGGGTTCGCCTCAATTCCTCGTTTATTAACAATATATCCGAGAAACATGCCTTCTCGTACTCCAAATATGCATTTGGTGGGATTCAACTTCATTTGATATATCTCTAATTGATCAAAGGTCTGACCTAAGTCAACTAGATGATCTGCATCTTTCTTGCTCTTCGTCAGCATATCGTCAACATAAACCTCCATGTTATGACGGATTTTTTTCGCAAACACCTTGTTCATCAGCCACTGATATGTTGCACCTACATTTTTAAGTCCAAAAGGCATAACATTATAGCAATAAGTTCACCTAGGGGTGATAAAAGAGGTACTCTCCCTGTCCTTAGGCTTCATTTTAATCTGGTTGTACCCAGAATAAGCATCCATGAAACTCAACAATTCATGCCCCGAGGTAGCATCTACCAGCTGATCGATTCGAGGCAAAGGAAAATGATCTTTTGGGCAGGCTTTATTAAGATCAGTGAAGTCCACACACATCCTCCACTTGTTGTTTTTCTTCTTTACCATTACTACATTTTCTAGCCAATCAGGATATTTGACATCCTCAATAAAATAGGCTTTTTGTAGTTTCTCTACTTCTTCCTGTATTGCTTGGTTCTTTTCAGGAAAAAAACACTCGCCTTCCCTGCTTCACTGACTTGATTTCCTTGTTTACATTGAGCTCGTGACACAAGAAATTCGGATCTATCCCTGGCATGTCTTCATGACTCCATGTAAAAGTTTGCTTTCTACACCTTAGAAATGCTATTAGTTCCTGTCTTATCGATGCATCCAGTGAAGCACTAATTGGAGTTGTTCGTTTTGGATGCTCGTCGTCCAGAATAATATTTTTAGTAGCCTCCACGACCAGGCCTTTAACGAGCTGAGACTCATCTCTAGGGTCTAAAGTTTCAATCTTCACATCTTATATTTCATCCACCTGATAAGTAGTAGTCTTCTTCCTGGATTCTTCACGCTCCTCCTGCTTAGCAAATGAATAGTAGCATTCCCGAGCTACTTTTTGGTCACCTTTTACAATTCCCACTCCAAAATTGGTTGGGAATTTTAAACATTGATGTACAGTAGATGGTACTGCCTTGAACTTCTTCAGACCTACTCTTCCCATGATGATATTGTAATCTGATTGGACGTTTTTATCCATTATAAAAAATCGTACTCTTTCTGTTCGACAAGTAGGCCATGTACCGATAAGCATATCCAACTTGATCGTCCCAAGTGGAAAAACTTTATGGCCAGTAAAACCAAGGAGGGGCCTATAATATGGATCCAACTGGGCTAGATTCAGATTCCAACTATCAAAGCATGAATAAAACATGATGTCCACCGAGCTACCATGATCCACCAGTACTCGCAAAATCTCCACTTCATTCATTCTCATCTTGATCACCAATGGGTCATCATGAGGATACAGTACACCTGCTAGGTCATTTTAAGAGAAACTGATGACTAACTTGTCTTTATTCACCTTCCTCGGGCGATCATCTTCAGCTAGATTTATTCGCTGAATGTACGAGCAAACTTGAGCCTCATTGAGGTAAGCTTTCCTTTCCGCCGTAATAAAATTATAATCTCCACCTGTAATAAAATTATAATCAAATGATCCAAAACGAATTGAAAATACCTCACGCTCTGGCTGTCTTAGTCTTTGGGGGAGATCAGGATCATCTTGATCATATTTTGGATCCTCTTCATGACTTCTTTTCTTGTCTTATGTTGCTCGACGAGGAGATCTAGACCTCTTCCTTGCTCGGTCATTGACCTTTCCATCATTTCGACGATCAACATACTTGGTCAATTTTCCTCGCCTAATGAGTGCCTTAATTCATTCTGGAGAGCTATGCAATTTTTGGTCATGTGAGCATGGTCTTTATGGAACTCGCAATATTTGGTTTTATTCCTTTTGTCAGAATCTGTCCTCATTTTTTTCGGCCAGTTTAGCTCCTCGCTATTCTTGATCTCCTCCAGAATGTGGTTTATATCTACTTTCAAAGGAGTATAATTTCCAAACTTCTTCAATTGTTCCAGTGCTTGCTTTGATTTCGACGGCCTGTTGCCACCATTATTCTTCTGATCCTTCTTTTCAGTCTTACCATCTTCAACCTTGACCTCCTTATCATCTGCATTCTTCTTCACAGCCATAGCTTCCTCGGCATTCATGATTTTGGCTGCCTTTGCCATCAGTTCTGCCATGGTTCTGGGTGGATCATTGGCTAAAGTGTAGTATAATTTATTTGGCAATAGTCCACTCATCAGAGTAGTAATTGTTGTCTTATCCTCATAATCAATTACCTCGAGCTTTTCATTATTGAAACGAGTAATATAATCCCTGATGCTTTCACCTGTCTTCTATTTAACACTCAGTAAGTTCGCTACTCGTTTGACTGGTTTTGCTCTAAAACATGAGTTCCCTATAAATAGCTCTGCCAGTTGAAGGAAAGTTGCAATCTTCCCCCGAGGAAGGTTGTTATACCATATTTGAGCTGATCCGGTAAGAGTTCCTGAGAATGCCCTGCATCTCATCACGTCTAGAACTGCATAAATGTCAGCAGTAGCATGGTATTATTCTATATGAAGGACAGGATCAGTTTTTCCATCATACTTATGCGTTACCACAAGATCTTTCAATTTTGATGGTGTGGGAAAATCCATAATTACCTATACAAATGGGGTCCCTTGGACAAAAGTTCTTTGTAGAGGATTCTTGGCCTTAGCCATTTCCCCTAGTCTATCTTCCAACCTCTGAATAGAGTCTTTCCATGCATCATTTCCCTCCTCGGGCCTATTTGTTCGAGAGACTGATCATGTTGAATTAGCCTCTTGGGATCTTTCATTACGAGCAGTTGGTCGTGATTGGGTAGAGCCTTCCCTTAGATCGGATGGTCGTTAAGAGTTCCTCGACACAATCTTAGGGGGACTTTTATTCCTCCTAGGGCTCAAAATATCAAAAGGAGAGACTCTAATCAACCTTTCAAGAGCACTGGTCCTTTCTGGAGATAAAGTGACATTTTATTGAGTATTTGTAGCTCGTATTCAGGAAGTCCGACCAGGCTGATAAGAAGGATCATTAGATCTCTCAGTTCGATATGAATTGGTGCGTTTGGATCGAGATTCCTCAGGGAATAATGTTCTCCTGGTTCGCGAAGAAGGTAAACGAGTGTTTCTCTGAATACTTCGTTGTCCTGATTGAGCTGGCGCTCTGCCTTGAACAGTTTGTATAAGTTGTCGCATGGTTTCTTGCATGGCCGTTTGTCCTTGGGCTAAACTAGCCATTATGCCAGCCACATCTGACACATTTGGGGGAATGGATGAATTTGGAGGGATCCCAGCGTTTCGATTACTGGATTCCACATTATCAGCCATTGATGATGAATTATTTTGGTGAAAGATGATAAGTACAGTCATTTTCCACAGACGGCGCCAATCTGTTGATGTAAAAAACTAGATTTGATCTAATTATTTTAATCACAGATAAAAATAAATAAAGAAATATGAGACAGTTGATTTTTAAAGTGTTTCAGCCTTATCATAATGGCCTACGTCCACTATTTTTGTATTGTTGACTGTTTGCCTGGAATTATCGATAACTGGTTTACCAAGAGATCCCCAGTCCCCTTCTAATGAGGAGGTTGCAATGTATTTATAGCCTAGAGGTTGTACATACGAAAGGACAATGTGTTGTTATCTAGTAGACATATACGTCTGTACGATAATAATGATCATTTAATGCGTTGTCGTCTCTTTGATTATCCTGATTTGAGTGCTCTATACGCTAAGTAGCTCGGCACGCTTGAGCTGCTCGGACCGCCTTAGTAGCTCGTCACGCTTGAGTTTCTCGGGATCGATGAGTTGCTCGAGGAACCTAAATTGATCAATACGCTTGAGCTATTCTAAATGTATGAGTTGCTCGGTAGAAATAGTTGTAATTGCCACGTTAGTTGACATGTGCCTTCAAATAATAGGTTCACATCAGTAGATTAAATTTGGTATCAACAATGATCATTATAAATCTTGCTCTTATAATTTGTCACTAGGATATATCTCTTAACCAGTGTATCCAAATGGGAGTACTCTTTAACAGTGACTTATATATTCTCCAACACAAGTTATCATGTAAAAAGAGGGACCATTATAACTACACATATGGGATGGACATCACCACACTTTTCATATATATTAAACTTGACATCAAAGGTTAGTAGCCATATACGTTGCCATCTATACTCATGTTTTAAAAATGATGAGATTGGTTCACATCCACATTACTCAGTGTATCTATGTCCAAATAATAAAGAGGAACATATTTTGGAAGAATAGATTCAGTCCATGATTGTCGATTCAAGTGATGATATCGATGATAATTAGAACAATGAGGACTTCATACGTCAAGATGACCCTACCTGCACCTTGATCTGAAACCTCTTTAACCAATTGAGTGTGATTGAAAATATAAAATACTTTGATTCCCAAAAAACTTTAATTGATCATGTTTTAGATTGTAAGAAAAAATGATTTAATCTAAAGAATATATCTAAACTTCAAATCACGATCTGTAAGACTATATTATACTCATGTTCCCCATGACATTTGAATTTTTTAGTCCAAGAGGTCTCCAAAAATATTTATCAAACTCATACCGGATCATTCCTTCCCTTTTCCCCAAGTTAGTAACTTAGGACGAAGGAATTTTTCCAGTGGGAATAAATTCACCCTTGGTTAAAATAATTTTCATGTTTGGAAATTTTTTATTTTCTAACATTATAGTCCCTTTTTAAGATTGCCAAATCCAAATATGTTATATTCTTCCAAAACAAAACTTATGTTTTAAATGAATCTTTTTGTTTAAAATTTTACTTGCCTTTAGTTGAATAAGAGAAAATTATGTGTTTTATAAAATGTCAAAAAAGGGAAATTTATCTTTCTATCTACTTTAGGATTTTACTTACCTTTAGTTGAACAAAAGAAAATTATGTGTGTTGTAAAATGGCAAAAAATGGCAATTTATCTTTCCATCAGCAACCTGGCTCATTGGAGGTTTGCTGCATCAAAATAGGAATTCATGTTGGCAAAAAGTTCGCTTCCCTAATCATGACCATAGTAAAACTAAGTCGGTGTAAAAGTGTGGCATTATTCGTGACCTACCTCATTGGTGGTTTGCTATAGTGAAATAGGAATTCTCGTCAATAAAGACTCTTCTTTTCTAGTTGCAATCTTTTGTAACCCATGGTCAAAATATTTGGTTATAAGTGTAGCTTGGGTCACTGACCTTTCACATCAGTGAAGAATATTTTCATTGTACTTGCAGATTTGCTCATATTTTTCCTCTTTTGAGATCATTTTCATTAGATCTCATTGGGAGTTATGCATAGAGACAATATTTTTTTTAGACAACAAAGTTTGTTTCTTTTGTAATAAGGCTATTTCACTTGAATGCGTTACTACTTGGCTTTATACTCAATTACTAGACATACTTTTTGAAGATAATGTCTTCCATATTGATTCAAGAGAGAACTTTAAGAAGATTAAAAAATTCAACATATTTCTTAGTTCATCTATTATGTGAATTTCAATATTTTTTTAATCATTTTTAAATCTTTAAAAGTAAGACTTTAATACTTAAGCAACCTTTAGAAAATCATGTTTCAAATATTATATATTTTTGAGTATGGACTTCTTTTAAAGATTCAAAAATCCACTTGTGATTTTTTATCGTAAACTAAACATTTCGATACATCATTTCATTATAGCATATCCTACCACATTCTACTTGCAGTTAGTGGTTACTAAGTGGTTCTGTTGAATCGGAATAAAGTGATATTTCACTTTAAATGAAGATTTTGGTGGTGTAAGAATTGAAGACATTGGACAGGTCCAAAGAATATTGTTGTTGTGTAGCATACTCCAGCTATTGGTGCTCTCCTCCTATAATATGGTGGGAAATGGTTGATAATCGATTAGTGTGTTGGATTATAAGTAATTTTCTTCAATTTGTAATACTCTACCATAGTAAATTTATTGTTCATTCTGACCCAAGAGTTTTTCTTATTAGTGAGTTTTCCCTCGTACATCCGGTGTCCAGTGAATTATTTTATCTTTCCATATATTATAATAACTTTGTCTTAAATTGAAGAAAAATTTTGATTAGACTATTATACTTATAATATATTTTTGTCACGTAGACTTTCAGGATGCTATTAACCGATTGATTAGTTTTATCGCTTAATCAATAATTTAATTATAATTGGGTAGCTACCATCTAGTGCTTTTACTCTCACGATAGCTTTGCAGATCTTGTATATGATCTGATATAGGAGAAAGATTTGATGAAGAAGATGATGTTGATGATTTTCCACCTCCAAATCCTTTCTTCAATGTATATGCCTTGGATCTTCTTCTACTATATGATTAACCTAAAGAAAGTTATGTGTGTGGGAACTTCCAAAGACGATAACTTGGTGAAATAAGAGAACAATCACTTTCTCACCCCACCCTTTCACAAAAATATGAAGAGCTATTATTTTCTCTCTAATACATAGGTTTTATAATACAACTTATGCCCAATCCTTGACCATATATATATAGGTACATGAAATGAGATTGGGCTAATTAGGGGTTTTAGAGAGTTTTGGGCTGGTCACTTAGTAAATGGACTATAGTAGGGACCAAAGGTTAATAATTAAATTGGTTTCAAAACAGAAATATGAAAATCCCGTATTACGCCTCACAACATATTATCTTCTTTGTTTAATTATAATTAATTTTAATAAATAATTACTACTACACCCTAATTTAATTATCTTAAAATTAATCGAATATTTAGGTCTTATTTGCAAAGTTAAATAACACATAATACGATTCCCTGCATTAAGCATATATTATTCGCCTAGTAAAATTAAATTGGTTACCAATCGATTTTCACCAATGTCTTATTTATTCACTGATCTCAAACTTAACTTACTTATAATCTATCAGATACAAATTCATTGGCCAGGTTTACTGGTATAAACAAAACTTATAAGTTTATCAAAGTCTATCACAATCTAAAATATCCCTTGGATGCATAATCCTATGGAATAAGATCTTAAACATATTCATAAAATGATTTCCCAACTTGAGGAGATTATTGACCCAATAAAAATTGAATCTCACCCATAACAATCAAATAAATAATTATCTGAATATTTTAATCCTCATAATCCTTTGGATTATGATTCTATGTACCCTTTAAAAACTTGTGATATTGTTCAAGTCTAGTTATAACCTAGACTTGAATCTCGCCCTTGGTGATTTGTAATATGTTCCTGATGTACTGGCACAATCCTTTTTTGAACTATTAGATAAGTTTATGAACCATCAGATAGGTTACTGTAGTTAAGATAAACAACTAAAATAATTCACGCAACTTTACCTATAGGATGTTAACTCTTTATGCTGGTTGTGAACAATTTAATTGTACTAGAAGCGTAATTTTAATCTTTTGTGATCAGGTTAAACCCAACATACTAGAACTCCTACTAAGGATAATTGAGTGACATATACAATATATTTAAAATAAATATAAGGCAATCTTATAAACATGATTTATATTCAAAATGATCGTTGACAGTCCGTTACTAAAAAAACTAAATGACATAAGCATAGTTTTAAGATTAAATCCATAATTCTAGTTTACCTCCCTCAACATGTTTATTCATAATGAAATGCCTCACCTACAATCCCGCTAATAATTCCTCATATTAGAAGTGTCCTACTTATGTAATGACATCAAGGTTCACATCATTTAACAAAAAAAACAATGGGCATCTACAAATATTTGGATGGACGACATTCCCCCAGCATCCAAATAATTTGTGATGCTAAAAAATTTCAACTCTGAGAAATGGACCCCTTGATCCTCCTAAAATGACAATGTGACTTCATATATCTGAAAACCTATGACTTTCTTCAATGCTTCTATCATATCTATGATATTCCCTTTGACAACATGGGCCCTCAAAACTCAAGAAAAACTCTCATATAAATTAAAGACAAATTACTAAATATGTATTTGTTTTCATTTGTATCCACTTTATATTTAGGAATTTATGGATGGGTTTGAGTCTTTTTAATTTTTTAACTCTCTATTTATTTGATTATTAAAATGATTTTTTGGCTAGCTCTGATATTCCTTGTATAATATAAAAGAATATTTTATCTTATTTCTATACTGATTTAAAGGGACTAACCTTTATTTTTATAATGTCCAATGGGAGATATGAACAAAGGGGAGAAAAAAAATCTAAAATCAAGTTTCAAAGAAAGGGGGAGATATTTTGTAACTCCAATCTATTGAATTGTCATCATAAAAAATGGGGAGATTGTGAAACCAATAGGTTAACAAAAAAAAAATAATTAAATGCCTTTTAATAATAATTAATTTTATTCATATCACACTTCACTATCTTACTCCAATGTTGTTAAGTAAACACAAATACACCAAAAACATTATGAGAAACTTTATAAGGAAGGCCAAGTAACAAAAATATGAAATCAAAGATATTCTAACTCATGAACTAAAATAAAATAAGATGCAATCTCAAACATGAGGAAGTATTTACATCATTTAAATGCTTTATGGAAGACAGAGCTTTAACAACAAAGTCTTCCCCAACATTTAAGACCAATAACAATACAAATAATCAAGCTTCAAGAGATACTAAAAAGATTTTAGTGCTTTAGTAAAATTTGTAAATGTACAAATACTTATAGACATGATCAAACTGTCATATAAAACACACACATTAAAATCACTTCCCACACACTTAAAACAAGTTTTTATACCAAACAGTAACGACTTGACTAATTAATTGACTAGATCAATGCAAGTGAAATTGGGAAAAATATTTGGGAACCATAGTTGACTAAAAGTAAGTTTATTCAACTAAGCATACATTTAGTCAACTACAACATGCAAAGTCAACGTGTAACGTCTAGTTCTTTTAACATTCAAAAGATTTTTTTCCCAATAAACACCAAATGGAAATAATTTGTCCATGTCTTGTATAAATTCACAAAACATAATTTCTACTTACTCAATAGCTTAAAAAATATCTATATAGAATATATTAATTACAGCACTTGTGTTAACAATTTAATTAAGATTTCGAAATAATGAAAGAGGGAAAACTTCTTATCATCACTTAAACATGTTAAGACATTAACTTGAGAATGGAAGTGTTAGAGTTCAAAAGAGAGAAATTTATTTTAATCAAAATATTTCCTTTGAATATTATTGTTTTCGATTCCATCAAGTAAATAGAGCTTCACTCTTATAAAATATTTGTCAACCGAGCCATAATTCTATGCCTTGGTGTGCAACCTCACCGTAGGCATTTCACTACATTAAAATGTCCTTTGCTCCAGTATATGGATGTTTGTTTATCATTAAGACTGCAGGGATTCAATGGAATGATTCGTATCTTAGTCCAAACACACAAAAATTGAATTTTATTAAATTTTATCTTGAATTAATTTAGCGTGCACGCAGTGATATATTCCAAATTAAATATGGCAAACCAATTAGGCAAATGTGCGAAGAAGTAGGGAAAATCTCTTTCAGGCAACACCTCTATTTCAGCATTGTACAATATTTGATAGAGACGAGATGACTTATAGACTACTTAGCTCTATATGTATAATGTGCAGTACTTCAAGTCTACTACAGCAATGACAGAGTCCATCATTGCCCACATGAAGCAGTATTCCCTTGATATTTACCCACTAGTCTTCTTCTTCAGCATTAAAGATGAACTCTACAAGAGTGCATGAACCAAAAAGTATTCTTCTTAATTTTATAAAGTGATCTATAAATTGTCAAGGGGTTTGGATGAAAATTTGAAGCGTTTGATCATAAAAGGAACTCTAAAAGGCCTTAGAAAAGTGTTAAAAAAATTTCTTCAAGACTCTAATCCCGCATTTCTATTTAAAAGGAAGTTTGTTGTGAAAGGATAAACATTAGAGATTTGGATCATATTTAATTAAAAAATAAAATCTCGCGCACTCATTCAAATGACTTGGTACCTCATTCGAATGACGTATTCTTTTCCATTTGATCAGGTTTCTAGCGAAACATCGAACGACATTCAGTGCTTGATAAAAAATCCTCACGTTCAATCACGGAAACTTTCGTTCAAATGACATAACCCATCTCGTTCGAATAACTTCCAACAATACTTTGAACAACATTCGAGAACTAACCAAAAGGTGTCATCCTAGATGTCGTTATAACCATGAAACTCGTTTGAATGAGATAGTGTAACTCGTTCGAACGACAAGCAAATCTCATTCTAACGAATCAGCGAGATTTTAAAATTTTTCTTTTTATAAACATTCTGAAATGAAAATTCTTAAAAATTAATCCCTTAGAAAAATAAAGTATTTACCAAACTACTATAACTCTTTTGAATATTATTGAGACGAACGATTCTTCAATATTCTTAAAAGTCTTCAACTTTCTCTTCAAATATGTAGAAAAAATCATGATGTTGAAGTGTATGTAGAACGGGATAGGGCAATATAAAAATAAACTGAGCAATTATAAAACTTTCTCTCACAAACCTCCCATTATGGCTATTTCGATACAAAACACAAATTGAAGTCAAATTGACCCCTAAAGATTAATATAACTAATGCCCTCCCAAATTAAGAAACGAAAATGCAATCTTGTATAAGTCTTCAACTCATGTCTTCATGTGATGTCGTCCAAGACATCATCATCAAGGAAAAATGACCTACACACGTGAGACAAATAAAATACCGTGACCCTTACGAGTTTTCAAAGCCAAATAAAAATACATAACACTCCTAGTCAATTTTTTCTCCCCTTTTTATCTGTAATAGACAAAGAATTAGAATTTAATCATGAATAATCAACATAACATGAAGAAGCAAGGTATTATCACAAATATAGTCTATAACACACATGCAATGATAATCTTTAAAAGTCATAGTGGTCTCCCCCTAGCAAGAAACTACTTTTGAATTTGCTTAAATTTTGAAGTATAAGATATAAAAGTACGTATATGTACAAAAACACATAGTCACCATTGAATAACACTAAAATATCCAAATTGTTAAAATGGAATGTAATTGTGTGAACATTTTCTATAGGCAAATCAATATAAACATTCATAACATAGGTGCGGAACTCATGAGATACTTCTAATGAAAGAACTTAATTTCAAACTTAGGTGTAAAAATGTTGAACATAATTGAAATTGACTCGACTTATACAATAAGCCATGAATTTTAATGATTCTCAAAATAGTAACGCCAAACTATATAATGTTTTTTAATAAAGTCTATTGTCCAAACCTATTGATCTTTACTTTGTAACTCCCTCAAAATCTCACATATGTAACAATTCACTCTGAAATATTTCACAGAAATGTAATACTCGTATGCGATGATTCATGAATGAATATAAAATAAATGACCTTGGCACTTCCATTTTTGTGAGTCCTTAATCATCTTAGGCTCTTTTTGCAAATAGTATCTTTTAACGCAAAGATAATTTTCCTCTTTCGTAGCACATTTCAATTGCTTAACATATATTAATTGTTTTTGGAAAACGAAATCCAAGTAATTGTTATTACAAGCATAACTTATTTCTCTTTACATTTAGTTTGTTATTAAGTAGAATTGAGATGAGAACATCGTATTCGACACAAGACAAGTTAGTACAATGTTAAAAAAGTCCGTGCACGTTTTCAATAAAGGGGACAAAGAGTTTAAAATTTAGAATGCAATCGTCAATGATCAACTAAATATCATCCACACATTATTAAACACACTAATGAAACAAAGTCATGTTTCACAGCACTATGAAAAAGTTACGTAAATGGATGGAATGTAGGGGTTCGAATATCTTAAATGTTTAACCATATGAGATGAAAAATTAAAAATACAAAAATCTTTGTATTTTTTAAAAAAATTATCGAAATAAATTCTTATTAAATTTTTCAAACTTTTTCTTAGAAACCAAAAATCTTTTTAGAGTTTTTAAACCTTTTTATAACAATCGAAAATCTTTTTGTAATTTTTAAAAATATATCAAAAAGAAAAACATATGAATACACTGATAATACAATCGAGCAATAGGAATATAAGATATGAACATGATAAACATCCTACACGAGATACAGTACCCAAACTCAATCAACTAATAAAATATCCAAGGACTTTATATGATCCTCGAATTTAAGTTCTTCTAAAGTTTTTGTGAAAATGTCGAATAATTGACGTTCGGTGCTCATAAAGCTCAGGGAAACAACCTTCTCCTCAATGTGATCACGAACCAAATGCTCACGTATCCTAATGTGCTTTGTACGATAATGTTGGACCAGATTATGGGATATATAGATCACACTCGTATTATCACAAGAAAAAATTATTATGCCTTGGGAAATTCCATAATCTTCTAATAATTCCTTCATCCATAAGAGTTACGTGCGATAACTCTTGGCTATAATATACTCAACCACCAATGTGAATAAAGATATGGAGTTGTGTTTCTTGTTCAACCAAGCAATAAGAGAAATACTAAAGTAAAAATAACCACCTGAGGTCCTTCTACAACCATCAACATCCCTATCCCAATCGGCATCCAAATAAGCAGATAAACGATCATCGGTATAAAAAAATACCAAATACCGTAGGAAATAGTTCCATTCACATATTTGATGATATTTTTAAGTTCATGCAAGTGTGAATCTTTAGGGGACGCTTGGTGTCACGAAGAGACTCTAATTCTAAAGGGAATGTTGGGATGACTAGCGATGAAGTAGAGAAGACTACCTATCACGATCTTATAAGGAATTTTCTCTACGTCCTTACCTAAAGTGTCTCTGCTAAGCTTAGTTACTCATAAGGGTGCGTGAGTACTTAGCGGAGTCTAAACCAAACTTCTCCACTAGGTCTATAGAATATTTGGATTGAGATATGAATATCCCATCCTTTAACTTATGCACTTGGAGACATAAGAAAAATGTAAACTCACAAACCATGATCATCTCAAATTTACTTTTCATCTCCTTTTCAAATGTGTAAGATCGTCTCAAATACTATGTTGTTAACATAGATTTGGAAAACCAATATAGCACCACTCTCTCTCTCCTTATAAACAACGTCTTACCCACTTTCCATCTCTTAAATCCATGATTTAACAGATAGGAAGTGAGCCTCCCATACCAAGCAAGAGGTCCTTACTTCAAACCATATAGAGCCTTCTGAAGATAAAATGTGTGTCTCGAGTGTTTTGGGTATTTAAACCCCTTTGTTTATTCCACATAAAATTTCTCCTGTATAATGTCATTAAGGAAGGCACTTTTAACATCCATTTTATATAACTTAAAAGCAAAGATGACATGATATGTCGAGTAGTAAAAGGACAGACTCAATCCTAGTAACATGAGCGAATCTCTCATCAAAGTCAAGACCCTCAATTTGTAAGTGACCAACCTAGCCTTATTGCAAACTATGGTACCATTCCCGTCCATCTTATTCTTTAAATCCACTTGGTACCTATAACATTTATCTCACTAGGAGGGTGGAATAACTCCCATACATCATTCTTGGGAAACTGAAGCAAGAATATCCAATGCTCGTCCTTTAGTGCTTTTTCACATTCTTGGGCTCAACTAAGAAGGTGTAGCAAAGGTAGCTAACAACATTCTCAAGTTGAGAGCGTGTCCTGACACCTATTGTGGGATCACCATATATATAGAAATGGTATTGACTATTTCGCACCTAAGCGGGTGGATTCTCTAAATCAAAAGTGCGGTCCACCAGGGTAGTATGAGGAAGAATGGGATCATCACCAGGGGTGCATCATCCTTACACTTGGGGTTAGGGTCAATAGACATTGGTGGCTCATATTTTCTAATCGTGACGTTTATTGACTCCATAACATTAGATATTTCAAGGTTAAACACCCTATAGTTCGTACTGGAGGATGAATAACCTATTCATCGTATGGTATATGGTAATCACTGCCTTGACCAAAAAGTACCTAGGCACGTTTCTCCCAAGAAGTATGGATCTAGACATCTTTTCTATCGTCCAGTTTTTCCTCGCAACTATCCAATTTTGTTAAGGAGTACTAATGGTCAAGAACTCATGTTTGATGCCCACTTCATCACAATAGATATCCACTCTAACATATTTAAATTTAATGTCGTTGTCACTACACATCTGATTAATAGTGACACCATGTTGGTTTTGTAAGACATGTCACTTGGTTGTATGGAACTCAAGCGCATCGAAATTTTCCCTAAGAAAGCCCAAAATATTGTATCTTGAAAATTCATTTAGCATCATGAGAATATATCTCTTACCATCTAAACTCTTCGAGTGAGTAGGAACCATAATATCTAGGTCAATCAACTCCAAAGACTATATGGTGGTAACGATATTCAACTTTCGATAGGAAATTTAATTTTTTTTCCTTATTGGCAAGGTTAACAAACTAAGGAAGTTGGTTTCCTAAGTAACCATAACCCATGAACTAATCATTTTTCACTAATCTCTCAATATCTCTAAAGTTCAGATAACCTTGTCGTTTACGCTGAAGGTATATAGAGGAGACTATGACATTGTTTCACACAAATAATATAGGAACACATTTCCAATCGAGTCAATTTGTTTGTAATTGGCTTAATTACGAACAAAATAATTTGAGTGTAGGCTAGTTTTCATATTGATATTAATCGAAGCCTACGATAGAATTTTGAAGAAGAAATCAAGTCAAGTTGCATTCTTAATACTTAGTTTGTTCTAGATCACTCGGGTATGAATCCTTAAGTAAATATGTGTGATTTGGAATTTTGATTAAATGATGGATGATTTAAATATTTTTAATTATTGGGAATTATCTTAAATATTTGAGAAAATGTATTTGAAATGTTTTTGAGTTAAAACAATTCTAGAAAATTCGAGGACTTAATTTAAAACGGAAAATCATGTTTTTGCAGTCGTTCAAACGACACAATATGTCGTTCAAATGACATAGGTATGTAGCTCGAACGAGCTACCACCTAGGGTTTTGTGTTTCAATTTCTTTGGACTCTTGTTTACTCATAAATAAATATACCTTTCTTCTAAGATGTTTTCAAAAGGACATTTTACAAAAAATCCCATTAAGTTATTCATAATCCGTAGTTTATTCAAGATTGAATTATACGATTCCAAAGCTTGTGATCTTGAACACGTTTACCGGAAGTAAGTTCATCATTGATTACATTTTTGCCAATTGCGGTCATTGGGAGTGCTTGTGGGTGTTCCTTGCTGAAGACAGAACTATGTGTTCATGTGGGTTCTCTAAGGTGATCCGGTGTTGATTGGAGATCGAGTGTCGACGTGAGTATCTATGGATATTCATGGTGAATTTCTCTATGTATTTGTAAGTTGTGATTTAAAGTTCATAGTGAAATAAAAAGGTTTTACCCAAAAGGTTTTTTTCCTGAAATTGTTTCTTTTATCGGCATGCTTTAATTATTTATTTGATTAAATCACTTATTGGCATGTTTAGGGTTTAAAAACATAAAATTGGATTTAATTAAAAATTGGAAAACGTTATTTTTACCTAAAACACACACTAAAGGGCCTTATTAAATTGGTATCAGAGTTGGTTGCACTATTTTACTGTTTTTGTGATCCCGTGACTTTAGGTATGCCTTTCGGTGGTTTTGATGATTTTGGAACTCATGTGTTTAAAGAATCTAATTGTAAATCACACATGAAGTCGCTCTAAAAAATTTTGTTAAAAAGGAGGATTGTGAGAAGTCTCTTTACTGTGAGGGATTTGCCTATAGGATAGATTAGTGCCCCACTAAACTTAGGGAGAATTTTTAAAAATCGATAAATCGTGTTTCTATCTTTAGTGAGTGTGACCCGGAAGAATAAAAATTTTATGCTAGTAAGTAAGACCTTCCTACCCTTATGTGTAATCATGTGAGTGGTAACGACATACCTTTGCATGATTCTTCCACAGCCATAGGTTGTGATGTCCTAGAGAGTGGGGGAAAGGTGAGTAATAATGAGAGTGAGGATAAAAGAGACTTCCAAACTAACTTCAATGAATTATATGAAGAAACTTTGAAAGTAAAGAAGGAAAACTTGAAATCATAAGTTAAGTTGAAGGAACGTGCCATAGAAAATAATAATTCCAATACTTTAATTGAGGATCTTAGGGCGCATGAGAAGAAAATTCGAGAGAAGTTAGAATATGTTGAGGGTTAGAGAGATAGTCTTCGAGGGTTTATGGAGGCTATGAAAAAAGAGATTCTCGAGTTTGAGAATTATGGGCTTTACTTGAGTCGAGGATAGGTTAGCCTGAGGAGAAATTGAGAAATTCGATTAAGGTTAAATTTGATTTGGAAGATAGGTCCAAAAAGTTAGACAAAATCTTAGGAAACATCCAAATGAAAGATAATAGGTGTGGTATTCACTTCTATAGACATGTTGCACCCATTCCTAAAACCAAAACCATGCAAGCAAGAGAACCACCTAGGGTCATGTAATACCCCGCGAGCCCGGAAAGACACGCGGCGTGCTACTACGATAAAACTAAACTAATTCCACAATAACAATGTGTATAGAGAATCTAAAAAAATCCCACAATATAAACAAAACCACTAATCTCAATTCTTCAAATTAATACAACAAAATTATCTCGAATAATTATAACTAAAGTAAATCTCCAATGCTCTATACATCAAAATAAAATAATATAAATCTTCCAAAAAATATTTGTCCCAAAATAATCCACGCTAAAATCATCCCAATTGGTCCATAGCGTCCCAATCCACGCTAACCTGCCAACTAAAAGAAAATATGGGGAAGTACACAATACGACAGGAAAGATGCTCAACAAATATATGTTAGCGATGAATAAATCGTAACAACACGAGTACAAAATATTCATATCATATGCGAATATCAATAGCATTTATCAATAAATTTCTCAACAACACTTCAATGGGTCACCAGTCCTCACCCCATCCGCATATGCTTTTTCAAGCCATAGCCCCAGGAAGCATGAATTATGGCGGGTGCCCAACATCCGTGCCATATTAAAATCTCATGACAATGTTCTCAGCAGCAAGATAATGATGCCACATGAATCAAAATAATTCCAACAATTATTTTTCCAGATTTTCAAGAATTTATCAATTCAAATATGAGTTCAATTAATAAGAAATCAACGGAATAAACTCTCGAGAGATTTAAAGGAGCATACTGTGTAAAATCCCATACCTTAAAATCATCACATAAATTCAGCCTCAAAATCTTATTGCACCATCACGTTCCTCTCAAAAAAATAATCAAATCACGTTCTAGCCCCTACACGAGATAACCTCAAATAGGCCTATTTTAAAAACCCATGAACAATAAGATCCAAATATTATTCGAATCGTTGATCCGACTTTAGATTTGGATTCTAGACAAAAATTGAATCAGGTATGTATTTTGAGTTTTTCTTAAATCTCGTCCAAATGCACTAAAAAAGAAGATCGAAATATTCCAAATTGGCTCTTCTCATTCCACGCGTTTTTGCCCCTTTGGATTTCGTTTTTGGCCTCTCTTTTTCATCTCCCTTTCCTTATAATCACCCATAATATTCCTTATATAGTCCCTCTCTCAAACCCTAGCTTGGTGCCTAAGCTAACCTGTATTACAATATTACCCTTTAATTCAAAATTATCAACTTTACATATTTAAACCATTATAAAATGTCCAAAAGCCAATTAAATTTGAATTTAAATATTTGATTCATTTTAAACCAAAATAAATTATTTTATCCCCAATTAATAAAATAATAATATTACAAAAATCTTGCATAATATTCATAAATAACCCTCAAAATAATGGGGTATTACATACTTCCCCCCTTGAAAAGTAATTTCGTCCTCGAAATTCAACGAAACGTAACACTCGAAATAAAATGCTACTCGATTCAATCTTCCAAAAATCACACACTAAAGTCCTCAAATTAATTTTAAACATCCTCACCACGATGTCTAACAAGTTCTCAAAAAAATACCCCGCGAGCCCGGAGAGACACGCGGCGTGCTACTACGATAAAACTAAATTAATTCCACAATAAAAATGTGTATACAACATAAAAAAAATCCACAATATAAACGAAACCACTAATCTCAATTCTTCAAATTAATACAACAAAATTCTCTCTAATAATTATAACTAAATTAAATCTCCAATACACTATACATTAAAATAAAATAATTCAAAACTTTCAAAAAATATTCTTCCCAAAATAATTCACGCTAAAATCATCCCAAATGGTTCATAGCGACCCGATCCATGCTAACCTGCCAACTAAAAGAAAATATGGGGAAGTACACAAAATGACAGAAAAGATGATCAACAAATATATGTTAGCGATTAATAAATCGTAACAACACGAGTACGAAATATTCAAATCAAATGCGAATCTCAATAGCATTTATCAATAAATTTCTCAACAACACATCAATGGGTCACCAGGCCTCACCCCATTCGCATATGCTTTATCAAGTCATAGCCCCGGGAAGCAGGAATTTTGGTGGGTGCCCAACATCCGTGCCATATTAAAATCTCATGACAACGTTCTCAACAACAAGACAATGATGCCACATGAATCAAAATAATTCCAACAATTATTTTTCAAGATTCCCAAGAATTTATCAATTCAAATATGAGTTCAATTAATAAGAAATCAACGGAATAAACTCTCGAGAGATTTAAAGTAGCATACTGTGTAAAAATCCATACCTTAAAATCATCACATGAATCATCACATAAATTCAACCTCAAAATCTGATTGCACCATCACGTTCCTCTCGCAAAAATAATCAAATCACGTTCTAGCCCCAACACGAGATAACCTCAAATAGGCCTATTTTTAAAACCCAGAACAATAAGATACAAATATTATTCGAATCGCTGATCCGACTTCAGATTTGGATTCTAGACAAAAAATTCAATCAGGTATGTGTTTTGAGTTTTTCTTAAATCTCGTCCAAATGCACTAAAAAAGAAGATCTAAAGATTTCAAATTGGCTATTCTCATTCCACTCGTTTTTGCCTCTTTGGATTTCATTTTTGGCCTCTCTTTTTCATCTCCCTTTCCTTTTAATCACCCATAATATTACTTATATAGTCTCTCTCTCAAACCCTATCTTGGTTCCTAAGCTAACCTATATTACTATATTACCCTTTAATTCAAAATTATCAACTTTACATATTTAAACCATTATAAAATGTCCAAAAGCCAATTAAATTTGAATTTAAATATTTGATTCATTTCAAACCAAAATAAATTATTTTATCCCCAATTAATAAAATAATAATATTACTAAAATCTTGCATAATATTCATAAATAACCCTCAAAATAATGGGGTATTACATACTTCCCCCTTGAAAAGGAATTTCGTCCTCGAAATTCGACGAAACCTAACACTGGAAATAAAATGCTACTCGATTCTATCTCGCAAAAATCACACACCAAAGTCCTCAAATTAATTCTAAACATCCTCACCACGATGTCTAACATGTCCTCAAAAAAATACCCCGCGAGCCATGAGAGACACGCAACGTACTACTACGATAAAACTAAACTAATTTCACAATAAAATTATGTATAGAGCATCTAAAAAAATCCTACAATATAAACGAAACCACTCATCTCAATTATTCAAATTAATACAACGAAATTCTCTCGAGTAATTATAACTAAAGTAAATCTCCAATGCTCTATACATCAAAATAAAATAATACAAAACTTCCAAAAAATATTCTTCCCAAAATATTCCAAGCTAAAATCATCCCAATTGGTCCATAGCGTCCCAATCCACGCAAACCTGCCAACTAAAAGAAAATATGGGGAAGTACACAATACGACAGGAAAAATGTTGAACAAATATATGTTAGCAATGAATAAATCGTAACAACACGAGTACAAAATATTCAAATCAAATGTGAATCTAAATAGCATTTATTAATAAATTTCTCAACAACACATCATTGGGTACCAGGTCTCACCCCATCCGCATATGCTTTATCAAGTTATGGCCCCGGGAAGCAGGAATTTTGGCGGGTTCCCAACATCCATGCCATATTAAAATCTCATGACAACCTTCTCAACAACAATATAATGATGCGACATGAATCAAAATAATTCTAACAATTATTTTTCAAGATTCCCAAGAATTTATCAATTGAAATATGAGTTCAATTAATAAGAAATCAACGGAATAAACTCTTGAGAGATTTAAAGGATCATATTGTGTACAACCCCATACCTTAAAATCATCACATAAATTCAGCCTCAAAATATGATCGCACCATCACGTTCCTCTCTCGAAAATAATCAAATCACGTTCTAGCCCCAACACGAGATAACCTCAAATAGGCCTATTTTAAAAACCCAGAACACTAAGATCAAATATTATTCTAATCACTAATCCAACTTAAGATTTGGAGTCTAGACAAAAAATTGAGTCAGGTATGTGTTTTGAGTATTTCTTAAAGCTCGTCCAAATGCACTCAAAAAGAAGATCTAAACATTCCAAATTGGATCTTCTCATTCCACTCGTTTTTGCCTCTTTGGATTTCGTTTTTCGCTTCTCTTTTTTATCTCCCTTTCCTTATAAGCACCCATAATATTCCTTATATAGTCCCTCTCTCAAACTTTAGCCTGGTGCCTAAGCCAACCTATATTACTATATTACCCTTTAATTTAAAATTATCGACTTTACATATTTATACCATTATAAAATGTCCAAAAGCCAATTAAATTTGAATTTAAATATTTGATTCATTTCAAACCAAAATAAATTATTTTATCCCCAATTAGTAAAATAATAATATTACTAAAATCTTGCATAATATTCATAAATAACCCTTAAAATAATGGGGTATTACAGGTCATTTGGAGAGATCTTCTTAGGAACATTAGGAGAGATCGACCTAGGAACATTAGGAATAATCGTCCCATGGCAAACACTCCTCCACGTATCTCCCCTTGCACTCATTCAGGTAGGAGAGGCCATCTTAGACGATTTTGCTACAATCAATTCTAAGAATAAGGTTGTTCTGGTCCCCAAAACCCCCACTCGTCATTTCACACCTACTTGGGTTAGGAAATCGGATTTATAGTCATTAGGTATTAGGCTTGGTGATACGCACGTCATTGCCCGTGGTACTCTCCATGTTTCATCTCTCAGTTGGGTATTCTCGTCAGTTTGCCATACTCAAGTGTGTTATCATTATATATCTTGTCAAGGGTTATGACGTGTATCTGGTTGTAATTTTTTTCATTTATTTGAGTCTTATTGATAAATACAAAAAAATGGTTTTAAATATTTTTTAGAAAAATACAAAAATATTTTTGATTTTTATGTTGTGAGCATTCATGTTTGATATGACATGTTGGTGAGCTTAGACCCCCGTTATTACATTATCTACGTCTCTACGAGATTTGGTCATCATTATTGATGCATTGAATTACCTTAACCATTGTTTTAGTGGGGTTGTTTCGAAGTTGGTATGAATTTGGATTGAACTTTGTACATATGCCATCCTTGCACATATGCACGAGTTTATATGAATGTTTGACATCACATGCATATTTGAGTTTGGTGAGACATTATTATCTCAATTTGTCATCTAGATGTATACTTAGGAGGAGGTTGTGGCACCCCGCCCAATTAAATACTGGGTGATCAGTCCTTTATAAAATCTAAAATAGAGTCTCCACTTGGTTCATTCTTAGCATCACAGTAGACAACGTTTACTTAATTAATCACCTAAATTTAATTAAACTAGTGTCAAAACATATAGACCATCCAATTTTAAATTCAATTAATTTATAACATTAACTCATTCATCATGCTCATGAATAAAATAATAGTGAATATAAAACCAAAGCTTGGAATCTTGAACATGTTTACTGGAAGTTAGTTCATCATTGATTACACTTTTACCCATTGCAATCATTGGGAGTGCTTGCGGGTGTTCCTTGCTGAAGACGGAACTGCGTGTTCTTGTGGGTTCACTGTGATGATCCATTATTGATTCAAGACTGAGTGTCTATGTGAGTGTCTGCGGATATTCATGGTGGATTTCTCTATGTATTTGTAAGTTGTGATTTACAATTCATAGTGAAATAAAAAAAAATTACCAGAAAAGGGGTTTTCTAAAAATTGTTTCTTTTACCGGCATGCTTTAATTCTTTATTTGATTAAATCACTTAGATGCATGTTTAGGGTTTAAGAAGATAAAATTGGATTTAACTAAAAATTGAAAAAGGTTCTTTTTACCTAAAGCACACACTAAAGGGCCTTCTCAAAGAAGGACATGGAAATGATCCTATAGAAAATATCTTTGGTACTCACTCCTTGTAGTAAAAGTTTAATGGTTTGATCATATACATTACATTCGAACCGATCAAACTTGACTGCAAAAGCTTGCATTGCACAATTGGCTTATGCAAATTAAGTTCACTTTCAACCCTTTTACATACAACACATTTTCTAGTTTATTAAATTCGAGTATTTCAACACATCCACGTCCTAAAATACAATACTTACTCCCATATCCAAAGGGGACTTTACCTCCCTTGTGATCCTTAAGGTTCATAAAAAATTATGTGTCACCGGCCATATGCCTAGAGCACCGATTATAAAAATACCATTAGGAAGTATTTTGAACTGTGGGAGCAACATGAACATTAAGGGATTTGTCGTGCTGCTTAGGTTCCTAAGTGGAGGTAACATTTTATTTTCCCATATGATTTTTCTCTCTAGTCATAGCATTAGAAGCGTTCTGAAACAGCATAGACATTCGTTGAAATTCTTCCATTAAGCTTTATGAAGTCACAACTAGGAATTCAACTTGTTCTAAGACTTACAAAGTTGTTATAATGGTGTGCAAGAGTACGTGTATATTTAGTTCTACCTAACTTGAAGAAAAATTCCCTAAGGTGTCCACTTCTTTCAAATAGGTGCAAACATAAACTTGTTTGGGTCTACCTTGGTTGGATTTCTTAGGACGAACTCTCTTTTATGGTTTAGGTCAAGGCCCATAAGGATCCATTACATAGTTAGTAACTGGTTCCGGTATGGCATGGGATGGGATGTGAATTCACCACCATAACCTATTCCTTTTCTCTCCCTAAAACCTAAGGTGGGACCGAGGAGCATCCTTCCAACCTTCTTCGATGCATCCTCTATAGTAATATTCACCTACCCAACACGTTTGAGATGTTTATCAAATTGAAATATAAGGGCTTCAAGTTTCACATGAGTCTCCATGGATACTTGAAAATCTCTCATAATACTAGCCATTTTGTTGTTCAAGTCACCATTTTTCCTCTCTACTAACATGACTCAATCTTCCAAAAGAAACTCTCACTGAGGACTCACTCTCTCTCACCTCTTTCAACTCCTTCTCTAAAGATAAAACTCTAAATGCTAAGCCTTTCTTTTGTTTATTTATTTTAAAGGACTTTGCGTAAAGCTCAGAGTAAGTTCGTTGAAGTTCATTTTCTCTCTCTCCCTCTCTCTCTCCCTCTTTCTCACTCAAAACCTCTTCTCCCCCACTCTCTCTGTAACGACTAGACACACTATCGAGGTTATCATGTTTAGCATCTTCCTCATAGGTGTGAGGTGCAGTAGATGTACCAACTTGACTAGACTTGAACGCGGTGAAATTACGTCCATAAGGTGATTCATCCTCTGAATGCACCAACTCGACATTGATATCACTAAGCCTGGCATTGAGGGCATCTTTGCCTTTTCCTTATCTCTTTAATCTTGTAGGACACGTGTGGGCTTTGTGACCATAACCATCGCACTCATAACATATCTCTTCCACTTTCGTAGGGTAATATTTTCTTTCTTTTCAAATTTTTTCTTCCCCAATTTGTATTTTTTGTCTTTCTAAAAACTCTTATTTTTTGGAAGTATTTTATTTTCTAAGTTTGAGAAATTTTTTGATTTTTGTTTTACAAATGACTAAATCATACAAATCAGAATCATATTGGGAGTCAGTAAACACTTCCTCTTTCGTTTTATATTGAACTTTTAACCATTTTCCTTAGGTTACAGTTTTGGGAAACATGTCAATCTCATATGTTTAAAGGTCTCGTACGAGTTCTTCTAACCAAAGCATATACAATATCCTCGATGAATTAAGCACATTAACCTTTGGAATAAAAACGACTGAAAGTGATTTTAAAATCCTTTTAACTAAATGCATCTCAGGAATTTTATCACCTATATTAAAATTAAAATTGACTATGTCCAACAAACTTGCATAAAACTCATCGAAGGACTCATACTCTAGCATGGTAATAGTCTCAAACTATGTGGTGAGATGTTAAAGCTTAGAACCTTTCACAACATTGGTTTCCTCATGAGTGAGTTGGAGAGTATCCCAAGCTTCCTTAGATGTGGTGCACGTCATGATGTGGTGAAACTTGTCGAGAGTGACGGCCCTAAAAATGGAACATAAATCGCATAAGTAAAAATTAATATATTTAAAATCATCTTATGTCCATGCTGAGTCAGGTTTAAGACTTTTGATTGTGACAACCCGCTCACCAAAATAAGGGGTGGCCAGCCCAATAATCCAAAATAACGGAATCATAGATGGAATCATTCTCAGCATCACAATAAAAGTATAGAGTATCCAGGATAACCACCCAATATTTCAGAAAACGGGTTGCCAAAAATTTTGTTTTAAAGTTAAAGAAAGAATTTAAACAACCCAAATCCTGAAAAGATAGGGGAAACCCCAAGACATATATAAATAATACAACAAGAATACAATAAAAAGACTGAATATGTTACCGGTCACAATCTTTATAACAGCATTTAAACAAACTCATTAATTTATATAATACATTTCATTAGACATTTACAAAAGCTTGGGCCCCTTGCCCGAGTAAAAGACATGATCTTAACTAGAATTCAAAAAAATGAAAACGTCTATACCATATGTGTCCCGTAATACCCGCAATGCATCACGAATCGCCGAGGACCTCGGAATAGGAATTCAAATCAGGCATCCTAGCGGCGGAGTACCTGAGCAGAGACAAGGTGCATATGCAACAAGATTTGTAAACGGGTCAAGGCCCGGTTCTATATGATTACCAGATGAATAAAAAGTATGGCAGTTATGAATAAGATCATGCTAGGAAAGATAAAAACTTATCTACACAGTTTAAGGCATAAACTAAGACAATTTAAAGAAAAGCATGAATTAAATTTAATTCTGCATGAGAAGTGGAAAGATTAACATAATTTAAAAACTCCCATCATGTATACCGATTTATTTAATAGTTTATTCCTTAACAGGAAAAATAACTATACTTATAAGTTCTTTATAGCTTTTATCTCAATTTTAAGCTCTTTGTGGATTTTTTTTCCATTACATGCCCATCCTGGCATTACCATTCCTTAGCAGGAATATTATCATCAAAAAATGCTCTTTGTGGCATTTCATTGTGCTCTTTATAGCACATCTCATACATCAAGTCCCACTTGATTATGAAGAGTTATATTTAGATACATATAACGTTTCTAAGACCGCCCCTCCGAGTTTCCCCACTGGGCGCGTCCCTAAATGACCATCATCTTCCAGGGCCTATCTATACAAGATAACCTGGGTACCTATAACGCAAGACGTCGGGAAGCGGCCATATGCATGCGGGAGAGTCAAGACCACACCCGGAATCCCCTCACCAGCGCAGAAAACATAACATATCGCTCATATGGCCTATGGACTATATCCACCCTGCATTCATTAGCCAGGGGGCATCACCAAGCGCGCGAACTTCCCTTATGATGTCATTTAGAGAGGTGTGCATCAAGTAAATTAGCATTTACCATATTCATGATTAAGTAAATTATCATTTACCATCATTAGTACCATTTCCATTTCATTTCCTTTCCATATATATATGTTTCATTTTAAACCGAAACAATAGTCATTTACATTATTGTAAATACCTTATAATATACCCGGAGCCATACTTAGTTCATCTTATCATTGTCACCTCGATGAATAAATAAACTTCCAATATATTCTCCCAGGGTTCGTTTGTGGTGTTATTATAAACCATCAAGACTAACATAGCTCAGTGGAGCTTCTAAAGTCTCACGAACATAACACTACGACTCCTAGTTTAATAATAATCAACTAGAAGAAAGAATGCCCTAACTTCAATTGGCATATCCCCGGAAAAGTCCCCACATATCCTATTTCTAATATAGGGTGGATAACTAATTCATCTAGGACTCTAAAACTCTAAATTTACTTCATTGAAGAAGGTTCCTAGTCCATATTGAAGAAAATAAATCTAGGAAACAAAATAAGGTTTAAAGATGAAAAAAACGGGGGACCGGTCGACCGGTCCTGAGACCGCGGTCGACCGCATCTCCAGATTTTTCCTACAAAGAAAAACAGAAAGCTCAAAATGGAGGGGTCGGTCGACCGGTCAGGGAACCGCGATCGACCGCGCCTAATATTTATGCCTTAGTGAGAAAGCAGTAGGCCCTCCCACGAAGGCCTGGTCGACCGGTCCTGGGACCGCGGTCGACCGGTCATATCAGACCTAGGGCTCTTTCTTCTTCCAAAAACTAAACCCAAGTTATGATTTAATTTTCCCACCTCAAATCTCTTCCATTTTGAACTCAACCAACAATCTTTATCTACCCAAAGATTATCCTACATGATTTATAACCATTATAATTCACAATTTGTTTATCAACAAAACTAAAATTAGGGTTTAATTCCCATAAATTCCATTTTTGATCTCCAAATGAATATACATAATTATCATACAAATTATTCATCTTAAATCACATATTAGCAAGTAGAAAACTTGCCTTAGGGTTGAAATCTCGGATTTCTTTGTGTAGTAGCAACAATCCATCTTCAATCTTCATTTTCTCTCTTCTTTCTCCACTTTTCTCTTCTTCTCTCTTTCTCTCCTTTTCTCTCTAAGTGTAAGACATAAAATGAGGAAATTAGGGGATTTAGAAGGCTAAAATCGGTTCTTAACACAAGTCTCCCAACTTAAGTGGTTAATACCACATTAAAATGACTACCAATTACGCGTATAAGTTAAAACCAGGTAAAAGTGCCCGAAACACAAAAATACAATATGGCACTTATTTTGACTGTCTCGCACATTCCGGGACTAATTACGCCCTCTAAAATGGCATCAGGAAATTTTATAAACCCTTTTAAATTCCGGTTTCAATTAAACCATAATGTCATTTAAAACACATGACACTATAAAACATACAATAGAATGATATTTACTTTCACTTATAGTAAATATGCATCAATCTAGTAAATATTAACTTTCAATTCATTCAATTAATATTTACTCCCGACCCCACATTTTAATAATTACCTTATGGGATAAAATTAATATAAAATGAACCTCCCAAAGGCGAGGGTTGTTACATTGATATTGTCATTGGACACCGTGGCTTGAGTCCACCCTCATCCAAGCTATCATGTACTCATAATTTGACCCATAAAAAATTGGCATCATATTATTCAAATTATTCATAAATTCAAATTTTTAAAGATCACTAATTTTAAAAAAATCGATATTCAAAAAGTCTGTAAAAAGGATCAAACAATATTTTAGTATAATCAGCTCTGGTGCCAATTTGAGAATGCAGAGATTCTGTGGAATGATTCGTGCTTTAGGGCAAACATACATAAGTTTAGTTTTAGCAAATTTTATCTTGAATTAATTTAGTGTGCACGCACTGATGTATTCCAAATTAAATATGAAAAACCAAGCGAGAAAGCATGCGAAGAGTTACGAAAAAACCCTTTGGGGAAAAACCTCTATTTCGACATTGTACAAGATTTGATAGATACTAGACAACTTATTGAACACTTAACTCTCTAAATACAATGCGTAATTTTTTAAGTGTTCTACAACAACGGCACAGTCCAGCACCTCCCACAGGAAGTAGTCTTCCCTCGGTATCCATTGATCAGTCTTTTTCTTTAGCAGTAGAACCTCGGGCCCAAAAATCAACATTAGAGATGAACTCTAGAAAAGTGTTTGAACTAAAAAGAATTCTTGATTTGATAAATAGATCTCTAAATTTCTAAGGGGTTTGAATGAAAATTGGAAGAGTTTGATCACAAAAAGAACTCTAAAAGGGGATGGAAAAGTGTTAAAAAGACTTCTAAGACTCTAATCCCACATCTCTATTTATAAGGAAGTTTGTTGAAAATGGATAAACATAAGAGATTTGGATCATATTTAATTTAAAAACAAAATCTCGTGCGCTCGTTTGAATGATCTGTTACCTCATTTGAACGACGTACCCTTTTTTGTTCGATCAGGTTTCCAACGACACTACGAATGATATTTATTTATTTCTAGTTCACTCCCCTTCATTATATCCTATATGTTTAGACACAATGATACTACGCTAGTGTGTAATGCCTATGCGCTTTGTGTTATGTTGTGATCAATTACACCAATATATATGTGATTGCGTGTCTTTCGTATATTTTACATACTTATATATAGGGTACAGTTTTGTTTTTAGTCTTTGCATTTGTAATTAATCCATATTTTCCACGTGCTTTCTCTTTGAATCAAATTGGTATACCATTACCATATGATCATATTGGTATCTCTTGTTTCTTGTTTACATTGGCATCCAAAGCTTCATTTTGTATTCAAATTCGTATCATATTTGCATCAAAATTGGTATTGATTGATATTTATTTGAATTGTTTATGCTTGCATTTCATGTTGTGTTTGTTTCACTTTAAACCATTACATGATAGTATTCTTTCTTTCTTAATTTCATTTGGGATCATATGTTCACAACTTTTATTTTTATTTTTATTTTTATCTTATTTATTTTATTTTATTTTTTTTTTTTTGGGGGGGGGGGGGAATGTGTTTTATGAAGGAGAAGTGGTTTATAATGCATTTCGTCTTTCTCTTTTCCAAACAAAAAGGGGAGGAAGTGGGCATCTTTCACTTTAATTTTAGGGAGAGATTTTTATTTTGGGGAACACATCTTACCAAGGAGGGGATCATTAGACTTAGGGGGACTTATATTCTTATGCGGATTTATATTGTTGTAGTCTCTTTCCAATTAAAGGTGTGTTTAAGTGTGCATATTTTCAACATGCGACAAAGATTTCAAGAGAAAAAAAGATACTCAAGGTTTATGAGTAGATCGAGTTACACTTTTTTTTCTTTTGGGGTTAGGGATTGGGTAGTAGAATATCTTGAAGACCCATGGGAGTTTTTTTTTACTTTTGTGATTTTGTCCTGAAATAGCCAAAGGGGCATATTTGTAATAGTAAATTTTTAATAGACTCTAATTTTTATGTAATGGTTTAATTTCGGTCAAAACATTTTGTGTCTCAAGTATTGGTGTTTCCCTAGAAAGTTTTAGAGATTTCATTCATCGTGATGTGTTTCGTGCTCAGTTTTTTCTTCACATTCCAAGGACCTCTCAAATATGAATGTGCATTTATATTAAACCTTCGATATTTTATATTTGGGTATTAGGATTTTGTAACAAAAAAATAATGTTTTAAAATGATCTTATTCCCTTTTTTTATTTTTAGAAGATAAATAAATTTTTTGTGATTTCGTTAGAATGAACTTAGAAAGTAATTCGAATAAGTATAGGTATCTCATTAGATCGTTGTTCAAACGAAACTTCAAACGAGATGTTTTTTACCCTTCACTGGAATCTCATTGGAAATATCATTTGAACGAGATTTAATACTTCGTTCAAATGAGGTACAATGTCGTTTGAACGAGTACATGAATTTTTGAAGAATTCGAGATTTTCTAAATGATTTTTCATCATTATCTCATTTGTGTAAAACCTGCTATAAATAGGAGGGCGGAGCAGCATTTTTCTTAGAAACGTTTTCATTACTTTACAGTTCCAAAACACTTTCAAAAAGCTCTCCAAATACCTTAGTTTATACCCAAGTTGTTTACGATCTAAATTTCAATTCATATATGTTTTTAAGACCCTATTTTGGGTACCAATATTTATTATCCACATCTTTGTGAGAATCATTTCATACAGTGGACTCCATACTAGCTATTTATACACGGTGGACTCCATGGTGTGGTGTTGTGGTGAAGAAATCATGAATGTCATGTTCCTATATGTTGACGGTTGTTGTGCCTAGATCGATGGATACAAAGGTATGTATGGATTCACACATTTTGGCACTTACGTGGGTGGATTCCGGCATTGTCACCGTGGACGAAAGGTTAAAAATTGATGACGCATCAAGTCATGTGAGGGCATTGAGTCATTGAGTAAGACAAATGTGAATTTTGTAAAACCTGATTATATAGAATTTGTGTAGCAGGGACGTTCGAGTTTTTTTCTCCTGTGGGTTTTCCTCATACATCACAGTGTTGTGGTCTGCTGTTTATTTTATTCTTTCTTATAATCACCAAGATTCTTGTTTGGGTCAAGACTAAAATTGGAAAAATGTCCAACATAACATTTTAGTTTTAATCTGGTGAAAAGTTTATTTAACTATGAAAATTGAAAACTAGTGGTGTTTTCTAAACAAACCCAAGAGTGCATGTTTTCTGAACTATTTCAATTTCTCCTTCAGCAAAAAGGCCATTATATTAGGTTATATGATTATTCTCACATAGGCACTTAATCTGTTCGGTTCTAGGACGTGCAGTCTATCAAACATGCAAGTGTTGTTATGACAATCCAAATATAATTATGATAAATTATATTTGAATCATGTTTATCTTATATGATATGGTTAATATGTTATTAATATATATAATTTCAAGTTATTATGTTTAGTCTAATTGTACCTTTATAAAGCATGATATATTGAATTAGTTACAAACACAAAATTTTAATGTTTTCGGTAGAAATGTTTATGTTGGAGACTAGTTTTGACCCTTATAATATAACAATTGACTTGAGGTGAAAACTAGATAGTTGTAGATATGTGAGTTAAGTTTGTAACACAACCAATAGTGTGTAAAACAGAGGTCCGATTAAGGAGTTATGATGTAATTACGAAACAAGGGAAAATATGTCCCTTCGTTACGTAGTATTTTGTCTTATTAGTACAACAAATGGTTTGTTTGATTAGTTGGAAAGGAAGGTGTTTGGCGAACTTACCCTTAAAATCACCCATTTCTTCATGAAATTCAGCTTGGTTCGGTTTTAGAGAGTTTAGCTTAAGAAGAGAGAGTCGGGAAGTTTAGGAAGAAGAAAGTGAGGAGAAAAATCCGTAGAAAAACTGGTTAAACAAGTTCTGGACAAAGGAAAAGGAAAAGCCAGATAGGTTGCCAAGGTTTGTACACTGCCAGCTAGGATGACATATGATCGATAATTTTGCGTGTTACACCGTTAGAAGAGTTGGGGTTTAGACATGTGGATTTGTCATTGTCACACTAAGGATTTTACTATACTCACGCAGTGTATATATTGAGTTAGAGTGGTTTAACTTGATAAATGTAATTGTTAATCATAGTATTGAATGTTCGCTTAATTATGACTCTGAAGTTAATTATGTTATGGTACAAAGAACAGGATTATGTTCATTATGAATGAAAATATTGATAAACGAATTATATTTCAAATGGGCTAAAGATTATGATTTAATTAAAAAATGATTAGAATGGATTTGGGTTTGGGGTGTGACAATTAAGGGTATCAGAGCATCTAAGTTAAAAGTTTTGGATGTGTGACGGTTAGATGGTAGATGTTGGTTTGATTTGATATTGTTGAATTGTTTATTATTAATCAATAATTTAGTATTATAAATTGTTTATGTTGGTTGTTAGAAATTTATTTTATTATAGATAATTACAAATGGAACTTAGGGATGGGCAACATGGAGAAGAGGGGGTAGATTCTCATATAGAGGATACTGAAATAGAACAGAGTATTGCAGGAACGGCTAGAGAGCATGAGCAGCCTATAGAGATGCAAATAATAGCACAGGCAATGATGAGGAGGGCAGAATAACAAGAAAGAAATATGGCATTAATGGCTGAATAGAAGACTAGATATCTGGAATTAAAGATTATAGCTAGAATTAAAAAAGGGGTAATCAAGAAAATTAAAGACACCATGTATGAAAAGTTTTTAAAGTTGAATCCTCTAGAATACTGAGGGTTAGTTGAACCTACAGAAGCTGAGATATGGGTTACAGATCTAGAGACTATCTTTGCAGTAATGAATGTTCCAGATAATCAAAAAATGAATTTGGTTGTGTTTAGACTGAAAGGAGAGGCTAATATGGTGGAAAGCCAACAACCATTTGATGCCCAAGATGGAAGGTACTAATGTTATTACTTGGGTTGAATTTATTAAAGCTCTGTATGTTGAGTATTTTTTTGAATTTTATAAGAGGGAGAAAGTGAGAAAATTTATAAATTTGACCCAAGGAAAAATGTTTGTGAGGGATTATGGGGCTAAATTTACAGTGTTGTCTAGATTTTCTACTAAATATGTAGAGGAAGACGAAGATAAATGTAGTAAGTTCCAAGAGGGACTTATTTGAACCATTCAAAATAGAGTGGCTACTTATGAGTCAGAAGATTCTTCTTATTTGGTGAATAAAGCCATGATAGCAGAAAGGCAAATGAGCCAAGGGGTGGTGAGTAGAGAGAGTTTTAAGAAAATTAGATTCGACTCATCTTAGTCTAAAGGAGGTGAGGGTGGAAGTGTTAAGAAATTTCAGAGAGGTGGTGGAGATAGTGGTAGAGGTCAGGGGAGATTTAGTAGAGATAACAAGGATGGAGGATCTTCTAGTTTAGTTAGAAGGTCGGGAAGAGGTGAGGCATTGAAAAGAGTTGTTACATGTTTCTTTGTAAAGAAGAAGGGTATTATAAAGCTGAGTGGCGTAAGCTTAAAGGAATGGAATGCTGCCATTGTCATCAAGTGGGGCATGTTAAGAAGAATTATCCGCAATTGGCATAGATTGTAGTAGAACCTAGTGAAGAAGCAAGCAGAGTGTTACCTCTAGGAAGTGGAGTGAAAAGTATGGGAAGAGGACAAGCTAGTGGTTCTAGGCCAGGTGGAGGAGTATTTACGATGAAAAAGACTTGGGTTACTCTGAATGTTGTGATAAGTACACTTTATGTTACTGATAAAAGTTCTTATGTTTTGATTCATCCCAGTTCCACACATTCTTTTGTGTCTTATGCTTTTGATACACATCTAAATAGACCATGTACTCATTTTGAGTGGGGTTAGGTATTTCCATGCTTATGGGGGATATGATTGTAGCTGAATATATTTTTCGTGATTATATTTTGACTGTTGGGGTTAGAGATACAGGTATAGTCCTACTTCCATTGGATATATTTGATTTTGACCTAATTCTGGGAATGGATTGGTTATCTAAATATAATGTATCCATGCATTATTTTCATAAGGATGTTATTTTTAATATTCCTGGTGATTCTGAATTTAAATTTAAGGGGGAAAGCGAGCTTGCTTCTTATTCCCGTGTTTGAAAATTGTTCCCAGTTGCATCATTTATGCTATTCAGGTGAGGAAATTATTGATTAAATGTTGTGAGGGTTTTATTGCATGTGTTCTTGACACTAGGAGGGAGGCTTTACAATTAGTCAATGTTCCTATTGTACGTGATTTTTCAGAGGTGTTTCTGAGTGAGTTACCTGGGTTACCTCCAGAGAGAGAAGTTGAATTTAGTATTAAATTAGCACTGGGGACAACTTCTATTTCTATGAAACCATATAAAATGTCACCTGTTGAATTGAAAGAACTCAAGATTCAGTTGCAGGATTTACTTGATAGGGGGTTCATACATCCTAGTGTATCTCCTTAGGGTGCACCAGTTTTACTTGTGAAAAAGAAAGATGGTACTATGCGTTTGTGTATTAATTATAAGCAACTAAATAAAGCTAAAATTAAGAACAAATATCCTTTACCTCGTATAGAAAAATTATTTGACCAATTGCAGGGTGCTAAAGTGTTTTCAAAGATAGACTTGCGATCAGGTTATCATCAGATGATAGTGAAGGAGGGTGATATTTCTAAAACTACTTTTTGTACCGGGTATGGTCATTTTGAATTTCTGGTGATGCCGTTTAGAGTGACTAATGCTCTAGCTATATTTATGGATCTTATGAACCGGGTACTACATCCTTTTGTTGATTCATTTATAAAAGATTTGATTGATGATATTCTGATTTACTCACGTGATATGGTTGAACATGAAAAGCATCCCAAAATTGTTTTGAATATGTTGAAAGATAAGAAGTTGTATGCTAAGTTTATCATATGTGAATTTTAGCTATCACAAGCTGTATTTTTAGGCCATGTTATTTCTAGTGATGGTGTGTATGTGTTGATCCTAAAAAGGTAGAAGGTATTGTAAAATGGGAGAGGCCCAATAATGTGACTAAGGTGAGGAGTTTTTTAGGTTTAACTGGGTATAATAAGAGGTTTATTAAGGGATTTTCTTCGATTGCCATGCCAGTGACTAAATTAAACCAAAAAGATGTTAAGTTTGAATGGAATTATGATTGCAAAATTAGTTTTGAATAATTGAACATTGACCATACTTCCCCCCTTATAACATGAAAATCATCTCTTTTTATAACTATCCTAACATGGACAATATACAAACTTAAATTACCATTATCAAACACTTGCCTCTAATGAAGATCTGATCCTTTGGGGTTGAATAACACAGGTGATTCTCCCTTTCTCCGGCCAACTTCCGGTGGTGGTGGGTGGTGGTGACCTTTGGTCTTTGTTCTCCTCCTTTCCAAGAAAGCTTTTCTCTTCCAAAGCAACCTTTCACTCTCTCTGAGAAGATGACTTCTCTATTTTGTGTAGAAGAGATGAATAACCCACGTACACTTATTCTCCAATTACTTATACTAAGACAAAACCCGAAATCACTATTCATCCCCTTGTAAAAATTACCAAAATGCCCTTTGGGTTGTCTTTTCATTTCCAAATGCCCCGGGACCCAAATTCAACATCCAAATAGACTTTTCTGACTATTTCAACCCTTCCGGATGCAACGACGCATTCAAAACGACTATAAGGTTGATGTAAAAATAAATTTCCTTTTTAATCTCACAATTTAGTCCCAACACGTCCCATACCGCGTCCTACTAAAAATCCAAATTACTGAATTAATATCACACAGCCATATCAATAGCTTCACATGCATATATTACCTAAATATCTTTAAGTAATATTCAGAATCATACATTTTAATAGACACAATTCGGATAAAACCCAAATGAATTAATTAATAATAAAATCCAATTAATCCATTAATTTAAAATATAACCCAAATGACTTTTAAAATGGGTTATATTTTAAATTAATGGATTAATTGGATTTTATTATTAATTAATTCATTTGGGTTTTATCCGGATTGTGGACATTAAAATGGATCATTCTGAATATTACTTAAAGATATTTAGGTAATATATGAATGTGATGTCATTGATATAGCTGTGTGATGTTAATTCGGTAATTTGAATTTTTAGTCAGACACGGTATGGGACGTGTCGGGACTAATTTATTAAATTAAAAAGGAAATTTATTTTCTATCGACCTTATAGTCATTTAGACTGCTTCGTTGCGTCCGGAAGGGTTGAAATAGTCAGAAAAGTCTATTTGGATGTTGGATTTGGGTCTCGGGTCATTTGGAAATGAAAAGACAACCCAAAAGGACATTTTGGTCATTTTTCTAGGGGGGATGAATAGTGATTTCGGATTTTGTCCTATTATAAGTATTTGTAGATTAAGTGTACGTGGGTTATTCATCTCCTCTACACAAAAATTAAAAGGTCATCTTCCTAGAGAAAATGAAAGGTTTCTTGGGAAGAGAAGAGTTTACTTGGGAAGGAGAAGAACTAAGAACCAAAGGTCACCACCACCAACCACCACCGGAGGTTGACCGGAGAAGGGAGAACCACCTGAGATATACTACACCAAAGGATCAAATCTTCATTAGAGGCAAGTGTTTGATATTTGCAATTTAAGTTCGTATATTGTCCATGTTAGGATAGTTATAAAAAGAGATGATTTTCATGCTTGGAAGATGAAAGGATATATTTGTTAATGGATTTTCTGGAAACTAAACATATATAGGAATCAACTTATGTTGTAGGTTGATAATAATCCACGAAATAATCATATATCTATTGAGGAAATTCTAAAAACCATGGTTGTGTTCTTGAAGATATTAGTTTTATAATTTTCTGGAAATAAGGAGAGAAACATGCTTTTTAATCCAATCTCTTGATGATTCTAGGATGTTTATATCATTAGAAATCATTTGTATATGTTGATACATCATGTAGTAAGGATTATAAGTCATTTTGGATGTTAATATGAAGGATAGAATGAATAAAAATGGTGAAACCCGTAGTTGCAGAAATGCAGAAAAACCAGGTTGTGACCTGAGGGATAGATCTATCGACCCCCTGCCTTCGATCGATCGACCTCCCCAGAATTCCTACAGTTGTTTCTTTTAAATGTTGGTTCTTATCCCAAACCTTCTGTAGATCTTTGGTGATTATTCATTGGATATTATAGGACTTAGAAAATATCAGTAGACCCTTGATAAGATTTGAATTAATGTGATTGGGATTTAATTGATTAGAATGATGATAATTAAATTGAAAGATATTTTGGTTGCTAGATTCACGTGTTGGATTCCAATTAGTATGTATGAGGATTAAGGATAGGTCCAGTAGGGCAGATTTAAAATAAGTGAGGGTAGCCTTAGGGTTACAATTTGAACACCAAGGACTGAGTTTAAGCTCATTATTGATTTCACAAGGACTGAGTGTAATACAAGTACTTAGTAGTATGGCTCCTGGATAGAGATGGGAGTTTAGAACACATTTGGTTGAAAGAGGGTATGAGGTTATCCCGATCGCGTATTTGAAGTTGACGAACCTCCTCAATCGACAAAGTTAAGTAGTAATGTATTGGAGGGGTTCCTTGTCTGGATTTCGCTTTGCGAGACACTCCGCGCATGAACCTTAACGACGTCGGGAGTGGAGAGATGTTATAGGATGCGAGGATAATTAAATTATGAAGTAAAGATATGATATTTTAATACGTGGAATTTAAAAGAGATATAATGCTACGTATGGGAATAATCTAAGGGTTATGTGAGTACCTTATTGATATTATATTATAGGTATGATAATGCCTATTTGATTGATTAATGATTATGTGTATGACATACCTAGCTTACTTGTTATCATCGGGAGGTTTGCGCGTAAGGGCAGTCATATCCTGATGAATCCATGGGATCTTTGATTTGTCGCTCGAGAACATAGGTATATGAAAGACTTATCGGGGAGTTGATAAGTCCGCTGACTATGGGTACGTAGGTATGTGCGTGACCCATGGATACGAGAACTATGTTCACCTCCAATGTTTGTGTTGTGGTTTATGGTTCGAGGAATCCTTACCAAACCTTTTGTCCACTATTCGGCGACCAGCGATGATGGGACATGATAACAGAGTAATTCATTGCACCGCAGCTGTGACTCGGGGTGCTATATTATATATGTATATATATATATATATATAATGAATTAAATGAATGAATGGATTTATTGTGGTTAAGTCATCTACAGTGTGATAATTGTAGATAATGGCAAATTGAGATAAAGAACTGAAGTAAGTTAATGAATGTTTATTCTTAAAGAATTGAAAAGCTTGTTTTATGTTAATGAGAAACAATTCATAAATGAAAGATGTATAAGAAGAATTATATAACGTATGGTATGGGACATACAGGGTTATGATATGGGAATTGAATTATATTATGGGACTAGTGAGGAGGAACCATTAACTAGGAGGTTAATAGGAGACGTTAAGTGTGCACTCTAGTTGAGAGGTGAGAATGGCAAGTGAGAGTTGGGTCTAACATGTACATAATAAATGCTTTACTGCACTTGTTAAATACTTGCTGTTTTAAAAATCATTTTCACAATCGGGCTCTGACCCGTTTCCTTGCATATTTTCTTTTCTATTGTATCTCCTATATCAGGTGTCTAGCAGCAGGGACGCCAAGCTTAGCGGATTTTGACAGGCTATAGGGCTATGGAGTTTTGCTTAGACGCCTATCTTCATTTGATTCACAGTATTCTCTTAGTTGGGGCATGTCGCCCAAAGGATTTTAGTCATCATGTTCTATCGGAGTCAGATACTATTGTATTCGTGTCTTTTTAATACATTTGACATTGTTGGGATTATTGTAATGGATTTATATTATTTGAGAATGTTAATTGCATTTAATTTTTTTGTGTTATCTATTTGGTTATCAGTGTTGTAGAATAAAATGTGTTGGGTTATTCTTAAATTGGAAATGGATTTTGTTAAATTAAAATTTGGAAAGTTTTTAACACCAGCTTAATTGGGTATTGGTTGAGTTGTAAATGTTTTCCACAGTGATGCTAAGAATGAGCCAACTGTATATTCTGTTTTAATTTGGTATGGGACTGGCCACTCGGTATTTAATTAGGCGGGGTGTTATAGGTGGTATCAGAGCTTAGGTGTACGGCAACCCTCGGGGCTTGGGTTTTGGGTTCATTGTGTGGTTAGAAATTTTTGGAGATAGCAAATTTTAGGTGATATTCGTGATAGGCATCTATATTAGATGTAAGGAATTTATTATTGGAGACGAAATTATTTTTGGAGATTGTTAGCCTTATTTTGAGAGTTAGGCATTCGGCGAATTTCGAGGGCGAAATTTCATTGTTAGTGGAGAAGTGTAACAACCCGCGTAATTTTGGGCTATTTTAATTAATTTTTGGAAAATGAAGGAAAATAAAGTTTTTGATAAAATTATTTGTATTACTCAAATATGTTGGTTATTATTTTTAAAGGCGAGAATTTCAAACGATTTCGAAAACGGAGTTAAAACGGATTTTAAAATGATTTTTAAATGTTTTTAACTCTTGGAGTTGTTTTGACTTCCAACTCTTCATTTATTTGCCTTATTTAAAGGAGTCTTTTGGATTCCAACTCTTCATTTCTTTGCATTATAAAAGGAAGTCGTGGGCAACCCTTTTAACATACTTTTGGCACAAATTTTGACAGCAAATATATTTTATATTCCTCTTCTTTTTATATACACATTGGCCCTTGAGATTTGTGAGTTCCAACCTTAGATTAGAGGTGTTTTTGAGGCTATTTTGTTGGAGGTTCTTGGAGGAGCTTTTATAGATCTTTTGAGTTGATCTTGAGGATGTGATCGTTGGTTTCTCATCATGGTTTGAGGTATGGGGTTTTACACAACATGCTCCTTAAATCTCGCGAGTGTCACTCTCTTTGAATTCTTGTTAATTGAACTCATATTTGAATTGTTAAATTCATTGAAATATGGAAAATAATTGTTGAAATTATTTTGATTCATGTGGTATCATTATATTGTTAATGAGAACGTTGTCATGAGATTTTAATACGGCACGGATGTTGGGAACCCGCTAAAATTCTTGTTTCCCGGGCTATGGCTTGATAAAGCATATACGGATGTGGTGAGGCCTGGTGACCCGGTTAAAGTGTTGTTGAGAAATTATATTGATAAATGCTTTGAGATTTGCATTTTGATTTGAATATTCGTACTCGTGTTGTTACGTTTCATTCATCGCAAATATATATTTGTTGAGCATCTTTCCTGTCGTATTGTGTACTTCCCCATATTTTCTTTTAGTGGCAGGTTAGCGCGGATTTTGGGGCGCTATGGAGATTGATTTTAGCTAGGATTGTTTGGGAAAGATTTTTATTATTTTGATGTATAGAGCTTTGGAGATTTGTATTTTATTTTCGAGTTAGTTGTTGTATGTAATTCGAGAGATTTGGTATTTAATTTGAAGAGTTTGAGATTAGTGGATTCTCTCTTATTTTAATGGTGGGTTTTTAGATGCTCTATACCTTGTGATTTGTGGATTTGGATTTATTTTATCGCATTAGAGCTCTGTTCGCTCTCCCCGTGTGGACGGGGTGTTACATTTGCTTCAACCATTGCCAATACCAAATGGAAATACGATCATATAACAATGGATTTTGTGGTTTGGCTTCCTCGATCTCAGAAGGGGTGAGATTCGATTTGGGTAGTGGTCGATATATTGACTAAGTCAACTAATTTTCTACAAGTTAAGACTACATATACAGTTGATAGGTATGTGAGATTATAGATCAATGAGATTATTCGATTGCATGGAGCACCGGTTTCTATTATTTCATATAGGGACCCTAATTTTACATCCAAATTTTGGGATAGTTTATAGTACGCTACGGGTACTAACTTAAAATTTAGTACAATTTTTCACCCTCAGATGGATGGGCAGTCTGAAAGGACCATATAGAGTTTTGAGGATATGCATGCTTAGAGCTTATGTGCTTGATTTCAAAGGTAACTGGAATGAATATTTGCCTTTGATAGAATATGCATATAACAATAGTTTTCAATCTACTATTGGTATGCCGCTATCTGAAGCGTTGTATAGTAGAAGGTGTCGTACACCGATATATTGGGGTGAAGTTGGTGAAAATAAGATAGAGGGTCTAGAGTTAACTGAAATCACCACTGAATAGTGAAGATTATTCAATATATAATGAGAACATCTCAAAGCAAAGAGAAAACTTATGCGGATAAACCACGAAAAGATTTAATTTCCAGAAAGGGGATTATGTGTTTCTTTGGATATCGCCATCGAAAGGAGTTATGATATTTGGAAAGAAAATAAAATTGAGTCCACACTACATTAGACCTTATAAAATTCTTGAGAAAATCGGGATGGTTACCTATAAGTTAGCATTACCACTGGAGTTAGCCCGATTACATTGTGTTTCCATGTTTCTAAATTGAGAAAATATATAGCGGATACTTCACATGTAGTGGTTGAATAGCCTATTGAGTTGAAGGAAGACTTGAGCTATGTGGAAGAACACTTGCTATCATGGATAGGAAGGAACAAATATAGAGATCCAAAGTGATCCCACTAATTAAAGTTGTGTGGAGAAGGAATTCCATGGAAGAATCTACAAGGGAGAGCGAAGATAACATGAAAATGTGTTATCCGTATTTGTTTGATTTGGACAACCAAGGTATGTCAATTTCGGGGATGAATTTTCCTAACAAGGGAGAGTTATGACAACCATATAATTATGATAAATTATGTGTGAATCATGTTTAGCTTATATGATATGGTTAATATGTTATTAATATATATAATATTAAGTTATTATGTTTAGTTTAATCCTACCTTCATAAAGCATGAAATATTGAATTACTTATAAGCACTAATTTTTGATGTTTTCGGTAGAAATGTTTATGTTGGAGACTAGTTTTGATCCTTATAATATAACAGTTGACTGGAGGTGAAAACTAGATAGTTTCATATATGTGAGTTAATTTTGTAACACAACAAACAGTGTGTAAAACAGAGGTCCGAGTATGGAGCTATGTTGAAATTAGGAAAAAAGGGAAAATATGTCCATTGGTTATGTAGCATTTTTGTCTTATTAGTACAACAAATTGTTTGTTTTGATTGGATGGAAAGGGAGGTGTTTGGCCAACTTATAACCCTTAAAATCATCCCCTTTCTTCATAAAATTCAGCTTGGTTCAGCTTTAAAGAGTTGAGCTTGAGGAAAGAGAGTCAGGAAGTTGAAGAAGAGGAAAATGAGGAGAAAATTTGAACAAAATCCATAGAAAATTACATAAAAGTGCTTAAGGAGGGGAAGAAGAATTGGTTGAACAACTTCTAGACAATGTAAAAGGAAAAGGAAAAGCCTAATAAGTTTCCAAGGTTTGTACGTTGCTAGCTAGGATACAGTATGATCGGTGATTTTGAGAGATGCACCATTAGAAGAGCCGGGGTTTAGAGATGGGGATTTCGCCATTATCACACTAAAGATTTTACTATACTCACGCATTGTATATATTGAGTTAGTGTGGTTTAACCTGATAACTATAATAGTTAATTATGACTCTGATGTCAATTATGCTATAGTACAAAGAATAGGATTATGTCCATTATGTCCACTATGAACGAAAATATTTATATATGAATTATATTTCAAATGGGCTAAAGATTATGATTTCATTAAAAAAAATTATTAGAATGGATTTGGGTTTGGGGTGTGATATTTGTTGCCCTCTGTTTAACAATAAAGATCTTGTTTGTGACAAAAATGATGAAAGTTGATTCATAGGTTTATAATATTATATCATGGATTAGATACTATTTAAACCTGGATATTGTGGTCTTAATTGAGACTCTAAACGATCTTGATGACGGTAAAGATGACCCTGCCACTTTAGTGAGAGGTAGCCATGTTCGGTTGTATATCTGGTTATTGGAGCAATTTTTCTTGTTTATGACACCTCCATTCCAACTTTTGAACAATAATTATTTTTTTCACGAGGGTCCATAAGAACCATGGGAATGAAACTTTGTAGCTTTTTAGGCGATCTTTGCCAAATTGAGATGCACTTCGCTTCAACTGGCGAGGATATATATGAGGTCGTTATTAGGTGTAGACCCTGAGACGGTTATTGGATGATACGTGGGCAAATCTTTGTTAGATATATAGTATATATATGAGGTCGTTATTAGGTGTAAAAATTATTGATGATGGCATGGGTGTTAGGTCAAATGTTTCAGGGTCTACAAGCTTATAAAGAGGATAATATGAGTATTTTTAGGCAGTGGATGCACAGAGACCCAGTGTGATGCCCCAATTCTGGGTGTCAATGTGGAAAGACTTTTTATACTTTGATTTAATTTAAGAAAATATTCTTTTTGAAATAAAAAATTTCTTTTACATTTGTGTCAAAAAAATCATTTAATTTAATTAATGAAATGATGTCCAACTTATGAAATTCATAGAAACACTTGAAATAAATTAGTTTTTGCAGCTTCGTGAAATAAATAACAATTTTGGTAAAATCCATACCATCGTGTATCATTACAATCCAAATTTAAAGTGCTTGCATTAAAGTTCAAATGATAAAAATAATAATTTAAAATGAATTACACAATTTAAAACAAATAGTGTAAGTGTTCTATTGTCATGGACAACTCTCTTTTTCTTTCCCCTTATCCTTGTCGTTTACTCTACCTCGAATGCCTAAGTGTGGCAAATGGAGGGGTATGAGAATACGCCTAGTAGGAAAAATACTGTTAGTGTATATATCGTGCAAGGAATATCTATTCATATACAATATATATTAGCAAATACGAAATCACCCTTGATTTGATTAAGTGTTCTCAGCAAGATGTATTGTAACCATGAAATGTGCAATATGACCATGAAATTCGAGTGATGATCGCATTCACACTTAATCTTTATTACTATACTACCTGTATCCTGTTAATTAAACCATTAACGTAATTTCACATTTTCCAAGTTTTGATTTCACTTGCCTTTACATTAATTAGCGCCGTATCAAAGTCATCTTTTCACTTTCTTAATCGGGGTATCAATTCCAAGTGTGTTTACGGTCTTTCATTGACAGCCACAGTGTCGTTGAATTCTCCTGATCTTTGGTCAACGATCTAAGCATTAAGCGGCACCCTAGGGATCCAGGACCTTATTCAATTTTCTGATTACCTATGAGTATCTTTTACTTATTACATTATTGCAACACTTTTCTTTTCTTTCTTTCTTATCCGCTTTTAAACCTTTTTTCTTTATTTCTCAACTGACCGATTAGGCCAAATGGGCTTGTTTGGTTTGACACTATAATTCTGTTCTCTTTGTTTAAATATAATTCTAATAAAAATTTGCATTTGGCACAACTGTTTTTAAATACTAAATTATAATATTTCAGTGTTATAATCAAGTTTTTCAGAAAATAGCAAAATAGTGTTTTCTAACTTCTATTTTTTACTTTTCAACTCAGTTACATACAAATGCATTTATATGTGCATAGTGCTTATAAATAATATATATATATATATGTGTGTGTGTGTGTGTGTGTACATGTACACAAAATTATGTAGATTTATATTTTATTAAATATACTAAAATTCTTATGTTAAATAATAATATTATCAATAGATACATGATACTTACATATAATTTTATACATGTATTATCAATGCACGGAATAATATAAAATATATATAGTACATATGTCTTAAAAAATATTATCAATTTATCTATGTAATTTTATTGTGAGTTATATATATATACATATCAACACATGATATATTGGTACATTTATGGTGTATGTATGTATGTATGTATGTATGTATACATTCATGTCTCATGTATGTATGAAATTTTTATGTGAATGTATATATATACACACACATAAACACACAAGTATGCATTTACCAAAAATTTGTTGTTTATTTTACCTTTAGGTCGGTATTTTATCTTTGAACACAAATTTATTTATCATTTCTTGTGAAAGTTAACCTTTGAGTTCAAATACCCATTTTATACACTTTGTTGTGCTTTTCACTATTCATGCACACTTGTAAACTTGTATTTTACTTTTCTAAAAATTCTAATTTTCATCTTTACTTTACAAACACATGAGTTTTCACCCCATAAAATCTAACTCTTTTAACTAGAGTCCTTTAGTTTAGAGAATTTATTTATAAGTCTAAATTTTATATATAATGATACTTTTGTAATAAAATATTACTATTTCCATTTCAAGACTTATATTTTCAACTCGTTAACCTTATACCTTCTATCTTATTTTTATTATCTTATGTGTTCATATGACACTATTTCACACATTTGCCCTATAAACTTTACTAGTTTCACTTTTAGTCCATCATTTCATGCTTCTTAATGAATTTTGTCACGTACATTGTATCATTTCAATATTATGAAATCATAAAGTTTACCATTTCATTTTGTAAAGTTTGTTTTGATACACTTTCAAGAAAGTCAGAATTTATACTAATAAAACTTATCAAATGCATCTTACTATTTCTTCATAAGTTCAATATAACATGTTATCATGAAATAAACAAAATGGATGTTATTTTTGCAAGAAAGAATTATCTTAAACATTCTGAATATTTATCCTTCTTTCAAGCTTTAACTTTCATCCATTTTATCTAATATTTTCCAACCTGATATCATATTTAGTGATAATAGGAATAAATAAGCATGTGAGTCACACACACACACCCACACCCACACACATATATATATATATATATATATATATAGTACTTCTTGGATTCAAACTTGAAAATTATTTGTAACCCCTAGCTATAGAAGGTAGTAATTTTTTTTATGAATAGGTAGAAAACAAAACCTAATTAGTTCCAACCCTCTTGCAAACTTTCTTCTCCAAAATAACACATTCAACGTCGTTTTTAACCCTTGATAATGGAAGGATGAAATGGTGGTATTGCAAGCTTGACGTAAGGAGATAATATGGGGACTTTAGGCTACTGAAATGGGAGAAGAAGAAAACTCAAATAATCTAACTTTGGGGATGAATTGTTCTCACCAAAGCTAAGGCGATAAATTACCATGTTTTCTAATTCCTCTCTCTTATAATGTTCTAAACTCTATTCTATTAAGCCTCCATCCCTCAACGATGTTCCCACTATTTCTAATGGGGTAGTAATTCATATAATAGATAGTAAAAATGTGGTAGGGTCGATCACTTTTACACCTCCATTATTCAAAAAGTTGACAGCTCAAAAGAAGGCAACATGTTGTTGCTGAATTGATTAGTTCCTATCCGAAATGATTTGCAGATAGCAGTTGCGAATTTTTCTTCTATTAATTTTTTAATTCCTTATTTATTATAATGATATTACAATATATATAAATATTATTACATAACTTGTTTTGTATAATTTCTTTTAATCCCATTCAAATTATGCAACTTAATTAACACGCAAAACGCAGTACGTGGTTTTTTTTATTTTTTTCTCCTCAACCTTAATTATAATTAACATAATATATTGAAACTAATCCCATTAATTTCTCATAACACGACTTTATTAATTCAACAAAATGGAGCATTACTAACTTCCCACCTTGGAAATTTTCGTACCCAAAATCAAAACATTAAACTGATTTAAGTAAATAACTCACGATGTATCCTTCTCATCATAGATTCTATTTCCTAAGTCACTCCTTCAATACCATTGTTATCCTAAACAACCTTAACTAAGGGAATCGTCTTCTTACGGAGCATCTTTTTCTTATGGTCTACTATTTCCATTGGCCTGGTCTCTTTAGAAACATCATCCTAGACATGTAACTGACCCAATTGATCATATGAGACGAATATAGACTATACTTCTATAACATCGATAGTGAAAAAAAATTATAAACATTAACTAACTGACGCAGGAAATCCAGATGATAAAATATTGGACCAATCTTATCCAAAATCTCAAAGGGTCCAATGTACCTTGGTGCCAATTTTCCTTTTTATCAAACTGCATAAACCTTGGTCTAGACTTTATCTTTAGAAATACATGATCACCCACATTCATCTATAAATTGAAACAACGGATATCAACAAAATCTTCTGACAGCTCGGAGTAGTTTCAAGTCTAGCCCAAATGATTTGAATATTTTCAGTGGCCTCATCAACCATCTCTAGCCCCAAGATGTTCTTTTCCTTGACCCTAGCCCAACAAACTGACAAATGGAAATGTCTTCATATAAAGCTTCAAATGATATCACCCCAATACTATCCTAAAAGTTGGTTTTATAGGGAAACTCTTCTAACAGTCGATGATCAACCTAACTACATGGAAAATTTATAGCAAAATTCATAACATATCTTCGAGTGTCTGAATAGTTCCCTTAGATTATCAATCCATCTGTGGATAATAGGTTTCTACGGAGATTTAGATTTGTTCCCAGCTTCTTCTACAGTTTATTCCAAAACCTGGACATAAATCTCACATGCCTATCTTAAATAATAGATACAAGTGCGTCATGCAATCTTCTAATTTCTCGAATGTAGAGACTGGAATGTTTGGACACACTATCCATTACTTTGATATGAAGAAAATGAGCTAAATTGGTGATTTGATCAACCACAACCCACTTCCATTGTGCTAGCAGTACTGGTTGTAACAACACTGCTAGCTTATGGTTCCCGACCTCTACTTTTTAACAAGTGAGACACTTTTCCACAAAAAGTGCGACATCCTTTTCACTCCTGACCATCAGTAGTCTCTATAAAAATCTATGTAAATCTTTGTACTTCTTGGGTGAATGCTAAAACTAGAATGGTGTGCTTCTTCTATGACTTCTTCCCTGACTTCCTCAATAGTTGGAATGACCAATCTTCCTCGAAATCTCACACCACTATCCTTATCCACCAAAAGTCCTATTTGTCTTACCTAACTGTAATACCCCGTATTTTCTGTGATATTTATTTTTGGGGATTAATTGAATTAAATGTCTATTAATTGGAAATTAATCCAGATAAAAATATTAACGAGATGTGAGTTAGTATTTTATTATAATGTGTATACTTGGCATTATATGATTATTGGTAATATTGAAATTGTCACGTAATTGAAATACGTCAATTTGGGAATTTTGCTTGACGCGTGTGACCGCCACGTCATGGTATTTTGTTATTAAATTAAAAAGTGAATTTTAGTTCCATTAACCGTATGGTCGTTTTGAGTGCACCAACGTGTCCGGAAGGGTCGAGATAGTCAGAAAACACTAGCCGGAAGTTTAGTTTGGGTCCCGGGGTATTTTTGGGCCATACCGGCATCATAAAGGGTATTTTGGTAAATTGCATTTTTGGGAATTAAAAAGTGACGAAAATAGAGATTACAATCTGACTATTTCCTCAACCCACTTAACCCACTAACCCCACTATATGTCAATATGGGCTACGGGAGAAGTTGATATACCATTCCAACTTCCAAAAAAACCATAACACACCTCCATACTCCATCTTCAACCTTGAGAAGAGCTTGAGAGAGAGAGAGAGAAGGAAGAGAATTCTGCAGAAAAACAGAGGGAGAACAACCTAACTTCAAGATTCTACACCAAATTCTGAGATAAATTAAGGCAAGTGATTTAAACTCTTTTGATTCAAGATATGTTTCCATGTTTAGGAATTTTCGAAATTTATTTTTGGAGATAAATTAGACCCATGAATTGGAAGTTAAAGGCCATGATTTATGTAGGAATTGCATGTAGTATATTCTGGACGAATTTATATGTTATAAACAGAACCTTGATGATCTAAAAGTGGAATTAGAAGAAGTTTGATGATGTTCTTGAATGGAAGAATTCTGGAAATTATTTTGATGTAGTTTTGATCTAAACTAAGCTTTTAAATGATGAATTATGGGACTTAGAATGTTAATACTGTTGTAGGATGTTAGTATAATGTTATAGTAACCTTGTCTTGGAGTTTCATGCTTAAAAATGGAGTTTTGGGTCGAAACTGTAACTGCAAAACGAAGCAGTCCGTAACAGACCTGGTGCAATCGATCGATCGACATTCATCAGTCGATCGATCGACCACCATCGATCGATCGAAGGTAAAGGTCGATCGATCGACCTTCCCATAATGAATAAAGTTTTTCCTTAATTGAATTTTAATGATGTTAACCCTTGGATAATATTATTGGAGACATTATGAATACCCTTAACCTTAAGGAAGACCAGTAGGCATGATTATGAGATTGGACCTTAATTGGAATTTAATTTGAGGAATTATTCTAAATAAATGAAATTCGTTATGTGAGATAATATTTGGGTTAATAGTACAAATTTGAATGATTTGATGGAATAAGGTTTGGGGCAGAAGTAAAGACCTTAGGTATATGTGGGAATTATGGGAACTTAATAGTCTATTTGAGATAGGTTTTAAGTTTAAGATATTACGACGTGAGACGTGACGACTATTTAATTTATATATTATCGGGATACTTGAAATATATGAAATTGGAACAATGGTATAATGATGTAGAGTATACCTTTATTAATATCGAGATATCTAAGATGTGTGAATACTTAGTATATAATCTTATGTGTATACCTACCATACTTGCTATCACGGGAGGTTTACGTTCGCTTAGGACCTTCTTATCCTTGTGTTGCCCGGATTTAGATTGGTGCCTAGAGGACATAGTTCAAGAGAACGACTTATTTGTGAGTTAATAAGCCAGCTGACTATGGAGCGTAGGTATGTACGTGACCATGGATATGTGAATTATGTTCGCCTCCATTTTTGTGTGTGGTGTTTATTCCAACAATTCCTGAGAGATTCGGAATTTGTAATCCTTATGTACGTGATGTACCGGGATGGATAGTAGAGTATGTGTGCACCGCAGCTTAGCCTTTGGGTGCTTGTATTGTATATTTATGATGCGAAAATATACGGTTAATTGAGAAGGAATTTACTATGTTAAATTGTGAGTATAGTTATAGTAATGTTTTGAAAAGATAAAAAGGGAACTTTTATCAATAAATGGTTTTGTTAATGATTGGGAATCCGGGAATTAACGTAGAACTCTCTATTCAATTGTTAAGGTTGGTAAATAAACGTGAACCGAGTAGTAGTGTTAGAAACTCTTTAGATAGTTATGAGATAACACATGAATGGGTACAGGAACGTTAGGAGTGCACAGTTAGACGAGAGGTGAGTATATCATGTGAGAGCACGTCCTAACATGTACTTTGCATATACTGTTTTAAATGTTTTTAAAGCACTTGAAGGTTTTTAAAATATCTCCACATTCGGGCTCTGACCCGTTTGCTTTCAAATCTATCTTTTTGTAAAACCATTTTTAGGTGCCCAGCCACAAGGTCACCATGCATAGGATTCTCATTCTGATGACGAGCTGTAGCTGCTTGTGGAAGCTACAGGGATTTGCTTTTAGACGCTTATATCATTTGGATTCCTTATTCAGTATTCCTCAGTTGAAGGGCATGTTGCCCAAATTCTATTAGATACATTTCCATTTCAGTTTTTCAGACTTTGGCATGTATTCATTCAGTATTCAGTATTTCAGTATTTACTTCAGTTGTGGGATTGTGTTATGAGGAGTTTTTCCTCCAGATTTATTTATATCATGTGACGGTCATTCTATTTACTTCATGATGGTGAATGGTGTTATTATTCTTCTTTACACTTGTTGCATGTTAATCAGACTTTAATTAAAATTTGGCAACTTACTTTTTAAATACTAGGTGGTTAGTAATAATAAAATGTTTTCGACAGTGATGCTATTAACTGAGCCAACTTGGCGTTTTGATTTAATTTAATAAAGGAGTAGCTACCCGGTATTTAATTAGTCGGGGTGTCACACTAACAAGATGAGATTTCAAAAATATTCCAAATCAACATCAAAAGCCTATACATCGAGAACCTTATGTTGTATTACAGGTCTTGCCACCCTGTCGTATATGTTGGTGTGATTATTTCCCAACTTAATCCTCAGTTCATAACTCTAAAGGTCTTGCATCATCTTATGATAGTAACATTTTGTTTTTACCAAAGATACTCTGTGTTCCTACTCTATGCATCGACTATAATATTGGCTTTACTTAGGTGGTAATGGACACCAAAGTCGTAATCTTCCATGATCTCTATCCATCATCTCCTACCTGATATTTAGGTCTCTCCAAGTGAAAATATGTTAGAGACTTTTAAGATCCGAGTATACGAGGAATATCTCCAAATCTTAAGGGAAAAGACAACTACTCAAAGCTCTAGGTCATGCATTGGGTAGTTCTTCTCATGGACCCTTAACTGTCTTAAGACATAAGCTACCACATTCTTCCTTTGCATTAATACAGCTCCTAAATCTACCTCTGGTGCATTATAATACACGGAATATCCCTTTCTTTACTTGGGAAGTACGCTTGGAAGGTCGCCTCACCGTCATCTATTAACTGAAAAAGAACATTTTTTATGTCAACCTCGTGAGATGTGAAGCAATCTATGAGAATCCCTTGATGAAATTCCTATAATACCTAGTGTGTCCAAAGGAGCTCCTCACTTTTTTGAGTGTCTTAAGCTATTACCAATTCACCACTACTTAAACCTTTGATGGATGTATTGAAATCCCTTGTACTGAGATAACGTGGCCAAACAACCTGGCATCGTCCATCCAAAACTCTCACTTGTTGAACTTGGCATATAATTAATTTTCAAGTAGCACTTGTAAAGCTATGTACAGGTGCTCCTCGTGATCCATTCCTGAAGCTTAGTAAATCATGATATCTTCAATAAATATCGCAAAAACTGATCTAGGTACAGGTGATAAATTTGATTCATCAGGTCCATAAATTTTGCAGGTGAATTCGTTAATTCAAATGAAATTCCTGAGAATTCATAATGGTCATATCCCATCCTAAATGATGCCTTCTAAATAGCCTCAGTCTTGACCATCAACTGATGATAGTCAGAGCGAATATAAATCTTTGAGAATAATCTTGAGCCTCATAATTGATAAAAGAGATCATTAATCCACTACATGGGATACTTGTTCTTTATCATAACATGATTCAACTTCCCGTGCTTAATACAAATCCTGAGGTAATTGTCATTCTTCTTGGTAAAAATGACTGGTGTGCTCCACGATGACACAATTGGCCTAATAAGACCCATTGATAAATCCTCTAACTTTATCTATAATTCATTCAGATCAGCTAGTGCTAAACATTATGGAAGAATGTAAATAGGTGAGACACCCATGTGTACCTCAATTGAAAATTTTATTCCCTTTGAGGTGGTAACCTTGAAAGATCCTCCAAAAAAATGTTTCAAAACTCCCATACAACCATAAGATCAAGGACCACACTATTAGGACTATCCTATGCCATAAGCTTGAAATCCATACAAAATAATTTCGGTGTTCCTTGGTGCTAGTGTACATGAGTTTCTCATTTTTAAATCTATAACTTGAGAAGTCCGAAAATGACACAAAAACATTGTACCAATGACTTTCAATAGTGGCACTAAACCATAATAGCCAATCCACCCTAAGGATTACTTCAAAACTTTCCATATCCATGACAATTAAGTCTTATTCGAGCAAATAATCTCCATAATAATGACAAAAACATGACATATGCGGTTGTAAGAAACATCTTCGCCTATCAAAAGTCACACAAAAATGGTGGGATACAAATAATCTACATTTAAGCCTAAATTGAAAGCTAATGCACTTGATATAAATGAACGTGATGCGATAAAATCAAATAAAGCTAGAACCCACTTATGGAATATTGAATTCATACCTTCCATCATTGTGGCATCTGTCTAAATCATAGATTGAGTAATAACATAAGCATTACCTTGTGTGAACTTTTAGGCTCCTTGTTGATTCCGTTAATCTTATTTATTGTAACCCTAGTTGGATCGTTAACCATTAACATTTTTCCTGCCTTCTTGAAACTAACTATGCTGTTGAGGCTGCTAAGTATGAACTACAAAGCTTAACTTTCATGTTGGTTGAAAGCCAGAACCATAATTGCTTGGTTGAGGACCATTGTTTCTCTAGGGGAAATCCATTTTGAAATGAATTAATTATCCACATTTGAAACACGCTTTGCCTGGATGGGATGACCTTTCACCCTAACTCTGGGAGGAAACAATGTCCACTCCCACCTTTAATTTGGCAAAGAATCCTTGGGAACCACTGTCCCTATGTTTTTTGCCTCCGCAGCTATTTGGATTATTACTAGATGTTATCTTCTTCTCTTTAATCAGAATCTCATCTTAGTACTCTAACTCGAGTCTGATGGCCTTGTTCACTATCTCTCAGACCCCGCAAACATCTTATCTAAAGATAAGCCTCTGGATGGAAGGGTTGAGACCTTTTTAAAAAGGCGAGTGTTCTCCCTCTCATCCCTATCTACATATCGGTCATAATTTGATAGGATCTCAATCTCGATCTCATACTCTCTAGAATCCATCATCACTCAAAACAAGTTGCATAATTCGTCTTTCTTTCCATCACAGTAATCTTCTGTAAAGTATCGGTACAGAAATTTTGCCCCAAAATCTTCCCAAAGGACTTCCCCATTCATACTAGCCTGATATGACAACTTCAAATTTTAGGCCTAGTACTCAAATTGAAATGAAGCCACAAGGACCTGATATAGAAGAGACACTTTAAGGAACTCAAAAATATAAGGGACGTGTAGCCACCCATCTTCCCCTCTAGGCCCATTAGTACCACTATATGTAGGGGGATTGAGTTTCCTAAACTATTTTAATATAGTGTAAGCTCGGCGGATCTCAGATGATCTACCGTTGCCTGAGTGTTGTTAAGAGAGGGAAAGGTCCAGATTCCTGATTGCCTGAGTCATTTGGCGTAACTTATTGGTGTTTATACCAGTATGTCTGCCTCTTTTACGTGTAGATATTCTAAAGAGGGGATGGTAGTTTATAACGTGATAGATTATAGATATTTATATTTAAAAGAAAACAAAACGTAAGTGCACAATTCGACACACATGTACTATATGCTCTTATATAAGATGTGACGCACCAGTTTTAGGTGTCAATGAGGAAAAACTTTTAATGCTTTGATTTCATTTAAGAAAATCCTCTTTTTGAAATAAAAACTTACTTTTACATTTTTGTCATAAGATTCAACTAATTAATTAATTAATGAAATGATAACCATCTCATGAAATCCATAGGAACATTTGAAATAAAAGTGTTTTGTACTTTCATGGAATAAATAATAACTACAGTAAAAATCCATGTTGTCCTGTATTATTATAATCCAAATTTAAAGTATTTCCATTAAAGTTTAAATGATAAAAACCACAATTTGAAACCAATTACACAATTTAAAACAAATTGTGAAGAGATTTACTATTATGTACAACTTTCCTTTCCTATCCCGTTATCCTTGCCATTTCATCTACCTAAAATACTTGGGGAGGGGGTTGGAAAATGGCAGGGTATAAGCGTATATCCCGTAGGAGAAATACTAACATTATTTATATTGTACAAGTAATATCTATAAATATAGATATATTAAGAAATCATCCTTCATTTGATAAAGTTTTCTCATGCAATGTGTATCATAGTCATGTAATGTGCATTATTTCCATGCAACCCGAGCGATGAGACCACTCATACTTAATCTTTAGTACTATACTACATGTATCCCATTAATTGAACCGCTGACATAATTCACATATTTCTAGTTGTCATATTAACTAGCCTTTACATTAATGAGCATCATGCTCAAAGTAACCTTTTTAATTTCTTAATCGGGATACTAATCCTATGTATGTTTATGGCCTTTCATTGACTGTCATAATACCGTAATATGCTCCTGATTAATGGTTTTGGGTCTAAGCATTAAGTCGCACCCAAGGGATCTGATCCCTCCTTAAATTTTTTTATTACCTCCGAGTATTTTTAACTTGTTACATCATTGTAATCCTTTTTCCTTTCTTTCTTTCTATATTTCTTATTAGTTCCTAAGGCTTTTTCCTTTATTTTCTTTTTAACAACCGATGAGGCCAAATACTCGGGACAAGACTATTTCCATAAATTAATTTTATGTTTTACACTTTATCAAAAGTCCACTATCATTTTACCTTTAACTCGGTATATCATCTTTGAAAACACCTTTATTTATCCGTTCTTGTGAAACTTAACCTTTCAAATACCCATTTCTTACACTTTAATGTGCTTTTCACTATTCACATGCACTTGTAAACTTGCATTTATATACTTATCCATAAATTCTTATTTTCATCTTTACTTTATAAAACATGAGTTTTCACAACATAAAATCCAACTCTTTTAACTAGAGTCCATTAATTTGAAGAATTTAATCATAAGTTCAGCTTTTACATAGAATGACACTTTTGTACTAAAAAATTACTTTGCCATTTCAAGACTTATATTTCCAAATTGTTAACCTCATACCTTCTATCTTATTTCTTATCATTATATGTGTTCATGTTACACCATTTCACATTTTTTTCCCCAAGTAGTTTACTAGTTTCACTTTTAGTCCATTATTTCATTGTAACACCCCGCTTAAAATAATAACGGGTGGCCAGCCCTATACTACATTAAATCAGGAGTTTCAGATGGTCCAGTCTCAACATCAACTGACGGTACAATATAATATAGGATTAACTACCCGATATCATAAAAGAGAGATGTTAGAATAATATAAAACATGCAACAACTAACAAACCAACACCATATTCGACTGATAAATACGAGAAAGATGCAAGAAGAACTATAAGAAATGAAATGCTAGAATAAAATGAAATAAATAACTACGACTGAATATACTACAAAGAAGTAAACCCGAATAAGCTGTCGGGTCATAGCCAATACAATAACTGAAATGGAATAAATATAAACATGTATATAAATATCCCTTGGGAACAAACCTGATGTACAACAATGAATCCTACCTAGAATTTTAAAAGGAGGAAGCGACTACTAGATACATCCCGTAACAGTCCGCACCTGTCACGGCTCCCTAGACTCTGGATAGAAGGTCATCCGGCATCCATGCGGTAGGACACCTGTAGTAATATATATATATACAGGCAGGAGAGAAAAGTAAACGGGTCAGAGCCCGAGTTGTGAAAATATTTAGCAAGTGTGTTAACCGTGCATAATAAATATCGGTGCACTTATTTCATAATTAAAGTGGAATTGCACTCTCGTGGAATCCCAACTCACCTCTCATCTAAAGGCGCGCACCTATTCGCGTCCTCAATTTTATTAGTTAAATTACCCTAATTTATTAGGACAACCTAACTTATCATAGGCCTAGCCTATACCCACGAGATCTACCTTCCTATCATAACCCAAGAATCCACCCCCTTTTTAACCACAAATAAGTATTTATTTTCAATTATATGTGCCTTATTAGGCTTAGTGGATTCCGGTTTATACTTTAACCATTCTAGTTCAATAAGTTACCCAATATGCATTTGGGTAGAATATATGATTTAAATTTCTAATTAATAAGCATGCAAAATTATTATCGACACAACTTCCTTCCAATTTCCACGCTGCACTGCGTTTCATGCGTGGGGTGTCTCGCAAAGTGAAATCCAAACAAGGAACCACCCCATTACACTACTCCATGTCAACGTCGATCCTGGAGATCCATTATGCCACACATAAATATCGACAGAACTTCTCTCTACTCTCAACAATGTACTACATTTCGTGCGTGGGGTGTCTCGTAAAACGAAATCCAAACAAGGAACCACCCCGTTACACTACTCTTTGACAATGTCGATCATAGAGGTCCATAATGCCGTACATACCATATAATACTACTATTACTACTACTAATACTATTACTACTACTACTAAATTTTAGACTACAAAATGAAAACATTTACAATCTCCAATAATATACTTGGGATGATGTAACCGAAATGTTCCTTAAATGCAATACATCAATCCCACAATCATCTAGTACATCATAATCATCCAAGATGTACTCCATAAAAGTCCATATCCTTTCATCTATAGGATATATATATAGATATATATATAGGTATTCATTTCTAACCATATATATGTATATACCATCATCCAATCCCATGACCATGTATACATACCATATATGATGTACAAAGGCCATGCACAAATAAATACTCGGCTATATATAGCGCCGATAAACTGCATCAATACTATCATCTTCCCAGTGCCCGACTCACGTAGCAATACTGGGGCCACCATGGTGGGACTAAACGACACCCATCTCGTGGTAAACACACGCACACGACGTCCCGGGAAGCGGTCATAGCTCCAAACCGGCAATGAGACGAAACATACCCACCACGTCTCATCCCAAAATATAAAAATGTAAATCACATAATAACACACGGGACGACTATGACCTGGGGAATATCCACACCCTGCTTTTCTAGCCAGGATGCTCACCCTCTACGCGCGCAACTTCCCAATGATAGCATGAGCGGGGTATGCTTAACCAAATAAGTATATATATCATTCACATGCATAATATATATACATCCCTATGATCCAATCATATGACCAAATAGTAAACCATCATATACGATTTAAGTATCCATACCACATATGTCCACAACATAAATATATCCATATATTTATATGCATACAGATATATATACACCTACACCTATTCACATATCCATATATCTATATACATAAACTAGTTCTCGTTCATATGTATAAGATATACAAACCCGGCTATAAGTATACATAAATCCTCAATATACAAGCCGTCACCACAAACTCATATCATTTACCTTGATATGTGAATACAATCCCTCACTTGAAACATATTCAATCATTTTTCCTATGATGAATAGTCTCCCAAAATCATATGTATTTATATATACATATATATTCAACCTTAGGGTTATCACCCAAAATTTTGTGTAGGAAACCATCACTACACATACCATCCATACCCGAGAGTAAATTAAAGAATCTAGCAATCATTTTGACTATCGGTATACACAGGAATAATAGTCTATAAGCCTCAAGCTCAATCTTACCTTCATAAAAATCCCATTTCTCTCGATTTCGACTATGGTTCATTCTCTTTTGTAAATCCCCTAGTCTAAGACCTATCGGATTTATTTCTTAAAGTTTTATCATTTCTAAGGGTATGCAACTAAACTCTTCCATTTGGCCCCCAAATGGTATCTTAATAATATCCTCTCCTTATGAGGATTCGACATACAGGTTGGCCTGGAATTTCACAACATACCCTCGTAACTCTCTCTAAGAGTTCTCATCCTCACATCGCATCTATACTTACTTTCGGTCTATAGGTAGGATTCTCAATCCCAAATGAGGTTTCCCCAAAATCTCTATACATAACTCCAAACACATACATGGATATATTCTTCTCCAAAAATTTTGAGAAGTCCCCACTATCATACTAGGTGAGAGACTCCCTATAAGTCTCCAAAATATAACAATTACTTCATAAGAGAAAGCCCCAAATTAATAAACCCAACCAACAAGGGCTAAAAGTCCTCCTAGATAAACCCCATAAAACAACCCTGAAGGAAGCCCCTAATAATAAACTCCAAAAGAAAAAGGGATAAAAGAACTCCAAACTTTGGGCTAAAAACAGGGGACCGGTCGACCGGTCCCAGACCCCTGGTCGACCGCGGGTCCAAATTTTGCCTATGAAGAAATGCAGTAGGCTTTTCCCTTAAGGCGCGGTCGACCGGTCCCCAGACCGCGATCGACCGGCCATACCAGTTGCCTTGGTTGATTTCCATTTTTCAACCAAAAACCTAAATCCTCAAACACCCAAATATCATCACCATTTCCCCAAATATTTAACCCAATAATATTCTTAGTATGTAAACTCATCCTACATTTCGTCCCAATAATTTATTTGTCATCAAACCCATGTATACCCATTGATTTCAAGATTTAAACCCAAAATTATAGGTTTTGACATTTATACCCAAAAATCCATTTCTTTAACCCACAAATTATGAAATGAAATACAAAAATAGCTATTTAGCAAGATTAAACACTTGCCTCAGATTTGTAGAGGTTGGATCGTCCTCGATGTTGCATTTGGGCCGGAAATCCCAAGCTTTTCTTCCTCTCTATCTTCTTTTCTTCTTCTTTCTCTTCTTCTTTCTCCCTCTAGGGCTTTTTCTCTCTTTCTCTAATTGAGAAATGGCTTCATCTGTAAGCCTCCAAATCCTTTAAAACATAAACCCAATTTTAAATGTTAATACACAATTTAAATGACTCGTTTACTCTAATTTGAGTCAAACTGACTTAAAAATATTCCGGAGCCGAAATAAAACCCAATGACAGTCATTTTGACTATCTCGACCCTTCCGAGATCAATGGTACCCTCAAAATCATCATCCGGAATACTTTAAAATGCCCTCTATTTTTGGGCCTCAATTCCCAAATTTAAAATTCTCCGGTTTAAATTAAATTTTATTTTCCCAAAAATTTAATTTCTCAGTCTCCAAAATCGTGGGGTGTTACAATCTTTCCCCCTTACAGAAATTTCTCCCACGAAATTTTAGATCTGCCTAGGACCTCAATATCATCTAGTTCTACCTCAACTCTTAGGATCACTATACGGATCCTTACTAGTTCTCACGTTGAACCATATAGATTTTTAAAACGAATAACTACCCCGGGGCGCCCATACACCCCGTACCCGAGCTTCCACTCGAAGAATTTTAATGAGGCTCCATCAGCCTCAAATCATAACTTAACCCTCGGCATTATTATTTATAATAACATACTAAATATATAAAAGTTTGAAAATTCCCAATGGTTGAACTCTCCTCAATTCCTGACGCTAGCTGCCTTCGTGCGGGGGAGGTCTCGCAAGCGGAATCCAAACAAGGAACCCTCCCAATACACTACTGTGTAGCTAGGTCGGGAATTGAGATTAGTTGAACCAGGGATAAAGTTTTATAAAAATATTTTCATATATTAAATACTGCTCGAGGGCCTATACAACAATACGATATAATTTATATTTCGCGTCTTTCGACACGCCAAACAAACACCTTATGTTTAAAACACAAGGCCTCAACAAATACAATACTTCTAACCGCTATCTAGTCCTCAAACTAGTACAACTGTGAGCTAAATTATTCGCTCAACATACACCTACTAGACTTGAACTACTCAAGTATGAAAATTCTTCTACATCACATCAACACCTTTCCACAAAATAAATTCTCCCTTCGTTAGAACACTACAATTATGCGCCCTAACCTACCCATAAGACAATCGTCTTATAACCACTACTTAACAAACTCCAATTGTTTTACTTCATCCGTGGATCCTTATTTAAAATCCTATACTCCTTCCAGGACAATCGTTATTCCTAAACCTATTTCTCCACAAGAGAAACATCTTTCTCAAAATCCTTCCTAACCATTTGAAGGACAAAACGCAATTGCGGCAATCAAAACTCCCTCAGTCCTACTTCACGAAATTGCGTCTCCAAATTTTCTCCCTCTTCCCAGAAGGTAATACTCCTGATATTAGGACAACTACACCTTCCTCACCTCGGTAAGAGTCACCAACATCAGGTTTCCTAACAAAGGTTAACGGGTTTCTCAACCTAAACTTCCCGAGGACTACACTAACCTCTCCTCAGACTTATTTTACTAAGTCCAAGATTCGCTATTCGAGTAAATTTTCCTTTATTACTCAACTACCGATAAATCACCTCATGCCACTGCTAGAAATCTCCTCAATATCTCCTCCGGAATCGGGGAAAACAAATACCCCCGATTAAAGCGTACCCAAAATATGCTACGGGTATTGCACTTCTAATCCTATCCTTTCCAAGACCACAAAATCTAGGTGACGTCTGAAACGAAACAAGAACAACTGTTATCAGAACGTCAATCAAGTGAATATACTTCACAGAAGAAAACAACGCAGTGAACACAAAAGTCCTAACTGTAGGGCTTTATGTCAAGAACGTTAACGGAAGAATGCAGAAAACTCGCACAGATCCTAAGGACTCTAGAACCTGATGCTCTGATACCATCTGTAACACCCCGCTTAAAATAATAACTGGTGGCCAGCCCTATACTACATTAAATCAGGAGTTTCAGATGGTCCAGTCTCAACATCAACTGCTGGTACAATATAATATAGGATTAACTACCCGATATCATAAAAGCGAGATGTTAGAATAATTTAAAACATGCAACAACTAACAAACCAACACCATAATCTACTGATAAATAAGAGAAAGATGCAAGAAGAACTATAAGAAATGAAATGCCAGAATAAAATGAAATAAATAACTACGACTGAATATACTACAAAGAAGTAAACCCGAATAAGCTGTTGGGTCACAGCCAATACAATAACTGAAATGGAATAAATATAAACATGTATATAAATATCCCTTGGGTATAAACCCGATGTAAAACAATGAATCATACCTAGAATTTTAAAAGGAGGAAGCGACTACCAGATACATCCCGCAACAGTCCGCACCTGTCACGGCTCCCTAGACTCTGGATAGAAGGTCATCCGTCATCCATGCGGTAGGACACTTGTAGTAATATATATATATATACAGGCAGGAGAGAAAAGTAAACGGGTCAGAGCCCGAGTTGTGAAAATATTTAGCAAGTGTGTTAACCGTGCATAATAAATATTGGTGCACTTATTTCATAATTAAAGTGGAATCGCACTCTCGTGGAATCCCAACTCACCTCTCATCTAAAGGCACGCACCTATTCGCGTCCTCAATTTTATTAGTTAAATTACCCCAATTTATTCGGACAACCTAACTTATCATAGGCCTAGCCTATACCCACGAGATCTACCTTCCTATCATAACCCAAGAATCCACCCCCTTTTTAACCACAAATAAGTATTTATTTTCAATCATATGTGCCTTCTTAGGCTTAGTGGATTCCGGTTTATACTTTAACCATTTTAATTTAATAAGTTACCCAATATGCATTTGGGTAGAATATATGATTTAAATTTCTAATTAATAAGCATGCAAAATTATTATCGACACAACTTCCTTCCAATTTCAACGCTGCACTGCGTTTCGTGTGTGGGGTGTCTCGCAAAGCGAAATCCAAACAAGGAACCACCCCGTTACACTACTCCATGTCAACGTCAATCCTGGAGATCCATTATGCCACACATAAATATCGACAGAACTTCTCTCTACTCTCAACAATGTACTACATTTCGTGCGTGGGGTGTCTCGTAAAACGAAATCCAAACAAGGAACCACCCCGTTACACTACTCTTTGACAATGTCGATCATAGAGGTCCATAATGCCGTACATACCATATAATACTACTATTACTACTACTAATACTATTACTACTACTACTAAATTTTAGACTACAAAATGAAAACATTTACAATCTCCAATAATATACTTGGGATGTTGTAACCGAAATGTTCCTTAAATGCGATACATCAATCCCCCAATCATCTAGTACATCATAATCATCCAAGATGTACTCCATAAAAGTCCATATCCTTACATCTATAGGATATATATATAGATATATATATAGGTATTCATTTCTAACCATATATATATATACCATCATCCAATCCCATGACCATGTATACATACCATATATGATGTACAAAGGCCATGCACAAATAAATACCCGGCTATATATAGCGCCGATAAACTGCATCAATGCTATCATCTTCCCAGTGCCCGGCTCACGTAGCAATACTGGGGCCACCATGGTGGGACTAAACGACACCCATCTCGTGGTAAACACACGCACACGACGTGCCGGGAAGCGGTCATAGCTCCAAACTGGCAATGAGACGAAACATACCCACCACGTCTCATCCCAAAATATAAAAATGTAAATCACATAATAACACACGGGACGACTATGACCTGGGGAATATCCACACCCTGCTTTTCTAGCCAGGATGCTCACCCTCTACGCGCGCAACTTCCCTATGATAGCATGAGTGGGGTATGCTTAACCAAATAAGTATATATATCATTCACATGCATAATATATATACATCCATATGATCCAATCATATGACCAAATAGTAAACCATCATATACGGTTTAAGTATCCATACCACATATGTCCACAACATAAATATATCCATATATTTATATGCATACAGATATATATACACCTACACCTATTCACATATCCATATATCTATATACATAAACTAGTTCTCGTTCATATGTATAAGATATATAAACCCGGCTATAAGTATACATAAATCCTCAATATACAAGCCGTCACCACAAACTCATATCATTTACCTTGATATGCGAATACAATCCCTCACTTGAAACATATTCAATCATTTTTCCTATGATGAATAGTCTCCCAAAATCATATGTATTTATATATACATATATATTCAACCTTAGGGTTATCACCCAAAATTTTGTGTAGGAAACCATCACTACACATACCATCCATACCCGAGAGTAAATTAAAGAATCTAGCAATCATTTTGACTATCGGTATACACAGGAATAATAGTCTATAAGCCTCAAGCTCAATCTTACCTTCATAAAAACCCCATTTCTCTCGATTTCAACTATGGTTCATTCACTTTTGTGAATCCCCTAGTCTAAGACCTATCGGATTTATTTCTTAAAGTTTTATCATTTCTAAGGGTATGCAACTAAACTCTTCCATTTGGACCCCAAATCGTATCTTAATAATATCCTATCCTTATGAGGATTCGACATAAAGGTTGGCCTGGAATTTCACAACATACCCTCGTAACTCTCTCTAAGAGTTCTCATCCTCACATCGCATCTATACTTACTTTCGGTCTATAGGTAGGATTCTCAATCCCAAATGAGGTTTCCCCAAAATCTCTATACATAACTCCAAACACATACATGGATATATTCTTCTCCAAAAATTCCGAGAAGTCCCCACTATCATACTAGGTGAGAGACTCCCTATAAGTCTCCAAAATATAACTATTACTTCATAAGAGAAAGCCCCAAATTAATAAACCCAACCAACAAGGGCTAAAAGTCCTCCTAGATAAACCTCATAAAACAACCCTCAAGGAAGCCCCTAATAATAAACTCCAAAAGAAAAATGGATAAAAGAACTCCAAACTTTGGGCTAAAAATAGGGGACCGATCGACCGGTCCCAGACCCCGAGTCGACCGCGGGTCCAAATTTTGCCTACGAAGAAATGCAGTAGGCTTTTCCCTTAAGGAGCGGTCGACCGGTCCCCAGACCGCGGTCGACCGGCCATACCAGTTGCCTTGGCCGATTTCCATTTTTCAACCAAAACCCTAAATCCTCAAACACCCAAATATCATCACCAAATCCCCATATCTTTAACCCAATAATATTCTTAGTATGTAAACTCATCCTACATTTCGTCCCAACAATATATTTGTCATCAAACCCATGTATACCCATTGATTTAAATATTTAAACCCAAAATTATAGGTTTTGATATTTATACCCAAAAATCCATTTCTTTAACCCACAAATTATGAAATGAAATACACAAATAGCTATTTAGCAAGATTAAACACTTGCCTCAGATTTGTAGAGGTTGGATCGTCCTCGATGTCGCGTTTGGGCCGGAAATCCCAAGCTTTTCTTCCTCTCTATCTTCTTTTCTTCTTCTTTCTCTTCTTTTTTCTCCCTCTAGGGCTTTTTCTCTCTTTCTCTATTTGAGAAATGGCTTCATCCGTAAGCCTTCAAATCCTTTAAACCATAAACCCAATTTTAAATGTTAATACACAATTTAAATGACTCGTTTACTCTAATTCGAGTCAAACTGACTTAAAAATATTCCGGAGCCAAAATAAAACCCAATGACAGTCATTTTGACTATCTCGACCCTTCCGGGATCAATGGTACCCTCAAAATCATCATCCGAAATACTTTAAAATGCCCTCTATTTTTGGGCCTCAATTCCCAAATTTAAAATTCTCCGGTTTAAATTAAATTTTATTTTCCCAAAAATTTAATTTCTCAGTCTCCAAAATCGTGGGGTGTTACATTCATATTTCTTAATGACTTTCTTCACATAAATTGTATCATTTTATCTTATTAATATTCTAAAATTATCAAGTTTATCATTTGTTTTCAACATCTAGTTTTATAACAATTTCAACATACTTAACCCATTTATCCCAACTACATGAGTTTATGTTCATGAAAGTGAGGTTTTATACCAATAAAACCCAACATACGCATCTTACTATTTTTTCATGAGTTCAATATAACATTTTATCACGAAATCAACAAGTTTAACATAATTTATGCAAGAAACAATTAGCTAAGACATTTTGACATTTATCCTTCTTTACAGCTTTAACTTCCATCCATTTAATCACATATTTTTCAGCATAATATCATATGAAGTAATAATAGGCATAAACAAGCATGTGAATCATACATATATACATATATTCTTTGATTTAAACTAAAAATAATAGAGAACCCATACCTTTTGAAGATAATAATTCCTTTAATGAAGAGGTAGAAAATAAAATGTAATAAGTTTGTAGATTCTTGCAAGATTTCTTCTCCAAAACAACGCCTTTAACACTCTCTTTAACCCTTGATAATGGAAGGATGGAATGGCGGTCTTGAAATCTTGAAGTACAGAGATAATATGGGTAATTTAGTATAAAGAAATGGGGGAAGAAGTAAACTTAAAAGATCTTGCTTTGGGGATGAATTATTCTCACCATAATTGATATAATGAATGGAAAAATCTTCCAATTCCTCCCTTTTATAATGCCCAAAACTCTATTTTATTATGACCCCATCCCTCATTGATGTTCCCACTAGGTCTGATTTGGTAAGAAGTTAGATATTAGAGATAAAAACATGGGAGGGTCTGTCACTTTTACACCTCCATTATTTCAAAAGTTGACAGCTTGAAAGAAGGCAATATGCTATTGTCGAATCGATTCGATCCCTGTCCAAATTGATTCACCGCTGCCAATTGAGAATTTTGGTTCCAACAATTTTTTTGAATCATTTATTTATCCTAATGATATTATAATATAAATAATCCCATTTAAAATATGTAACTTAATTAACATGCGTAACACAGTACGTGATATTTTTGAAATTTTCTCCTCAACCAAAATTATATTTAAATTATTCCCATTAATTTCTCATAACGCGACTTTATTAATTCAATAAATCGGGCGTTCCACCTGGTGATGGTGATGCTAGTGTTAATAATTATCACGATGTTGATCCATCAAGTGTGATGGATATTTATATGTGTTAAAGGTAATATTTTGGTGTAAGTTTGGTCTTCATGATGTGTGGTTAGTCTACGTTCTAGTTTAGGTTAAGGTATAAGTTAGGAGTATGTTGTATGGTGTGGTGGTATGAGAAGAAATTTTGTCTCTTCCTTTAAACAAATAAAATTTGAATGAATATTATATGCATTGTGCCTTATTGAAATAATATTACTGTTTGAATTGTCTATTTTTGTTACTAAGCCAGAAAAAAAAACTTTTGTTCATGTTAATAAATATAAATATATGTGTGTACCTTCATTGGGGGGGGGGGGGGGGGGATAAAGACTGAACCAAAAGTTACTTTATGGACTACCTACATAACTATACCGGGGTAGAGTGTGAAACCCAATGTTTTTTTAACCTAGCACCAGAATCATAACATCTAAGAAAACATACTCAAACTGCACAGTGAAGATCATAAGTAACACATTGAAGATTCAAAGCATCATCAAACCCTACCATAATTCATATTTCAAGATTCAAGTGCATTTCATCATCAATGTGAGATATGTTACAAAGAATCTGGAACCAAAACAATGCCATCTATCAAAACATACCTAAAAACACAATGAATATCATAAAAAACAATTAAGATTATAATCAACACAATGAATATTAAAAACATCATCAAACCCTACCATAGTTCATCCCTGAAGCTTCAAGTGAAGTTCATCATCAACTAAGGATACAATCAAGCTCATCATTGTGTCACATAAAGCAAAACATCCAAACAAGATCTTCTCTCAAGCACCAAGTGAAGTTCAACATTAAACCTATCAAACAAGTAAGGCCCGTATCACCTCCCACAACCTATGGTGATGAAGCACAAGGTAGAAACATATCACAAGTCTTACTTAAATTCACCCTAGATCTGAGAATACGCTATCTCGATTTTAATGGATAATTTTAATAATTAAGTGTCCAACACACACAAGTCCAAAATTTTTCTTATTACACTAAGAAAACAACTAGATGACAAAGTGTATAAAATTAAGTATGCAAACATAATCAAGGAAAATTGAGGGAAAACCCCTTGCAGGTAAAGAGCCTTTATCACCACCGTAAAGAGTTTTTACAAGAGGCAACTTACAAAAACTTTTACAGAATACAACTCATCCTACAGTCATCCATAGGTGGATATCCACACTCAGTATCCTTCGATCTGCCTTGGTATTACTTCTAGAAGTGATTCCCTCCAGAATCATAAAGGTCAGCAGTAAAGAGAATTTCCCCAAAAGTATAACTAAGATATATAAATGTAGTAGTTTAAACTGATTCACGTATATAAATGGGAGAGATGTTGGTAAATCAAAAAAGGTTTTTGACCTAAAGAAAGTGAGTACTTTTACAGAAGTTTTTGCAAAAATCGAATTCGCAAAAGTCTCAACAATTTTTTGCACGAAACAGCTATTTATAAGGAGGCACAAAATTTGAGGAGGTGAGTCTCATTCTAACGAAACAAAACCTTATTTGGAAGAGAATATACTCTCCTTTGAATGACAATGAGGTTGTTTGAACAACACCCTAATCTTGTTCAAACGAGATTCAAACATGACAAAATAATAATCCCCCGTTTCATGTTCAATTGAAGAAACCTTTTAACGACCCTATCAAACGAGGTTGAAATTTCGTTAGAAAGAGATATGCATCTCATTAGAACGATTTGCGCAATTTTTAAGAACTTTTAATTCCAAAAAAAATTGTTTAGAAAATGACCTCAATTTCAATAAAAACAAATATCTTCCCAATATAAAAGTAAATAATTTTCAAATCCTAAATTATTTATACCTTTATTTTGTGAAGATCTTCTTGAATTTGGAGATGATAAAAATCGGTTCTTCATGATGGCTAGAAACAATAGGTACCGGGTTATGCCAAAACTAAATGTAGCCTAAGCTACGAGCAAGTGATCAAAATCATGCTCTTACAAATCTCCCCATTTTTGGCTATTCTAGTACAAACATAAAACCAACAAAATAATACCCTAAGACGAATACAATATCCTAATACCCTCCCAAACCCTAAAATGGATAGGTACAAAGATATATTTGTCTTTGAAACAAAGTCTTCTAATTTCCACTTCTTCATTATCTTCTCTTGGTCGCTTTGTCTTCATCGAGTGTAATCCAAATATGATCTTCCAAATACCTACACAGATGAAAAAATAAAAAATATCTCATGACGCATCGAGCTTGAAATACATAAAAAATTCATAAGATAAATCTCTAACATAAATCAAACTCCCCCGCAATTTGTCATCACCCTTTTAATTTGTCTGAAATAGAAAAGGAGTTAAAACTAATCATAAATCATAGGGAAAATCACCAAGCATAGAAATATATCATCATAAAAGGATAAGAATGAATATTAGTGAAGTGATAATATCAAAGTACCTCACAAACAATTTTTGATTTTCCAAATTTTTAAAGTAAAAGTAATTTTACAAAAACAACGCACCATGGTGAAACACAAAAATAGCTGAATTATGGAAACAAAATGTAGGCGTGTGAACATATTTTATAGGAAAATTAACGTAGACAAGCATAACATATGTACATGAAGAAATGAGACACCACTAAAGCAAGACATAAAAGTCTAGATTAGGTGTAAAAATGGTGAAATTGACTTTTCCTATTCAACTAGTCAAGGTCGTGAATGATTTCCACATGAATAATGCCCAAAACTACGTAATGCTTTTACGAGAATTTTTCAGGACGTGCAAACCCATTGATCTTTGACTAAACTCCCTCAAAATTCACATATTGATTTTTTCTCTCAAATATTTTGTTTTGAAGAAATCAATGCTCATGTGTAGCAAAGCATCAATGTTCTTTGAAATTTGCCTAGAACTTTATATATTTTTCTCTTTATGTGCCTTTACTCTTTAAGGATCTTTTCTATTTGCAAATGGTGGCTTCACTGAAAGACAACCTGTCTTTCGTAGTCCGATTCCATTATTTTAAATATAACACATTTACCGGAGATAAGATTTTTGATTTTTTTCCAATTCGGACAATAGTTCTTATAATCACTACTTTCATTATCTCTTTTTATCATATTTGGTTCGTTTTAAAACCAGGATTGAGATGAAAATACTACAACTAACACATGCAATACTCAAATAAGTTCGTACTCGTGTGCATTAAAGTTGACAAAGTCAAATTCGTAGCAAGTAGCCATCATATCACATCTTAATGACTCCACACATTATTAAGCACAAAATAAAACTATATCACGTCTCGAAACACTACAAAATAGCTACGTGGATATGGAATGAGTGGGTGGACATCTTTCATGTTCATCCACAGATGGTGTAAAAAATAAAATTCGTTTAGGACTTTTAAAAACTTTTATCAAAAATATAATCATTTTGGGTTTTTCACTTTTTTAACAAGAAATCAAAAATATTTCTGTATTTTTCCAAAAATTTTCAAGAAAAACAAAAATCTTTTTGGATTTTTCAAAAAATATATCAAAATGGAAAAAAATAAACACAATGATAATGCAATGGTAGTACAATCTAGCAATAGGAATAAATATTAATAAGCATCAAAAGAATCCAATACTAGATGATATAGCCAATCTTAGTCAATCGTGCAAATACCTAAAGACTTCCTTAGATCCTTTAATCGAAGGGGATTTAAAGTTTTCGTGAAAATATCGGCTAACTGATAATCAATGCTCACAAAGATCAAGGACATGACCTTCTCTTTAACTAGGTCTCAAATAAAGTGTTCGTGTATCCTAATGTGATTTGTGCGTGAATGTTGAACTGGATTACATGAAATGTTAATGACACTCGTATTATCGTAGGATATAATCATCGTGCCTTGTGAAATTTCATAATCCTCCAACATTTTATTCATCCACGAGAGTTGCGTGCAACAACTCCCAATGGCTATATACTCAGCCACTACAGAGAAAAAAGATATGGAGTTTTTCTTCTTTCTCATCTACGAGATAAGAGCACTCCCAAAGAAGAAACACCAACCCGAAGTTCTCCTACACCCATCAACATCCCTGGCCTAATTTACATCCAAATAGGATGACAAATGGTCATTGGTACCAAAGGAATACCAAATATTGTGTTGTAGAGTCCCACTCATATATTTGATGATACGTTGAAGAGCATGTAAGTGTGACACTTCCAAGGACTCCTGGTATCATGCATAGACTCCAACACAAAAGGAAATATTAGGTCAACTAATAATAAGGTAAAGAAGACTACCAATCGTGATGCCATGTAAATTATGCTCTATGTTATTGCCTAAAGTGCCTTTTCTAAGATTTACTCATGAACTCATAGGGGTACGAGCATGCTTAGAAGAGTCTAGGTCAAATTTCTTTACAAGGTCTTTTTCATATTTAGACTAAGATATGAGTATCCCATCCTTAAGCTGGCAAACCTAGAGACCTAGGAAGAATGTAGTCTCACCCACCATGCAACTCTCAAATTCACACTTCATCTCATCCTCAAAGGTGTGAGCATGGAAGGAGCACGTGGATGTAAAGACTATCCCATCCATATAAACCTAAGAAACCAAAATAGAACCACTCTCTCTCCTCATAAACAACGTCTTGTCTAATCCTCCTCTTTTAAAAATGCAGGCTAAGAGATAAAAAGTAAGACTCTCATACCAAGCACATGGTGGTTTCTTCAAACCATACAGGACTTTCCTAAGATAGTAGACATGTCCTGGGTGCTTAAGGTCATAAAACCCTTTCGGTTGTTCCACATAAACCTCCTCCGGTAGAATTCCATTTAGGAAGGCATTCTCTATATCCATCTGATATAACTGTCACACCCCGCTTAATTCGATAGATGGGGTGGCCAACCATCGCCGCCAAACTAAGCCGCGCATGAACTAAATAAATACCATTCTTAGTATGAGACGGATATGAGACAATGAAATAATCAATCCATAAGATAAAATTTTAATCCATTCGAAATGATAAAAATAACTGAACAATAAAAGATCCATCACATGCTAAAAACACCAATTAAATTCAATCTCCAATATGATTAAATAAAATCTGAATAATAGCCGATTGAATAATCCAACTGAAATCCTCTAAACAACTTCGGAACCGAATGGCTCAATAAAACTCAAATGAAGTCTCATAATTAAATACAACTGGAAAGGAAAGTCTAACTAAACTATGCAATAAAAGGAATAACTCCAGTTTCACCTTTAAAAGATAAACTGCGATAATCTTATGAAGCTTCTCTAAAACTTATCCTGAAAAGGCTAGTCAACGCACGAGGTAAGAGCCCCGAGCATGAATACATACTACTCCCCTCAAACAGGATCCTTGAATCTAGAAAGTAGCATTATACGCAATAAATATCACAATAGAATATTTTAAATTAAACGGAATAATTAAGCGTGAGTATTATAAATCACTAATTACCTGCAAAAATCTCCATTTAAAAAGGCACACCAATATGATTTTAAATTCCCAAGTACCCCGTTGCTAATTTTATTTAATTAGTCAATTTTATTATTGACTCAATTTATTATACTAGAATGGAGGTCCTCCCGCCTCGGGTGATTTCTGCACCAAAATACACATTCCCTCGTCAAAACGTCCGTTGGCCGGTTTAAACTGTCGGCCCTCGCTGATTGATGAGGTTCCACACACGACATGACATAAAACACCGGTTGGCCCGTTTAAACTCTCATTGATTATGTCGCCAATATCTTTTAATACCCGTCTTGTTATCTTAGGAATTAATTCTCAATTTCACAATTTGAATTACCCCGCCCTTTTTATCGATGTGAGATCCTCAAAATACCCCTTGGTCACATACTTAAGGGTCCCCAAGTTATCAATATGTCCTACCCTATGCATAGGATGAATTTCTATCATAAACCTCAACCTAGTCTCATACCTAGGCTAGTGTAACGACGACAAAGTATCGACAATCAGCCCACTCCCAAAATGATAAACACATGATAATCTACCCTCACTAGTCCCATACTTAGGAGGCGTAAATCATCAAAAGGTCTACCTACTAGTCCTATACCTAGAAGGCATCCAAAAATATAAGGAGAGCATAAAATACCCCAAAACACATCATCACAATGGTCAATATAATAAAACCAACAAGTTATACAAATAAGCACAATCAATCAATGTACCAACCTACGCATGGTATTCGAATTCAATTAAATCTTAAATTTCAACAAAATAGATCCCAATTAATTATTTTAAATAAAAACACTTAAATTTATTTATTAACACATCATATTACCAAATATATTAACTCAACACAAATTTTATGAGGTATGCATTGATATGCCCAAAGTGCACCCTCGTACTCAGGGTCACTAACCTCGGCCTGTCTCGCAGCTGAGCTATCTTGGAGCTTACAGCAGCCATCGAAAAGGTCGTCTTCTACAAGGTCAGCTCCTCATTGACCAACCTCAGTTGGCCAGCAGCTGAGGTCAACAACATCTTGTGGGCTCAAACTACTACCAATCTCGTCCTCTACTTCGGCTAAGATTGCATCCAACCTCATACCTAACCTTGGCTGATCATTCAGGACGAGGTCATACTTAAGATTGGTAGGATAAGGAAACTATCGGACTTACGCAACCTCGTACTCAGTCAGGCCGAGGTTACGATAGATGATGTCACAAATTTGATCACACGTAAGCATATGAAAGACTTGGAACACGTGGCAAATCAGTTATAACTGAATCATTCCCCTCACGTGAGGGAATATTTGGTCATCATTCCTTACATATGGCACAACCAAGTGTCTACCTATGATTAGTGTATTGAACACACACATGCTTGTGGGGTGCACTACACCCCCCAAGCACTACATATATTGGTCTTCTCCTACCTTGCAAAGGGATCCATAATGATAACCCTATCGAGAGCCCTAGAAAAATATCCAATAGAGAGAGAAAGTGAGAGATTGTATCACATGCCATTAGTGCCCTAATTCTAGTGAAACTTGCTCACACACTCACAGTGGATGTAAGCCAAATTGGATGAACCACTTATACACTAGTGTTTCTCCTCTTCTCCTCACCTCCTTCTCATAGATATTTACTCGTGTACTGCCATTGTTATTGCTAGATTGAGCTTATCAGCACCTCTTATGGGTGGTGCTATTTACAACATCATAATTTTAGCACCATTTGTGGGAATGAGAGGATTCATCTCTTCCTCCTTTGCTACTTGACCTCACCGGAGACTCTGGTGGTGAACCAGACCTCCCCCTTCGCGTGGAGATGTTTCACCATTGAAAGAGATCCCTTAAGGTATCAAGCTCTCTAATATTTTCATTGCAAGCTCTCTAGTCTTTTATATGTCACCAGAGTTACCACCTACACCATCTGATGTTGGAGGACCCAGTTCTAGTCAAGCACCACCCCAGTCTGAAATAGCTGAGGTGGCGGCGGCCTTGAAGTACTTAGTTGCTACTCAACAGGCAGTGCATGAACGATTTACCCAGCTAACCAGAACATAATAATGAAACCACCTGGGGTCTCATCGAAAATGATTACTCCGGCGACTGATCATGGACAACATAGGGCCAGGGGACCACCCTAGGCACCACCAAAAGGCCTACATCCTCCTCAATGATGGAGGGATGTTGCTGACGCTAGGTGTTTATGCCTGGGGAGGCAAGGAAACCCTTGCCCAGAGGATAGGTATGACAATATAGAGGTTGAGGATGCTCCAATTGACTGTTAGGAGCCATATGAGGTATCAAACAACACTGTACGTCCTATCAAGTAGAGCAGAGGTCAAGGTGAAAGATGAGACTGCGATGCCCGTTAAAAAGATTTAGCTTTTCATCGATTAAGTAGAGAGTCAGTTTTCGAAAGACTCTGTCCGGTTAATGACCTGCGAGAGAGGTTGTCTAGGTCAAGAAGCATAGATGTCTCACGAAGAGAGGGTGGGGATCATCGGCCTCATCATGGCCGACCCCCACATGGCCGAGATTATGGTCAGGGGGAGGTCAACAGCAGACACTGTGCAGCAGTTGAGGAACCCTCAGTCCACCCTTTTGAGGTGGTTGGGGACTACCTCGGCCAGTCCGATGTTGTTAATCCCTGGAATGACTCTATTAAAAGGTTATAATAGAAGATAGGGGATCTCATAAAAAGCCGAGACCCATTGCAGAGGGGGTACTCATAGGGTTCACCGTTTGTGGCAAGGATTGTTACCTTCCCAACCCCTGCCAAATTTAAACCACCAGTGGTGTCTCCCAAGTACGATGGAAGTACCAACCCAGTCCATCATGTTGAAATGTATCAATCTGCAGTAGAAATTTATTCAATCTCTAATGAGATGAGGTGCTGAGCTTTCTTAAGCACTCTAACTGGAGCTACACACATCTGGTTCACTTCTCCTCCTAAAAATTCAGTTCAGAGTTTTAAAGGTTTAGCCAAGCAGTTTATTCATAACTTCTGTTTTTGGGTAAGACGTCAGAAGAAGACGACTCACTTGCTTTATGTAAAGCAAGGTAAGAATGAAAGCCTCAGAGACTATATCGCGAGGTTCAACAAGGAAAAGTTGGAGGTAGAAGATTATGAAGAGAATATAGCCATAACAGCCCTTATTGGAGGACTTTAGAAGGGAAAGCTACTTTGGAAGATTTCTGAAGACCTTCCTAAGTCTATGGTCGAGCTGTTAGCAACAGTTGGAATGGTCATGAACACAGAAGAAGAAATGGCTACGAAGTATGAGGATGAGAATAGAAGTAGCAGTGGGAAATTTTAGAAGAAAAAGGATGGAAAGAAGAGGAATGCAGACGAAAAGTTTGCAAGCTATACTCCATTAACTGTGAGTTGCGAACACATCCTCAACGAAATAAAGAATGATAGGCCCCTGATATGGTCAGAGAAGCTGAAGGCTCCTACACATAAGAGAAATAAAAATGTATTGTGCAAGTTCCATCATGATCATGACCATCTAACTGACAAATGTTTCGCCCTGAAGGATGAGATTGAAAAAATGTTGAAGTCTGGAAAACTCATAAAGTATGGGAATAAAAGAGCTTCTAAGGGGGGAAGAGACGACCCTAAAAAGAAAAGAAATGATAAATGCCGAGAAGATGCCCCTGCTAGAAGAGTTGATGACTCAGATGATGATGAAGATGACCCTGACCTCCCACCAAAGGATTATAATGTCCCAGTAAAGAGGGATGGTATGATCTCTTTTGGTGTTAGCACTATCCGTGGAGGACTAACATGGGGTGGCTCAGAGGTAGCTGATCGCAAGGCTCATATGGCAGAGGCCAAAGCAGTGACTAAAGCCGAGGTTATGAACTTGTCTTCTATAGAGGTTAAACACGAGAATACAAAGGAGGTAGATATGGACACCCTCATAGTCGTCTTCTCATGACTTGATTTCAAGGGTATCTTAGCTCCCCACGATGACCCTTTAGTCATCACCATAAGGGTGCATGGGTGTGAAGTTCAGAGGATCCTTGTTGATGGGGGAAGTTCTGCAGACGTAATGTTTTGGCTCTGTTTCAAGAGCTTGGTCCTCAGTCGATCTAGGCTTGTCCCTTATCATCATCCCTTGATTGTCTTCAGCGGTGAAAAGGTTCATCTATTGGGTATGTATGAAATGGATGTGAGAATGGGAGATGGATGGCCTAAGAGGTTGACCAGAAAAATTAATTTCTTTATGATGGATGAAAACATCTTCTCAGCCTACAACCTCATCATGGGACGAGTAGCCCTCAAGGAATTTAAGGTCGTGCCTTTAACGATCCACGAGATGCTAAAATTCTCGACTCCTTATGGAGTAGGGGAAGTGCAAGGTGACCAAACATCGACACGTGAATGCTACGTTAACTCTGTAGAAGAGAGAAAGGCTTATAAGAGGGCAACAACAACTTACAATATTGACACCCTTGATCCCAGAGATGAAACAAAGCTCAAAAAGGGAGAGGTAGCGAAGGAGGTAGAATCCATCGTCCTCAATAAGGACGAATCAGAAAAAACCATCCAAATCGGTAAATCTCTAAAGCCTAAGGTGAAGAAGGAGCTAGTGAAGTTGTTAAGGAAGAGACAGAGTATCTTTGCCTACAGCCATGCCAGGTTTTGATCCTGAGATTATGTGCCATAAACTCAATGTTGTAGAGGATACCAAGCCCATTAAGAAGATAAGAATGATATATTCAAGAGAGAAGTATGAAGTCATCAAAGATGAGGTTCAAAATCTTGAAGAGGCCGAGTTTAATAAAGAGGTCATATACCCTGAGTGGATGTCTAATGTTATCATAGTGCCTAAGGTTAATGGGAAATAAAGGATGTGTGTAGACTTCACCGATTTATACAAGTCTTGCCCAAAGGATAATTTTCCCTCACCTCATATAGATCAGATGGTGAATGCCACAGCAGGGCATGATCTCATGAGCTTCATGGATGCATATTCAGGGTATAATCAAATTTTCATGGACTCGACAGACTCAGAGAAGACAACTTTCATTACAGACAAGGGGACATATTTCTACAAGTTCATGCCCTTCGGGCTGCAGAATGCAGGGGCTACTTACCAACGTCTTGTAAATAACATGTTCGAGGATCATATAGGCAAGTCCATGGAAGTTTATGTGGATGACATGCTGACGAAGAGTCTGAAGGCCGACACTCATGTGGCCGACCTTCAAAGAACTTTTGACACCATGGATAAGTACAGAATCAAGCTCACACTAGTCAAATATGTCTTCAAGGTAAGAGAAGGAAAGTTGTTGGGCTTTATCGCCAACCAAAGAGGAATAGAGGCTAACCCTGAGACGATCAAGGTTTTGATGGAAATGAAGACACCTGGAACTATCAAAGACATTCAGAGGCTAACCAGACGAGAGAGCTACAAATAAATGTCTTACTTTTTTCGAAGTTCTTATAAAGGCATTCGAATGGAATGAGGAATATGACAAAGCTTTTAAAGATCTCAAATCATAACTCGGATCCCCTTTACTCCTATCTCGTCCAATTCGGGGTGAGAAGCTGTACGTATATTTAGCTGTCTCAGAGTTAGCCATCAGTGCAGCATTAGTAAGAGAAGAGGATGGAGTGAAGAGACTAGTGTACTTCAATAGCAAAGCACTCCAAGGGTCTGAGAAGAAGTACCATCGGATTGAAAATTTAGCCTATACTTTGATACAATCTTCTAGGAAAATGAAGTTATACTTCTAGGCCCACTCTATGGTCATCCTCATCGATTCCCCACTCAGACAGGTCCTCCATAAGCCTGAGAAGTCAGGAAGGCTAATGACCTGGGTAATCGAGTTGGGGGAGTATGAATTTTTTATTAACCCAGGGTTTCCATCAAGGGATAAGAACTCGTAGATTTTGTGGCCGAGTTTACCTGGGATGAGGCAAATGTTGAGAAGAGTCATGAGGGTACAGATAAGCCAGTAGATAGAGACATAAGCCAAACTACGGATGAGGCTGGGTCAAGAATAGTTGAGAATGAGGAAGAGAGATACCTCTTCAAGAAGGGGATCCTATCAGAGGGAAACTTCTCTTCTAATGAAACCGTCTGGAACATCTTCTTTGATGGGTAGTGGAGCAGGGATGATAGTCTCAGCACCGGACGGTACATATATTGAGTATGGACTGAAGTTCCATTTCAAAGCTTCCAACAATGAGTCAGGGTATGAGGCATTAATAGCCGATCTCTTTTTGGCAAAAGCCCTCAGTGTCGTCCAGCTCCTAGTCCACAGTGACTCAAGATTAGTCATAAACCAAATCCTGGGGGTGTATGAGGCCAAAGATGAAAGGATGGATAGATACCTGAAGAGGGGGGAAGTAAAGATAAAGAGGATGCCTCGGTTAGACAATAGCCGAGTTGATGCACTTGCGAGGTTAGCCTCAGCAATAAGAATAGACATAAGAAGAACAGTACCAGTTGAGATTCTGATTAAACCGACCATCGAAGAGGAAGAGGTTAGTAGACCGTGCATAAATATGAGCATGGGAGCCTCGTGGATGGATCCTCTTATCTTATACATAAGATAGGGAGAACTACTAGAATCAAAGTTAGAAAGGAGAAAGCTGAGGTTTAGAGCTGCTAAATTCTCTATTGTGGGAGATGCCATGTACAAAAGGGGATTCCTACTCCCTCTTCTCAAATGTGTCCACCCTTCAGAGGTGCCCTGCATCTTTCAAGATGTACATGATGGCTCTTGTTCAAGTAACATTGGAGGAAGGTCATTGGCCAAAAGGATAATCACTTAGGGGTATTGGTGGCCGACCTTGGCCAAAGATGCAAATATGTATGTGAAGAAATGTGATAAGTGCCACAGGTTCTCCACCATCCCTCATCAGCCTCACCAACCTATGACTTCTATCAGCTCCCCTTGTCCATTTGAAGTATGGGGCATTGATTTGGTAGGACCCTTGCCAAGAGTTGTAAACAACTATTGGTACTTGATTGTGGCAATTGATTATTTCTCCAAATGGGTAGAAGCTGAGCCAATTATCACAATCACTGAGCAGAAGACCTTCCAGTTCATATGGAAGAACATCATATGCAGGTATGACCTTCCAAACACCCTTATCTCAAACAATGGAACCCAATTAAAGAATATTTCCTTAAAAACGTAGTGTGAAAGAGTAGGAATCAAATATCTCTTCTCTTCCCCTGGCCGACCCCAGGCAAATGGTCAAATTGAGGTCACAAATCGAACAATCCTTGATGGGATAAAAAAATTGGAAGAGGACAAAGGAAGATGGATAGAAGAGGTATATATCGTGCTTTGGTCTTACAGAACGACAATGAGGACACCCATAGGGGAAACTCCATTCATGCTAGCCCATTGCTCTAAGGTTGTTATCTCAACAGAGATAGGGCTTCCCACTCATAAAGTTCAGACATATGGTCCTCAATGGAATGGGAAAGAGAGAATACTTGATCTTGATTTGATTAAGGAAAAAAGAGAGGATACAGATATAAGACAGACAGCCTATCAGCAGAGAACTACGAGATGTTATAATCATAAGGTAAAGTTAAGGCCGAAAGCTGTGGGAGACCTAGTCTTGAAGAAGACGTGGTAAAAAAAAATAATCTACATCCTAATTGGCATGGTCCGTACAGGGTAGTTGATGAGGTTATACCTGGTACCTATCGGCTAAAAAATCTAGAAGGGGAGCCCTTCTCCAACCCTTGGAACGTCGACCACTTGAAAAACTATTACTTATGATGTTGCAATTAGATCTTTTTGTAATACATGTATCAACTTATATAGAGAGTGTCAATGAAAAAGTAGCAACGTTGTGTTCATGCTGTTGTTCCAATGTATGTGTATTAAACATCATTAGCTTGGTGAAAATATGAGGGAAAACACCATAATTTGGTGACCTCGAACCTTAAACATCATTAATTTGGTGAAATATGAGGTGAAACACCACAATTTGGTTACCTCAGACCTTAAACATCATTAGTTTGGTGAAAATATGAGGTAAACACCATAATTTGGTGGCCTCATACCCTTAAAAATCATTATCTTGGTGAAAATATGAGGGAAAACACCATAATTTGGTGACCTCGGACCTGAAACATCATTAGTTTGGTGAAATATGAGGTGAAACACCATAAGTTAGTGACCTCAGACCTTAAACATCATTAGTTTGGTGAAAATATGATGTAAAACACCATAATTGGTGGCCTCAGACCCTTAAACATCAATAGTTTGGTGAAATATGAGATGAAACACCATAATTTGGTGACCTCAAACCTTAAATATCATTATTTTGGTGAAAACATGAGGTAAAACACCATAATTTGGTGGCCTTAGACCCTTAAACATCATTAGTTTGGTGAAATGTGAGGTGAAACACCATAATTTGGTGACCTCGGACCTTAAACATCATTAGTTTGGTGAAAATATGAGGGTAAACATCATTAATTTGGTGACCTCAGACCTTTTACATCATTTATTTGAAATATGAGGGTAAACACTGTGACACCTCGCCTAATTAAATACCAGGTGATCAGTCCTTTATTAAATTATAATCAAGGTGAACGGTTGGTTCATTCTTAGCATCACTGTTGCAAAAATAACTTTTCCAATTAAACACCCTAAATAATTAAGCTAAGTGACAAAACCGTTTTAAGACATCAATTTCCAAAATTTATTTAAAACCAATATTTAAACCTTTCATAATCCATAGTTTAAAAATCCCACAACAACTAGACTGGAAAAATAATCCAAGTAATATAAGCGATCAACTAAATAATTCCAACTTTCAAACTTCGAAGGAAAACATCCTAAAAGTAGCAATCCCAAAGTATAAATACTAAAAATAAACATTCACAATATCTGATAAAACCAACTAAATAATGGAAAAATGGCGACACATGCCCAACTGGATAAAATAAAACTAGAAGTGGAATCAATAATGAGGTCGTCTAAGCAAGAGGCCTGCAACTCCCACCTAAGCTGCAGCATGTTCCTTCAAAAGGATCCTATGCAAGACGCCCCTGTGGCTGGGCACTTGTAATATATATATATATATATATATATATATATATATATATATATACAAGAGAGAAAAGAAAATAGGAAATGGTTCAGAGCCTGATTGTAAAACAGTTTAAAATTAGTTTAGCAAGTATTTAAAATGCTTATCGGCTAATGCAACAATCATATTAGTGTGGCACTCTCTTGAGAAATTCTCACCTCTCTTCTAATGTGCACACCTACCGCACTACTACTCCCAACAGTTTAGCTTATCTTAAGTCACTCACAAGATTTCATGCCAACAATTTCTAGTGTTAAGAAAGTTAATTTTATTTAAATGAAAAGTTTTTACATAAGCCTCATTTAATTATAAAGTTTCTCAGTACTGCCTCAAACTTTTCAAACACTTATATCGAAGTTGAAGTAATTATTCATTGCATTCCTACCTTTAGTCACAGTAGATAGTATTCAAATTTCAAGTTCATATATATACACATTAATCACTCATTTAATATATATATACTATCGGCACCCCACATAAAATTTATGGTGTTGGCATACTCTGCTATCAAGTCCCCGTATCACTCGTAAATACTAGTTCGAAATCACTCTCCAACTGTATTAACACAAAACACATACAAATTGAGGCGAAGCATAGTTCCAAGTCACTAAGAGGTCAGCACATACCCTCACGTCTCTTAGGACCGTCTGACTATCGATCCGATAGCCTGTACCAAGGATTCCTATGTTCTAGGGCACTATTCAGTATCCCCCATAAAGGTCCCATCGAGATAAGATTGTCCCAGCGCGGTAACCTCAGTGATAGCAAGTAGCGCGGGCATGATTTTTACACGTATATAGTATATGCACAATCACAGTCATATATGTATACTATTATTTCCAATTCTAATTTAGGTACACCCACGACCCAGACTTATGATATTTATTCCCATTGCACATTACTAGATTATTCCGTATAACGGTTTGTCTCTTTTATTCTTATTTATGTGATTATTCCAACTTACTACGTAACACTCGTGAATTCCTATCTCCCCAAGTGTAATTTCAGTAGGTACTCATTTATTTTACAACGTAACTTCCTTACGAGTCTCTCCCTTTAAACACACGTTCCCATTGTTCCTTAAGTGTAAAACACCTCTGTTAAGTATTAATCTCGTCTTACATTAAGGGTTCCATTTTTATAAAGTTCTACTGGTCTTCTTTACCTCCCAAAATATTCTAACAATAATGTCCAAGAATTTCTATTCATTTAAGTTGGAACCACCTATTTAAAAAGGGAAATTTGAGTTTTCCAGGAGGGGTCGATTGATCGATGGCAGGTGCTCGATCTATCGATGCGTCGATCGATCGATACTCTTGGGTCGATGGATCGATCAAGAAGGTATGGCGAATCTGCAAAATTTTCAATTACAGGAATGTTATACAAAAATCATTCGAATCAAGATTTTTGATTTCCAAACTTCCAATAAATTATGCCACAAGTGTTATACCCCCAAATAATGAATATTCTACGTAAGACATGCGAGTTTTTATCAATTATAACGAATTAAAAGGGTCGAAATCCAGAAAAATTACAAGAACCCTAATATTTTCTTTGCTTACTTTCTTCCCATTCCTTTCCCAGATTTTATACTCCTAACTTAATGAAAATTCATGGTTCAACCTCTACATGTGAATTTGATTCCCAGAATATGTCATTTACCCCTACAACATGCAAATTAGAGTCTCCCGTGCATGCTTCTTTCATAAAATCTAGTCCTAATCATCCCTAGACTAACATTATTGAAGCATTAACTGAATTAGAGCAAGATAGATACTTGCCTGGGAATTCTTGGTTCAGATTAGTGGACAAGATTGGTGTGGTTGCGATCCTTGTTGCGCGATCTAAAGTTTGGCGACGATGGCGATGCAAACGGTGGAGTTCTTGGCCTTGAAATCCTTGGAAAGCTTCTCCTCTTCCCTTCCAATGGTTGTCTTATATTTTTGGTTGTTCTAACCCTAGAAAACAACTCCTATTATCTGATATACTCTTAGAAATTTCGTGGGTTTTCATGCCCAAAAATGTAAAATGTCCAAAACGCCCTCTCGGGGTGTTAATTAGGCTTAGAAACGCCCCGAGACCCAAACTAAACCCCGGGTACATTATTTTGACTATCTCGACCCTTCTGGACACATTGGCGCACTCAAAATGACCATATGGGTGACTTATAATTTATTCACTTTTAATAGTTCGAATTTAATCCCGACACGACACAAGCGCGTCCCGATAAATTTCCAAAATTATCAAATTAGATTCTCGTGATAATTTTACTAAATGCAATTACACCTCTTGCTTTATCCATAAAGTAATTTACAGCACAATTCCAATAATTAATAACTCTCATCATGCTAATAAGTATTTAAATGATTTTGCGGATTAATATTAAATTAATATCTCTAATTAAATTTAATAAATCTCCAAAATTAAAAGTCATAAAACTACGGGGTATTACATACTTCCCCCTAATCGGAATTTCGTCCCGAAATTCGGAAAAAAATATAAATAAATAAGGTGTACCTGGAAAGAATAACTCTGGGTATTTCTCATGCATGTCTGCCTCACGCTCCCAAGTGGATTCCTCCACATTATGATGCTCCGCTCCCACTGGACCCGTACAAGTCGGACAACTTTTGACCTCAATCTTCTTTCGCTATGGTCTAGAATAGCCACTGGCCTCTCCTCGTAAGAGTTATCAGGCTGTAAGTCAATCTCCTCAATCGCGATGTGGGTGTGGGCCATGTTATCCCGAAGGTATCGTCTCAACGACGAGATGTGGAATACATAGTGAATGCGGTGTAAATGCTCTGGCAATCCCAATCTGTATGCTACCGGCCATATCCTCTCGATAATGGGAAATGGTCTCACGTACCTCGGGGCCAGTTTCCCTTTCTTCCCAAACCTCATCACTCCTTTCATAGGAGATACACGTAGCAATACTTGATCCCCACATTAAATTCTCGGAAGAATCATTTTTCATCGGTGTAGCTTTTCTGCCTGTCCTGGGCTACCCGAATGCGACTCCTGATAATCTCAATCCTAGCAGAGGTTTCCTAAATCACCTCTGGTCCGAGAAACTTGTTGTCCCCCACCTCTAGCCAACAAGTTGGAGAACGACAAGGCTTTCCATACAATGCCTCAAATGGATCCCTGCCAATCGTGAACTGATAAGAATTATTATAAGAAAACTCCACCAGTGGAAGATGTGGTTCCCAACCTCCCCTAAAATCAAGGACACACATGCGTAGCACATCTTTCAAAATCTGGTTGGTACGCTCTATTTGTCCATCTATCTGTGGGTGGTAAGCTGAACTCAATCTCAACTCTGTACCTATGGCCTCTTGGAAACTCTCCCAAAAACGCGATACAAAAATCTTATCTCTATCTGACATAATATCCAGGGGCACCCCATGTAGTCTAACAATCTCAGCAATGAACAACTGAGCATACTGTCCCGTGGTATAGTCTGTCCGTACTGGAAAAAAATGAGCCACCTTGGTCAAACGATCTACAATCACCCAGATGGAGTCGTGACCCCGCTGTGATGTAGGCAACCCAGTAATAAAGTCCATAGAAATACTCTCCCACTTCTATGTGGGTATTTCCAACGGCTGAAGCAACCCCAACGATTTCTGGTGGTCCATATTTACCATCTGGAAAGTAGAACACTTGGACACGAACTCAGCAATGTCCTTCTTCATCCCACTCCACCAGTATTTCCGTCTCATATACTGGTACATCTTATCTCCCCCGGGATGCACCGCAAATCGGGACCCGTGAGACTGGGTCATCACTGCATGACGTAAGTCTGCCCCTTCTGGGACCACCAATCTCCCATTAAACCTTAAACCTCCATCAGAACTAATTGAATAGGACTCAGTAACCTCGGCTAAAAGTTGTATAATTTGCTCCTGGTAAAATGAGTCTGCTGTTTGTGCCTATATTACCCTCGTAACAATCTCGGGTGTCACCGTCATGACAGATATGAAGGGACGGGCTACCGCATCCTGGTTATCCAACTCTTTCCACTTTGATTTTTAGACGTCTACTACATCGTCTACCGGTCTGCGGCTCAACGCATCAGTAACCATGTTGGCCATCCCCCGATGGTATTGTATGTCAAACTGATAGTCCTTCACAAACTCTAACCACCTGCGCTGACGCATATTCAGCTCTAGCTGAGTGAACAGGTACTGCAGTGACTTGCGGTCTGTGAACAAATGAAATTTTTCCCCCAATAAATAGTGTCTTCATATCCTCAAAGCATAGACGACCGCTGCTAACTCTAGGTCATGAATGGGGTAATTCCTTTCGTGCGGCTTAAGCTTGCGGGAGGCAAAAGATATAGCCTTCTCTTCCTGCTGAAGTAATCCCCCAATTCCCCGTAAGGAGGCATCGGTGTAAACCAGATACTCCACCCCCGGCTTGGGTAAAGCAAGGACTGGTGCTGAAGTCATCTTATTTTTTAGCTCATCGAAAGCCAATTGACAAGTATCGTCCCAAACATATGGTACCCCTTTGTGAGTCAGGTTCATCAATGGACCCGCTATCTTGGAGAACCCTCGAATGAATCTCCTATAGTACCCGGCTAACACTAAGAAACTATGCACTTCTGTCGGTGTCATGGGTTGTCCCCACTTCCTCACTGCTGACACGTTACTCAGGTTAATCGCTATCCCCAGTTCAGAAACAACATGTCCCAAGAATTGCACATCCCGTAACCAGAACCCGCACTTCTCGTACTTAGCATACAACTGATGCTCTCGTAGAGTCTAAAGAACCTGCCTCAAGTGCTCAGCATGCTTTTCCTCTGTATGCGAATATATCAGGATGTCGTTTATAAAGACGATGACAAACTGATCTAAGAACTCTCTGAACACTCGGTTCATCAAGTCCATGAACACGAATGGAGCATTTGTGAGTCCAAATGGCATCACTCTGAACTCATAGGACCCATATCTCATCAATAAAGCAGTCTTTGAAACATCCTGCTCCCTAATCCGTAGCTGATGGTATCCTGACCTCAAATCTATCTTTGAAAACAAAGTTGCTCCCCTCAGCTGGTCGAACAGATCATCGATTCGAGGCAAAATATATTTGTTCCGAATCGTGACCTTGTTCAGCTCCCGGTATTCCACATATAGCCTAAGTGAGCCATCTCTCTTCTTTACAAACAAAACTGGAGTGCCCCACGGTGAGGTACTCCTACAACTGAAGCCCTGACCTAAAAGGTGCTCTATCTGATCTCGTAACTCTCGCATTTCTTCCAGAGCCATACGGTATGGAGCGCGTGCTATCGGTCAAGTATCCGATAACAAATCTATGACAAAATCTATTTCTCGACTGGGGGTTAGGCCCGGTATCTCCTGAAAAACATCAGAATACTCACGAACAACTAGGATCGAGTCTAAGGGAATCACGACCTCCTTAGAAGTATCCTCCTATATGTAATACAAATGAGCGGTAGAGCCTCCCTCTGGGCAAGGCATCGCCACTACAAACATCTCCTGCCCCGGAATGGCAAAGATAACACTCCCACCGAAACAATCTATCATGGCTCTGTATGCTACGAGCCAATCCATGCCAATGATAACGTCGTGCTCATGCATATCTAAGACAAACATGTCTACTGGTAAGATTAAGCTACCAATCTCTACTCCCACACCCCGGCATGTAAAGAAAATTGACGATCCATTTCCCAGTGGTGAGTCTACGCATGTCATAGTGCTCTCTGCTATGGCTAATAAGCCTAAGGCCTCCGTAAAGTGAGTAGCTATAAAATAGTGTGTCGCCCTAGTATCAAATAAAACCCGACCCATAGTACCATGGATAGGAAATGTACCCTCAATCGTGGGTGGCGCCTATGGAGCTGCTGCCTGGTGGACGTTATAGACACGTCCGTACTGTAACTGCCCTTGCTACACTGGAGTTGCTGGAATGGCTGGTAGGGCTGGTACCTGAGCTAATGCTGGGAGGGAAGCTGGAAAAAGTGTCCTCTGTGGCTCATTACGGGCACCCTGTTGCTGTGGGGCCCTATCTCCCTCTGGACAATTATGGCGCTTGTGGGCATTTTTACCACACACAAAGCATCGGCCCCTGAAATTCCTTCCCCTTTGTCCCTGCTGATTATGGCCCTGCTGGCCGTTACCACCCCTTCATTGGCCCTGCTGGCCCTACTGAAAGCACTGTTGACCCTGATGGCCATGCTGCTGACCCTACGACTGACGATATTGGCCTTACTGGCCCTGCTGGCCCTACCTAAATCCCCCAACTCCCTGCCTAGAGTCACCTGATCGAAACCACTTGGCAGGGTCCCCCTGATGGGAACTTTACTCATGCTGACGAGTCTGCCCCTGGGATGTCGGTGCTCCACTAGTACCATTACCCCCTGTCCTGCCCTGCTGTCTGGACTCTCCTGCTCGTTTGCTTCCCTACAGATGGAAGTGATGATCCTGGCAGTGTAACAAAGCAGCATTGAGTACGTCTGTGTAGGTACTCAGTGACATATTGCCTATGAGGTGTTGACGAATCCTCCAAGACAACCCATCCACAAACAACAGTATCTTCTTCCCATCAGTGGGTGTTGTATCTAGCACTATAGTGAGAAGTCTTTTGAACTCCTCTTCGTACTCAGCAACAGTCGAATTCTCCTATTTCAAATTCAGTAACTTCCGCCTTATCTCAGTCTGCATGGCAGATGGAAAGTATTTTCTGTCAAATCGCGCCCAAAATGACTGAATAGTGATAATATCCCTTTCCTCCGAGATGGTGGCGGATTCCCACTAATGCAAAGTGGCTCCCACTAGCTTGAAGGAAGCCAACAGCTGTTTTTGCACGTCTGTGCACTCGTACATACGCAGATGCCTCTGGATATCTTTCTTCCATTGTCTAGCTATAATGATATCCGAACTACCCGCAAACTCTGGGGGATGCGCTTTCTGAAAGGCATCCCTAACTCACTCCCATGCAGAAGGAAGCTGTGCCGGTACTGGCGCCACTGCCTGAACTTGGGGTGGAGCCTGTTGCACTACTGCCAATGCGGCATTCACCGCCTGAGCAACGATAGCGACTACCTCTATGGCATTCATCGTTCCCTAAGCCAGAGCTGCTGGCTGCTCAGCCTGGGCACGCCTATCCTTGGGTGTGCATCTTGGAGGCATCTGAAACGTCAAGAAATTTTATTAGTCCACAGTTATTATCAAATCTTAAATATCTGAAGACGTAATCGTAAAAGCAAGAATACAACAATCTTAAAAATAGGGTTGTATTGGAAGAACGCTAACTGAAAGAGAAATAAGCCGTATAGATCCTAAAGGACACTAGAACCTGATGCTCTGATACCACCTGTGACACCCCGCCTAATTAAATGTCGGGTGGTCAGTCCTTTATTAAATTATAACCAAGGTGAACGGTTGGTTCATTCTTAGCATCACTGTCGCAAAAATAACTTTTCCAATTAAACACCCTAAATAATTAAGATAAGTGACAAAACCATTTTAAGACATCAATTTCCAAAATTTATTTAAAACCAATATTTAAACCTTTCATAATCCATAGTTTAAAAATCCCACAACAACTAGACTGGAAAAATAATCCAAGTAATATAAGAAATCAACTAAATAATTCCAACTTAAAAACTTCGAAGGAAAACATCCTGACAGTAACAATCCCAAAGTATAAATACTAAAAATAAAAATTCATAATCTCTGATAAAACCAACTAAATAATTGAAAAAGGGCCACAGATGCCCAACTGGATAAAATAAAACTAGAAGTGAAATCAATAATGAGGTCGTCTAAGCAAGAGGCCTGTAACTCCCACCTAAGCTGAAGCACGTTCCTTCCAAAGGATCCTATGCAATACGCCCCTGTGGCTGGGCACCTGTAATATATACATATATATATATACAAGAGAGAAGAGAAAATAGGAAACGGGTCAGAGCCCGATTGTAAAACAGTTTAAAATTAGTTCAGCAAGTATTTAAAATGCTTACCGTCTAATGCAACAATCATATTAGTGTGGCACTCTCTTGAGAAATTCTCACCTCTCTTCTAATGTGCACACCTACCGCACTACTACTCCCAACAGTTTAGCTTATCTTAAGTTACTCACAAGATTTCATACCGACAATTTCTAGTGTTAAGAAAGTTAATTTTATTTAAAAGCAAAGTTCTTACATAAGCCTCATTTAATTATAAAGTTTCTCAGTATTTCCTCACACTTTTCAAACACTTATATCGAAGTTGAAGTAATTATTCATTGCTTGCCTACCTTTAGTCATAGTAGATAGTATTCAAATTTCAAGTTCATATATATATATATACATTAATCACTCCTTTAATATATATATAGTATCGGCACCCCAAATAAAATTTATGGTGCTGGCATACTCTGCTATCAAGTCCCCGTATCACTCGTAAATATTATTTCGGAATCACTCTCGAACTGTATTAACATAAAACACATACAAATTGAGGCGAAGCATAGTTCCAAGTCACTAAGAGGTCAGCACATATCCTCACGTCTCTTAGGACCATCTGGCTATCGATCCAATAGCCTGTACCAAGGATTCCTATGTTTTAGGGTACTAGTCAATATCCCCCATAAAGGTCCCATCGAGATAAGATTGTCCCAGTGCGGTAACCCTGGTGATAGCAAGTAGCGCGGGCATGCTTTTTACACGTATATAGTATATGCACAATCACAGTCATATATGGATACTACTATTCCCAATTCTAATTTAGGTACACCCACGACCCAGACTTATTATATTTATTCTCATTGCACATTACTAGATTATCTCGTATAACGGTTTGTCTCTTTTATTCTTATTTATGGGATTATTCCAACTTACTACGTAACACTCGTGAATTCCTATCTCCCCAAGTGTAATTTCAGTAGGTACTCATTTATTTTACAACGTAACTTCCTTACGAGTCTCTCCCTTTAAACACACGTTCCCATTGTTCCTTAAGTGTAAAACACCTCTATTAAGTATTAATCTCGTCTTACATTAAGGGTTCAATCTTTATAAAGTCCTATTGGTCATCTTTACCTCCCAAAATATTCTAACAATAGTGTCAAAGAATTTCTATTCATTTAAGTTGGAACCACCTATTTAAAAAGGGAAATTTGAGTTTTCCAGGAGGGGTCGATTGATCGATGGCAGGTGCTCGATCGATCGATGCGTCGATCGATCGATGCGTCGATCGATCGATACTCCTGGGTCGATGGATTGATCAAGCAGGTATGGCGAATATGCAGAATTTTCAGTTACGAGAATGTTATACAAAAATCATTCGAATCAACATTTTTTATTTCCAAAGTTCCAACCAATTATGCCACAAGTGTTATACCCCCAAATAATGAATATTCTACGTAAGACATGCGAGTTTTCATCAATTATAACGAATTAAAAGGGTCGAAATCCAGAAAAATTACAAGAACCCTAATATTTTTTTTTTAACTTTCTTCCCATTCCTTTCCCAGATTTTATACTCCTAACTTAACGCAAATTCGTTGTTCAACCTCTACATGTGAATTCGATTCCTAGAATATGTCATTTACCCCTATAACATGCAAATTAGAGTCTCCCATACATGCTTTCTTTCATAAAAACTAGTCCTAATCATCCCTAGACTAACATCATTGAAGCATTAACTGAATTAGAGCAAGATAGATACTTGCCTGGGAATTCTTGGTTCAGATTAGTGGACAAGATTGGTGTGGTTACGATCCTCATTGCGCGATCTAAAGTTTGGTCGCGAAGGCGATGCAAACGGTGGAGTTCTTGGCCTTGAAATGCTTGGAAAGCTTCTCCTTTTCCCTTCCAAAGGTCGTCTTATGTTTTTGATTTTTCTAACCCTAGAAGACAACTCCCATTATCTGATATACTCTTAGAAATTTCTTGGGCTTTCATGCCCAAAAATATAAAATATCTAAAACGCCCTCCCGGGGTGTTAATTAGGCCTAGAAACGCCCTGAGACCCAAACTAAACCCCTGGGTATATTATTTTGACTATCTCGTCCCTTCCGAACACATTGGCTCACTCAAAATGACCATACATGTGACTTATAATTTATTCACTTTTAATAGTTTGAATTTAATCTCGACACGACACAAGCGCGTCCCGATAAATTTCCAAAATTATCAAATTAGATTCTCATGATAATTTTACTAAATACAATTACACCTCTTACTTTACCCATAAAGTAATTTACAGCAAAATTCCAATAATTACTAACTCTCATCACGCTAGTAAGTATTTAATTGATTTTTCAGATTAATATTAAATTAATATCTCTAATTAAATTTAATAAATCTCCAAAATAAAAAGTCATAAAAATATGGGGTATTACAAACACCATAATTTGGTGACCTCGGACCCTTAAACATCATTAGTTTGGTGAAAACATGAGGTAAAATACCATAATTTGGTGACCTCGGACCCTTAACATCCTTAGTTTGGTGAAAATATGAGGGTAAAAATCATTAATTTGGTGACCTCACACCTTTTATATCAATTATTTGGTGAAATATGAGGGTAAACACCATAATTTGGTGGCCTCAGACCCTTAAACATCATTAGTTTTGTGAAAATATGAGGTAAAACACCATAATTTGATGACCTCTAACCTTAAATATCATTTATTTAGTGAAATGTGAGGTGAAACACCATAATTTGGTGACCTCAAACCTTTAATGTCATTTATTTGGTGAAATGTGAGGGTAAGCACCATAAATTGGTGACCTCGAACCTTAAACATCATTAGTTTGCTGAATTATGGAGGTCAAGCACCATAATTTGGTGACCTCATACCTTAAACATCATAATCTAGTAAAATTTATGATGAATATGCCAAACATCACAATTATAGAGCAACAAAATGTCATATGAAATAATAGAATCAGAAAAAGCCAAGCAACTTATGTTCGTAATAGGAAGAGGGTTCAGAATTACATTCAGAATAACAAGAATTACAAACAATGTTAACCAAGGTTCATCAAAACTACAACTATTAAAAAGATTCACAAGGAAAGGTTGTTAATTAGCAAAAGAGCCTATGCCTCGACAGGAGCCGACCCACCAGCAACTGTAGTCATCTGGTTAAGGCCGATATTTGTAACTTTAAATTCATCATCGTGATGAACACCATCGTCTGTCTCAGTGACCTCAAGAGGGGTCATCTCGGCTGAAGCAGCATCACTCTCCTCAACCTCCTTTAAATCCTTGGTGAACCAAGAATCTCCAAAGCCAAGACCAACGAAATCCTCGGTTGTTATTCCCCGAGACTCACCTTGCTTTACGACCGCCCATCTGCTGGTCGCTTTGATACCCATCTCTAGATACTCAAAGCCGAAGATGACAAACTCATCAGAGACCTTGTAGTCCTCAAGGGCTTTCTCTGCGGCATCTTCCAACGCATCTTTGACTGCAGCATCAACCTTCGATTGAAGAACAGCATCCTTTGCCTTCAGAGCTTGGCTGTGATCCTTCTTGAGCTGAGACATCTAGTTTTCCCTCTCCTTGACGATTAATTTTAACCTTTCAACCTCGGCATTCAAAGAGGCCTCAACTTTCTCAGTATCCTTACCTTTTTTTATAAGGGGCATCTTCTTTAAGGTCCACTCAGCAAGGTGATGAAAATACAAGACACCCTGTAGAAGAATATCAGACATACGAACATATGAGTTATAATTTTTAAAAATCTGGGGTAACACTTAGGAGAAAAACTGATACCTGGATCGATTTGTGAAGAGATAACTCGGCCAATAAATGGACATCCAAGGCACGAAGAAAATGCTTGTCTTCCTCAGTCATTATGGTGCCAATAGCATCGACAACTTTCAGACTGTGGTCGATCACACTATCTCTAATTTTGAGTTGAGATAGATGAGCAGTCTAGGCATCGTCATTAGAAATGGGTATGGCGTGGTCTTTGTCTTGAGTCTTACTTGGCCTCGTATGCGCCGGGTCAGTCGAAGACTTCTTCTTCTTTCTAGCATCGGCCTTAGAGGTGCCGACGCTCTTTTTTGTGTTAGGTGGGGGTACATTTTTAACACCTCATTTCTCCATAAGCTTCACAAGGATAGGAGCAGACATCTCCCAAAATTCGTCTGAAATGCCTGTTGGTCGCTCTGCAAAAGACAAGTCTCTGAGTTAGCTAGTCAGATAGGTGAAAAATATATGAGACATAACTTGGTAAGAAAAATGTGGAGACTTACAAAGATCTTCTAGGGGACCACCCCCCGAACCTATTTGAGAAAGGTAATAGGGGGACATCAGATGTTCATATTTAACAAGACGACCTTTCTCGCCTTTTTACGAAGGTCCTCAGCGTTCTTGTAATTGTCCTAGCTAAAACCAGGGTCGATTTTAGCTGTGAAGGAGACTTTCCCCCATCTCAGAGGGGCCCTTGGAACCGATGTTCCACAAGCCTCGTCTTAATCAAACTCCCATGCCCCAGAAATAAAGAAGTACCGAGGTTTTTAATTATGATTTGATGTTTGGGTAACCAAGAGCATCTTCTTCTCGAATTTCCTGACTAAGAAGTGATAGTAGCCGGGGTGATTTTTGGCAGACGAGGGAACATAACCACCAGTAAAAATTCTAACTGGAAGGTTTGAATGGTGAACAGCCTTCCAAAGGACGATTGCCAAAATCATAACCCTCTAAGAATTTGGGGACAATTGGGAAGGGGCAAGGTTTATATATGAGAGTATAGCGATGATGATTGGGTGGATAGGAAGACGAAAACCTAACTTAAACATCTGCTCGTAGACACAGATTTTTCCATCTCGGCCATCGAAGGCCCTTTCATCCTTCAGAGGTTTCCTAAGGATGATTGAGGAATCTACGGAATAGAGGTGCCTAACAGAAAGAATGTCATACTAGTTAATGGTACTCTCATACTCTGCACCTACAGAGGTATCAAGTTCTCTCCCTTCATCATCATCCCCATCCCCAGAAAATTCATCCTGGGCACTCGTAGGGGCACCACCAGGAAACCTCTTCGCAAACTCAACCCCGGTGGAAGTCGATAGAGGAATGGCATCAATAGGAGGGGTAATTATTACACTGGGCCCTAAGACTTCTATAGAGAGAGATCTACGTGAAGTACTAGCATCTCTATGGGATGAAGCACGACTTGAAACCTCGGCATCCTTCGAAACCTCAACTGGCCTAGGTGAATAATCCATAGCCTCTTGAAAGGAATCTATGGACTTGCCTACCTCAAACATTGACATTGGGTCTGAAGAAGCGTTATCCTCAGATATGGGTTCAGGAACCTCTGTAGGCTCAGCGGGTTATGCAGGCTCAGGGTATATGACCTTCAAGGGTGGAGGAAAGATTGGTCTGAGGGGAAAGGCCTCAGCCCTACGAGCCTCCTCCTGGGCTAACTCTATCTGTGTAATCGTTTCAAAGGTCATCTCATATAGAGACGGGAACTCTTCAATGATTTTGTACAAAGGTCTGAGCATTCAGAAGATGACACTATACTTGAGAGTTCGAACTAAAAGGGGCAAACAGGCAAATAACTTTTACAACTCTAACTAAAGATCAAACTGGGAATCCAAAGGGTTTTCACCAAGAACATGAAGAACACCCTAAGTTAGGTCACTGAAGAAGATGATCGGAAGATCACCGGAAAGCCTAAAATAGGGACGTTTGTGATAAAATAACCTCGGAACAGCCTAGAATAGCCCCCAAAACACCTAAACCCACCAATCCTGGCCTAATAACCACTAGACAGTGGTGGTTTTGCTTATCGAAAAACCAAAAAACCCAACAAAAAATGAACCAACGTGCAAATATACCCAGAAAGGGGAGAGCAGGGGTCAAAGGAGGTTACCTGAGCAACGAAGAGTGAAGAGAAAAGGCTTACAAGCCCAAGATGTGTAGGAAGCCAAAGAAGTGAACAAGCTTTATCTATTGAGGGTACATATTTGCATGTCTTCTTTTAATTCATTTTAATATGTACTAATAATATTTTTTTACAGCAAATGTATCCTTCAGGTATTAAGGCGAGGATGATGATGCTTGTTATGATGATGTCGTCTGGGCTCAGTGGCAGCGGAGGCGACGAGGGCTCCTCAGCCCCTAGGCTCCCCAAATATGGCAAATTGGGGATGGCCATCGAGAACAAGTCGGGGCTATTAGCGAGATCCCTCAAGCTGGTAAAGACGATCATCGGCCCAGGGTACATTAGTTGGAAGGAGGTGCCATATGAGCTCAAGTTAACTATTTGTGTGGCACTACAGGTAATGCATTTATATTTATATTTATATTTATATTCATATGAGTATTTGAATTTCGAATTCATTATCATTTTATATTTATATTTATATTTATTTGCGACTAACATTGTATTTGTTGGACAGGAACAATTCAGCATGGATCCAAAGCTACGCGATTACGTTTTGGAGAAGTGGAAGAAAAATATGCGGATCCGGTACTTTGGGAAGACACGAGAGTCCATTATCCAAAGGCGTGAATCCGTCCCGTCGAAGGAGCCGGTCTCATTGGTACAATGGCAAAAGTTCGTTGACAATGAGATCGGAGAGCAACAATTGGCATCTCGCCAATCAGGGAGGGAAAACCGGGCAAAAAAGACGGATGTGCACTACTCCGGCCGGACGTCTTACGCCGAGGTGGAGCATAGGATGATGGTAAGATTTAATTTTTCTGTAACTACAGAAATATATTATTCTGCATTATTTTACTTTGCGGGGCCGATACTAATTTTACTTTATTTTATTTCAGGGGACAGGGAGTGGCCCTGAGGCTAGGCCACATAGGCTCGATACTTATGCGGCTCTTCGGACGAAGAAGGGAAAAGACAAGGAGGTGTCCCCGAGCATCGCGGTCACGATTGTAAGTAATCCAACAGTTTACTTTTTGTTAATTACATTATAATTTTTTAATTTACTTATTTTACTAATCATATGCTTTTTGTTGTTTCAGGTAAAGCTTAAGGAAGTGCATGAGTCGCAGTCTGATGCCGACAAGGAATCTTTGTCCATATACGCACTCATCCAAGTGCTTGGCTATGATCGCAAGGGGAGCATAAGGGGGTGATCTCGCGGGTGGCCAAATCTAGGATCATCGGATTGGAGACGAGCGACACTGGGTTGGCTCGAACGGTGGACTCGCATGACGCGAAGTTGTCCCGTTTGGAGGCGACGGTCCAAGATATGTTCTCATTCATGAAGCGTTCGTTGGGCGGAAAAAAACGCAAGGGGAAAGGGAAGGAGAAGGTGGGGGGAGGAGGTGAGGGAGGACGAGCTGTAGGATGACGAGGATGTGGACCTCGTTGATTCATCGCCGACATGTGCGGACTTTGATGATCCACTTCCCTATTTGTCTCCCTTCGACCGACCGATGTCGACACTTGGTTGGCCGAGCGTGTTTATACTGGACATATTTGATAGCCAGCGAATAGGGCGGGGGTTGAGGGACCCGAATATCGTCCAAGGTGGACTAGTTCATGGACGTGATCTTCAAGATATCGAGTCCAAGGTGCTCGTCACGCATGTGATACCCGGAATGGAGAACTCACCGTTGTGGTTGCGCGAACAGTGCGGCACGATGTATATCAGTGGGTGTGTCAATTTGTATATCGTGTGGCCTACTCACCTCCTCGGATTTAACCTTACCCAAGACATGTAGAGACATTATTTGAATTGAATTGTATTATTTTTAAGTTGGTACATTTGAAATGTTTTTAAGTTGGTAGATTTGAATTATATTTGGATTATATCGTGATGCATATTGTTTTTATTTTGAATGAAAATTTTCATTATCTCTAGTTTATTTGGATACATGATGTTTGAATAGGTACAAATATACTGTTGGGCAGTGGCAGTGGCCATACTGCCAAACATATTTTTTTTCAATTCTCCCCAGAATTGTCACGGTTAATGACCATGACAAGTCCTTGATAAATAAAGTTGTTACGGACTTGTCACGGTCATTGACCGTGATAATTTTTTAAACATTTTCACGGGTTTGTCACGGTTATAAACCGTGACAAAAATTATCACGGTCAGGGACCGTGACACGATCGTGACAATTATAACGAGCTTGTCACGGTCCATGACCGTGACAAAAAAAGTGTCTCGCCCAGAATTGTCACGGTCATTGACCTTAACAAGTTGAACTTGTCAAGGTCAATTACCGTGACAATTCAACAGATTTGGTGCAGTGAATAGCAAGCTTAATTTACCAAATAATTTCAAGCTATGAAATTCTAATCATGAAGTATAAAAGTCATAAATAAAATTCTTTGTACAATAACTAAGCATGTAGGTTTGCATTTAAGCACATGGGATAAAATATTACCGAACAAACATAGAAGACCAATATTGCACAAGGCTAAAATCCAAAGCTATGAACAAAACAAAGAATATATCCTAAAGAACAAAAAAGAGTAAACCAAACTCTAAGGCACCTAAAAAAATCCTAACTCTACTTCGTAGAGCATGAAGAGTTCGCTTTAGCATGATCTCTTAAGGCTTCCAACTCCACTTTATCATGATGTATTTCCTAATCCAATTAGATTAATCTTCAAAGTATTGGATTTTAGAACCACCTTGGGAGGATCAATCACTTTTCCATTTACACTTACCTTTACCTTTACCTTTACCTTGGAAGCCTTTCTAGGGGCTTCACCTTTTTCTTCCCCTTCCTATCGATATTTCTGCCAATCCTAAACTCACCTAAACGTAATAAGGGTTGAAGAAAATCATAAAACTCTGTAAGGTGTCCTAACTTATGGAAATGAGTACATTTATATATTTTTGGTTCAATTAGGTCAATAGGGAATTTGAGTTGTTTCTTCTTAAGTCTAAAGTAAAACTCTTTCAGGTGTCCCTCTTTATTGCAATGGTGTCCCTCTTTATTGAAATGGGAGCACATGAACTCCACCTTCCTTTGGTTTTTAACAGATATATCACTAGTATAAGACTCATAAATGGTAGATGGAAAAATAGATTGTGATTCAACATTGGCTTGGCTATACGTAGAGCTTTCACCATTAATTAAACATAAATTAAATTCATCATTGGATGGTGGCCAGATTCCAAATATTATCCTATCCAACTTTTGAGACTTATCTTCCAAATCTATCTTTAGAGTGGACGTGGATAGTATTTCAATATTAAGTGAAGATATTTTGTTCTCTAAGGCTATCCTTGATCTTTGAGTCTCATATAAGGACTTACTAAGGAACTTTACCTCAAGTTAAGAAAGTCGTTGATATTCTGTCTAAATGTGGTTAACTAAACACCGCGTGTTGAGAACAAAAAAGATCACACTACTCTCACTCACTATAGACCTTTAATTTTCAAAAATGGCTAGCATGGTTGAGAGTTTTATGCTTTGCCTTTTGAGGTTTATGTATTCCTCATATATCTTAACATACTTGGCTTCAATATAATTTTATTCTTCCTTAATATATCTAAAAGTGGCATTAGAAATAATAATTTCTTCTCTAATTGGTTAAGGGACATAAAAATCCTCCAAACCAACTATCCTATTAACTTTCTTTCTTTCTTTCCATAAAAGAGACATGTATAATTCATTGAGAGTCATCATCTGAGTCTAAGTCATCAACGCTAAAAGTGGCACAATAAGCTTTCTTGCCACCGCATTGACTTAAAAATGAGGGATATTGCTTTCAAATATATCCAATACCACCATAAGTAAAACAAGTAATGGGTTTTGGAGATTCAACCTTATTATCTTCATTTTCTTGACCAATATCAAATCTAGGCAAATTATTCTTGGGAACGCCTTTAGATTGATATTTCTTTTGCCAATATTTGACAATCTTTTTAGTGAGAAAGGACATATCCTCATCACTAATTTCAAGGGAACTAAAGCTAAGAGATGCCTTTTTAGCCTTAAAATCTATATGTTTCTCTTTGGGAGGCATTTCTTGGTGATATATTATTGACAGAAGAAATCAATTGATAAAAATTATAGTTAAGATTGATAATCTAATGAGAAGAGTTGATTTGGTGGTGAATAAACATGATACAAGAATAATTACTTTTCCTAGACATGGAAACATATTTCATAGGAATAGGTTCCTTTGAGGAGATAAGGTTGGATTCCTATGGGTGGTAGACCTAGGAATGCTCCTACACAAAAAGTTAAAATAAGGGTTCATCGATAGAATGTTGAGAGGAAGAAGGATGTAGTATTCGTACCTTCAAAGGATCAGGTTGATAAAACACCATCATCTACCTAGCTAGCTACATGAATCATTTCTAACATTCTATTCTCTCTTTAGAGATTACCTTAGATGCATTTTCACATATACTTTGTGATTTCATTGTGAATCTAAGGGTTCAAACGACTTTTGTTTTCTTATTTAAAGATCTAGAGTTTCAAAGCTCATTGTTTATATATTTTGGATTTTGGTGATTTAACTTTACGTAATCATTATAACTTACTTATTTAACTTTATCTTCGTTCTATTTAGGTGTCTTAGGGTATCTTGGCAATATTGTTACCATTTTAAAAACCTTTTGATTCGTTCTTAGAGCTTTTGGAACTCAAGTGCATATTTTCCAATTTTCGATCCTTGATTTCATCTTTTTGGCACTTGTTTGAGTATTTTAGTGATTATTTGTTGTTGTTTGAGTTGTTGAATAACTATTTGGATGTTATTTCTTATTTTCCTTGAGTTCCCATTATTAAACTCGAGAAGTTAGAGACCAAGAGACTCCCGAGCGGTCCGAGTAACACATCTAGGTCTCGTAATGAGCCTAGTTACCCCACTAGCACTTCTAACAATTGTACGCGTCATAATTCTAAGAATTTTACTAATCTGATCAAAGAATCATCCGTTGATCCATCTTCTGTGAGTATTACCCTTAATGGTATGCCACTAAAGTTAGGTTTTGCTATTCGTCACATACGTACTGAGAAACATGTGGACCTGACATATCTTGATCAAACTCGTGGGGTATATATTGTGTAGTGTGCATTTAATGATTTTTGACTTCTCACTTCCTCTCACTACATCCCATATTAAATGAATCTTTGGTTCGCAAGTTCTAGGCAAATGATCACAACCTATAATAAAAAAAATTTATTCCTAATCGTTTATAGAAGTATGTTGATAAAGACACCTATGTTTTTACTAGTACCACACTTTCTTATAAATGATTTCACCCGCTATTTAAAAAAAATACTATGGTGTCAATGATAAAAGAAACTTTCATGCCTAACAACACTCTTAATTTACTGTGGGACCCATGTGCCTATTGGAACAATTAAATTAGGGACATAGGCACCATAATTATATAAATGTACTAAAAACAATTAATACTAAATTGATCACAATGTTGTTAGTGTGTAAGAAAAAACAGACACTAAGAGTGAGTGCACTAGAATTTGAGATGGAGCAAAAGTACCCAAATTAAAATATATCATCGTAATAGAGGAAATATTTTCCTTTTAGGTATTAATGTGTCAACATAGGTGTATGTGAAAATTGTTTACCAATCGCATTAAACCAAATTTTCTCTTCAATATTATATAAACAATTTAAATGTTGTATATAGTAAAACAATCACACAATACTAAGTCATATGAGTAAAACTCCACAACGGGAAGAAACCTTGAGTCGAATGAAATGACAAATAGAAACTTACGAACAACATCTTGAAATCACAAAATACACTACTAACGCTACAATTCTTTTACACAATATCTTTCATCGAAGGCACTATTAGTTGGAAAAATCTTCACATTGCTAGAAGATATGGTCATAACCATTTTCGTCTAATCTTTCCATAAAAACAAAATCTCTTTTTGAAGTTGAAGATGAACTCCCAAAGAATTCGTCAAATTTTTGAATACCACTTTGTAGGATATGAGTCTCAATAAATGTTTTGAAAGTTTTGAGAAAATTTTCTTTTGTTCAATCCTCATAGTGTATTTTTTTTAGATTTCCTAGTGTCTCTAAAGACTAATTATGTAAATATTTTTGGTGAAGAAAAAAGGTAGAAGTGCTTTAAGCTTCAATATAACTTATTTATTAAAGATTACAAAAATTCAAAGAGGGAAGTGAAGAAGGAAAATAAATTTATTTTTCTCTACTGAGTTTAAAATTCTAAAAAAAACCTCCATTTATAAATAATCTTGACTAATGTTTTTAATTTAAAAAATTCTAATAATTAATCCATTTAAATTTTTCACAAAGCTACTTTGACAGTGATGAAAAATAATCTTTATACATTTGTTTTCTCCTCTTTGGAAGGGAAGACAAAACATGAGTGATGAGTAGTCCATGCCACCAAAATCATAATACTCGAGTGACAAAAGAGATGTGGTTGTAACTTGTTCTTTCACGTATTCCTATTGAAAGTCCAAAGATATTTTTTAAGATTTACTTTTCTAGAAAAGAACTAATGTCCATCAAAGAAACTTCGCAGATGTGAAGTTTTCTTTATTGTAACGAAGGTCCAGTGAGGGGAGATGATGGATAGTAATTTGATGTCTTTGAGACATCAAACTATTTGATGTCTTGGATTCTGATTGGTCAATGCCGCTGGCGCGGATCCATTTCCATAAATGATGTGAGTCCCCACCAACACTATTGATCAATCAGAATCCAAGACTTCAAATAGTTTGATGTCTCAAAGACATCAAACTTTTTTCCAGAGATGATGATGGAACAACGTGCATTCTGAGAATTCTTTTTTTGAAAGGTTCATAGCGAGCGAACAAAACCATTGCTCAAGCAAATCTTTGCTTCACACACATGATCAATCCATAAATTGTCAATATTTTTTATTGTCGACTGTTGATGTAAAAAACTAGATTACTCTAATTATTTAATCACATATAAATAATAAGACAAAAGATTTTAAAGTGGTTCAGCCTTATATGAATGGCCTACATCCACTGTTATGTTATTGCTGAGTGTTTGGGAATTCTCGATTACAAGTGCTATCAAGAAATTCCGGTCCCTTTTGCATGAGGGTGATACAAGGTATTTATAGCCCTTAGGCTGTACATGAAAGGGTATTACATTAAATGATACACATATGAAAGGGTAATTCATTTAATGTTCTTTAAACGTGCGCGTCAGGATGATAAGCATTCAATGAATAGTTGCACTGTTGATTATCTGGCAATTAATGCTGTGGTCGAGGTGCAGCTCGAACCGCCTTAGTTGCTCATCGTCCAAGAGTTCCTCGGAGCATTGGAGTTCCTCGGAAGGTAAGAGTATCTCGGAGGGTTGGTGTTCCTCGGAGTATACTTGTTACTCGGAGTGAGTATGTTGGTCGGGGAAACAATCTTCCTCGTTGCTATTGTGCCACGTAGAATGACACGTGTCTTCTTATTATTCGTCCACATCAGCATACTAATTTTGGTATCAACAGAAGCCCCCAATGTTTCATATTTCGAACTTTGAGGATTATGGAACATTCTTTCTCGGTGTATGGCAATATTAAATGGCCTTCCTGGGTTTTAGGAGTCTTTTCTTCATATTTGAATTTCCTTGCAAATTCACAGAATCCGCCTTTTTGCCTTTTCATAAGCGCTTTGATCTTCGTGCATTTTTTTGTCCTTTTAGCCGCCGGTAGCGCAATAGTTTCTTTTATGTAATCATTTCTTTCGCTGGTTCCCAAGGCAAAGTATTTAAACTTTAGAGGCAATCCCATCGTCTTCTACCTTTTCAATTTCTGCTTTCGAGTTTTCTAAAGCTTTTCTCTCTCTTGTGCGTTCATTTCCTCCTTCGTTTGTCAACAGATCTCCTTTTTCCCTGTAAGCTCTTCTTCCTTCTTCTTTTATTCATCATGGTTTACATTATCGAATCTCTTGGGAAGTTCCGCTCTGACTTCTCTATTCCTTCTTGGGTAACTTTGGAGGTTCTTTCTGAGCCTTCAAGTTATTTTGATTTGGCTGAGGGACACTGGTTCCCTAGCCTATTTATTGCTGAATGTGGATTTTCTTTTCCACCAAATCCGTTATGTTTAGAGTTCTGTCAGTACTTCGACGTTGTCCCTGCAAAAATAGCCCCCAACACATGGAGAATAGTTAATGGGGGTACATAGGTTAAATCAAATTCATGGAACTCGTATAGGAATTCCTGAGATTATGTACTTCTACAGATGGGCTATTTTAGACAACGTTTTTTATTTAAAAACTAGGTTTTTGAATAGGGCCTTAGTAGTCAACCTCCCTAATGCCAACAGGGATTATTTTGAACACGGGGTAGTTATAAAAAATTGGCAACATGCCCCTTTGGTTGGAGATGCAGTATATGAGGGTCCCAGATGCCCCCCATATGGCAATGGGATAGGTCGTTTTCATCTTATTTTGTTTTTGAAATTATGATTTCATGGTATTTGATAAAATGTATGACTGATATTTCAATATGTTTTTGTTTGCAGTTGACAGCAAGAGAAAAACTCCCAAAGAATCAGAAGTTAATATAAGGCAATTGAAACATATCTGGAGTTTGCATCAGAGAATTGCAGACGAGCACATCAGGTCTGCTTCATACTTGTTGCAGTATAGGAGCTATACGTCGTCCTTTACTGCTCGTCATGTGGTTAGCATCAGTGATCCAGTGTAAATTCCTGAAGATTCTGATCCGGAATCTCATATTCCTTTGAGCCAAAAAATGGGCAAGAGAAGAGTTCCCGCTCTCTTCGAGGAAACTTCCTCTGCTGGGAAGAAAAATAAGGTTGATGTCCAAAAAGGGACAAAGAATAAAGATGTCACCTCTCTTGTTGCTTCTTAAAAGGCTGTCGAGAAGCCCCCAGTGGCTCCTGTGCAGAAGGATGCACCTGTTGAAGTAACCACTATCTCACCAACCAAAAGTTCTTCTTTGGTTGAGGTTGTTGAAAAGGCACCGAGGAGACTGAGGAAATCCTCCTCGATCAGTATTTCTGGAGCCATTCCCCAGCTCCCAGCTGGTGGAGATGGTGTTCCAATCAGTGTTCCTCCGAGCTCTACGATGAGCTTGGCAAAATTTTCACCCATTCCCGATGTGCAAGGTACTGAAGAAGACCTTACTCGGGATATGGTTACTTCTCTGGCTGCTCGTCATCTTGCTTCAGTAAGTATCTCTACTCTGAGTTTTTCATATTTTCTTTTGTTATTTCCCATATTTGTTTCTGATATCATTTCACTTTTCTGATTACAGTTGACGAGTTGTTTCAATATAATCCTTAAAAAGGATGAAGCGATCAAAGCTTCTTGCTCCTCGTCCACTGTGGAAGGAGCACTGGAGAAAGCTATTAAATCTGTGAGTGAATCTCGTCAGAAGTATGACGAGGATAAAATTGAATGGGAGAAGAAGTTGGCTGCGTCTGATGCAGAGAAAGTACAACTGGGTAATAAGGTGAAGGACTTGGAGAGAGAAAATAAAGACTATGCGGAGAAACTTTCAGGCTTTGGGGAGCTGGAGAATAAACTGAAGTCAGCTGAGGAAAAGTTGACACTTCTGCGCGAAGCAAATCGTCAGAAGGAGGAGTTGGAGGCCAAGCTGAAAGCCTCCGAGGACCTTCTATCCGAGAAGCTCTCCTCAGAGAAGATGAAGAGAAAAACGGCTGTGAAGAAATCCTTTCGGACTGGTTGGGATAAAGGATGGGATAGGGGGTAGCTGCAATGATGACCCAGGTGAATTATGGAAGTTTGAAATTCTTCCATGATGGTTGGGTTGCTGCCTTGCAGGAATTGAAGGTTAGCGAGGACTCTGAGCTATTTCAACAACATCTCCCTGGTCCTCCTCCAGTTATTGAAGACGAAGATGAAGACGAGGCTGCATCTGAAGAATCTTCAATGACAGGGGGTGATCAAGTCCTAGTTCCACCAGCCACCGAGGAGATTTCTTCATTACCTACTCCTCCAGAACAAGTCCCAGCTTCTACCAATCAGATCAATGTTCCCACCGAGCAACCAAGCTCCTCGTCCCAGCCTCCCGAGAAAGTCTTGGGAGACAAGGAAAAGGTGTGAAGTTGTTCGGTACTATCTTTCTATTTTTCTTCTTACTTGTACTTCTGTATTCCAAATGATGTAATCTTGTTGATGATGTAATAAAATCACATCTTTTTGTTCCTCTACATTATTGATACTCTGTCTGTTTTTATTTATTAACTCTTGCCTTCTCCTCTTTATTAGTTTATGGCTAGAATGGAACTGATATCTGCCCATGATACAAAGCTGATGCAACAATGCATAAATATTATAAAGCTGGTCATACAGACATGAGTGTATCAGAGATTGCCGACATCCTTGGCCATGATGCCTCAGAGCAAGCAGTTGAGGCTTACCGGTACCTGAAGGATTTACTTGATCGATCTGTGGCCAATAATGTGGCATACTACGAATTGATCGAGGAACTTCATTGTACTTTAGAAGATCTTCAGAATCAACATAATGAATCAACTGCCTTGTTGCACAAGGAGTATGAAAATAGATATCAACAGCTTTCTTCTGAAACAGACCATAAAAAGATCATTGTTGGATACGATGTCAGGGAGAGAACCCTAAAAGGTGAAGTTGAGGCCTGCAGACAGATCGCCGAGCTGCTGGAACAAGAGAACAACAATTTGTAGAAAAAGTTGGCACAATATGAGTCTGCAGCTTCATCCTCTATTGCCTTGGTACCGGTCACCGATGAAGGATTCTCATTCTTAGAGGTTGAAAACGCCAAATTAAGGCAAGAATTGGATACTTTAAGAAAGTTTGGTGTTTCTGCTACTGCTCGGGGACGAGGAAGAGGTTCTCGTGGGCGAGGAAGAGCTGCCCAGGATGTTAATGAGGAACGAAGCACTTCAGTTGTTCGGGGAGGATCAAGAACTCCTCGTAGTATTGAAGAAGCTCGTACTCTGTCAACATTGGAAACTCAAGCGTACCAGTTGAACGCAAAAGATCGGGCTTTGTCTGAGATGTCCAAGAAAATCCTGACTTTGGAAGATCAACTTACTGCAACGAAGTCAGCTTTACATACCAAGGACCTTTTCACCAAAAACCTTCATGAACAATTGGATAGATTAACCTTCCAATTCCATAAACAGCCCAGGGAATTTTGGAATGCAGGCTATAATGAGGCCCTTTATCATTTGGATGCTCGCATTGAAAATGCCAATAATGAAGGTTATAAACAAGGCTGGCTGAATGCTTTATGTGTATTAAAGCTCGAGCAGGGACATTTTTTATGGTACTACTACGAGCCTGGAGTGCTTGACTTGCCTGTGCCACCTTTCAAGTTAGACATGGAATGGATACCAGCTCGCGCCATTCCTCGGAGCTTGATTGCGAATTATCTTGGTGACTATAACCTTCATTCTCAAATTGACGTATCTCGTCCCGAACATCTCTTGGATACTCCTTCAGTAATGAATGTCAGAATGTTGAAGGACTTGAATTTTATCAATTCTCCTCAGACATTAAATGATCCTCCTGCTGGCGAGGAACCTGTATCGAAGGCTGAAGGGAAAAACCCAATAGAATAGGATTTTCAATGTAATAGTTAGCACATATATATAACTTGTAATTTATTTTAATGAAATACTTTCATTTTCTGTTTGCAAATCTGTATTGCTATTCTTTTGTACTTGTCTAACACTTTTACATTTGTGCATATGTATCTGTTAAAAAAGATAACAATATTGTGTTGTTCATCAACCAACTTAGTAATAAAAATTGCAAGTATCAATGTTGTTCAATCACTAATAAAGTAATGAGTATAAAATGTTTAAAATGTTTCCAACCAACCAAGGTTGTTAAATTGTGTTTGTCGACCAACTACAGTTGATGGGTTTTTGTCCCCGACCAACCATACTTGGTAAATTTTTTCATAAAATGTGTCCGACCAACCAAGATCGATAATTTATCCTCGTCGACCAACTACAATTAGTTGGGTGTTGATCACCGACCAACTATACTTGGTTCAGTTTGGAATTTTTTGTATTTTCTGGAATGATTTTACCTTCCGACCAATATAAGTTGGCATATTTTGTTTCTTAACCAGCCAAAATTGGCATTTTTAAGAATGTTGTTCTTTCCCTTTTACTAACCGGAGTAGGTCATGGATTTGAACTATCGGGTTCTTTCGAACTATCTTATCCACAAGCTTTTTTACCAACCGAAGTTGATCACGCAAGTGTACGCCTCCTAACCAAAGGAGTATAATTTGTTCTCGCTATTTTACCAACCGAAGTTGAGCACGCTCGAACTATTAGGTTCTTTCGAACTATCTTGTCCACAAGCTCTTTTACCAACCGGAGTTGATCACGCAAGTGTACGCCTCCTAACCAAAGGAGTATAATTTGTTCTCGCTATTTTACAAACCGAAGTTGATCACGCTCGAACTATCAGGTTCTTTCGAACTATCTACTAGTTATTTTACCAACCGGAGTTGGTCACGCTAGCGTATGTCTCCTAACCAAAGGAGTATAGTTTGTTCTCGTCCTTTTACCAACCGGAGTTGGTCGTGGGTCTGAACTATCATCTTCTTTTTGCTGTTGAACAGCGTAGTGTACAACACTAGTATTCCCCGAAAAACTTTCAAACAAAGGAGAGAAAAATTGTGAAACATCATCATTTTATTCATGTTGATGGAACTGCTGTACATTTTACATTACTGATAATACTTGCGAAGGTGTTAAGCATTCCAAGCATTCTTGAATTCCTCTCCTTCTAGAGTTGCTATTCGGTAAGTTCCTGGTCGAACAACTTCTGTAACTCGGTAAGGTCCATGCCAGTTTGCTTCCAATTTATTATGCTTCTGAATGACCTTCTTTAGCACATAATCTCCTTCTTCTAAATCGCATTTCTTCACCCTCTTGTTGTAGAACAGAGCTGTTCGTTGTTGATAAGCAGCATTCCTAATGGCTGCCTCTTCTCTAACCTCCTCGAGCATATCCAAATCCATTCTTCTCATCAAGTCACTGACTGGGGAATTGAAATTCAGCACTCTGTGTGTTGGTAGACCCAACTCGGCAGGTATTACAGCCTTACTTCCAAATGCCAGCATATATGGTGATTCTCCAGTTGCTGCTCGGGGAGTTGTTCGGTAAGCCCATAATACTGATTGTAGCTCATTAATCCAGTTAGCTTTAGCCTCACTTAACCTCTTCTTCAAACCATTTAATAATGTTCTATTCGTCACTTCAGTCTGTCCATTGCTTTGAGGATGGCCTGGTGCTGAATGAACCTTCAAAATGTTCGACTGATGACAATAGGCAGCAAATTCCTCGTTATCAAATTGTGTTCCATAGTCTATGATGAAGGCATGAGGGAGACCATATCGACAGATTATATTCTTCCAAACGAACTGGTATACCTTCTCGTATGTCATATCAATAAGTGGCGCAGCTTCTACCCACTTAGTAAAATAGTCTACTACGACGACGAGGTACTTGAATCTTCCTCGGGTGGTCGGCAATGGTCCAACCAAATCAATGCCCCACATGGCAAATGGCCAAGGGGAAGTTATGGGTGTCAACAATGCTTGTGGAGTTCGTCGGATGGAGGAAAAACGTTGGCACTTGTCACATTTCTTAGCATAGGCTATACAATCAACCCTTATCGTCGGCCAGTAGTATCCTTGAGTCATCACCCTTTGCAAAAGTGTCCGACCTGCTACATGAGCTCCACAGGACCCCTCATGGATTTCTTCAATTAATTCTTTCACCTCGGAAGGATGTACACATCTTTGCAATCCTGCCATAATTCCTCGTCTATACAAAATACCATTAGTTAGTACATACCGAGCAGCTTTATACTTCAATTTCTTGGCAGCGAGCTTATCTTCTGGTAATTCTCCTTCTTCAATATATGCCCTGATGGGATCCATCCAAGATGGTCCTAGATCAAGGGTGATAATGTTCATCGTCAGGTTTTCATCTATGCTCCGACTTTCTAGTACTTCAATTGGTATTGTTCTTCGCAGCTCGGTACGAGTAGCTGATGCTAGTCGGGCCAGTGCGTCTGCTCGTGCATTCTCTATTCTTGGTATTCTGATTAACTGAATCGCATCAAATTCTGCCAATAACTCCATTACCTTGGCATGATACTTGACCATTAATTCTCCTTTAACTGCATATGCTCCCATCATTTGATTCACAATCAATTGAGAATCACTGAATACCATCACTTGTTTCACTTCCATAATCTTTGCTAAATTAAGACCTGCTATCATGGCCTCATACTCAGCCTCATTATTGGAGGCTTTGAATTGGAATCGTAAGGCATATTCCATGTCAATCTCGTCTGGGGTGTTCAAAACAATTCCTGCCCCACAACCTGCTGTGCAAGATGAGCCATCTACATATAATCTCCATATGGGTAACCCGTCTTCAAATTCCTTATCTGATAGAGTTCCTCGGTGAAATATTTGTTGCTTCCTTTCATCCTCCCCTGGCACTTTTCGCTCCTCGTCGACCATCTCTTCTCGCTCTTTTACCAACCGGAGCTGGTCTGAGTTCGAAGTTGATGATCCTTCTACATCCACAAGTTCTTTTACCAACCGGGGTTGGTCTGAGCTTGTGTTTGTTGATCCTGTAACATCCACAGGTTGATCAGCGAGTAATTTTTGCTCCTCGGGGATATCAGGATAAGTAAATTCTGCTATAAAATCTGCTACAGCCTGCCCTTTTAGTGATGATCTAGGTTCATACACAATATCATATTCACCGAGCTCTATTGCCCAATACATTAGTCTCCCTGATTTCTCTGGTTTATGAAGGGCTTGTCGTAACGGCATGTCGGTATACACGACGATGGTATGGCCCTGGAAATATGGCCTCATTCTTCTACTCGCTTCAATTAATGCCAACGCCAATTTTTCCAACTTCGGGTACCTGATCTCTGCACCTCGGAAAGCCTTACTTGTGTAATAAATTGGCTTCTGGACTCCATTCTCCAATCTGATCAGTGCTGAGCTGACTGCATTCTTTGATACTGCCAGATATAAGTACAACTTTTCGCCCATCACTGGTCTGGACAGCAATGGAGGTGTTCCCAGATATTTCTTCAAGTCTTGGAAGGCTTTTTCACATTCATCATTCCACTCGAAAGTTTTTCGGAGTGTTTTGAAGAATGGAAGGCACCTATCAGTTGCTCGAGATACAAATCTATTGAGCGCTGCAACTCCTCCTGTAAGACTCTGTATCTCTTTCTTCGTCGTTGGAGATCGCAACCCTAAAAGAGCTTTGATCTTTTCTGGATTTGCTTCAATGCCTCGCTGGTTGACGATGTATCCGAGGAACATCCCTTCTCGTACTCCAAATGTACACTTCGTCGGGTTGAGCTTCATTTGGTATTTATCCAGTTGATCAAAGGTCTGAGCTAAGTCAACTAGATGATCAGCAGCTTTCTTGCTCTTTGTCAGCATATCATCGACATAGACTTCCATGTTGCAACTGATTTGTTCGGTGAAAACCTTGTTCATCAGCCGCTGGTATGTCGCTCCTGCATTTTTCAAACCAAAAGGCATAACATTATAGCAATAAGTTCCCCTAGGGGTAATAAAAGAAGTACTTTCCCTGTCTTCAGGTTTCATTTTGATCTGGTTGTAGCCGGAGTAAGCATCCATGAAGCTGAGCAGCTTGTGTCCCGAGGTAGCATCCACTAATTGATCAATTCTGGGCAATGGAAAATGATCCTTTGGGCATGCCTTGTTAAGATCGGTGAAATCAACACACATTCTCCATTTATTGTTTTTCTTTTTTACCATCACCACGTTTGCCAACCAGTCTGGATACTTCACGTCTTCAATGAATTGGGCTTTCTGGAGCTTCTCGACCTCCTCTTGTATAGCCTGATTCTTCTCGGGGCTAAATACCCTTCTTCTCTGCTTTACAGGCTTGATCTCCTTATTCACATTGAGCTCATGACATAAGAAGTTCGGATCTATTCCTGGCATGTCTTCATGACTCCACGCAAAAGTTTTCTTCCTGTTTCTCAAGAAAGTTATCAACTCCTGTTTTATTGAAGCATCCAACGTTGAACCTATCTGGGTTACTCATTCAGGGTGCTCATCGTCCAGAATAACATTCTCTGTAGATTCCACCACCTGTCCTTTTACAAGTTGGGATTCATCTCGTGGATCCAGTGTTTCAATTTCTGTACCTTCATCCACCTGGTAGGTAGTAGTCTTTTTTCTTGAATCTTCAAGCTCCTCTTGCTCGGCAGATGAATAATAGCATTCCCGAGCTACTTTTTGATCACCTTTCACAACTCCTACTCCAAAATTTGTTGGGAATTTTAAGCATTGATGTACTGTAGATGGAACTGCTTCGAATTTCTTCAACCCAACTCTTCCCATGATGATGTTGTAGGCTGACTGCACATTCTTATCCATTACAAAGAAGCGTATTCTCTATGTTCGACAAGCAGGCCAAGTTCCAATGAATATGTCCAACTTGATCGTCCCAAGTGGAAAAACTTTCTCGCCAGTAAAACCCAAAAGAGGTCTGTGATAAGGTTCCAATTGAGATAATTTTAAATTCAAGCTGTCAAAGCATGAATAGTACATGATGTCTGCTGAACTACCATTGTCTACCAGCACCCTTGAAATCACTACTTCTTGCATCCTCATTTTGATCACCAAAGGGTCGTCGTGAGGGTAAAGAACACATGCCAGGTCATTTTTTGAAAAGCCAATGACCAGCTTCTCTTTGTTTACCTTCCTCGGACGATCCTCCTCGGCTAAATTTATTCGCTGAATGTACGAGCAAGCTTGTGCCTCTCCGAGGTAAGCTTTTCTTTCTGCAGTAAGGTATCCTCCTCCTGCATCTCCTCCTGTAATAACATTACAATCAAATGCCCCAAAACGTATGGAAAATACCTCTCGTTCTGGTTGCCTTGGTTTCTTGGGAAGATCGGGGTCATCCTCGGCATCATCTTCATGTTCTCTCTTCTTTTTCTCCTCTGCTCGACGAGGAGATCTAGATCTCTCTCTAGTTCGATTATTATTTCTTCTTTCACCTCCCCGATCAACATACTTTGCTAGCTTTCCTCTTCGAATGAGTGTTTCAATCTCGTTCTGAAGAGCTATGCAATTTTTAGTCATATGGCCATGGTCCTTGTGGAACTCGCAATATTTATCCCTATTCCTTGCATCAGGGTCTGACCTCAGTTTCTTCGGCCACTTTACCTCCTCGTTATTCTTGATTTCTTCCAAGATATGATTAATACACATTTTCAAGGGAGTATAATTATCGTATTTCTTTAAGACTTCCCATGACAACTTATTATTTCTGGAACGCTTGTCACCGCCATTGCCCTTATGCTCTTTATTCTTAGACTTGTCGACTTCCACCTTGGTGTCTTTATCCATATTCTTTTTTGCAGCCATAGCCTCCTCGGCATTCATGATTTTGGCCGCTTTTGCCATCAACTCTGACATAGTTTTAGGTGGATCTTTCGCCAAAGTGTAATACAACTTATTAGGCAACAAACCACTCATCAAGGCGGTGATTGCTGTCTTTTCCTCATAATCTATGACTTCCAGTTTCTCGTTATTGAAACGAGTTATGTAATTTCTAGTGCTTTCACCAGATTTTTGTCTAACACTTAACAAGTGTGCTACTCTTTTTACTGGCTTTGCTCCAAAACAGAAATTGCCGATGAACAACTCGGCTAATTGAAAGAAAGTTGAAATCTTACCCCGAGGAAGATTGTTGTACCATATCTGGGCAGATCCGGTAAGAGTTCCCAAGAATGCCCTACATCTCATCTCGTTGGGGACAGCATAGATGTCGACAGCAGCTTGATATTGCTCTATGTGAAGAACATGATCTGTCTTTCCATCGTATTTGGGGGTCACCACAGGGGCTTTAAATTTTGACGGTGTTTGAAAATTTACAATGGCTTGGACAAAAGGTGTCCCTTGAACAAAAGTTCGTTGTAGGGGATTCTTCGCCTTAGCCATTTCTCCCAATCTATCTTCCAACCGCTGAAGAGATCCTTTCCACGCTTCATTTCCTTCCTCGGGCCTATTGGTTCGAGCAATTGATCATTCTGAAGTAGCTTCTTGAGATCTATCTTGACGAGCAGCTGGTCGTGACTGTGCTGATCCTTCTCTTAGATCTGATGGTTGTCGAAAACTCCTCGACATGGTCTTAGGTGGACTCCTATTCCTCCTAGGGCCTAATCGGCTGAAAGGTGAGGCCCTACTTAACCTTTCCAATGCGCTGGCCCTTTCTGGGGAAATGATGACACGTTGTTCAGTATCTGTAACCCGTATTGACGAAGTTTGCCCAGGTTGATAAGAGAAATCATCAGATTCCTCATTACGATATGATCCAGTACGTCTGGATCGTGAAGAAAGTAAATAGGTTTGCCTCTGACCACTTCGATGCCCTGACTGTGCAGGTACGCCGCCATGAAGAGTTTGTATGAGTTGTCGCATCGTATCTTGCATGGCGGTTTGTCCTTGAGCCAGATTTGTCATAATTCCGGCCAGATCTGGAGGTGCAGAGGAATTTGGAGGATTTCCAACATTTCCAGCGTTTCGATTGCTAGATTCTGGGTTATCCGCCATTGATGATGAATGATTTTTGGTGAAAAACGATAATAACAAATCGTTCCCACAGACGGCGCCAATCTGTTGATGTAAAAAACTAGATTACTCTAATTATTTAATCACAGATAAATAATAAGACAAAAGATTTTAAAGTGGTTCAGCCTTATATGAATGGCCTACATCCAATGTTATGTTATTGCTGAGTGTTTGGGAATTCTTGATTACAAGTGCTATCAAGAAATTCCGGTCCCTTTTGCATGAGGGTGATACAAGGTATTTATAGCCCTTAGGCTGTACATGAAAGGGTGTTACATTAAATGATACACATATGAAAGGGTAATTCATTTAATGTTCTTCAAACGTGCGCGTCAGGATGATAAGCATTCAATGAATAGTTGCACTGTTGATTATCTGGCAATTAATGCTGTGGTCGAGGTTCAGCTCGAACCGCCTTAGTTGCTCGTCGTCCAAGAGTTCCTCGGAGCATTGGAGTTTCTCGGAAGGTAAGAGTATCTCGGAGGGTTGGTGTTCCTCGGAGTATACTTGTTACTCGGAGTGAGTATGTTGGTCGGGGAAACAATCTTCCTCGTTGCTATTGTGCCACGTAGATTGACACGTGTCTTCTTATTATTCGTCCACATCAGCATACTAATTTTGGTATCAACATCGACCAAAACATATTTATGTTTGAACCTTAATAAAAAAACATATTATATATGTCCAATGTTTCTAAATAATAGATTTGTGTATGAAAAATATATCATGGATAATTATATAATCAATACACAATGTAACATAAAAATACACTCACGCAATTTTTTTTTTATTTTGAAAAATATATAACAAAAAATATAATTTGGATATGGATTAGATTTAAAGTCTTATAAGTCCATTCCTCTTAATTTAAAGTGTCATTAGGGGAATGTGAACTTCAAAGATGTCGAGGTGTTGTTGATGAAGATATATTAAGAATGACGTAAATTGAAACTTGGTCAAAATGACCTTAAGCACAAAAGACAAAAAGTATATTTTAAAGCCAGAATAAGACAATATAAATGAAATTAGGAACGTGAGTATACATATACACTTACACACATCGCCATCAAAATTTACATAATATTATCAATTTATATTAATGAAACAAAATTATTTGTTTCTTCTTACATTTATTCTCACAACACAAATTATTCTCAACAACTCTCACCGAATAATGAAGTTGTGGTAAAATTTTCTCATAACATGACTTCTTTATTAATCAATTTATTCGAATGCTATAATATTTGCTAATAGATGTCAGGAGATAGGCGTGGGATGATGAGGACCTCAAGTGGAGTGACTTTGAAGTTAGATAAGTCGTGACTCTCAGTCATATCAATGGATTCATCTCGTATTGTCCTCACCTCAAATCCCTGTATGAACCTAGACAATATCAGTGGTTGCATCTCCATAGCTAATGAAATTCCGGGACAAATTCTTCTCCCACTACCGAATGGAAAGAGCTCAAAATTCTTTCCCCTAACATCGACATCTTTGTGGGATGTCAAGAATCTCTCGGGTAGAAACTCATTTGGATTGGGCCATGAATTTGGATCACGTTGAATCTTCGACAAGTTCGTCAAAAAGCGGGTACCCTTTGGAATATTATATCCACCCACCACACAATCTTCTATAGATTCATGAGGTACTGATAATGGCAAAGGTGGATACAAGCGAAGCGTTTCTTTGATGATTGCTTCGATGTATACCAATTTCTTTAGGTCCAATATTGTTACTTGTCGTCCTCTGCCAACATGAAGATCTATCTCATCTTGTGCTTTTTTCAATTTGTGGGGGTTATTTAGAAGTAACGATAGAGCCCATATCAGAGTCACTGAAGAAGTGTCAGTACCCCCTAAAATAATTCCCTGCCAAGGAAAAGATATGTTGGTTTCTAGCTATAACATCAAATCATATTCAATGAGTAATGGGATATGTATCAAAGAATATCCCGAAAAGTACATCCATTTCCTATATTAACACATTTTTTTGTAAAAAAAATAAATAATTTTTGACACAATGAGATATAACAATTCCTATGGGATGCAATAACATTTAACTATGGGTAATTGTTAAATATTTCCATTAAAATGAGGGGGGAAATTCAGAATTTATTCAAAACTTTGAAAAACTATTCAAAGTGCTAAACTTAAGGTCTCTTTCTTTTTATAATTGACCTTAAATCACATATAAGGTAATGCAATACCTTGTATGTTTCTGTGCGTTTATTTAAATTGAGTAGTCAATTATTTATTTGTCTGCCGTGACATGTGATATGTCACTTTGTATATTTTATATATTGTTATGTGATTCATATATGTGTTACGTGAATTCTTGTTGTTGAAAATCGACATAACACACTATAATACATTAATTAAATATTTTAAGTGATATAATATTATGGGTGACTATGGAATGGTCATAGATTAAGTGTCAGGAGTTTCCTCATTTGGATTATTCCCCTAGTATTATGTCCCATCGATGGTGAAGTAGTTTCTTATAATGTCAAGCCACACGTGAATAATTAATAATTAAGGAGTGACTTAATTGACTCATAGTGACATATAAATTAACTTAATGAGATAATTAATTTATTATAAAATGCCTAGTTTTGTGTTGACTTTCGGGACGCTTAAAAAGTCTATTTTGTACTTAAAATGATGAGATTTAAGTATATTGGGTTAATATATGGTTCGAGCCATATCTTAGACCATTTGGAACATGTTTGGGGTTTATTGGGTTAAGCCTAATATTGGGTCTATGCTTAATTTTGTGATAAGAATCTTTATTAGCTTAATTTAGAAAAACCTATAACTTACACAAGACATTAGAGATCACCCTGGAGTCTAAGGAGATGAGGCACACTAAGGATTGTAGAGAATCGGAGGTTTTGAGACTTTGATTAACCCATCGTTCTAATGCAAGTGTACATAGATTTAGAATCCAATTGAATTTGTGTTATGATAGCAGTAGTCATTTAAATCTGGATTAACCCACATGTAATATGATTTTAATCATTTAAAACCTAACTTTTGTAATTAGAGTTAATTATATGTTTAAGCTTTAATCATATTGATGAACTTGAGTAGTTTGTTAATGATTCCTTTAAATTAAATTATGCATTTGTATAGTCTGATTATAATCATGTTAATTATGAATCATAGTTATGATAACCTATAAAATCCCTCTTGTTTATGTTGATATTGAATTGAATCTGAGACTAATTTGATCAATTATGAACTTAGGGTTTAGAGGCTTATAATCTAAAATTTAATCACGAATCCTTATTATAATCACATAATAAATGTTATAGGTTAGTAATGTTGATAAACATTTTATACTTTAAGGAAGTAAATTTGACTATTTAGAGGACTAAACCTTTTTTTTTGTTAATGGTCGTTTTTATGACTGGGGAAGAAGGCGAGTGGATCTTGTTCGAATAATATTGAGGTTTCATTCGAACTTGATAGTGGGTTCGGTCAAACGATCTTGGTTTTCATTCGAATGAGGAGGATTTTTTATTCCAATGAGATTGACTTTAGTTCAAATGACATAGGGGTTTTCGTTCGAACGAGAAAGGGGTTTGATTTGAACAACTTTTTTACCATATTGGAAATTTACTCTTAATTAATTAGAATTAGTTAATTCGAGACTTAAGATACTTCTGGTAATCCGTGAGTAATTGGATTTATGTGTATTGACTTTATGTGTAAGCATACCAGGGGGGGAGGGGCTCGTGGGGGACGTACTAGGATGGATTTTGATGGGTCGTATATGACGTTCACCGCGTTGGTACCCCGATGATATCGATGCGCTTACCTTGGTCCTATTACTCAAATCTTAATGTTGATGTACCCGTGTCCTGAGTGTGGGTAAACGGGGGTGTTCTTCATAAAGGTTTGGGTATCAAGTCTATACGACATAAGGAAGGTGTAGTGATGTTTCTTTATTTTTTCTGAGGTTATAGGGTCGGGACAACCTATAATTATACCTAATATGCACGGGTGATATCCGAAGCCAAAAGGGTTAGGCCTTCATGCTTTTATGTGCGGGCTTATATATAACGCATATACTTGCGAATGAGTGGGAATACTCACTTTGATATTGTTGAGATTATATATATATATATATGGTAAAAAAGTTGTGTGCCTATATGCGGACCGGACATTTGTCACCTAGCGGTAAGCCCAGAAAGAGAGTGTGTCTATAATTTAGGCGATAATTTCTAGGGGCACCGTTAGGTGACACATGTCCGGTCCGCATTCTTAAAATACGGACTAGTCCGCACAGGAGCATTATTATATATATATATATGTGTGTGTGTGTGTGTGTGTGTGTGTGTTTGGGGGGGGGGGTAATAATTTATGGAACCCTGTAATTATAAATAGATAAGAAAGATTTATAATCGTGTATTATTGGGTTCACTTGAGCTTGAGATTTGACTTGCATGCTATATTTAAGTTGTTTTGATTTGGTTAACTTAAAAACAACTAAAAATGAGTGGAATGTGTATTATTATTGTGAAAAAAATGAAAAAATAACCATAAAAATTAGGATGAATTTCAATTTTAAACCTAGTGTTTGAAAAGTTACAATTTTAATATTGAATTAAAAAAATTATGGCAATTAAATACACCATCGAAGTGTTGTTAAAATACTCAACGAAAGTCCACATGTTGAATCGTGTTGGCATCCTAGGGGTTGTTACTTAAACAAAATGAGTGTTGTGGTGATAAAAAAAATCTTTTAATAAAAAAATAATTTCATAAGATATCAATTGTAAATTAAGCTTTTTTTCATTCCATAACCTCCTGCCACCACCATTATCCATCACTCCCACACTACCTCTACTAAACCACCTGGCGCCAGTCTAAAACCATCACCAAACATACTAGTTCTTCAACCACCCATGAGCCATTACGACGACTAACCCAAACATTCTAGCATTCAACCCAAATAAGTCGCCCACCTACCCAGATCCTATTTCAAACCTCATCTTCACAGTTCACCCAAATCTCAGCTACTATCGTTCCAGATTCGAATCACCATCGTCATCAAGTTAAATATATGTATGAGAGAGAGAAATGGAGAGAGGGCGACTTGTTTGGGATGGGGTTCGGCGCGGTTGCTTGGTGGAATTGACGAAACTTATTTATCATTAGGAGAAAAGAAAGATTAAAGAGAATTATCATTTTAAAAAATACATATTTTGGGTGTATTGGACTTTTTACTTGGACCATTTAAAATCGTGTTGGGTTCTTTGCATAGGTTGAAATATTTTAATTATATACTTTTAATTTATTTGGTTTAAATACCAACACATAGGATGCCAACATGGTTCAAGACGCGGGCTTCCGTTAAGTATTTTAAGTGCATTTTGACGGTAGATTTAATTACAATAATTTTTAAAATTCAAGTCGAACATCATAACTTTTAAAACACTAGGTTTAAAATTAAAATTAAAATTCATTCTAAATTTCAAAGTTAATTTTTTTTTTCTATTACTATTGTGGTCCAAGTTTAGTTGCATACTTACTCATCTAAACTTACTAGGTTTAATCATATTAATCATATTTGTGGTATCTATTTTTTCAGGTCCTTGGCAGCAACAACCGTCACAACCCTAATTTCTTACATTCTTACTCAATTCCAGCTTCCAAATCTACGATGTAGGTGTTGATCATGCATTCTCATATCTATTTATTGCATTTCGATTTTAGTAGCTAGTGTCGAATATTTGTATCGAGATTATTTATGTGAAGTCTGCAATTTATATTCAAGTTCGAATATTATTACCGAGACAATTATTATTCTTGTGATGGATTTTTAATTATTATAATTTGATATTGGAATCAAAGTTATGTTTATTTCACTTATGTTATTATTGTTACCACATTACTATTTTTTTTATTTCAGGGATGTTTTGATTGATAATTTTTTTTAGACTTTTGTAATATTTATATTTACAACTGATCAATCTAATTATGAATCTTACGGGGTCTCACAAATAACATCTATTAATGTGAAGAATTATAATATTAACTTACAAAATAATTTTGGTGCTTTATCTTTTAATTTTTCTTAATTTATTTTTCAAATTTTCAATTTTTGTATTTTGTATAAAGTCATTTTTCACGCGGGTGAAGGTAAAATTAATCTTACGTATTATCAAAAGATGTATCAGACTCGTTATAACGAGTGAGAGATGTCGAGTCAAAAAATTAATGTTATTAATATATGAAAGTAAATAAAATACTTGGAATAAAAATCCAAATTAGACATTCAAATGCATGCACGGATAACTTTACACCCTATGAAGAAGAATATTTTATTATTTCAAAAATAAATATTTTGTTCCCTCATTGCAATGAAATGAAACCAATTTGTTGACACCAATTGCATGAGAATAGAACCACGGATATATAATATTGATTTGGGAGGGTTGCATTTTAATTATGATGACAAATGATACCACTGATGTTTATTGTAATGAAATGTGTCTTCCACCGAGAGAGAAAGGAGAAGAGAGAGTGATCATGGTTTTCGAAATTCGCTTTGCTACCCTATTTTATTTCAAAACCTGATCGCCAAACCTTCACCTATCGCTCTCGGTTACTCCCCGTGAGCTCTACATCTTGGCAAACTCTCTCTTAACTAAACAAACCCGAAATCACTGTTCTTTCACTTCATTTATGTATATATAATCTCACTCGCTTATTTATTGTGATGAGTTGACCACATCTCATCACAATAAACCTGATGACTCAGCTTCATCTACCAGAGCTCATCGCCAGTGAAGAAGCCTAAGCCGATTCTGAGATAAGTCCAAAAATAAGGTTAGTGACGACGATCGGCTTCGGTATCCCATTACAATATTCATGATTCTGAGGTGAAACTTTGATTCCTCTTACTTTCCTTTCTAATGGGAGTTTCTATTTTGTGTGGGGGGAATAATTAGCTCGCTACAGATGATTTATCCATCTATCATTATTCATTAAAATAATTGTTTAGGTAGAATACCAACAACAAATTATTACATTGTCATCATAGATCATCTATCATTATTCATTAAAATAATTGTTTAGGTAGAATACCAACAACAAATTATTACATTGTCATCATAGAAACCTTGCCACTTGTTGAGAAAAGAAAGTTATAGGAAGAGAGAATGTGGTAGGAATAAAATAGAAACTTATTGTAAGGGAGAGGTAATTTGCGATTATGAATACTTCTCACAAAATCGACATATTTAGTGTGATACATTTACGTGTTATATTTATATTGGCTCATGTCCAAACCCAACATCAATAAAGCCCATACACATGTCAATGATATTGTTATACATCAGTACATCGCATAAAATATGTCGATTTTATATGAGGACTTAGAACTATCTTACACTTTAGTATAAGGGGTTTATAAATTTAGGACCTATTGTAATATATATTCTGGAAGTAGGATAACAAACTTTTTATTTATAATTTTAGTCTACATTTTTTAATAAAGCTGCTAGAGCAGATCCATATCCATAAAACGTCAACCAATCATAGCTAGGGATGTCAACGGGGCGGGTTTGGCAAAATCCTAACCCGCCCCATTTAATAAACGGGGCAGGCAGGGCGGGTTCGTTTTTATTTAAATTAACTCCTAACCCGACCCAATTAATAAATGGGGTGGATCGGGGCTCCTACGGGTTGGGCTAATTTTAAAAATAGTAAAATTAAAATTATTACATTATAGTCTTAGAGGCGTATAATGATTCATATTTCAATATGTGAGACAATCTCCCAAATGTCAATCTATATTTTCACATAGATCTTTTACAAAATTAACATACAAATAAAGGATTTTTTTAGTGTTTATGTGTGTATATATGTGTGTGTGTGCGCGTATGGTTTAATTGTAATTAACATACATATAAAGGGTAATTATGTAGGCATAAGTTAAACGGGTCATGGCGGGTCGGGTTGGTTTTATTTAACTTGACTCCTAATCTACTTCATTTAATAAATGGATTTTTTAAAAAACTCATACCCGCTCCTAATTCATTAATCGGGTTTTAAAACCCGCCCCATTAGGGGCGAGGCGGGGCGGGACTCCTACGGATCGGGTTAAATTGTTATCCCTAATCATAGCATGTCATGTCAGTCGATAATTTAAAAATAAGAACTAAAAATAAAAACGAAATATTTATTATCATATATCCATAATTAATATTATTTTAAGTTCTAAAAATACATAATCTTTAAATATAAAGCATTGGAGGTAGATAAAGTAACGCCATTCATGAAATAAGGCCGTTGATTTCTCACCAAAGCCACCAAAAGTTTTTTTTTTTATTATTATTTTCTCATGAGAAGATTTTGTTTTCAAGAATTTATGCACGGCCAGTGTTAATATTTGATGAAAAATTCAGGTATTACTTTGTCTGTATATATAGCGGAGGCAGACACGTTCCCAGCCAATTGTTATTATTTTGTTGATTTGTCCCGGTGAGATATTTTTTATCTCAGAGGAAAAATAAAACGGTGATTACACTCTCTCATATTAGGTTGCTAGTTTGGTTCAAAGTGAGAAAATTGTAACACTTATTTACTGCCAAATTGACCCTAAAAAATATTAGTAGAGCAAAGACTAGAAAACATAAAAATAAAAGATTAGTAGGTACCAGTGATGTAGATTTGATAATTGTATCCGCATCATAACCACCAAGTTCCTCAGAAGAAGCACTCTCGATACTTGAAAGCATCACATCTATGAAGTCCTTGTCTTCATCTCTCTTCACTTTTCCTAAGCTTCTCTTTTTTTTGTGCTCTGCTAACCATCCTCCTAATATATCATCAATCTCTATCGCGATTTCCTTCATGACCTTCTCTTTGCCCCCCAAATCCAAAAACCTCAAAAACGGTATAACATCCGCCACCGTACCCGATGAAAAAGTCTCAATAAACATCCTTATCGCATTTCGAGCCCTCTCTCCCTCATCACCCGAAACTCTCTTCCCGGCTAGCACCCTACCCACTATGTTCAAAATCAGACTATTAATCCATGTCGTCAAATCCACCCTCACCATATTACTTTCACCCTTTTTGTTTTTCACCCAAAACTCATACATCTCTCTCATGGATGTTTCAACTTCGGATACTCGGATGTGGGCAAGAGCTTCAACTCGTTTGGTGGAAAGAAGCTCACGAGTCACCACCTTTTTCACATAGACCCAGTATGGACCGTACTTGGTAAGCACAAAGAGAGAGTGATTATAGCACATGACCTCAGTTGCTATGGATTTTGGACGGCTTGCAAAAGCCTTGTCGTTGGTGGTGAAGCACTCTTTTGCTATCTTCATATCACTCACCACCAAAACTGGGTTTGAACCCATTCTAATTGTGAAGATTGGACCATATTTGTCAGCTAACGCCCCTAAGGATCTGTGAGGAACTTCACTGCCCAACAGAAGAGGAAGGTGACCTATTATAGGCCATGCACCCGCTGGTTCCGGTGGTGCTCTCTTTTTTTTACTGGAATTTTTTGATAACAAGTAAACAAAGAGTACGAAAGTAGCTGTTATGAATGTGATAATGATATTCATGTGGCAGCTTCTTCGATATATGGTTTTTAAGTGTGATGACTGATGGAATTGCGTGCTCTATATATAAGCTAATCAATAAATATCTGGGTCCGATAGACAGTCACAGTCAAAGTAGAAAAAAAGTAAAAGTAGAAGAAAAGTCGAGTCTATGGCATTGGTTTTAAACTTTTAAAATATTATTGCAGTTGAATGTTCCACTTACGGTCACTTCCGAATTTGAAAATTCAAAATGAATACTAGTATTTAATATTTATTGTGCACGTTCTTAAAATAAACTAGGATTTTCCAAGAAAACCCCGAATACAAACAAGGACTAAAGTCCTAAATGATGTACTTTAGTTGGCTGCTTTTGAAATATGGGTTGTCTTTTGACTTCTTGCACCATATGGATTTACTTAACAAAAGGGTGACATAGCATTAAAGCTAGGATCTTATTGAAAAAATCACAACTTCATAATATGATATTTCAATCAACCTTTATCGTTTTTAAAAGATAGATATAACACCAACAAGAACTTTAACAAAATCTAATTGTCAGTTTGATATTTTTTTTCAATTCTAAATTCTAAATCTTACAGTCAATTCAAATCAATTGTTGCAATGGAAAAATGACAATTTTTAAGGGTTCACTGAATCAATAGCAAATGTTATTGTGAAATTTTGTTCGTTTATTATGTCTAAAAAGGATAAGTAAACATCTAATTTTGGACGTTAGAAAAAGAAACAGTGGACTTTTAATTTATAACGGGGGTAGTTTAGAGTTACAATGAATTAAAACTAATTTATAAAAATAGCTTACCAAAAGAATGGTCGAGCAAATGATTGATGAAAAGAATATTTACTATTACGTTTTTGATCCAGTATTTTATTGAGCCCACAAACCCCACGAGGGGGCACACCAAAGACAGACAATTCAAGAAGAAGAATAGAATAGCTTTGCAATTTTTTTTTACAAACGGTATTCCATCCCGGGTCAGCTTGCGCACACTTCAGACTATTCACTTTATCCCGAATAAGGCTTGTGAAACAGAGATTCTTTTTGTTGTCTGTGGCCCTAAATTTACGTGGCAGGGGGATCGAACTCATGACCTTGGAGGGTGCAAGCCCCATAGTCATGAGTGAGCAACCACTCTTATGATATATATATATATAGTTTTTACAGTATAGATGGGGATTTTTAAGGTTTTTGGGCCTTGAAAAATGTTTTTAATATTTCCTTTTTTATTATTATGTCAGTGCACATATTGTCACTTTCTAAGAAAGGGATAAAGATGGTGGTTCTACGGACTATTGATCTTTTTTTTGTACATCTATTGTTGAATTATTTGTACAATAATATAATAATATAAATGAAAAAATATGAGTGATTTATTGTGATACATCATGCTATAAAAAAGCAAGGGCATTACTTGTTTTATAGTAAACTGAAGTTAGTGTTTTAAATTAATTTTGAAAAATGGGAGAAAGCAAAAGCCATAGGGTCATCCATATTATTGTCGAATTTGACCTGCCAATATTTGAGATCGAAAGGACACGTACATAAAACAAATAGCGATTTATGTTGAGTTAAAATTTATTGACCTGGTTTAAATGAGTTTGTGACTAATGTCGTCAAAGTTGCCGCCAAAAATTTCTTATTTAAAGTTAAAGCAACTTGTTCAAGATTGGAACCTTCAACCAACCCAAAAAGGTACATAAAAAATTTTGAGGTAATCCTAAAAAGTTGTATTGGTATATTATAAGGGTAGAGTGCTCTAAATCTCAAAATGAATTTTCCAAGTCAAAAAAGATAAAATATTTACACACGAACAAAAAGCTTAGAAAATAATTTTTGAACACAAAGGTGAGTAAATAAATCTCTAAAGTTTTCTAAAAGGAGAAAACTCAAAAGTAATGTCTTGAGTAACTCAAAGAATAGGATTGAAAAATATGCCCTCAAATATTTTTAATCATTTAAAATATTTTTCAAAGCTCTCACTCTTGGTTTGGAAGAGTGTTGAACACATAACTATATAGCCTTTGATTTAAAACTGTTTGGAAGGCTCATAGGTTAGTTATCACACTCCTATGATATCAAGTAGTCACTTCCAAACTAAAGTCAGCCGAAAATGTTTACTTTGTACACTAACCAATAAGATCTTAAGGAAAGATCTTATAAAAAAGGTGATTTCGGCGCTGTCAGACTCGATCGCTGATGGCATCGCTTGTAATACCCCGTTTTATTAAACACTTAGGTTGATCAAGTCTAAATATAAAATCATACGGGATAATAAAAATTAAAAAAAATGTCATTCTCAGCATGAAGATGTCAAATAAAAAATGGACAAAAATTTGGAACCCATGAGAAGATCCTCAAGTATAACACATAATGTCCAATATCCAAATCTATAAACAATGTTGTCTCAACAGTAAAACATAAATACAATCCCAAAAGAGTCTATAAATATTACAAGCCATCTATGTCTAAGCATACAACTAAAGTTCTCAATATAAGCTAGATTAAAAGACATATGATAACATGAGGAGATAGAGATCTACAATGTCTTTAGAGCCAAAACCCTAATAGATGTATATCACACACTGATGGTATCGAAAGGCAATCTAGGTGTGAGGTCCAGCCTTAACACCTGATTTCCACAAAAACGGGGTTAAAACCCTAGCAAGTAACTTAGTTACGTAACTCAAAGCAGTTATATGCATAGATAATAAGGTCACAGTTTAATAATTTAATGAGCGATCCAACCCATAAACGTAGTCTCACAATATATTAGAATTATCTCATTTCATGTCGTTAATTAATCATTCTCATTAACTAATCAATCAGTAACCGACATTCTCAATAGTTCATTAACATGTAACCGACATGCTCAATAGTTCAATAACACGTAATCGACATGCACCCCTTCATCTCGACCATCTCATAAACATGCGGTAAGCCAAATTCAAATAATCACATTTACTAATCTCGATCACTTTCATTAATCAATTATGCTCATTAATTCAATACCATGTAACCGACATGCGCCCCTTTATCTCTGCCATTTCATAAACATGCGATACACCAGATTTAAACAATTACATTTCAAGCCCTGATGCCACCTGGTATTCGCATGACTAGGAATTAACATAACAGAATAAACTATAAACATCACGTTTTACGCCCTAACGTCACCTGGTATTTGCATGACTAGGAATTAACATATAAAAATATTGAGGTTTCCCTCCACGGTATTCATCATTTCATTTCCACTTAACATATTCAAATAATATTGACATTTTGACACGTAATTATTCACTCCGAGAAAGCTATTCACACCTTAATTATCCCAGTTACCCCAAACTCCGTTATGCTATTTAGGATTCATTATATAAATATTAAATGATTTTATAAAGAGCTAAAGGGATAAACATCATGCAACTCATTCTTCGTAACGCAAAGCGTAAAATTGAAAGTTTATAATAGGGGTTTTTACCAATTAGTCCCGTTTACTAAATATGTAATTCAATAGGTCCTAACATCTTTTTTTTGCTCCATCAGGTCCCATGAAATAAGATTTTTATTCCAATAGGTCCTATTTATAAACATACAGTGAATATTCACTGTATGTACAAATAGGACCTATTGAGGAAAAAATGTTGTGATAGGACCTATTAGGAAATATCCCCTTCAAACAGGACTTTATAGGAAGATCCCCTTTATAATATTTATTTACGTTTTAAGCCGTCAAAATAACCCGTCTCTAAACTCCGTACGTGGGACGTCTCAGCGAAGTGAAATCCAAACAAGGAACCCTCCCGATACACAAACGTTTGAATATAGTAGTTGTTAAGACATTTTATTTAAGGTTTATTATGCTAGAGGAACGCATTTAAGTCGTCACGACAACTCATCTCTAAACTCCGTTTGTGGGACGTCTCACCGAAGTGAAATCCAAACAAGGAACCCTCCCTATACACTAAAATTTAGATAGATTAGTTGCTAAGACCAATTATTTAAGGTTTATTATGCAAGAGTAGGGAAAGAATTTAAATGTCTACGTGTGAAATCTCTGAATTAATCCACAGTACTATTAAATAACCAAACTAATCACAATAATTTCCCGTAACCCTTCTAACGTCTATATAACAGAACGCACATCAACAATAGCATGGTTTCAAATATCGGTTGATATCCCGTTCTTATATAAAAGGGACACGTAATTATTTTGTGTAGTTATGTTACATTACAAGGAGTCCATTAATGCATATCAATTGTCCAAAGTCATTGGCAATATTATCATATTAGTTATTATAACATGAATAAGAGTCTCGTAACGAATCTCATCAATTTGGAACATATATATCAAAAGTAGTAATCCTAAGCATAACGCACAACCCTACTGAGCAATTGAACTTTCAGAACATTTTAATTCTAAATAAATTTTGCATCATCTATTCTCGTATCTCAGATTACCAATTTCTACAAACGGGGTCAAAGACCAAAATTATCATATTCATGGATTGGGGTTACTAATTTATTTTCACTAACTAATAGGCTCGACTTGAATTTTTAAGTATATACAACTATTTACATTCACCTAATAAAACATAAGTTAGGATCGCAAACTATTCTAAGGGTCACTAATAAATTTTATTACAAAAATTTAGTTTAGGTGAATTTAGCGAATACACACATAAAAGGAGGGGAGTAGAAAGATATTTACCCAAAAAAATGTATCCTGGTATTAGTCCCAAATTGGTGAAGAAGTTTGCTTGAGAGTCCCCTCGTAAAAAGCCTCGGAATCCTCTTTCAAGTAGTGTATAAATAAAATCGGGACTTAGTTTGAAAATATGAACAAAGTCGGGGTTGAGGGAAGAAATAATAACATCCCAGTAAAAGAAATGATTAATAAAAGTTAAAATAAAAGAAAGTCCCTCACCCAAATTACGACAACTTCAAATGCCGAAAAATAGAACACTCACAAAACTCTCTTTTCTTCCCTCGATATGAGCACCTGATAATGACAAAAAAGGAAAACACCCCTTGTTCTCTCCTTGATTTCAGGGATGGCCTATCATTGATTAACTAGTTTCCTTCATTAAAATAGGACTACAATCAGTCTCATTCGTTCGATCCTAGCGTCCAACAATTTTATTCATGAGAAAGAATCAAAGATCCTTGCAGCTCCCTTAATATATTCCACTACTCGGCTTCTCTCTCTCTCTCTCTCATAATGAACGCCATTTTCTTCAAATTTTCATGTCAACAAAGACCCCTTACATATATAGCACAAGCAGGGTTCTTCAAATTTTCATGTCAGCTCCCCTAAGCCTTCAAACACAAGCAGTAAACTTACTAGCTTACAAATACCGAAGTCATATTTACGGCCGCCCATTTTTTTTCTTCTCTTCACCAAATTCAGCACCACCTAATACCCTAAAAGACAACCCTACTAACCTATTTAAATACCTGCCCTAATTGAGTGCTATATAAGGACTAGCGGAATGCCCGTGCCTAAAGACACGGTAAAAATTTTCAAAGTACGTAATTGCAGAACGACAAAAAATTTCAAAGTATGTAATTGCAAAACGACAAAAGTTTAATTCCCAAAAGACAAAGTGTACGCTATTTTTAAATGGTCATAATAGGACTATCACGTTAGCGATTGAGTACATATATGCCTATGTGACAAATATTACATATGATACAAACCCAAAATTATATGCAAAACCTGTATCAACATTATTAAATTAACATTAAATAATTTCCCCACCCAAAAAATGTTACGAAACATTATGCCACATTATATTTAAAGCCTAATTTACTTATCTCGTATTATCTAACTATAGTAATTCTAGTATTACCATAAAAAATTACCATTCTTCTTGCTACACTTGGATTATGTGATCACACAATATATCTCACCACATATAAAACATATTGTGCTTCAACTATAAATTATGCATGAACTATAAATCATTTAGTACATAACATATCATAATTTGGAACTTTGGTTGTCCAAGTTGTCAAGAGTTATCATTTTGAATCTAATATAGAATATTTAACTAATCACATCGACTATGGGAATCAAACCAATCCAACAAAATCTAAATCACAAAGTTGAATATAAAAGTTTCACATACACATGGATCTTAATAAATTCGATATACACAGATTGAATTCAATATAAATTCAATTTAAATACCTGTCATATTTTGTTTTGTCACACGAAGATCCTCCACATTAAAAACCTACAAAATCATCTTCCGAAACCATACAAAAAGAATATGTCCAACCAGAACCAAATATGTATTTTAATCAACTTTAAGGCCCCAAATTCGGGTCCAACTTAAGAAATCCCAACTCTTCCACTGTAAACTGCAGTCTTCTTGGTTGCTTGGCTTCAAGAAATCAATACTGTGATCAACTTCCAAGGCACCTCTTCTGACACTGCTTTGAAAAATCTGAAGGATTTTCAAGTTGAGTATTATCACCACACTTAAAGATTCCCGATTGACTAATATCAGGGGATTGGGATCAATAACCCTCAGAAGCTGATCCATGTCAAACATTTCATCCCACCAGAAGCTTGGTAATATTCCTCCCTTAACTTAATCCCAAAATCCTCTTGGATACTCAAATCACACATTTGCTTATTAGAATCATACACTAGCAAAGTCATTGGACTATCAAATCTTGATGCACCTTCCTCATTTTCATGTTTATCACCTATCTTTAAGTTTGAACACCCTGATGCATATACATTTGAGTGGGTAGAAGTTGTAGTTGAATCTGAACCAGGCATGGTCAGTGCGGATAAAGATTCTTTCGAAGAGCTAGAATCGTATATGTTGATGCGAGTGTAAGGTCCATACATTGCCATTGCATCTTCATCGTAAGCCAATACAGCTTCAAGGGCAGTACCGGATGTACCTAGCCAGAGCCTACTACACTTGTTTGGCTCTCGAATTTCCGCAACCATTTACTCGAAGTCCTCTGCCTTACACCTCTATAATTACAATGTGAGTTCTCGGTCCCACCTTTACCCTTAATGCACCCTTTCTTTGATCCAAGGGCATGAATTTTATGTGCCGATTTCAATTCTTTGTCTAATAACTTCATTTTGTCGTTGTTCTCTTTCCACTTGGCAATTATCTTCACAACATTTTTAGATATATTCTATTTTCTACGTAATTCTCCATTCTTTGAGGAATCCATGGAGATGGGATCTGAGTTAGAAGTTTGATTACCCATGGAGCTATTTCTATCAGTGATCTGCGACGAAGTTTTTATAGTATCGAAAAATCCTTTATTAGTTAAATTTATGTTTGTATTTTTCGGGTAGGCGTTCTTGGGTCTTCATTTTTTTTGTGTTCCAGTGAAACTGAGGGAGGTACTGGTTGTATGTCAAATCCCTGCCGTATAATAATAATAACTCATATATTAGTCATTAATTAATTCAACTTTAATCTTGTACAAAAGAACTCAAATTCCCAAATAACATCCATACCTCGAATTCTCTTCTTTCAACTCGGTGCTTTTCCTTGTAATTGATTTAATCTTATAGTCACATTATAAGATTCCTTCAACCCCTCGAGAGAAAGGATAAGAAGCTTTGTATCATTCTTATAAGATAGTGGAGGGAACGGAATAGGGGAAAATTTTCTTGATTCTAAGTTTCTAACTAATGAACAGTAGTGGAGTAAATAGCAACTGCTTCTTCTGTTGTGGCATAAGGCTCGTCTTTAAAATAATTGTGTTGTCGTTCCTGTAAGACGGGAGGTGAAAAAATTATAAGGAAAAGAAACAACAATTCAGTAGAAAAATATCATTATCGAACTGCCAATAAGATTATTAAGAAACATCACCATCTAAGGATCCGAAAACTTAATGAATACACATAATACTGTTACGATATGCACATGTTACACCTTTAGCCAAAGCTGGGTCAATCTACCAAGATTCTTCCAGCACACTGTCTTGTCAACCATAGCACCACTTCTAATTCGTTCACCAAACACAGATGTATTTTTTTTACATCCAAAAATAACTAAAATATATGTCAACCTAGCATTTACAAAAAACATATTGTGTAAGAACAAAAATATAGTATAACATGAATTTAATAAAAACTGACCAATACCTCGACATCTAGAATCTTTGCTCAGAGAGAGAGGCCATCATTAGTTCTAACTCCTAATCCTGTGATGTGGTTCTCTCAATGGACAGAAGCTGAAGAATTTTGTTAAGAACACGCAAGAGATATTTGCAGGAAGTTTGTTCATTCTCTCCAATTCTTCATGAATTGCAACAACCTTCTCCTTCTCTTCACACCCCATTTGCTTCAATTCATCTTTAGCTTCAGTGTTAGATACATTTGTTTGGGCTTATTAAAGCCCTTAAAATGGTCAGAATGATCCCTTTTTGCAATCTACTCACCTAACAAGTCGTCGTAGTTTTCTCAGACAAACATTTGTACATATATAGAGAGATATAGGTTTATATGATAAATAACTGAGGCAAACAATTTATTCAATGGTGGATCCGGAGGTATAAAGCCTCTAGAATAACATGACTAATGTGGTGAAGATATATTACAACAACACATATATCAATGCATATGCAAATATGCACGATCGTAATCACTGTTTCATAATTTACTTTTATATTGAGAAAAAGAGATCTAATACAATTTTCAAAGAATTTTACCCAAACTAGAAATTTACAACTTGTTCTCCTACACACCTTTAATGTAAGTATCACTTTGATCCACTTAACCCTACCTTCTAAGTATCTCAAAACAATATTGTATGGGAAAATGAAAAAATTAACATAAAAATTGAGTATGAAAAAACTTTAGTAAAAGTTGAATCAGTGTGTAATCACAACGCTTGTTATGCACATTCTTTTAAATAAGCATCCTCTTTAAAAAACAAATCTATAACCATAAAAAACATATCTAAACCCATAGTCCAGTGAATGGTAAACAATAAACATAAAGATCTGTACACATATTTGCTTAACATATATATCTGGATTTTCAAATTCTTGGGATACTTAATGATGGATAAGTGGAAATAGAAAAAAAGTCATTTCAACCAATAAATTGTTGATGCAAGCAAAAGTATTGATGAGGAAAATGGGTTGTCTGCAGATAAACACTAACAAAAGAAAATATACTGTGTAACTAAACCACCATCATCCATAAAGTATACAAATTTATATAACCTGAAAGTCTATTAGTGCAGGTTAGTCTATTAGTGAAATATTTAAAAGGGAAATATTCTCAATATTCAAGTGTCCTATGTAAATCTCAGCAACCCCTTATAAAAAATAAATCAAGAAACTGTATCCTAAAAAAATAAATTCTTGGGAGATGGATTAAACCCATACCTTCAGCACTTTGACGACCTGGACTGATTTGGTGCTACCAATTTTCCCTATTCCTGGAAAAGATTCAAAAAATTAAGATAGTTAGACCAAGTAGTACAAAACAAAAGTAGTTCAAACAAATTATATTAACACCAAATAGTCTTAAAATGTTGACATACACTGACATAAGATGATCATGGAGCTTAGAAGTTTTGGAGTTCACAGTTGTTTAACTACTTTATAAACATACAGTCAAAATCATAACACTGAAGATAATAGAAAAAATATAATTTTGGGTTGGGATAAACAACTATTATAGTTATGAAAATGATCTAAGTCTATAATGAAAATGATCGAAGTCTACTTGTAAATCAAAGCACAAAAATGAAAGTTCCTAAAACCTAACAGAAGAAAAAGAACACTTAATACAACACATTTCTATGGTGACATAATACAATACCGCAATCTGAAGTCTGTGTAAGATTACAACTCTTTACTATATGTATCCAGTAGAATCAAAATTTACCTATTATACATCATAGTAGAGTACAGAAAAGTTAAGATAAGTTGGTCATGTGAAGAAAAAAAGAGATAAAAATATATACCTGATTGGTTAGTAAGACTTGAAATGCAAATGGCAAGACACTAAATCCATTCTCCAAAGTTCCCTCAATATTACATCACTTTATGACTATAATATGATAACATTACCAAATTCATTAAACACAAATCAACCTCTAAATTATAAAAAGAGTGTCAATATAAATTATACAATCAATAAAACAACTCAAACACTAAGTGTTATAAATTACCACTGCATTTAGAGTCAATCCAATTTAAATTAATCCACTACATTTAGAGTCAATTCAACACAAAAACTGATCACGCTCATAATAGCGATTTCTGTCCCTGTCACAAGAATCACTTCTTCTACGTCGACCCTTGTGTTCTTTATCCTTTGCTTACTTGTACTCTGCCAAAAAATATCGGACCATTGCATGACCAATATGCTGCTTTCCACTGACGTGAGACTGAGTTCTCTCAACGACATCATTTTCCATTAAAAAAGAACCACATGTTTCACATAGAGCCATCTTTTTTTCCTATGGAACCATTAGTACTTTATTATTTTGTTGTTGAAGAGTCAAGTTTGTCTTCTCAGCATTAAGTGCATCCACCTTTCTCATGAGTGCTTCGACATCATCAACCTTTCCAACTTCACCAAGAGCCTCAACTTGTTCCAGCAAGTTTCTAATTTTCTCTTGAAGCACATATAACTGCTCAAATTTTTCACCTGCGATTGGATTGGGAGGGGGGATATCAACCTCGTGATCAAGGCGTTCTCGGACCAACTCTTTTATCCAAATCCATTATCAATTTCTCACAGAAATGCACCAGTTATGCTTCAAATCTTGGCATATATGAATCATGCCTTGGAGGCTTCTCAAAACTATCTTTAAACTTCGGATCATGAATTCTTGGGCATGCACCTAGATCATTTATAGTGTTCACAAAGAGACCGTAAGGACAAAATCGAACCATATAAATCCCAAATGATGCCTACTATGTGTTAAATGAAAATATGTACTGAAATAACTGGCGCAAAATATAAAACCCAAAATACACTCTTTTTTTTGCAATAAAGCACCCCTAAACTTTTTAAATAAATCAGTAGCAAATGTATCTATACTGAAACAACTAAAATCAGCCGCATTTATGAAATGAATTTGTTCAAGTCCATATTTATGAAATGAATACAAACACTTATTTAGATAAATCAGTAGCAAATGTCTATATTTATGAAATGAATAGATACACCTAAACTGATATATCCTCGTCTTCCCTCCTCTGCTCCTCCCTTCACATAGATAAATTAAATAGTTCAAGTCTATATCCTAAACTTCTTAGAAAGTTAGATACTTTTATTGCATTAATGCATTCAAAATAATTTAATAAATTTTGTGTCAATGTCAAATTAATATATATGTAGAGTTCAAAGATATAGAAAATAATATGAGTACCTTCAGCAAGGTTTTCCTAGGCTTGGATGCTTTTACCTTCAGTTCTTCCAGGTATAACAGTTTCACCTTGCCTGTCCTTCTCCTCCATCACTTGTATAAGCATCCCAAAAATAGTGAAGAACCAAAACTAAACACCAAATGAATATAAATAAAACAAAAATAAACATTTAATTAGTTCCTACAAAATAAAAATAAACACACTATAAATGCCAGTAGGCCCTAAAACCCAATATCTGAGATGCTTTGAACCCAAAATCCATACAGAAAAGAAATTCGAGAGATCAAATTAGTACATTAAAACAAAAATAAACACAAAATACACCATTTAGAGGAATCAAAAATCCATATACAATGGTATCAACTTACAAAATCGTGTTGAGGGATTGTAACTCAAGAGTAAAGTAGTATCTTACCAAACTTTTAAACTGATATTGGGTAATATAAACTGAAGAAAATTATTCAATCTTCATTTAATACCTAAAGAAAACTGATGCAAATGAAAACGATTCAACCTTCGTTTGATACTTGAAGTGAACAAAACTAGAAAAAAAATTCTATACCTAATATCACCCAAATTTGATATCTTATTTTCAAGATTTAAGCCCTTACAACCCCTAACATCACCCAAATTAAACATCAGCGAAACCAATTAAACATCTCGAGCTAAAAATCCACTCATTTTCAAAATCGAAACCCCAAATAACAAACCCAACACTGAAACTAACTAATTAAGCATCTCGAACGAAAGATTACCTTAAATTGAAAAACCAACATCCAACATCCAACATCTTGAACTAAAACATTATTGTAATAATCTACTCTAAAGTCATACCATTTGCATTGAAGGTTAAAAAAGAAATCAAACAATAAAATTTGAAGGCTCATACCATTGACAACAACTTGAAGGTTAAAAAAGAAAGCATGCCATTTGCATTGATGGTAAAACTGAATCCACGGGTGAGACCTAGAAATCATAAAATAACAATAATAATTTCAGTTTGATATATATAAAAATTAGGGGTTCAAAAAAACTAATTTGAAGAAGACCATTAACAAAAAATAGTTAAGGTCAATGAACAAAAAAAATCTTCTGGCAAAAATACAAAAGAAAGAATTTACACTACCGCAATTTCCTTTTACAAAAAAATGAATAAATTTGAATGTTCATAAATAATTTAGACACATAAGCATTCAAGATTCTACCAACTCTCCATATGGGTTCCAAAAAGTTAAAAAAATAAAACAATACAAAAATATAGGGTGAAAAAGGGAGAGATCATACTATTTGCATTGATGGTAAAGTGTGACACCCCGCCTAATTAAATACCAGGTGACCAATCCTTTATTAAATTATAATCAAGGTGAACGGTTGGTTCATTCTCAGCATCACTGTCGAAAATAAATTTTCCAATTAAAACACCCTAATATTTAAACTAAGTATCAAAACCGTTTAAACCTTATTCCTATTTTTATTTAAGTCCAATTATAAAACCTTTGGTAATTAACAGTTTGAGAGTCACACAATAATAACAAGGATTTAAATGACCATTCAAGAATTTAACCATCAATAGTAAATCCCAACTTCAAACCACCAAAGAAAAACATTCTGACAGTAATAAATCCCGAAGTAAAACTACTGGAAGTAAATGAATTACAATCCCTCACAAAACCATCTAAATAATGAAAAGAGCGACACATGCCCAATTAGATAAAGTAGAACTAGAAATGGAATCAATAATGAGGTCGTCTAAGCACAAGGCCTGCAACTCCCACAAAAGCTGCAGCGCGTTCCATATCCAGAGAATCCTAAGCCTGACGCCCCTGTGGCTGGGCCGTTGTAATACATATATATATATATACAAGAGAAGAGAGATAACAGTAAACGGGTCAGAGCCCGATTGTAAAACAGTTTAAAATTTTAGTTTAGCAAGTATTTAAAATGTTTACTGACTAATGAAACAACATATTAGTAACGACACTCTCTTGAGAAAGTCTCACCTCTCTTTTAGTGTGAATCCTACCGCACTATAAATTACAAAAGATTAACTTAATTCAAATTCCTCATTTGATTCCATGCCGACAATTTCTAGGACTAAGATAATTAAATTCCAGGAATTTAAGTTTTTCACATAACTCTTATTTGATTAAAAAGTCTTTCAACAGTGTCACAACATTTCAGTCATATATAATAAAACCGGAATATTTATCCATTAATTAACTTCTTTTAGTCTCGATAGGAAGTTACAAATTTCAAGACTATATATATACATTAATTACCCATAATATATATTTACTACTCGCACCCCACATAATATTTATGGTGCTGACATACTCTGCTATCAAGTCCCCGTATCACTCGTACTAAGGGAAATACTAGTTCAGAATCACTCTCAAACTGTATTAATACAAACAAACACAAATTGAGGCGAAGCATAGTTACAAGTCACTAAGAGGTCAGCACATACCCTCACGTCTCTTAGGATCGTCTGACTATCAATCAGATAGCCTGTACCAAGGATTTCTATATTCTAGGGTACGAGTCAATATCCCCCATAAAGGTCCCATCAAGATAAGGCTGTCCCAGTGCGGAAACCTCAGCGATAGCAAGTAGCACGAGCATGATTTGTTTACACGTATATAAGATATATAGTCAATCACAGAGTCATATAGATATATAACCATTCACATTCATAAGTTAGGTACTCCCACGGCCCAACATTATATTATTCCATTCTTAGTACATTTTTATTCTATTATTTCTTATAACGGACTTATTCATTTTATTTTCGAAATTTAATTTATTCCAACTCACTTCTCATCTCTCGAAGTATTCCCTTTACCTAAGTAAAATTTCAGTATGCCCTCACTTACCTTCTAATCCAACTCCCATACATTTCGATTATTAAGTCTATGCACGTTAGATAACTTAGGTATGAACATTTCCCCGTTTACCCTTTATTTTCCCATTTCATTAAAGTTCCACTTAACGGGGTTTACCTTGACCCTACTGGTCCTTTTTATGTTTCATTATGTCCTAATAACATCAATCGAGATTTATTACGCATTTAATCGGATTAAGTCAACACAAGGAAAAATTTAGTTTTCCCCGAAGGGGTCGATCGATCAATAGAAAGGGGTCAATCGATCGAACTGTCGATCGATCGATCAATAGAAAGGGGTCAATCGATCAAACTGTCGATCGATCGATGCTCTTGTCTCGATCGATCGATCAAGCAAGTATGGCGAAAACTGCCGAATACCAGTTACGGGAATTATCATCCAAAATCATCCAAATCCAAGTTTTTAACTTCCAAACTCTCAGAAATTTATACCACAAGCATTATAAACCCAAATGAACAATATTCTACGTAAGTCATGTGAGTTTTCATCAAGTATCATGAATTAAAAAGGCCAAAATCTATATAAATCTCATGAACCCTAATAATTTCTTTAACTTAGTTCTTCTCATCCTTTTTCCAGAATTTCTACTTCTAACTCAATGTAAATTCGTGGTTCAACCTCTACATGTGAAGGGGATTTCCAGAATGATGTTTATATCTCTACAACATGCGATTTCTAACCTCCAACATAGGTTTTCTTCCATAAAAACTCATCCAAATCAACCCCAAACTAATATGAATGAAGCATTAACTAAATTAAGAAAGATAAATACATGCCTGGGAATTTTTGTTTCTAATTTTTGGATGAAATCAGTGTGGTGGTGATCCTCGTTGCGCGATCTAACGTTTGGCGGTGACGGCGGTGCAAACGGAGGAGTTCTTGGCCTAGAACTCCTTGGTAAGCTTTTCCTTTCCTTCTCCAATGTCCGTCTTTTATTTTTAGTTGTGTTAAACATAGAAGACAACCCTAAGCATCTGATATAACCTAGAAAATTCGTACGTTTCCAAGCCCAAAAATACAAAATGCCTAAAACGCCCTCCCGGGGTGTTAATTAAGCCTAAAAACGCTCCGAGACCGAAACTAAACCCCCGGGTACATTATTTTGACTATCTCGACCCTTCCGGATACTTTGGCGCACTCGAAATTACCATATGGACGACTTATAATTTATTCACTTTTATTAATCAAAATTTAGTCCTGACACGACACGGGCGCGTCTCGACTTAAATTTCCAAAATTGTCATTTTATTCACTCGTGACATTTAATAGAACTAATATTATATATTACTTTGCTCATTAGTAATATTCAACAAGTTTCCAATAATTACAAACTCTCGTCACGTTAGTAATTATAAAAAAACAATAATTAATTTTCGAATTTATATTAAATTAATAACTCACATCAAATTTAATAAATCCCCAAATTTAGAAAGCATAAAAATACGGGGTATTACATAAAGTTGAATCCATGGGCGAGACTTAGAAATCAAACAATAAACACAATAATTTTAGTTTGAGATATCTAAAAATTAGGGGTTCAAAAATACCTAATTTCAAGAAGACCATTAAACAAAAAAACACTTAGATTAAGGAAATAGATAACACACGTAAGAATTGAACCAACAAATGAACAAAAAATATAGTATATTAGAACAAAACTTAACTAAACCTTGAAACAAATTAAACAAAGTCTACAAATCTAACACCTTATTATATACCAAATGTACAAATCTAACACCGAATATACGAAATATACCAAATGTAACACTAAATATACCAAATGTACAAATCTAACATGAAAAATAAGATCCAACCTCTCAATGAAAAAAAATACATATTTCAGATCTACGGTTAGATGAAAACCATATTTCAAATCTTATTTTCAGATTACATATAGGATGCAAACAATATTTTCAGATCTACAAAACAAAAAAGAACTCATGGTTAATGGATTATACCTGTTTTGGGTGTTCAAGTATAATCATGTGACCTGAAAAAGAGAAATAAATAACAAAACCCAAAAAATAATTAGTTCCTAAAAGATAAACATACATATAAACAGATCTAAAACAAACTGAACAAAATCTAAATATATCTTAATTGAAATCAAAATTAACAAAGCCCTAAATGACTAAATCGGCAGAGAATTCTTTTCAGATGGTGTTAGTGGTGTGGGAGACTACCTTTTAGATGAAGTTGGTAGTAATATGAAGCAGATGCGGCAGCGAGGAGCTCGGAGGGTGGGGCGTCGGCATGTTTTTTTTTGGTGGGGGAGGGTGACGCAGAGAAAAGGGGGTTCGATGGCGTATAGGAGGAGGGGAGGTGATGGATAGGAGGTGGATGTGGATGGATAGAATGAGGGGAAGTGTTGGGTTTGGGGTTGAAATTGGGAGTTGAGGGAGAGAATGGGAATGAGAATGACGGCTAGGTTTGGCAAAGTGTGTCTAAGAGAGAATGAGGGTATATGATCTCAACCCTTCATTTTTTCGATTGGTGTCCAAATCTCAACCTCTAATTAAGTTATCCTCTTACTGAATAGTGTCAAGCATTCTACTCCTCATTATATATATATATATATATAAAACAAGCTTATGAGCCTATTTTGGCTAAACGGATACCCATAAAGGCATTGGGACTTAAATCGGAATCCACTAATTTATAAATATAAATACCATTTATGTTAATTAACAAATTAAAACCCCCACTCAAATTTACTCACTAATGGAACCGTATTATTGGAAAATTAACACTTCAATTTAATTAATAATGTACCATCTTCATCACAGGAAATTAAATTTATATACTAAAATTAATATTTAAACATCTCAATTTATACTTCCATTAGTTTCCATAAACTTATCACATTAGTTTAATTACACTCGATGACCCTCATTTCACCTTAAATTACCAAGAATTTAAAATTCAGTTGTATTCTCAATAGATTGTTATTTTAGTTTATAAATGTTTATAAATAATGGGGTATTACATTCTTCCCCTCTGACAAAAAGAATTTCGTCCTTGAAATCCGTAGAAACAACACATACATGTATAAAAAATAATTATGGATACTAGTGTTTCATCATATCTTTAATCCCAAGTGGACTCATACTTGCTATGGAGACCCCACTAAACATTGACTAATGAAATGAAATAATCCTCAAAATCCGGACTCTACGGTCTAAGATACAGGTTGTCTCATCGGAGTCTGAAACATCGACATCTAATTGATCACCGTCTAAATCTGTAGGTTGATATGCTGTGTCACCCCATAATAGTTTAAGAAATATCGATACATGAAACACAATGTGAACCCGAGTTATATAGTCCGAAAGTGATAAACAGTAAGCGAGAGTTCCTACGTGATCCATGATCATAAATGACCCAACATACATCGGGAACACTTACCCTCCATTCTCAAAATATATCATTCCCTCCTCTAATGGCACCCTGAGAAGTAACTGGTCACCCATTCGAAACTCCACGCCCTTACGATCTAAAACCTCTTAACTCTTTTACCTACTCTGGGTTGTCTTGATTCATTCACGAATCATCTCGATCTTCTCCGTGGTATCCTAAGCGAACTCGATCCCGAACAAACTACTCTCTCCTAGATTGAATTTATAAAACATTGACTTACCCAACCTCCCATACAATGCCTCATATAGTTCCATACTAACGATTCTGATACTATTCTCATACCCTTGAAATCTAACATGTATTACCGAAGCATATTTTTCAAAAATATGGTTCACTCGTTTCGTCTTCCTATTCATATGAGGGTGGTATAACATACTCACGTGCAACTTGGTCCCCACAAACTCTTAATAAGTGTCCCAAAAGCAAGATATAACAGTCATATCGCGGTTTAATTCGATATCCAATGGTACTTCATGTAATAAGAAAATATTCGCCATATACAAATGTGTATACTATTCTCCTTTAAGATCCGTGTAAAATATAAAGAAATGTGCTACTCTCATCAAAAGGTCCAATATAACTGATGATGCTGGGATTTAGCACCACCAGGTAAGTGATAGTGAGCTCAAACAGTAGTAGCCATGGCAGTCATAGAGATGTATAAGTGTATAAGCATGTGTGTAGAAGGGGATGAGTATAAGAAGAAATAAGACAATGATGTATAGTGGTTCAGCCAATTTGGCCTACATCCACTGTGAGTGTGTGATCCACTAAGTATGGGCACTAATGGCCTTGGATACAATGCACATAACCCTCTCTCTCTCTACTGTGTGTGTATAAGCAGAGTTTTAGCTAGGGCTACTGTTCATGGATCGATCCCCTGTAGGGTTGTAGGTGACAAGTATATATAGGTCTTGGGGGCTGTAGTGTACCCCCCCCCCCCCCCAAGTAAGCATGGTGCATGTGAATGATGATCTAACCAATCCCCTATTGACACCTGTAGATACCAAATGATGACATAATATTCCCTCACGTGAGGGTGTGATTCGGTTATAACGGTCTGCCACGTGTCATATGAGCCTGACGCGCACTGTTCCACGCGTGTCCCAAACCACGCGCTGTCATGATGTCACCCTCGGCCTATGAGCCGAGGCCGAGGGCAAAGTTTCGTCCGGTAGGGAGTCTGGCTTGATTCTGGCCTCGTACTGTCGTACCCTCGTAGGGTCGTCCGGAGCCTGGGGAAGGGTCGGCCCCTCGTAGGGTTGTCTAGATCCTGGTGGAGGGTCGGCCCCTCGTAGGGTCGTCTAGAGCCTGGTGGAGGGTCGGCCCCTCGTAGGGTCGTCTGGACCTGGTGGTGGCCAGCTGGGGCGTGGTGAAGGGTCGACCCCTCGTAGGGTCATCCGTATAGGAGGTAATCCTCATCCAGGCTGAGGGTATAAACAGGTATATCAATCACCCCCATCCCTTAGCCATAGGTGCTGCTGAGATGGCTGAGGGATAGTGTTTTAAATGAGATGCATGTATGATCAGTTAGATGAGTGACACCTGGGCTGATACTCATTGCCGTGTCAGTTTCAAAGGCATGGCGGCTGCGCAGTGCACTTGGGGCCTTGTGCCCTAATTATACCTTTCTTGGTAAATGTGCCCATTTATTACCAAGGTATTTAAGAGTTTTTAAACTCTCTCTCTCCACAGCTTCTTCTTCTTCGCGCCTAAGTTTACTCTCTCTCTAGAACAAGTCGCCATTTGCAGCCTTCAATCCTTCAGGCCTCGCAGCGCTCTTGTTCTCTCCTCATCAGGTAACCTTTTTCTCCCCGCGCCTTCTTTTGTCTTCATTTCTGTGTATTTTTTAGGGTCGTAGGTCGGCACTTTCTTAGAGTTCCCCCATAGCCTTTTCCGGTGTCTTCTCCGGTTGTTAGTTCTTGAACGTTCTTGATAAAAACTTTTTAGTTCTTTGGTTTAATCCAGAAGTCAAACCTGGTCAATCCCCCAAGTGTTTGTAGTTGAATTAGCCAAGTCTAGTGTAATTTCTCCAAGTGTAGGGTCTTCCCCTTAATGCTTAGGAGGCTTTACAGCTTAGTGTCTGAATTCCCATCCTTGAGAGAGAATCTCTTTGCCGAGATCAGGCGAATAGAGGAAGAGGAAGAGAGGAGACGAGGGGACGACCCTAATTGGGTACGAACCATCTTTCCCGTTCCTCTTGCCATCATAAGACCATCTGAACCCTCTGAGTCTTGTGGGTCGTCATCTCGTCCGGACGAGACACCCAAATCAAGTGAAATGGACGAGAAAGCTTCCCCGCCAACTGGTGCTGGAACGTCCGGTAGAAGGGACACGTCTGACCTTAGCCCTCCCCGAGAGGCCGAAGGTACGATCCCCTCTGAGGCCGTCCCTGTGACAACCCTATCCCTCAATGCCTTCCAAGTGGCTTTTCCCCAGGGTCCTCCTGCAGGTGATAAGGGGGAAGGATATGAGGACGAGGACGATGATACAGATGATGAGGTTGACACCTCCCACGCCTCGTCCTTTATCTCCTCCGTTAGGGATAGAGACCTTCTGATATGGAGGCATATTTACGGAGTGCCCTCTGGGGTAACTATGAGGGTTCCTTCTGATACTGAGAGGGTTTTTGACTGTCAAGAGGGAGAGGTTGCAGTTTATGAGCAAATGTTCAAGGTAGGTGTCAGACTTCCTTTCCACCCTGCCATTGTAGATATTCTGTCGGCTCTGGGCGTCTCCCCCTCTCAACTTCCACCCAACTCTTGGAGGACGATTCTGGGTTACATTTTTGGAAAAACGCTTTCACTGATGAGCCCTCGTTCGACGTATTCTTGGCTTGTTACAACATCACCTCTTCATCTAAACAGCCCGGATACTATCATCTAGGGGCGAGAAGGTCTGAGAAGAAACTTCTCCACGTGGCTCAAACTTCCAATCATGATTGGAAAAAGAGATTCTTCTTCATATCTGGGGCATGGGAGTGCTCCACCGAGGCGTCCCCTTCTGCCGATGGTCCGAGGGTCCCTAACAAATGGTCTAATCCCTCAATGAAAGCTAGGTCAGACCCCGGACTTAGCCTGGAGGAAAGGGATATTGTTGAGTATCTGAGGGGACGAGGGAGAGGGGGTGAGATCCCAAAGTTTGAAGATTTGATGACCCCTCGGTACCTCAAAGAAACTGGTCTGAGGGTCGGCCCTCTGACGGAACTATGTGAGTTATACAACACGTTTTCCATTCTTTACTTTTTTGAAGTGTTTCCTATTTATCTCTGTATTTTTATGATGCATGGTACCCTTTTCAGGTCGTCCTGTAGGTGTGTCAGATTACCTCTGGGAAATGACTGCTCCAAGCCTACTCGCTGGTTTGTCAAAGAAGAAGGGGAAGGAGCCTCAGCAAGCTCCAAAGAAGACGAGGGCCTCAGGGCTGACGGTTGTTAAGCCGACAGCCGATAGCCACAAAAGGAAGGAGCCTGAGGCTCCAGTTAAGCATCGGCCTGACCCTAAGACAAGGGCCAGGGTCGAGGCCTCTGAGGGGGCAACCTCTTCGTCGAGCATGGGGGCCTTCTGGTCTCAAAATCTGGCCCATCTGAGGGCCGACCCCTCGTCGCTGATCAAAAACTTAAGGGCAACCAAGGCCTCGATGTTCTCTGCACCGTCGGCCTCTGACTTCGAGTTCTTGGCGAAGATGCCCCCTGCCAAAGTGTACGACTATGGTCTGCACTCCCTTGCTCAGGTATTGGTCTTGACCTTTTAATTTTATTCTTACTAACTGTTACCTCGTCCCATCTTGATGTTTGTTCATTTTTTCTTGCAGTCTGTTTGTGCCTTGACCTCAGCCACCAAGTGGATGGCCGATAATCAACAAAAGTTTCACGAAGCTGAGAGGGCCATTCAACAAGAGGCCGACCTACGGACAGAGCTGGACACTACGAGGGCCGAGCTGGAGAGTACAAGGACTGAGCACGCTAGAGTCCTTGATGAGCTGACGAGGCAGCATGATGCCGATCTGCAGGCTAAGGACTTGTTGATCAAGGACATGGACGAGGCCTTAACCAATATGGAGGCCAAGCACAAGACTGACCTTGAAGCAGCTGTCCGGAAAGCCGAGGCTGATGCTGTTGAGGCTTACAAGGTCTCTGACGAATTCCAAGGGTTCGGCCTTGAATATCTTGAGAGGGGAATTAGGACGGCCTGTCGGTGGGTCGTCCTAAAGTTTGCCGACACAGTATCGTCCATCCTCCCTTCTCTTGAGGTAGTTCAGCTGGATGATCCCTCGATTGCTGAGGCCCTGTCGCAAGTGGAGTCCCAAGTTCATGTTGAGGGGGTCGGCACGTCTGAGGATCGGCCAGTCATGATTGCTGAAGAGACCCCATTGGTTGATGTTGAGGCTCTGCCTTCTGATATCGCCCCTTAGGGTGGCCGTCTGTGGCCCATACCCTCATTTTTGTATTTTTTTTCTATGTATTGTAAAACACTTGGACGCTTTATATTAATACCATCGTCTCTTCCTTCCACCATTGCTGTCTTCCTTATTTCCTTCTTTTATGGTTTGCTCCTTGTTGATGATGATGCTACTAACCCTTCCCTCGTCTTTTTTGAGGACCAATTTGGGGTCGTCCCCTCATCTGACCTCATTATAGCCGAGGGTTCAATGAACCAATTAAATGGTTTTAAATAAAACCTACCCTCGTCTTTCTTGAGAACAGCGGTGGGGTCGCCCCCTCCACTGGTCCTCATTTTAGCCGAGGGTTCAACTAACCAAACTAATGATTTTTATGTAGTCTTCCCTCATCTTTTTTTAGAACAGGGGAGGGGTCGTCCCCTCCACTGGCCCTCATTATAGCCGAGGGATCAGGTTACCAAATTAATGATTTTTATGTAGTCTTCCCTCGTCTTTTTTGAGAACAGGGGAGGGGTCGTCCCCTCCACTGGCCCTCATTATAGACGAGGGATCAGATTACCAAATTAATGGTTTTAACAAAGTGTACCCTCGTCTTTTTTTGAGAACAGTGGTGGGGTCGTCCCCTCCACTGGTCCTCATTATAGCCGAGGGTTTAAATAACCAAATTAATGATTTTAACAAAGTGTACCCTCGGCTTTTTTGAGAACAGGGGTGGGGTCGTCCCCTCCACTGATCCTCATTATAGCCGAGGGTTTAAATAACCAAATTAATGATTTTAACAAAGTGTACCCTCGGCTTTTTTGAGAACAGGGGTGGGGTCGTCCCCTCCACTGATCCTCATTATAGCCGAGGGTTTAAATAACCAAACTAATGGTTTTTAATAAAGTCTACCCTCGTCTTTTTTGAGGACAGTCGTGGGGTCGTCCCCTCCACTGATCCTCATTATAGCCGAGGGTTCAACTTACCAAATTAATGGTTTTTAATGAAGTCTACCCTCGTCTTTCCTGAGGACAGTCGTGGGGTCGTCCCCTCCACTGATCCTCATTATAGCCGAGGGTTCAACTTACCAAATTAATGGTTTTTAACAAAAGTCTTCCCTCGTCTTTCTTGAGGACAGTGGTGGGGTCGTCCCCTCCACTGGTCCCCATTATAGCCGAGGGATCAACTTTCCAATTAATGGATTTCTGTAGATGTTTCCATGCGTGCTAGGACTGACAACTATAGGGTGAGGGGAATCATATTTCTCATTAATTTTCCAAAGTGTCCTGTTGGAGCAACTCCTATTACAACTATGGTCTATCAAGACCTTACAACACTACTGGTAGTATTTCTTCAAATGATTTACATTCCAGGGGTTGGAAAAAGGTTCCCCTTCTAGGTTTTCTAGTCTATATGTCCCAGGGACAACTTCATCGATGACCCTGTAGGGGCCGTGCCAATTAGGATGGAGTTTGTTGGGCTTTTGCCAAGTCTTCTTGAGAACCAAGTCTCCTACTGCGATAGGTCTCTGTTTCACCCTCTGATTGTAAAACCTTGCGGTCCTCTACTGGTAGGAAGCCTGCCTTATCTCAGCATCCTCCCTTCTTTCCTCAATCAAGTCCAGGTCAAGTCTCCTCTCTTCCGTATTTCCCTGGGGGTCGTACATTTGGACCCTATGAGTGGGAAACTCGACTTCGGTGGGGATGACTGCTTCTGATCCATAACCTAACATGAATGGGGTCTCCCCAGTAGAGGTCCTTACTGTCGTCCTGTACGCCCACAACACTGCATATAACTCCTCGACCCATCTTCCTTTTGCCTCCTCAAGCCTCTTCTTAATCCCATCTAGGATTATCCTGTTCGTAACTTCGGTTTGCCCATTGGCCTGAGGTCGGCCTGGGGTGGAGAAAAATTGTTTGATACTTACCCTCTCACAGTACTTCTGCAGAGAGGCATTCTTGAACTGGGTCCCGTTATCGGAGATGAGGGTGTTGGGTAGACCATATCTGCATATCACATTCTTCCAGATGAACTGGAAGGTCTTCTGCTCCGTGATCGTGACCATTGGTTCGGCCTCTACCCACTTTGAAAAGTAGTCAATTGCTACGATGAGGAACCGATAGTTATTGACTGCCCTCGGTAAGGGTCCTACCAGGTAAATCCCCCACACTGCAAACGACCATGGGGATGTAATGGAGGTAAGAGGCTGATGAGGTTGGTGAGGGATGGTAGCAAATATTTGGCATTTATCACACTTTTTAACATATGCGGCAGCATCTTTCCCCAAGGTCGGCCACCAGTAGCCTTGGGTGATCACCCTCTTTTCCAAGGATCTACCCCCAATGTGGCTTGAGCACGACCCTTCATGCACATCTTGTAAAATAGAAGGGACTTCTGAGGGATGCACACACCTAAGTAAGGGGAGCAGAAACCCCTTTTTGTACAGCGTGTCTCCGATGACAGTGAACTTTGCAGCCCTGTATCTCAGCTTCTTCCTCTCTTGGCTTGCTTCTGGCATCTTTCCCCCTTTAATGTATCTGATCAGAGGATCCATCCATGAAGGTTCTTTAGAAACATTCATGCAAATGCCAAGTGTTCCCTCGATGTCTTCGATAGTTGGTCGAAGCAAGAGTCAACCGGGACTGTCCTCCTTATGTTTGTCCTAGTAGCTGAGGCCAACCTTGCAAGGGCGTCAGCACGGCCATTGTCGAGCCTAAGTATCCTCTTGAATTTCACTTCTTTAAAGTTTTTCAGCAATGACCTCACCTTCTCAAGATACCTAGCCATCCTCTCGTCTTTGGCCTCATAGGCTCCTAGTATCTGATTCACCACCAACCTTGAATCACTGTGAACCAAAATTTGGCCGACACTAAGAGATTTGGCCAAGGAAAGGCCAGCTATCAAGGCCTCATACTCAGCCTCATTGTTGGAGGCTTTGAAATTGAACCTCAGGGCGTACTCGATGTCTGTGCCGTTGGGTGCTGATACTATCAATCCAGCTCCGCTCCCGCTTTCACAAGAGGACCCGTCGACGAAGAGACTCCACACAGCATGTTCCTCCGAGAAATTTCCCTCGATGAGTGACCCTTGTCTAAAAAGGTATCTTCCCTCTTCATTTTCAGCCACCTTTCTTCTAGCGGTGCTTGTCTCAGCCTATCTGCAGGAGGGTCGGTGAGCCTACCTTGCTGGGTATCTGTCTGGCTTAGACCCTCACCCTCGGCCTCGTCACTCTCCCAAGTAAATTCAGCCACGAAATCTGCCAATGCCTGCCCCTTAATGGCTGTCTTAGGCTGATACACAATATCGAACTCCCCCAGCTCTATAGCCCAGGTCATTAGCCTTCCTGATTTTTCAGGCTTGTGTAGGACCTACCTAAGAGGAGAGTCAGTAAGGATGACCATAGTATGGGACTGGAAGTACGGTTTCATCTTCCTTGAGGCATGGATCAAGGCGTAGGCTAACTTTTCCATCCTCGGGTATCTTTGCTCTGCCCCTGGAGTGCCTTGCTGTTAAAATATACAGGCTTCTGTATACCGTCCTCGTCTTTCACAATGGCTGCACTGATGGCAGACTCTGAGATGGCGAGGTACACGTAAAGTCGTTCACCCTGCACGGGTCGTGACAGCAGCAAGGGAGACCCTAAGTATGATTTTAGCTCCTTGAAAGCCTCATCACACTCTTCACTCCATTCAAAGGCCTTCCTGAGGATCTTGAAGAATGGTAGACACCTGTCTGTGGCCCTTGACATAAATCTGTTCAAGGCAGCCACTCTCCCTGTGAGCCTCTGAACGTCTTTAATGGACTTGGGGCTCTTCATCTCAATAAGGGCCTTTATCTTTTCAGGATTGGCCTCGATGCCTCTTTGATTGACAATGAACCCCAAGAACTTCCCCGCTCCGACCCCGAAGACACACTTGGCCGGATTAAGCTTCATCTGGTACTTGTCCATCGTATTAAAGGTCCTCTCCAGGTCTGCCACATGATCCTCTGCTTTCAAACTCTTGGTCAGCATGTCATCCACGTAGACCTCCATAGACTTCCCAATTTGGTCTTCGAACATTTTATTTACGAGGCGCTGGTACTTTGCCCCCGCGTTTTTTAGACCGAAGGGCATGACCCTATAGCAGTATGTACCCTTGTCAGTGATGAAGGCAGTCCTCTCCGAGTCTTCAGGGTTCATGAAGATCTGGTTGTACCCTGAGTAGGCATCCATAAAACTCATGAGCTCGTGTCCTGCAGTATCGTCTACCATCTGGTCAATGCGGGGGAGAGGGAAGCTGTCTTTGGGGCAGTGCTTGTTGAGGTCTGTGAAGTCCACACACATCCGCCATTTCCCGTTGGACTTTGGGACAATGACTGCGTTGGACAACCACTCAGGGTAGATGACCTCTCTGATAAATTCAGCGTCCTCTAACTTTTTGACCTCATCCCTGATGACCTCGTACTTCTCTCTAGAGTAAATCCTCCTCTTCTGCTTTACCGGCTTCACTCCCTCTACCACATTGAGCTTGTGGCACATGATTTCAGGGTCGATCCCCGGCATATCTACATGACTCCACGCGAAGACGCTTCGTCTTTTCCTCAACAGTTTAATGAGGTCTTCCTTGATGTTGGGCCTCAGAGACTTGCCAACTTGGACGGTTTTTCCCGGGTCATCCTCATTGAGGATGATGGGTTCTACCTCCTCAGCGGCCTCTCCTTTCTTGAGCTTCGTCTCGTCCCTGGGGTCTAGGGTATCAATATTGTAAGTGGCTGTAGCCCTCTTGTGTGCCTCCCTTTCTTCGGCGGAGTTGTAATAGCACTCTCGCGCTGTCGTCTGGTCTCCCTGAACCTCCCCCACCCCGTATGGGGTAGGGAATTTAATCATCTGGTGGACCGTAGACGGCACGGCCTCGAACCCTTTGAGGGCCACCCGCCCCAGTATGATATTATAGGCTGAAAACACATGCTCATCCATCACAAAGAAACTGACCTTCCTGGTGAGCCATCTCGACCACTCGTCCCCCATCCTAACATCAGCCTCATACACTCCAAGGGGGTGAAATTTTTCCCCACTGAATCCAATCAACGGATGATGGTACGGGACGAGTCTAGCACGGCTGAGACCTAAGGCTTTGAAGCATGGCCAAAACATTACATCTGCAGATGAGCCCCCATCCACCAGGATCCTCGGCACCTCACACCCATGCACCCTGGTCGTGATGACGAGCGGGTCATCATGCGGGGCTAAGAGGCCTTTGAAGTCCATTCGTGAGAACCCTACTATCAGTGTGTCCATGTCCACCTTCTTCCTCTTTTCTGGCTTGGCCTCCAGAGAGGTCGAATGTACAGTCTTCGTCACTGCCCTGGCTTCTGCCACATGGGCCTTCCTATCTGCGACTTCCGACCCTCCTCCTGCCAGACCCCCAGAGATCATTCCCACTCCGAGCGAGATCATATTAAGCCTCTTGACGGGGCCCTGATCATCTCTCGGCTGGAGGTCAGGGTCATCCTCATCATCAAAAGGGTCGTCCCTTTTTTTTTGAGGACCCTCTCTACATGCATCGACTCGCTTCTTTCTGGGGTCGTCCCCTCGGCCCCTCTTGAAGGCCCCTCTGTCGACGTACTTTCTGAGCTTCCCTTCTTTCAGCATCTTCTCAATCTCATCTTTCAGAGCAAAGAATTTGTCTGTCACGTGATCGTGGTCTTGATGAAACTCACACCACAGGTTCTTATTTCTTTTGCCAGGTGCTGCCCTTAGCTTCTCAGGCCACTTCAGGGATCGGTCACTCTTTATCTCATTGAGAATTTGCTCACAGCTGACCGTCAGAGGGGTGTAACCAGCGAACTTGTCGTTCGTGGACCTCTTCTTCCCCTCTTTGTTCTTCTTAGGGTACTTACCCCCACCAGTACCTCCCTTCTCGTCTTCATATTTTGCGGCCATCGCCTCTTCGGCGTTCATCACCTTTCCTGCTGTCGACAGCAATTCGGCCATCGTCCTCGGAGGGTCTTCAGCAAGCTTCCATAACAGCTTCCCCTTTTGGAGTCCTCCAATCAGGGCTGTCATAGCTATGCTTTCCTCGTAGTCTTCTACCTCCAGCTTCTCTTTATTGAATCTGGCTATGTAGTCCCTCAGACTCTCATTCTTCCCCTGCTTGACATAGAGCAGGTGGGTGGTCTTCTTCTGTGGCCTTACTCCAAAGCAAAAGTTGTGGATGAACCGGTCTGCCAACTGCTTAAAGTTTTCAATGGAATTTTTTGGAAGAGACGTGTACCAAACGTGTGCAGCCCCCGTCAGGGTTCCGGAGAAGGTACGACATCTCATCTCATCTGAGATAGAGTATATGTCTGCTGCCGATTGATACATCTCAACATGGTGGACAGGGTTGGTGCTCCCATCGTATCTTGGGGTGACCACAGGTGGCTTGAACCTTGATGGCGTAGGGAAGTCGATTATCTTCGCCACAAAGGGTGAGCCTATGGTATATCCCTTCCGAAGGGGATCTCGGCTCTTCAATATATCACCTATCTTATCCTCTAGCCGCTGGATTGAGTCATTCCAGGGCCTCACAGGACCGGCTCGGCCGATGTTATCCCCTGCCGCCTCTTGAAGGTGAACTGAGGGTTCCACTGCAGCAGGCCTGTGTCGGCTGTTTACTTCCCTTTGGCCGTCATCCCGTCCCTGGGGTCGGCCATCTGCTGCCTCCTTCCTGGACCTCGCCGCACTTCTTGACCTGGACAACTTGTCTCGCAGGTCATTTACTGGGCCTAGCCTCTCAAAGGCCGACCCCCTGATTAAGCAATCAAAAGCAGAGCCTGTCGGGTGATCGTCAGGGTTTGGTCTCACGTACTTTCCTCTACTATCCTAGAGGGGTCGCATAGTGTTGTTGGAGACCTCATACGGTTCCCAGCATTCAATTGGGGCCTCCTCTCCCTCCAGATCGTCATACCTGTCCTCAGGGCAAGGGTTTCCTTGCCTCTCCAGGTGCAGACGCCGGGGGTCAGCAACATCCCTACGCCGCTGAGGGGGTGGCAGGTCTTTGCGTGGTGCCTGGGGTGGTCCCCTGGCCTCATACTGTCCTGGAGCTGCTGTCGGAGTAATCATCTCAGGTGAGACCCCGGGTGGTCTCAGTATGTTCTGGCTTAGAGCTGTGAACTGCTCCTGCATCATCCGTTGGCTTGCTGCCAGAGACTTTAGGGCTGCCGCCACATCAGCCATCTCAGACTGAGGTGGCGGCTGACTGGAACTGGGTCTTCCCCCCTCATCCGGCAGGGGAAGTGGTGGTGGTGGCATCTCAGGTGCCATGTGCCTTGAGCTAGAACAGCTGAAGAATGTTGAGCTTGGGAACCTTAGTGGGTCTCTTTCAATGGTGAAACACCTCCTCTCAGGGGGAGGGTTAGTTCACCACCAGAGTGCCCAGTGAGGTCAAGCTGTGCAAAGGAAGAGATGTCTTCTCTTTCCCACAGACGGTGCCAAACTGATGATGCTGGGATTTAGCACCACCAGGTAAGTGATAGTGAGCTCAAACAGTAGTAGCCATGGCAGTCATAGAGATGTATAAGTGTATAAGCATGTGTGTAGAAGGGGATGAGTATAAGAAGAAATAAGACAATGATGTATAGTGGTTCAGCCAATTTGGCCTACATCCACTGTGAGTGTGTGATCCACTAAGTATGGGCACTAATGTCCTTGGATACAATGCACATAACCCTCTCTCTCTCTACTGTGTGTGTACAAGCAGAGTTTTAGATAGGGCTACTGTTCATGGATCGATCCCCTGTAGGTTTGTAGGTGACAAGTATATATAGGTCTTGGGGGGTGTAGTGTACCCCCCCCCCCCCCCAAGTAAGCATGGTGCATGTGAATGATGATCTAACCAATCCCCTGTTGACACCTGTAGATGCCAAATGATGACATAATATTCCCTCACGTGAGGGTATGATTCGGTTATAACAGTCTGCCACGTGTCATATGAGCCTGACGCGCACTGTTCCACGCGTGTCCCAAACCACGCGCTGTCATGATGTCACCCTCGGCCTATGAGCCGAGGCTGAGGGCAAAGTTTCATCCGGTAGGGAGTCTGGCTTGATTCTGGCCTCGTACTGTCGTACCCTCGTAGGGTCATCCGGAGCCTGGTGGAGGGTCGGCCCCTCGTATGGTCGTCTAGAGCCTGGTGGAGGGTCGGCCCCTCGTAGGGTCGTCTGGACCTGGTGGTGGCCAGCTGGGGCGTGGTGAAGGGTTGGCCCCTCGTAGGGTCGTCCGTATAGGAGGTAATCCTCATCCAGGCTGAGGGTATAAAGGGGTATATCAATAACCCAAATAGAATCATGATGCCTTGGAATCAAAGGCAGCCTAATAATGAAATCCATTGAGATAATACCCCACTTGAACTCAGGAATGGTTAAATGTAAAGATTCCGTGACATTCCCAATCAGATATACTGTAAAATATGATCCGTGAACCTCCTGCATGACAAACCTAAGTGACTCCTCGCATGATAGCATAACAAACATCACCTTTTATCGTAACCTACCATCTGAGCCAATGGTGTAAACAGTTACACTAGTGGCCACAAGATTAACCACTCTCTTCTTGAAAAACACAACATTTAGTTGTGCCCTAACCACCTAAATAAGAATATCTCTAGTTATGATGAGCATACCCATAAACATATTAGCAAACTCGTTAATCACAAGAGCGGGAATCGCATTAACCAATTAAAGTAAAACAAATTGCCACTAGGTTTGTCAACTGAAAGCATCTTCCACCACATTGGCCTTCCTAGGGCGATGTTGAATCGTAAATTGGTAGTCCTTAATAAACTCGAAACACCTTTGTTTTCTCATGATGAAATCCTTTTGCATGAACCAATACTAAGGATGTTTGAGACCTGTAAAAAGCATGAATTTCTCACTCCATAAATAATATATCCCAAGTGTAGTGCAAACTCTATGACTGCAAGCTCTAAATCATGAGTAGGATAATTACCCTTTGTGGGGTTTCAACTTTCAAAATGCATATGCAATAAAATATTATCCTACATCAAGACTTCACATAATCCCTATAAAGAAGTATCGTTGTATACTAAATACTCAACCCCACTCCTAGGTAGGGCGCAAACTAGAGTCAAAGTCATCTTCTCATTGAGAGTGTCAAAATAATACAGACACACCTACACCATAATTAATTGAATCCATTCGGAGTCAACTCTTCCAACGCTCCCCCAATCTTTAAAAATCCTCGAAAGGATTTTGATAATACTTATCAAATACCAAAATGCACGAACTTTTGTAAGTGTCGTGGGTTGTCCCTAATCCAAACGACTAAAACCTTCTTCATATATACTAATAATCCCAACTCCAAAACTACATTGCCCAAAATTTTCATCCCTCGTCTCCAAAACATACATTTATGGATATTCGCATAAAAATTGTTCTCCCGCAACATATGAAGTGAAAACCCTCAAATATTTAGCATGCTCCCCCTTGGCCCATGAAGAAGTCAATATGTCACCAATAACATGATGATAAACTGGCCTACATACAGTTGAAACTCCTAGTTCATCAAATCCATGAACACGACGATGGTGTTAGTTCAACACAGGTGATATGACTCTGAACTCGTAGGAACCATTATGAGTTAAAGAGACAGTCCTTTATATGTCCTCTCATGTACACTTAATTGGTGATATTACGAATGCCAATAAATCTTTGAGAAGAAATGAAGAATTTGGAAGATGATCAAATAGATCATCACTCCTCAATAAAGGATACTCGTTCCTCATTATCAAATTCTTCATCTCTACGATAGTCAAAACACCAACGTAATGAATCACCTTCATTCACAAAAGGACTGGGGTTCTTTGTAGTGACATAATATGCCGAATAAACCCTTGTTGTAACAGTTTCTTATTTAACTCTCTCAACTCCTTCATTGTCATAAGAGCCATTCGATACGATGCTTTGATAATTGGCGACAATCAAGCATACAATCAATCATAAAAATCAATTTCTCGAGTTGGTGGCAACCCTAGTAACTCTTTAAATACATGGGCAAAAATCCCTGACAATTCAAATAGAATCCAGTGAAATAATATATCTCTTCGACATCATATCATCAATAAACTATAAGTGTACAAGGGCAACACACTCTGGCCTACACATAACGATAATGTACTCCTCCTAAACCGATATCGTGGAAAGGATAGACGACCCCTACCATATATATATATATATATATGATCCTATGCTCAAGGGCACATCATAAGAGTGATTATCTAAGGCAAACAAATTATCCTCAAAGCTCAATATATCAGTATAAACCTACATGTCATCACAAATCTCAAAACTATGGGTAGATACATCTAAAGAAGTAGCTATCGATAAATATCCATCATAATTTATAAGGAACAAACTGATAATCCCCATAAAAAAAGTGATAGGAACGAGTGTTTGGCATCGGTGTCAAAAAAAATTCTTTATCTAAGTGACAAAAACATCAACGTATAGTACACCACTTGGATCTTCCCCTCTTCATCCAGCTGGGGTTGTGCCGTCTAATAAATGCTCTTATACTGCAGTTGGGTCTGCCAATGTGCAACTGATGTTACGAGTAGTGCTGATACCAGATGTGTCTTTTCTACCAAATACTACTATTATTAGCAATAGAGGACATGTTGGAACTATCCATAAAGCTGTCCATAATGGATATGCTCCTTGCCTAGATGGCCCTAATATTGTTGCCCCCGAATTTCAACATTAGGGCAAGCCCATACTTTCCTTTTAAGAAACGTCTAAAGTTTAATATGGACATCCTATTTGGAATGAAACACATGTGAGAGTACAAGGAAGGACACATATCAAAGAACGTTGCACAGAAATCTAAGAGAACTTATAACCCGCGAGGCCTAAGACCATGCTCTGATACCAACTGTAATACCCCGTTTAATTTAACACTTAGGTTGATCAAGTCTAAATATAAAATCATACGGGATAATAAAAATAAAATAATATCATTCTCAACATGAAGAGATCAAATGAAAAATGGACAAAAAATTTGAACCGATGAGAAGATTGTCAAGTATAACTCATAATGTCCAACAACTAAATCTCTAAACAATGTTGTCTCAATAGTAAAACATAAATACGATCCCCAAAGAGTCTATAAATATTACAAGCTATCTAAGTCTCAACATACAACTAGAGTTCTCAATATAAGATAGACTAAAAGATCGATGATAACATGAGGAGATAGAGATCCACAATGTCTCTGGAGCCAAATCCCTAATAGATGTATATCATGCACCGACTACATCAAAACGAAATCAAGGTGTCAGGTTCAGCTTTTGCACCTGGTTTCCATAAAAATGGGGTTAAAACCATATCAAGTAACTTAGCTACGCAACTCAAAGCAGTTATATGCAGAAATGATAAAGTTATAGTGTAATAATTTAATGAACGACCCAACCCAAAACTTAGCCTCACAATATATTAGAATTATCTCATTTCATACCGTTAAGTAATTATTCTCATTAACTAATCAATCTTCATTAACACATAATCGACATGCTCAATAGTTCATTAACGTGTAACCGATAGGCTCAATAATTCATTAACACGTAATCGACACGTGCCCCTTTATCTAAGCCATCTCATAAACATGCGGTACGCCAAATTCAAATAATCATATCTATTAATCTCGATCAATTTCATTAATCAATTATGCTCATTAATTCATTACCACCTAACCGACATGCGCCCCTTCAGCTCGGTCATTTCATAAACATGCGGTACGCTAAATTTAAATAATTACAATTCAAGCCCTAATGCCACCTGGTATTAACATGGCTGCGAATTAACATATTAGAATAAACTATAAACATGACATTTTAAGCCCTAGCGCCACCTGGTATTTGCACAGCCGGTAATTTATATATAAAAATATTGAGGTTTCCCTCCACACTATCCATCCATTCATTTCCACTTAACATGTTCAAATAATATTGACATTTTGACACATAATTATTCACTCCGAGAAAGATACTCAAACCTTAATTATCCCAGTTACCCCAGACTCGGTTATGCTTATTAGGATGCATTATACAAATATTAAATGATTTTATAAAGAGCTAAAGGGATAAACATCATGCAACTGATTCTTCATAACACAAAGTGTAAAGTTGAGAGTTTATAATATTTATTTATATTTTAAGCCATTAGGACAACCCGTCTCTAAACTCTGTGCGTAGGACGTCTCGACAAAGTGAAATTCAAATAAGGAACCCTCTCGATACACTAACGTTTAAATAGAGTAGCTGTTAAGACAATTTATTTAAGGTTTATTATGTGAGAGCATGACATTTAATCCATCAAGAAAACTCGTCTCTAAACTCCGTGCGTGGGACGCCTCACCAAAGTGAAATACAAACGAGGAACCATCCTTATACACTAACGTTTAGATAGAGTGGTTTCTAAGACAAATTATTTAAGGTTTATTATGCAAGAGTATGGCAAGAATTTAAATATCTACGCGTGAAATATTTGAATTAATCCACACTACTATTCAACAACCAAACCAATCACAATAATTTCCCGTACTCCTATTAACGTCTATATAACCGAATGAACAATCAACAATATCATGGTTTCAAATATCGATTCATATCCTGTTCTTATATAAAAGGGACACGTAATAATTTTTACGTGGATATGTTACATTATAAGGGGTCCATTAATGCATATCAAGTGTCCCAAGTCATTGACAATATTATCATATTGTCTATTATAACATGAATAAGAGTCTCATAACGAATCTCATCAATTTGGAACATATATATCAAAAGTACTACTCCTAAGCGTAAGGCACGACCCTATTGAACAATTGAATTTTCACAACATTTTAATTCTAAATAATTTTTCATCATCTATTCTCGTATCTCAGACTACCAATTTCTACAAATGGGGTTAAACACCAAAATTATCATTTTCATGCATTGGGGTCACTAATTAATTTTCACAAGCTAATAGGCTCGACTTGTATTTTTAAGTATATAAAACTATGTAAATTCACCTAATAAAACATAAGTTAGGATTGCACATGTAATAACCCGTCCTTTTGGAGACAATTAAATTCCATAATTGAGTATAAATTGGCAATTTGGAGAATTTCTTGAAATAGTGATTTTTGGGATTTTCGAGGATTTAATGATTTTCGATGGGTGTTGTAATTTATTTTGGGATTAAATATGTTGGAGTATTTTAATTATATGTCCCCGCCGGGTAAAGCGACAGAAGATAATATTTTAATGGGAATACCCCATTTATTTGTTTTCGGTTGAAATAGTGATTTGCTGTCAAGTACCTCAGATGGAAATTTTGACTGCGCCGTGAGTCTCGGAATGTCCGAGATAGTCGGAAAAGAGTGTCCGATTCTCGAAATTGAGTTTCGGGTAATTTTAGAGTTAAATGGGTTCGTAATTGAGTAAACGAGTCGTTTTTGGGTTTTAAGGGTTAAAACCCTTTTCTTTCTATATAAAGAGGGAGAGAGGGAGAAAAGAGAAAAAAAAAGAAAAGAGAGAGAAGAGAGAGTGGAGGAGAGAAAAGGGGAGGTTCCGGCCAAACTCCGCGGGATTCGGCTCGAGGTCGTCGGATTATATCCACGAGGCAAGTGTTTACTTGATTTATTTACTTTTGAGGATAAATCTCATATCGTAGTTTGGTATTAACAAACCCTAAAGATTTTAGATTGGGTTTTCGTGGATAAAACGGGTTTTCGGGAGTTAAAACGAATAAACCCCTAAAATTTAATAATTGGAGAAACTTAGAAATTAATTGGTGATTTCGGGTTCTAGGACGTTTAGAACCCGTATTGTATGTGTAGCTGTTGTTGGTTGAAGTTGTAGGACGTTGGGTGAGGAGATAGAAGCTTGGGGGAAGCTTCCATAGCCGAAACAGCTTTTCGGAGAAGAAGTTGCCCGCCATGATCGATCGATCGATCATGGGGGATCGATCGATCGAGCCATCGATCGATTTACGACCAAGAGTCGATTGATCGACCCCTGCTGACAGATTGGCAATTTTTCTAGGGTGAGTTGGATGAGATAGATTCCAATACACATTTGCTTCGAGGCTAATTGTGGGTTAATATGGGGGACCTTTTAGGATTATTTGGTCCTCTAATTAAGGAAATCTAGGAGGCTTAAGTGAGGGTTTTAAATGTATAACCCTTAAACCATATTTTTGAGGAAAAGAGAATAATTGTAGAATTTGAAGGTTTAGGGTTCCTAACTTAGGGTGGGGACCTTTGAGCGATTTTATGGAAAAGATGTAGTCCTTGGGTTCATGGAAATAAAATCCATGACCCATTAAATTTAAAGTTATCAGGGAAAGGAAAATCCCTAGGATATTTTCAGTGGGCATTTAGGCCTATATAATTATGCGTATAGAAAGCATAATTATACCGATTACTATTGAGTGTATCCTATGAGATAATTAGGATACTTTAGGAATATAGATATATATTCTCTCAGTGTGGAGTGTTATAATTGGAGATATCTAATAAATCCTTAGATGGGATTAAGGTATGTATTATTTATCAAAGTAAGGAAATACTTTGGGTTTAGTATCATGCGTATATGAATGCATGATTATGATTCTTTGAGAGAATCTTTGGGATTATTGGTAGTCGCTATATGTGATTGGCAATTATGGCCATTTATTTATATTCGAGGAGGAATATATAGTATGTATATATACTATATGATTTAGAGTATATATATATATGATATGATGTAAAGGATTTTGAGAATATAAAAATGAATATTTTCAAAAGGGACAAAAAAAGAAATGATTTTCATAAATAATAATTTATGTATACACACGTCTCTAAATCGCTATCATAAGGGAAGTTGCGTACGTATGGTGAAGCCCCCTGGCTAATGAATGTAGGGTGGATATAGTCCTATAGGCCATATGAGCGATTATTGCATGTTTCTGCGCTGGTTAAGTGATTCTGGGTGTGGTCATGACTATCTTGCAAGCATATGGCCGCTTCCCGACGTCTGCGTTGTAGGATCCCAGGTTGTCTTGATGATAGGTCCTGGAATATAATAGCCATATAGGGGCGCACACAGTGGGGAAACCCGGACGGGCGGTCTTAGAACGCGTTATATGATTTGTTAAAGCAATTTATGATAATAAATTGGCTTTAAGTACATTTCCTGAATGGAAGAATGGAAATGGGATAATTGAATTGGCTTCGGATACGTTTCCCGGATGGAAGAAGGGAAATGGAAGCATATGTTATGAAAAGCATTTTTATGATAATAAAACTTGCTTTAAATATATTTCCTGGATATAAGAAGGGAAATATAAAGTTTTGAAATGTAAAAGTATTGGTAAAGATTTTGTAGATAAATGTAAAGTAAACCTCAGTCCGGGAGATATTATCCGGATGTATATTGAATTATGTATATTAATGTAAGTATGTTATGTATGTCGCTGTATATTATATATTCATATATTAGTTTCATGCTACGGGCCTAATGGATCTCTACCATTAACCCTGCCAAGTAGTAGTGTATCGGGGGGGGGGGGGGGGTTTCTTGTTTGGATTTCGCTTCGCGAGACACCCCACGCATGAACTTAGCGCAGTGTTGAGAATGGAGAGAAATTTAGCCCTTAGTACTCGGGTTATAGGCTTCTAGTAAATAGGTGAACTGGACTAGTTAGGCGGGGTAGATTGACTAGGGTATTTTTTTATTAGGGTGCGTTAGGCGTGAACCATTAGAATAGAGGTGAGGGGTATCTCATGGGAGTGAGATACAAAATTTAAATATGAGACAAAAGCTTTTTCTAAAAATAAAGCAATTATGCACTTGCTAAATATTTTCAAAACTCGGGCTATGACCCATTTATCTACTTTTCCCTTTCTTGCTATATATATATATATATATATATATATATAGGTGTCCAGACACATGGATGCCTGGATGACACATCTTTCGAGTCAGACGTCTGTTACAGCAGCTGTGGATGCATGCAGGTTTTCGATAGACACTTTTATCCTTGTACTCTAGATAGGAGGTACTGTATAAACATTCGGGCCAATGGCCCAATTGCATTTATTTATTCTTTTAGTAGCAGCATTCGATATGGTTTTATATTCTGACCGAGTGTTCGGTTATTTTATTTCATTTTAGTTTCATTTACGCAAACTGTGTGGATGTTTTAATTTTGTAGTTGTTTAAAAAGAGTAGTTAAGTAAAATTTTGACGCCAGCCTAATAGGTTATTAGTAATTAAATTGGTTTTCGACACTGATGCTAAGAATGATCCATATGAGACTCCTGTTATAATTTGATATAGGAGTGCTCGCCCGGTATCTTATTAGGCGTGGTGTCACAGATGGTATCATAACATCAGGTTCTAATGTCCTTAGGAATCTGTGCGGATGTACTACGCTTTCAGCGTTGCTCTCGATTTGTCATAGAGCCTTAGGATTAGGATTGTTGATTTCTCTTGTGAGATTTCGTTCTCCTTCCATATTAGAAGATTATAGTAATCTTTTACGCGCTCATTTGACAATCGTGTGCGGGGATTGGATGGAAGCAGGAGGTGGGGCTTAGCTGGAGCAGCTGGTAGAAGTTGGGGATGAGGACCTTAGTAGAGGTCACTCTCCTTGTGGCAATTGCTAAGGATTTTGGTGATGACTACTAAAGTATAGTAGGTATGAGTATCGTAGTACCGCCATAGTAGAGCGTGGTAATAAAGTTAAATTTTCAGTGAAGCTGAGGGTTCGAAAGGGATCTTACGGATAGTTTTAACCGTGAGTCCCCACGATTTAGCAGGAATGAGAAGGATGTAGTTTCTGAATTATTCACATAAGGATCGGCCAGAGGCCGATAGTGAATAAAGAGTAATATGGAGAAGTGAACCTTGTACCGAGGTCAGGTAGGTACAAAGAATAATGAATCCTTTCGAGGAAAGATAAGCTCACTAGAGAAGTGTTGCTAACACTTATGAAAAATGTTTATGGTTGAGGACCCCATTGGTGGACATCCACTCGGGGAATTTGTTGAAACGAAGTTGTTGTTATGAGTTTTACCTCAATGAAGGAGGTATATTTGGTGTAACTAGATAAAGTCGTGGTGTTTTGTTAGCCCTAGAACCGTGTGTGTAATTTGTGTTTTGTGGCGGTCTCGATAACATTATATATTGTAGACCTGTGTGTTTTCTGTGGTAGCGGAGTTTTACTTTCCTTTATTCTCCATAAAGGCGGGTGTTGATATATATATATATGGCTTGTGATACTCGTCTTATATGTTTATACGAGTATGGTAATATGGTGAGCATAATATGTATTGGTATATTCGGAGCGATAGCAGGCTAAGGATGGCAAGACTATCGTGTCCGCAGTTCCAGGGTGGAACGTGTTGTGGTTGCGATATCTCACATGGATACAGGCTGAGTTCGCCTTTATTATGTGCATAGATGAAATTTCTATGAGCAGAGGTTTCATTATCATGATTTGAGTATATGGAGACCTTATAGATATGATTTAAGGCCACAGGATTATTGTTGAGCTGTAAGATTAAGCTCATTATTGATTGCACAGAGACCGAGTGTAGTGCGAGCGCTGGGTGGTGTGACTCTTAGTTAGAGATAGGAGTTCAGATCACCTTTTTGTTGTAATAGGGGATAGGGTTATCCCGGTCGCATGTTTGAAATAACGGATCTCCATGACCGACGAAGTTAAGTGGTAGTGTGTGGAGGGGTTCCTTGTTTGGATTTATCATTGCGAGACGCTCCACGCATGAACCTTAATGGCGTCGGGAGTGGAAAGATGTTATAGGATGCGAGGATGTTGATTTTGTTGATAAGTCTTATAGTGTGGATGAACCTCTATAGACTATGGGTCATGTGATGATGATATACTTATGGAGGGTGATGTAGGACTTAGAGAAATTGATTCAAGGGTTATAACCAGGCCTTGATGAAAAGGAAAATTTTGAGGAAGTATGTTTTGGGTATGATGTCGTAGTGCTTTTTCAGATATTTGGCACTTCGATTAGTTAGATTTCCTTTCCGCTTATGTGGGAGGATATAATAGTAGAAATGCGTTCGTAGGTTAGCGAGGTAGGATTTCAGACGTCCCGCTGGTGTGCCTTTGGTCGCTATATCTCGATGACCGACAATGCGAGGGAGTAGTGTAACGGGAGGGTTCCTTGTTTGGATTTCTCTTTTGCGAGACGTCCCACGCATGAAACCAAGCAAATGTCAAAAGTTGAGAGAGGCCTTGGGCACTAGGGATATACTTAGGATTATATTCGTTTCGCGTAGGTAGGACATCGCATAGACCGTAGCATTGTTAGGATGTAAGTTTAGTAGAGCTGGTGGCGCCGATGTAAGGAAAATTGAAATTCGTGGGTTGGGAGGACCCATATGTGAGTATTACACCAAGGAAAGGAGACCCTTATGTGGAGAGAGGGTAATGTGTCAAACGTTCACAATGGATGTGCATATGTGCACGGGTTAAGAAGGTGTATGGGCACCTTAGTAAGTTGGTTTATATACTGCCTGAAATAGAAGGAGCGTAGTATATAAAGTTGAAGCTTTGCTAGATGTTAGAGCGGTGGTTATAGACTCGTTTCTCTTATTGGCAATAGGAGAAGCAATCGGAGTAATGTGTCGTTATTGTGTGCTATGGGTAGAGATTTAGATGAGCTTATCGTAAAGCTAGTACTTTGGAGTACAACTTGAGGTAGGTGTAATATGCTAAAGGATTATCGTGTTAGCACCTTTTGATTTTGGGGGTACTAAGACGTAGTGGGATTTGTGATCCTAGTTTGGTGATGTAGGTTGTATCCGAATTTCGAGGACAAAATTCCGTTATGGGGGGGGGGGGGGAGTATGTAACAACCCGTCCTTTTGGAGACAATTAAATTCCATAATTGAGTATAAATTGGCAATTTGGAGAATTTCTCGAAATAGTGATTTTTGGGATTTTCGAGGATTTAATGATTTTCGATCGGTGTTGTAATTTATTTTGGGATTAAATATGTCGGAGTATTTTAATTATATGTCGCCGCTGGGTAAAGCGACAGAAGATAATATTTTAATGGGAATACACCATTTATTTATTTTGGGTTGAAATAGTGATTTGCGATCAAGTACCTTGGATGGAAATTTTGACTGCGTCGTGAGTCTCCAAATGTCCGAGATAGTCAGAAAAGAGTGTCCGATTGTCGAAATTTAGTTTCGAGTAATTTTAGAGTTAAACGGGCTCGTAATTGAGTAAACGAGTCGTTTTTGGGTTTTAAGGGTTAAAACCATTTTCTTTCAATATAAAGAGGGAGAGAGGGAGAGAGGGAGAAAAGAGAAAAAAAAAGAAAGAAAAGAGAGAGAAGAGAGAGAGGAGGAGAGAAAAGAGAAGAAAAGGGGAGGTTCCGGCCAATCTTCGCAGGATTCGACTCGAGGTCGTCGAATTATATCCACGAGGCAAGTGTTTACTTGCTTTATTTACTTTTGAGCATAAATCTCAAATTGTAGTTTGGTATTAACAAACCCTAAAGAGTTTGGGTTGGGTTTTCATGGATAAAACGGGTTTTCGGGAGTTAAAACGAATAAACCCCTAAAATTTTATAATTGGAGAAACTTAGAAATTAACTGAAATTAATTGGTGATTTCGGGTTCTAGGACGTCTAGAACCCGTATTGTATGTGTAGATGTTGTTGGTTGAAGTTGTAGGACATTGGGTGAGGAGATACAAGCTTTTGGGAAGCTTCCATGGCCGAAACAGCATCTCGGAGAAGAAGCTTCCCGCCATGATCGACCGATCGATCATGGGGGATCGATCGATCGAGCCATCGATCGATCGACGGCCAAGAGTCGATCGATCGACCCCTGCTGACAGATTAGCAATTTTTCTAGGGTGACTTGGATGGGATAGATTCCAATTCACATTTTCTTCGAGGCTAATTGTGGGTTAATATGGGGGACCTTTTAGGATTATTTGGTCCTCTAATTAAGGAAATCTAGGAGGCTTAAGTGAGGGTTTTAAATGTATAACCCTTAAACCATATTTTTGAGGAAAATAGAATAATTGTAGAATTTGAAGGTTCATGGAAATGAAATCCATGACCCATTAAATTTAAGGTTATCGGAGAAAGGAAAATCCCTAGGATATTTTCAGTGGGCATTTTGGCCTACATAATTATGCGTATAGAAAGCATAATTATACCGATTACTATTGAGTGTATCCTATGAGATAATTAGGATACTTTAGTAATATAGATATATATTCGCTTAGTGTGGAGTGTTATAATTGGAGATATCCAATAAATCCTTAGATGGGATTAAGGTATGTATTATTTATCAAATTAAGGAATTACTTTGGGTTTAGTATCATGCGTATATGAATGCATGATTATGATTCATTGACAGAATCTTTGGGATTATTGGTCATCGCTAGATGTGATTGGCAATTATGGACATTTATTTATATTCGAGGAGGAATATATAGTATGTTATACTATATGATTTAGAGTATATATATATATGATATGATGTAAATGATTTTGAGAATATAAAAATGAATATTTTAAAAATGGAAAAAAAAGAAATGATTTTTATAAATAATAATTTATGTATACACACCTCTCTAAATTGCTATCATAAGGGAAGTTGCGTACGTATGGTGAAGCCCCCTGGCTAATGAATGCTGGGTGGATATAGTCCTATAGTCCATATGAGCGATTATTGTATGTTTCTGCTCTGGTTAGGTGATTCTGGGTGTGGTCATGACTATCCCGCAGGCATATGGCTGCTCCTCGACAGCTTGCGTTGTAGGATCCCAGGTTGTCTTGATGATAGGCCCTGGAAGATGATAGTCATTTAGGGGCGCGCACAGTGGGGAAACCCGGACGGGCGGTCTTAGAACGCGTTATTTGATTTGTTAAACAATTTATGATAATAAATTAGCTTTAAGTACATTTCCTGGATGGAAGAAGGGAAATGGGATAATTGAATTGGCTTCGGATACGTTTCTCGGATGGAAGAAGGGAAATGGAAGCATATGTTATGAAAAACATTTTTATGATAATAAAACTTGCTTTAAATATATTTCCTGGATATAAGAAGGGAAATAGAAAGTTTTGAAATGTAAAAGTATTGGTAAACATTTTGTAGATAAATGTAAAGTAAACCTCAGTCCGGGAGATATTATCTAGATGTATATTGAATTATGTATATTAATGTAAGTATGTTATGTATGTCGTTGTATAGTATATATACATATATTAGTTTCGTTCTACGTGCCTAATGGATCTCTACCATTAACCCTGCCAAGTAGTAGTGTATCGGGGGGGGGGGGGGGGGTTCCTTATTTGGATTTTGCTTCGCGAGACACCCCACGCACGAACTTAGCGTTGTGTTGAGAATGGAGAGAAGTTTAGCCCTTAGTACTCGGGTGATAGGCTTCTAGTAGACGGGTGAATTGGACTAGTTAGGCGGGGTAGCTTGACTAGGGTATTTTTTTATTAGTGTGCGTTAGGTGTGCACCATTAGAAGAGAGGTGAGGGGTATCTCATGGGAGTGCGATACCAAATTTAAATATGAGACAAAACCTTTTTCTAAAAATAAGGCAATTATGCACTTGCTAAATATTTTCAAAACTCGGGCTCTGACCCGTTTATCTACTTTTACCTTTCTTGCTATATATATATATATATATGTATATTATATAGGTGTCCAGACATAGGTAATCCTGGATGACACATCTTTCGAGTCGGACGTCTGTTGTAGTAGCTGTGGATGCACGCAGGTTTTCAATAGACGCTTCTATCCTTGTACTCTAGATAGGAGGTACTGTATAAACATTCGGGCCAATGTCCCAATTGCATTTATTTATTCTTTTAGTAGAAGCATTCGATATGGTTGTATATTTAGACCGAGTGTTCGGTTATTTTATTTCATGTCAATTTAATTTACGCAAACTGTGTGGATGTTTTGATTTTGTAGTTGTTTAAAAAGAGTAGTTAAGTAAAATTTTGACGCTAGCCTAATAGGTTATTAGTAATTAAATTGGTTTTCGACAGTGATGCTAAGAATGATCCATATGATACTCCTGTTATAATTTGATATAGGAGTGATCGCCCGGTATTTTATTAGGCGGGGTGTCACAGCACACTTTTCTATGGGTCACTAATAAATTTTATTATGAAAATTTAATTTAGGTGAATTTAGCAAATACACACATAAAAGGAGAGGAGTAGAAAGATACTTCCCTACAGAAAATGCATCCCGAGATTAGTCTCTAATTGATGAAGAAGTCTGCTTGAGAGTCCCCTCGTAAAAATCCTTGGATCCTATTTAAAATAATGTATAAATAAAGTCGGGACTTGGTTTGAAAATATGGACAAAGTTTGAGCCGGGGCAGAAATAATAACATCTTAGTAAAAGAAATAGTTGACAAAAGTTAAAATAAAAGAAAGTCCCTCACCCAAATTGTGCCAGCTTCAAATGCCGAAAAATAGCACACTCACAAAGCTCTCTTTTCTTCCCTCAATATGAGCACCTGATAATGACAAAAAGGGCAAAGACCCATTATTCTCTCTTTGATTTCAACGATGGCCTCTAATTGATTAACTAGATGCCTTCATTAAAATAGGACTACAATCACTCCCATTCGTTCGATCCTTACGCCTAACAATTTGAGTAGTGAGAAAAAATACAAAGAACCGTGTAGCTCCCTTAATATATTCCTCTACTCAACTTCTCTCTCTCATAATGAACGCCATTTTCTTCAAATTTCCATGTTAGCTAAGACCCCTTACACACATACACACACACACACACACACACACACACACACACACACACACACACACACACACACACACACACATATATATATAGCACAAGCAGGGTTCTTCAAATTTCCATGTTAGCTCCCCTAAGACCTCAAACACAAACAGTAAACCTACTAGCTTACAAATACCGAAGTGATATTTACGGCCGCCCATTTTTTTTCTTCACCAAATTCAGCGCCACCTAATACCTTAAGGGATCGTTTGGTTCGAGGTTTGGAAAGGGAATTTAGGATTCCTAGATTTTATAATTCCCCTAATTTAGAATTACAATGTTTGGTTGGACATTTAAGGGGGAACTTAGAATTCTTAGAATTTAGAATTCCCACGAAATTGGATTCTCCTTTCCCCTCTAAAATGGGGGTAATCCTATATTCCCGAAAATATTACCTTACTTTTGTAGTGAGACAGAAATACCATCTTACATAAACTCATACGCACACACTCTCTCTCCCTCTCTCACACACACACACTCTCACACATACACACACACAGACACACACACACACAATCTCTCTCTCTCTCTCTCTCTCTCTCTCACACACACACACACACATATAGACTCTCTCTCACACACACATACATACACACACTCTCTTTCTCTCTCACTCACACACATGCTCTCTTTATCTCTCTCACACACACAAACACTCTCTCCCACACACTTACACTTACACATACACACACTCTCTCTCTCCCTCTTTGTCTATCACACATACACACATAAATACACACACACACACACACACTCTCTCTCTCTCTCTCTCTCTCTCTCTCTCTCTCTCTCTTTCTATCTCTCCCTCTCTCTCTATCACACACAAACACACAATATCATAGATAAAAATACACACATACACACACACACACACACACACACTCTCTCTCTCTCACTCTCACACACACGTACACTCATACACACACACACACACACACCACACACTCACGTGCACACACTCAAATGAAGTAGAATGGTATTTTAGTTAAATGATATTTATTTCTAATTTGGAAAAATAATTTTAAATGCCGGGAAAAAAGAACTCCTGCTTGAAAAGGAATTGAAGATTCCAGGAACTTAGAATTCCTAGAATTATGAATTTCCATTCCCATTCCATTTCCAAACCTCGAACCAAACAAGCCCTAAAATACAACCCTACTAACCTATTTAAATACCTGCCCAAACTGAGTGATACATAAGGTTATAAAGTAAGCTTATGAGCCTATTTTAAAGGCCAAACGGATACCTATAAAGGCATTGGGCCTTAAATCGGAAGCCACTAATTTTTAAATATAAATACCATTGATGTTAATTTATAAATTAAAACCTTCCACTCAGATTTAATTACTCAAATTTAATCACTAATGAGTCCATATTATTGGAAAATTAACACTTAAATTTAATTAATAATGTACCATCTTCATCACAAGCAATTAAATTAATATTTAAACATCTCAATTTATACTTCCATTAGTTTCAATAAACTTATCACATTAGTTTAATTACACTTGATGACCCCCATTTCACCTTAAATTACCAAGAATTTGAAATTCAATTGTATTCTCAATAGATTATTATTTTAGTTTATAAATGCTTAGAAATAATAGGGTATTACATCACTATAGTAAGGAAATTTTTCGTGCATGAGCTTCCAGGGACAAAAACGCGGGACAAAAGTATATAGTGATGGTCTTTCACTATAGCAAAAAAGCACGCCATTGTGGCAAAGGAGGTCGAGGAAGAGTTCGGGAAATTTGTCCAGTTTTGCCTAAAATAGATTTTGAAAATAAGTTTTGGCAAAAATCTAAGTATGTTTGTCCCAACCAAGAACACCCATACTTAAAACATATGAAAAAAATAAAATTTCTAAGAAAATATATTTTTCTACATGAAAAGTATAATTGCATAATATATTTGACAATTTATCCAAACAAGGCTGATTCAAAAGCTTTTTCAATAATGAAAAAAATTAACTAAGGTGTGAATCTAAGTCCCCTAAGTCTTATACCTTTCATATGTGGTGTACTTGAGGTTCGACATGAATAAATCCGCGTAAAAGTTGATGAAGTTTTCTGGTAACCTCTTTGACAAAGACTTAAACATGTTTTGGCAAGAAATTTACACAATCTATTCTATGGACCACATTGAGTATATTGCAATCTTACATGTTATAATTGATACATCATCCTAAAATATTCTTAAAGGAAAAGTCAATATCCTAAACTCAAAAGACCATGCCCTAACACTTTTAATTTTTAGAGCCTAAAAATTATACTTTTTAGGGGGGGGGGGGGGGTAATATCATTTGAACTGGACAAAGATCACGTGCTCTTTGTTGTTCTTCACTTAAACATTGTCCAACTTGGGTAGGGTTGAATCTTGCGAGAGATGCAACTGAATGCGACTAGGGTATTGCTCTTGGGTTCAAGATTTTGGGAAAGAAAAAAAATAAGACCATTAGGGTTCTAGATTAATCAAATTGTGGTTTGTCCTTGTTTGTTTAAGAAATTTCCCTCCCCCTTTTATTGATAAAGGGTCCTTTAATTATAGAATATGAGTTCATAATGAAAAATGAAATGTCCCCTAAGTAGTAATTAAGCAGCATGGCCTAGACTAGTCTGGCACACTCGAGTGTGGCATTTGGAATCTAACAAAGATAAATTGACAATATTGTTGGATCATCAAGGTTAGTAGACCGATAAGGTGGCAAAGAGACATGGAAACTCATTATTAGAGTTTCTAGTGGTGATGTGGTATGATGATATGTTGGAAATCAGTGATATTGAGTTGCCCATGGTCAATCTCAAAGGTTGCCTAGGTCCACTCACAAAGTTTTTAGGATGTCGTCGAGAGGGGTCCTCTAAGAGCAAAGAATCTAACGAAGCATCATAATTCATGGATAAGTGATGAGAGATCAAGGTGTTTATATAAGCCTTCAATAATATGAGGTTAGAGGAGGCATGGATTGGACATTTAAGGATTTAAATCCTTAATAGGATTAGTTTAGGGAAAATTATGGATCTTACTTTGTGTGACCCATCACGTTCATGTAGTTGAGTGTAACATTAGTTTGTAAGAATGCGACATATATGTATAATTGAGTGAAAAAAATGAAAGATGTAAAATTCATGAATTTTTGAACGAATATTAAGATATGGAATTTTGATCACATTGTAGGACCTTATTTATCTAGGATAATACGGTCCAACGTTAAGGATGGTAGATCGATGTTAGGGAAAAAAGGCAGGGAGATGGCTAACATGGGCTTCTAGAGAACGCATGTCGAGCGTCATGAGTTTTTAAAGGATTTATTTTAGTTGGAAAGTTAATGTTGGGAACTACCTTTGGGAAAAAAAGTGATTTGTTCGTGTGTTTATGAAACTAGTGTCGAAGGGGCACAACTTCTGAAGGAACCAATCTCAAGCTACATTGGTTGCACATGTTTATAAGTGGGTAGAGCATGTGAGATTTTAAAAAAACTAACTTAGGATTTATTTAAAAGAAACCCTTTTTGAATTTAATAAAGAGATAAAATCATTATCATTGGTTATGTAAACGCCCCACCTAGTAACATTGCTACCAATATAAGTTGTTAGGAATTTCTTTTGTGGCCTTTTACAACATAAGAGGAATTTGGACATTTGGTAGGTGATTGAAAATGTTTTTTGAAATCCAGTGTCTATTGTACCACCAATTAATTATTCAGATAAGGACAAGTATAGTGATGAGATAATTCTTCATCCGAGGCGATGGAACCATTTGTAAGATAATTTGGTAAAATTTTGTTCTCCATTTGAAATTTTAAATTTTGCTGTATGACTTAAATGTAGATATTTGTAGTCATAGGCTAGTTGTGGATTGTAATACGTAATTGCATATAATGATGTTGGCTTGGAGAAGTTATTACTTGAAAGGATGTCGGTGTTGTTTGGGTTTCAAATGACACTCTTATAGATAGTTTGGCCTCATTATATAGTGAGTTGTAAGAACATAATTCTTATCATGTACTTTTGTTTTAATTGGCTTATTTTCGGACAAAATAAATTAAGCTTAGGCTAGTTTATCTTGGAGTTTATTTGAAGCCTACGACAAAGTTCAAGTTCAAGAATGTGCAATCAAAGCTTTTAAGAAGATTACAAGTCAAGACGTGTTGCATTTATTTAAGATCACTCATGTATGAATACCTGTGAGTAGTTGGGTAATTTGTATATTGATTAAATGCTGGGTGATTTAAATAATTAGGAATTAAATCTTTTTATGTTTTAAAAAATATTTCTGAGTTGCAAAAAGTTTAAAGAAAATCCGAGGATTAAATTAAAAGAAAAATATTATTTTTTAGTGTAGCTCACTCGAACGAGATAGTAAGTCATTCAAACGACATTCATATGTCGAGCGAATGAGATCTCATCTCGCTCGAATGACCTGCCGCCTCGATTTTTGTGTTTTCATTTTCTTGGACTCTGTGCAACTCAGTTATAAATAAAAACGTATCTGCAAACATTTCACCAAGGCAAAACAGTTTCGAAAAATTATTCCTATACAGTTTTTTATCTTTCAGTGTTTATTCAAGATCGTATTACTCAATTCCAAAGTTAAGTGATCTTGAACACGTTTACCGGAAGATAATTCATTCACTACACCGTTGTGCACTTTGTGAGGAGAACTCTACAATCGAACAACTGCGCACTATTGTAGAGGGAGTTCTTATGAAGTAACTTGTGGAGAAGTCGTCTTCTTCTCTACTGCTGACCACCTGGAGTTCCTATGGGAGATTTCAGTCGAGACATCGAAATCGACACCTGCGTGTATTTCGTATGTCGCACTTATTTTCATTATAATCCGTGTAACCGTTCTTTACAAAATTATAGTGAAAATAAAAAGGTTTTGCCCTTCGAGGATTTTTCCTGAAATTGTTTCTTTTACCGCATGATTTATTCATCGAATGGATTTAATCACTTAGATGTATGTTTAGGGTTTAAGAAGTTAAAATTGGTTTTAACTAAAAATTGGAACAAAGTTGTTTTTACCTAAAGTACACATTAAAGGGACTTTTCAAATTGGTATCAGAGCTTGCCGCACTATCTTATTGTGTTTGTGATCCCGTGTTTTTAGGTATGCCTTTTGATGGTTTTGATGATTTTAGAATTCACTTATTTGAATTATCTAATTCGAAATCACACATGAAAACTGCTCTTAAAAAATTGGTTAATAAAGGTGATTGTGAAAAGTGTCTTTGCTGCGAAGGTTTTGGTCATGGGATTGATGAGTGTCCCACTAAACTTAGAGAGAATTTTAATAAACTGATAAATCGTGTTTCTACCCTTAGTGATAGTGACCTAGAAGAAGAAAACTTTTATGCTAGTAAGCGTGAACTTCCCACCTTTTTGGCTAGTCATGTAAGTGATAAAGACTTACTTTTTCATGATTCTTCCACAGCCACAGAAGTTGATACACCTGAGAGTGAGGGTGAGGTGAGTGAGGATGAGAGCGAAGACGAGAGAGATTTGAAAACTATTTTTAAAGAATTGTATGGAGAAACTTTAAAAGAAAGGAAAGAAAACGTGAAATTAGGAGCTATGTTGAAATAACGTGCTATAGAAATAAATAATCCAATGCTTTGATTGAGGATCTTAGGGCACAAGAAAAGAAAATTTGAGAGAAGCTAGAATATGTCGAGGGTGAGAGAGATAGTCTTCGGGGATTGATGGAGGCTATGAAAAAGAAAATTCTGAAGTTTGAAAATTCTACGCATTTACTTGAGTCAAGGATAGGTGAGCTTGAAGAAAAACTAAGAGATTCGAGTAAAGTTAAGGTTGATTTCGGAGTCTAGGTCTGAAAAGTTAGAAAAAATCTTAGGCACCGTCGAAATCAAAGATAATCGGAGAGGTATTGGCTTTAATAATCATGTTGCACCTGCTCCCATAGACAAAACCATGCAAACAAGGGAGCTTCCTAGGAACTTTACGAGAGAGACACCTAGAAACGTGAGGTATAATCGGTCAATAGGACATGCTCCTCACCGTATCTACACTTGCACTCATTGCGGTAAGAGAGGTCATCTTAGAAGGTTTTGCTACGATCTGAATAACGATCCTAGAAAGTCTAAAGACATTCCGGTTCCCAATGCCCCTTCTCATCGATTCGCACCTATAGGAAGTCAGATTTAAAAGCGTTAGGTATAAGGCTTGGTGATTCTCGCATCATTTCTCGTTGTTCTCCTCATCTTTCATCTTTCGATTAAGGTTATTCACTGGTTTATCATACACTAGTATTTACATCTTGCGTTATATTTGGCTAGTGTTATGGCATGTTTCTAGTTTTTGTTATTTTTTTGAGTCTTTTCGAAAAATACAAAAAGATTTTGTTTTTTATGAAAAAAACCTTTGAAAATACAAAAAGATTTTTGGTTTTTGAGTCGTGAGGTTACATGGTTGATATGGGATATTGGTGCGCGTGATTCCCCCCTTCTTTCATTATTCATGTGGCTAGGACTTTTGGTCATTATTATTGATGCCTAGAATAATCTTAACCTTTGCACTATGGGGTTATTTCAAAGTTGATATGCATTTTGATTTGACTTTACTTATATGCCATCCTTGCACACATGCACGAGTTTATATGGATGTTTGACTTCTCTTGCATATTTGAGTTTGGTGAGACGTTCTTACCTCAATTTTGTCATCTATGCGTAAGTAAACTTAAGGAAGAGGTGTGCTTGTAAGAACCGTTTTCCATGAGAATTGAAAAAATAATGAGTATTCACGGGAAAGGGCTGCGAGAGTATAAAATTGACTCGTCATGAAAACCACCGTTTAAAAGAGCCCAAAAGAAAAGCAAGGCAATAAAAATCATATGCCAATAATTGGGGCCAATAGGACTTTCTCTAAGTTGAGATTGATAGATTTTTATAAAGATCTTAAAAAATTCATCTATATGAAGGAGTTTGGTTGGAAATTAATTAAACGGGTTTGCACCACGAATCCTATGTTGAAACATCGTATCATGGCGCTATTGTTTGTAGAATCGTCAACAATCCGAACTTGTATGCATGTGGATTAAGTTTAGTTCATCAAACTCACACTTATTTTGTCACATGGCTTTTGATGAAGTTTGATGATTCCTTTCTATCAATTATAACTCTTTGATCATTTCGACGTATTGAAATGATGACTCAGTTATTGTAGTTCACTCCCAATTAATCCACTTTCATAATTGAGCACATTAGTACCATGTTAACATGTAATTCCCATTTTTTGCTTTTTACAATATTTTCTATTTTGCAGTCTGTTATTGTGTACCAGGTACTGTTTTTGGATAATTTTTTCACTAGGCAAATACTGAATGTTTTTGGGGTCTTTCTGGAAATTTTCAAAATCTCATTTGAACGACATCACATGTCGCGTGAATATGTCGTTCAAGCGACTTCCAAAATCGTTTGAGAGAAATCCTTAAGTCGTTCGCACGAGATCAAGGGAGATCAAGGTTTTACTTAAACAGTCGTTTCCTCTTCCTCTTCTTCTCTTCTCGTTCTCTCACATCACTTACTCTGCTCTTAAAATAGCAAAACCAGTTTTTTTTTAAAAAACTGCCATTAACAAGATTTTGAAGCTTCGATCTTTTGGTTTTTCATCACTTGAGTTCTTCCCATAGTTGCCCCTGCATTCTCCAGTGTCTCAATCTGTTCCAACAAACTCCTGCTCACAAAGGTTCGTCGTCAGCCATTTTGCCCAGTATAGTACGCCGATGGTTTGTTCATCTCATTTCTCCGGCAAGTGTTTCCCCATAAATTGGTTCTCGGGAGTGTGGTGCAGCCATTGTTGCCTTATCCAACATTTTCGAGTTCATCCCAATTCTCCATCTTTTGTTCTCCGACGAGTTGTTCCCATTTTTCGACGATTTTGAGGTATTAGTGTTCATGACTAATTCTTGATTTTTTTCAGAAATTTTTTATTTGAGAAAATTTTGGTTGCTGTTTATGATTTTGTCTATGATTGTGGCTGGTGTTCGTGGTGGTTCGGTTGGATTATTGTACGGAGGCAGGCTCTTAGGTGTGTGTGTGTGTGTTCCTTAGCGACAGTACTCTTTTACACATCCCACATTACACCTTTTTAGTCATGCCACCTAGACGTCGTGGTGCCCCTTTCGGTCGACTCGATGAGCCACCTCCATCTGCTCGAGATCAAAGAGCTCAGGCCAGTAGGCCCCCATATTCCCCAGTGAGATGGGCCACTCATGTTGAGTATGATCATTACTGCTCATTGGGTCTTCACATTCGGTCTGTTATTTCAGAGAGAGTGTTTCATTATGCTAAGTTTCCTGAGCTAGGTATTCCTCATTGGTTATCTGATAGAAGTTGGGATTATATGTTTGAGGTTCGTGGGGTTGTTTATCCAGACATTATCCGAGAGTTTTTCTTTTGCACCCTTCTCCACGCTGAGGGGATATTTTCTACTGTAAGTGGCATTCCTGTTCTCATCACTGCGGATCTCATAGAAGCTTTTCTACACCATCCTCATGTCCCAGATGCCGTGTATCCTCGTTATATAGACGATGGACCTACTTACGATGATATTTTGCGGCATTGTTTCTCAAAGATTCCCTAGACAAGATCTACGATGTATCATCGCCAGCTTTACCCTTCATTCCGTGTACTTAATAGGTTTGTGTCAGCATCCATTTATCCTCGGATAAATCACACTCATATTGGATCTGACATCATTTATTTCATGTAGCATGTTTCTTAAGGGTGGGATATCGATCTCCCGACCGTCATGCTTCGAGTCATATCTTCTGTCACTGTCCATGGTTCCATCCCTATCTGCCCTACTCTTCCATATGGGATTATCATTTCCACCCTTTGCACTACTACTAGTGTCCCTGTTTTAGAGGGTGATTTGCGTCTCCCTATGCTTGGTATTATTGATAATAAGACTTTCACTCGTTCTTAGAGTCATTTTCCACAGGCAGCGAGAGCGAGAGCTCCACCCTCAGAGGGAGTCTTCCCTGATGCTGATCCTTGTCAGGTTATTGATCACACTGATTCGAGCACGTCGAATTTTTCTCAACCACCACCCTCCACTCCTACACGTGCACATCCTATTGAGGAGGAGGTTTCTACTTTACAGGCCCAGGTAACTGCTCAAAGCAGGATGTACGACTCAATCATGGCTAGATTTGATGCTGAGGCCGAAGTACGTGTTCGTGCTGAGTCCAAGATGACAACATTTTTTGATGAGATACGAGAGAGAGAGAAGATGAGAGGCGCAGGATCCTTTGGACTTGGGCATATTTCTTCCACATACACTGATGATACTGATGATGATGATACTCCTGCCTATGCTTAGTTGTATTTGTTTTACATTTTATCTAAGACGTTCATATTCTTGATGTATTTTTTATTCTCTCTGATATGATGTACTACTTATGATCAGTTGTATCACTCTTAGTTTTATGACATGGATGTACATACTATTTTGCATTTTTAGTGATTCTCGCATTGTTATTCTGTTGTTGTTATCTTTTTCTACCCAGTGTCATACTGATATAGTTTATTTAGCTATGTTGATTTGTTCTCATATTTTATTGCTCGATTTTGTGTGTCTATCCCATCTTTTGTCTATTCCGGGGAAAAAAGGGGAGAGATATGTGATGTAGGGGGAGTATTTATTATGATATTTTATTTGTTTAATTCCTCCATACTTCAACTGGGTATTTTTTTGTGTCTCGTATGTGTAGGTATTATTTTCAGAGATTCAGATATTCATTAATACATCACATTCAGAGATAGATTCAGATGATTGCCATTCAGAGATAAGAGACAGATTCTGATGCTTGTCGTTTATTCAGATTCACTATATCCTGTACTTTATATTTCTGAGTTTTGAGATAGGACATGTATTTGTTTGTTTATGGCATATAGAATCTCTATATAGTTTTGTCCCGAAATAGCCAAATGGGGAGATTTGTAAGAACATAATTCTTATCATGTACTTTTTTTTTAATTGGCTTAATTCCGGACAAAATAAATTAAGTCTAGGCTAGTTTATCATGGAGTTTATTTGAAGCCTACGACAAAGTTCAAGTTAAAGAATGTGCAATCAGAACTTTCAAGAAAATTACAAGTCAAGACGTGTTGCATTTGTTTAAGACCACTCAGGTATGAATACTTGTGAGTAGTTGGGTAATTTTTATATTGATTAAATGCAGGGTGATTTAAATAATTAGGAATTAAATTTTTTTATGTTTTAAAAAATATTTCTGAGTTGCAAAAAGTTTAAAGAAAATCCGAGGATTAAACTAAAAGAAAAAATATTAATTTTTACTATATCTCGCTCGAACGAGATAGTAAGTCGTTCAAACTACATTCACATGTCGCGCGAATGAGATCTCATCTCGCTCGAATGACCTGCTGCCTCGATTTTCGTGTTTTCATTTTCTTGGACTCTGTGCAGCTCAGTTATAAATAAAAACGTATCTGCAAACATTTCACCAAGGCAAAACAGTTTCGAAAACTTATTCCCATACAGTTTTTTATCTTTCGGTGTTTATTCCTGATCGTATTACTCAATTCCAAAGTTAAGTGATCTTGAACACATTTACCGGAAGATAATTCATTCACTACACCATTGTGCACTTTGTGAGGAGAACTCTACAACCGAACAACTGCGCACTATTGTAGAGGGAGTTCTTATGAAGTAACTTATGGAGAAGCCGTCTTCTTCTCTACTGCTGACCACCTGGAGTTCCTGTGGGAGATTTCAGTGGAGACATCGAAATCGACACCTGTGGGTATTTCGTATGTTGCACTTATTTTCATTGTAATCCGTGTAACCGTTCTTTACAAATTATAGTGAAAATAAAAAGGTTTTGCCCTTCGGAGATTTTTCCTGAAATTGTTTCTTTTACCGCATGCTTTATTCATCGAATTGGTTTAATCACTTAGATGCATGCTTAGGGTTTAAGAAGTTAAAATTGGTTTTAACTAAAAATTGGAACAAAGTTGTTTTTACCTAAAGTACACACTAAAGGGCCTTTTCATGACTAATTTTTTTATGTAGTCTAGAAGTATAATCATAATATTAGATTAATTTGTTATAAAGGAGAGACAGGGGAACAAAAAAAAAATACAGAAATGGGAAATTTGGGGATAGATGACGAGGGGACCTTAGTGTTCGCTGGCACTTATAGTTTCGGGAGCCATTAATGTTCAAGTTATGAACTTTTTATAGTCTTTGGAGAGCTCCCATGACTTGGATGTGTGTATGCTCTCGATAATTTGTTTCATACTAGGTATTAAAGACAACGACAAATGCGGTTTGTGTGGATAAGTGTATAAAGACACATATTTTTGTGCATTACTTATATTATCCATTTTTTCTACAAGATGTGCATTCCGGTGAGTGATTTATATGATTATGTTCCTATGAAGGTAGTTAAGGTTCACATTCGTGGGTTGATCTAAGGCTTCTTGAATTTTCTAGTGAAAAAGCATAAGCGAGTGCAAAAGATGATCTTCTCAAATAGGTTTTGGGATTTTATGAACAACCTAGAGAACATGTCGTCTTATACTATGGTTATTGGTGTAACCATAGAAGAGTACTTATAATATTTCACCAATACGTCCCATTTTGACATTGGTGAGATGACAATGATTCCTTCAAACATGTTTGCGATGATAGGGATCCCTATGAACACTACACTAAAATGCACTTTTAGTAGTGGTATTTTACCGTTACAAAAAAATAGTAATGGTAATTTTCCATTAGAAAAAAGGCGTAAGGCAAAAAAAGGTAACATATATTTACCGTCACTAATTATGGATTTACCAGCGGTATTTTACCATTACTAATTCTTATTTACTAATGAACTTTTCTATTACTATTTCTACTTTACTAATGGAATTTTATTGTAACTAGATATTTTGTAATAGACAATTGTTCTAATATTATAAAAGTTTTATAATTCTTTTGCCTATAATGGTAAATATTTGTTAGTAATATTAATACATATTTAAAAAAAATATTTTTCAAGATTGATATCGCTCTTTAACATGTCTTGAATTTAAAACAAATTTAATTATTATTACCACACTATTCAAATCTCAATAACGCAAGAACATATAACAAGATAGTCCATATAAACATGGGTATTATATTCAACATTTACATTTTATATAAGCCCCCAGTCTTTATTTACAAAAGAAACTTAAATACCGAAATCGATACACATAATAACACTTTAAAATAAATCTAGAATAATGACTTTCAATTTGCACCTAAAAATGAGAGGAGAAAAAAAAGATCCCTATTAAGAACAATCATTTTTAATCTATTATGCCTTTTCGAATAAAATCTCATTTACTTCTGGCTAAATTCTCCATTTTTTTCTTTTTCTTCATACAATTGCCTAGAAACGTAATTCAACTCAAGAAATGTTGTCAAGAGTAGTATCTCAAGAAGCTCAAAAGTGAGTTGCTTCAAAATACGAAGCTGGTCATGATATCTTTCTCCTCATTTTCAAAATATTGTTACTTCCTTTACATTACTTCCTTCACCTTTTTTTGTAATTTGTTGTACTCATTTGCATCAAGACATATTAATAAAAATTTCTTAGTATGTCGAGCCTAATATAGATTCAACCTGATTGTCGAATAATTCCTATAGTAAAATGACTAGAAATAACCCATGTATCCATAAGTCCTATTTACATAAGATATTTTCTAATAGGTCCTATCATAACATTTTTTCCCAATATGTCTTATTTATACATATAGTGAATATTCACTGTATGTTTACAAAAAGGACCTATTGGACCAAAAATATTTTTTCATGGGATCTGTTGGAGCAAAAAAAAGATGATAGGACTTATTGAACTACATACCTAGTAAACAGGACAAATTGGTAAAAAACCTACATTTTATTGTATATGTAGTGTCAAACCTCCTACGTATTTTGTGTTTGACACTGGAATATTATTTTGATAGACAACTCATAGAGCATCACCATCTAAATATAGTTTATAGATATTTATATACAACAATGCCTCATGTTTTATGTTTTACCTTTAGCTTCCATACTTAATTTTGAGTGCTAGCTTTCTATTGCATATGATTGGGTACATCCAAACTTACCTCTAGGATTGAGAAAACATCTGTTGAATTTCCAATTTGGACTTTAATTAATGTTCCCACTGACTCCCTAGTGGGACTTATTGTTCCTACAGCAACCTATTTCTTACCATCATTCATAATATTTACTCCATTTTGACACCATGCCCGAAATATAGTGAAATCCTAAGCACTCAATTGGGTATAAAAAAGAAAATCCTCAATCCCACAATCCCAATATCGCATTATATAAAAAAATGTGTTGCTCGATAATCAGTAGTTTCTCAAAAATCCTTCTTGATATCATGTTTATTACACAATATTTTTATTATAAAGGGATTCGATGCTTAATTGCAAAAAAAAAAAGCAACCGTGAACTTTAAAATTTTCACAATAATCCCCAACTATCCCAATAACCACTTGAACTGTGAATTTTGTTAGAAGCACGCCCTTATGGGGACTTTTAGTAACATATAAAGGTATTTGTAACAAAATTCATAATACATAGGGTACCATTAGTCTTCTCTTTGTATAAGAAGCTACTCTAAATCTATATTCGCTAATATGGGTTCTCATAATAAACATTCAGTACCTTTTCTCATAAGTAATTTTTTTCCAATATTAATCTTCATCTTTGATGCCAAACACCATCTAATAGCCAAAGGGGACACTATAAGTGTGATAATCTAGTTTTAGCTATTTTTACATTTGGACATTCAAGTATTGGATGGAAAGTAGATAACGCAATTGTTGCACTATTAGGTTTCATAGGTTGTCTAAGATATTTAAAAATAAAAAATAAACACTTCATTGAGGAAAAAATGAACGAGTAGAAAAGTCAAACTTACCTAAACAAGTACGATTACTCGTTTTCCCAAACATTTGGAGTACATTTGAAGATCCTCATAGGAAAACACCGTACATTCTATATATAGTTCCCTGCACCAAATTATCTAGTACACTTCCTCATTAAATAATCACATGAGCAAAAACTTTAAGAAGATATTAATTTCATATATAGGTTTCATCCCACTTCCACATAGACTTTATGAATTTCTTTTAATTCAATAGCTTCCAAGATAACATTTACTAATCAAATTAAATCTAAAAGGAGAGAAAAGTAATAGTATAAAAGATAGTTTCTTGAGTCTTGAATAGATAAAAATGAGTTCATGAATCTATTGAGAATGTGAAAATGATTTGTCTTAGAGTGTTTCACTCCCCATTAACTTAAATTAAACAAACTTAAAATATAAGATAGGTGTAAGCATCTTAAACTTGAAACTAACTCATATATTAAATTTCAGAATAAATTTTTTTAGATTAAAAAAATTAAAGATAAAAAATTCATGTTATCTAGTGCAAAAATCACACACGAAAATTCATGGGTGCAACGAGACACTAAGAAGGGTCATCTTGAAGTCGTTTGGGACCAAGTTTAAACCTCACTCTCCTACTGACGCCAAAGGCTAAGGTCTAGGGTTAATTGATATACATAAGTATACTCACGTCCATGTGTCGCCTGGGTAACGTAATATACCACAGTCTCATCCTACAGGCAAGCCCAATCTTTTAACCCATACCCAATATATACAAGTGTGGTATCGTTCAGATGAGACCTTGGCATCTTACCAGGCACTGTATTCTCATCTCACAGAGAAGACCAATCGAATTCACATTAACATGGGTGTTGCTCTCAAATGACACTCGTATTAGAGGGCTGCAACCTTAAGCCTAAAATGGGTGCTTAGATCACATACAACCACCCTGACTCATCTCTTATCCCACATAGAGCAAGGCATCATACAGTCTGATCTTGATCGACACCTTCTACGTCTGATACATTCTACATGGGTGGAAAGCATGACATGGCCAGTTTAGTCATTTCTACCCTAAACCATTATTGGAGATCAACAACCCATGTGGGGGGAATATTCTTAATGATGACATGATTTTATGTACATATAGATGGCACTCTCTCATAGGAAACGACCTCAGCTAGGCATGGGACATATGTTGGGGTGACACTAGGCAACCCTCGGCCTATATAAGGCACACTAGGTGTTTTTAACTTGGATCAATCTTTTGACAAACCCTATTGTTTAGATATAGATTTGATTGTAGAGAAAGAAAGATTGGTTTTGTACCTTCTATGTCCATTAGTACCCTAATATAGATTAAACACTCTCTTACTTTTCCCAGTGGACATAGTCCAATGACCGAACAATTTATATCTTTGTGTTCACCTCTATTTCTCTAATCTCTTTTGCTAAACTGCTCATTATTTACTGTCTTATCTTATTTGTGCAAAACCTAAACCCAGGGTGAATCCATTATATGATCTTGGTATCACAAACTAAGACTGAAGGGACCAATACATCAAAAAATATTGCAAAGAAAGAATAAATTACTATGCTAGTCTAAACCTAGCAGGATATGAAGTGAATTTCACTATAATGGAAAACACGTGTGTTGCCTTAGTCTAGGTCACCCCAAAACCTCAAAACTACATGATTACATTCCCTATCACATAGGTTTCTAGAATAGATCCCATGAATTACCTCTTGGAGAAACCTACCTTATCAAGTCACATAGTCAGAGGGTTACTCATATTAGCTGAATTCAACAATGTCTATTGTTATCTCTAGAAACTGGTATAGACTAGATCTTCGATAAATGATATTAATAACAAATAAATAAACTAGTTAAGAGAGTGAATACTAAAATTCCAACACATAATTAAGGTAAATAGTAATAAGAGAGAGGGGGAAACTCAAATTTACGTGGGTCATCCGAACTTGGTGCCTATGTCCATAGGTGCATATTAATGTATTAATTTACTGGGAAAATGCCATTAAAGGAAAAACACTCATGTTCTTTCTACAATTGGGAAACATAACTGAAGAAGTGTGGTTCGATATGTGTGTTTTAAACAAAACCAATTTTTCTCCAAAAATTATCCAACTTTTAATTATGTACCAAAAAAGTTATGAAAACCCAATTCTTACTTTAAACCGATTTTATCCTGATTAATCCTAAACATGAATCTAGTGATTAAAGCAAGTAAAATAAGGTAAAGAATACTCACAACGCCGGATGTACGAGGAAAAAACCCAAAACGGGAAAACAATCTCGGACGACCCAAGCCAGACAATCACTATGAACAATGGTTTTACAAAGACATATTAGCCTTACACTAAGACTCGATCCCCACAGGTCTTGACGCTCCTTCTAATCTTATACTATTCTTCAATAGTGACCACGCAGAAATTCTGTCTTCCACGATACCTGTCCACAACACATGCATCCACGTATATCTCGGTGTCCACCGAATGGCTTTGATTCATCTACGATGTCGAACAAGAAGTCCATCTACTTTCTTCACCGCAAAACCCTTTGTGTTCAATGTGTAGAACAAACAACTTTGGTGCCTCAAGATCACTTAAACATATAAGAATGATAACTCAGATCTTTTCAAACTCTAAGGATGTGTTTATGCTTTGTAAACCTTAGAAAACATGTGCAAAACAAGTTTCTGGTTGAATACTGTTTTCCAGAATGCACACTTACGAAATTCTGATGCAAACACTATTTAAATAGGATTAAAAATGCCGCCTCAATTTTCTTGTCATTCGAAAGACAATGCAAGTCATTCGCGCGACATCAACATCTCGTTCGAACGAGATCTGATGTGGTTCGAGCGACAGAGTTGACTTTTTGACTTTTTGTTCGAAACGTCTCTTCCATGAGAGATCCAAATAAGTCAAACTCCTATTCGACCTTATCAGAATAAAAACGTAGTGTAAACCCTTAAAACATTTAAAAACATTTTTCTTTATAAAAATACATCCCTATCTTTTATAAAATAATTCTGAGCACCATTAATCATACGCATTCATACCTGAGTGATCTCGAAATGCAATTAACTTTGAAGATGATTAAACTTTCACCAATTAAACATCGACATGATTTATATCTTTGAAGCTTTGCCGCAACGTCTTCAATTTTCTTCAGTACGTCATAGACCAAGTGGCATCGTGAAAAAATAAAAATCTCCGTATGACATATTACAAACACAGTTTTGTTCAAGAAATTAAGTCAAAACAATACATGGACTCAATTGGAAATTTATGTCCTTACAAATCTCCCCCTTTGACTATTCCGGGATAAAACTAAACCAGTGGAATGCCTAACCGGGCCATCAATCCGTATGATGCCTAAATCCCATCCCATAAACCCAAAATAAAAAATAGTGGACATAAACTAGTATATGTAGCACTGGCAAGCATGAAATGTCTGAATGTGATGTAGACTTGTAATCTCGAATCGCTGAAGCATACCTATACACATGAAACAGACAAACAAATACCAAGTGAAGTATGGAGGAAGAACAAATGCTACCAATTTATATTTCTAATATGAACAAGTCATTTGAAACTAGTGAGCAATTATTTGATTCCAATGAGGAAGAAATATAATCAAACAATATGTAAATCCAGATATCAATAGAAACGCTCAACAAATCTCCCCCTACATCGCAAACATCTCTCCCCCTTTTTGTCTCGAATAGACAATCCGGTGAAAAGATAAACCAATTTAAAATATCTAGCATGAGAATATAAAACAATCTGAATCAATGTGAAATTACTAGATAATCATGAAACAACTAGATAAATACTATCAAGTAATGACAAATCAGAAGCTAGTAAACCAAGGAATCACACAAAGAATATAGCAAATTAATCAGGTGTGATCAACGGACTATATGCAAAAATCCAATTTTGAACCTATTAAAACTTGCATATAAACCAATCAGTCCAGAAACATGATCGAGTCGAAAACCGAGCGTCCGTGTAAATACGCTAGTCGTTGTTGTCGGCTTCCAACCACAATACAAAAAAACTTAAACTTTAACTACACTCTTGCGGAGTATAGTGGCGAGTCTGGGTATCGAATCCACAGGGAATGTTTGATAGATTTTAATTGATTTATTACTTCAAAAAATAAAGTGTAAAAGATGATGATTGAGTGAGAAAGGAAAAAGAGAAAAAATAAAGAAGTTAACTAAAACTAATTGGAAAAATTAAGGTAGAGACACAATCCCCCAACCCTAGAGTATTGATGGTATAAAACTAATCGTAAATTTAACTGATTAATTTGACCCGAAATTTAGTACTCCCAAGCATTACGTATACGAGGTTCAAGCCCGCGTCATACTTAATCTGAGGATGAGTAAATCAGTATCGCGATAGTAGAACTCGAATTGCACTCTAAATCATCACGAGTACCCAGAGGCAAACAAGATATAAAGATCTACAATTGTTGTGTAACTACGCAATACGGACATAATCAATCATTAAATTCAGAGGACTAATATTATACACATGCAATTAACACATCAGGTTGGGTTCATGTATCCCAACCTTTAAAAACCTAGCCTAACATGGTAAATAATAATAAAAGTGCTGGAAATAAAAGTTACCACGACTGAAGAACAAGAACATGCAAGAAGAAATCAAAGATTGAAGAAAAACCGGAAAAGCTCTTGAATTAATGGTGCAAAGTATGTAAATTCTTCTCCTAGATGTTCCTACTTGTTATGGAGCTTTTACATCAATGAAATCTTAATAAAAAGAGTCCTAATGACTAAATATATAGGCTAAGGGTCGTTTAGAAGAGTCCCCAAAACATAAAACTCTTTTGGCTAAAAGATAAGCACAAAATAAAAATTCCGTATCTGCCAATTTGCCACACTTAGAAAGCGTGACTAATTTAGTAACGGATCTGGTGCGTGACAAATGGGCGGGCCGGTTTTTTTTCTCAGCTTCGGTTCGGTTTTGGTCTGATAGCTTTTTTCTTGAATTTCTTCTCAACTTCAAATGGGCATAACTTATTCACCGTAACTCGGATTGAGGTGCCGTTTTTTCCAGTGTTCTTGTAATTGAAAGATCTTCAACTTTCCAGTTGGCCCCACCTCCGGACTAAGGCTACAAAATTACGAAAATGCCCCTCAACTCCCCGATTCTTGGTTTCTTTCACTATTTTGAGTTCTCTTTGGCACTAACTTGCATGAAATATCTGTAAAACACATAGGAGATACGCAAAATACGAAATACTTGCCAAAAAGGGTTAGTAGCATAAATATGAGACAAATCCAATCTATTTACACCGCACGGGATCATAAAAATACCGAAATTAAGGGGATAAATATGAAGAATTTATGCCTAATCAAAACACTTCTAGCAGTACCAAAAAATATCAAATTGAACCAGTGGACTGCAAACCAATCAGAAGCCACAATTCAGCCTATCGTTCGAACGAGACAGGACTTCGCACAAATGAGATGCGAAGTCGCTCGAACGAAGTACAAAGGTTGTTCGCACGACATGGGATATCGTTTCAATGACTTCTCGTGACCTGCCGAATTTTCACATTTTCCAAGAAATATGTTATATTTTTGCCCAGCGATAAAATTTCCACAAAAAAATTCCAAGATGGGTCTGACAGTAGAAAAACAGTGCTAAAACAATAGGCTTTTCGCACAAAATGAAAAAAGCACATAAAAACTAAAAATGCGAGTTACATGCAAACATAGTTTCGATGTGCTCAAACATGGACATGGAATGTATGGGCGTGATACTAAAATAAATGAGTCACAATTTCAACACATCGAAATGATCAAGAAGCTCTAATTGATAGCAATAAATCGTCAAACTTTATCATAGCCACATGACAATAAATGTGTGAGCTTAATGAACTAAACATACTTCATGCACACAAATCCAAAATTTTGACGATTCTACAAACAATAGCGTCAAATTGTAATGTTTCAACACTAGGATTAGTTATGCAAACCCATTTAAATTTTTAATCCATCCAAACTTCCTCAATAATATCATATTTTCTTTGGAATGAACTAAACAAATTTGGCCCTTTTCTTAGCATATTGCATGTTCTTTTGGGCTCTTTTAAATGGTGGATTTCACGACGAGTTAATTTTGAACTCTCGCAGCCCTTTCCCGTGAATCACTCATTATTTTTATCAATTTTAAATCCTCACGATAAACGGTTCTTACATGCACACTTCTCCTTAAGTCTACTTACCCATAGGTGACAAGATTGAGATAAGAACGCCTCACCGAGTTCAAATATGCAAGAGAAGTCAAACATCCATATAAACTCGTGCATGTGTGCAATGTTTACATATATATAAACTCGAATCAAAATGCATATAAACTTCGAAACAACCCCATATAAACAATGGTTAAGATCATTCTAAGCATCGATAATAATGACCAAATGTCCTAGTCACATGGATAATGAAACGATGGGGGGGTCCAAGCAAACCAATATGCCACATCAAACATGTAAATTCAAAAAAAAAAAATTGACTCAAATAAAAGAAAAATCTTTTTGGTTTTTCAAAAGTTTTCTTCAAAAACAAAATCTTTTTGTATTTTTCAAATAAGACTCAACAAATGAAAACTATAATACAAAATGATACACATGTCATAATACTAGCAATGGATAAATTATGAAGCAAACTAACATATGACAAACATGTCAACACTATCATCATTTAGATTTAGCATGGGAAGAATCAAGTGCATCCAAACAAGAATAATGAAGTTTAATTCCTAAAGCCACTGGATCCGATTTCCTAACCCAAGTAGGTATAAAATGACGCATGGGGTTTTTGGGAATCGGGGCAACTTTATTCCTAAACTTCCTAGGAGATTGTCTAAGGTCGTAACAATAACGCTTAAGGTGACCTTTCCTACCACAAAACATGCAAGTGTAGCGGTGGTGGGAATGATTACCTTTATGTGTACCTTTTCTAACTTTCCTAGTGTTTCTCACACGTGCGGGGGGAATGGTAATAACTCTCTCACTAAAACCTATACCTCCTCTATCTTCCTTAATTTGGACGGTGCCTAGGATCTTATCTAAATTCTCCGACCTAGCCTCCAAATCAAACTTGACTCTATACGAGTCTATCAATATCTCCTCCAACTCGTGAATCCTAGACTCGAGCAAACGCCTAGACTCCTCAAACTCTAAAATCTCTTTTTTCAAGGACTCCATCAAACCACGGAGATTATCTCTCTTTCTCCACAAACTCTAATTTCTCCATAAACTTCTTCTCTCATTCCCTAAGATCCTTAATCAAACTATCATTATTTTCTATGGCATGCTCATTCAACTTAGCTTGCAATTTTGAGTTAGTCTTTTCACCTTCACCGTTTTAGCATACAACTCATTAAACGTATTTTGCAACTGTTTCACATCTACCTCCTCCTCATCACTCTCTTCACCCTCACTAACATGGGATACACTCAAAACCTCCTCGAAAGTGTCATGCACATGAGAATCGTCGTCGGTCACATGACATGCCATGAACGCAACAAAGTTACGATCAATGGGGGAGCTCTCTCCCTCTTCCGGATCACTATCACTTAAGGGGGCATTATAGACAATGGGTTGCTTTCCCTCTTTCTTAAGTCTAGTGGGACACTCTTTAACCTTGTGATCGTACCCCTCACACCCAAAACACTTATCCGAATCATCTCTCTTAGGCTTCTCAAACTTATCCTTATAGGTGGGATCTAATGTGTGGTTCTTGAATTTTTCAAATTTCTTGGCATCTTTCGATTGTTTTTTAAACTTAATAAATTTTTTTAATTTCTTTACCAACAAAGAAATACCTAAAAATCGGAATCGGAATTCGAAACTTTAATTTCCTCCTTCCGAGTTTTCAAAGCAATACCTTTTTTTTCTTAGGCACTTGCTGGGAGGTAATCATGTCAATTTCATAGGTTTGTAAGTCACCTACAATCGCTTTTAGTTTCGCTAACTCTAACCTACTCAAGGAGTTTAAAATGGTCACTTTTTTCGTCAAACCTACTAGGCAATGACCTAAGGATTTTCTTAATGACACGATTATCGTGAATTTTCTCACCTAGATTAAACGACGAGTTGACAATATTGGACAACCTAGCATAAAACTCATCAAAAGTCTCACTCTCTAACATCTTAATGGTCTCAAATCGTGTAGTGAGATTTTTAAGTTTTGATGCCCTAACCATGCTAGTGCCCTCGTGAGTGAGTGCCAAAATATCCCAAGCCTCTTTTGATGTTTCACAAGTCATAATTCTATTACATTCTTCCTGTGTGACATGTGAAGCAATAACATGCAGACCCTTAGAATTATATTGTGCAAGTCATTGTTCAGTTTCGATCCATAACTCAACAGGCTTTAAACTAGTGACCTCACCTATAATAGTGATAGGGGTGTCCAACCTCTCTCAACTACAAGCCAAACGCGCTCATCAATAGATTTTAAAGCACATCTCATTCTCGTCTTCCAATAAGTGTAATTAGTGCCATAAAAAATAGGAGTTTGAGAAAATTCATTACATCCAGAATTCATCTTTGAAAAACACACGGGATCATAAAATAAATAAATTATGTTTTCTAGCACTGATACCAATTTGAAGAAGTGTGTCCCGATATGTGTGTTTTAAATAAAACCAATTTTCCTCCGAAAATTATCCAACTTTTAATTATGCACCAAACCAAGTTGTGAAAACCCAATTCTTACTTTAAACCGATTTTATCTTGATTAATACTAAACATGCATCTAGTGATTAAAGCAAGTAAAATAAAGTAAAGAATACTCACAATGCCGGATGTACGAGGAAAAAACCCAAAACGGGAAAACAACCTCGAACGACCCAAGCCAGATAATCACTATGAACAATGGTTTTACAAAGACAGATTAGCCTTACACTAAGACTCGATCCCCACAGGTCTTGACACTCCTTCTAATCTTCTACTATTCTTCAATAGTGCCCACGCAGATATTCATGAGATCTGATGTGGTTCGAGCGATAGAGTTGACTTTTTGACTTTTTGTTCAAAACGTCTCTTCCATGAGAGATCCAAATAAGTCAAACTCTTATTCGACCTTATCACAATAAAAACGTAGTGTAAACCCTTAAAACACTTTTAAAACATTTACAAATATTTTTTTTATAAAAATACATCCTTATCTTTTATAAAAATAATTCCGAGCACCATTAATTATACGCATTCATACCCGAGTGATGTCGAAATGCAATTAACTTTAAAGACGATTAAACTTGCACCAATTACACATCAACATGATTTGTTTCTTTTAATCTTTTCGGCAACGTCTTCAATTTTCTTCAATACGTCATAGACCAAGTGGGATCGTGACAAAATAAAAATCTCCCTGTGACATATTACAAACACAGTTTTGTTCATGGAATTAAGTCAAAACAATACATGGTCTCAATTGGAAATTTATGTCCTTACAATAACAGTACATATGTCTATTACTTCACGTGAGTTTTGTGTGTGATAATTATAGGTTGTTATATATGAGAGAAAGGAGGAACACGTGTCCCACCTTTATATGTGACGTGGATAATGTGTTATAACTTTTATAAAGGGATAATCATAGGTTTGTTAGTGGCACATGGGAGAAATATATGCATATTTTCTCTTATTGCATGCTTATTAAGCTGTTGATGTCATCATATCACAAGGTGCATGCCTTTCTAGATGGTGTTAACTAATATAGTTATTTTGTTCTACTAGCTCTTACCAAGCTGACCCATGCACGAGTTGAACAAATAATCTGACCTCGGCTCTTACTACATATCATATATTTTTCTTAATGTGTCTATGCTACCAAGTATTGTAATCTGGTTAGTCCACATGTCCCACCATATTTTTGGTATAACGATGGCACCTAAGATTTTAGTTGTGTGGAATATTTCTTGGAGAGTCGTGCCTTCTAGAGGTACATTAAGAGATTTTAATGCATTAAGTTTTTTACTACAAATCAGCAATGGCTCGAACCGTCATAAACTCGTCCCTCGATAATCACATTACCTTGTACAGTTTAAATTTTTCTTGGCACAGGGTTTGCCACATGTGCCTTGGACATTGTGCGTGCAACTTTGAACTGTCAAAATGGTTTTCAAGGACAATTACTTCACTTATCCCTACACACAATCATTACCTCTCCTAGATTATTTAAACCCAATTTCTCCAATAATTGTAACTTTTCACATGCCTAAATCTTCGATTACATTTCTAAAGAAAGACATAATCCTCGTCATTCTTACAAACTTCTTACATCCCAAACAACTTAATTCCTTTTCAACTCCTCTAATGAAATGGAATGATGAGGAAGAAATCAACGACGGTGTAATAACGCATCCAACAGACTTTTGTTCTTGGAAAACATTTGGTGAGAAAAAACCTATCTTTTGTGAGAGACAGTTACGATGTTGGACTTAGGTTAACTTCTGAGGAATGAAACCCGTTTGGTAAAATTAGCATTAAGAACAATACATGGACTATTATCCTCATTATTTAGAACTTACTTCTATGGTTTTTCGTGAAGTAACCTTGATTTTCTCTATACTTGTCGATGTATCAAATGGACCTAGAGATAAGATTGATGTATTTTTATATCCATTTATTGATGATATGATTAAGCTATGGATTGATGGTTTAATTACTTATGATTCGTCAGGTAAGGAGTTCTTCTAGTTGCATGCATCATTGTTGTGGATTACTAATTATTTCTCCACATATGTCATGCTATTATGATGGATCACAAAAGGTAAATTTTTTTATCCTTACTCTAACAAAGACCATCAGCCAATGCAATTGAATACTGGTCACAAGTCATGTAATTGGGGTCATCGTCGATTCTTACATCCATGCCACATGTTTCATATGCAGAAGACACCATTTAATGGGAGGGTAAAATTACAACAGGCCCTATTAAAACATCTGTCCTTCTAAGTGTTGCAACACTTAAATGATATTGACATTAAAATTGAATATAAGATGGAAGATGTGTTTAGAAAGAGGGCAATGTAGGCATTATAAATGTAAATAAAGAATGTTTTGAAACCTAGAATGGGTTGGAAGAAGAAAAATATATTTTTTGAATTGGTGTACTGGAAGGGTAATCTTATTTGACACAATCTTGATCTCATGAATGTTGAGAAGAACGTGAGCAATAATGACCTATTTACATTTTTGGGTACTAAAGGTATGACAAAGGACAATTTAAAGTCTCTAAAAGACCTCAAAGATTTGAATATTAGGTCAGAGCTACATCTTCAATCGCAAGGGTCAAATCTAGAGTACATTCCCTCAATAGAGTTCATGATGAGTAACAAATAGAATAACTCTTTTTAAAAGTGTTGCGGGATGTTAAAACTCCTGATGGTTACTCATCAAACATTTCACGGTTCATGCACATTTAAGAAAGAAATATTTGTGGATTAAAGATCCATGATAATCATATTTTTATGCAAAAATTACTTCCTATAACAACGCATAGGTATTGTGAAATCATATTATTAAAGCCTTAATTGAATTAAGCCATTTGTTCATGATATTGTTCTCAAGTGGAATTACCGCATATAGTATGGAAAATTTTAATGACCGTATGGCTATAACACTTTGCAACTTTGAAAAGATATTCCCGTCGAGTTTATTTGATTTCATGATATATTTTCCTAATGAACTTTTAATTATTTGTTGTGTCATTTACCTTTCTATGTATCCGAAGGAAATATATCTCCACACCTTGAAACTTTACGTTCGGAATAGTGCTCATATTGAGGCCTCGATTGACATATTTTTTTTAGGAATGCATGACTTTTTTCTCGCTGTACTTGGATGTGGAAAACAAGTCTAACCAACTGGATATAAATGATGATAAGGGATATGAAAGGTAATGGAGTTGGGAAAAGTTCCATTTGAATTTGGTCATTTAATTTATACGAAGGATCATCGATATGTTCTTACCAACACTGAGGCAGTGACACCCATCCATTAGTATGTTTCAATAAAACTATTTGGATTTTTTAAACACTTATCCTAATAAACTGAATGATACACACACACACACACACACACACACACACACACAGAGATCTATCTATATATATATATATATATATATATATATATATAAATGACTATGTGTGTATTTTATAGAAAATATCTTGCACAACTTTCATCAAAATATCCTTAGGATTTATAAAAACATCATGTTAATCGTCTTCACGATGAAGAGTTCCCCATATGGTTTAAGGATCATATAAGTAAAAATATCATAACTTAGACTTGAAATATAAATAAGAATTATATTTTTTATTAACACTTATTTTAAAATACTATAAGTGAGTAGAATGGTAGCTGATGACGTGGAACTATATGATAAAATAAAATTCTTATCTTAAGGTCTCCTCTTGGATGCAATTAGATTTAATTCTTACATTGTTGGAGGGTTTTAATTTTGAATGAAAAGAGTTAACAAGCGAAGGAAAACACATAATATAAGAGTTGTTATAAAAGCTGAATAAATGAGTTATGCTAGTAAACATGATAAAAGGACGTTTTCAATTTTGAACGAAGAGAGTTGATAAGAGAAGGAAAATGCATAATATAAGAGTTGTTATAAAAGTTGAACAAATGAGTTATGCTAGCCTAAAAGATAAAAACCTTTCTGAAGGCGATATTACATACTATAGGGAGCTGACAAACATTATTGAAGTTCAATATCTTAATAGCATGAAGTTTTTGTTATTCAAGTGTAATCGGGTTGAAACTGGCAGGTGTACAAAAGTGTAGTTCATCTTTATGGTAGTTAACTTCAAGCATTTGAAATATAAGGATGATCGAGAGAGTAATGAACCTTTCATCTTATCATCCCAAGCAGAATAAGCATGGTACGCTCATGACCCTATATAACCATATTGGCACGTTGTTATTCACATGACACCAAGCGATAGATTTAATAGGTACACAATGATCAAAGAGGAATTGGTGGTAAATGGATATGATCCATTTAACATGAAACATTTTGATGAAGATCAAAACATATTGTGGGTGAAACAATGACCAAATGGACCACTTGTTTACACAAGTGTCGCTGAGGATGATGATCAAGAAGATGAATACAATGAAGATGAAGATTCAAATGAAATTATGAGTGACAATGTTTAAGGGGAATATAATCCTAAATTAGTTATATTTTGTGTGGTGACAATTATTACTCAACACAAAGAGATAAGAGAAGAACAATCACCAAGCCGAAAAAGGAAATACAAAATGTCAATCACACAATAAGAGATGTACGTGGTTCAGCAAAAATGCCTACGTCCACGGTGGTGCAGTCGATATTATTTCTATGTGTTCCGGAGAGTAATTACAGAGAATATCCCATGTCCTTTGCCCCGGACCTAGGGTTTATTATATACATGTCCATTTCAGGGAGTGTGGGTGTTGGACTCCCCCACGTATTCCATCTTCCCCTAGAATCCCACTTAATGGGGACATGGGAGAAGACTAAATCTTAACCGATCAGGATATTGAAGGTTTGGGCTTTGGGCCGCTGCAATCGAGCTACTCGTCCAAACCCACCATTATAATTTTGGGTACCCACAATTACCCCTAAGTTTGTTGGGCCATACTTTGGGCTCAATAAATTTAATGATTTCTCATAATGGCTAATTTTTACATCGTGCAACTCTCCCCATAGTTCGAGGACTGAGTTTAGGCGGCACTTGCTTCGTGGTCTGTGCATTATGATTAGTATCACTCAAAAGCTATCTAGAGCAGTCATTTCTCGACCGTCGTTTCAACCTTCTCAGCATTCTTCCATTTTCTGTGAGCTCTAGCGATTCACACTCTCTTCTCCCGGTCTCCATTCTTATTGCTTTTTGATCTTCCTTATCATTTGGGCTCATAATTCTTCATCGCTTGAGTCGAACTTTCATTCTATAAGTCTCATGTGCCTTCTCCTTGTATTTTCTCTTTGAATTTGTGGTTTTTTAGGGTTTCCCGATAGCAAAGATTGGTAATAGGTCAGTGTCTGAGTTTAGGAAATTTTATAATATCCCAGAGTAGGTAGAGATTGAGTGCGTCCCTCCCCCTTGAAATATTAGAGAGATAGAGGGTGCCCATTAGATCCATGTCTTGCTTCTTTTTTGCTAGAATACAGAATGTTGGTTCTAGTTTTATAGCGAGGCCGGTAGATAGTATCCCTGAGTTTGATACCTCTGAATATACTGCTGCTGGTCTTATTCAGTTGGACGAGGAGGAGAGAAGTTCTGAGAGTGATATCGTAGGTGGTGCTGAAGGCAACTTTGGTGAAGGGATCTCCAGTGGTAGTAGGTTTTCTAATTCGGAGGAAGTTTTTGAAGTTTGAGAATCTTCTAGCACATCTAGCAGTTCAAGCGAGGAGATGGTTCCTCTAAGGAAAAACTTGATTCGGGATGATGATGACGATGATCACGTGCTCCTTGCTCAGAGGTCAAAGAAGCAGAATTCCAGTACTGGGGCTATAGCTACTGGCTCTCGGTCTTCTACTCAGGAGCAAGAGAGGAAGAGGAGAGAGGAAGAGCATATGAGAGAGAGGGAGAGAAAAAAGGAGGAGGAAAGAAAGAAGATGGAGGAAAAGAAGAGGATAGAGGAGAGGAGGATAATGGAGAAGGAGAAAGAGGAAGAGAGGAGAAAGATGGAGTTAAGGACGAAGGCTGGGCAAGCCTTAGTCCCGGTGTCTGCTTTGCCTGAGGGAGCCTCAGTTGCCATTTCTCTTCAACTGGCTCCTGCGCTGCTCGAGAGGGCAGTTCTTCCTGCAGATCGCCAGAGGGAGCTGGGGTTTGAACAATTGGCCCTACAAGCTAGCCAGAGGCTAGCCTTGGTAAGATCTTTTTCATTTTCTAACGCTTTAACAAGTTTTAGTTATTTCTCCTTCCTGATCTCTTCTTTGTTTCTGGAAGATTGTGACTGACTTTGCCGTGCTCTATCACTCTCGCGATGAGCTGGTGAGAAGGAATGGTGAGCTGGAGCAGCAGAAGGATGATTTGGATGTGAGGGGTACTCAACTGGAGGTTGATTTAAAGACTGCTGATGCCACTCGAGTTTCCTCTGATCTGTCCCTCGTCAATTCTAATCGAGAGAGGGATATGGCGGTTAAGGAGATGAATGAGCTGACGCAGGCCTATGACCTGGTATGCTCGAGCAAGCTGGCTGTCGTAGAGGAGAACATGGTACTGAGCGAGCAGTTAAAGGAGAAAGAGTCCCATGCATCCACCATCAAGGAGGATTTATAAAACTCTAGGTGGACTGCTGCATATGAAGATGTCGAGGTTCAGATAGGCTACATCAGCCGTCTGAACTTCAAGAAGGGATGGAACAACGCCCTCTTAGCTACTGGTGTTGATGCTGACTCTCCTCTATTCGATGAGCATGACCAGAGCCCGAAGCTGACTATGGATAAAGAAGCCCCTGCCCTGCTATCGAAGGCGTTGAGCCTGTCTCCCAAACATTGCCTACCGAGGTCCTTCCTGCTCAGGCAATAGAGGTTGCCCCTGCTGAGGGGGGTCCGTCTACTGTTGCTAACAAGGGGAAGTAGCCAACTACCTCTGGGCAGCCTGAGGTTTCTAATTAGTTGTCATCTAGGGTTACTTTTTGTATCTTTGTTTGTAACTTTCCTTTTTGCTGCTCGATGTACTTTTAACCTTTATCAATAAAAAGGTTTCTTTTTCCCAGTGCACTGATTTATTTTTCTCTCCATTGCCCTTTTATTGCTTGTAGTCGATTGATGTTGATGATTATATACCAGCCACTTCCCAATTGGGAAGAATGCTTAGACCTGATATTAGCTCTGAAGTTCGTCATACTTTTGTGAGGACTTACAAATCACTGTGATTGAGGAACAAGCGCTTTATGGAAAAGACAGAGCTTGCCACTAAACTGAAGGATAGGCTCCAAGAGATGGAGGAAGTTGGCCCCTCAGTCCAAGATGAGGTGAATACACTAAGAGCAAAGCTTTTAAATGCTTCTGGGATCAACAAAGTTGGGGAGATGCTTTAGCAAGAAAATGAAGCTTTAAGGAGAGAGGTCTCGCGTCTTAAGGAGCATGAATCGAGCACCGCTCCTGTAGTATTACGAGGCTCTTCTTCGTCACAAGCTAGAAGTGGCTCGAGCGACGTTCCTCCTGTGCTGTGAGGTTCTACTGGTCCATCTATTTTGTGAGCTGGCAGGAGCACCAAGAGTTTAGATAGGGAAATGGAAGAGCTTCGTGGTGATGTTCAACGAGCATATGTGATCGCTGCTGGGCTTCAAAGGGATGTCACTCGGCTGCGGCACTTGTTTAAAAAAGGACCCCGGCGAGTATGGGCCGATAGTTATGACCAGGGGTGGCAAGATGCTCCGACGAGGCTGATAGAGTTTGAAGATCTCGCCTTCATCAGGGGGTGGTTGAGTGCCTTGAGAGAGATACAAGTTCCAAGGAACTCAATGCTCTGGTATCGCCATGAAATATCCCCTTCCACTCGGATGCCCAATCCCTTTTGGAGATATGATCAGTGGATACCCATCGATGCCATCCCTCGGCAGCTATTGAAGTCGGATGCTAACGAAGTCTAGGAAGAGTTAGTTCCTGCTCCCGATGATGGTCGAAGAGCTCAAGTGGCTGATTATCTCATTCATAGTCCTCACCCCCACTGAGATTTTTCCAGTAGTTACTCTGTGTATTTTGTATTGAAGTGATGTTATGTCAATGTTTTGGGCAAGCTCGCCGACTAAACGTGTATTTTACTTGTTGTAAATATGGTGGATTAATATAAAATTTATGTTTTGGGCTAATTTAGTCGACTAAACAAGTGTACTATATTCTCCATATTCTCGCTCTTTTATGATCTCTAAATTTGTATTATTACGTAAGTGTCCTTCCAGTCCAGTATACTATCGAGATACCATTGTGCACCACTTTACCTTTTAGGTCGTGTCGTCACACTCCCTTAAGCCTAAGTGTGGAAATTGGCGAGGACACACCTGATGTTGGATGCTCTATCCGATCAGGATTTTATTCAACCGAAGATGGTTTGGTGACCAGTTTTAATTTGGCCATATTGCCTAAGGATCTCCTGTAGGGCTTCATATATTTCCAGGGGCAATGCTAAGAGGTCTTTCGTGTTTCATAATGAAAACCCGAGGAGGGGCATTTCCCTGCTATGGTGTAATGATCAATGTGCCCGTCATTTGGAAAATGTGTGTGATAAAACTTATATAACTGTTACTTATTAGAACGCAGCCGTTAAACGACTTTCATTAATCAAAAGGAAAATGAACTTCTAGTTCCATAACAAAAGCATAAAAGAAGAATCTAAAAATAGAATTTCTTGAGATTGGCTGCGTTTCATGCTCGGGGTATCTCTCTGCCTTCCATCGTTTCTAAGTGATAGGCGCCTTGCAGATTATCTCTTGTTATCTTGAATGGTCCTTCCCAGTTTGGCCCTAGCTTGCCATCTGAAGGTGTCACTGCGCTGCCCAGGACTTTCCTTAGGACATAGTCCCCAACTTGTAATGTCCTTGGGTTGACCTTCTTGTTATAATGCCTTGCGAGCTTTTGTTGATAGCTCGCTAGTTTTACTAGGGCTAGCTCTCAGCGCTCGTCGGCTAGGTTGAGCAATGCTGCATCATTATGGACCTGGTCAACAAGGCTGGACCACATTGTCGGCAAGCCTGCTTCTAATGGGATGAATGCTTCCATTCCATATGTCAGCAAAAATGGGGTTTCCCCTGTTGCTCGTCGTGGAGTGGATCGGTAAGCCCATAGAATATGTGGTAATTCATTTACCCATGCACCTTTAGTAACTGGGCGGAAAAAGTGTGTTCGTGTGAGGACACAATCGTTGTGTGTTTCTCCACCGCGATACAAAAAACCCTAATATACTACTACACTTGCGAGGCAAGTAAAGCGGTAAGTCGGGTATCGTAAGAAATCCACAGGGAGTGATTGAATTTTAGATTTTAATTGTTTAATTACTTCAGGAATAAAAGTGTAAAATAAATAAATGAAAAGGTGACGCGTGGTTATGGTGACAAAAGAAAAGAGAAGTTAATGCTAAAATAAAGGAAAGCGAGGATCGGGATCGCATCGAACCAAACGGATCGAAACAACTAATAATCAAGATTTCGGCTCGAAAGTAATTTAATCGAGCATTTACAATTAAGCATAAACATCACACAAGAAGGAATTTAACCCAAAGTTGCGAGATAAAACATTTAACTGAAAATAGTCACATGCGTATTAAATTCGAATTGTCGCTATAAACTCTAACGTTGCGTGACAAAGAAAGATAAACGCTTAGCAATCCAACTTTAATATGCGCGGTTTCAATTAAACGCAATTTTACACAAAACCTAATTTTCGAGGTCCAAACCCGTAAATGGCGGAAACGCAATCCCGACCCTATTTATCTAAGGGCTAAGCATGAATAAACTAATTAAACTATAAACGCAATAAATAAAGAATGTAAACCTAATTATGAAAGCATGTAAATTATCTAGAAAGCAAGAATTAATGGAAAACAAGCTATATTAATGGAGAGGGTAATGAAAAGTCAACATACAAACCAATTAGATTGTCAATCCAAAGAGAAATGAAGAAGAACCATCCAAAACCCTCAAAACCCTAACTATTCTAACCTAAAATCGTTCACCCCTGTTTATTACAACAAAATTGGCTTATATACCAAGTGGGAATTAAATTAGAAAAGAAAAGAGAAAAGAAAAGAAATGCAAAAAATATCTGCAGAAAACAGAGCATCGATCGATCTATGAATTGGTCGATCTGTCGATCAAGGCCAAATTTCAGAAATTTAATATAGTCGATCGATCTATGATCTGGTCGATCTGTCGATCAAACAGGGGCAGTACACTGCATTGCTGTTTTGGTTTCCAAGCTTTTCTCGTCCGCAGAAATCGCCGTAACTTCTTCGTTATGAATCGGAATCGCGCACCGTTTGCGACCACGCGAAGCTTGTGAGGAGGGATACAACTTCCATGAAGATGTTGGGCCAGTGCCCAATCTGTAAAATGACTAAAATGCCCTTGAATGTGCGGTTGCGTACGAAAATTGCGCGGAATGCATCCGAATCCCATACTTGGTACCTAAATACCTACAAAAGCCCAATTATACCTCATATAGCATGTTAACAATATAAACCGAGGTTGTCTGGTTAACGGGCTTAAATATAGAGATTAAGGCACCCGAAGGGGATAAAACGCGTAGGTTCGGAGGATGAAATACAAAATATTTGCGTATCTTCACACCCCCTAACTTACACATTGCTAGTCCCTAGCAATGAAATAGGATGCAACAAGAACTACAAGAAAACCAAAAGCAGGATAAGTACAAAAATATGGTATAAATGCATAAGGCCACTTTCGCGGGCGATTCGATTGCATTTAGCGTATGCAATAAGCCGTTAAACCCCTAGGTCACCCTAGTGGACAAGTGTCGTCTCGTGAGGGTTTTCAAAGATGGTACCCACAAACATCACATGGTTTCCTCAAAATATGCCCAACCCAACATGCAACAAGCCCAATAATGGCGAAAAGGATTTCATACGCATTATTAGCAAAGTGAATGAATTCACACAAAAGTCCAAATCATTAACATTATAGAATGCACCTCATAGAATTGAAACCTTAAAAAGTGGGAGGGGAGTGAGCACATGCAAAGTGTGATTTGGCAAAAACTTAAATAAACCGGATATACATTAAAGCAAGCATATATTCAATCCTCACGGGCATTACGCTCATCAAGCGAATTCACTCAAAACAGGGAGGTAACACACGGAACATGTGGGCTTAAGAGTAAATGTAAATGGAAACTAGGCCGCACACATGTCACAGAAGAAGAACGCTATATATAAACTGAAAAACTGTAATCTCAATGAAAGGATACCGCACACTAAAAGAGGCGAAATGCATTTTCATAGATTATCACAACTATTATGACTTTTGAATTACATCAACCTAAGATCACATAGGACTTTGATAGGGTTATGATGTAGGTATGGCTAGGGTGCGAAACGAAGGAATGTATGTACGGATTCAAAGTGTTCGGGATGAAAACTCGGGATAATGGGAGAATGCGTGCAATAACAAAATTGGAAAAACAAGTTCCAAAACGGCATTAGATATATCATCGGGGAGAGTAATCAAAGATTATTGAACTATATACACAACATATACAACTTTCTATTTTCTTTTCTTTTCTTCTTTTTCTCATGTTTTCTTTTTTTTTCTTTTGCTTTTTGCTTTCTCTTTTTCTTCACTTTTCACTACTTTCTTTTCTTTACTTATCAAACTCTCATATGCCTAAATTACAACCGCACTACAATAACATCATTCAATCCTAAGTATCATTCCAAACAAAGGTATAGAAAGTGCATGTATGAGCTAAAACTCCAATTTGGAGTTGTTTATGGGATTTTGGGTAATGAAACGAAAGGCTAGTATTTAGGTTCAAAGGGGTTGACTAGGGAAACATATATGGTGAGGTCAAGGCTAATATGGGTGATATAACAAAGATTGCCTATGATCATTTCACAAAGTTTATGCAATTATCAAGTCAAAACAATATATGAAAATCATGATCAAGTAACACATTTCAAGCATGAACTCTATTAATGAACGGTCAAATGAAAGATTAGAGAGATTACCAACGAATTCGACGTTTTCAATGAGAAAAGAATAGTGTATAACACTCACAAACGACGAAAGGTACAAAGCTTACTCGGTGTAAGTATATACAATGCAACAAAAGATTACCGAGTTATAAAAATCTTAAACCAAATCAAAATAACAAGGAAAGTGCATATGCTCATGGGATAAAGTTTAATTCATGAAATTATTCTCAATATCAATGATTTGAGGACTAAAGTCTAATAACTTCTAAAATAGAGAACATGCATCATGAAGTTATTCTCAATATCAAGGCAAAATGCCCAACAAAGGAGAAAAAAGAAAGAAAATATTTTTGAAATTTTTTAAATTTTTCACAAAAAGGCATACTCAGTAACTAAATGTGAGCAAATCCATGGACTACACATGAAATGGATAGAATATCCTACACCCCCAAACTTAAATGTTGCATTGTCCTCAATGCGCATTAAGAACACAACACAAAGAGAGGAAAAGAACGATATTACCCAAAATTGGAGCGATCTCCATAAGCGCGAGTCCAAAGGAATCTACAAAACAAGTTAGTACCGAGCATAGAAAAAACAAATAACAAAAAGTTAACTAATTACACTAGACTAAATTAAAAAGGAAAGAAAAAAAAGGAAAGAAAGAAAATTAGAAAGCTAACTATTTACAACCTACTATTTAGGCTTCACACTAACTATATACTAGAAGTCTAAATAGTTGAGGGTCCACCCAAAAAGGGATTTGACTTTGAAAGATCAACGGTGGACCCTCCAAAGTGAACATGCCTCCCGAAAGATATGAATTCCGTTTGAACAACGGAAGGCATGTGGGTGGTGAAAAAAGTGAACCATCTCCAATTTGAAATTTTGGGCGGACGATGGGGGATTTGGATAATAAGGGGGAAAGGTAGACTAGACGTCCAAGAAAAATCGAATCATCTCCCAAAGGTTTTTCAAGTGGAATGGGAGATAGTGCACACACGGGGATAGGTTCCATCGTAGCAAACAAAGTCGGCAAAGAGTCCTCGTCCGCAAATTGTGTAGAAATTGTAAAAGTTTCTACCGACTCATAGGAATCAACCGGTAATTCTAATGGTTCGATCACGAAAAACGAATATGGTGATGAAACAAATTCAATCTCAATCGACTCATCGTCAGAAGGAGATTGAATTTCGGGGGAGAGAGATGCACACTCGATGAGAGATTCTTCGAAAAATTTAGGTGAAACACAAGTTTCCACCTCCTCGTTGTTTTGTGCAAAAGAATTCATCTCATCGCAAAGTGCACCGAGTCTCATTCCAGCATCATTTAAGCTTTCCAAACCTTGGGAGTAAAGAAGCAAAGTTTCTTCCAAAGTAGGCTTCCTCGGCTCAAGAGCCTCGGACTCCTCATTTGGTTGAAACTCGTCTTCGAAAGTAATGAAATAAGAATCGTCATTGTATTCGAATAATGAATCCAACTCAAGCTCCCAATAACGATTTTCATTCCGATAAATGTTTTCAAGTCTTTCATTTTCAAGAAAATCTTGAAAATGAAAAACTTGAAAACTATCCCCAAAGTAAGAATCATTAGAATGACCGTAATAACTATAATAGTAGGACATGATTACCGAATTATTTGTAGATGGAGAATCCAAGAAATAAAGTGAGCAACCGCGAATCAAAGTTTCTTAGTGCTCAAAGTATGCAAATCCTGCAAAAAGGGTTAAAACAAAGAATACAAATACAAAAGGAAAAAAAATACTATGAAATAGTAAAACAACTACAATCTAAAACACACTCCCCGGTAACGGCGCCATTTTGTGACATGGGCAGAAAAAGTGTGTTCGTGTGAGGACACAATCGTTGTGTGTTTCGCCGTCGCGATACAAAAAAACCTAATATACTACTACATTTGCGAGGCAAGTAAAGCGGTAAGTCGGGTATCATAAGAAATCCACAAGGAGTGATTGAATTTTAGATTTTAATTGTTTAATTACTTCAGGAATAAAAGTGTAAAATAAATAAATGAAAAGGTGATGTGTGGTTATGGTGACAAAAGAAAAGAGAAGTTAATGCTAAAATAAAGGAAAGCGAGGATCGGGATCGCATCGAACCAAACGGATCGAAACAACTAATAATCAAGATTTCGGCTCGAAAGCAATTTAATCGAGCATTTACAATTAAGCATAAACATCACACAAGAAGGAATTTAACCCAAAGTTGCGAGATAAAAAATTTAACTGAAAATGGTCACACGCGGATTAAATTCGGATTGTCGCTATAAACTCTAACGTTGCGTGACAAAGAAAGATAAACGCTTAGCAATCAAACTTTGATATGCGCGGTTTCAATTAAACGCAATTTTACACAAAACCTAATTTTCGAGGTCCAAACCCGTAAATGGCGAAAACGCAATCCCGACCCTATTTATCTAAGGGCTAAGCATGAATAAACTAATTAAACTTTAAAAGCAATAAATAAAGAATGTAAACCTAATTATGAAAGCATGTAAATTATCTAGAAAGCAAGAATTAATGGAAAACAAGCTATATTAATGGAGAGGGTAATGAAAAGTCAACATACAAACCAATTAGATTGTCAATCCAAAGAGAAATGAAGAAGAACCATCCAAAACCCTCAAAACCCTAACTATTCTAACCTAAAATCGTTCACCCCTATTTATTACAACAAAATTTGGCTTATATACCAAGTGGGAATTAAATTAGAAAAGAAAAGAGAAAAGAAAAGAAATGCAAAAAATATCTGCAGAAAACAGAGCATCGATTGATCTATGAATTGGTCGATCTGTGGATCAAGGCCAAATTTCAGAAATTTAATATAGTCGATCGATCTATGATCTGGTTGATCTGTCGATCAAACAGGGGCAGTACACTGCATTGCTGTTTTGGTTTCCAAGCTTTTCTCGTCCGCAGAAATCGCCGTAACTTCTTCGTTATGAATCGGAATCGCGCACCGTTTGCGGCCACGCGAAGCTTCTGAGGAGGGCTACAACTTCCATGAAGATGTTGGGCCAGGTGCCCAATCTGTAAAATGACTAAAATGCCATTGAACGTGCGGTTGCGTACGAAAATTGCGCGGAATGCGTCAGAATCCCATACTTGGTACCTAAATACCTACAAAAGCCCAATTATACCTCATATAGCATGTTAACAATATAAACCGAGGTTGTCTGGTTAACGGGCTTCAATATAGAGATTAAGGCACCCGAGGGGGCTAAAACGCGTAGGTTCGGAGGATGAAATACGTAACATTTGCGTATCATCACACCCCCTAACTTACACATTGCTAGTCCCTAGCAATGAAATAGGATGCAACAAGAAATACAAGCAAACCAAAAGCAGGATAAGTATAAAAATATGGTTTAAATGCATAAGGCCACTTTCGCGGGCGATTCGATTGCATTTAGCGTATGCAATAAGCCGTTAAACCCCTAGGTCACCCTAGTGGACGAGTGTCGTCTCGTGAGGGTTTTCAGAGATGGTACCCACAAACATCACATGGTTTCCTCAAAATATGCCCAACCCAACATGCAACAAGCCCAACAATGGCGAAAAGGATTTCATACGCATTATTAGCAAAGTGAATGAATTCACACAAAAGTCCAAATCATTAACATTATAGAATGTACCTCATAGAATTGAAACCTTAAAATGTGGGAGGGGAGTGAGCACATGCAAAGTGTGATTTGGAAAAAACTTAAATAAACTGGATATACATTAAAGCAAGCATATATTCAATCCTCACGGGCATTACCCTCATCAAGCGAATTCACTCAAAACAGGGAGGTAACACACGGAACATGTGGGCTTAAGAGTAAATGTAAATGGAAACTAGGCCGCACACATGTCACAGAAGAAGAACGCTATATATAAACTGAAAAACTGTAATCTCAATGAAAGGATACCGCACACTAAAAGAGGCGAAATGCATTTTCATAGATTATCACAACTATTATGACTTTTGAATTACATCAACCTAAGATCACATAGGACTTTAATAGGGTTATGATGTAGGTATGGCTAGGGTGCAAAACAAATGAATGTATGTACGGATTCAAAGTGTTCGGGATGAAAACTCGGGATAATGGGAGAATGTGTGCAATAACAAAATTGGAAAAACAAGTTCCAAAACGGCATTAGATATATCATCGGGGAGAGTAATCAAAGCTTATTGAACTATATACACAACATATACAACTTTCTCTTTTCTTTTCTTTTCTTCTTTTTCTCATGTTCTCTTTTTTTTTTCTTTTGCTTTTTGCTTTCTCTTTTTCTTCACTTTTTCACTACTTTCTTTTCTTTACTTATCAAACTCTCATATGCCTAAATTTCTACCGCACTACAATAACATCATTCATTCCCAAGTATCATTCCAAACAAAGGTATAGAAAGTGTATGTATGGGCTAAAACTCCAATTTGGAGTTGGTTATGGGATTTTGGGTAATGAAACGAAAGGCTAGTATTTAGGCTCAAAGGGGTTGGCTAGGGATACATATATGATGAGGTCAAGGCTAATATGGGTGATATAACAAAGATTGCCTATGATCATTTCACAAAGTTTATGCAATTATCAAGTCAAAACAATATATGAAAATCATGATCAAGTAACACATTTCAAGCATGAACTCAATTAATGAACGGTCAAATGAAAGATTAGAGAGATTACCAACGAATTCAACGTTTTCAATGAGAAAAGAATAGTGTATAACACTCACAAACGACGAAAGGTACAAAGCTTACTCGGTGTAAGTATATACAATGCAACAAAAGATTACCGAGTTATAAAAATCTTAAACCAAATCAAAATAACAAGGAAAGTGCATATGCTCATGGGATAAAGTTTAATTCATGAAGTTATTCACAATATCAATGATTTGAGGACTAAAGTCTAATAACTTCTAAAATCAAGAACATGCATCATTGAGTTGTCTATTGGATCGGGCAATTATTGAAATTTATCATCGAAAACAAGGCAAAATGCCCAACAAAGGAGAAAAAAGAAAGAAAATATTTTTGAAAATTTTTAAATTTTTCACAAAAGGCATACTCAGTAACTAAATGTGAGAAAAACCATGGACTACACATGAAATGGATAGAATATCCTACACCCCCTAACTTAAATGTTGCATTGTCCTCAATGCGCATTAAGAACACAACACGAAGCGAGGAAAAGAACGATATTACCCAAAATTGGAGCGATCTCCATAAGTGCGAGTCTAAAGGAATCTACAAAACAAGTTAGTACCGAGCATAGAAAAAACAAATAACAAAAAGTTAACTAATTACACTAGACTAAATTAAAAAGGAAAGAAAAAAAAGAAAGAAAGAAAATTAAAAAGCTAACTATTTACATCCTACTATTTAGGCTTCACACTAACTATATACTAGAAGTCTAAATAGTTGAGGGTACACCCAAAAAGGGATTTGACTTTGAAAGATCAACGGTGGACCATCCAAAGTGAACATGCCTCCCGAAAGATATGAATTCCGTTTGAACAACGGAAGGCATGTGGGTGGTGAAAAAAGTGAACCATCGTCAATTTGAAATTTTGGACGGACGATGGGGGATTTGGATAATAAGGGGGAAAGGTACACTAGAGGTCCAAGAAAAATCGACTCATCTCCCAAAGGTTTTTCAAGTGGAATGGGAGATAGTGCACACACGGGGATAGGTTCCATCGTAGCAAAAAAAGTCGGCAAAGAGTCCTCGTCGGAAAATTGTGTAGAAATTGTAAAAGTTTCTACCGACTCATAGGAATCAATCGGTAATTCTATTGGTTCGATCACGGAAAACGAATATGGTGATGAAACAAATCCAATCTCAATCGACTCATCGTCGGAAGGAGATTTAATTTTGGGGGAGAGAGATGCACACTCGATGAGAAATTCTTCGAAAAATTTAGGTGAAACACAAGTTTCCACCTCCTCGTTGTTTTGTATAAAAGAATTGATCTCATCGCAAAGTGCACCGAGTCTCATTCCAGCATCATTTAAGCTTTCCAAACCTTGGGAGTAAAGAAGCAAAGTTTCTTCCAAAGTAGGTTTCCTCGGCTCAAGAGCCTCGGACTCCTCATTTGGTTGAAACTCGTCTTCGAAAGTAATGAAATAAGAATCGTCATTGGATTTGAATAATGAATCCAACTCAAGCTCCCAATAACGATTTTCATTCCGATAAATGTTTTCAAGTCTTTTATTTTCAAGAAAATCTTGAAAATGAAAAACTTGAAAACTATCCCCAAAGTAAGAATCATTAGAATGACCGTAATAACTATAATAGTAGGACATGATTACCGAATTATTTGTAAATGGAGAATCAAAGAAATAAAGTGAGCAACCGCGAATCAAAGTTTCTTAGCGCTCAAAGTATGCAAATCCTGCAAAAAGGGTTAAAACAAAGAATACAAATACAAAAGGAAAAAAATACTATGAAATAGTAAAACAACTACAATCTAAAACACACTCCCCAGCAACAGCGCCATTTTGTGACCGGGCGGAAAAGTGTGTTCGTGTGAGGACACAATCGTTGTGTGTTTCGCCGCCGCGATACAAAAAAACCTAATATACTACTACACTTGCGAGGCAAGTAAAGCGGTAAGTCGGGTATCGTAAGAAATCCACAGGGAGTGATTGAATTTTAGATTTTAATTGCTTAATTACTTCAGGAATGAAAGTGTAAAATAAATAAATGAAAAGGTGATGTGTGGTTATGGTGACAAAAGAAAAGAGAAGTTAATGCTAAAATAAAGGAAAGCGAGGATCGGGATCGCATCGAACCAAACGGATCGAAACAACTAATAATCAAGATTTCGGCTCGAAAGCAATTTAATCGAGCATTTACAATTAAGCATAAACATCACACAAGAAGGAATTTAACCCAAAGTTGCGAGATAAAACATTTAACTGAAAATGGTCACACGCGTATTAAATTCGGATTGTCGCTATAAACTCTAACGTTGCGTGACAAAGAAAGATAAACGCTTAGCAATCCAACTTTGATATGCGCGGTTTCAATTAAACGCAATTTTACACAAAACCTAATTTTCGAGGTCCAAACCCGTAAATGGCGGACAAGCAATCCCGACCCTATTTATCTAAGGGCTAAGCATGAATAAACTAATTAAACTATAAAAGCAATAAATAAAGAATGTAAACCTAATTATGAAAGCATGTAAATTATCTAGAAAGAAAGGATTAATGGAAAACAAGCTATATTAATGGAGAGGGTAATGAAAAGTCAACATACAAACCAATTAGATTGTCAATCCAAAGAGAGATGAAGAAGAACCATACAAAACCCTCAAAACCCTAACTATTCTAACCTAAAATCCTTCACCCCTGTTTATTACAACAAAATTGGCTTATATACCAAGTGGGAATTAAATTAGAAAAGAAAAGAGAAAAGAAAAGAAATGCAAAAATTATCTACAGAAAATAGAGCATCGATCGATCTATGAATTGGTCGATATGTCGATCAAGGCCAAATTTCAGAAATTTAATATAGTCGATCGATCGATGATCTGGTCGATCTGTCGATCAAACAGGGTCAGTACACTGCATTGCTGTTTTGGTTTCCAAGCTTTTCTCGTCCGCAGAAATCGCCGTAACTTCTTCGTTATGAATTGGAATCGCGTACCATTTACGGCCACGCGAAGCTTGCAAGGAGGGTTAAAACTTCCATGAAGATGTTGGGCCAGGTGCCCAATCTGTAAAATGACTAAAATGCCCTTGAACGTACGGTTGCGTACGGAAATTGCGCGGAATGCGTCCGAATCCCATACTTGGTACCTAAATACCTACAAAAGCCCAATTATACCTCATATAGCATGTTAACAATATAAACCGAGGTTGTCTGGTTAACGGGCTTAAATATAGAGATTAAGGCACCCGAGGGGGCTAAAACGCGTAGGTTCGGAGGATGAAATACGCAATATTTGCGTATCATCATTTATCTCGCTCTAATCGCTTCTTTAATTAGTCGATCACAATTTTATTGGAAGGATCGGCTTGGCCATTGCTCTAAGGATAGGACACCGAGCTAAAATGGTGTCTGATTCCATGTTTGTTACAGAAACTCTAAAAAGAGCCGCTCTCGAACTGCATTCCATTATCGATGATGATGGTTCTAGGGATGCCAAAGCGGGTGATTATATTCTCTATATGAACCTTATCATATCTGCATCTTGGATGTTCACTAGGGGTTCTGCCTCGATCCATTTAGTGAAGTAGTCGGTCGCGACCAACAGATACTTGCGATTGCCGGTGGTGGTAGGAAGTGGTCCTACGATGTTCATCCCCCATTGGGCGAACGACCATGGGCTGGATAATGATTTTAGGTCACTAGCAGGTTGGCTGAACATAGGAGCATGAAGCTGGCATTTCAAGCAGTTGCAGACATACACCGGAGAGTCCATTTGCATATATGGCCACCAATAGCACTCCTTCATTGCTCGAAAAGCCAAAGATCTTCCTCTAATATGGCTTCCATAGATTCCTTCTTGAAGCTCATATAGAACTTGCTCGACATCCTTTGGGTGAACGCATTGGAGGTAGGGATCGAAAAACGATCTCTTGTATAGCCTGCCCTCAGGTGATAAGTGAAAGCGAGCAGCTTTAACTCTTATCTCGTGAGCAGTCTTCTTGTCATCCAGAAGTATGCCATCCTTAAAATAGTCCCTTAATGGGTCCATCCAGCTAGGTGTAAACTCAATTCAGAGCACCCGCTCCATGCTTGGTAGCTCGCTGTTACGGTTAATGCTCGGGTGAGCGAGGAAATCAATGGGGATTGTCCTTTTTAAGTCAGAATTGATTGCTGAGCTTAGGGCTGCTAGGGCGTTAGCATGGCTATTCTGTCCCCTAGGGAACTGCTAGACATTGACTTCCTCAAATTTAGCCAATAACCTCTTTGCCAAGGTGAGGTAGGATGCCATCCTTTCATCTTTTGCATTGTAGTCTCCGCTTATCTGATTGGAGACTAACTGTGAGTCGCCAAACACCTGCAATTCCTTTACTCCCAAAGCGTGTGCTTTTTGAAGGCCGACTATCAGGGCCTTGTATTCTGCTTCATTGTTGGAGGCTTCAAATCCAAGCCTAATTCCCTTCTCGAGGATCGCATTTTTCGAAGTGATAAGTACGATGCCTATGCCTCCCCCCTTTGAATTGGAGGCTCCATCAATGAATAATTTCCAGATTCCTTTCGTCGTGTGGCTCCCTATTTGTTTTGCTGGCTGTGGTTGGTCGTAAGGTTGCTCCCCTGTGAATTCGGCTATGAAATCCGCAAGGAACTTCCCCTTGATTGCGTTTCGTGGTTGAAATTGGATATCAAATAGTTCAAGCTCGACTGACCATTTAGACAGTCTGCCCGATAAATCTTCCTTCCTCAGGATTGCTTTAAGGGGGTGCGACGTAAGGATGATGATAGTGTGGGCTTCAAAATAGTGCTTCAGCTTTCTTGAAGCCACTACTAGTGCAAAAGAGAGATTCTCCAGTGGTAGGTACCTCTGCTCGGCCTCCAGTAGGGTTTTGCTCGTGTAGTAAATGGGGTGCTGGATCCCCGCAATTTCGCACATTAATGAGGAGCTGACAGTGTGGTTGGAAATGGAGAGGTACAGGTACAAAGAATCTGTTTGCTGTGGTATGATGAGAAGTGGTGGGGAGCTTAGGTAAGCCTTGAGCTCATCCAATGCCTGAGAGCAATCTGGGTTCCATTCTACCGTTTTGTTCCCATTAGAAGCTGGAAGAAAGGCTTGCACTTCTTGAAGGATTTAGAGATAAATCAATTTAAGGCAGTGAGCTTCTGTACGGCTCGGGTTGTTCGAGGAGGTTGTACCCTGTTTATTGCACCGATCTGGTCTAGGTTAGCCTCTATGCCTCTCCTCCTGACCAAGTACCCAAGAAATTTTCCTGACTGGACACCGAAAGAACACTTACTCGCATTAATTTTCATTCGATATTTCTTGAGGATTTCGAAGGTGTTTGACAGGTCTGAGAGGTGGTCTTCTTTCTTCTTACTTTTAATGAGCATATCATCGATGTACACCTCCATGGTGTCTCCCATTTGACCCTTGAACATCTTGGTGACCAGCCGCTAGTAGGTTGCCCCTGCATTTTTTAGCCCGAAAGGCATGACCTTGTAGCAGTATGGTCCAACTGTGGTGATGAATGCTGTTTTGTCCTGGTCTGGGGCATACAGAGGGATTTGATGATACCCGCAGTATGCGTCCAGAAAACTCATTCTCTCGTGAGCTGCAGTAGCGTCTACCAGTTGATTAATTTTTGGGAGGGGAAAACTGTCCTTAGGGCATGATCTATTGAGGTCGGTGAAGTCGAACCAAACTCTCCACTTCTCGTTGCTTTTTGGAACTACTAGTGGGTTGGATAACCATTCGGGGAATTATACCTCCCGTATGGATCCTGCATCCAGCAGTTTTTCTACTTCTTTTTCCACGGCTTTTGCCTTCTCGGGTGCAGTTCATCGTGCCTTCTGCGTGATTGGTTTGAAGGTGGGATCAATGTATAGCTGATGAAAAACCATACTAGGATCAATTCCAGGCAGCTCATATTGTTCCCACATGAAAACATCTACATTGCGTCTCAGTAGAGTTGTCAATTCTTTCTGTTCCTGGTCAGTGAGAGAGGCTCCAATCAAGAAAACTCTGTCACTATCGCTATCTTCAGCTGTAACCTCTACAGGTCTTCAACGACCCATTCATAGGGGAGGAGCCTAGTCTCCTCTACTCTAGGTTTTTCGTACTTTAATTGCTATTTAGAAGGTGTTAGACCTTCTTGTTCTTCACTTTCTCGCTGGGCTAATCGACCTTATTCTCTGGCCTTGGTCGGATGGCTGCTATGAAGCACCTTCTTACCATTGCTTGATCGCCGTGGATCTCCATTACTCCTCTCTCGATTACATACTTGAGTTTCTGATGGTAGGTCGAGGATACTGCCTTCATCGCATGTAGCCATCCCCTGCCGAGGATGGCTTGGTATGGCGAGTCGATGTTAACCACCAAAAACTCAATTATCTTGGAGATGTTTCTCACGTGTACTGACAGTACAATCTTTCCCAGGGGGATAGTTATTTTTGCAGCGAAGCCAACTAAAGGGACAGTAGCTTCCTTTAGGTTGGTGACGCTTAACTTCAGTTTTCTGAATAGGTCGAGATACATTACCTCGGACGAGCATCCTTGGTCGACGAGCAACTTGTCGACGTCAAAGTTAGCTATCCTGAGGTTAATGATCAAAGCATCGTGATGTGGGTTCTCACTCCCACCAGATCTTCATCTGTGAATACAATATGCTTATGATAGTTGACGTCATCTGCTCGTCGATGCTTTCCTGACTGTGACTTTGCTGGATCGATCTGAAAAGCTTACATCACCGCTGTAAGCTTTTTCATCTCCATTAGAGCTGAATTTCCTTGGATCTGCTTGGCATCAGATGCCCCATGAATTACCACGAACTCATGTCCAGTATCATCTTTGAGCACATTATCAGGTCTCGCCTCTCTATTGGCAGCCGCTTTCTCCATAAATTCGTTCAAATGCCCGAATTGGGCTAGCTCCTCGAGGTGAGACTTAAAGGGCCTTGCAATGCTCGGTCTTATGTCCCCCCTCTTTATGAAAAGAGCATCTCAATGCGTTGTTTCTCTTTGAGGTATCTCCCCCCATTTTCCTGGGCCACTTGATGAATGGTTCATCTTTGATTTTCGCGAGAATTTTATAAATTGGTTCTCTGAAGACGGTGTTGACCGCCTGAAATGCTCTTGACACATCATTTTTGCCTCCGTTCTTGGAGCCATTTTTGCCTCCGTTCTTTCCTCCTTTCTTCTGGTTCTCAGTTTTGTCACTGCCCTTAGTAGTGAGTTTAGCTCGACCATTTTCCCCTGTGCTAAGGCGGGTGACATCTTCCACCTTGGCATACTTCTCGATGCGAGCCATTAGGTCATCAATAGTCATAGCCTCCTTATTCGTCAGGGACTGGTATAGAAGGGATGAGCTCGTTAGCCCAATTTTTGAAAGAGGCCATTGCCACTTGCTCCGAGCAACCCTCGACCTCGTTGAATAACTTCCAGTACCTCTTCGCGTAGTCTCAGAGGATCTCTTGAGGAATTTTCTTCATTGTCAACAAAGCATCCATCCTTTTGGGATGGGAGCTACTAGTAATGAACTGGGCCATAAAGAGCTCGGCCAGGGACTTGAACCTACTGATGGACCGGTGGGGGAGCCTTTCGAACCATTTATGTGCCACGTCATGAAGGCTTGAGGGAAAAATTTGGCACATTAGTGCGTCTCGATTATTCCAGAGAGTCATGGCTTGTCGTTACTGCCTGACGTGATCAATGGGATCAGTCTTACCGTCATAAATCTTGAACCTTAGAATAGAAAACTTCTTGGGGGCTTCCTCCTCCTCTATTTCCCTCGAGAAAGGTGATTTCATCTGAGTTTTGAGAGCTCGTCTAGTGAGTTATCGGGTCAATCTAGTACCGTGATGTGCAGGGTGTTGGTCCATCTCGATTCGAACCAGACTTTGTATGTTTTCTTTGCTGCGATCAGGGCTCTGGTAACGGTGAACTTTTCACAGCTGCTCGCGTAGGTCGTCCTTTGACTCGTTTCCCTCAACCTTTTAGGATCCTCGCCTGGGGCTCCTTCCTCGATTGCAAGACTTGATCGCCTGAGGGATAGGAGTGCGGTACGGATGCCTCTTGGTATCATGATGGAGGTCTTTCTCCAGTCTCCCTAATCTTCTTTTCAGGCGAGCATTCTCAGCCTCGTGTCTGCGATAAGGCTCCCTCTGCTCATGGAGCCTTGCCTCATATGCATCAATCAGCCTGGATATTTGTGTGGACCTCGTTGGTCCTTGGCTTTCTTCTGAGGCTGGCCTTTCTAAGCGAGCCCTCTGATCTGAACGTCGAACTTCAGATCTAATCCTGCGAGGAACAGGTGGTTCTTGAATATCCCCTGCCTGGGGAGCATTGCTACTGTGACCAGACATTTTGAGCTTTTTTCTGGGTGTGGTCTTTCTCAGGTAAGATAAACGTTTCCCACAGACAACGCCAATTGTAGTGACAATTATTATTCAACACATAGAGATAAGAAAAGCACAATCACCAAGCAGAAGAAGGAAATACAAAATGTCAATCACACAACAAGAGATCTACGTGGTTCAGCAAAAATGCCTACGTCCACGGTGGTGCAGAAGATATTATTTCTATGTGCTCCGGAGATTAATTACAGAGAATATCCCATGTCCTTTGCCCCGAACCTAGGGTTTATTATATACATGTCCATTTTAAGGAGTGGGTGTGTTGGACTCCCCCACGTTTTCCATCTTCCCCTCGAATCCCTCTTAATGGGGACATGGGAGAAGACTAAATCTTAACCGGTCAGGATATGGAAGGTTTGGGATTTGGGCTGCTGCAATCGGGATACTCGTCCAAACCCACCATTCTAATTTCGGGTACCCACAATTTGTTTTTGAGTTTTTTGCATGTTAAAGATAAGAACAATGTGAAGACATAATTATGCAAGTTGTTCGCTCATTTAAATCTATAACTTCATGTTATCTTATTCATTATATTTTGACTTTTTTACATATATCCCCCAGTAATTGTATTGAGTCTACCAATATTAGTGATTATTTTGACTTCTAGATATTAATGGACCTATCATTGTCATTTGCTTTCTTTTTACGAATCTCGAGTTAGGTTAAAAAATGTAAGTCCATCATACAAAACTATGTACATATTTGAGTTTGAAAATTTATCATATCCGTGTCATATATGATTTGGGGGTGTTAGTAGTACCAAAGGATCGATCCCCAGACAAGTTGGTTTATCTTTTTATACTCCAAGTATTTGTGAGGTTTGCTGATCTTTAAAATAAACCCATGTGGAAACAATAATTGAGTTAAGTTAAAATATGTAACTCCATTATACAAAACTCTACATACTTGATTTTTTTTATTATCATATTTATGTCTTTTTATACTATTGTTGTGAATGTTTGCCACCCTGTTCAGTTTATATCTATTTCGATAATAATTTATCCCTCTTATAATTGAGTTCAATAACATGTTGATGAAAAATGATACGTATCTAGATGATTTTGCATAGAAAAATATTCATTATGGGGTGGTGAAAATATGGCGAGTATAGATTATAAAATGCAATACACTATTTATTTCCTCTCTTTAAAAAACTATGTACATGGATATTCCCATTTCTCTCCTCTCTACCTCTCTATTATGCTACTTTTCCACCTCTTTTTTCTCTCTCTTCCCACAGGCCCACCTCTCTAATTACTCCTCATTTGTTTCTCATAACACTCCATATCTCCTTTTTCTTTTCCACCCTCTCCTTTCCTATTCCCAACGTCACACACACACACACACACACACACATATACACACACACACACACACACACACACACACACACACACACACACCATCCACTGTTATCTAGGTTGTCTACAGGTCTTCCCCTCAACCTTTTCTTTTCCATTATGAAATGAGATTGTAAAGTAAGAGTTTAATGACTTTATGCAACTATGTTTTATGCAACTGTTCTTCCCCTCAACCTCTTCTATTTTATACGACTTTATCCAAGTGGTCTACATGTCGTCCCCTCAACGTCATGTTTTATGCAATTATTTTTTTCCATTTTTCACAGTGTACTCTACATATAAATTTTATTCTACAACCTTGTGTGATTGTTGTGAATACACCATGTTGAAAACTCTTCAGGATTGTTAAAGTAGGTGGCAAGAGGGTTATTGGTATTTACCCTTAATTTAAACAAACACAAAACTATGTTAAATGAGTTAAATCCATGAAAGCCAGAAATGACTAATTTTCAAATGGAATGATTATATTTTGTTTCATAATTGATTTTGGTTTAATAGAGTATTTTACTCACCATTACATGTAAAATAATGTTTTATTATTATTATTATTATTATTATTATTATTATTATTATTATTATTATTATTATTATTATTATTATTATTATTATTATTATTATTATTATTATTATTATTATTATTATTATTATTATTATTATTATTATTATTATTATTATTATTATTATTATTGTTGTTGTTGTTGTTGTTGTTGTTGTTGTTGTTGTTGTTGTTGTTGTTGTTTAATAAGCAATATACTTCACTAAATCTTATGCACAAGTTGACAACATTTTTCTCTTTATTATGTCCTTTTACATTTTAAAAAATTGTCCGCACATTGGTAATATCTTGATGATTATTTCAAAATCTCAGTGCTTATTTTCCTTTTAATTTAGATAATGTTATGCACAAGTTGGAAACATTTTTTTCTTCATTATGTCTTTTTACATTTTAAAAAACCGCCCGCACATTGGTAATATCTTGATGATTATTTCAAAATCACAGTGCCTATTCCTTTTAATTTAGATAGTTTTGTTTTTAACTTTCATAAGGGAAATTGCAAATTTAACTTATTGGATATAATTTTTTGGTTCATTCGATGAAAAGTCCATTGATATATTTTTAATAACGACTTACATGTGGCGAAACTATATATATTTGTTATAATGTAATAATATGCTATTGCATATGTAATGGCAACATTTTTTCCAGAAACATGTTTATTTTTAAACACGTGTACTCAATGCCCTAGCCCACGCATCATATAGGTTTATACCTAGTTAAAGACTAAAATGCTATTGGGAAACTAACGCGTGCTTAGGAGTTTGAATCCCACACTAGAAGAGCCTATCAAAAGGTGAATAATAAAATATTTTTTGAATCCTTTGAAGTGGACGATCAACATATTCTCCTCTATATACGACCACCTTAGAATCTTTAAATTGGTTATGCTTCCATTCACGAATTTCTCATGTTATTGTTACCAATTTCATTACTAATGATTTCCTTATCATTTGAATCTTCACAAGTTGATGTAGCTAAGTTTTGGTTTTGTGGCATGATTACCCATTACGTCAGAGTTTCTTACATTGATGACATGTTCTAAGAGTTTTGATTTAGCGAACTTTTTTCTTTTCATTTCATTTTTATGTTTATTTTATATATATATATGTGTGTGTGTGTGTGTGTGTGTGTGTGTGTGTGTGTGTGTGTGTGTGTGTGTGTATGTGTGTGTGTATGTATATGTTTTAAACTTGTAGAGGGGTGTCCATTTGCAATGCTAAAACAGCCTAGGACGAGTGAGCCCACTAGAGGGGCTCTCACTGTCCAAGTTAACAGAAAGAGAGTTAGGGCGAGGAGGTCCAACATAAGGAGCCCCTCGTCCCTAAGACTCAAGAAATGACATAAAGGAAGTTTGGGCGAGGATGCCCACCAGAAGGAGCTCCTCGTCCCCAAATACTAAAAAATTACCAAAATGAAGTTTGGGCGAGGAGGCCCTCCACAAGGATTTACTCATCCCCAAATGCCCAGAAACCACATAAATAAAGTTTGGATGAGGAGCCTCATCACAAGGAGTTGCTCGTCCCAAAATGCTCAGAAGCTACATAAATGAGGTTTGGATAAGGAGGCTCACCACAAGGAGCTTCTCATCCTAAAATGCTCAAAAGACACATAAAATGAGTTTGGGTGAAGAGCCCCACCTCAGGATCTCATCGTCCTTAAAAGTCCAAAGATCACAGAAAATGAGTTTGGATGAGGAGCCCCACCTTGAGGAGCTCTTTATCCTCCAAAGTCCAAAGATCACATAAAATGAGTTTGGATGAGGAGACCCACCTTAAGGAGCTCATTGTCATCAAAAGTCCGAAGATCATAGAAAATGAGTTTGGGTGAGGAGTCCCACCTTGAGGAGCTCCTCGTCCCCAAATGTCCAAAGATCACAGAAAATGAGTTTGGGAGAGGATCCCCGTCTTGAGGAGCTCCTCATCCGCAAAATTCTAGAGATCACAAAAAAGTAGTTTGGGCGAGGAGGCCCACCTGGAGGAGCTCCTAATCCCCAAAAGACTAAAAATCATAGAAATGTATCTTGAATGAAGAGGCTTACTCAAAATGATTCCTCTACTCTCAACTGACTTTCCAAAAAAGAACTAGTGGGCGAGGAGGTCCACCTAGATTGACATCCTGCTCAAGACTTATTACTCCGAAATATATTAAAATACTGATATTTTACTTTCTTGTACAGGTAGCCTAGTAGTGAAAGTAGGGCTAAAAAAGGCAAGCTGGGATCTCCTGGGAGGTTTGGCTTGGTGGCTGAGGAATAAGGTTTATTGAGCAAGCTCAACCACTTAGCACATTAAGATTGAGAGAATACTAGTAGAAATACCCCAGGGGTCATACAGTCCACACCTAGTGTCAAAGTAATGAATAGTGTACAAAGATTTTAGAGGAGGTTGTGCTTGAGACCTCCCTCCTCAAGTTTACAAAGATTATAGAGGAGGTGGTCCTTGAGACCTCCTTCCTCAAATTTACAAAGATTTCAGAGGAGGTGGTCCGTGAGACCTCCCTCCATAAGTTTACTAATATTTTAGAGGAGATGGCCCTTGAGACCTCCCTCCTCAAGTTTACAAAGATTTTAGAGGAGGTGGGCCTTGATACCTCCCTCCTCAAATTTACTAAGATTTTAGAGGAGGTGGTCCTTGAGACCTCCCTCCCCAAGTTTGTAAAGATTTTCATGTTTATAAAAAATTTACAACAAGTTACCGTTTTAAATCATATTTACCAAATCAAATATTTTGTCTCCATTAGGAGACACATTTTCTTTTTGACTCTGATTTTCACCAGTAGTCGTCTGTCAGAGGGGACATGCGACTGCAGAGTCAGTAGGGACAAAAGGTATATTGCAGACCTTGTCCCTCTAAGTTTCTCTTTATTTTTGGTTCCCAAAGTGCCAACTCAGCCCTAGTGTCCAAGTATAAATAGGACCTTGGGCAAGGTCATATATAATATATAAAAACTCAGTTAAAAATTTACTCTGTAAAATTCACACCAGACCACCTTGTATTCTCTCCCTGCTCTCTCTCTAAATGCTGAGTGCCTGTTTCTTCACTCCCACCTTGACAACCATCATTCTCAGGATATCCTTCTTCTCCAATTTGATATTTTTATTTGTGAAGTCACATATTTTCTGGAGGAGGTTCTAGCATCCAGTCCATTTTTACCAGAAAAGGGAAGCTTTCACTCCTAGTTGCTCTTGAGACCTTGAAGAACTTGAAGGCAGAGTCCATTGGAGTGGGTCATCCCTCACCCTATTCAGTTATTCATAGACCCAAGTATCACTACCCTCTTATATTTGGCAACTCCGCTAGGGTCGTATGCTCATTTCCATGGACAAAGAAGGCTACAATGTTTCTAAGCAATTGGTATTTGAGAATACTTCAGCTAAAAATGGAGTTTTATAATGACCAGACCACTCAAGTGGAGGTGGTAATAATCGGAGCTAGAGCACCTGCTCTTCAAGGAGGACAAACTAGTGAAATAGAAGTTGATCCATTGACAAAAGCATCCCCCTCTGGAGGGGTAGTCACTGCACCACTAGTAACAATAAAGGTGGCTCCGTCGCGAAAGGCGGTGCCAAAGCAAATAGTTGTGCAAGTGACGATTCCCACGAGAAAGAGAAGCGGCTCAATAACTCTTTAACAAAGAAAATGGAGGTGGATGATTCATCCTCAAGGTGGCCTAGGAGAAGACTCTACTCACTTATAGGGTATAGATGCTGAAGAAGAAAATGGAATTTCCAAAAACATCATCCCGATAACCTTTTTTTTTCAGCTTGTCCAGGAAAGTACCTTATTGAGAAACTTCCAAGTATAAATTAAAGGTACGACAGATAGTACCTTAGTCTCCAAGGGCATAAGAGCGCTAACAGTCTTGAGCAAGTGCCAAGTATAAATAGAAGGTACGATAGTTTTGTACCTCAATCTCCAAAGGCATAGGAGCGCTCACAGTTTCGAGCAATTGCCAAGAATAAATATATGGTACTAAAGTTTAGTACCTCAGACTCCAAGGGCGTAGGAGCGCTTATAGTATTAACCTGAAAACAAATAAACAGGTTATGTAGACGATTAATTGCCAAAGATAAACCAAAGGTACCCTGGACTAATGTTTTTTCTCTTTCTTAAGAGAATAGTAGTACTTCTACTAGATTAGAAGAGGATCTATGGAATGAAGGTATTTCTTCATTATATTTGGGGGTAATCCATCCCAAGAGAAAAGTATATTGAGCAAAGTCCCTCTAGACATACCAGACAAATGATTTTAATTTTATAACCTAACCAACAGGAGGATGTCCTCCAATTCATGATAATAAAAATACCTAGTAAATTTTTATTCTTTTTAGAGCAAGCCTTAGCTTCTGTTCTCAAAGAAAAGGCCTTATTTCAACAATTCATATCAAGAATAGAGAAAAGGGAACTTACATTCCCCTGCTCTAATTTCTCAAGGGGGGGGGGGGGGGGGGTTAAAGGGGGGAGAAGATCTAACCTTTTATCTGCCAGCTTATTCCCTAAGAAATTATAACTTGCCCAGATAAAATGCAAGTACCCCACAGTTAGAGGGGAAAGTTATAAAAATGTTACTTGCCAAGATAAAATGCAAGTACCCCACAATTAGAGGGGACAGTTCTAAAAAATGTTTACCTGCCCAGATAAAATGTAATTACCCCACAGTTAGAGGGGATAGTTCTGAAAATGTTTACTTGCCCATATAAAATGCAAGTACCCCACAGTTAGAGGAGGCAACTCTAAAATATTAACTTGCACAGCTTATATGCAATCACCCCATAGTTAGAGGGGGAAACTCTAAAATATTAACTTACATAGCTCATTTTCAAGTACCCCACAGTTAGATGGGGATATTCTAAAATATTAACTTGCTCAGAAAATATGCAAGTGCCCCACAGTTAGAGGGGGAAGCTCTAAAATATTAACTTGCACAACTCATATAGAAGCACCCCACAGTTAGAGGGGGCAACTCTAAAATATTAACTTGCACAACTCATATGCAAGTACCCCACAATTAGAGGGGACTACTCTAAAATATTAACTTGCTCAGAAAATATGCAGGTACCCCGCAGTTAGAGGGGGAAACTCTAAAATATTAACTTTCTTAGAAATATGCAAGTACCCCACGATTAGAGGAGGAAACTCTAAAATATTAACTTGCACATCTCATAAGCAAGTAAACCACAATTAGAGGGGACAACTTTGAAATGATAACTTTCTCAGAAAATATGCAAGTACCCTACAGTTAGAAAGGGTTATTATGATATGATAACTTGCTCAGCTCATATGCATGTACCCCATAGTTAGAGGGGGTAGCTCTAAAATGATAACTTGCTCAGATTATAGGCAAGTACCCCACAGACTATGGGGAAGTTCAATATTGAAGTTCTCGTAGAAAATAGAGTGACTCAAAATAAACACATGCCAAGAATAAATAGAAGGTACGGCAGTCTAGTACCTCAAGCTCCAAGGGCATATGAGCGCTCATAATGTTGAGCAAGTGCCAAGTATAAATTAAAGGTACAAAAATTTAGTATCTCGGGATCCAAGGGCATATGAGCACTCACAGTGTTGAGCAAGTGCCAGATATAAATAAAGGGTAAGATAGTTTAGTACCTTGGTCTCCTAGGGCATAGGATCTCTCATAGTATTGAGCAAGTGCCAAGAATAAATTAAAGGTATGACATTTAGTACCTCGGGCTCCTAGGGAATAGGATCTCTCACAGTATTGAGTAAGTGCCAAATATAAATAAAAGGTACGATAGTTTAGTACCTAAGGCTCCAAGGGCATAGGAGCGCTCGTAGTATTGAGCAAGTGCTAACTATAAATAAAAGGTACCACAATTTGGTAACTTAGGCTCCAAGAGCATAGGAGAGCTCACAATATTAACTTGAAAATAAAGAATCTAGATTGTACAAACAAGAAAGTGCCAAGTATAAATAAAAGGTATGAAAGTTTAGTACCTAGGGCTCCAAGGGCACCAAAGCACTCTAATTATTAACATATATTCTGCTCGAGGGGGCTAATGATGAGAAGTCCTCTAGCCAGTGAACAAAGAGTGAAATCTTGATCACGACATTTCATGCATAAGTCTCTCGACACTACATGACACTTCTGCACGAGGGGACTAACATTGAGAAGTCCTAAACCTAGTGAACAAAGAGTGAAACCTTGATTATGATATTTCATACACAAGTCTCTCGACACTACAAGACACTTCTACACGAGAGGGCTAATATCGAGAAGTCCTCAAGCTAGTTAACAAAGAGTGAAATCTAGATTACGATATTTCAAGCATAAGTCTCTCAACACTACAAGACACTTTAGTACGAGGGGCTAATGTCGAGAAGTCCTAGAACCAGTTAATAAAGAGTGAAATCTTGATTACGGTGTTTCATGCACAAGTCTCTCGAAACTGCAAGACACTTCTGAACGAGGGGACTAATATTGAGAAATCCTTAAGAAAGTGAATAAAGAGTTAAATAGCTTGGAGCTTGGGGAATTAGAGTGGATCTACCTACCCAAGATTGCAAGATTGATAGAAAACAGCCTAGGGCGAGGGGATCCACCTTAAGTGGCCCCTCTTCCCAAACTTGATGCTATAGAGAATTATTTACGGTGAGGGGGTCCACTTCTAGTAGACCCTCTACCAAGACCAACATAAACACCAGTTTGAGGATGAGGGAGTCAACCACAAATGGTCCCTCAGTCAATATTACAACAAGCAATAGTTGATGCCGAGGGAGTCCACCATGAGTGGCCCCTCTATTAAGAGCAATGTTGTAAAACATCTAATTGTAAGGGGGTCCACCACGAGTGATCCCTCAGCTACAGTCAAAGGCATGAGAATTTTTTGGCAAGGGATTTCACTTAGAGTGACCCCATTGCCAAAGACAAACATAAAGAGGAAAAACCAGGGCGAGGGAGTCCAAGATTAGTGACTCATCTGCCAAAGAGAGACATAGAAACGAGAGGGTTTACCCCCAATGTACCACCCCTCACTGCATAAGATGAAGCATGGTAAAGGGATTTAGGGCAAGGGGACTCACCTCGAGTTGCCCCTCTTCCTAAAAACAATGGTAGAAAGGAAAAAATCTTAGGATAAGGAAGTTCACCATGAGGTACCCCTCTGCATTGGTCCTTAATAAATAGTTATTTTGTGGTAAGGGAGTCCACCACGAGGAATCCCTTAGCCATTCCAAATAAAACAGTGTCATGATGTAATGGTATGAAACTTTCTTATTACAAGATGAAGTGATTATTTTGTACAAAACCCTTTGGTCTAACCAACACAAAGATTTTTGTACGAGGGGACTAATGTAGAGGGGTGTCCATCTGCTATGCTAAAATAGCCTAGGGCGAGTGAGCCCACTAGAGGGGATCTCACTGCCCAAGTTAATAGAAAGAGAGTTAGGGCGAGGATGTCCAACAGAAGGAGCCCCTCGTCCCTAAGACTCAAGAAATCACATAAAGAAAGTTTGGGCGAGTAGGCCCTCCACAAGGATTTACTCATCCCAAAATGCCCAGAAACCATAGAAATAAAGTTTGGATGAGGAGCCTCATCACAAGGATCAACTCGTCCCCAAATGCCCAGAAACCACATAAATAAAGTTTGGATGAGCAGGCTCATCACAAGGAGTTTCTCATACCAAAGTGCTCATAAGCTACATAAATAAGGTTTGGATAAGGAGGCTTACCACAAGGAGCTGCTCATCCTAAAATGCTCAAAAGACACATAAAATGAGTTTGGGTGAAGAGCCCCACCTTAGGAGCTCATCGTCCTCAAAAGTCCAAAGATAACAAAAAATGAGTTTAAATGAGGAGCCCCACCTTTAGGAACTCCTCGTCCTCAAAAGTCCGAAGATCACAGAAAATGAGTTTGGGTGAGGAGCCCCACCTTGAGGAGCTTCTCGTCCCCAAAAGTCCAAAGATAACAGAAAATGATTTTAAGGGGAACCTCGATTTGAGGAGCTCCTCGTCCCCAAAAGTACAGAGATCCCAGAAAGGGAGTTTGAATGAGGAGGATCACCTGGAGGAGATCCTAATCCCCAACAGACTAAAAATCATAGAAATGTATCTTGAATGAAGAGGCTTGCTCAGAATGATTCCTATACACCCAAATGACTTACTAAAAAAGAAATAGTGTGCGAGGAGGTCCACCTAGATTGACATCTTCCTCAAGACTTATTACTCAGAAATATATTAAAATACTTATATTTTACTTTCTTGTACAGGTAACCTAGTTGAGTAAGGAAGGCTCAAAAAGGAAAGCTAGGATCTCCTGGGAGTTTTGGCTTGGTTGCTGAGGAACAAGGTTTGTTGAGAAAGCTCAACCACTTAGCACTTCAAGATTGAGAGAATACTAGTAGAAAGACACCAGGGGTCACCCAGTCCACACCTACTATCAAAGTAATGAATGGTGTATAAAGATTTTAGAGGAGGTTGTCCTTGAGACCTCCCTCCTCAAGTTTACTAAGATTTTAGAGGAGGTGTTCCTTGAGACCTCCCTCCTTAAATTTACAAATATTTTAGAGGAGGTGGTATGTGAGACCCCCCCTCCTCAAGTTTACTAAGATTTTAGAGGAGGTGGTCCTTGAGACCTCCTTCCTCAAATTTACTAAGATTTTGGAGGAGGTGGTCCTTGCGACCTCCCTCCCAAAGTTTATAAAGATTTTAGAGGAGGTGGGACTTGAGACATCCTTCCTTAAATTTATCAAGGTTTTAAAGGAGGTGGTCCCTGAGACCTCCCTCCTCAAGTTTACAAATATTTTAGAGGAGGTTATCCTTGAGACATCCCTCCACAAGTTTATAAAGATTTTACAATAAGTTACCATTTTAAAAGATATTTACCAAATTAGATATTTTTTCTCCGTTAGGAGACACATTTTCTTTTTGACTCTGATTTGCACCAGTTGTCGTCTATCAGAGGGGACAGGTGGTTGCATAGGCAATATGGATTGAAGGTACATTGCTGACCTTGTCCCTCTAAGTTTCCCTCTCAATTTTGGTGCCTAAAGTGCCAACTCAGCCCTAGTGGCCAAGTACAAATAGGACCTCTGGGCAAGGTCATATGTAATATAGAAAAACTTAGTTAAAAATTACTCTATCAAATTCACACCAGACCACCTAATATTATATCCCTGCTCTCTCTTTAAGTTTTGAGTGCATGTTTCTTCACTCCCACCTTGATAACCATCATTCTCAAGAGATCCTTCTTCTCCAATTTGATATTGTTATTTATGAAGTCTCATATTTGCAGGAGGAGGTTCTAGCATCAACTCCATTTTTACCAGAAAAGGAAGATTTTCACTCCCAGCTGCTCTTGAGACCTTGAAGGTAGAGTCCATTGGAGTGGGTCAGCCCTCACCATTTCCAGTTATTCATAGACACCAGTCTCACTACCCTCTTACAAAACTAGTTTTTTTTATTTCATTTTCTTTTCAGACACGTGTCCAATTTATTATGAAATATTTTATTTGTTTATATGCATATCATTACATTCTCTTTAAAAAATACTTATGTATAAATATTAATTCAATTAATATTGATATTATTTATGTTAATATTAATATTACTTATGTATAAATTTATATTTTGTTAATATTATATATGTTTAGCTGACTAATATTTATACACAATATATTATGTTAATAATATTTCTTTTCGTACAATACATATTTACATATATTATCATACATGTTGTAATTAACATGGATTACTTATTTAATTCTAGTGAATTATTCCAATGGTGAATAGAAAGGACCCGACTTGACATTTAGATTCTTCCGCTAATATCCAATATACATTTTTTTATACATCTTGTTCATTATGAAAGCATTTAATTGAAATCCTATACATTGATGCTGAACAAATTCAAACTTTACATCCCTCATTTGATTATGTTGAGAATTTTTCATTAGACTTTGTGGTGATATATTTGTTTGTCCAATTACAAAGTCATGTTTGTTTCATGTATGATTAACTTGATTACTATATTTCTCTCAATTTATTATTGTGTAATTCACATGAAAGATAAGCAATGAAGTAATTTGAATATGTGTGATGTTGTAGTGGAGGAAAGGCCACTTGAGAAACAACCACTCACAACCCATGTGAAAGAAACTTTAGAGAGGTATAGATCGATATGCAATCCGATAAATGTTGTAACCCAAACAAAAACCTAGTGGCACGAGAGACATGGCCACAGACTACTTCCATGGAGAATTCCACACAGATTCATGGATTAACATCCCAGTTAGAGATGTCATGCCACCACTCAAGGACTAAGTGTAATACCTCATAATTCTCAGTATTTGAATTTAATTAATTTAGAGTTTAATTAGTTTTATTTTAAATTACGTAAGAGAAGTAATTTAATTTAATTTAGTAATAAACTGCTTATTAAATATTAATCAAGAGTGAGATAATGATTAATATTATTAATTTAATATACTAAGTGAATAGTAAATAACGTATGGAAATTGTTATGCGTAATAGTGAGTGATACTGGCGTAATTGGATTTTATCTCAACCGGGAGTTGGGTGTTGATTAAATTGAGGTAAAGATGGGATGTTTATATATAGAGTGACTCAGATGATGATTTCAAGGTCATGGATGACTTTGAAGAATCGAAATAGTCAAAAAACTATACTCGGGGGTGTCACTTGAGTCCCAGGGCATTTTTAGGCTAAATCGGCACCGTATATGGGCGTTTTATTCATTTGAATTATGAGGGTTAGGGGACCTACGAATTTTTAACTTCTTTATTAAATGTTATATAAGTGTGTCTAGGGTTAGAAACTCAAAATACAATGGGAGTCCATTTGAGAACAAAAGGAGAGAGTCCTTGGAGCTTTTTATCTCAATCTTGCACCACAAACAACCTAGGAGTGATGATTGATAGAGAAGAAAATCATATCCATCACCATGCCACGAAATCAAACATTACTGATTAAAGGCAAGTGTTTATATACAAGTTATTTAAAGTTATAATACCCATGTGACTAGGGTTTTTTCATATTTTGATTTAAGTGAGAATTCTTGGAAGAAAAGAATGATTTAAACACATGTTTGGGTAGGAATTGCATGTAGAATGATTTGATATCGGTAGAGGATAATATATTAGATATTTTATGTTATTATCCACGAATAAAATCTAGGTTTTGATGTATAATGGTGGAAGAAAATAAAACTTAGGGTTTTTAGGATTAAATGTTTAAATCCCTCATTAAATAAAAATTGTAAGGTTTCGATATTATATTTACATTAGAAATCATCCTAATGCATGTAGAAATGGTTAAACACAATTGATTTTAAGTTTGGTGAAAAAAAATGTAAGTTGTGTGGGTGTTAATGGTGAAAAATTAACTTATGTAAGGAAGAAGATGATACAACAGGTTTTTGAATCGATTTGGCCAAGTGGCGAATCAATTTAGCCGCCCAGAAAAGGTGACAATTACCCTTTTTAACCTATGAACTCCTAAATTGTTGTCGAGAAAACTTTTGGGATATTGTTAGAATATAATGAGGGATTTATTATATTGTAGTACGCCATGATATGGTTATGGGAATTAAGTCTTATCGATAGAATTGAGACGATAATTAAACGAGATTAAACAATAATGTAATTAATTTGCAAGAATGAGAATGTAATTACGAAAAAGCATGAGCGAGATTATGGCATGAACTATTAGGGTAAGTAAGACTTTGCTACTTAAATAGAACAAGGGGTAACTAGGGCCCTTAGGGTAGAGGATCATACTCCATTAAATTTGATAGTGAGAATAATCATAAACTGAATGTACACTAAGTATTCGAGTGATATATACTATATACAAATGATGATAGTTAGGTTATGTGAATACATACTGAATATAAATATAGGTTGCGTGTGTACCTATTACATGATTGATGATATATGTTAACATACCTATGCTACCTGCTATCACAGAGGTTCCCGCACATTGGGCGATCCTACCTTGCTGATTCTAGGGAGGTCTAGATTTGTTCCCCATAACATAGAACTTAGGGCATCTCACTATGTGTCGTGTATTAGTGTGTCCGGCATGTCGTTTGGGGACGTTATGTATGTGCATAGCCCAAAGGCTTAGAACTATGTTCACCTCCACTACTTGTTTTTTTATATTGGGTTCGAGGATATGTACTGAACAATTTGTCCCTATTCAATACTAGAGGTACTTGGACTAATAGCAGAGTATGCCCATGTTTCACGGTGGTCCTTTTGAGAGACACCGTAATGTATATTTGTACCAATGTGAATATATTACTTACGTGTGATAGTAGACAGTTAAATAGTGTATATCTAAAGGTTGAATTAAGTAGTGAAATGGTAATTTCAACTCTTATAATGTATGAGAAACGTTAACTATGGGGTAAAGTACTGTATGGGCGGTTCGGGAACTGAAAAGGTATGCACCCGCTTTTAATAAATTTCTGATACCAATTTGAAAAATGAATAAATGCGGTGTGTGATACCGATTTAAATAATTCGCAAGTTTCCAATTAAACCTTATTTAATTAGAGTCTACTTTTAAAAAAAATTACTTCAGCCTCTAATCATGCATCTACGTGCTAAAATAAATTAACCCGACACAAAACTGCAGGAAAAATCCCCCAAAGGGGAAAAACCTTTATTTCCACTATAATTTGTAAAGAACGGTTTACACGGATTATACTGAAAATAAGAGTGACATACGAAATACCCTCAGGTGTTGATTCCGATGTCGTCGGCTGGAATATCCCGCAAGAGCTCCAGAAGAACACGCAGTTCAATCAATAGTGTAGGTTGTCCTCCCCGCAAGAGTAACTTCATAGAGACTTCCTCCACAATAACACACACCTTTCCGGTTGTAGAACTCTTCCCACAAAGAATGAACAAAAGCAAAGTGTGTTCTTGAACACCAAAGCAATTCACCAAAGCATATGGGATTTTTGTGAATTGAAAACCAAAAGGGATTAAATCCTAAAAGAAGAAGTCAAAAGGATTCTACAGTTTCGCAGTTTTTTGTCTTTCAAAACACTGGGACTTCTTAATGAAAATGAAACTATTTAATGAGTTTTTATTGAAAATTGCGCCGCCTCAGTCGCTCGAACGAAAAGGGATCTCGCTCGAATGAAGTACACGTGTTGTTTGAATGACATCGTGCGACATCTCCATGTCGTTCGAATGATATGCTGATCTCTCTTGAACGACCTGGGCATCAAAATCAAAGAACGCTGCATGACTTAGAAAATTTACTCATTCTTAAATTTTGACGGAAAAGTCCGCTCCAACACTTAGAAAATATTTTCTAAAAATATCCCAAAGCTCTAAGTGCAAAGTTTAAGGTATTTAAAACATAAGTTTACCAAAGTAAACTTTGCGGAGGCTTCATGATGAAGAACCTTGATATATTCAGATCCGTCGTGATATAGATTGCTCTTGAACTTCTTCGACGGATGTAACGGTATACGATATAATTAATTGTGACGGACATTTATAAAAAAATATGTCCTTACAAATCTCCCCCTATGTCTATGCCGGATCATACATAAAAGCTTCCAAATTATCAAATACCAAAATACCTATACAAATCTTCCCTCCCATAAATCCCAAAACTGAAAAGGTACAAATTTGCAAGTTCTCAAATTTTTTCTTCAAAAATCTTCATCAAATCTCAAAAAGCTTTTCTCATGAGGGTGTGCAACATAATGATCTTCAATCTTTGTACCTACACACATGAGATAAAGGAAAAACCTTCGTGATGTATCGAGTTTAAAATGATATATGAATAAATCATAAATAAATCAAATCTCCCCCATACTCCAAAAACTCCCTCATAACATGATAATTTTTTCTCCCCCATTTTATGATGTCCCCAAATAAATAGATAAGAAGAAATAATCAAAACATGGAGTGTCACGACAAAATCATAGCAAACATGGATCAAACTACGTGCATGCAAAGGTATATCTCAAAAAAACATTCACAAACTATTTTTGATTTTTCAAAATTTTCGTACAAAAATAAGATACCAAAAATCATGCCCTGGATTTAAACTCAAACAACCAAGTCATGGAAACGGAATGAATGGAAGTGAACACATTCGATAGGAAAATCAACTCGATCAATCATATGTGCATGATGAATACGTGTACTCCTAATGAATGAACATCAAAAGTATCCTTAGGTGTAAAAATGTTGAATTTAGATGACATCGTCTTTTGCAAATCAAAAAATCAAAGTCAAAGTGATTTCCACCCGAATAACATCCAAAACTATGTAGCGCTTTTTCAAGACTTTCAAGGACATGAAAACCGGTTTTAAATTCCATCCAAGCTCCCTCATGCATATTTTATTTTAGAGGTAATCTAAATTCTCAAACATTGGAGAGTTAGTGCCAAAACCTAATGGCCCCTTTTGGCATGAATTTCTTTTTATTGCCTTTAAATTTTTTCGGTCTCTATTAAACCTCTTTGGACCCCGGATAATAAAATTTCTCAATTTTTTAGGTCCGATATAATGGTGGATTAGTATTTGCAAAGGCCAAATGTGAACCTTTCGCAGCCCTTCCCCATTTTCAAATAAAGCATACAAACTCACAAATGATTCTTACATGCACAACATTCTTATCAAGTTTTATCATGCTTGGTTAGTTTTAAAGACAGTATTGAAGTGAAAACACCCAACCAACATGTGATAAGACAAGAACAATAATCAAACAAATCCGTTCACGTGTGCAATAAAGGAAATAATGAGTCAAACATGTAGGAAGTAACACTTAATTACATCTTAATGACTCCGAACATTATAAAGCACATGGATGAATTGACTTATTGTCTCAAAACACTATCAAATAGTCACATGAAAATTGGAATGATGTTGTGACTCGGTCATCCTAAGTGTCTATCCATAAACGGTGCAAACAAAAAACAAAAATCTTTTTGCATTTTCACACAAATTTTATCAAAATAAAATCTTTTTGTATTTTTTAAAACTTTAAAACAAATGGAAAACATACCAAAATGATACATACTCACAATAGGCAATTGATGTCATCATGTAAAACATCCTATGCTAGCAAACAAGTGAAACCTCAATTGTTAGGTGTGGAGGGGTTTTCCAAAGGTGGTGCCAACTTATGAAAAACCTCCATCAAATTTTGTGAAGTTTTGTCAACAAACTTAACTTGATCACCCAGATGTGCAAACTCTCTCATCTAGTCTCCAGGAGTATGTAAAAAATCATGTGTGGGTGCATGTGTGGCAGAAACACGTGTAGTAGCAAAACGTGACATATAACCCAACTTAAAATAAAATTCCCTAAGGTGTCCTCTCCTTTTGCAATGGGAACAAACATATATAGGCTTAGGAACACCTATTTCAAAAACTCTAGGAAATGCTCTCCTAATAGGAATGGGACGCCTAGGTGGGTTAGGGTGAGACTCATGTGAATCAAACACAAAAGTGGAAACCGGCTCGGGTACTACTTGAGAAGTAGAAGCACAATCATGAATTATTCTCAAACTCTCACCACTACCCAAAATGGGATTGAGAACCATGTTTCCTAACTTCTTAGATGTTTTCTCTCAAGTTATTTTGACCTCCCTGGCACGTTCGAGATCACTCTCGAGTTTGGATACATGAGTCATTGGACTAGACACTGTGTTGGTCAAATCACACTTCTCCCTACCTAAAGCAATCAACTTCTCACTCAAACTCACTTTCACCTTCTCAAGTTGACTTTCTTTGGCCTCAAACTCACCCAAAATATCAATTTCACTCTCCAAATTTTTTACCTTCAGACTTAACTCTTTATTCAATTTTTTAGTCTTTTAAGTCTCAGCATACAAATCTCTATAAGAAATTTGGATCTCGCTTTCATCTCCACTTTCACACTCACCTTCACCCTCACTCGAAACACTCAAATCATCCTCCTCGGGGGTCTCACGAGAACTAGTCCCCTCACCTCTATCCAAACTAGGTGTGCTAACCCGACTAGCTAAAAATGCGACACACATACCATGCTCTTTTTCTTCACCCGAATCAAAAACCTCTATGTCGTTATCACTAAGTGTGGAAGGCATAGGCACTTTCTTCCCCTCTCTCCTAAGTCTAGTAGCACACTCATACGCCTTATGCCCTTTACCCCCACACTCAAAACACATCAAAACTTTCTAAATTTTCCTCACTCTCCTTTTAATTTTCTCTCTCCTTCTCTTTCTCACTGCTTTCTTTGACCTTTTTATTTTTCTCAAAAAATCTCTTATTGGAATAATTTTCTTTATTCATTTTGAGAAACTTTTTAAAAAATTTCGCAACTAAGGCCATATCTTTAGAATCAAAATCTTCCTCAGAATCAGACTCACAAACTTTTTCTTTCTTTTTATTAAAATGAGTCTTTAAAGCAACGCCATTATCCTTAGCCTTAATGGTCTGGGGAAACATGTCAATCTCATAGGTTTGAAGGTCTCCTACAAGTTCTTCCAACTTAAGTGATTTCAAATTTCCCAAAGAGTTCAAAACAATGACTTTAGGAATAAAGCATTTTAGGAGATCTCAAAATCTTTTTAACGACACGCGTGTTATCAATCACCTCACCCAAATTAAAACTAGTGTTGACAATATCCGACAAATGTGCATAAAAATCATCAAAGCATTCAGACTCAGACATGGTGATAGTCTCAAATTTGGTCGCCAAATTTTATAATTTTGATTCTTTAACCGCGTTCGTACCCTCATGTGTAAATTTCAAAACATCCCAAGCCTCTTTAGACGTGGTAAAGGAGTGATAGCTCCAGAAATAGCACTCAGACCACGGGAATTAAAATTCGACATTTTAAAATCGACCTCAGTCCAATCTGACACAGGTTTTAAAGAAATGATATTTTTAACGGTGACAGTGGGAGGATTCCATCCATTTTCGCAAAGCAACCAAAAACGCTCATCAATGGCTTTTAAACTAGATTTCTTGCGAGCTTTCTAATAGGCGTAATTATTCCCATAAAACATAAGCATCTTATTAAATGAACGTTCCATTGGAAAAACTGCGATTTTTCACAAAATTGATTTTTAAGAAAAAATCAATATCACACAATTTTATGGAAAATATGATTACGCAATAACTTAGCGTAACCCACTCTGATACGAATTTGAAAAGGAATGAACTCGCTTTTAATAAAGCTCTGATACATATTTGAAAAATTAATAAATGTGGTGTGTGATACCGATTTAAATAATTTGCAAGTTTCCAATTAAACCTTATTTAATTAAAGTCTACTTGTAAAAAAAATTACTTCAACCCCTAATCATGCATCTACATGCCAAAATAAATTAAGCCGACACAAAATTTCAGGAAAAATCTCCCAAAGGGGTAAAACCTTTTTTTCCACTATAATTTGTAAAGAATGGTTTACACGGATTATACAGAAAATAAGAGTGACATAAGAAATACCCTCAGGTGTCGGTTCCAATGTCATTGGCTGGAATGTCCCGCAAGAGCTCCAGAAGAACAAGCAGCTCAATCAACGGTGTAGGTTATCCTCCCCACAAGAGTAACTTCATAGAGACTCCCTCCACAATAGCACATAGCTTTTCGGTTGTAGAGCTCCCCCCACAAAGAATGAATAAAAGAAAAGTGCGTTCTTGAACACCAAAATAATTCATCAAAGCATATGGGATTTTTGTGAATTGAAAACCAAAGGGGATTAAACCCCAAAAGAAGAAGTCAAAAGGATTCTGCAGTTTCGCAGTTTTCTATCTTTCAAAATGTTGGGACTTCTTAAAGAAAACGAAACAATTTAATGAGTTTTTATAGAAAATTGCTTCGCCTCAGTCGCTCGAATGAAAAGGATCTCACTCGAACGAAGTACACGTGTCGTTTGAACGACATCGCGCGATATCTCCATGTCACTCGAACGAGATGCTGATCTCGCTTGAACGACCTGGGTGTCAAAATCGAGGAACGCTACAGGACTTAGAAAATTTACTCATTCTTAATATTTGATGAAAAAGTCCTCTCCAACACTTAGAAAATATTTTGTAAAAATATCCCAAAGCTCTAAATGCAAAGTTTAAGGTATTTGAAATATAACCTTACCAAAGTAAACTTTACGGAGGCTTCTTGATGAAGAACCTTGATATATTCGGATCCGTCTTGTGTAGGTTGCTCTTGAACTTCTTCGATGGATGTAAGGGTATACGGCATAATTAATTGTGATGGACATTTATAAAAAATATGTCCTTACAGGAACAGAGACGTGTCCAAAATAAGAAATACTTAAGTCTAGTTAGCTTGGGTAGAATAGCTAGGTGGGCTAACTAGAGACGTTAGGCGAGCACAATAGTTGAGAGGTGAGGAAATTCAAGTGAGTGTACGTGAACCTAACTATAATATCCCGTATTTCTACGTACTTTTAAATTAATTAATTCATAAATTAATTAGGAAAAAATGTTTTAGTTAAAGTACGTGAGTGAAGTAATTTAATGGGATTTAATTAATAAATGTGATTATTAAATATTAATCGAGAGATAGATACTGATTAATATTTTGATGAAATTTACTAAGTATGAATAGTAAAATAATAAATGATTATTATTATATGGCATAACGAGTGATATATGTGTATTCGAGTTTATCTCACCGGGAGTCGCATGTAGACTATTTTGAGGTGAGAAATGAGAAATATGTTTTAAGTGAGTCAGATGGGAATTTAGAGGACACAAATTATTCTGAATGGGTCAAAATAGTCAGAATAGTGTACCCAGGAGTATAGTTTGGGTCCCGGGTAAATTTTGGACCAAACCGGCACCTGTTAAGGGTGTTACGATCATTTTTTCAAAAAACGATCACGGCATCTACAAAACTTTGAGCCATAGATCTGATATTTAGATATTGGAGTTAGGTATCATAACTAAAAAGATTAGAGTGTCCATTGGAGAAAAGAGAGAACCATTTTCCCTAAGCCTAAGGGGGAATTGTGAAGGTGGTGAAGGGTTTCTTGCACCTCAAGACAATTGAAAAGGAAGATTGGAGAAGAAGTAATCAATCATCAACCAAGAATCACGAAATAGGATCAATGAATCTAAGGCAAGTGTTTATTGCAAATCGAATTGAAGTTATAATACCCATGTGTAGGGGTTTCATAAATAGATTGATTTTTAGTTCAAAACCTTTTATTAACAACACCAATTGATTTCATGTTTGGGTAAAATTGCATGTAGTTAGGGTTTGTATCTAGAGAAGATTGTAAATCAAAAGAGTTTTGATTATTACTACGGATTTAAATCTGGGCTTTGAATGGAATTTAATGGATGAACACAAAACTAGATTATGAAAGAGTTTTGGGGGTTTGATTCATTATTTGTCATTTTCGTTGAAGTTTTAATGTGTTTGAAAAGTTAGAAATCATCTTAACTCTGGTAGAAATACTTAGGAACAATCAATTGTGAATTTGATGAAGAATTTATAAGACCTGGGTACCAAAAAGGTGTAAAAATGCTACTGTGAAATAGAGAACTAAGTTACAGAAAAACGGACAAGTCCGGTCCTCGGAAGCAGATCGGTCCGGTCTCTGAATTTCTAAAATTTCCCTTTTTCTCTTGTATTCTTAAATGGGCGTGGTGGGGTAATACTTATGCACTTGTGAAAATAATATTAGGGTCTTTATTATATTATAGTAGGCCTATGAGGGGAGTACGACTTCGTCTTAAAGAGAGAATTAAGTCAGGATTGGGATTGGGTAAAGTAACTCGTAATGAATATGAGAGATGGATAAAGAATTATGGGAATCTAATGAAACCATGGACATCAAAGATTAAAGATGGTGACTACTAAATTGTTATGTAACAAGGGGTAACTAGAACCTTAGAGTGTTATGAACAGCCAAATATTTATGAAAGTTAAGTAAATTCCTAAATAAATGATAAAGTACAGTGAATATTAAAGAGAAAAATATTACGTACTAATATAAATAATTTGGTTTTGTGAATACCTATTATATTGATACTTAGTCTGTGTGAATAACTAAAGTATGCTTCATTCGGTATTGGGGTCGATTATTATCCTAACAAAATCAAAGTTAAAAGATATTGGAGTCGATGAGTATCTGGACCAATATACATATACATAACACTTACTTTGGGGTTGAGGGATATCCGGACCAATGTAATTGATAGGATGATTAGGGTCGATGATTAGCCGGACCAATAATCCTTACATTATATATTGTGTGATATATACATACTTCATGATATTCTACTTATGTGTGAAAGTAGATTTGTAGATGATATATATATATATATATATATATATATATATATATATATATATATATATATGATAAATAAAGTAGAGAGAAACTTAATTTCAAGATTTAAAAAAAGATTGGGAATATCTATAGTAGATTAAGTAGTGAAACTTAATTATGGAAGTCGAATGATAAATCTGAATTGCTTTATGAATTAAGTAGTGAGGCTTGACTATGACGATTAAGCATAGCACATGTGAATGTTATATGAAAACTAAAATACGGGAGGATGTTAACAATGAAGCATGATGCATGGATGGCACGGGAGAGTAGACCATGGATAATATCAGTTATATACTTTAGTTGAGATAGCATGGGTATGATATCTAGGTGGGCTAAGTATAGGACGTTAGGTGTGCACACTAGATGATGGGTTAGGAGACTCAAGGGAGTGTGCATGTACCTAACATTTGTAATCAATAACTGATTTTAATTGCGATAAATTACTTGTTAAATGATTTCAAACTGTTTGAGTACTAACTCTTGCTATAAAAATGTTTTCAAAACCTTTTAGGTGTCCAGCCACAAGGGCACCATACTTGATTTGGTTCCAGGGATTCGGAGCTGTTGCACTGTGGGTGCTGACAGGATTATTGAGTAGTCGACTCTTCATTCAGATCTAGCATAGGATATCATTCTTATTATTCATATGTAGACATGTTGCCAGTTGACTCCATTAAAGTTCCAAGTTTTATCAATTTTACTTTGTTGTTGGATTGTGGATTATTGTTTGGTTGTGGATTTTAGCCGACGATATATTTGGCATGTCTTGTTTGCTTTTACATATTAGCGATGGTTCAGATTCTAGTATCTTGTGTATGTTGTTTTAGTTTTCAGACTATCCTTTTATCATATTAATTTGAAAGATAAAATTTAGCACCGATTTAATTAACTTAGGTGGTTAGTAATTAATTTTTTTTTCGACAGTGATGCTAAGAATGAACCATATGATAAACTTGTTCTAATATTATAAAGGCCTGATCCCCTGATATTTAATTAGACAGGGTGTCACAGATGGTATCAGAGCATTAGGTTCTAATGTCCATAGGATTTGTATGGCTTACTACGATTTCAGCGTATCGTTTGTTTGATATAGAGCCCTATTATTAGGACTGTTTCTTATATCTTTGTGTGCTTTGATATATCGTACTTTCCCTATTAAATTTTGTATAAACTGTGTGCTCATACAATTCGTTCTATTTTCAGATGACGCCGAGGAACTGAGAGGGCCACGGCCAAAGATGAGGTGAGAGAGGATCCTCAGGAGAAACAAGTACCGCCACCACCACCAGAAATGATTTCTACTGAGTGATAGTGGCTCAGGAAGTTGAGAAAGCTATGAGGGCCATGGCAGCCCACTTACCTAAGCCTTAGCCTCAGCATTCCACTACACCAGAAAGGGCCACCCACTGTGGCATAGCATCAGAGATACCTTCCAGAAGGTCCGTCCGCCTGAGTTTCAGGGTGGCACGGATATAGTGGAGACATGTCTTTGGAAGAAGAACATTCAACAACATCGGTGCATGCTAGATTGTAGTAAGGTTCATGAGCACATGTTGACCACCTTCAGGCTAACAAGGGCAGCTCTTCAATGGTGGGAGTCCGTGACCACCGCTGAGGAGAGAGACTCGATGAATATTTCGATGTTCTAAGTGTGGTTTGACCGTAAGTACTTTCTGCATGCAGTAGATGTAGAGATGAGGAAGAAGTTTGGTGAGGTATGTCAGGGTGAATGCTCAGTTGCTGATTATGAGTAGGAGTTCACCTGTCTGGAAATTTTTTTACCTTATGAGCTGAGGAGAAAAGAGAGGAAGAAGTCAAGGCTTATGGATGGCCTGGCCTAGAGGATTAGGAAACATTTGATTGGTAATCCAGTGTTGATGACGTATACTGATGTTGTTAACGCGACACTTTTGCACTGTCAGGACTTTTGTTTCCATGGGAAGGGAAGTAATAGGGGAGCAGGCTCCCCAGCAGCAGCAGTTTCCTTAGGGTCCTCAGGGCCAGGGGAACTAAGGGGGTGGCCAATAGGGTCAAGGCCACCAGGGCCTAGGTCAGGACTAGCATGGCCAAGGTCAAAGGCAGTTCTAGAGGAGTGTTTCACTTGTGGCCAATAGGGTCATAAGAGTATGGCTTATCCACGGCTTATTGGGGCGTACCTCCAGTAGGCCAGCAGGCTCCAGCTCCTGTACTAGCACTAGCCCCACCCTAGCATCACGGCCAAAGGCACTACGGGTGTGTATTCAACATCTGAGACGTGCCTATGCCTCCAGCCGCTTCGATGCCACCTGCAGTAGCGGGTACATTTTCTATTCATGGATCTGAGGTAGAGTACTATTTGATACTGGATCACCTCACACATTTATTAAGACTAGATTTTCACAAGCCTTCGGTTTATTAGAGACAGCCAACAGTCTCCTTATGTGTGTAGAATCACCGATGGGGAGTAGTTCATTGATATATGCAATTTTTAGAGGAGTCGATATTATGATTAGGAGACTGAGTTTAGCGACATACATCCTAGTTTTAGAGATGGAGAGGTATGATGTCATTCAAGGTATGGACTGGTTAGCAGGCTCCAGAGCGACGATAGGTTACTATAAGAGGATAATTGTTCTTTCAATTCCGGGACAAGATATGTTCCTAGTGGTGATGTCTTTTCCGAAGGAGGATCGCACACTCATTTATATTACATCAAGGAGGAGACCTCGTAGGAGGTGATTATCCCTTTAGATTCAATTCCTATTGTGAGGAATTTTAAGGACGTGTTCTAGGAGATACCCAGGCTACCACCGAGATGGGAAATAGAGTTTGTCATCGACTTAGCACTAGGACGAAACCGATTTCTATAGCATCGTATCGTATGGCCCCCTCTGAGATGTGGGAGCTGAGAGAGTAGATTCAGTAGCTCTTGGGTTAGGGTTTCATACGGTGAAGTACATCGCCTTGGGGTGCTCCGATGTTATTCGTGAAGAAAAGGGATGGTTAGCTTCTCCTGTGCATGGATGATAGGGAACTGAATAAGGTGACGATAGGTAACAAGTATCTGTTACCCAGGATTGGGGACTTATTTGATAAGTTAAGAGGGGCTGCGTACCAGTTGCATATTCGGGAGGAGGATATTCCTAAAACCACTATCTTATCGCGGTATGGATCCTACGAGTTTAGGGTGATGCCATTTGGGCTCACCATTGTGCCTATAGTGTTCATGGACCTCATGAACAGAGTAGTCCAGGAGTTTTTGGATCACTTTGTGATAGTATTCCTCAATGAAATCCTGATTTACTCACAGACAGAGGAGGAGCATGCCGAGCATTTGCGTATGGTTCTGCAGACGTTACGGGACCATCAGTTGTACACCAAATTTAGTAAGTGTAGATTTTTGGCTTTGGAAAGTACATTTTCTTCGTCACATTGTGTCTCACAGGTGTATAGTTGTTGATCCAAGTAAGGTATCGACGGTTAGGGAGTGGGGGCATCTTAGGACACTGATTGAGATTCACAGTTTCTTAGGGTTGTCCACTTATTACTGTCTCTATATCAAGGGGTTCTCAAATATTGTGGGGCCTTTGATGAACATGACTCATAAGGGGGTACCATTTGTGTGGAGCGACCAATGTAAGTTGGCTTTCAATGAGCTGAAGGACAAATTGACATCAACACCCATACTTGCATTGCCTAGGAGTGGGATGGAGTATCGGGTCTACATAGATGCATCCTAACAAGGACTTGGGGGTGTGTTACAGCAGGAAGAGAGAGCCATAGCTTATGCATATCGAAAGATAAAGCCCCATCAAAATAATTACCCCACCCATGACCAAGAGTTAGCAGCGGTCATTTTTATGTTGAGAATATGGAGACATTACCTGTTGGGGGAGCAATTCACATTATTCACAGATCATAAGTAACTTCAGTGTCTCTTCACACAGAAGGATCGGAACACGAGGTAGAGGCTATGGCTAGAATTTGTGAATAACTACCAGTTTGATATACAGTATCATCCTGGTAAGGCTAACATGGTAGCAGATGGGTTGGGCCAACGATCTGCTAGAAATTAGTGGAGGTATGGGAAGCATAGTGGAGTGCACTCCAGTAAGAGGATGAGGTTCTCAGAGCATACATGCTAGTTATGACTATCACTCCTGAGATTGTTTTGCGCGTAGTGAAGGTATAAGTAGAGAATCGATTCTGTCAGGACAGTGTACGATAGTTATTAACTGAGGGTGTAGAGGCCTACTCAGCTAGCTTCGAGGGAGGCCCGCGCTTTAATAGGAGGATAGTAGTACCCGAGGATGAGGACTTGAGACATGCAGTTATGAATGAGTCTCACGACTCCTAATTTATGGTACATCCCGGGCGGAACAAGATGTACTAGGATATGAGGACACAGTACTAGTGGGCCGGCATAAAGAGAGACATAGAAGAGTTTGTCTCAAAGTGTGTTACTTGTCAACTGGTGAAAGTTGACCATTAGAGACCTTCAGGGATACTATAGCCACTTGAGATTCCTGTGTGGAAGTGGGAGAGAATTTTGATGGATTTTATTACTGGGTTATCTACTTTGCAGCGGGGTCATGATTCGATATGGGTGAGAGTGGATTGGTTGACCAAGGTTGCCCACTGCTTGCCAGTTTGCACAGACTACGACACAATGCAATACGCGCAGCTATTCATTTATGAGATTGTTAAGCTGCACGTAGTCCCAACTAATATTGTGTTAGATAGAGACAAAGTATTTGTGTCACATTTATGGCACAACTTTTAAGAGGCTATGGGTACTGACTTGAGATAGACTGTGACATATCACCCCCAGACCAACGAAAAAATAGAGAGGGGGAATTAGATGCTGAAGGACATGCTAAGTATGTGTATCGTAGACTTCGGGTGAGGCTTAGATCAATACCTTCCATTGGTAGAGTTTGCATATAACAACTCTTACCAATTTACTATCGGGATGACACCGTTTGAGGCACTGTATGGGAGATCTTGTCATTCACTCACATGCTAGTTGGAGGTGGGTAACAACAAGTTGTTAGGGCCGAAGATGATTCAGGAGACTACTACCAAGATTGAGTTTATTCGAGGATGCATTTATATAGCTTAAGAGTTATGCTGACGCTGACAAGAGACATGTGGAGTTAGAGGTTGGTGACAAGGTGTTAGTTCGAGTATCTATCATGAAGGGGATTATGAGATTTAGTAAGAAGGGAAGTTAACACTGAGGTATGTGGGACCTTTTCCTATTATAGAGAGGGTGGTACTGGTATCATACAGATTGGGACTTCCATAGCATCCTTAGCTGATACACGATGTGTTCCATGTGTCATTACTGAAGAAATACAGGAGGAGCGAGAGGGATTTTTGACATTTTCCAGTTAAGGAGATTGACTTACAACCAGATGTCTCATATGGGGATAGACCTGTGGCTATTCTAGATCGTGGTGAGCGTAAACTATGGCCCAAAGTGGTTCCCTTAGTGCGAGTTCAGTGGGGTCACCACAATGTTGAGTAGTCAACTTGGGAGCAGGAGGATGACATGCGAGAGCAGTATCCAGAGTTAATTACTATAGGTATGTCCTAATTTCGAGTACAAAATTCCTTTGTAAGGGGTAAAGTATGCAATACCCCGTATTTCTGCATACTTTTAAATTAATTAATTCGGAAATTAATTTGGAAAATATGTTTAGTTAAATTAATTGAGTGAAGCAATTTAATGTGATTTAATTAATAAATGTGATTATTAAATATTAATCGAGAGATATATATTGATTAATATTTTGATGAAATTTATTAAGTGTGAATAGAAATTAATAAATGATTATTATTATACGACATAGCTAGTGATATGTGTGTATTCGAGTTTACCTCATCGGGAGTCACGTGTAGACTATTTTGAGGTTAGAAATGAGAAATATATTTTAAGTGTCTCAAATGGGAAATTAGAGATCACGAATGATTTCGAATGGGTCGAAATAGTTGAAATAATGTACCCGGGAGTATAGTTTGGGTCTCAGGTCAATACTGGACCAAACCGACACCTATTAAGGGCGTTACGATCATTTTTCAAAAAGAGGTCAAAGGACCTACGAAAATCAAAGCCATAGATCTGATATATAGATATTTGAGTTAGGTCTCATAACTAAAAAGATTAGAGAGGCTATTAGAGAAAAGAGAGAACCATTTTCCCTAAGCCTAAGGAGAGAATTGTGAAGGTGGTGAAGGGTTTCTTGCACCTCAAGATAATTGGAGAGGAAGATTGGAGAAGAAGCAATCAATCATCAACTAAGAATCACAAAATCATATCAATCAATCTAACTCAAGTGTTTATTGAAAATTGAATTGAAGTTATAATACCCATGTGTAGGGATTTCATAGAATAGATTAATTTTTAGTTCAAAACCTTTGATGAAAAGCACCAATTGATTTCATGTTTAGGTAAAATTTCATGTAGTTAGGGTTTGTATCTGTAGAAGATTGTAAATCAGAAGAGTTTTGATTATTACTACGAATTTAAATCCGAGTTTTGAATGGAATTTAAGGGATGAACACAAAACTAGATTATGAAAGAGTTTTGGCGATTTGATTCATTCTTAATTGTTTTCGGTGAAGGTTTAATGTGTTTGAAAGAAATCATCTTAACTTGGGTAGAAATAGTTAGGAACAATAGATTGTGAATTTGGTGAAGAATTTATGCGATTTGGGTATAAAAAATGTTTAAAAATGCTACTGTGAAATAGAGAACTAAGTTGCAGAAAAATGGACCGGTCCGGTCCTGGGAAGTGGATCAGTCCGGCCTTAAACAAAATAGCGGACTGGTTCGGTCCTGGGAAGCGGATCGATTCGTTGCTCCGAATTTTTGAAAATTTCCTTTTTCTCTTATATCCCTAAATGGACGAGGTGGGGGAATACTTATGCACTTGTGAAAATAATATTAGGAGATTTATTATTTTATAGTAGGCCTACGAGGGGAGTACAACTTCGTCTTAAAGAGATAATTAAGACGGGAATCGGATTGGGTAAAGTAACTTGTAATGAATCTGAGATATGGATAAAGAATTACGGGAATCTAATGAAACTATGGGCATCCAAAGAGTAAAGATGGCGACTACTGAATTATTATGTAACAAGGGATAACTAGAACCTTAGAGTGGTATGAAAACCCAAATAATTACGAAAGTCAAGTAAATTCATAAATAAATGATAAAGTACGGTGAATATTAGAGAGAAAAGTATTACGTACTAGTATAAATAATTTGGTTGTGAGAATACCTATTATATTGATACTTAGGTTGGGTGAATACCTAAAGTATGCTTAATTCGGTATTGGGGTCGATGATTATCCTAACCAAATCAAAGTTAAAAGATATTGGGGTCGATGAATACCTGAACCAATATACATATACATAACACTTACTTGGGGGTTGAGGGATATCCGAACCAATGTAAAAGATAGGATGATTCGGGTCGATGATTAGTCGGACCAATAATCCTTACAGTATATATTGTGTGATATATATATACTTCATGATATTCTACTTATGTGTGAAAGTATATTTATATATATATATATATATATATAGAGAGAGAGAGAGAGAGAGAGAGAGAGAGAAAGAGAAAGAGACAGAGTGAGAGAGAGACATCTAAATGATAAATTAACTAGAGAGAAACCTAATTTCAAGATTTAAAAAAAGATTGGGAATATATTTAGTATATTAAGTAGTGAAACTTAATTATGGAATTCGAATGACAAATCTGAATTGCTTTATGAACTAAGTAGTGAGGCTTGATTATGATGATTAAACATAGCACATGTGAATGTTATATGAAAAATAAAACACGCGAGGATGTTAATAATGAAGCGTGCTGTATGGACGGTACGGGAGAGTAGACCATGGATAAGATCGATTACATACTTTAGTCGAGATAACTTGGGTATGATAGCTAGGTGGGATAAGTATAAGACGTTTGGTGTGAACAATAAATGAGGGGTGATGGGACTCATGGGAGTGTGTGTGTACATAACATGTGTAATCAATAACCGATTTTAACTGCGATAAATTACTTTTTAAATGATTTCAACCTGTTTGAGTACTAACTCTTGCTATAAAAATGTTTTCAAAGCCTTTTAGGTGTCCATCCATAAGGGCGCCATACTTGATTTGGTTCCAGGGATTCGGAGTTGTAGCACTGTGGATGCTGACAAGATTATTAAGTAGCTGACTATTTCATTCAGATCTAGCATATGATCTCATTCTTATTATTCATATGTAGACATGTAGTCAGTTGAGTCCAATACAGTACCAATTTTGTATTAGTTTTACTTTGTAGTTGGACTGTGGATTATTGACTTGTTGTGGTTTTTAACCGACGATTTATTTGGCATGTCTTAGTTGCTTTTACATATTAGTGATGGTTTGGATTCTAGTATCTCGTGTATGTTGTTTTAGTTTTCAAACTATCCTCTTATCCTATTTATTTGAATGATAAAATTTGGCACCAATTTAATTAACTTAGGTGGTTAGTAATTAGTTTATTTTTCGATAGTGATTCTAAGAATGAACCATATGAGAAACCTGTTTTAATTTGATAAAGGCCTGATCACCCTATATTTACTTAGACGGGGTGTCACACTAGCATGTGCAATCGAAAACTGATTTTAAATTGGGATAAATACTTGAAAAATATTTTTAAAATATTTTAGGTACTAACTCTTTCTATAAAATATTTTCAAAACCTTTTAGGTGTCCAACTATAGGGGCTCCAAGATTTATGATTCTATCCACGAACGTATAGCTGCAGCTCTGTGGAGGCTTGTAGAGTTTTGGTTAGATGCATCTATCATTTCATTACTAGTGTAGGAGTTTATTACTATATTTTAGTTTTGGCATGTTAGACCCATTTGAGACTTTATTCATTTAGTATTTCAGTTTCAGACTTGTATTATGATATTCTTATTAGTTGGATTCATTATTGCGTTTAGGATTTTAGTTGATGGTTTATTCGGTAAGACTTTATTTATTTTTTTACTTGAGATGATTTAGACTCTAGTATTATGTGATTGCTTTAAATTCAAGTTTCCACATATTATTATTTGTCTATTTAATGCAGTATAGGATTTGTCACCGTCTTAATTAACTAATAGGTGATTAGTAATTAATTTGGATTTTGGACATTGATGCTGAGAATGAACCAAATTGTATATCCTATTTTGATTTAATAAAGGCCTGATCACTATGTATTTAATTAGGCGGGCTAATAAAGATGGTATTAGAGCATCATGTTCTAGTGTCCATAGGTTCTGTACAGCTTATTACGATTTCAGCCTGTCGTTCTCTTGTTATAAAGCCCTAATATTAGTATTGTTGCTTTCATCTTCACGTGTATGAGATATCTTACTTTTGATATTAAATTTTGTATAACTATGTACCTATACATATTCGATATGTATTCAGATGCCACCGTGGAGAGAGAGAGAAGCCAGGGTAGCGACCAGGGATGAGGTGAGGGTGGTTCACTAAGAGCCATAGGAGGTGCCTCAACCACAGCCTTAACCACCACCAAAGATGATTTCACTAGCCTAGGTGGTAGAGATTATGGCCCAGGCGGCCATTGCGGCGATAACAACCATTGCAGTTAACTTTTCTCAGCCTCAGGCATCACTGCCAGTGGCACCCGTGACCAGGCCCAACAATATCCGTCTATCTGGAAGAGAGTTAGAGAAACCTTCCAAAAGGGCCACCCGCCCTAGTTTCAGGGAAGTATTGATGTGGTTTCATCATGTCTATGGAAGAAAAATATTCAGCACCATCTACACATGGTGGTGTGTAACGAGACATAAAAATAGATGTTGGCTACTTTCAGACTGGCCGGAGAAGCCTTACAGTGGTGGGATTCGGTGAACACCACTGAGGAAAGAGATACGATGACTATTAGTGAGTTCTGGGTGCGGTTCGATCGCAAATACTTTTCGCCCCAAGTTGAGTCAGAGATGCAGAAGAAGTTTGGGGAGGTGACACAGGGTGACCGTTCGGTAGCTGAGTACGAGGTGGAGTTCACCCATCTGGCTGACTTTTTGCTAGATGAGGTGAGAATGAGGAGAGGAAGAAAGTAAAGTTTATGGATGGTTTGTCCTGAAAGATCAGGGAGCATTTGATAGATAACCCCACGTTGGTGACATATACTGATGTTGTTAACGTTGCTCTTGTACACCACCAGGATCATCACTTCCATGCAAAGGGGAATAAGAGAGGTGTGGAGCCTAGCCAGCAGGGAAAGGCAAATGGGGGTGGTACCGGCTCGACATCGCGACAGTTTAAAGTCAGTCATTAGGGGAATGATTCCTGACAGGGGAATAATGCCAAGAGATTCAGGCACGGAGGGTTCCGATCAGAAGGGCAAGGTTACAGGCAGGGTTAGCAGAGCCCAAATGAGTAAAAATTTCCTTAGGGCCGCCAGGGCCAAGGGAACTAGGTGAGGCCATCAGGGCCAACGGTGTTAGGACAAGTAGGGATAGAGACAGAGAGAGTTCCTAGGGTAGTGCTTTATATATGGCTAGCAGGGTCACAAGAAGAGAGATTTCCCATAACATGGTAGGGCATAAGAGAAGGGTGAACAGTAGGGACAACAGGCTCCTTTACCCCTACAGCACCAGGCCCTCAACAGCAGAAGGGATAAATGCACCACATGCATGTGTATAATGTCTGGGACCTACCGATGCCACCAGCACTTCAAGAGCCGCTAGGAGCAGAGGGTCCATTTCCTGTTCACGGGATTGAGGCTAGGATCCTTTTTTATGATGGGTCATTGCATTCGTTTATTAAGATAATCTTTTCTAGAGCTGCTAGTTTATTAGAGACCGCCGATAGTCTCCTTATGTATGTAGAGTCGTCAATGGGTTGTGGTTCACTGATACACTTAATTTTTAGTGGAGTCGATATTATTATTGGGAGGCTGAGCTTAGTGACAGACCTTCTAGTGTTAGATATGGAGGGGTACGATGTGATTCTAGGTATGGATTGGTTGGCAGGATACATGGAGATGATAGGCTATTATGAGAGGACCATAGTGTTCTCCATCCCAGGACATGAGATGTTCTTAGTGGCAATGCCTTTTCCCGAGGAACTGTCATGCACAAACTTATATTATATTGACGAGGAGACCTCAAAGGAGATAGTGATTCCGATAGACTCAATTCCAGTAGTGAGGGACTTCAAGGACTCATTTCAAGAAATTCTAGGGTTACCACCCATCTGAGGGATCGAGTTTATGATTGACCAAGCACCGAGTATGAGACCGATTGCCTGAGAACCTTATCGTATGGCCCCTGCAGAGATGCGAGAGTTGAGGGAGCAGATTCAGTAGTTATTAGGGAAGGGCTTCATACAGTGGAGTACATCGTCGTGGGGTGCTCCTATGTTGTTTGTGAAGAAGAGGGATGGTCCTCTTTGCATGTGTGTGGATTACAGGGAGCTGAACAAGGTCACTATACAAAATAAATTTCCGTTGTAGAGGATAGATGACATGTTTGATCAATTGAGAGGGGTTGCGTACTTCTCAAAAAAATATTTAAGATTGGGTTATCACCATCTACGTATTTGGGAGGAGGATGTTCACAAGACCATTTTCCTGTCACGATATGGGTCATACGAGTTCAGGGTGATGCCGTTTGGGCTCACCAATGCACCAATGGTGTTCATGGATCTCATGAATAGAGTATTTAGGGAGTTCTTGGACCATTTCGTGATTGTGTTCATAGTTGACATTCTGCTCTACTCTCGTACCGATGAGGAGCATATGGAGAATCTACGTAGGGTCTTACAAACACTTCGGGACCATCATTTATATGCCAAATTGAGGAAGTGTGGATTTTGGCTATGAGAGGTGCAATTTCTTGGGTACATCGTATCTAACAGGGGTATTGCAGTTGATCCGAGTAAGGTATCGACAGTGAGGGAGTTGGGACAACTCATTATATCGACAGAGATTCGGATCTTCTTGGGTTTGGCCAGGTATTATCGTCGCTTCATTAAGGGATTTTTGAAGATTACAGGTCCACTGACGAACTTGACCCACAAGGGGGTGCCGTTTGTGTGGAGTGACCACTTTCATCTGGCCTTCGATAAGCTGAAGGGCAAGTTTATGTCAGCGCCAGTACTTGCATTTCCTAGGAGTGAGGTGGATTATTGGGTCTATACGGATGCATCCTTACAGGGACTTGGGGACATATTACAGCAGGATAACAGATCCATAGCTTAAGCTTCTCGAAAGCTTAAGCCCCATGAGAAGAGTTACCCCACCCATGACCTTGATTTAGCAGTGTTGGTATTTCTTTGAGGATATGGAGGCATTATCTATTAGGAGAGAAGTTTACATTGTTCATGGATCATAAGTCACTTCAGTATCTCTTCACATAGAAGGATCTGAATATGATACAGAGGTGGTGACTAGAATTCGTAAAGGATTACCAATTTGATATACAGTATCATCTTGGTAAGGCTAACATGGTAGCAGATGCATAGAGCCAGAGACCTACTGGGGAGTTAGTAGAGGTCTGGAAGGTGAAGTAGAGTGAGCTTCAACACGAGGATGATGTCTCCAAAGCGTGTAGGGTAGTGTTATATATCACACCAGAGATTGTGATGAGGGTAGTGAAAGCGCAGGCTGAGGATCATTTCTGTCATGATAGGGTGTGACAGTTATTTTCTGAGGGTTCAGAGTCATAATCGGTCATCTCAGAGGGAGGTTTATGTTTTAATGGGAGATTAGTTGTACCTGAGGATGAGGATTTAAGGCATGCTGTGATGACTGAGTCCCATGGTTCGAGGTTTGCAATAAATCTCAGTAGGGATAAGATGTACCATGATATAAGGAGATAATACTGGTGGGAAGGGATGAAGAGCGACATAGTAGAGTTTATCTTAAAATTTGTTACTTGTCAGCTTATGAAAGTTGATCATCAGAGATCTCCAGGGATGCTAAAGCTATTGGATATTACCGTATGGAAGTGGGTGAGTATCTCGATGGATTTTATCATAGGGCTTCTGACATCCCAGAGGGGACATGATTCTATTTGGGTGATAGTAGATGGGTTGATCATTATGGCCCACTTCTTACTAGTCCATATAGACTACGAGATGAGTCAGTACGTGCATATGCTCATTGACAAGATAGTTAAGCTGTATGGGGTGCCGATTAACATTGTATCTGATAGAGATAAGATCTTTGTGTCTCACTTCTTGCAGAGGTTCCAGGAGGCCATGGGTACGGACTTACGATTGAGTACCACTTATCATCCACTGATAGACGGGCAAACTGATCGGGTTAATCAGATTTTGGAGGATATGTTGAGGATGTGCATTATGGATTTTGGGAGAGGATGGGAGCGATACCTTCCCTTGGTAGAGTTTACATATAATAACTCTTACCAATTTACTATGGGCATGGTACCATTTGAGGAATTGTATGGGAGATCTCTTTGTTTGCCCGTATGCTGGTTTGAGGTGGGGAACAACAAGTTATTGGGGCCGAGATGATACATGAGATGACTGCCAAGATTGAGCTGATTCGAGGACGTATTCGAATCTCTTAGGACAGGGAGGAGCTATGCTGATGCATAACCAAGGCACGTTGAGTCAGAGGCTGGGGACCATGCGTTGGTTCATGTGTCTCCCATGAAGGGGATCATAAGAGTTGGCAAGAAAGGTAAACTAGCACCGAGCTATGTGGGACTTTTTCCTATTATTGAGAGAGTGGGATTAGTGGCTTACATATTGGGTTTAGTAGAGAACCTTTAGCAGATACACTATGTGTTGCATGTAGCATTGCTGAAGAAGTACAGGACGAGCGAGAGAGCTTGCTGGCACATTCAAATCGAGGAGATTGACATGCATCCAGACATCTCATATAAGGAGAGACCCGTGGCTATTCTCGATCTAAGTGAGTGTAAGCTACAGTCTAAGGTTGTGCCAGTAGTTAGAGTTCAGTGGGAACACCACAATGTGGATGAGTCTACTTGGGAGTGGGAGGAGGACATGCGAGAGTAGTATCCAGAGTTATTCACCGCAGGTATGACCTAATTTCAAGGACAAAATTCCCTGTAAGGGGGGAAGTATGTAATACCCCCTAATTTTGACTATTTGAATTTAATTAGTTTAGTAATTAGTTAGTTTTATTTTAAATTATGTGAGAGAAGTAATTTAATTGAATTGAGTAATATTGTTCTTATTAAATATTAATCGAGAGTGATGTCATGATAAATATTATGAATTTAATTTACTAAGTGAATAGTAAATAACGTATGGAAATTATTAAGCGTAACAGTGAGTGATATTGGGATTCTATCTCAATTGGGAGTCTCATGTTGATTCATTTGAGGTAGAGATGGGATGATTATATATAGAGTGACTCGGATGATGATTTCAAGATCACGAATGACTCTGGAAGGTTGAAATAGTCAAAATAGTATGCCCATGGGTATCGATTGGGTCCCGGGGCATTTTTAGGAAAACCGGCACCGTATAGGGGCATTTTGGTCAGTTGGAAATGAGGGTTAGGAGACCTACGGATTTCTAACTCATTTATCATATGTTAGATAAGAGGGGTTAGGGTTAGAAACTCAAAATACAACGGGAGTCCATTTGAGAACAAAAGGAGAGAGTCATTAGATCTTTTGAAGAGAGCCTTGGAGCTTTTCATCTCAATTTGCACCACAAACAACCTAGGAGTGAGGATTGATAGAGAAGACAATCAAATCCATCACCAAGACATGAAATCAGATCGTATTAATGAAAGGCAAGTGTTTATATACACGTTATTTAAAGTTATAATACCCATGTGACTAGGGTTTCTTCATATTTTAATTTAAGTGATAATTCTTGGAAGAAAAGAATGATATAAACACGTGTTTGGGTAGTAATTGCATGTAGAATGATTTCATATCAGTAGGGAATAATAAATTAAAGATTTTGTGTTATTGTCCACCAATTAAATCTGGGTTTTCATGTATAATGGTAGAAGAACATAAAACATAGGGTTTTGAGGATTAGATGTTTAAATCCCTTATTGAATGACTATTTTAAGGTTTTGATGTTATATTTATGTTATTAATCATCCTAATGCATGTAGAAATGGTTATGTACAATTGATTTTAAGTTTAGTGAAGAAATATGTAAGTTATGTGGGTGTTAATGGTGACAAATGAACTTACGTAAGGAAGAAGATGATACAATAGGTTTTCTAATTGATTCGGCCAAGAGGCGAATCCATTCGACAAGGCGAATTGAATCGGCCTCCTAGTGAATGGATTCGGCTTCCCAGAAAACATGAGAATTCCCCTTTTTAACCAATGAACTCCTAATTATTATCGAGAAAACTTTTGGGACATTGATAGAATATAATGAGGGATCTATTATATTGTAGTAGGCCATGAAAGGATTATGGTAATTAAGTCTTATCGACAAAGTTGAGACGATGATTAAATGGAATTAAACGATAATGTAATTAATTCCCGAGAATGAGAATGTATTTACGAAAAAGAGTGAGTGAGCTTATGGCATGAACCAGTAGGGTAAGGAAGACTTAGATACTAAAACAGAACAAAGGGTAACTAGGGCCCTCAGAGTTGATAATCTTACTCCATTAAATGCGAAAGTGAGAATAAAAGTAAATTGAATGTACGTTGAGTATTCGAGTGATATATACTGAAATTCTGTTACTAAAGCCGTTTATTAAAAATAAACTATTTAAGTAACTCTGATCTATTTTTTGAGGAAACTCTTTTCTTGAAAAACCAAAATTATTTGAACACAAGATGTGTTTAACAAAACAGTATGTACGAGATCTATTCAAGATTTTACTAACAGGTTTATAAAATAGTTTTAAACAAACTTTAAAACCCAGCACAACCAAGAATGAGATGAGAAGACGTAGGAAGATTAAGTACAAGATTTTTACGTGGTAAAACCTCTCCAATTGAGGAAACATCCACGACTCCCTCTATGGAGTAAAACAAAAATCCACTATAAATAAATTTAACAGTTACAAACTATATAACAAACATGCATACAACTCAGACCTATATAAGTTTAGGAATGTACCCTCTGGTATCCTTATAACTTCTCTGCAGTTCTGATTGTTGATGTTGTCCTCTCACTTTGTCAACTCCAATTTGTTCAAGCTCTTTACGTCGACTCTTTTTCTCAAGATCTTATTACCAACACTTTTCGTGTGGTAGTGTGAAAGTTTTTGTGGAGGTGCTCTCTAACACATGCATGCACACACTCACACTTATTAAGTACAAACAGTCCTAGAAAATTACATATAAGGCTATATGCAGTGATTTTCTTTTTCTTTCTTCTTACAAAACTTTGAACCTTTTTGACCTTTTAATCAATCCCAGAATCCACGGATATCTTGCTTAGAAGACAGTCAAGATCTTAATCAATCTCAGAGTTTTGAAAAGTTTTTCGAGATTGAAAACCTCTAAGTGTGATTCCAAACTAGGTCAAAGGTTTAGTTTTAAGAGAACTAGAAACATAAAACATTTTTGTTGATTTCAAAGTTAAAAACATTTACAGAAAACAAATCAACAAAATATTTCTCAAGCTGAGAAATAAACATGCAACCTAAGTGTAATATATCATGAAAAACTCAGATCTGAAAATTTCTATATACAAGAACAATAGATCTAAGAAAATGATTAAGTTGAAAACAAGATCCAAAGAAGAAGAGGTTACAGCAACAAACCAACTCTCAAATCATCTCTCAAAACACTCAAACACTCAAGGTTGTGTTTGGTAAAGTATAGAGGTTTGAAGGTTTGAATTTGGTTTGAACTGTGTAGACGATTTAGGGTTAGGGTTTCTAACTCTTTCTCTCTCTTCTGGTTTCTCTCTTCTCTCTCTCTTCTCTCTACTCTCTCTTTCTTTTCTCTCAAATGACGAAAATGGCAAAAGTCTCAGAAAGCTGAGTAAAGGGCTCCTTTTATAGGTGGCTGAGAAGGTTCGAGAACGAGGGCCAAAATCAAGGGTCCAGATTGAGTCAAGATGGATTGACTTAGATCCAAGGGCATACGATAAGCGGTGATTAAAACTCACCTGATTGGTTCAAAAGAGATTCACAGGGATTATAAAGGGGCGCATGTAGATCGTTGATCACAAATGATCCAAGGGTTGAAAACAGGCGTTGTTTTACTCTCTATAAAGAAACACACTTCCCACCAATCAGAGAGCAACAAATGTAGGCCAATAACACGAGATAAAACGCGCATCCAAAATAATTACAAAGCAAACCCTGAAGTCTCTGCCGCTTTTGGTTTCTACCCAAACCAACATTAGGTAATAAAACCAATATTTTAAAATAGCAGATTTACCCCATAATATTTTAAAACCAAGTTTTATTAACAAAACCTTATTTTTAAAATGTTTAAAAAATCTCAAAAAAATATTTAAAAAACAATATTGGGGATTTAAACACACTCAACATATGTACACACACTAATATGCAATATGACATGTAAATGATACATTCTACTGTGTGTGAGTGTTGGTAATTAGGTCTAGATCCCTTCAAACAAAGATGAAATAGAAATGCAAGCTCTGAGATTCTTTGGTTTCTAGGATGGACATAATTTTGTCACAATTTCCAAACTAGATGAGCACTTATACAATATAGACTCAAGTGAGTCAAGAGTATAAGGGCTTCAATCTCCCCCTTTGGAAATATGAGACAAAATCTCCTTTGAGTCAACGAGGACTCTTAGGGCGACAAAAAGATAAGAAAAACCTATTCCTATAAAGATTTTATCTACCCAAATCCTAGAAAACAAAAGTACATAACTCAACTATTAACAATTGAATACCCTATTACATCAGTTGAGAAAAACTGTACAAAAACCTGCAATGAATCACTAAGATCAGGCAGTTTAGCATATATACAAATATTCATAACGACTCAAATTTCTCCCCCATTTTGTCTCAAATGGACAAAGGGAAAAACTTGGATAATCAGCAAAGGTATTACTCAGCACAAACCATACCAATAGATTTACGCAAGGAAATGAATCTATTATAATCGAGAGGTTTGGTGAACATATCTGCGATTTGCAAATCAGTAGGAAGATAATTGCTTTCTAATTCCTTAGTTTCAACCAATTCGCGTATAAAGTGATGTCTAATTTTTATGTGCTTTGTTCGCGAGTGTTGAACAGGGTTTTTAGAAATATTAATCGCACTTTGATTATCACAATAGAGATGCAATTGGTTTTCTTGCATGCCATAATCACTTAGCATTTTTTAAGCCACAGTAATTGAGCACAACAGCAGCCAGCGACAATGTATTCAGATTCGACTGTCGAGAGTGATGTGCAGTTTTGTTTCTTACTACTCCATCCTACCAAGTTATTACCTATATAATAACATGCTCCTGATATGCTTTTACTATCATCAGTACACCCAACCCAGTCATCATCAGTGTACCCAATTATAGTGCTTGGTGTGTCATTAGTGTACCAAATTCCTAGATTTAGAGTGCCTTTTACAATTTAATGATATGTTTAACAGCATTCAAATGGTTCTCTTTGGGGTTATTTTGATAACGAGCACATACACACACAGCATACATAATATCAGGACGCGAGACAGTAAGATATAGTAAGGTTCCTATCATACTACGATATAGAGTAGGATCTACGAATTTTCCATTTTCATCTTTATAAAGTTTTAACGGAGTACTCATGGGTGTTTTAGCATCTTTAGCACTCTCGAGGCCAAATTTCTTTACTATCTCTAAAGCGTACTTGGATTGCGATACAAATAATCCTTCTGAATTTTGTTTGACTTGGAGACCTAAGAAGAATTGTAACTCCCCCATAAGGGACATTTGAAATTCCTTATGCATAGTTTCAGAGAAGGATTTTTACTTCCGAGGGGGAAGTTGATCCAAAGATAATATCGTCAACATAAACTTGAGCAATAATGATGTGTTTGTCAAAATGTTTGACAAAAAGAGTTTGATCATTTCCTCCTCTTTTGAAACCTTTATCTAAGAGGAAACTGGAAAGACGCTCATACCAAGCTCTGGGTGCTTATTTAAGGCCATACAAAGCCTTTTTGAGACGAAATACATGATTTGGATATTGAGGGTCAATGAACCTTTTAGGTTGTTCTACATAGGTCTCTTCAGTCAATATTCCATTAAGGAATGCAGATTTGACAACAGGAGCAAAGGTCTCGTTAAAATCTATTCCCTCAATTTGAGAGTATCCTTAAGCAAATAATCTAGCTTTATTCCTAATGATTAGCCCATTTTCATCAGACTTATTTTTAAAAATCCAACGTGTGCCAATAACCTATTTATGATCAGGACGAGGAACAAGATACCAAACATCATGAATGACAAATTGAAGAAGTTCTTCCTGCATAGCAGAAATCCAGTGAGAGTCATTCAATGCCTCGTTTACATTCTTTGGTTCCACTAGGGAAACAAAACATGCATAATGTGCAAAGTTTCTTAGTTGGGATCTTTTACCCACTGGCTCACAAGGGTTACCAACTACGTTATTTATGGGATGATCTTTAGAAACCCAATTAGGTACTTCAGGTGTCTTAATTGGTAATGAATCATCTATTTCAGAAGAGTTATTTTCTAAAATGTTTGTAGTCTCTTATTCAATAGTTGATTCACCAGTCTTACTCTCTACAGTAATGTCACTCACAATTATATTTATGGATTCCATCAAGGTTTTAGTGCAAATATTATACACTCTATAGGCCCTACTGTTAGGTTAGTATCCTAAAAATATAGCTTTATCTCCCCTACTCTCAAATTTAGACAAGTGTTCCCTATCTTTGCATACATAACAAGTACTACCAAAAGTTCTAAGGTACTTAAGATTGGGCTTTTTCTTGTACCAAAGTTCATAAGGGGTTTGTTTGGAATTCTTTCTAAGATAGACCCTATTTATTATGTGACAGGCAGTACGAATAGATTCTACCCAAAAGTACTTAGGCAAATTCTTGGCATGTAACATAACACGTGCCATCTCTTGAAGGGTACGATTCTTTCTCTCAGCAATTCCATTTTGTTGAGGAGTCTTAGGAGCACTGAATTCATGTTTGTAACCATTATAGTCACAGTATTCAATAATACCAGTGTCTTTGAATTCTCCACCTCTATCACTACGAATTCGATTCGCTTGAGTGTCCTTTTCATTTTCAATCCGAAGAAGTATTTTTAAGAAAGTTTGAAAAGTTTCAGACTTTTGTTTTAAAAAAGCTACCCAAGTAAATCTAGTAAAGACATCAACCATAACTAGAATATAACTGTGTCCACAAAGACTAACAGTTTGGGAGGGACCCATTAGGTCCATATGGATGAGCTCCAAGGGATTAGAGGTAAGAATATCATTAACTTTCTTATGAGGTGCCTTAACAATTTTACCTTCCTGACAGGAACCACAGACAATGTTAGGAATGGGTTTAATTTTAGGAACTCCTTTAACTATTTCTTGATAGGTCAGTCTACTAAGGTTATCGTAATTTATATGACCCATTCTCTTATGCCATATATCGTTGTCATCCATTCTGGCAACATTACAGATTTCAGAATTATTCATGACAGTATAGCAATTGTCAGGAGTTCTGAATCCTGTAATTATGCATTCACCTTTCTCATTTAAAATTTTGCAATTGTTCTTTGAAAAGGTAACAGTATGATCTGAGTCACAAAATTGTGAAATACTAAGTAGATTTTCCTTAAGACCTTTAACTAAAAGGACATTTTCAAGAACAGGAAGTCCATCTTCTTGGAGAGTTCCTTTGCCTATGATTTGAGCTGAAACTCCATCACCAAAAATGACTTTACCTCCAATAAAGCTGGTTTTGTTTAAAAGTTTAGTTTCATCCCTAGTCATGTTCTTAGAACATCCAGAGTCTACATACCAACCCGATGATGTGTGTTCAGCTTTTAAAGTAGTAATAACTATTTTACACTTCATCTGAGGTAATAGATCATCTTTTCTAACCCAAATTGCTCTAGTTTTCATTTTGCGCTTATTAGCTCTCAATTGATAAAATTTGCGAGCATTAGATTTTTGCTGAAAAATGTTTTGCGCATGATTTTGAATTTTATGAAAGACTTGAGTATTTGGTTTAGGAAAGTGCTTAGGAATCCTTCTAGGAAATGTTCTTTTAGGTTTGGTATTTCTCTTCCTATAATTAGAGTTTTTATCAGGTTGTCTAGGAAGTACATAATTGTTCCGGCTCCTTCTAGAATAGTTAATGTTTTGATAAATAGGAGAACTATAGACAGGTGTAATTAGTCTCCTAGGATAGCAATTATCAAAAGAGTGACCGTATATATCACAGTAAGAGCAATAAAGATTGCTCAAGATTGAGGTCTCCTTAGGAAAGTCTCTAAACAAAGGGTTTGAGGATTTTTGAGGTTGAACTCTATTCCTAGGTGTGACAGTCTTGAATGCAGACTCACTCTTCCTAATAGAAGGGCAGACGTATTTAGCCTTAGGTGAACTTTAATGTTTAGAGCAACTTGATTCCCCAATGTTAAAATTTTGATGTTTTGAATCAAACTCAGTTTTTAGAGAATGAAAGTCTGGGCATGTTTCAATAGGCCTTTTGCCTCCTGACACAAACTTGATAGGTTCAAAAGATTTTGTTTGTGTCTTCAAATTAGGGCAAAACCCTATTCCAGTTCGATCATCAGAATTAGTTTTTGATTCAGCAACAAATTCATCAAAACAGTTTGAAATATTTTCAAATTTTGTAAATTTTTTGAAAACAGTTGCTGTCTTTTCTTTAGTTTGTTCCAATTCTAACAATGTCCCTTTGTATTTTTCCTCTAGAGTTTTATTTGTTTCATTTAAATTTCTGAGTTTTTCATCAAACATTTTGATTTCGCTTTCATGAGTCAAACATTGGGTAGTATACTCTTCAGCATTCAGTTTTACCATTAGGCTTAGATCTTCTAACTTCTTAGTGAGATCTTTCACAATCTTTTCTAGTCTAGTGCTTTTCTTGAGAGTTTTAGCATAGAGAGTGTGAATATCTGGGAGGTCTTCATTGTCCAAGTCACTAAGTGTAGTGTGTGAAGCGACCCCTAAGTCTTCATTCTTTATACTCACACACGCATTGACATCGTCATTATCGCTTTCCCTTTGACTCACACACCCCGAGGAACAGATAGAAATATTCTCAGTAATCAAAGCATCTAAACTAGTAACAACAGTATTCGAAACATCAGAAGTAGAATTACTATATTCATCCTCATTAACAAACACAGGCATATCATCATTATAGATAATCTTAGCAAAGAAAGACATGCAAGGGTAAAAAAAATTAGATGACTCAGGTTCCTCATTTTCAGATTAACTTGAATCATCCCATGTTTCGCAAATGTTGGCTCTAGTGTGTTTGTTTTGAGTGTTCAAGTTAACTCTACAGTCTTGTGCAATGTGTCCTAGTTTACCATATCTATAGCATTCAGTCTTCTTAAGGTCTCTGTTAGGTCTAGTGTGAGAGTCCTTGTGATTTTTGTCATGGATTTTCTCATGAGGTTTGTGATTGAAAGGAGTTGGATAATTGGACTTGCCTTGTTTATTTGCCATATTGTTTCTAAATTTAATGATTTTCTTAAACTGTTTTGACATTAAGGAAATCTGATTGTCCAAACTCTCTATATCGCATTCCTCATCAGAATCATTATTGGAATTATTAAACTCAGGCTTAATCAATTTAGAAGAGAAGCTTAGATTGGAACTAGTCTGTTTCCTATGGGACTGGGTTAATTGTTTCTTAAATTCCAGTTCCATTTCCACAATTCTTAATTTACTACTGAGTAGTTCAGGAGTGATATTAATATCACACATTTCCTCAATAGCATATCTTTTGTTATCAAATTTCTGTGGTAATGATCTCAGAATTTTAGACACAATTTCCCGTCTGTCATATGTTATCCCATTAGCATGAAGTTTGGTCACAATATTAGTCAGGTTCATATAGAAGTCATCAAATGACTCAGTCTCAGACATAATTAGGGAATTATACTGTTGAATGATCATTTGAGTTTTAGCAGCCTTAACTCTAGTGTCACCTTCATGAGCAGTAACTAAAGTGTCCCAAGCTTCCTTAGAAGTGGTACATGATGAGATTCTTTTGAACTCATGTTCATTTATAGACATAAATATGGCATTCTTTCCTTTGTTATTGTTGCGAGAAACTTGTTTCTCTTCTCGTGTGAACTCACTTAAAACTTTCTTAACCCTATCATTACTTCTTCAGTGGCTGGTTTTGTAGGGAAAATGTAACCCTTTTCAACAATGTCCCAGACATCATCTCCCAGAGTTCCTTGAATGAAAGAAATCATTCTTACTTTCTAGTAAGCAAAATTGGTTCCATCAAAGATAGGAGGTCTGGTTAAGTTACCAAATCTTTCATTTTTCTCGTCCATATTTGATTTTTTAGAAGACAATTTCAGAAACACAGGATCTCTTTAAAAGAAATTTACCAAGCTCTGATACCAATTGAAATTCTGTTACTAAAGCCATTTATTAAAAATAAACTATTTAAGTAAATACAATCTGTTTTTTGAGGAAACTCTTTTCTTGAAAAACCAAAATTATTTGAACACAAGATATGTTTAACAAAACAGTATGTACGAGATCTATTCAAGATTTTACTAACAGGTTTATAAAATAGTTTTATACAAACTTTAAAACCCAACACAACCAAGAATGAGATGAGAAGATGTAGGAAGATTAAGTACAAGATTTTTACGTGGTAAAATCTCACCAATTGAGGAAACATCCATGACTCCCTCTACGGAGTAAAACAAAAATCCACTATAAACAAATTTAACAGTTACAAACTATATAACAAACATGCATACAACTTAGACCTATATAAGTTTAGGAATGTACCCTCGGGTGTCCTTATAACTTCTCTGCAGTTCTGATTTTTGATGTTGTCCTCTCAGTTTGTCAACTCCAATTTGTTCAAGCTCTTTACGTCGACTCTTTTTCTCAAGATCTTATTACCAACACTTTTCGTGTTGTAGTGTGAAAGTGTTTGTGGAGGTGCTCTCTAACACATGCATGCACACACTCACACTTATTAAGTACAAACAGTCCTAGAAAATTACATATAAGGCTATATGCAGTGATTTTCTTTTTCTTTCTTCTTACAAAACTTTGAACCTTTTTGACCTTTTAATCAATCCCGAAATCCACGGATATCTTGCTTAGAAGACAGTCAAGATCTTAATCAATCTCAGAGTTTTGAAAAGTTTTTCGAGATTGAAAACCTCCAAGTGTGATTCCAAACTAGGTCAACGGTTTAGTTTTAAGAGAACTAGAAAAATAAAACATTTTTGTTGATTTCAAAGTTAAAAACATTTACGGAAAACAAATCAACAAAATATTTCTCAAGCTGAGAAATAAACATGCAACCTAAGTGTAATATATCATGAAAAACTCAGATCTGAAAATTTCTATATACAAGAACAATAGATCTAAGAAAATGATTAAGTTGGAAACAAGATCCAAAGAAGAAGAGGTTACAGCAACAAACCAACTAACAAATCATCTCTCAAAACACTCAAACACTCAAGGTTGTGTTTGGTAAAGTATAAAGGTTTGAGGGTTTGAATTTGGTTTGAAATGTGTAGACGATTTAGGGTTAGGGTTAGGGTTAGGGTTTCTAACTCTTTCTCTCTCTTCTGGTTTCTCTCTTCTCTCTCTCTTCTCTCTACTCTCTCTTTCTTTTCTCTCAAATGACGAAAATGGCAAAAGTCTCAGAAATCTGAGTAAAGGGCTCCTTTTATAGGTGGCTGAGAAGGTTCGAGAACGAGGGCCAAAATCAAGGGTCCAGATTGAGTCAAGATGGATTGACTTAGATCCAAGGGCATACGATAAGAGGTGATTAAAACTCACCTGATTGGTTCAAAAGAGATTCACAGGGATTATAAAGGGGCGCATGCAGATCGTTGATCACAAATGATCCAAGGGTTGAAAACAGGCGTTGTTTTACTCTCTATAAAGAAACACACTTCCCACCAATCAGAGAGCAACAAATGTAGGCCAATAACACGAGATAAAATGCGTGTCCAAAATAATTACAAAGTAAACCCTGAAGTCTCTGCCGCTTTTGGTTTCTACCCAAACCAACATTAGGCAATAAAACCAATATTTTAAAATAGAAGATTTACCCCATAATCTTTTAAAACCAAGTTTTATTAATAAAACCTTATTTTTAAAATGTTTAAAAAATTCCAAAAAAATCTTTAAAAAACAATATTGGGGATTTAAACACACTCAACATATGTACACACACTAATATGCAATATGACATGTAAATGATACATTCTACTGTGTGTGAGTGTTGGTAATTAGGTATAGATCCCTTCAAACAAAGATGAAATAGAAATGCAAGCTCTGAGGTTCTTTGGTTTCTAGGATGGACATAATTTTGTCAGAATTTCCAAACTAGATGAGCACTTATACAATATAGACTCAAGTGACTCAAGAGTATAAGGGCTTCATATACTACGTACAAATGATGAACATTTGGTTGTGTGAATACCTACTGAATATATATAGGTTGTGTGTGTACCTATTATGTGATCAATGATATATGTTGACATACCTATGCTTCCTGCTATCACGGAGGTTCCCGCGCAGTGGATGATCCCACCTTGTTGATTTCAGGGAAGTATGGATTTGTACCTAAGAATAGAGAACTTGGGGGGGCTCACTACGTGTCATGTTTTAGTGTGTCTGGCGTGTCGTTTGGGTACGCTAGGTATGTGAATAGACCAAAGGCTTAGAACTATGTTCGTCTACATTGCTTGTTATTTGATTTTGGGTTCTAGGAGATGTATCGAACAATTTGTTCCTTTTCAGTACGAGAGGTACTTTGACTAATAGCAGAGTATTCCCATGTTTCACGGTGGTTCGTTTGATAGACCTCGTAATGATATATATATTAGCGAGATAAATATATATTAATACCAATGTGAATATTATACTTTTATTTGATAGTAGACATTTAGATAGTGTTTATCTAAAGGTTTAATTAAGTAGTGAAATTTAATTAAGTGAATAATGAGAAAATATGTGAAATGGTAATTTCAATTCTTATAACGTATGAGAAACGTTAACTATCGGGTAAAGTACTGTATGGGCGGCATGAGAATAGAGACGTGTCCAAAATGAGAAATACTTAAGTCTAGTTATCTTGGGTAGAATAGCTAGGTGGGGTAAGTAGAGACGTTAGGCGTGAACAAAAGTTGAGAGGTGAGGAAACTCAAGTGAATGTAAGCGATAACTGATTTTAAATTGTGATAAATACTTGCAAAATATTTTCAAAATATTTTGGGTACTAACCCTTACTGTAACATCTTTTAAAAACCTTTTAGGTGTCCAACCACAGGGACGCCATACTTGATGATTCTTTTTTAGGGACGTATAGATGCAGCGCTGTGGAGGCTTGCACAGTTTTGATTAGATGCATCTATCATTTCATTTCTAGTTTAGGAGTTTACTCCAGTATTTCAGTTTAGGCATATTGGCCCCATTTGAGACTTTATTCATTTAGTATTTCAGTTTCAAACTTGGTTTCAGATATTGTTATTAGGTTTATTCATTATAGTGGTTCGGATTTTGAATGATGGTTAATTCGGCAAGACTTTAATTATTTATTTACTTGAGATAATTTAGACTCTAATATTGTTTTAATGTTTTAAATTCAAGTTTCCGCATATTATTATTTGTCTATTTAACGCAAGATAAGATTTGACACCGACTTAATTAACTAATAGGTGATTAGTAATTAATTTGGATTTTCGATAGTGATGCTGAGAATGAAGCAATTTGAATATTCTATTTTATTTTAATAAAGGCCTGATCACCCGATATTTAATTAGGTGGGGTGTCACACTAAGGTTTCTTTATTTCAAACTCCTACGTTCCAGCTTTCCTAAATTATCAAGCAGATTAATGATCAACTAGAAAATGTCGATCTTCCATAGAATGACATGACTTTAGATGGTGAGGATCCTGCATGTATATCAAGTTAGCAATGAACCTTTCATATCTCACACATTTGACATTACATTTCACATAATTATAGTCATCTCAAATAAAGTGTTAAAAAATTCTTTATCAAATTTTTGCTTAAGCATAAAGAGTAGCCTCACTGGTGCTAAAATGGTTAGAAAAGGGTCCAGTCCATGGATATAATGAAATAATAAGAGAAATAATATACTAGAATGGAATGATTTTTGTCAGCCAGTTTGTTGACTTGAATGGAAATTGATGTTACAATTAGACTATTATGCAAGGAATGTAAATTTTTCCCCTTGACAATATTAACTAGGGATAAGGCAGATAAATGAACTCTTGAGGGGATGTGAGATCAAGTGAAGGTAGTTTACTAATTCAATTTGATTTATTTGTTACGTTATATACAATTTAGTTAAATTTAAAACCAATATATTGGCTCTTTATTCTTAGGAGAACACAAATGAGTCGGAAGGTTTTAAACAAATTTGCTTTGCAAAGATAGGAGTCTCTTAGAAGAAATGTAAGAACCGAGTGAATAAGAATCACTATGAAAATTTTCAAAAAGAGCAAGAGTGATTGAAATATCCCCCCCCCCCCCCCCCCCCCCTCCCGATTCGATAAAGATCGTTGGCCTACTCTAGTGGAATATTAGGGCCTGAAGAAGGCAATTGTATAACAACTTAATAATTTAAGAAGAATATATTTATATCTACTTCATTAGTAACATGAAATTTATTATTTTAACTAACTTGTGTTATAGGATAAAGCGAATCAAAACTATAAGAACCATGAAGATGAATGTTCTTACTCAAGGACATGGTGAAAGCCAAATGCAAAAATAACGAAAGAGGTTGGAATTTTGGTATTATAAACACTACTAATTTTTAGTTTAGTAAATATTATTATATACATTATTATTTTTTGTTAGGGGGTAGAAGACGGAGAACCTATTAATGATATCAAGATGTGGAAAGCCACTCAGGCTCCAGAGAATAAATATTTCAATATTGAAGATGGATCATCAAATAGAGTTGTACATATATATACTAATTGAAGACACCATTTAATTATAATTATTTAAATATTTTTTTGATAAAAAACCATTAATGTTTTGTGGATTTAACTACAGTTCATTAATTTCTAATATATATTTAATTGTTAGGCAATGCTAGAAAGACAACTGAATGCATTACCAGAAGAGATCCAAAAGCGAGGAATAAGATTTTAGGGATGTGGTCAGACAAGGAGGGCATGGTTATACTTTACTAAAGGGAGTAAGTATTAGGCCATCATCTATATGAAATAATTCCTCTAATATATTTCGAAGAGATTAATCGGCTAAAGAAAGGCGTTGAATGTCGAAATGCTCGACATCGACAAGATACTGAAGATTGGGATGCTGGACATCGACAAAATCTTGAAGAATTAGATATTCACTACCAACAAGTGCTACTACAAATAGAGACTGACATGAGAAGCGAAATAAAGTGTTTGTTTCAGACTATTATCCCTTATTATGCTTCCAATACCTCAGCAACCCATACCGACTAGGTAATAATGCACATGTATCATTATGATATATATATATATATATATATATATATATATATATATATATATGTGTGTGTGTGTGTGTGTGTGTATAAAGAGAGATATTTTGCTAATTGCAGATTTATTTTAGCTTATAACATAGTTATCTTATTTCTATATATGTACGGGAGGGAGTGTAAGGTAAGATACATGTATCGAGATTTTCAGCCCCAGGATATATTATATATGTTTTAATAATATCCAAACGAAAAATTCTCCCTTTTGAAGTTACTTATTTAAAGTGTTGTGGATATTGATTTAGTTATTATTTTATTTTATTTAATATTTAAATAGGTTGATTTTTATGAAAAATAAAGGAGACTCTACCGATTTTTTTCTATAATAGTGTTTTTAAAGATAATTAATAAGAAATATGCAGACTTAATAATGTTTTAAACGTGTTTTCAATTTAATAGTTCTATCAGGGGTTATAAAATTAAAAAACAACTTAGTGAGACACGAAAAGAAGCACGAACACCCCCAAGACGCACGAAAGTATCTTGTGGGAAGTGATTGTGTTGTCATTGGACACCTGGCTTCTGAAATTGTGTAGTTTAAGTTATATCGGGGGTTAAAAATGGGGGGTTAGGAGAAATGCTTAAATCAACAACTAAGATCTGTAAAAAGAGGCTCAAAAACCTCAAGAGGCACCAAAGTTACTTTTTTTGTGACTTTGTCATTATCGGACTTCTGATTTCGGATATTGACTACTATACACTAATATTGAGATAAGAAAGCGTTTGTAGGGGGAGAAATTGAATATGACAACGAAGTGACACAAACATTCTAAGAGGTGTAAGATAAACTTGTGGGAAGTAATCACGTCCTCATCGGACACTCGGTCTTTGAAATTAACTAGTATACGCTTGTTGGGGCTATGAATGGATTTTAGGGGTTATAAACATGGAAAACGACTTAGTGACACGAAAAGAAGAATCGAAACTCGAAGATCACGGGTTAAAAGTACTTCACGATCACGGGTTTACTTTTCTGATATCATTTCATTTTATGAGTAGATGGATTTTTATTTATTTTTGCTAATGAGACTAGTGAACTATTTGAAAAAATTATTATTATGACTAATGTTTTGATTAAAAAAAATTTGATTTAGGTTGGGATACACAATGTTGGATGTGTTGATTGTGTAGAGAGAGATTTTACATGTATGAACTCTAATTATAGTTGAATGGGAAATGAGTTATTGTGTTGATGATTAAGTTTATAGCTGAGATATGTTGAAATGAGTGTCAATGATGTTATATATTTTTTAAGAGGTTTTTTTAATGACTATATATAATATATGATGAAATTCATGTAAAGAATGCCACATATTCTATTTTTTAAACATACGTTCAGTAATGGTTTCATAAAGCGTCTCAAATTGTAAGTTCAATTCGATATTAAACTTCAGGGGTAACTTTTACCGTCCATAATACATTGACGCCAAAATTTTGAGACGCCTCCATTTTTTTAAGGATGACCAATAGTGGTCCCTAAAATATTTATTAAGGACAACTTCCTTGTAATCACAAAAGGATCCCATAAATAATGATCTTTTGAGACTACTTAGTTTCGGTGTCAAAAAAACCTTTAGGGATGACTGTTACCATCTGAAAAACTATTTAAAATGAGTTGCTAATAAACCTACCCGAGACGTCCCAAATATCATAGTAAATACCGTCCCAAATAGCATTTGGGATGGCTAGAGTATCTTTTGGGATGAATTTTTTCCTCCCAAAATTTTTTTAGTGCTCTAGGAATTTTTTTCTAGAGTATTCTAAATCATTTGAAATAAATCTTTAGCTTTGGGAAATTAAAACTACAATATCATTTAAAAATTGTTTATCTCTAGTTTACTTAGTAAATAAATATTGTAATTTGAATTTACTATTTTCTCACGAATATTATTTAGCCTCTCTCGAGGTGTGAATATAAAATATTAAAGTCTAACAATAATATTAAAAAAAAATAATGACCCTAAGGGCTTCAGATCACCCTTTGAATGATGTATTTAGCCTCTCTTTGGATATTATTACACATAAATGTAAAAAATAACAAAACAAGAACCATGGAACATTATAATAAGAGAGAAGGAGATAAAATGACAAATGGAGTCTCCTTGTACTCAGAAATTGAAATTTCCACCATAATACATGAACAATAATCCCACCAAATATGAGTTAGATGAACAGATTTCTCTCCCACTCTATTCCGAATTAATACACATAAACTCAATATTTTCCATTCACAAAAATATTTTTGGCTCATACTCAACTCTCTAAAAATAAAAATAAAAATAAAAAATAATTCAAAATATGAATATTAAACTAACCCTAAAACCTACCCTTAAACTAATCCTAAAATATGAGCTGAAATGTGGTATGCAAATATCTTTTTGGGGATAATGCATCCTCTTTGAATATATAAGTGGAGAGGAAATAGGGTGTGGAATTGGAGTAGGAGGCTAGATAAATGAGGAAATTAAGGGTGGAGATAATGGAGAAATGGGTTATACAAACACACAAATGTATGTTTAAAAAGGGTTTGTACCAGGTGGTACAATCTGAGAGGGAAGAATAAGGGGATGTAGAGAGAATGAGAGAAGTGGGGTACATGAATGAATGGCATAGCTGATGGGTTTTATTTTTTAAGGAGCGCATGGGAGGAGTTTACCTAGGCTAGGAGAGAGAGGGGAACATGTGGTGACGTGTGGACTGAACGTGAGGTGTTGTGGGGAAAGATGAGTACATAGAGAGTGTATATGAGAGGGAGAAGAGTGAGCATTGGGGAGTGTAAAAACCATGCAACAAAGGATGCAAGGGTTTCTTGTTTAAGAGCATTCGTAGCGGGGGGCTTCCACGAAAGGCAACTTTGCCTGTCTATCTCACCATTTGCCTTTCTCCAACAACGAGTGCATGCAGTGGTGGGTTTCCTAAAAACTTCGTTTCTTCGTACGAAGTTCCAACGAACAAAAGAAGTTTTTTGGAACTTCCACGAACAAATGAAGTTTGTAGGAGCCTAACGTCAACATAACGGCTAGTCTTTAGTCTATTTATTTAGACATTTATATTCCATCATCTTCTACACATAACCATTTCTTCATCTTCTTCTCTCAAACTTTCCACTGTTTTAAATTTTCTAAGGCCTCCGATTCCCATAGCCATAAACAGTCCCATTATCTTCTTTTAATTTATTCACTATGGAAGGTAGAAAATGGAAAAAAACACTTTAATATCGAGAAATAAAAAAACACGCATCGACTTCAATAATAATTCCCACTCCTTTCGCGCCGATTGAAACGTCGAATCCTATACATGGTAACTATACCCGTATTTATGATGGAGTATCACACGCGTCAGACGGAGAAACTCCAATCATAAATGAAAATAAATTCCAATTCTAGGGGAACTGGACTAGCCCAATGAAATTGTACAAATTAATCGAACAGAAAAAACCGGCGACCAAATCAATTATCGACACTGCTGGTTTTATGTCGAACTTATTTTCTATGGTCATCCTCAATTTCGATCAACATATTGTGACGGGGATGATCGAACGTTTATGGGATACGACGCATACCTTCCAACTACCATACGTCGAGTTTCCTGTCATTCTGGTCGACTTCACAACGATTTTCGATAATTATATATTTTTTATTTCGTTGTACTTATATTCATAATTATTTCAATATATGAAAATAATATGTTGTACTTACATTGATAATTAATTATTTTAAATATATTTTATTGTATTTATATTCATAATTATTTAAATATATGACAAGAATTTTAAATTACATACAAGCGTTCTTATTGGACAAGGGCGACCCATTCTAAATCTGCCGAATGAAAAATATACCAATTTTACAAATACCATAAATGATTTTTTCCCCCGAAATTCATATACATAGCGTTATCGGTGCTGGAATCCCAGTGTCTGACCTTAAAAAATACATAAAAAAAATTGTCAAGGTTGAACCTATACCTGATTATGTGTTCCTAATCATAGCTCGGGCATATTGCTTCTATGTTAATATGAATGTATTTTTTCCTAATGACAACTCCACTTTTGACATCGCCTTTTTACATTATCTGAAGGATATTACTTCCGTTGGCACATACGACTGGGGTTCGGCTATTTATGCCCGTGTTATATGGTCTTCGAACAAAGTCAGTCGACGATCGTTGACTAGCACTGAATGCATGTGGAAATTACTCGAGGTATATTTTCGATTAATCTTATTTAACCGCATATATGAAATTTATGTTTCATTAAAATAATATCCAACTTATTCTAATGAATTAAATGTATTACCATATTTTGTAGTATTTTCATCATGAGTACATGCCCATGGTATGTCCAATTCTAATCGATCCGTCCAGCGATGTGTGCCCCGCATATTCTGTTAGTCGAAGGGGAACATAAAGCATGTCAAGGGAGAACAACGATTTAATATCTCAAGCAATCAACATCAACTTGAGATACGATCACCCGAGTCCATTATATGGTATCCAGATGAGACTTCTGCCTACTATGACACTGATCTCATCCTATATGCTCATCATCTATCCAGGTTACAGATGATTTTTTGGGATCCCTTATTTAAGGGTTTTTGGTACTTGGGTGACCGGGCCATCTAATAGTTGACTAGGAAGATATGTATAGTAGATGACCCACCTTCCAGTTTGTGTTGTGGCTCAAAAAACAAATTTCAAGAAGCTGCTGACGAAAATTGGCCTATCTCAAATAAACACATACGAGATGTCTCCCAAGAAGAGTACGATGTCTACTGGAAGGCAGTAGCACTAGGGCCATTACTATCGTCGATTGCGAGATATGTAAATGTAGATTTTATTGGAGTTGGTTCAGTGGAACCTTCAACATTACGAATCCCACGAGCACTAGCATCGACAAATGAATCGTATGTGTATGAGACACACTTCTTGGCAGATGGTTCTACGCACGTCCAACCATCGAGGTAGAATTGGACGGTAGACGTCGGCCTACCAAAGGGGGATTCATATTCTGTAGATGTCTCGTGACCCGAGTATCCAACCAACGCACCTCCAGCTCAATCTTTGATGCAATTAGAATGGAGAGAGTCCTACATCAATGTAGTGTATAACATTTGAGGTCTTCGTCATTTATTACTACACGAGACACACCAATAAGAGGATCAAATCAAAGCACGTGATAACCGCATTGAGGAGTTGGAGCTTAGACTAGCACACTTTACTATGCTTAGTCGTGGGTTTGAGCAGGGTGGTACTAGTTCTAGCCATCCGAGTGTTTACATACCATGGCCCTCCGACCCGGTCCCACATATCATTCATAACAAAGTTGAGGAAATTTGTTTGGGTCTGACCCATTGACGGGTCGACATGTGGATTCAGGTGCGGATTATGAGTTCGACCCGGGGCACCCGTGATGTAAAATGCAGTATTGAAATTTGTTAAGAATTTACTATTTATAGTAGTCTAAATTTAATTACATTTTATTTTAATTTTTGTTGCATAGTATTTATTATTTATTACACATGGAATGAAGGCAACCAATTTATTACCTTGCTATTTATTTTATTAATTTTTTAAAATCAAAGTGGCACGGTAATTTAAATTATGGAAGTTTTAATATTAGGAAATAAATTTAATCCTTTATTAGTATTGAAATAATAACTTAGGTAGTACAAACATTCTTACAAGAAAGAAATGATTATTAGGACGCATAGTTCAAACACTTAGGTCAAACCTAGTAGAAGTACAACAAAATGGTTTCACATTGCGCACTAAACATTTAGGTAAGTAAGACCGTTGCGTATCGAAATCAACATATTCTTCGTTGTAGTTCGATATACTTGGTTCGTAGTATTTCCCATTATTTTCATATACGCATTCCAAAAAGTAATCATAACCAGAACTGGTGTAGTCGAAAATGTTGTTATTTGATGCCAATGTAGAGTTGTTGTATATGTTAATTAATTGTTCCTAGATCTGACGACCTGATAACATCGCGTGTTGTGCTTTGTGATAACGTTGAAAGAGCCTCTCCATTTGCCATATCTATTCCTCAAATAAATCAAGACAAAACATATCCGCTCCTTCGGGATACGATATTAGCCAAAGTGTAGCCGCCCAATTTTTTGGCATGGGTATGTGATGGTAATGGTAAAGCACCTCCAGGTCACACCTTACATCATATTTATCTTGCCACGTGAGATGTTCCCAATAGTACTCAACTCCGTCTTCAAGTTTTAAAGTGGGAGAAATTATGAATATATGACCAAAGCCATTAAAAAAACATCGAGATGTATCAATCGGATATGTTTGGAAAATTAGTTTCTTGCCATACCTATCACTACCATCAATATCTATATATGATCCATTATAAATGGATGAGTTGTAAGGAGATGATGCCATCTTTGAAATATAAGACAATGGTATATAAGAAATTATTCCAATCGTTCAAATATGTTTATAGGTAAGTTTTAAGCAAACAAGTAAATATTTATTTACTACGGCACACATAAATTAAATTGTAACTATAAACTATATATAGTAAACAATATTTATAACGGCACACATACCAATTATAGTAGTCCAAAAGAAATAGTAGTCCAAAAAATAGTAAATTGTTAATGTAAACTAATACAGTAAGAAAATAGGCACACATATCAATTGACATATAAAGACGATTATTACTAGCCTGTATAGAGGCACATATACCAATTATAGTAATAATTTTGCAGGAACGCATATAATAATTCTGTAAGGTTATTGACCATAGGAACACTTTTAATAATTTTGTATAAAGGAACAAATATAATCATTTTGTAGGCACACATGCTAATTCTACAGACATACCAATTATTTGTACGGACATATCAAGATGGTTATTACCAGATAGGAATATAAAGGCACACATACCAATTGTAGTAATAATTTTGCAGGCACACATATAATAATTCTATAAGGTAATTGACTGTAGGAACACTTTTAATAATTATGTATAAAGGCACAAAAATAATCATTCTACAAGCAAACATACCAAATTTTTGTATAGACATATCGAGACACTTATTCCGGTCTATCACATTTACAAATAGATCGATAAATTATTAAATTTATAATACAGCTTATGAAATTTATAACCAAAACAAAACATGGACTCCTCCAGTTATAGAGACGAGGGGCGAAATCTTATGCAATAATATGCTCAATTTAATAAAGGTAGATCATATGATGATTCAGGCGAGGAGATGATAATTATGATGGAGATTACCCGCCGGTGCGCTAAAAAAAATATAATTCGCGATGGGAAAGAACTCAAAACCAGACCTCGTGTTAATCGTAGAAGAGAAAGGAGTCATTCAACACTATGGTAATATTACTTTGGTGAAGATAAGCTATATAATGAGTATTTTTTCCGAAGGAGATTTAGGATGCGGTATAGTGTTTTCAATCGCATCCTTGAATCGGTTTATCTTTATGATAACTACTTTGTTAAGAAGAATGACGCTTGCGGTCGTCAAGGTTTAAACTCTCATCAGAAAGTGTTAGGGGCAATTCGACTATTAGCTAATGGGCGTTCCCATGACATGTGCTCTGAGTAGTACGCCATGAGTGAAACCACTCTATTAGAAACTGTTATTAGATTCACAGAGGAAATTGTGAGGATTTTTTATCCCCAGTACAACAAAAATATGACAGAAGGAGACATGACGAGGTTATTAGAACGAAATGCTAATAGAGGTTTTCCAAGAATGCTAGGCAGCATAGATGACATGCACTGGCATTGGAAAAACTTACCCACAGCATGGCACGCTCGATATAGTAGTCGTAAAGAGTCACCTACTATAATCCTTGAAGCGGCTGCCTGGTACGACCTTTGGATTTGGAAATCGTTCTTCGGGGTGCTTGGTTCTTGCAACAATTTAAATGTCTTGCATCGGTCTAACGCCTTTCAGGAATTGCGCAACGGGATGGAAACTCTAGTTAATTACATTATTAACGAAAATTCTTACGAAATGGGTTACTACCTTGGTGATGGCCTTTACCCTCCCTACGCTTCAATAGTAAAACATTTAGGAACCAAAATGGTATTACACAAAAACAGAAATTATTTTGCAAGTACCAAGAAGCGTGCAGAAAAGATGTAGAACGTTCTTTCTACGACTACCTCATATGGTATGCTAAGATAATAGACATAACTAAACATCAACAGTTATCGAATGATTTGGTAGATCACATTTGGAAGACACATGGCGATGAAATGGTCGGTTGAAGAATTTAACGTATTTGTGATTGTAATCGTGGTTAATCATTTTCTTAGTTTCATTTTCAATTGTAATTGTATGATCATGTAGTTGTTTGATATTTAATATAAGGTTTAAACTAATTTTATTATTGAAACTAAAATTCTTAAAGAGTACTCACATTTCATATTTTTAAACGGTGAAATTTGATTTATTAAGACGCATAGTGGGTCACTCTACATATACTTAAAGAAAATGATGAAATAAAATAACGAGGGTTCAATACATCTATAAAAAATACTACTAGTCATTAATTGAATTGCTTGGACCAGACAAAGGGTTAGACGGCCCGAAAAAGTTCGACTGGAACTCAAAAATCGCAACTTCGGTGGCAGCAACCATCGCTGTTAGGTCGTTGAGACTTTTAAAATGAAACTGCCTTTTAATTTCATTCATATTGTTCATATCCATCTCCATAATATGCGACTGATCTCAGCCTATGCGCACGGGCTGATCTTATTTTTTGGTGACTTGATCATCTTACTTCATCTGAATGAACGCATCCATTTGTGAGTCAAATTTAAGGGCACGATTATTCTTCCACTCCTACTTGCTTTTAAAAATTGCATTGAAGTATTCACAATGTTTTAATATCGCGTTGTTACAATCTAAACTATCATAATGCAGTCGTTGACGTGAACGTTGTTTCTCACCTTTCCTGCCTAGGGGTCTATCCGGTACATCTCGTACCCTCGGACAGTCATCTTCACCTATGGGTGTAGGCTTGTCGTCGTTCCTCACTGTGTTTTTCAAGTTAAATTTTGGTAAATCTGTCAAAATTTGATAGCAGTTATCGAATGATAATTGTTTGGTGATTTCAGCGCGGTACGATTCTCGTGCATTTATAATCGCTTGGAACTCGTTCATCCCGCTTCCCATATTATTGAGTTGGTGAGAAAGCTTTACAATATATATCATTATGAGATGCGATATATGATTGTCACATGCTGATAGAATGGATCTCGTAAGAGTAATTGTAATTCCATGTGTGATGTTATACTCATTCATCACGGTATCCCAAAATGTGCCCGATGGCATAGAGTTCCCTTCAATACTTCGGGCGGTATATTTTGCATAAACAATACATAGGACTTCGTCCTGAAACGGAGTCATATTAGGTTGTCTACTATTACTTGAAGAAATTGGTTGAGAAGAAGACTTATTTTCTGTGAAAATATAATTTATTATGAATGGGAATAAGAAAATAACACTGAGAAAATTAGAGTAGAAGAAATGAAGGGTGAGAATGAAAATTTTAGAGTTTGTGTGGGAACTATTTATAAACAAATTGCCGTTAAATTTACATCCAATAAAAAATTTCATTTGAAGTTGTTTATTTTGTAGAAACTTACTACAAACTTCTATTGTTCATAGGAAGTTCCTACAAACTTCTGAAGATTGTAGGAACTTCATACGAACAAAAGAAGTTTATAGGAAGTTGCTACGAACAAAACAACTTCCTAGGAACATTTTACTAATTCAATAGCCATCCAATAACTTTGCCAAATGTCTAACCTTTCCAACACCATATTTGGTAACTATCTCCCACCACTAAATGCCTCACAATTTGTATATTTGCCAAATTCCTTGACTTTATTCCCCACCATTGCGAATGCTCTACGGAGGTATAAGTTATTGGGAATAGGTTGTACAACCGGGTTATGGTCAGGTTGGGTTTTGAGAGATAGTACAATAGGTTATGTACATAGGGGTAAGGGAGGCTATAGGTTGAGTCGGTTTTGGTATTTAATAACATGTTGTAGAGGTTGTTAGGTGCTTTTGGCACATGGGTTTAGGTAGTAAAATAAAATAGGTTTGATTGTTATTTAATTTAACTAGGTTTTGGGGTGATAATGGAGTGAGAAAAGAGAGATGATGTAGGTATGAGGAGACCTTATTAGGTATGAGACATGTACAACCGGGAAGTGGGCAAGTTGGTGATGGCTTGTATGTGTTTCTTATAGCAGTAGGTGCGCGCATGAGAGAGGTGTAAGCTGGAGGGATAGTACAACATGTTTTGTTTAGTGGGAAAAGGGTAGAGGGTAGGTTGAGGTGTCAGGTGGAGGGATAGTATAATATATATAATAGTAGTGATATATAAATAAAAATAGGGTCATGATAACAAGTGTCCTAAGGACACATACTAAGAATCCAAAAATATAGGAACTGAGTTCCAACATGCATTCAACAGGGAACAAATACTCATGTACAACTCTCATACTTACTATTTTGAGTCTCGAAACATATGCACAACAGACACATGTTATCATTTTACGTAAAAGTGATATTCACATCAATATATAATAAATAATGAAACACATGTAATAAAACATACTAGAATGTAAATGTATAATACTAATATACATGTCTTAGTACATGTAAATAAGTACCAAAATACTTATAACTAAATATATATATATATATATATATATATATATAGATACACACACACACACACACACAAGGGTATGCCCGTGCTTGGAAGTACAACGACACAATTCTTCAAAGTATCAGTCGTAATCAAGTCGTAAAAGTTTTGTATTATGATATCAATGATGATCAATTTTCCTGAAGCACAACGAATACTTTCAAAGTATTGAATTGAATAAATTATTTTGTAAAATATTTTATATTATAATATAAAAATGTACGTTATTTTAAAAAAATTGGGCAAAATTTCCTTTGTTTGTAGGATTCTTCACTTGTTTTAAGGACCAAAAATAATCCAACACTACTAAAAGTCAATCTGGGACATCATATAAAAAAAATTCGATTAAACATTATTTTCATATCATGTAAACAAATCCCTGTAAGTAAAAAACACATCCCTATAAGTAGAAAACACATAATGTATTGAAGACTAAAACATTCACCTAGTAAATGTCAACATTTTGCATTACACTCAGACTTCTTGCGAGTTTAACCATTCTAGTAGATTGATCCACACAAAAATGGAATCCCCAATTTATAAAACACATTTTTTCAAATCTACAATTATCGTCACCATTGTGACTAAATGCACCAGCTAATCACTGCAATATAACGAACATAGTTTAAATAGCAACTCCATCTAACTACATCTAACAATGAAAAAGATTTTTCAAAATCATTTAATGATGTGCCCTTTATCCCATGATCTTTGTAATGTCATAGTCATGAAAACATCAAGCCAACAACTGAATATACATCGGAGAAAAAATAAGTAAGAACGCAAAACTACAACATATTATTGTTGAAACTGATAAGAGAAAATAAAGAAGGAAAAATTTAGATTTCATGTTTTCAAAAAGAAGGTAGAAAATCAATAATAGTTTTAGAAAAGATCAAATATAAATTATCTGAAAGAGAACGTAATTTATTTAACCCCCAAACAATAAAATATGTGGTCTTAAACCACACCAATAATTATACGCGCTAACGAATATACATTCTCGAGAAAAACATCTGTTGATGATACCAGAATTGGTATCACCAGATCAAAGTGATGAACAAGCTTACACCAGTACAACAATGGAAAATATACAATAATATAATGATAGTAATAGATGAGGCAAATAGGAAGTAAACACCAGATATAAGTGGTTCGACCAGAGCCTACGTCCACTGTGAAGTGTGAATGGTGGTTTTCACTATAACAATGGCTCTATTGGCCTGCAAATACAACACTCAATCTTTTCCCCTCACTAAGTAATTTGACAGAGTTCTGTTAGGGTTGTGAATAATAGATCCTTTATAATGTAGAAGATGAAGTGTATTTATAGTTCCTTGGGGGTGTAATGTACCCCCAAGCAAGTAATCAGTATGTGGATGAGGGGGATGCTATTAGCTAGTTGATACCTTTCACTCAGACATGTAACTAATGATGACGTAATATTTCCTCAAATGAGGGGATAATCTTGTTGTGACAGACTTGTCCACATGGTATTTTCCATCTTATAGATATCGTCTGGAGAGGTCTCGGCCTGATCGAGTACGAGATTGCTGAGGTAGTTCATGTGTCAAGTGTCAAGTGTGGTCTTAGCTAAAGGTGTTAGGCTGAGACATGGTATGCCAGTCATTAGCAGGTGTCGTTTGAGAAAGAGGGCTGTACATGTCTTTAATGATGATATTCTCTCATGGGGTCTCGACTCATAAGACGGTTGAGGTCATGGATGATGAGGCCGACCCTAAAACTCGGCAGTGGACGAGTCTTGGGTATGTCGTAAGAGGGGTTCTTCTAAAACTTGGTCGTGAATGCTAACATCTCTCATCCTAAGATGAGGTAACACCTAAGCCATATCAATGACCCCTAGCCCTCATTCATATATATGAAGAGGTGGCTGAGGGACATGAATTGGTCCAATCTTTGATGAGATGTTACGAGTGACACGTGTCTCAGTTCAGATTGGGTAGCGTCTAACCCAAGTTAATTTGACGACTGAGAGCTTGGAAATTTGTGCCCTTAATGATGGGCCTTGGAACTCGTTCTTAATCATCACGAGGTTTAAAAATGATTCAAAACCTATTTCTGCCACTTTTCTCATTTTGCGCATAAATGTTCTCTCTCTTTAAAATTTCAAAATTTCTAGCAATCGGTCTTCTCTCTTGTTTTTAGGTGTCCTTCAACCTTTCTATGAGTTCTTTCTAGCGAGATACACCAACAGGTAACCTCCTTTCTTCTCCTTGTCCATCTTTCTATTGATTTAGGTTGGTTTTCTACTTGTTTACTTTTTTCGGAGATTTTTTATACCTTTGACAACCCCCAATGGTGGCCATAGCCCCTCCTGAGAGTCGTTTATGGTAGGCTTGTAGTGGTCTTAGGGTATCTCACCCCCTTTCCCTCGTATTTTTTCATCATAGGAACTTTTCCAGCGTAGCTCCGATCATTTTCTCCGGCAGCCTTGTTTCTTGTTCTTGGTTATTCTTGAGCAAAATAGTTAACCTTCCATCCTTAGATATTTTAGTACACAAAAGTCAACTTACATCTTGTTTGTCCTTGATTTCTATTTTTCACATAAGTTGAGTCTCATCCTATTAATGTTAAGACAATTATACACGATAGCTGAGGAGTTTCCAAGCCTCAGAGAGAGGTATTTTCAAGTAATTAGGAGGGTAGAGGTTGAGGAAGCCGAGAGGCATAAAGCCGATGCATTTCCTCTTCATCCTATATATCTTCCCCCACTGGTTGTTATTATTCATTGAGTTGAGTGACCTTATGTCTGAGTCGTCTTCTTCTGCGGATGACAATATGTCTATCTCTCATCCATCCGAGCGTGATATCTCTTATAAACAAGCCATGACTTATCCTACACCACATACTGAAGGTTCTGAGGTGGATGAAGCTTCTTCTCGTGTCTCATCCTCTCAGTGGACCGAGATGTCAAACCAATCTCACTCCTTCATCTAAATAATTGATCCCAGTGTTTACATTCCACCTCCAATAGATGATATTCCTTAATCAGCCACGACGACATATGAGTTCATTAAAAAATTCCCAAGTGGTGATCCTAACAATCCCCAGGCCGCGTATCCAAAGGATAGTAGTGAGGAGAGTGAACTTAACACCTCTGTTGCTGAATCTTATGAGATCACTGTCTCTGAGGCTGACCTTCTAGTTTGGAGACACCTTTATGGCATAGGGACCTCCATTTCTACGAGTAAGACTTCTAAAGTTGAAAGAGACTTTCATGGACGACATGGTGAGGTCTGTGTCTACAAGAAGATGTTTAAGTTCCACTTCTGACTACCTATTCACACGATCGTTCGGGCCATCGTAGCCCACTTAGGACTTGCCCCGTCTCAACATTCTCCTAATACCTAGAGAGTTATTCTCGGCTTTATCTCCATATGGAAGATTGTTCACCAAACTGACCTTCCACTTAACATTTTTATAGCCTACTATACTTCTTTGTCTTCCAAGACTCAACCTGGATTCTATCACCTTGTAACAAGGAAGTATGAGAAAAAAGTTTTGCTGGTCACTCTAGCCTCAAATCTTAACTGGAAACCCCGATATTTTTTTCATCTTTGGGGGTTGGGAATTTGGTCCAGTCAAGCTTGTGGAGCCTAGGAGCCCTGAACTCCTTTGAGATGGGCTAAATTCTCTGCGTTGGTCAAACTTGATCCGGGGTTGAACCCTGAGTTCACTAAGAAGGTTAGGAAATTTCTTGAATAAGGTGATACTGGCCGTCTTGTTAAGTTTGAGCATATAATGACCCCATACTACTTGGCTCAAATAGGTTTGGGGGTTAACCCCCTAGCCGAGTTGCATAAGTTACTTTTCATATTGAATTGTTATCTCTTACCTTGTAGTTATTCATAACAGACTTCATTCATTTTTTGTAGGATGTCAATAAACATACTAGACGACCTTTGGGAAATGGAGACCCCAAATTTGAGCAAACTTATCGTTAAACACGGTAAGAAATTCAATAACCCTGTTGACCAACAACCAAAACAACTATGGGTGGACCCAGCCGAGCCGATGATGCTGGGAACAAGAGGAAGGGATGAGCCAAGTACATAACTGCATAATGTCCAACTAAGCAGGTTCATCCTGATAGAGCTATTCCCATTTCCACAGACGAGGCTTTGGCAGCTCATCTCTCCGAACTGAAGTTAGACGAATAAAGCATCCTTGGCCATGCTAAGAAGGCCATAGATGGTGTCGGCTGCCTCATATCTGAGGGTTACAAGTTCTTTCTCCATTCCATGGACATCTCCTTACTCACTGAGTTTTCTCTCTATAGGGATGTTCAGGTATTTTCATAGAATTGTCAAGTGTAGTGTCTTATTTATTCCATATCATATTGACCTACCTACCCACTTTTTTTTTACCGAGTGTAGTCTCCATCTATCATATGAGGGGATGGATCCAGAAGAAACTTCCCCTGATTAAGAAGGGAAGGGATTCTGTGATAACTGAAAATAATCTAAAAGATGAGCTTCAGAAGTCCATGTTCACCCTTCAAAAATTTATGGACGATGTTACATAACTGAAGACTGATCATGCCAACACCTTGAAGACAATGGCCGAGATTGATGATGCTGTCAAGGTTGCATTGGACAAGGCTAAGGCGCAAGCCATAACCGAGTTTAAGGAGTCTGATGAGTTCGGGGGCTGCCCTCAAGCATGCTGAGGTCGGAAATATGTCCCTCGATGATTTTTTGGGTCTCGAATTCAGCGACCTCCTTCTTGAGACAACCTTGGCTGATGTTGAAAATCCATCCAACCCTTTGGAGGTCCCTATCGAAGTCACTGAGAGTAACAAAAATGTGGCCGAGATAGGCATCAATGATGATGGGGACGAGATTACCAATGTTGGGGTTGATGGGACGATCCAAGATGGTACTGATGGCAGCTTACAACTTTAATCTCATGTAATTTTTATTTTTGTTGGGACGACCGTTTGTGGGCTTGCACTTCATTTTTGTATGTGTATCCCTTGTATTTTAACTAATTTGTAATCTCGTTTATGAAATGAAGCTCTTTATTTTCCCATCTTCCACTCGTGTTATGCAAATATGGCTGCCCTAATTTTTCACTAGTAGCATAATTTGATTCATAAGTCCCCTCTCATAATTTTGAGAGTGTATGGATGAGAATCGTCTCATTCATGCAGTGTAGTCTAGGTCGAGAGAGAATTTCCTCTAAGTTAATGATGTTTTAATAAATGAACCATGGCCAAGTCATTTAAAAATTTGAATCCACAAAATTATGGTCTTAGATCATAAGTCTCCTCTCGTCATTTTGAGAGTGTATGGATGAGAATTGTCTCGTCCATGCACTATTATCTCGATTGAGAGAGAATTTTCATGAAGCTAATGATGTTTTAATAAGTTTAACACAACTAAATGATTTTAAAATTTTAATCCACTAAATTATGGTGTTAGATCATAAGCCCCCTCTCATTATTTTGAGAGTTTATTTATGAGAATCGTCTCGTCCATGCACCGTTGTCTTGATTGGGAGATAATTTACACTAAGTTAATGATGTTTTAATAAATGAACCACAACCAAGTGATTTTAAAATTTGAATCCACCAAATTATGGTGTTATATCATAAGTCCCCTCTTGTTGTTTTGAGAGTGTATGGATGAATGTCGTCTCAGTCGAGAGAGATTTCCATCAAGTTAATGATGTTTAAAATGAACCACAACTAATTGATTTCTAATCCTCTCGATGTTGTTGAGAGTCCATGGATGAGGTTAACCCCATCTGGACTGTCATGTCACCGAGAGAGACTAAAAGCTACTTCGCCACGAATAATGTTTTATATCTTAAGATGAATTGATAGATACAAACGACAAATATACAAATAAGCAGGAAAGGTATGAGGGAACACTTGGAAATTTTCATTGAATTTCATTCATCATCTAATAATCATATACATGTACTACACTGGAGTTAAAAAGAGATAATAAAAACTGAAATCTTACTGGTAGCATTTTTTGAGATAGTCGAGATTCCATGGGTTGGAGAATGGATCTCCTTCTAAGTTTTTTAACTGATACGTCCCTTGGACCACCTCTTCAAGAACTCTATACGGACCATGCCCGTTTGGGTGAAACTTGTTGGGCTTCTGCCATGTATTCTTCAGGACAAGGTATCCTACCTTCAGCGACCGAGCCTTCACCCTTTTATTGTAGAAATTTAATGTCCTTTACTGATAGTTAGCTTGCCTAACCTCAATATATTCTCTTCTTTCTTCCATAAGGTCAAAATCTAGTCTTCAGTCTGTAACATTCTCTTTGGGGTCATACGTCTGAACCATGTGTGTTAGGAGCCTACCTCTATCAGCACCACTACCTCTGAGTCATAAGCCAACATAAATGGAGTTTCCGGGTTATAGTCCTATCCATCGTTCTATTAGCCCATAGAACAACATATACCTCCTCTATCCACCTCCCTTTGGCATCCTCCAATATTTTCTTGATTCCATTAAGAATTGTTCTGTTCGTTACTTCTTTCTGCCCATTGGCCTAGGGTCGGCCAAGAGTGGAGAAGAGTTGCTTGATGCCAACTCGTTCATAATATTTCTCTAGGGAGAGGTTCTTGAATTGCGTCCCATTATCAAAAATCAAGGTATTAGGTAGTCTATATCTACAAATGATGTTTTTCCAGATAAACTATCATGCTTTCTTCTCTGTGGTTGTAATCATGGGCTCGACTTCTATCCACTTTGAAAAATAATCAATCGCCACAATAAAATAACAATAATTGTCAATATCTCTTGTCAATGGCCTAACCAAATCAATCCCCCAGATCGAAAATGGCCAAGGATAAGTAATGGGGGTAAGAGGATGATGAGGTTGATGGGGTATGGTGGCAAACCTCTAGCATTTATCACACTTCTTAACATATGCAGCTATATCTTTGGCCAACGTCGGCCACTAGTAACCCTGAGTGATGATCCTATTAGATAATGACCTCCCTCAATATGACTAGAGAAGGACCCTTCATGCATGCCCTTTAAAATATACTCTACCTCGGATGGATGGACAGATCTGAGTGGAGGAAATAAAAAACATTTCTTCCATAAGATGTCTATTATTAGGGAGAACTTGGCTTCTTTATACGCCAGCTTCTTTCTCTCGGTTGTGGCCTCTAGAAATTACCCTCCTTTAATATATCGGAAGATAGGATCCATCCGGGAAGCTCCCATACTCAAGTTAAAGAAAAATTCCACAATATTTTCTTCTCCTTCAATTATCGGCCGATGGAGAATCTCTATTGGGATCGTTCTTCTTATTTCAGTTTTAGTGGCTGAGGATAACCTTGCTAGAGTGTCGGATCAACCATTGTCTATTTGGGGTATCCTCTTCAGTTTCACTTTGTTAAAATGCTTCAATGTTGTCTTTCCTCTTACCAGGTACTTGGACATATTGTTGTCCTTGGCCTCATAGACACCCAAAATTTAGTTAACAACTAACCTGGAATCACTGTAGACAAGGGTTAAGCTGACATTTAGTGCCCTGGCAAGGGAGAGGCCTGCTAGGAGAGCCTCATACTTTGATTCATTATTGGAGGCTTTAAAGATGAACCTCAGTGCTTATTTTATATCATTCCTGTCTCGGGCCAACACAATTAATCCTGCTCCACTTTCGTTCTCATCGAAATATCCATCAATGAATAGGTTCCACATAGTACCATTTTGAGAAAAATTACCCTCTTTTAGGGTTCCATTCTTGAAGAGGTATCGATCCTCCTCATTCTCTGACACCTTATTTCTTACTGAACTCATCTCGGCCTCGGTCGGGGGAGGACACACCCTGCTCTCATTTAAGGGTTCAAATATTTGTTTTGTTTACAATTCACAAAAATCCCAATTACTTTTGTGTGGGTTATTTTTGGAACCCCAAGAACATATTTATCTTTTGTTCATTCTATGTGGGAAGCTCTACAATCGAAAATCTGTGTGCTATTGCGGAGGGAGTCTTTGTGAATATTTAAGACTGTGTGTCTAGACTGTGAGTCCTGGTGGTATAGCTGCGTGCGAACCATTGCTGAGTTATTTTAAGCATTACTCTTATGGTATAGCTGCGTGCAAACCATTGCTTTAGAGGTTTGACGAAGACACCTTGCATTACTCTTGTGGGAGAAAGAAAGATGGTATGTAAGTCAATGGTCTTGTAAATTTGTCAGAATTCTAGAAATAAAAGGTTTTACCCTTCGGGGATTTTTCCTGAAATTTTGTGTCGCATGCTATATCTTATTTGGTTTTATACATAGTTGCATGATTAGGGGCTGACTTTATTTGGTTTAAAAATAGACACTAATTAAATAAGTGTGCCAAATTGGAAAATTTCGAATTTAACCAATTATCACACCATCATATTTTATTGGCCAGTAGTTTCCCATTCTCACTTCCATTTCATATATACCCTGGGGTTGCACCTCCTCACCACTAAAGCCGATGAGTGATTGGTGATAAGGAATAAACCTCTTCTTACTAAGATCTAGACCTTTGTAACAATCCCAAAACATCACGTCGGCTGATCTGCCACCGTTTAACAGAATCCTTGGGACCTCGTACCAATGTATTAAAGTAGTGATGACCAAAAGGTTATCATATAGAGACAAAATTACCTTGAAATCTAATCTCAAAAAATTTACAACCAAAGTATTCATATGAACCTTAGTTCTCTCACCTTTGACAAGTTGAACTGTAGCTAAGTTGGCAGTCATAGGCTTTAGTGGAAGAGATTTTGCCTCGACAACATGTGCCTTCCTATCTGAAATATCCTTTCCTCCTCCAATAAGACCCCCACAGATCATCTTGACCTCATACAAGATCATATTAAGCCGACCCTTTGGATCAACAAACTTAGGAGGGAGTTCAGGTTCATCTTCATCACAGTCATCCGACTCATCATCATCTCGGTTGGTTTGAGAATCCATCTTACACTTATTATTTTTTCTTCTTCTAGGTGTCATCTCGGACACCCTTTGAACTGCGATTGTCTACATACTTTCTCAATTTCCCGACTTTTAACATATTCTTAATTTCATCCTTGAGAGAAAAACTCTAGTCGATTTGGTGCCCATGGTCTTGGTGGAACTCAAACCATAGATTCTTGTTCCTCTTATGTGGAGGAGTTTTCAGCTTTTCAGGCCACCTTAGACACTGATCATTTTTATCTCATTCAAGATGTGCTCAGAGCTGACTGTCACAGGAGTGTAGTCGATAAATTCATTATCCATTGAACTTTTAATGTCGTCCTCATTCTTTTACTAGAACTTACCTCCACTGCTTGTTCCCTTCTCATCCTCATTATTTACTGCCATAGCCTCTTCGACATTCATGACCTTGCCAGCCATTGTCAATAGCTCGACCATGGACTTTGGTGGGTCTTCAATAACTTTCCAAAGCAGTTTTACTTTGTGGAGACCCCCAATTAAAGATGTCATTGTGATGCTTTCCTCGTAATATTTGACTTCTAACTTTTTTTTGGACCTCAAAATATACTCCCTAACAGTCTCATTCTTTTCCTTCTTGACGTACAACAGGTGTGTTGTCTTCTTTTGGGGTCTCACCCCAAATCAGAGGTTGTATATGAATCTCTCTATGAGCTGTTTGAAATTCTCAACTAAGTTCTTAGGAAGTGATGTAAACCAAACATGGGATGCTCCAATCAATATGCTTGAGAAGGAACGACACCTCATCTCATCTGAGATTGAGTAAATATTGGCAATTGACTGGTACATCTCCACGTGGTGGACTGGATTAGTTCTCCCATCATACTTGAGAGTGACCACCAACGGCTTGAATTTGGCCGGGGTTGGATAATTGACGATCCTAGATATGAAAGGGGGAGCTTTTAGAGTAGCCTCTTTGCAAGGGGTCTTGCCTCTTGAAGATATTCAATATTTTGTCTTCCAACCTCGTAATAAAATCATTCCAAGGTCTCTTGGTATCAGCTATAACATCAGCCTAGGTTACATTATCCCCGACACCCTCTCTGACATTAGGACGTAGTGAGTGTTCCCCAGGAGCTGCCCTCTATTGGCTATTAACTTCTCTCTACTCCTCATCTCGACCTCTTAAAGGCCGATGGTCATTAACTCTATCATTTCTTTTAGATCTTGTAATACTTCTGAACCTGGAGAGGCAGTTCCTCATATCGCTCGCTGCTAGGTCGAGCCTATCAAAGGCTAAACCCCTTCTCAACCTATCTAATGCAGATGCTCTGGGCCTAAAATTTTAGCTTGGCCTACCACACTCAGCACGACAGGGTTGGATTGGTCATTCAGTGCCTCTAGAAATTTCATAAGGCTCCTATTATTCCCTTTCATCCTCGTCATTATACTGGTTATCCTCATTATCAGGGAGAAATTAGCCGAGCCTCCTCAGGCATAAATGCCTAGGGTTGGTCACGCCTTGTGCCGGTGTTAAGGGAGGAGATCTTTGTGTGGATCCTGAGGTGGTCACTTGGCCATTTGATCTGCAACACCTTCTCTTGCGGCCAGAGTTATTAGATGATCTCCAGCACTGGAAGGCCTAACAAGAGTTGCCTGCATCTGTCATTGACTCTCTACCAAGGAGCGTAGGTTCACCGCTACCTCAAACATTTTTGACTGAGAAGGGCCCTGGATGGTACTAGGACCACCCATAATTGGTGGATCTGCTGACATCTTAATAATATCGACGATCGAAAAAATTAACTAAGATACTGGTAGTAATCTCGAAGAGCAGTAAGTGACCTAAAACTCACCCATAACTTTTTCAATGGTGGTTCAATCTCACCAACGGATAAGATAAGACCACCATCAGACAATATGGTTGAGTAGGTGTAGAAAAAAGGGGAGAGGATGGCTATCGCATTCCCACAAACGACACCAGACTGATGATAACAGAATTGGTATCACCAAATCAAAGTGATGAACAAGCTCACACCAGTACAATAGTGGAAGATATACAACAATATAATAATAGAAAATAAATGAGGCAAAGAGGAAGTCAACACCATAGATAAGTGGTTCGACCGGAGCATATGTCCAGTGTGCAGTGTGGATGGTGGTTTTCACTCTAACAATGGCTCCATTGGCCTGCAAATACAACACTCAAGCTTTTCTCCTCACTAAGTAATTTGATAGAGTTTTTTCAGGGTTGTGAATAATCGATCCTTTACAATGTAGAAGATGAAGTGTATTTATAGTACCTTGGGGGTGTAATCTGCCCCCAAGCAAGTAATCGGCATGTGCATGAGGGGGCTCCTAATAGCTAGTTGACACTTGTCCCTCACACATGTAACTAATCATGATGCAATATTCCCTCACATGAGGGGATAATCTTGTTGTAATAGACTTGTCCATGTGGGATTTTCCACCTTGGAACTTTGTATTGCTCATACTATAGATGTTGTCTAGAGATATCTCGGCCATGTTGAGTACCAGATTGCGGAGGTAGTGCATGACTACATGCTGGAAAGTGTCAAGTGTGGTCTCGACTGAAGGTGTCAGGCCGAGATGTTCTATGCTAGACGTTACCAGGTGTCGACAGAGAAAGAGGAAGAGACATATATTTATTGATGAGATGCTCTCATAGGATCTCGGCCCATAAGATGGTAGAGGTCATAGATGATGAATCCGACCCTAAAACTCGACTATGGACGAGTCTTGGGTATGACCTGAGAGGGGTCCTTCTAAAACTCACCCATGGATGCTAACGTCTCTCATCCTAGGAGGAGATCACACTTGGTCATGTCATATGTTGAATTTACAAAATTAACAGACTTCTATGTGGAATAATAAAGAGCTAAATTTCTGCTGTGATATTCAAACTCTTGTGATGTTACCCTAATAATCAAACGTGCAATAAAGATAAATATTAGTAATACTTGTGGATACATAACCTCAACACGGAGATAGCGATATGACAATAATAAGCCCATAATCGAGATTATGATAAAACACGCTATCACAAAATGCAGGTGCTCATGACCCAAAAATATTAAAATCATAAATTACTTTAACCTTTATCAGAAATTAAACTATGAAATTTTATTACTAAAGTGTCATCATCTGTATATGCCCATACTGCAAAAATTATTTCTAAAGTGAAAATGTCTCAAATGTTTACCACTATTAAGCACTTACAAACGTAGTTCCAAAGACAAATTTTTTCTAATTAGTATAATTAAAATATTATTTCCAAAGACACAAAACATGTTTATTTAGATAACTTTTGCAAAAAATTAACATAATGATAGAATAAAACAACTTAAAAGCCATCAAAAAATTTAAAATCATATTGTTCTGTAGGCAGAAAGTTTTTTTTATAAATTGAGTAGTCCTTCAATTATAGAGATTTAAAATTAGTATGAAATATCAAAGGTATTACAAAAAAGAAGACACATACCTTCACCTTTATGACATACATTAGCTAGCACATTATTTCTCTATAATATACTTGTCATAAAATCTCTCAAATATACAAAACTAGAGTTACAACCCATTTTCAACCTAAAATATTGTAAGGAATTAGAGAACTGCCCCAAAAAAGGGCATGGACACGATTATGCACTTCAGTGCAATTGTATATATGATATGCTAATAAATCTTCCACACGCGAAATCCTATGACATCCACATAATAAATAAATAGAAATTCAGAATGTCAGGACAAATTAAAGAAAGTAAAGGGGGGGGGGGGACTGGAAGAAAGTTGAAAAACACCAATTTATCCGACCTACTATCCAACATCATTCATCAAACCCGTGCATGTGATCGAAAAGATAATTTGCAGCCATCTCATATTCTTATTGCAAGAGAAATATACTTCCAACAAAAAAGCTCGATCAAAACCAACAGCTTCAAGGCGTTCAATTGATTCACTCTCTTCAGGTGTGACACTCACAGCCTGTGGCATCTCTCCATCCAATTCTCCCAGTGCCTTCCCTTCTCCTTGAATATTTTAATTAATCAATCGAAGAAAGTCAGTCATATGCTTTTGTGTGAGGTGCATCAGGTGTGGATTTTGATTCCAAGCTCCTGAAGCATAGGTTGTAAGATTTAAGGATTAGTCTACACCATATCTCGCAACGCTTGGAACTATTGGTTATTGCGTAAGAAAACCAAGTTTCCAGCACTTGCATTTGATCCCACATTCGGAAGGCCCTGTGGAAAAATAGCATCACGTAGGCAAATACATTGCTTATGGGTTGTTTAAAAACCCAACTTAAACCTTATAGTGAGGTTAAGAAATCTGACAACAACAATAAAATATACCAACTGATAATAACCACTGGCACCTATTAAAAATACGATGTCAATAAACAAAAGAAAAAAAATAGGGCTATAGAAAACAAATAAGGTTATATGTAGAAGTGAGTAGATGTGCAGAGTAATCAAATATATACGTGTGTGCGTGCGCTCGCTCGCTCACGTTTTTTGTGCGTGTAATCATAATCTACATGTGAACACCAAATATATAAATGCTCGCTACGTTTTTATAATTACAACAAAAAATACACACAACATAAATTGGAAAATAGCAACATTACCCAATTTCAACCATCTAAATCGTTGTAAACCATTATAACACCATTAATTCACCTTACTACTTCAGATATGTGTCGTACATACTTTCATTTAAAGAGAAAACTCTTAACACAAATTAATAGTACACCAACATAATCATCTTTAATATATATATATATATATATATATATATATATATATATATATATATATATATATATATATATATATATATTAGCATTACCTAATTTCAACCTTCCAAATCCTTGTAAATCATTATAGAAGCATATATTGACCTTACTACTTCACTTGTGTGGTGTACAAACTTTGACCTGAAGAGAGCATTCTCAACGGAAACTGAACGTTAGTACAACAACATATTCATCTTTCAATATATAGTTAGTCGCATATATTTAGTTCAACACCATATATACATCAACATTACCCAATTTCAACCCTCTAAATAGTTGTAAGTCATTATAGCAACATATATATGGACTTCTTTATAATTTCCAAATCATTGTAATTCAATGTTAACTCAATTTCAACACTCTCTAAGAGGCCGTCCAACTGATATCATATGTCTCTATCATGCTTCATACTTTTGACCTAGATGTATTTATCATGAAAAGTTTGTTTCCTTCCAAGAACTATACACCTTAAGTAATGTGATTTGATCTCCAAAATTATCGATACGGAAATTCAACCGTACTGGATCATTATCAAAGTTTCACATGTTCACCATTTCTGTTCACATGTTCAGCAAACATAAAATAATTGGATTACCCACCAAAACTGGACAACAACATTTATTTGCCATTTTGAGCAATATAAATATAACACCATAAGAAAATTAAACCATAAAAGAAGAAGCTGTGTCAGACGATTCAAAGGAGTAAATGTAATATACCAATACACAACAATCCAAATGGTTGCTTCCAGTTCGATCCAAACACACAGATGAGTTCCAGTCTCATTAGACCAGTTCTCAGAGATGTATGAGGCCAATAGAGGAAATTTATGTCAGAAGGGCAACCTTTGTTTTCTTTGCCAACCGTTCAGTGCTTGAACACGATGGATTGGATGGGGGTGGAGTGACTTCAACTATAGTTTTAGTAGGCATGAATTATAACATAAATTTTAATCTTGTGCCACATTACAAAACAAAGTTCCAAGGAAAGAACAGATGAAATAATAAACAAAACCAAACTTTAATGATCTAAGAAAACAAAATTTTAGTAATTCAGCCCCCCAAAACATTTACATATGTCATCATAATGCCTACTGAAACTCACGACGCACTTTTGATAACTTTAATCTCTACACCCCCACTAAACATTATAGGAGCATTCCATATATTTTGGGTCATTACACATACCTCCTAGGATGTTATAGCATTAGAACACATTATAAACATCAGTAAATGTAGATTAGAATGAAAATACAAAATATCCCAAATGAGTAATTCACTTATAAGAGATGCATAATCTTCTAAATGATACAAAACAAATGAATAAAAATGAAACAAAAAAAGCATCAAATTATTTCCAACAAAACAAAAATAGGCACACTATAAAAGCCAGTAGGCCTTAAAACCCAATCCCTGAGATGATTTGAACCCAAAATTCGTACTGAAAGAAATTTGAGAGATCAAATTAATACATTAAAACCAAAATAAACATAAAGAGGACTCAGAAATCCATATGCCACTTGAAACCCTAAATGTTTAACTCTTAATAAAGTGTAACTCAAACTCTAATTTTAGAATCGAAGTTCAAGACCAATGTGGAGGTGGTTTACCATTTTCTACCTATAGTATTTATTTAAAAAACAGTGATAAATAAATAGTGGTGTAGAGGTCTTAGATTAAAGGTGGTAAGCCAGAGATAAAGTGCTTCTTGTGTGTTCACCCCATGAATCTATAACCATTATATTTCTTACCATATAAAAATAAACATCAACATCCATTCAATTTAAAAAATCTAAAGAAATCGGTACACTCCGAAAATTGAGAATCGGGAGATATTTCAAGTTTAGTATACCTCGAAATGACATTTTCCCCATCCACTTGCATTTCTTTTTACACAAATTATCAACCTGTATACTTAAAACTAATATTAATGCCAAAGTTCTAAAATTAGTCTTAATAAAACATATAATGCAAGCAACTAATCCAATAATTAATAATAAGAAGGAAAAATTCTCCCATCCTGTGTATATAAGCCATAAAATCGAAATTAAAAATAATTTCAGCACCAAATAAAAAATAACACTTACCCACAAAAAGAATAATATCTGAAAACAAAAATGATCAAACTCAATAATATCTTAAAACATTAGATCAACAAAAAAACACTTACCCACAAATCGATTTTATATTACCCCAAACATTAGATTTGCAAAAAAAAAACATTACATATGTAAAGAAATAAAAAATATAAATGTGATAAAGCTGAACATAATCTTTAAAAAAATTACCAGGAAATAGAACCACAAACATTGGATCTGCAAAAAAACATTACCCCACAATCGAACCATAATCCTACCCAAAAATCGAACCATAAACATTACCCAAAAATCAACTTATCCAAAAATCGAACCATTAATCTAAACAATTTTGCAGATCTGGAGGGATGAGTGTGTGTGTGTGTGTGTGTGTGTGTGTGTGTGTGTGTTTGTAAGAGAGATATAATGAGAGGAGCGACAGCATGGAGGCAGTTACGGCGACGGTGCCTGAAGAAATGGGGGGTAGGGTTGATTTTAGAGGTAGGTTTTTTTGGAGTTTCTGATGAGAGAACCGGCGATAAGTAGAGAATGAGAGATTTACGTGGGTAATGAGAGAATGTGGACAAATCAATGATGTTGTTTTGACCAAAATATCTCGAAATTTGAATTAAAGTGTAATTTTGGTAAGTAATAAAGGGTAGGGGAAACAAAAGATTTGAGGGCTAAAATGGGTATTGCATCAAAAAACATATCTTTTAACATCATAAGCTAAGCTTATTACATACATAAGTTTTGTAACTTATATATATATATATATAGAAAAAAAATATATCATACATGTACGAAACACATACTAACAACACATAAATAAAAATCACACACATAACTAACATATGATAAAATATATGTAAACAGAAAAAATAGAAAAAATATATCATACATATACAAAACACATACTAACAACACATAAATAAAAATGGGCAATTCACTATTAGGTCCCTTGGTAACAATTTTTAAACATTTAAGGACAATTTACAATTAGGTCCATTTGTTATGCCACTAGCGTGGATGTCTACAACTAGAGAATTAGTGGACCTAAGTATTTAAAATTTGTCAAAATTCCTTTAGTGTTTAAAATTAATTTGTGAGGGACTTAAGAGTAATTTCCCCAATAAAAATCACACACATAACTAACATATGATAAAATAACAAACAAAAATACACACATAATAATAATAATAATAATAATAATAATAATAATAATAATAATAATAATAATAATAATAAAACACAAAACAAATATATTAGACACATAACACACACACACACACACACACACACACATATATATATATATATATATATATATATATATATATGATGTTGATGCTGGAAACATCACCACCAGGTAAGGTGTTGATAAGATCCAGCAAGTGAAACTATGGCAGAACAAGAGTATATGTATATATGATATAATTTGGCAAGGAGAAGAGGATGAACACCAATATGAACACCAATATGTAAGTGGTCCAGCCGATTTGGCCTACGTCCACTGTGAGTGTATGAGTAATATCACTGAAATAAGGCACTAATGGCCATGGATACAATCTATCCAGCTTTCTCTCTCTACTGTCTAAAATGACAGAGTTTCAGCTAGGGTTACAAATTAGCGATCCTTTACAATATTGAGGATGACCTCTATATATAGTGCTTGGGGGTGTAATGTACCCCCCCCCCCCCCCCCAAGCATGCAATGAGCATGTGCATGAAGATCCAACCAGTTTAAGGATGAAACTTGGCTGATCTTTACTAAACAATGATGACCTCAATATTCCCTCACGTGGAGGGAATGATTCAGTTATAACAGATTTGTCCACGTGTCCCAAGCCTATCGTGTACGTATAAATTCTCGGCTGCCTTCGATTTGTACCAACCTCGGCCTGGATGAGTACGAGGTTGGTGACGTTAGACCCCCTTCATGTCCGAGACCCACTTACATGCTGACCTCGGCTAGGATACCAACCGAGGTTAGATGTTTGGAACGTCGACCGGGGTCGATGTTGTCATGATGATTGGTGATTGATCTTGACACGAGTCCTTACTGACTTTGGTCGAGGTCATAATATTGATGTTGTAGCATCAGCTGAGGACAATGTTGATGTTAATGGATGGTTCAACCTAGAGTCCTTACTAGCCTCGGTTGATGTCCTGCCGAGGCTGATGAGGTTGAAGTGATGTCGGCTAAGGCCGACCTTTTGAGTGACGACCCTGATCATGGATGGTATAAGCTTTTTATCACTTCGGCTGTGAGGCTGGCCGAGGTTAGTTGCTCTGACTAAGAGGGTGCACATTGGGCATATCAATCACCCCTAGCCCTTAGTTACCTATGTGAATAGGTGACTAAGGGGTATGCATATCCGAGGTTGGATTTTCTTATGTGCCAATATTTCTTTGACATGTGTTAATTCCTGAAGTGGGTAGCGTGCCTGACAATGTGTGATGATGCTGATTTGCCCCATAGGTTCCCAAGGTAATGATGGACCTTGGGATACGTGCCAAATGATTTGAGGGTTTAAAACCATCCTCTCTCTTTCTTCTTTATTTCTTTCCATTTTCCCCGCTTGTGCTTTCCCTTGCAATTTATCTCTTCAAGAGTTGCTCTGCGTTTTAGGGTTTCCTCATTTCCGATCTTCTTCTCCCTAATTTCACACTCAGAAAGGTATCATCTTCACCATATTTCATCATTTTCAGCCTTTAATTTTCGTTTCTTCTTTTTCCAATGAATATTTAGGTTTTTTGATTAGGGTTTTAGGGTTTTTCGGTGATACTTTGCATTTTCTGGTGAGCCTATTCTTGAGTGTTCTTGGTTAAAATGTTTTCAAAATCCAAGTTTGATCTTTGCTTTGGATTGAATTTAGTTATTTGGTTATGGTTTAGAGTCCAAAGTGTAGGGTCATATGCCTTATGCTCAAACCTCTGTATAAGATCATAGAAGAGTTCCCTTCCCTTCGCGAGAAGACCTTTGAAAAAATTAGGCAGATAGAGCTAGCCCAAGAGGAACCTCGTAGGGCTGAGGCCTTCCCCATCAGATCTATCTTCCCTCCTCCTCTGAAGGTGATATACCCTGAGCCAGCTGATCCAGCAGAGGATCCAATAGACCCCACTCCCATGTCTTAGTTTGAGTTGTCTACCTTAGACCCTATGTTCATAGACTCTTTCCAGGAGGCTATGGACTACTTTATTAGGAAGGATCAGGTCCCTGATTAGGCTAAGGTCCCAAGTCGTGCCTCATCCCACAGTGGTTCTAGTACTTCACAAACTTCTTTTGATGTTGAAGTTATAGGGACAAGTGTGGTCATTCCACCCATCATTAATGTTATTCCCCAATCGGCCACCGACGGGGCTGAGTTCGCTCAGAGGTTTTCTGATGGTGTACCTTCACCTACCCAGGCCGATGTTACCAGGGATGAAGATGATGGTCATGAGAGCGATATTGATACCTCGGATGCATCTGAGATAGATAGCTCTATCACTAAGTATGACCTCTTAGCCTTTAGGCACCTCTATTCTATAGGTCCTTCTATTAGGCTTAGGAGACCTCTGAGGGGTAAGAGGGCCTTTGATGGCCGAGATAGGGAGATCTACGTCTATGAGAAGATGCTTAAGTTGGTCTTCCATCTCCAAAAACCACCCTAGCTATTACCACATCTTAGCTAGGAAGTCAGACAAAAAGATATTGTTGGTCACCCAATCTTTAAATCACAACTGGAAACCTCGGTATTTCTTTTCCTCAAGGGTATGGGAATTCGGTTCATGCGTCACCTCTTCATCGTTGGAGCCGAGGACACCTCTGAGGTGGGGGAAGGTGTACCTTGCTGCTAAGGCCGACCCTGGGCTTAGCCAGGATAACCTTCAAAAGGTTAAAGATCTTCAAGAACAAGGGTAATAGGATTGGCTGGTAAAATATGAACATCTGATGACCCCCTACTACCTCTCTGAGACTAGTTTGGGGGAAAGTCATTTTATCGAGCTTCGTAAGTATTATTTTCCATAAGTTGTACCTATGACTTTTTATACTTATGATTTAATAACTCAGATGTTTCTTTTTGCAGAATGCCGGAAGGTATTTTTGACGAGTTGTGGGAGATGTCTGCCCCGAGCCTCGTGAAGCTGATGAAGAAGGTTGGGCATAATGTAGCCCCACCTCCTCCTAAACAGAATGTAAGCACAACCAAGGCCGACGTTATGAAGAAAAGTAAGTCTCCAACTAACTCAGAGCATCAGAGGCAAAGCAAGACTCAGAAAGGGGATCGTGCAATCCCTATCTCCACAGACGATGTTCTGGAGCTCGTCTGGCTCAGCTGAAGATCAGTGACAACTTGATTGGCCATGGTTTGAAGGCTATGGATACCATCGGCTCTGCAATGACCGAAGAGGATAAGCATTTCCTACGCTCTCAGGATTGTAATACCCCACACTTTTATGGGAAATTAAATTTAATAATTAAGTGCAATTTGGTAATTTAAGAAATTATCGTGAATAGTAATTTTTGAAGTTTTCAAGGATTAAATGATTTTCGACGTGTATTATATTTACTCCTGGGATTAAGTAGATGAGTCGGAGTATTTTTTTTTATATGTCGCAGCTGGAAAAAGTGACAAAGGGTAATATTTTTAGTGGAAAACCGCATTAAGTTGTGTTGGGTTAAAATAGTGAATTGCGGTCAAGTACCTCGAATGGAAATTCCGATTGCGCGGTTGGTCTCAGAATGGCTGAGATAGTCAGAATAGAGTATCCGAGGGAAATAATTAGGTTTCAGGAATTTTTGGACCCGTTTGAACTCATAATTGGGTAAACGAGTCATTTTTGGGTTAATAAGGGACAAACCCTTATTTCTCCCTTATAAGGCACCGGAGAAAGAAGAAAGAAATAAAGAAAGAGATAAAGAAAGGAAGAGAGAAAGGAAGAGGATAAAAGAAGAGAGAAATGAGAGATTTGGGCCAAACTCCACCAGATTCAACTCGAGGTCGTCAGATTTCATCCTCCAGGAAGGTGTATACTTGCTTTATTCCATTGTGTGAATTTATTTCATATTATAGTTGGTAAACTATATGATTTTAGGTTTGGTTATTCTTGTATAAATGGGTTTTTTGGAAAAGTTTTCATAAGGATTTATTGTAATAATGATAGTAGATGAATTCTAAGCTTAAATCCATGTTAATGGTGTAAACTATGGTGAGAAATTGGAAGAAATGAAAGTTAGGGTTTAATTGGTTGAATCCCAAAATAAGTTGTTGTGCTTGGTACATTATAGCAGGGAGATGTTTATATTGTTGTTGGGTGATGTTAAGATCCATAGAAATGGTGTTGGAAAAAAATAAGGATTGAAGAAGATGTTGAATAGTGACTTACGACCTTCCCGAATTAATTCGGCCATGAGACGAATCGATTCGTCTCCTGGTCAAAAGATTAAAATTATAGATCTTTTCGTTACGGTCGCGTGGGCGCTGACCTCGTATTTTTCTTATTGTTTTTGGATTTATAGTGATTTTTCTATGGAAATCTGTCCGATATCAAAATAGTTAGTCACAAATTAAGCCTAGAATTATTTGGAGATAAATATTAGGGGTTCTCAAAGAGAGTGTTAGGACCTCTAAAGGACTTGAGGAGATATGAAAACTTTGGGTTCGTTGAAATAAATCCGAGTTATAATTTAAATGGAGATTGGATTGATTTTTCGATTTTTGGGATATACATAAAACCTAAGAAGATTTGGAGATTTCGGACCATCCGAATCGATTCGGACAAGCCAAATCGATTCGGTAAGAGACAATTTGAAAATAGAACCATTTTGAATCGATTCGGAAGGGCCGAATCAATTCGGTCCTGGCAAATTTTTTAGGTTTTCTCCTTTTAAGTTTAGGGAGACTTAAATTATGGTTTTGGAGGTTATTATAGGAGATTCTAAATGGAATGTTAAGACTCCTAGATGATGATTTGAGGATAAGTAAACCTCAGATTAATTTAGAGTACGATCTGGGGTATGGATTTATTGAATGCCTGGGAATACTTTTGGGTTTAGTATCGTGAGTGTGCGAATACTTAAATGCTATTATTAGTGAGAATCTTTAGGATTATTGGCCATCGCTATGTGTGATTGGCAAGTATATCCATTCATTTGTATGTTTAAGGAACAATGTGGAATATATATATACACTATATGAGTAAAGTATTTGTATTATATAATACGAATACATATATCCCTGTGTGTGATTGGTATATGTGTATCTTAGAGGCTGATTTCCACGGGCTTTCCTTTGGTATACGGTTGGGACAACCAAAGTATATATTTTCCCTAGTGCGATCTAGGGAGGTTGCGGGTTGTGGGTGAATCCCCTGGCTTGAGGAGCAGGGAGAGTATAGTCCCCAGGTCATTATCATCCCGCATTCGAGTGCGATGTGTGTAACTCTACTTGCAGGGGGAACATGACCGCCTCCACCGTTGTGTGTTTTTACCATGACCATTGAGAGATTCTGGCATGGTACCGTGGTTCAGTGAGTAAACTCGGAGTTAGATCAGCACTATGAGACCACATCCTCAACTTATAGGTCGTTGGAATGCTTATTATATCGGTGTGTACGGTATATTATTGTGATGGTTATTATACCAGTGTGTATGGTATCTTACTTGTTCATGAGAACAAGATATATATATATATATATATATATATATATATATGTATATGTATATAGTAGAGTAAAGAGATAAAAAAAATTAGATTTAATTCTCGTTCTGGGAGATTATATCTGGACTCAAAATGTGATATGTATATAAAAATGAGCATGAAAGATAAAAATGAGTATGTTATGTTATATTTATGTATGTAATTATGTGTGTATATATATATATATATATATATAAACGTTATGTACTGAGGGTCTAATGGATCTCGATGATCGACCTTGCCAAGTAGTAGTGTATCGGGGGGTTCCTTGTTTGGATTTTGCTTCGCGAGACACCCCACGCACGAACCTGGATGAGTGTTGAGACTGGGGAGAAGTTTATCCCTTAATACTTGGTTTGCTTAGGATTTCTAGAGTTGAGGGTGATGGATTAATTAGGCATCGTAGCTTGACTAGGATGTTTAGAGGGATGCGCTAGGTGTGCACTATTAGAAGAGAGGTAAGGGGTATCTCATGGGAGTGCGATACCAATTTAAATATGAGATAAAACATATTTTTCTGAATAAAGCATTTATGCACTTGCAAAATATTTTCACAACTCGGGATCTGACCCGTTTATCTATTTTTCCCTCTCTTGCTATATATATATATATATATATAGGTGTCCAGAAATAGGGCCGCCTGGATGATGATTCCTTCTAGTCAGACGTGTGCTTTGGCAGCTATGGATGCATGCATGTTTTCGATAGATGCTTTTCTCCTTGTTATCTAGATAGGAGGTACTGTATATATATCCGGGCTAATAACCCAACTGCTGTTATTTATTCTTTTACCACCTTTAATCCGGATTTGATTTGGTTGTATATTGTTAAACCGAGTGTTCGATTATTTTTATTTAATCTCAGTTTCATTTATACATAAACTGTGTGAATGTTTTAATTGTATAGTTTGTTTAACCAAATTAGTTAATTAAAATGTTGACACCAGCCTAATAGGTTATTAGTAATTAATTTGGTTTTCGACAGTGATGCTGAGAATGATCCATATGCGACTCCTGTTTTAACTTAGTACGGGAGTGATCGCCCGGTATTTGATTAGGCGGGTTATCACAGATGGTATCAGAGCATCAGGTTCTAGTGTACTTAGGAATCTGTGCGAACGTACTACGCTTTCAGCATTGCTCTCGATTTGATATAGAGCCTTATGATTAGGATTGTTGATTCCTTTTGTGAGATTTTATTCTCCTGCCATATTATAAAATTATAGTAATCTTTTGCGTGCTCATTCGAGATTCGTGTGCTGATCGATGAAGGACGACCATAGAAGGCCATTGCAAGGGTAGCAGAAGGAAGGATTTGTTTGGAGTGGTTAGTTGAAGTTGGAGACTAGGATCGTAGAAGAGGTCACTCTCCTTGTGGCATTGGTCAAGGAAGGTTGTAATGACTACTAAGGTATAGTAGTTATAATTATCCACACACCGTTATAGGATAGAGTGGTGCTAATCTTGAATTACCTAGTGAAGTAAATTTGGAAAAAGGGTCAAAATGTCTTGATAAGGGTCATACGTTGAAGTTTAAGTTATACGAAGGGAGTGCAATGTGATGCAATGGAATTGAAAGGATTATAAGCTTTGGATTAAAGAAGGGTGTGGAAATACCCAAATGTGAAAATTAGAGAAAAAAATTTCACTCGTGGGAGCAATATTGAAGTGGTGGGAACAGTGGTCACCATACTTGGGGGAGAAGGACGTCTTGCTCAAATAAGAACCTCACGAATAGTTTTCACCGCAAAATTCCATTGGATGGTTAGGAAGGAAAATAATGAAATTTTGAGCTATTCACCTAAGGATCGGTTAGAGGCCGACAGTGAATAAATAGAATTACGGATAGGTGAATTTTGTACTGAATCAAGGAAAGTAAAATGAATAGAGAGTCCTTCAAAGGAATGTTAGGATCACTAGAGGAGTATTGCTAACACTTATGGAAGGTAGAACTACACGTTTTGATCTTGCCTTGTAGGAATTAATGGACAAGAATAGGGTGCCGAGGTGGGGCATCGATTAATGTAGTTTCTGGCTCAGTAAGGGCAAGTATATCATGTCCGGGAACTAGTTGAGGCAGCTAGGGAGATTGGAGAAGTTATTATGAGTTTCACCTCGAATGAAGGAGGTATATTCAGTGTGACAAGATTGAGTCACGGTAATTTATTAGCCCTAGACTCGTGTGTGATATCGATAACATTATATAGTATATGTTTATGTGTTTTTCCGCGATAGCGGAGATCTATTTTCATTCATTCGCTGTGAATAGCGGGTATTAGTATTTTAAGTTTATATTAGACTTCTATTGCTCATTTTATGTGTGATATAGGAGTATGATATTATTTTGAGTATATTATGTTCTTCGTTGATCGGAGCGATATCAGGCTAATAATTGCAAGACTATCGTGTTCGCAGTTGTAGGGTGGAACAGGTTGAGTTTGCCTTTATTATTATGGGTAGTTGGAACTTCGGTGAGCAGATGTTTCATTATTATGTTTTGAGTGTGTGGCGACCTTATAAATGTGATTTAAGGCATGCAGTATTTATTTGTTAAGCTATGAGCCTAATCTTGTTATTATTTGTGAGGATGTTAGTTTTGTCGATAAGTCATATAGTGTGGAGGAAACACTATAGACTAAGGGTCGTATGATGATGGTATGTTATGGAAATCTAAGTGCTATGGTGAAGCACTAAAGTGGTCCTCTCATCGAGAGTAGGTGGGTGAAGCTTGAGTTAGAGAAATTGATTTGAGGCTTATAGCCAGGTCTTAATGAAAAGGCAAATTTTAGCGGAAGTATGTTTTGTGTGTGATGTTCGCAACAGGTTTGAAGGGAGTAGGCGCCTTGATTAGTTAGATTTTCCTTTTCACTAAGGTGAAAGGTCAAAGTGGTAGAAGTACGTTAGTAGGATAGCAAGATAGGATTTAGGACGTCCCGTTGTTGTGCCTCAGGCCGTTATATCTCGATGACCGACAACGCGAGGAAGTAGTGTAATGGGAGGGTTCCTTGTTTGGATTTCGCTTTGCGAGACGTCCCACACATGAAACCAAGCAAATGTCGGAAGTTGAGAGAGGCCTTGGGCACTAGGGATATACATAGGATTATACTCGTTTTGCGTGGGTAGGATAACACATAGATCATAGGATTATTAAGGAGTAAGTTCAATAGAGTTAGTGGCGCCGATATAGGAAGATTGTGGGAAGTAAACCACAAGAAGATTGGTTGATTAACCTTGAGAAGAATTGAATTTTGTGGGTTGGGAAGACCCATGTATAAGTATTACACCGAGGAAATAAGGCCCATTATTTAGAGAGAGTATATGTGTCACATTTACAATGATTATGCAAATAGGAACAAGTTAAAAGGTGTATGGGCACCCTGGTAAGATGGTTTTAGATACCGCCAAAATTAGAAGGAGCGTAGTATATAGAGTTGAATATTATGCCGAGATGGCAATATAGTATAATATAAGCCTTGTTAGATGTGGGTGCTGAATGAGTATACGGTTAAGGGCCATCGGGTTAGTACCATTACACTTTGAGGCATTAGGATGGGGAGTGATTCAAGAACCTAGGTTACTGTTGGTAGTATCGGTTGTATCTTTATTTCGAGGGTGAAATTCCGTTGTAAGGGGGGAGTATGTAATACCCCTCACTTTTATGGGAAATTAAATTTAATAATTAAGTGCAATTTGGGAATTTAAGAAATTATCGTGAATAGTAATTTTTGGAGTTTTCAAGGATTAAATGATTTTCGACGTGTATTATATTTACTTATGGGATTAAGTTAAAGAGTCGGAGTATTTTTTTTATATGTCGCAGCTGGGAAAAGCGACAAAGGGTAATATTTTTAGTGGAAAACCGCATTAAGTTGTGTTGGGATAAAATAGTGAATTGTGGTCAAGTACCCCAGATGGAAATTTTGATTGCACGGTTGGTCTCGGAATGGCTAAGATAGTCATAATAGAGTATTCGGGGAAAATAAATAAGTTTCAGGAATTTTTGGACTCGTTTGAACTCGTAATTGAGTAAACGGGTCAGTTTTGGGTTAATAAGGGACAAACCCTTATTTCTCCCTTATAAGGCACGGGGGAAAGAAGAAAGAAAGAGAGAAAAAAAAAGGAAGAGAAAAAATAAGAGGATAAAAGAGAGAGAAATGGGAGATTTAGGCCAAACTCCGCCGGATTCGACTCGAGGTCGTCGGATTTCATCCTCCAGGCAAGTGTATACTTGCTTTATTTCATTGTGTGCATTTATTTCGTATTCTAGTTGGTAAACTATATGATTTTGGGTTTGGGTATTCTTGTATAAATGGGTTTTTGGGAGAAGTTTTCATAAGGATTTATTGTAATAATGATAGTAGATTAATTCTAAGCTTAAATCCATGTTAATGGTGTAAACTATGGTGAGAAATTGGAAGAAATGAAAGTTAGGGTTTAATTGGTTGAATCCCCAAATAAGTTGTTGTGCTTGGTACATTATAGTGGGGAGATGTTTATATTGTTGTTGGGTGATGTTAAGATCCATAGAAATGGTGTTGGAAAAAAATAAGGATTAAAGAAGATGATGAATAGTGACTTACGACCTTCCCGAACTAATTCGGCCATGAGACGAATCGATTCGTCTCCTGGTCAAAAGATTAAAATTATAGATCTTTTCGTTACGATCGCGTGGGCGCTGACCTCGTATTTTTCTGATTGTTTTTGGATTTATAGTGATTTTTCTATGGAAATCTGTCCGATATCAAAATAGTTAGTCACAAATTAAGCCTAGAATTATTTGGACATAAATATTAGGGGTTCTCAAAGAGAGTGTTAGGACCTCTAAAGGACTTGAGGAGATATGAAAACTTTGGGTTCGTTGAAATAAATCCGAGTTATAATTTAAATGGAGATTGGATTCAGTTTTCGATTTTTGGGATATACATAAAACCTAAGAAGATTTGGAGATTTCGGACAAGCCGAATCGATTCGGACAAGCCAAATCGATTCGGTAAGAGACAATTTGAAAATAGAACCATTTCGAATCGATTCGGAAAGGCCGAATTAATTCGGTCCTGGCAAATTTTTTAGGTTTTCTCCTTTTAAGTTTAGGGAGACTTAAATTATGGTTTTGGAGGTTATTATAGGAGATTCTAAATGGGATGTTAAGACTCCTAGATGATGATTTGAGGATAAGTAAACCTCGGATTAATTTAGAGTACGATCTGGGGTATGGATTTATTGAATGCTTGGGAATACTTTTGGGTTTAGTATCGTGAGTGTGCAAATACTTAAATGCTATTATTAGTGAGAATCTTTGGGATTATTGGCCATCGCTATGTGTGATTGGATGAAATGAAAGTTAGGGTTTAACTGGTTGAATCCCCAAATAAGTTGTTGTGTTTGGTACATTATAGTGGGGAGATGTTTATATTATTGTTGGGTGATGAAATTGGTGTTGGATGAGTGTTGGGAAAAAAAATAAGGATTGAAGAAGATGATTAATAGTGACCTGCGTCCTTCCCGAATCGATTCGGCCATGAGGCGAATCGATTTGGCTCTTGGTCTGAAAATTATAGATCTTTTCGTTACGGTCGCGTGGGCGCTGACCTTGTATTTTTCTGATTATTTTTGGATTTATAATGATTTTTCTACGGAAAGCTGTCCGAGATCGAAATAGTTAGTCAGAAATTAAGGCTAGAATTATTTGGAGATAAATATTAGGGGTTCTCAAAGAGAGTGTTAGGACCTCTAAAGGACTTGAGGAGATATGAAAACTTTGGGTTCGTTGAAATAAATCCGAGTTATAATTGAACTGGAGATTGGATTGAGTTTTGGGTTTTGGGGATATATATAAAACCTAAGAAGATTTGGAGATTTCGGACCAGCCGAATCGATTCGGACAAGCTGAATCGATTCGGTAAGAGACAGTTTGAAAGTTGAACCATTTCGAATCGATTCGGTCCTGGCAAATTTTTGAGATTTTCTCCTTTTAAGTTTAGGGAGACTTAAATTATGGTTTTGGAGGTTATTTTAGGAGATTCTAAATGGGATGTTAAGACTCCTAGATGATGATTTGAGGATAAGTAAACCTCGGATAAATTTAGAGCATGATCTGGGGTATAGATTTATCGAATGCTTGGGAATACTTTTGGGTTTAGTATCGTGAGTGTGTGAATACTTAAATGCTATTATTAGTGAGAATCTTTTGGATTATTGTCAATCGCTATGTGTGATTGGAAAGTATGGCCATTTATTTGTATGTTTGACAAACAATGTGGAATATATATATACCACGTGAGTAAAGTATTTATATTATATAATATGAATACATATATCTCTGTGTGTGATTGGTATATGTGTATCTTAGAGGCTAATTTCCACGGGCTTTCCTTTGGTATAGGGTTGGGACAACCAAAGTATATATTTTCTCTAGTGCGATCCAGGGAGGTTGCGCAGTGTGGGTGAATCCCCTAGCTTGAGGAGCAGAGAGAGTGTAGTCCCCAGGTCATTATCATCCCGCGTTCAAGTGCGATGTGTGTAACTCCACTTGCAGGGGGAACATGACCGCCTCCACCGTTGTGTGTTTTTACCATGACCATTGAGAGAGTCTGGCTTGGTACCGTGGTTCAGTGAGTAAACCCAGAGTTGGATCGGCACTATGAGACCGCATCCTCGAGTTATAGCTCGTTGGGATGGTTATTATATCGGTGTGTATGGTATATTATTGTGATGGTTATTATACCGGTGTGTATTGTATATTACATGTGCATGAGAACAAGATATATATATATATATATATATATATATATATATATATATATATATATATATATATATATATATATATATATATATATATATAGTAGAGTAAAGAGATAAAAGAAAGATAGATTTAATTCTCATTCCGGGAGATTATATCCGGACTCAAAATGTGATATGTATATAAAAGTGAGCATGAAAGATAAAGATGAATATGTTATGTTATATTTATGTATGTAATTATGTAGGTATATATATATATATATATATATATATATATATATATATATATATATATACGTTATGTAATGAGGTTCTAATGGATCTCGATGATCAACCTTGCCAAGTAGTAGTGTATCGGGGGGGTTCCTTGTTTGGATTTCGCTTCGCGAAACACCCCACGCACGAACCTGGCTTAGTGTTGAGACTGGGGAGAAGTTTATCCCTTAGTACTTGGTTTGCTTAGGATTTGTAGAGTTGAGGGTGATGGATTAATTATGTAGCGTATCTTGACAAGGATGTTTAAAGGGATGCGCTAGGTGTGAACTATTAGAAGAGAGGTGAGGGGTATCTCATGGGAGTGCGATACCAATTTAAATATGAGATAAAACATATTTTTCTAAATAAAGCATTTATGCACTTGCAAAATATTTTCACAACTAGGGCTCTAACCCATTTATCTATTTTTCCCTCTCTCGCTATATATATATAGGTGTCTAGACACAAGGACACCTGGATAATGATTCCTTCTAGTCAGACGTGTGCTGCGGCAACTGTGGGTGCATGTAGGTTTTCGATAGATGCTTTTATCCTTGTAATCTAGATAGGAGGTATTGTATATACACTTGGGCTAATAATCTAGCTGCTGTTATTTATTCTTTTACCGCCTTTTATGCGGATTTTATTTGGTTGTATATTGTTAAACCGAGTGTTCAGTTATTTTTATTTCATCTCAGTTTCATTTATACAAAAACTGTGTGAATGTTTTAATTGTATAGTTTGTTTAACCAGATTAGTTAATTAAAATGTTGACACCGCCCTAATAGGTTATTAGTAATTAATTTGGTTTTCGACAGTGATGCTGAGAATGATCCATACGCCACTCCTGTTTTAATTTGGTACAGGAGTGATCGCTCGGTATTTGATTAGGCGGGTAGTCACATGGATATCCCTTTGTTGGCCGAGTTCAGCCTTTATAGGTCCATTCAGGTACTAGTTTATGCTATTTTGTTCTTCCAAGTGTAACCTCGGCTATATTTGTAGTTTACAAAAACTCGTATCTAACTTTTCATTATAGGGTGTTCTATCCATATACCAATTTATTGATTGGGCCTTGATGAAAATGCCCCTCGTAGAGCAGGGAAGATAAGCTCTGAAGGCCCAAGCCTCTTTGAATGCAAAGGTTGATCATCTGAAGGAGGAGTTGAAGGAGGTTGACAAGTAGGTCAATCAGAGGGATAGGGATATGGACGACCTTAAGAAGGATCATGTAGAAGCCCTGCAGGCCAAAGATGATACCCTTCAGGCTAAAGTGGATGTAGTAGTCAAAGCCTCATTAGAGGACGCCTCAAAGAAGATCCTTGCAGACTATAAGGTCTCTGATGAGTTCATCAGCTTTGGCTTTGAATACCTTGAAAGAGGTGTTAAAGTAACTGAAAAGTGGGCAGGTTTTAAGGAACATTATTCAGGGAGTTTGACTTCCTCAGACTTCATTGGTCTAGGCTTTGCCGACCCTCATTTTACTCAGGCCTTGGAAGAGGTTGAGGAGGAGGTGATGCTCCTGTAGAAACTGCTCCCTTGGAAGTTATTGAAACTGAAGAGGCTAATCATCAAGATGACGCTGCAAAGGTGACCAACGTTGGCCAAGAACAGATGACTATTGCTGCAGACACCTAGGCCTTTCTGTGTGAAGTTTTTAATTTGTAACTTTTGCTTATTTTCATGTGTAATTTTTGTGAACTCTGATGGCCCTTTTTGTCTGTGATTTGTAACTCTGACTACTTAATTTAATACCATCTTCTTCAGAGGATTTTGCTTCTTTTAATGAATGCCTTCTCTTGTATGTTCTCTTAAAGTCATATAATGATGCTTACCTTAAGGTCTGAAGTCACCATATAATGATGTTTCTCACTACACCCAAATCAATGATGTTTAAGGTCTGAGGTCATCGTAATATGATGTTTCACCTCATAAATTGCCACCAAACTAATGATGTTTAAGTTCTGAGGTAACCATAATATGATGTTTACCTCATAATTTTTCACCAAACTAATGGTGTTTAAGGTCCGAGGTGACCATATAATGATGTTTTACCCTATAATTTCACAAAATTAATGATGTTTAAGGTCTAAGGTCACCATATAATGATGTTCCACCTCATAATTTGCCACCAGTTTAATGATATTTAAGGTATGAGGTCATTATAATAAGATGTTTAACTCATACCTATCACTAAATTAATGATGTTTAAGGTCTAAGATCACCATACTATGATGTTTCTCCTCATAATTTGCCACCAAATTAATGATGTTTAAGGTCTGAGGTCATCATAATATGATGTTTACCTCATACCTTTCACCAAATTAATGATGTTTAAGGTCTGAGGTCACCATAATATGATGTTTTACCCTATAATTTCACCAAACTAATGATGTTTAAATTCCGAGGCCATCATAATATGATGTTTTACCCCATAATTTCACCAAACTAATGATGTTTAAGGTCTGAGGTCATCATAGTATGATGTTTACCTCATACCTTTCACCAAATTAATGATGTTTAAGGTCCGAGGTCACCATAATATGATGTTTACCTCATACCTTTCACCAAATTAATGATGGTTAAGGTCCGAGGTCACCACATAATGATGTTTTACCCCATAATTTCACCAAACTAATGTTGTTTAAAGTTCGAGGTCACCATAATATGATGTTTACCTCAAACCTTTCAGCAAATTAATGATGTTTAAGGTCTGAGGTCACCATATAATGATGTTTTACTACATAATTTCACCAAACTAATGATGTTTAAGGTCTGAGATCATCATAATATGATGTTTACCTCATACCTTTCATCAAATTAATGATGTTTAAGCATAATGAAACAAAGTATTGACACAGGAACTGCTCTTTTCGTTAATATCCTCTTCATAAAATGATACATGTATTACAAAGGAACAACTGCAACATCATATATAATACTTCTTCAGGTGGTCAACATTCCATGGATTGGAGAAAGGTTCCCCTTTGATATTTTTTAGCATGTAGGTATTGGGCACAACCTCATCAACTCCTTTATAAGGGTCATGTAAATTTGGGTGGACCTTGTTTTCCTTCTGCAATGTCTTCTTTAGGACCAGGTCTCCCACATCTATAGCCCTTGATTTCACCCTTTGGTTGTAAAACTTTGCAGTTCTCTGCTGGTAGGTCGTCTATCTTACCTTCGTATCTTTTCTTCTTTCCTCAATCAAATCCAGATCAAGTCTTCTCTCCTCCCCATTCTTCTCAGGGTCATAGGTCTGAACTCTGTGAGTGGGGAGTCCTACCTCTATAGGGATGATGACTTCTAAGCCATGGGCCATCATAAATGGGGTCTCCCCCATTAGTGACCTTGCTGTCATTCTGTAGGCCCATAATACTGCATAAACATCCTCTATCCATCTCCCCTTAGCTTCTTCTAACCTCTTATTAATCCCATCAAGGATTATTCAGTTCGTGACTTCAGTCTGACCATTTGCCCGAGGTCAGCCAGGAGAAGAGAAGAACTGCTTGATCCTGACTCTTTCGCAGTATTTCTCTAAGCAAGCCTTCTTGAACTGCCTCCCGTTATCTGAAATGAGGGAGTCTAGGAGACCGTATCTGCATATAATGTTCTTCCATATGAACTGGAAGGTCTTCTTCTCAATGATGGTGATCATGGGATCATCCTCTACCGACTTGGAGAAGTAATCAATTGCTACTATCAGAAATCGATAGTTTTTCGCAGATCTTGGCAATGGTCCTACCTAGTCAATCCCCCATACTGCAAATGGCAAAGGAGAACTTATTAATGTCATAGGTTGGTGAGGTTGATGATGGATAGTGCAGAATCTCTAGCACTTATCACACCTTTTCACGTAGGCAGCAGCATCTTTGGCCAAGGTCATCCACCAGTATTCCTGCGTTATTATCCTCTTAGCTAAAGGTCTTCCTCCTATGTGACTGGAGCAGGAACCCTCATGTACATCCTGAAGGATGTTCATAACCTTTGAGGGATGGAAACATCTGAGGAGAAGGGGTAGGAAAACTTTTTTACACAAGACGTCTCCTATATTTGAGAACTTGGCAACCCTGTACCTCAACTTTCTCCTTTCTAACTTTGACTCTGGTAGCTCTCCCTGTCTGATGAGAGGGTCCATCTAAGAGGCTCCTAGATTCAAATTGAGGTAAGGTCTGGCAACCTCTTCTTATTCAATGGTTGGTTTGAGCAGGATCTCGACTAGTACTGTTCTTCTAATGTCTGTCCTGGTTACTGAGGCCAACCTTACTAGTGCATCTTCCCAGCTATTATCTAGTCGGGGTATCCTTTTCATCTTCACTTCTCTGAAGCTTTCTAGAATTATTCTCACCCTCTTCAGGTATGTAGATATCCTTTCATCTTTGGCGTTGTATACTCCCAAGATTTGGTTAACGACCAGCCTTGAGTCACTGTGGACTAGGAGTTAGCCAACACTAAGAGCTTTTGCCAAGGATATGCCTGCTGCCCCATACTCAGATTCTTTGTTCGATGCCTTGAAGTTGAACCTCAGTGTGTATTCAATGTTAGTACCATCCGATGCTGACACTATTAGCCCTGCTCCGCTTTTGCTTTCACAGGACGATTCATCCATGAAGAGGTTCCAAACGTCTTCATCTGAAGAGAAGTTTCCCTCTGATAGGGTCCCTTGCTTGAAGAGATATCTATCTTACTCATTTTTAACTATTCCTTTTCAAACTTTGGCTGGCATAACCTCATCCGTATTTTGAAAGACGTTATTGTCTGGTTCATCTGTAACCTCTTGATTAATCTCACTGTCAACCTCTTCCCATGTAAACTTAGCAACAAAGTTTGTAAGTCCCTTCCCTTTGATGGATACCCTTAGTTGATAAACGATGTTATATTCCCCCAACTCAATGGCCCAGGTCATCAACCTACCTGACTTCTCAGGCTTATGAAGGACCTGTCTGAGAGGTGAATCAGTGAGGATGACCATGGAGTGGGCTTGGAAGTATAGCTTCATCTTCTTGGAAGCATGTATCATGTCATATGCAAACTTCTCCATTTGAGGGTAGTTCTGTTCAGACCCATGAAGGGCCTTACCATTGAAGTATACCGGACTCTACACTCCATCGTCTTCTCGTACTATGGCCTCACTTATAGCTGACTCTGAGACTGATAGGTAAACCTATAACTTCTCTCCCATAATGGGATGAGATAAGAGTAGGGGGGACCCAAGGTAGGACTTGAGATCCTTAAAGGCTTTGTCACAATCCTCGTCCCATTCGAAGGCCTTTCTAAGCACTTTCAAAAAAGGAAGACACTTGTTCGTAGCTCTAGAAACAAACCTATTGAGTGCAGTAACTTTTCCAATTAGCCTCTGAATGTCTTTTATAGTTCTCGATGTCTTCATTTCAAGACGAGATTTGATCTTCTCGAGGTTAGCCTATATTCCCCTTTGATTGATGATGAATCTAAGAAATTTTTTGGCTCCTACTCTGAAGACACACTTGGAAGGGTTGAGCTTCATCTTGTATAAATCCATGATGTCGAAAGTTGTTTCCAGGTCAGCCACGTGAGTGCAGGCCTTCGAGCTCTTCGTCAACATGTCATCTACATATACCTCAATGGTCTTGCCAATCTGATCTCCAAACATCTTATTTACAAGATGTTGATACGTGACCCCTCCATTCTTCAAGTCGAAGGGTATGACCTTGTAGCAATAGGTCCCCTTATCCATGATGAATGTTGTCTTCTCTGAGTCTTCAACATCCATGAAGATATGATTATACCTTGAATATGCATCCATGAAGCTCATAAGTTTGTGTCCTGCTGTGGCATCTACCATCTGATCAATTCGAGTCAAGGGGAAGTTGTCCTTTAGGGAAGACCTTTTCAAATCAGTGAAGTCTACACACATCCTCCATTTCCTATTAGCTTTCATCATGATGACATCGTTAGATAACCAATCTGAGTATATGACCTCCTTGATGAATTTTTCCCCTTACAGCTTTCTAACCTCTTCCCTGATGACATCATACTTTTCCTTGGAGTAAACTATTTGTCTTTACTTGATTGACTTAGCGTCTTCTATCACATTGAGTTTGTGGCACATAACCTCAAGGTCAATGCCATGTATGTCTGCATGGCTCCAAGTGAAGACACTTTGCTTCATCTTTAAAAGTTTTACCAGCTCTTCCGTGATCTCGGGTCTTAGGGCTTTGCCAATTTGGACAATTTTTTTTGGTTCATCCTCTTTGAGGACGATGGATTCTACCTATTTTGCATCCTCTCCTTCTTCAATTTTGTTTCATCCCTTGGATCAAGTGTATCAATGTTATATGGAATCGTTTCCCTCTTATGGGCCTCTCTCTCTTCCTCCGAGTTGAAGTAGCATTCTGGCGCTGAGGTCTGGTCACCTTGCACTTCCCTTACCCCATAGGGAGTCGATAATTTTAGCATTTGGTGAACAGTTAAAGGCGCAACCTCAAATTCGTGAGGGCTACTCGTCCTATGATGAGGTTGTATGCCGAGAAGACGTTTTCATCCATCATAAAAAAAATGATCTTTCGGGTCAACCTCTTAGGCCACTCATCTCCTATTCGTACATCCATCTCATACATGCCCAACAGATGGACCTTCTCTCCGCTGAATCAAATCAACAGATGATGATAGGGTACAAGACTTGCTCTGCTGAGGCCTAGGCTCTTAAAGCATGGCCAGAACATAACATCTGCGGAGCCTCTGCCATCAATGAGGATTCTCTGAACTTCACACCCATGCACTCTCGTGTTGATTACCAGAGGGTTATCGTATGGAGCTAAGATACCTTTGAAATCGAGTCTTGATAAGCTAAGAATGAGGGTATCCATGTCTACCTTCTTTCTCTTCTCATGTTTCACCTCTGTAGATGCAAACTTCACGACCTCGGTTCTGGTTACTAACTTGGCCTCTACCATGTAGGCCTTACGATCCACGAGCTTTGAACCCCATCTAGCTAAACCTCCACACATAGTATTCATCCCGAAAGAGATCATACTAATTCTCTTTACCGGGGCATTATCATCTTTTGGTGGGAGGTCTGGATCATCATCATCATCAGAATTCTCTAATCTTTTCGCACGGGCGTCTTCACGAAATCTGTCATTTTGCTTCTTCCTAGGGTCATCTATTCCCCCCTTAGACGCTCTTCCATCCACATACCTTCTGAGCTTCCCAAACTTTAACATCTTCTTGATCTCATCCCTTAAGGTAAAAAAAACTTGTCAGTCACATGACCATGATCCTAGCGGAACTCACACCATAGGTTCTTATTCCTCTTATGTGGAGGATCTTTCAGCTTCTCCAACCATCATTGGGACCTATCATTTTTTATCTCATTGAGGATGTGCTCACAGCTCACAGCTCACAGTCAGAGGAGTGTAGGGCACAAACTTGTCATCCCTAGCCCTCTTCTTTCCATCTTTCTTCTTTTGGAATTTCCCACTGCTGCTTCCATTTTCATCCTCATATTTTACAGCCATGGCCTCTTTAGCGTTCATGACCCCCCCTTCAGTTGCTAACAGCTCTGCCATGGACTTGGGAGGATCTTCAGCAAGCTTCCATACTATCTTCCCTTTCTGGAGTCCTCTAATAAGGGCTGTCATAGATATATTCTCTTCGTAATCTTACACTTCTAGCTCCTCCTTATTAAACCTTGCTATCTACTCTCTTAAGATCTCATTCTTTCCCTTCTTAACGTACAGTAGATGAGTGGTCTTCTTTTGAGGTCTTACCCCAAAACATAAATTGTGAATAAACCATTCAGCTAAGCCCTTAAAGTTCTCAACGGAGTTCTTCCGAAGAGAAGTGAACCAAATATGTGCAGCTCCTGTTAGAGTCCTTGAGAAGGCTTTGCACCTCAACTCATTCGAGATTGCATAAATGTCTATTGTACACTAGAACATCTTAATATGATGCACAGGGTTGGTACTACCATCATACTTAGGAGACACCGTTAGTGGTTTGAATTTGGCAGGGGTTGGGAAGTTCATAATTCGTGCCACAAATGGGGATCCCTGTCAGAACCCTTTTTATAGTGGATCTCGGCTTTTGATGAGGTTCCTTATTTTCTCTTCAAGACGTTGAATGGAGTCATTCCATGGCTTTACGACGTCGAACGGTCTGAGGTTGTCCCCAGCCACCTCTAAGGGGTGGACTGAGGGTTCTCCATTCATTGCACAACGTTGACTATTTACCTCTTCTTGATCCCTGCCTCGGCCTTGTTGAGGTCAATCGTGGTGAGGCCAATTATCCCCATCTTCTCTTTATGAGCCTTCTACACTTCTTGACCTGGATAACCTCTACCTCAGGTCATTAACTGGGCCGAGCCTTTCAATGGCCAACCCTCTACTCAAGCGATCAAAAGCTGATTCTCTTTACTGGGCACCACCATCGTTTTTGCCCCCACAACCTCAGCTTTGTTGGATAGGGTGTACCGTATTGTTTGAAACCTCATACAGCTCCTAGTAATCTTATGGAGCATCTTCTGCCTCCATATCATCATACCTATCCTCAGGGCAAGGGTTTTCTTGCCTCCCAAGACGTAAACGCCTAGGGTCAGCAACATCCCTCCTCTATTTTGGAGTAGGTTGGTCTTTTCGTGGTGCCTGGGGTGGTCCCCTGGCTTCAGGATGGGGTTGAGCAGCCATCGGAGTAATCATCTCCGGTAAGACCCCAGGTGGTCTTATAATATTCTGGCTGAGATGGGAAAACTGCTCCTTCATCGCTTGATGTGTTGCAGCCAAGGACCTCAAGGCAGCAACCACCTCAACCATTTCGAACTGGGGTCGTGCCTGGATGGAACTAGGTCCACCAATGCCAAATGGTGGAGGAGATGGTGGTAGCTCCAGTTCCATAGGTTAAAACTAAAGAGCTTGTGAAGAAGATGAGCCTAAAACCTTAAAGGAACTCTTCAATGGTGAAATAGCTCCATGAAAGGGGTGAGGCCTGGTTCACCACCAGAGTCTTCGATGAGGTTAAGCGGCAAAAAAGGAAGATATAGCTTCTCATTCCCATAGACGGCGCCAAAATGATGATGTTGGAAACAACATCACCAGGTAAGGTGTTGACAAGCTCAAGCAAGTGATAACTATGGTCACACGAGATTATATGTATATATGATAGAATGAGGTGAGGAGAAGAGGATGGACACCAATATGTAAGTGGTTCAGCCGATTTGGCCTACGTCCACTGTGAGTGTGTGAGTAATATCACTGAAATAAGTCACTAATGTCCATGGATACAATCTCTGAAGATTTCTCTCTCTACTATGTAAAATGACAGATTTTTAGCTAGGGTTGGAAATTATCGATCCTTTACAATGTTAAGGATGACCTCTATATATAGTGCTTGGGGGGTGTAATGTACCCCCCAAGCATGCAATGAGCATGTGCATGAAGATACAACTAGTGTAAGGATAACACCTGGCTAATCTTAACTAAATAATAATGACCTCAATATTCCCTCATGTGGATGGAATGATTTAGTTATAACATATTTGTCTACGTGTCCCAAGCCAATCGTGTACATGTAAATGCTCGACTGCCTTCGATTTGTACTAACCTCGGCCTGGATAAGTACGAGGTTTGTGACGTCCGACCCCCTTCATGTTCGAGACCAACTTACATGCTGACCTCGATTAGGATACCAGCCGAGGTTATATGTTTGGAACGTTGGCCAAGGCCGATGTTGTCATGATGATTGATGATTGAGCTTGATATGAGTTCTTACTGACTTCAACCAAGGTCATGATGTTGATGTTGAAGCTTCGGCTGAGGCCGATGTTGATGTTGATGAATGGTTAAACCTGGAGTCCTTACTGACCTCGGCTGATGTCTAGTCGAGGCTGATGAGGTTGAAGCGATGTCGGCTCCGGCCGACCTTCTGAGTGACGACCCTGATCATGGATAGCATAGGCTTTTGTCACCTCGGTTGTGAGGCTGGCCGAGGTTAGTTTCTCTGAGTAAGAGGGTGAAATTTAGGCATATATATATATATATATATATATATATATATAATGCTCATACACATACATGAAAAATGGCAAAATTAGGATTAGTACTAGGGAATGGGAAGGGATTGGGTTTATTGAGAACTCGGTGTCTCAGATGAGTAGGAAATTTTACAATTGTTCTTTTGACTGCACTTTTGCTCCAATTGCCTTAAATTAATAATTTTTAAACCAAAAATTCATATTGTCCTACAAAATTAAGGACAACTAACAATTAAATTGAGTCTATTTAGGGTATACAAAATATATTTTTGGTTCTTATCGTCAGACAATCCTTATGGCTACATGAAAACATGTTTCGTCTCTATCTCAGGAATTATGTTAGTACCTTCTATAGCTTAAGAGGCAGGGATGATCCAATATAAATGATCCACTCTAGATATTTACCGTCCAGGATCACAGACTCGATCTCTTCGACCACCCCAATTTTGACCAAATTTTACTTATCTTTGGGATATAACGTCTCTACTTGATAGGCAATGGTCAGCCTTTCACGCTCCTCGACCAAAGTCAAATAGCACAATCGATCTCTCGATCTACCACCTGATTAGATATGAGCTTCCCAACTCCAATGTTTGTTACGAATTTCATTACTTGGTGGGAAGTGGTAGTGATGACCTCAAACTTCTTTAACCCAACACGTCTTAAAATAATGTTACAAGACAAAGGCACATTTTTGTCCATGACAAAGAACTTCATAATTTGCATACTGTAGGTTGTACATGCTCTTGCTGTGACTTCCGATTCAATAGTTCCCAATGGTAACCCCTTTTCTCTAAAAATCCTATCACTGGATGAAAATATGCCTGAAACTTCCTTTATGACATCTTCAACCTATTGATACAGTTATAAAATAACACACCCACTGAGCTTCCATTATTGACCCATATTATTTGCACTATGCGCTCATAGACCACCATGTTCATGATCAGCGGGTCATTATGTGGGTACAACAGGCTACTCAGATCGTCCTGTAAAACCCTACAATCAGACGATCTCTATTAACCTTGCGTGATCAACTCTCTACCACCTTAACTAAGTTAACTTCATCTTGATCATTCCTTTCAAAATCCTTAACCTCATTCAGATAAACCTTCCTCTCTACAGGCCCATATCCACCAGTGCTTATCCTCCGATAATGAAGTTCATTCTAAAAAAAATAACGGTGATGGTTTCCTTCGACTCTTTAGGCTCTTTGGGCATATCATCATCACTGCCCTAATTAGATTCTTCATTATCACGCCCTCACTTTCTATCATCCTTTTCCTTACAAGGATATTTTGATTATCTTAATTTCTTTATGCCTTCCCTCAGCTTGTCTTCTTGGGCTTACTTATCCATATACTTCTTCAGTTTGCCCATTCTAATTAGAGCCCCGATCTTGTCTTTAAATGTTATACTTAGAAATTGTATGTCTGTGATCCTAATGGAAATCACACCATTTACTTTTGTCTCACCTGCAAGTAAGGGTTTTGAGTTTTTCTAGACACCTCTGATATGGGCGGATGCCCCCAAATTTTAAATTTTAAATTATGAGATGGTTCAATTATATTCAAAATTAAAATTTCTTTTTGATTTAGCAATTAAAGTTACCAAATTTTAAATTCCTTGAAGTTGAAATTAAATCAAACTAACCAAAACACAAATTTGAATTTTTCTTTTAATCTCAATTAAACAGCGTTAATTCAATTCTAGTTAAAATTGTGATAAACAAACTAATCATGCAATTTGTCAAATTAATTATGCCAACTTGAAATAAATTAAACTAACATTAGCCAAATATTAATTAGCACCAAATTGAACTATAATTGTGATTTAAACCAATTTTATCTTGATTATCCTAACATGCATCTAAGTGATTGTAACACCCCGACTAATTAAATACCGGGTAGCTACTCATTTATTAAATTAAATCAAAATGCCAAGTTGGCTCAGTAAATAACATCACTGTCGAAAACATTTTATTATTACTAACCACCTAGTATTTAAAAAGTAAGTTGCCAAATTTTTAATTAAAGTCTGATTAGCATGCAGTAAAGATATAAAGCAAGAATAATATCACCATTCACCATAACGAAATAATAAAATAACCATCAAATGATATAAATAAATCCGGAGGAAAACTCCTCACAACAAATCCCACAACTGAAATAAGTAACGAAATCCTGAATACTGAATTAATACATGCCAAAGTCTGAAAAACTAAAATGGAAATGTATCTCTAATGGAACTGGGCAACATGCCCTAAAACTGAGGAATACTGAACATGGAATCCAAATGATAGAAGCGTCTAAAAGCAAATCCCTGTAACTTCCACAAACAGCTACAGGTCGTCATCTGAATGAGTATCCTATGCATGGTGTCCTTGTGGCTGGGCACCTAAAATGGTTTTACAAGAAAATAGATTTGAAAGCAAACGGGTCAGAGCCCGAATGTGGAGATATTTTAAAAAATTGCAAGTGCTTTAAAAACAATTAAAACATTAAATGCAGAGTACATGTTAGGATGTGCACTCACCTGAAATTCTCACCTCTCGACTAAATGTGCACTCCTAACGTAAGTACCCATCTAAAATTACACAAACCACTAGCTAAGTAACATCATATCTAGCTAGACTGTCATAGGTGCTACCCTTATTACTCGGTTCCCATTAACATTCTAACGATCTCAATTAAAATAGGGGCTTAACGTAAATTCAGGTGCTCATATAAAAGTAATACAACTCATTATAGATCTTCCCTTTTGTTATTCCATAGTTATACACACAATACCATATGAAAGTTCCCAGTTTATTAAGTGTATATTTTCCACAACATAAATATACAATATAAGCACCCCGAGACTAAGCTGCGATGCACACATACTCTGCTATCCATTCCGGTACATCACGTACATAAGGAATCACGTATTCCGAATCTCTCAGGAATCGTTCAGATAACATAAATCACAAATAGTGGAGGCGAACACAGTCACATCACATGGGTCACGCACATACCTGCGTTCCCACGATCTGCAGACTTATTAACATCCCAATAAGTCCTTCTCTGACCTATGTTCATCGAGGTAACCAGTCTAAATCCGGGCAACACAAGGATTAGAGGGCCCTAAGCGAACGCAAATCTCCCGTGATAGCAAGTATGGTAGGTATGTCATACACACAAATCATACATCAATACTAAGTAGACACGCATCTTAGTAATCACCGTAGTTTAATTGTAGTACTTATCGCATTCTCGTACCAACTTAATATATATACAACTTATATAATCCTGGTCCATATTTATACGTGCCATAATTTATTCTCACGTCGTAGTAGGCACTCACGTCTCAGCTTATAATCTCTATTTGATTCGTTCCACAATTTTGTAATTCACTCCTCAATATGTCCCAATTGTCCCAAGTATACCAATACATCATCAAAGGAATGTTATCTCTATTCTCGAACAAGTTCACGGGACTCCCAAAATCAAAACAGGCCAAAAAGGCCTAAACTGCCAGCTCGTTAGAAGTCTCGTTCGAACGAGGCTGTTCGAAGGAGATTTCGTTCGAACGAACTGGGCTATCTAACGAGATCTCATTCGAACGAGATTATCGAACGAACATCCCTCTCGTTAGAACCCCAAACTGTCAACTCGTTAGAAGCTCGTTCGAACGAGCTCGTTCGAACGACCTGGGTAGGTCTTCTAACGAGTGACCAGATTCAAGCCCAGATTCCTATCTCGTTTTTCACCAATTTTTACTCCTCAATACTCCTCTAAAATTCATCCCAACAATGTTTTAAGGTCTCTAATCAATCCTAAACATATCAAGGTCACATACTAACGTGTTTTAGGGAATCAATTCATCCTAAACGTCATTAAATCATCAAGTCTCTTCACTTTTCCCCAAATTTTCAAGAACATAAACCCTAGAATTTATAATCATCAGTTTACTCAAATTAGATCCGTTTTTTGTAACATCCAACATATATTAACATCAGGGTAATCACCTCTATACGATTCTACATGCAATTTCTTCTTAAAATTTAAGTTCTAAGTCCAATTAAAATGGGTTTTTATTAAACTCCCAAGAACAATTTGATTTATTGGATAGTCTAAGCATGGAAGAAGCATTTGCTGCTTAAAAACGTAATTTAAACCACTTGCCTTGATTCAATCTCAGATTTTGATGACGATTTGATGAAGCTCTCTCTCTCTTTCTGCAGAATTCCCTTCTATCTCTCTCTCTCCAAGCTTTCTTCTTCAATGGCTATGGTGGCTAGGGTTTGCTTTGGGAAATATTAGAAAACCTAATTCTAATAACGTACGTAGCCTTCTAGGTTAATATGGGTTGTTAATGGGTTAAGTGGGTCAATTCCCAATCAGATAAAAACTCTTAATTTTCGTCACTTTTAATTCCCAAAAATACAAAATTACCAAAATACCCTTTATGTTGCCGGTATGGCCTAAAAATACTCCGGGACCCAAACTAAACCCCCGGCTAGTGTTTTCTGACTAACTCGACCCTTCCGGATGCGTTGGCGCGCTCAAAACGACCATACGGTTAATAGAATTTAAATTCACTTTTATAATTAAAATAATTATATCCTGACGCGACTGTCACCCGCGTCCCAATAAAATGTCCAAATTGCCGTATATCAATCTCACGACAAATTTCATAATTCAATATTCATATATCATCATATATTTTCAATATAGTCAAATACCAACTCACATCTTGCTAGTATTTTATCCGGATTACTTCCCAATTAATTCTCATTTAATTAATTAATCCCAAAAATAAATATCGCCAAAAATACGGGGTATTACATGCTTCCCCCCTAATAACAGAATTTCCTCCCGAAATTCGGAACTAGAAAGTACCTGATAAAAACAACTCTGGATAACGTTCGCGCATCTCATCCTCGCGTTCCCATGTGGACTCCTCGACATTGTGATGTCGCCACTGAACACGCACTAATGGAACTATCTTTGACCGCAGCTTCCTCTCACTTTGGTCCAAAATAGCAATCGGCGCCTCCTCGTAGGAGCTATCAGGATGTAGATCAATCTCCTCCAAAGAGATGTGAGAATGAGCCAATTCGTCCCTGAGATATTTCCTTAGTGAGGAAATATGAAACACATCGTGAATCCGGTGTAAATGCTCCGGTAACCCGAGTCTATACGCAACTGGTCCAATCCGCTCAATAATAGGAAACGGCCCCACATACCTCGGTGCCAACTTCCCCTTTTTCCCGAAACGCATAATCCCCTTCATAGGAGATACTCTGAGCAAAACCTGGTCCCCCACTTGGAACTCCCTGAAAGATCTCTTCGCATCAGCATAACTCTTCTGCCGGTCTTGAGCTACCCGAATGCGACTCCGAATCAACTCAATCCTTGCCGAAGTATCCTGAATCACTTCTGGCCCAAGTAGTTTGTTGTCCCCCACTTCTAACCAACATGCTGGGGAACGACAAGGCCTACCGTACAACGCCTCAAACGGAGCCATGCCAATAGTGAACTGGTAGGAGTTATTATAAGCAAACTCTACCAGTGGAAGGTACTGCTCCCATCCACCCCCAAAGTCAATAATGCACATACGTAGCATGTCCTCCAACATCTGATTTGTGCGCTCGGTCTGCCCATCGGTCTGCGGATGATAAGACGTACTCAACCGCAATTCCGTGCCCATGGCCTCCTGGAAACTCTCCCAAAACCGCGAAACAAATATCTTGTCTCTGTCAGACACGATACTTAGGGGTACACCGTGAAGTCTCACAATCTCTGAAATGAAGAGCTGGGCATACTGTCCCGTAGTGTAGTCAGTCCTTACGGGTAAAAAGTGAGCGACTTTGGACAATCTGTCCACAATTACCCAAACGGAGTCGTGACCCCTCTGCGACGTAGGCAACCCCGTGATAAAATCCATGGATATGCTCTCCCACATCCACACCGGGACCTCCAACGGCTGTAGAAGTCTTATCGGTCTCTGATGATCCACTTTTACTAGCTGGCAAGTGGCGCATTTCGAAACAAACTCAGTAATATCTCTCTTCATACCGCTCCACCAATACTGTCGTCTTATGTCTTGGTACATTTTATCCCCTCCGGGATGTACCGCGAACCGTGAGCCGTGCGACTCTGCCATCACCTCGTGTCGCAATTTCTCACCTTTCGGAACCACCAATCTCCCATTAAAGCGTAATCCCCCGTCTGAGCTGACGGTATAGGACTCTGCTCCCTCTGCTAGTAATCGGACTATCTGCTCCTGACAGGATGAGTCATTAGTCTGTGCCCGTACTACCTTCATGACAATCTGCGGTGTAACGGTCATTACAGACATGAAAGATCGGGCCACTGCATCCTGGTGTCCCAACTCCTTCCACTTTGCCTTCCAAACCCCTGCCACCTCATCTACTGGCCTACGGCTCAACGCGTCTGCTACCACGTTAGCCTTACCCGGGTGATACTGGATATCGAACTGGTAGTCCTTCACAAACTCAAGCCACCTCCTTTGCCGCATGTTCAACTCCTTCTGCATGAACAGGTACTGTAGGGACTTGTGGTCCGTGAAAAATTGGAACTTCTCCCCCAAAAGATAGTGCCTCCAAATCCGTAGGGCAAATACCACCGCCGCCAATTCCAAATCATGCGTGGGGTAATTCTTCTCATGAGGCTTAAGCTTACGGGAAGCATAAGTTATGGCCTGTCTCTCCTGCTGCAATACACCTCCAAGTCCTTGCAAAGACGCATCGGTGTAAACCAAATACTCAACTCCCGGTCTCGGCAATGCTAATACAGGTGCTGAGGTCAATTTATCCTTCAATTCATCGAATGCCAACTGACAGGCATCACTCCAGATGAATGGCACACCCTTTCGAGTCAGATGTGTCAAAGGACCTGTTATCTTCGAGAAACCCCGAATAAACCTCCTGTAGTATCCTGCTAGACCCAAGAAACTACGAATCTCCGTTGGTGTCGTGGGCTGTCCCCACTCCCTCACCGCGAATACCTTCCCCGGATCAACAGATATCCCCCGGTCGGAAATAATGTGTCCCAAAAACTGGACCTCCTTCAACCAAAACTCGCATTTCTCATACTTTGCATACAACTCGTTCTGGCGAAGTGTCTGCAAAACTTGCCTCAAATGCTCGACGTGTTCCTCCTCTGTCTGGGAGTAAACCAAAATATCATCGATGAAGACAATGACAAACTGATCTAGGAAATCCCTGAACACTCTGTTCATCAAGTCCATAAACACTGCTGGAGCGTTGGTCAAACCAAAAGGCATAACCCGTCGATAAGAACGCAGTCTTCGAGACATCCTCCTCCCTGATACGCAACTGATGGTATCCCGATCTCAAATCAATCTTCGAGAAGAAAGAAGCTCCTCTCAACTGGTCAAATAGATCATCGATTCGAGGCTACGGATACTTATTCCGTATCGTGACCTTGTTCAACTCCCGGTAGTCCACACATAATCTTAGTGAACCGTCCCTCTTCTTCACAAACAAAACTGGAGAGCCCTAAGGTGAGGTACTCCTGCGAATAAAGTCCTGACCTAACAGCTGCTCTATCTGATCTCGTAGCTCTCGCATCTCTACCGGAGACATACGGTACGGTGCGCGTGCTATAGGTCTCGTATCTGGTAATAGGTCTATAACAAAGTCTATCTCTCGACTGCGGGGTAGGCCTGGTATCTCCTGAAACACATCTGAATACTCCCTAACAACTGGGATCGAATCTAAAGGAATCACAACCTCCTTAGAGGTATCCTCCTCTAGGTAATACAAATGAGCGGTCGAGCCTCCCTCTGGGCGAGGCATCGCCACTACAAACATCTCTTGCCCCGGAATTGCAAAAACAATGCTCCCACCGAAGCAATCAATCATGGCTCTATAATCAGCGAGCCAATCCATACCGATAATCACATCGTGAACATGCATATCTAATACCAACATGTCTGTAGGTAATACCAGACTACCAATCTCTACCCCCACTCCCCGGCATATAAAGAAAATAAGTGACCCACTCCCCAATGGTGAGTCTACACACGTCACTGTGCTCTCTACCGTAGCTAACAATCCTAAGTCTTTCACGAAATGTGTAGCTATAAAGCAATGTGTAGCCCCCGTATCAAACAATACCCGACCCATAGTGCCATGGATAGGAAACGTACCCTCAATCGCGGGCGGTGCCTGTGGAACTGCTGCCTGGTGGACGTTATAGACATGTCCATACTGTAGCTTCCCCTGCTGAGCTGGGACTGTTGGAATGGGTGGCAATGCTGCGATCTGAGGCGGTGCGGGGAGAGAGATGGGAAACATAGGCCTCTGCGGCTCCTGGCGAGCACCCTGCTGCTGCTGCTGTGGGGCCCTGCCTCTATCAGGACAATCCTGTCGTTTATGGCCAGTCTTGCCACAAACAAAACACTTCCCTGGGAAGTTCCCTCCTCTCTGCCCCTGCGGTCCCCGGCCCTGGTGGCCGTTACCGTTCCTCCCTTGGCCCTGCTGGCCTTGCTGAAACTGCTGTCCATTCTGCCCCTGTTGGCCCTGATGGCCGTTTGGACCCTGATGGACCTGACGGAAACCTCCCTGTCCGTGCCTGTAATTCCCTGATCTGAACCTCTTCTGATCCCCCTGTTGGGAACCCTGCTCACCCTGTCTCTGCCCCTGAACAGATTGTGCCCCACTAGCACCATGTCCTCCAGTCCTACCCTGATGGCTAGACTCTCCAGATCTCTTTCCCTCAGTCATATGAAAGCGGTGATCCTGGCAGTGTAACAAAGCAGCGTTAACCACATCAGAATAAGTGGCCAACGAAAGGTTCCCTAACAGATGCTAACGGATCCTCCATGTCAACCCGTGGGTGAATTTCTCAATCTTCTTCTTTTCTGTCGGTATCTCATCCGGAATGATATTCAACAGATTCGTGAACTCGACCTCATGCTCGGCCACAGTCTTACTCTCTTGCTTCAGATTCATCAGTTTCCTCCTCATTTCCGTGTGAACAGCTGACGGAAAGTACTTGCGGTCGAACCGCACCCAAAAGTCCTGAATAGTGAGAGTATCCCTCTCCTCCACGGTCGTAATAGACTCCCACCACTGTAGTGCAGATCCAACTAGCTTGAAAGTAGCTAGCACCTGCTTCTGAACATCCGTGCACTCATACATCCTCAAGTGCCTCTGCATATCCTTCCTCCACTGGCTCGAGACTACCACATCTGAGCTACCTGTAAACTCTGGCGGATGCACTTTCTGAAAAGCGTCACGTACACGTTCCCAAGCAGACGGGAATGCATTTTTCTGTACTGGCGTGGCAACCGGCGCCTGAGGTGGTGCCTGCTGAACTACGGTAATTGCGGCATTTACCGCTTGGGCTATAATGGCTGCAACCTCAACGGCGTTCATCATGCCCGGAACTGGAGCGGGCTGGGGTTCGGGCATTGCATCCCTGGGAACTCGTCATGCACGTCGTGGAGGCATCTGAAATAAGAATGAAGTTTATAAGTTCGCAGTTATAAACTTAAAATAGCTGAAGAACGAAGCATACACACAAGAATACAACAGTCCTAAAATATAGGGCTCTATATCAAAGAAAGCTTAGCGGAAACATAATAGCCGTACAGATCCTAAAGGACACTAGAACCTGATGCTCTGATACCACCTGTAACACCCCGACTAATTAAATACCGGGTAGCTACTCCTTTATTAAATTAAATCAAAATGCCAAGTTGGCTCAGTTAATAGCATCACTGTCGAAAACATTTTATTATTACTAACCACCTAGTATTTAAAAAGTAAGTTGCCAAATTTTTAATTAAAGTCTGATTAACATGCAGTAAAGATATAAAGCAAGAATATTATCACCATTCACCATAACGAAATAATAGAATAACCATCACATGATATAAATAAATCCGGAGGAAAACTCCTCACAACAAATCCCACAACTGAAATAAGTAACGAAATACTGAATACCGAATTAATACATGCCAAAGTCTGAAAAACTAAAATGGAAATGTATCTCTAATGGAACTGGGCAACATGCCCTTAAACTGAGGAATACTGAACATGGAATCCAAATGATAGAAGCGTCTAAAAGCAAATCCCCATAACTTCCACAAACAGCTACAACTCGTCATCTGAATGGGTATCCTATGCATGGTGTCCTTGTGGCTGGGCACCTAAAATGGTTTTACAAGAAAATAGATTTGAAAGCAAACGGGTCAGAGCCCGAATGTGGAGATATTTTAAAAACCTGCAAGTGCTTTAAAAACAATTAAAACATTAAATGCAAAGTACATGTTAGGACGTGCACTCACCTGAAATTCTCACCTCTCGACTAAATGTGCACTCCTAACGTAAGTACCCATCTAAAATGACACAAACCACTAGCTAAGTAACATCATATCTAGCTAGACTGTCATAGGTTCTACCCTTATTACTCGGTTCCCATTAACATTATAACGATCTCAATTAAAATAGGGGCTTAACGTAAATTCAGGTGCTCATATAAAAGTAATACAACTCATTATAGATCTTCACTTTTGTTATTCCATAGTTATACACACAATACCATATGAAAGTTCCCAGTTTATTAAGTGTATATTTTCCACAACATAAATATACAATATAAGCACCCCGAGACTAAGATGCGATGCACACATACTCTGCTATCCATTCTGGTACATCACGTACATAAGGAATCACATATTCCGAATCTCTCAGGAATCGTTCAGATAACATAAATCATAAACAGTGGAGGCGAATACAGTCACATCACATGGGTCACGCACATACCTGCGCTCCCACGATCTGTAGACTTATTAACATCCCAGTAAGTCCTTCTCTGACCTATGTTCATCGAGGTAACCAGTCTAAATCCGGGTAACACAAGGATTAGAGGGCCCTAAGCGAACGCAAATCTCCCGTGATAGCAAGTATGGTAGGTATGTCATACACATAAATCATATATCAATACTAAGTAGACACGCATCTTAGTAATCACCGTAGTTTAATTGTAGTACTTATCGCATTCTCGTACCAACTTAATATATATACAACTTATATAATCCTAGTCCATATTTATACGCGCCATAATTTATTCTCACGTCGTAGTAGGCACTCACGTCTCAGCTCATAATGTCTATTTGATTCGTTGCACAATTTTGTAATTCACTCCTCAATATGTCCCAATTGTCCCAAGTATACCAATACATCATCAAAGGAATGTTATCTCTATTCTCGAACAAGTTCACGGGACTTCCAAAATCAAAACAGACCAAAAAGGCCTAAACTGCCAGCTCGTTAGAAGTCTCGTTTGAACGAGGCTGTTCGAACGAGATTTCGTTCGAACGAACTGGGCTATCTAACGAGATCTCGTTCGAACGAGATTATCGAACGAACATCCCTCTCGTTAGAACCCCAAACTGTCAACTCGTTAGAAGCTCGTTCAAACGAGCTCGTTCGAACGACCTGGGTAGGTCTTCTAACGAGTGACCAGATTCAGGCCCAGAAATCCTATCTCGTTTTTCACCAATTTCTACTCCTCAATACTCCTCTAGAATTCGTCCCAACAATGTTTTAAGGTCTCTAATCAATCCTAAACATATCAAGGTCACATACAAACGTGTTTTAGGGAATCAATTCATCCTAAACATCATTAAATCATCAAGTCTCTTCACTTTTCCCCAAATTTTCAAGAACATAAACCCTAGAATTTATAATCATCAGTTTACTCAAATTAGATCCGTTTTTTGTAACATCCAACATATATTAACATCAGGGTAATCATCTCTATACGATTCTACATGCAATTTCTTCTTAAAATTTAAGTTCTAAGTCCAATTAAAATGGGTTTTTATTAAACTCCCGAGAACAATTTGATTTATTGGATAGTCTAAGCATGGAAGAAGCATTTGCTGCTTAAAAACGTAATTTAAACCACTTTTCTTGATTAAATATCAGATTTTGATGACGATTTGATGAAGCTCTCTCTCTCTTTCTGCAGAATTCCCTTCTATCTCTCTCTCTCCAAGCTTTCTTCTCCAATGGCTATGGTGGCTAGGGTTTGCTTTGGGAAATATTAGAAAACCTAATTCTAATAACCTACGTAGCCTTCTAGGTTAATATGGGTTGTTAATGGGTTAAGTGGGTCAATTCCCAATCAGATAAAAACTCTTAATTTTCGTCACTTTTAAATCCCAAAAATACAAAATTACCAAAATACCCTTTATGTTGCCGGTATGGCCTAAAAATACTCCGGGACCCAAACTAAACCCCCGGCTAGTGTTTTCTGACTAACTCGACCCTTCCGGACGCATTGGCGCACTCAAAACGACCATACAGTTAATAGGATTTAAATTCACTTTTATAATTAAAATAATTATATCCTGACGCGACTGTCACCCGCGTCCCAATAAAATGTCCAAATTGCCGTATATCAATCTCACGACAAATTTCATAATTCAATATTCATATATCATCATATATTTTCTATATAGTCAAATACCAACTCACATCTCGCTAGTATTTTATCCGGATTAATTCCCAATTAATTATCATTTAATTAATTAATCCCAAAAATAAATATCGCCAAAAATACGGGGTATTACAGTGATATATTTTCAATATAAAGTAAATCACAAACACACTACGTCACGATGTATGAGGAAAACCCAAATGGGAAAAACCTTGGACGACCCTGACTTCAAGTCCCCTAAGTATGATATTTTTACAAAAGACACGACAAGATAAACTTACAACAATGACTTGAATCCACCCAACCTTGATGCTCCTTCGCTCTTCAACCTCTGCCTACTCGACAACCACTAACTCCACCGCAATCTCTGAATCCACCGATGGTGCTCGGTCGCCGTCAATCCACACATGGTTCCTTTCACCGTATGAACACGCCCCAACAAACACAAATTCTCCCTTTTTGGAGTAGAGAAGGAATCCAAACACTCTCTAATGTGTAGAGATGAAAACCTGGTGACAAACACTCTCCAAGAAAGAATATATATATATATATATATATATATATATATATTTGAACTTTGATATACACTAAAACATGTTGGGTGTAGAAAAAATGTGTTCTAGATTAATTAATCCATTAAAGAAGATGAACACAAAAGGATCTTTTGGATATAGAATTTTTTGTCTCAAAGATAGTAGAAAACTCTCAAAAGTTGATTAGAAAAGTTTGTTCCCGCACATCTTAATCTGGTGAAAAGTTAGTAGGGGAAGTGGGTGGTTTTTTAAGAAACAGCCGAAAAACTGACAATGTCGTTCGAACGACCCTGTTCGAACGAGGTGACTAACGAGATTAAGAACACGATTTCAGAAACCTTTTTAATTGGAATTTTCGTTCAAACTAAACTTCTACCGGGAGAACATAAAAAGTCTTGTTAGTGTTCGTTCGAACGACCTGGGAATTTCATTCGAACGAGATTCCAGGTTTGTTCAAACGATTTTTTAGAAAACCAAAATTTTCATTTTAAGCCCAAAAATTTTATGAAAAGTTCTAAAATTATTTTCTGATAAAAATACAAAGTTGTTTATATAAAAAGAACACCCAAATAATTTTCCAAGCTCCTATATATATAAATGCATTCATAACTTTTGGAGACCTTGGAAATTTAACCAATGTTGATGATGAGAAACAAGGCACTTGAAAACGGGAATGATATATTCAATTTTGCTCGGCTGCATCGTCTTCAACATACACTTGTCATAGGCTTGGAAGGATATGACACTCTATCCTATGACACAAATTGTTTTGTCCGGAATTAACCCGATACTACAAATTGACTTAATTGGAAATTGCGCTTACAAATATCACCCTTTGGCTCTTCCGGGACAAAACCAAACAAAAAAATCCCAAGGGCCATCAAGCACATCTATACACAAAATCCCACCCAAAAAAAATACAAACGCTTGACTCGACTTTTAGAATCTTTGTCGCTTAAATTATGCCGCTAATAATGTAATCCTGCGCACTTAAACAAACCATTAAACACATAGGGAATATAAAATTAAATTCTCCCACTTGATTAATTCTCCCCTTTTATTTAATAATGATCTTCCTAAAGACGTCTCCCCCAAGATAAATCTCCCCAAATGCTAAAGTATTAGATACCATCTCTCCCCCTTTTTGTTCACGAATAGACAAAGGTTAAGGAATTATAAACTAACTGATTTTTCCCCCCAATTTAAATCAAATACTAGTTCTCCCCTTTAAGTCTACACAAGGGATATGAATTAAGGAAAAACAAGTTAAACACGTAATAATGCATAAAGTGACAAGAGCATTAAAGCATATGGGCAACAATGAAATACGACTAATCCACAACAATAACAAAGGCTACCAACTATGATGCGATGGCCAAAAAAATGACACCAACTAAAATGTATTGAACATAAGCATGGGATATTAACCAAAATTCACAACAAGATAGATACAAATTATGAATTTAAAGTAAATATGGAGTAGCTAGCATGGCAAAGACACAAAAACACAGAATTACCATATAAATATATATACACAATAAATACCAATGATGCACACACACATATACATAGGTATAAACACCACACACGACACATAATACATTAAGATTTCCACACTCATATGGAAAAAATGTGCCTAATAAACTCTCAATATCCAGAATACAATAATCCAAGTGTAAACAAAATAATGTAAACAATGGCTAATAAGAAGCTGTCCAACTGTGGGTAATATTTCCAAAAAGAAATACTGAACTGAACTAATTGCCCCTAAAAATCTTCAACAAAAATGGGCTAAATAATTTTGTATGCTTTCTTGGCCCAAATGATTGGTGCATAATAATACAGTGTTGACGTTTTGAAGGGAAATGCTTCATAATTAAACATGTGGTAAACGGAAGTGAAGGGTGTGAACTAGAGACTAAAGGAATATAGACCCAATCATATAAACATGTTCACGGAGTTCTCATTTGATTACAAAACTTTATCACACTTAAATACAGCGTCATGTGACAATATAGAGTGAACAAAATGAAAAAATATACACAATACGCAAAACCCTAGAATATCGAAGATTCTACAAACCAATAGAGTCATGACAAGAATAGCATAACTAGGATACAAAGTCATTGTGCAAACCCATTGATATATCCAACCAAACTTCCTCATACATATTGTTTTTCCTTTTCTTTCTTTTTGAACATACAAAATAAACTAAATAGGCCTTGTCTAATTTTATTTTATAATGCCAATTTTTTAAGGCTAGATTTCAATTATGACTTTTCACGCAAAGTAATTTTGTATTTCACATTCCGATTCCATTGATAAACAACTACACCGGATAAACATATTTTTCAAACGTTTTTACATCCAGGAAACGGTTCTTACATGCACAAATCATCCGTAGTCACAGCATTGTGTAGATTTCTAAATTGATAGGAGAACATCTCACTTAGCTCAAATTTACATGTGAAGTTAAATTTCAAATGTGCTCGTGCATGTGTGAATCGAGGCTTATAAAAATAGAATCGATTAAGCAATGAAAAATCAAACTACTCCATGCAAGCATGATAAAGAACACTTTAAGGATTGAAAATCTTAATCATAAGTTCTAGCCACATGGAAGCGGATATGATATTGGATTCAAAAACAAGTATATACCAAACAAAATGTGTAAAATAAAATACACACAAAGAAATCATTTGGAGTTTTTCAAAAATTTTAACCAAACACAAAAATTCAACTCAAAAGAAAAAAAATATTTTAGTATTTTTCATTTAATACCCAAAAAATTAGAAGATAAAATACAAAATATAAACATGTCAGAATTCTGGCAAAGTATATTTAATGAAAAATGGAATAGAAAATGATAACGAAGCATACAACTAGCAAGAATATATGACATGTAGCACAAAAGATAGAGTATGCAAACAAAGCTAAAACATTTAACCTTTAAACTTAGCAAGGGTGGTATCATGTGCAAGCAAATGAGAATAAAAAATCCTATCTTGTAAGGCCACTAAATTGAATCTCCTAACCCAAACAAGTTAAGTGTGACACTCTCGGGATTTGAAAATTTTGGTGACTCTACCATTGGATTTCCTAGGACCCTTTTAAGATCAAAACAAATTTTCCTAAGATGACCTTTTCGACCATAATGTGAACATGTAAAGACCCAGAGAAAAGTAGTACCTAAAGATTAACCTTTGGAAGTGTGCCTATTAGATTATGTTAAACTTTTGGTTTTGGCTTTATTAGTTGAATCATTTTGAGTATCTAAGCCAGTACCACGTAAGTCATTTTTAATTTGGACGATTCCAAGAATTTTATCTAATTTTTTGGACCTACATTCCAAATCAAATTTGACCCTACTTGAATCTCTCAATTTTTTTTCCAACTCTAAAATTTTAGACTCAAGAAAACACCTACTCTCTTAAAACTCAAGAATCTCTTTGTTCATATCCTCCATTAAACCTATAAGTCTATCTCTCTCATCTTTTACATACTCAAGCTTCTCGCGAAGAGCTCTCTCAAGTGTCCTAAGGTCTTCCACTAAAGCACTCTCATTATTAACCTGACACGTTCTCTCAAACTATATTCTAACTTTAAATTACCCTTTTATAATTTTATTGATTCATCATACAACTCTCGAAAAGCTACTTGAAGTTCACTCTCATAAACCTCCACCTCATTATCACTCTCACTTTCTTCTCCACTCTCTATACCATCAAATTTTGGGGATTCACAAACAATGGCATTGGAAGCCTCATGTGTTAAGATATCGTTATTGGTCAATTTATCACTTTCACTCACATGACTTTCCATGATCGCGGTAAAATTGCGCTCAATGGGGGAATCAGGTCCATCTTCCTTTTCAGTATAACTAAGGGTGGCATTTTATGAAATTGGTTGCTTGCCATCCCTCCTTAGTTTAGTGGGACACTCTATTCCCTATGGCCATAACCATCATAACCATAAAATCAATTTGACTCGTCCCTACTAAGATCTTCATTATACTTTGTAGGGAAATTCTCGGCTTTGTCATACTTAGACTTATCAAATTTTTTAAAATCCTTTATAAGATTATCTTTATTAAACTTAAGAAATTCTTTAAACTTCGTACAAAATATTGCCATTTCCTTGAAATTGATGTCACTCTCATCATCCGAAACTTGTTTTTTCTCTTTTCGTGCTTTTAAAGTGATGCCCTTATCTTTCCTTTTCTTATCCTTGGAGTTAAACATGTCAAGTTCATAGGTTTGCAAGTCACCTACGAGCTCTTCAAGTTTTGTAAAGGCTAAAGTGGGTAAAGAATTTAACACAGTCACTTTTGGAACAAACCTATCGGGTAACTAGCTCAAAAATTTTTTACTACACAATTCTCAGGTATCTTTTCTCCCAAGATAAAAGATGAATTAAGAATATCAGAAAGTCTAGCATAGAATTCATCAAAAGTCTCACTTTCAAGCATTTTAATGGTTTCGAATTGAGTGGTGAGGTTTTGGAGTTTTGAAGCTTTCTAGACACCAGTTCCCTCATAGGCGAGTTGTAAAATATCCCAAGTCTCTTTAGAAGTTTCACATGTCATGATACGTCAAAATTCATCCAGTGTGACCCCACTAAAAAGAGCATTTAAACCACATGAATTAAAATTTACTAATTTTAGTTCATTCTCACTCCATCTATCTACAAGTTTAGGTACATGCTCATTTTTAACTAGACATGTAGGTGGAGACCACCCATTAACTATGAAATGCCAAACCCTCTAACCTAAGGACTTAAGTGCCAATTTCATTCGCGTTTTCCAATACACATATTTTGAACCATCTAAAATAGGGAAGTTCGTAAAAAGTGAATTTTTGCATTTTTTAGAACAATCCCAAAAGGACCTAAATGCAATAACTTAGCACTCCTAGCTTTGATACCACTTGATATGGGGTGATGCCCCCAAAATTTAAACATTAAATTATGAGATGGTTGATACCTCTTGATATGGGCAGATGCCCCCAAATTTTATACTTTAAATTATGAGATGGTTCAATTATATTCCAAACTAAAATTTCATTTTGATTTTGCAATTAAAGTTTCCAAATTTAAATTTCTTCCAATTTAAAATTAAATCAAACAATAAAAACACATATTTGAATTTATCTTTTAATATCAATTAAACAACATTAATTCAATTCAAGTTAAAATTATGCTTAAAAAAAACAAAGCATGCATTTGTCAAATTAATTATGCCAACTTGAGTTAAATTAAACTAACATTAGCCAAATATTAATTAGCACCAAATTGAACTATAATTTTGAGTTAAACCAATTTAATCTTGATTAAGCTAACAGGCATCTAAGTGATATATTTACAAGATAAAGTAAATCATAAAAACATTAAGCCGCGATGTATGAGGAAAACACAAATGGGAAAAACCACGGACGACCATGCCTTCAAGCCCATTAAGTACGGTATTTTCACAAAAGACACAACAAGGGAATCTTACAACAACGACTTGACTCCGTCCAAGCCAAGACGCTCCTTCTCTCTTCAACCTCCGCCTAGTCGACAACCACAGATCCACCGTAGTCTCGGAATTCACCTATGGGGCTCTATTGCCTCCAATCCACACACGGTGCCTTGCACGCCGCAACAAACACAAATTCTCTCTTTTTGGGGTAGAGAAGGAACCCAAACACTCTATAATGTGTAAAGATGAAAACCTAGTGACAAACACTGTCCAAGAAAATATATATATATATATATATATATATATATATATATATATATATATATATATATATATATATATATATATATGAACTTGGATTTACACTAAAACATGTTAGGTGTAGAAAAAATGTGTTCTAGACTAATTAATCTATTAAAGATTATGAACACAAAAGGAAATTTTGGAGATAGAATTTTTGGTCTCGAAGATAGTAGAAAACTCTCAAACATTGCTTAGAAAAGTTGGTTCCCGCATATATTAATATGGTGAAAAGTTAGTGGAGAAGTGAGTGGTTTATTTAAGAAACTGTCGAAAAACTGACATTATCGTTCGAACGATATTTGAAAGTCGTTCGAATGACCCTGCTCGAATGAGATGACTAACGAGATTTCAGAAACCTTATTCATTGGAACTTTCGTTCGAAACAAACTTCTAACGAGAAAAGAAAAAAAATCTCGTTAGTAGTTCATTTGAAAGATCGGGAATTTCGAATGAGATTCCAGGTTCGTTCGAACAACTTTTCAGAAAATGAAATTTTTTATTTTAAGCCCAAAACTTTTATGAAAAGTTCTAAAATTATTTTCTGATAAAAATGAAAAGTCATTTATATAAAAAGAACACCTAAATAAATTTCCAAGATTCTATACATATATAAATGCATTTATACCTTTTGGAGACCTTAGAAAATGAACCAATGCTGAGGACGAGAAACAAGGTACTTGAAAACGACAGTGATATCTTCAATTTTGCTCGATCACATCGTCATCAACATACACTTGTCATAGGCTTGGAAGGATACAACACTCTATCCTAAGACACAAATTGTTTTATCTGGAATTAATCCAAAACTACAAATTGACTCGATTGGAAATCTTCCGTTACAACCTCAATTTTTCACTTTCTCGGATCTCATCAAGGATGTGATGTACCCCGACAGTGAGGGAAGTATACTCGTCGAACATTTCGGATTTATCTTACTTCATCTTATTGAATTATCGTTATTCTGTTAACTGCATCTAGCCTCGACCTCGGCCTCGGCATGGCCAGACAATTTGGCCTATATGGTCTCCATGGCATTTATGATCTTTCTAGACTTGTCTAGGAGCTCAGCCCTTATTGTAGGAGGCTCATTTGCATGCGCCTAATATCGATTTCTAGGTAGAAAGACACCCATGATGGCAGTGATAGTAATATTCTCATGATAGTTAATTACTTAAAACTTCTCATTGTTGAATCTAGTGATGTATTCCCTAGTCCTCTCATCTTCTTTCTATCTACCATTAAGGAAATGATCCAACTTTTTCCCGTATTTCATGATAAAATTGTTATTATAGATAAATTGACTAGCCATTTACCTAAATTTGTTTTCTTCCTCCTTATGATACCCATATACCACACATGGGCTGGCCCAGTCAGAGTACAAGGGGATGCCCTGCATCTCATTTTGTCAAAAATAGAGTAAATATTGGAAGAAACCAGGTACTGCTCGATATGGTGCATGGGATCATACTTACCATAGTATTTTGGTGTGATGATCAAGAACTTATAGTTTATCAGGGTTAAATAGATAAGATTGGACGTATCAAATAGACATCCTTCCACATCGCCCTTACGAAAAGGGTTTTTCCTCTTTATTAGATCCCCAAACCAATCTTCAAGCAGTTAGATGGATCCCTTCAACAACTGATACTACTAGGACTTTACTGACTTCTCGATTCATCCCTAACTTTCCATTAAGATTTCATCCTGATTATTATTATTCTTGGATCTAGACGATCATCATACAACCTACTATCATCTGGTGGAGGAAATGGCTCATCTAGTAGTTGATCAAAAGTATTCTTCTCTATATTCTCTACCCGAGTGACCTCTGGATACCCTTGAATTGGGTTCCAGATGGTCAAAAGAACTTCTTCTATTTAGCATTTCAAGGATACTAGGTTAGAGAGGTTAAATTGTGTAGCTCCCCTCCTCTGCCCTTTTAATAGTTTAAGTTCCCCTAGACTGTAGGACCCATCATCTCGGTCAGACCTAGCTCTCTTGGATGATTTGTTTTTCTATACTATTAAACCCAATTCCAATAATCTGAAGTTTTCCAATGATCATTTTATGGGTCAGTATCTCTTCTCCCTATGTGGGCTAGGCGGAGACATATCCCACTGCCTATTAATATTCCCCATGATTTTTGAAGTAATGGTATCCATCCCTTGCAAGGGTTAAATCAGTCAATTTTATCAAGCCAAAAGCCTATGCATTAGCATCTTCATATTCTTATGCATAGGATATTATCTTTTAACCATTCTCTACATAATTCCTTGCAAATCACTCATTCCAAAAGTAGTTAGGGAGTTACCCCATCCACTACACGACTTATTTCGGGATTATCTGACCTTTCAACAGAGTAACAGCAAAAAAAGTATCTCAACATATATAGTGATAAGATTTAAAGCAAATGGAAATAAAAGAATCAATCAAAGATCTAAATAGTGATAATTTATTTATACGACCCCTTTGGAACTAGGGTGAATTGAATCTCAATTATTTGGCTTGATAAATATGGGTATCCTTAAGCCATAGCAATAAAAAATTAGGCAAGAGAACACGGATAGCTATTTGCCACAGACGATGCCAAATTTTTATTGTTATAAATTGGTATAGACCAAATATTAAATAAATGATAATAATAACTAGCAGATAAACTAGTCAAAAATGTTAATATTAAATTACCAACACATAATTGAAGTGGAGAGAGAGAGAGAGAGAGAGGGGAAACCCAAATTTACATGGTTTAGATCAACTTGGTGACTACGTCCAAAAATGCGTATTAATGCATTGATTTACTGGGCAACTACCATGAAAGTAAAAGCTCTCCTGTTCTCTCTACAATTGGGTAGGATAATAGTATGTAAAAGTATCTTACCTCACATGAGATTCGTGTGTGCTATTGATAGGATGCTAAAGGTGAGAGAAGCAATAGACTTAAGTCTCACCTTTAAAGGTGAGGTGAGATCACGTGTTTCCAGTTGTATAAAAGGACAATAATTAGTTAGTTAGTGGCAATAGAAATAATATCTGCATATCTTCTCTTGTCTCACGTGTATTAAGATGATGACGACATCCAGTCACTACGTGCATGCCTTCCTAACTAACATAGTTATTCCGTTCTACTAACTCTGGCCTAGCTGACTCATGCTCGAGCCGAACACACTATCTGACCTCAAGTCTTGATGCATATCATCTACCTAGATTAATGTGACTCTAATGAAATTTGTGTGAGGTCAAATGGTGTGTTTGGCTCGAGCATCAAGACCTACCGTATTTTGGGTATAACATCTATGTCATGCAAAAAGACATTAAAGGAAGATCCATGTATGATTACTTAGTGGATCACCCCATGAATGAAATTAATGTATGGATCACTAAATTTCCTGATGAAAATATACTTTACAACACTCTAGTAGAGATTCAGTGTCAAATTTTCTTCAACAAAGCATCCAACGAGAAAGGATACGGCATTGGGATACTGTTGATTGCACCCAAATATTTTAGTACTCCCATTATCATCAAGATACATTTCCCTTGCATTAACAACATTAAAGAGTATGAGGCCTGTATGATTGGACTCAAAGTTTCTCTTGAAATGGGAATGCCACATCATTTATGGAGATTCAACTCTCATCACAGGACAACAAAGTCAAAGACAAAAAGATTCTACCCTTTCACACTCATCACAATGAACTGACCTCAGAATTCAAATATGTCACTTTCCATTACCTCTCCCATTTCATAAATATCTTCACTAATGTATTGGTGACACTGACCTCTATGGTTGACATGTCTGAGGTAATAATAATTTTTAAGTTTGAAAATAGTCCAAGCTAACCCATTGCTACTACATATAATTAACCATTAAGGAATACCTAGACAAGGCCGGACTCTCATATTATGACATCCAGTGTCGCTTCAAGTATGGATGAAACCCTAAAAGGGTTGATAAAAGAGATCGTGTAACCCTCTGAAAACTCTTATCCTAGTACCTCATTTTTTACATTTCCCTGTTCAAAAGAAATTTCAATGGTACCCACTTAAAATGTATAGCAAGGGATGACATGGAAGAGATCATGAAAAATCCATAGAGGGTAATGAGAACCCCACATAAATAACCATATTATTGCTAAGAACATTATATGGTAATGATAATATTGGAATACCATGTTGCATGAATGTACATTGTACATTAAGACATGTCTATAATGTTTTAAATTTTCCAATCTCTAACATTTTCCTCCTCGCGAGTAATACAACATGAATTATCTATCGCCTTTCTAAACTTGGGGCATCATCATCATTGGGAAATTCACTCCCAAAGCATCTAATGGTCATGAATTCATCATAGTCTCCATTTATTATTTCATTAAATGGTTTTGAGGTCAATTCATACTCCATGTCAAATACCAAGAAGGTAGCCAAATTAATTTGAAAAAATATCATTTTCCTCTACGGATTTCCTCGTGAGATAATATATGATAATGGACTCCATTTCGAAGCTGAAGTCATAGATTTAGTCAAATAATATGGAATTCAGGAACACAATTCCTCACCATACACACCGCAAACATATGGGGATATTAAAGCCATAAATTAAAGACTTAAATCCATCATTATAAAGATGCCTAATAGTTTCCAGGATTAAAACGAAAGAATTCTCTTACGTTCTATGAGGTTATTGTACTCTTATTAGAATGCTCACTAGCACTGCACTGTACTCCCTAGTTTACGACATGGAGGTTGTTCTACCCGTTGAGTTTGAGACACCTTTCCTACGATTCATGCTCTATAGTCGAGTGGGGTGGCCGATTGGCACCAAAACCACTATGATGATTTCTAATGTTTTTGATGAGAAGAGCCGTACAAAATTATACTAGATACAAGGGTATCACATCCAAATTGCACAATCATTTAATAAGAAAGTCAGAGATCTTAGTTTTCGAGAAGACGACCTCGCCCTAAAAGAAATTATAGAACCCATTTGGGATGCTTGGGTAAAATTCAAGCCTAAGTGGAGCGGACCATATATGACACCCATAAAATCAGTTAATTGATTGATCAACTCTAATATAAAAATCACGAGAGTCAAACAATCAATAACTTTCTAAGCATGACCGAGGTAAAAAATGATATAATTCAAACGAAAGCTAAATAATTAGGTTTGATATAACTAAAACATATCTAATAGCATCCAACCATAATAGATTATTATTCCCTCACTAGAATGTAATAAATCTGAATAGTCCAAAATCCAACTTTATTTAATTTTAGCAATATAAATGACTGCATCTCGTACAAATGTGTAATCAAGAAAATATGAATAAATACAAATATCTCAATAACTGAAATATAAAAGATTTTAATGACATAAATGAGCTACGCACTCTACATCTATACCCTAGTAAATGATAAATGTTACTGATACTCAAGAAATGCCTCCAACGAATAGCTCGAGTCTATGGCGGGGAATAAAACCTAAGAACTATAAAAATAGTGCCATATAGAGGATAGAAAGTTTACGGTGCTTAAAAATATAACTACATTTGGTCCTCAACAATAAGAATACGTATTCCTTCAATATTAAGTTGATTTTAAGTTATCCCAACCCAAACAACCTAAATAAGCACAGAGTACTAATAGTTGTCCCAAAATGTATTCATATTCTCTGAATTCATCTTTAGTAAAGTATTCTTTACTTTAACATTCTTAAGTTCATTTTTTAATTTAACTATCTCTCACTATAACAGTATCCTCTTACTTTCACATTATTCTCATACTTTAACGGTCTCAAGATATGTCTCCAGATATACATCTTTGGGGTATCAAAATTTAATATTATCGAGTCATAATCTCACGTGTATACATATCTAGTATAATCATCTCTAGGTATTAGCTAATCGAAAATAATTACCCATGAATATTATCAACTCATATAAAATCATACAGGGATGCGCACAACTCAAAATGAAAAGTGCAAAGACCTTCACCTATATCTTCGTGGATCACTCATTATAGAAATAGCTATAGCTATAGGATGTCCCAACACTATGTCCTTAAAACAACAATAGCAAAGTAAATAACTATGCCATCATACCAAACACACAATCCCATATCCAAGTTTACACTAAAGGATCCAGCCTTATTATCCTAGATCAAAAGACAAGTACCTCATCATGTAGGATCAGGATAAATAGGACCTAGGTAGAGCCCGTCTATACTAATGAAAATACAATGCATAGTCAATGTTCTACGCACCCCATCAAACCCCTACTAGTAAGTTACCTAAGAGTACACACACATAGGCTTGTCAATAGATCGGATTTTATCCGATTCCGAATCCGAATCCAATCCATTTAAACAGATATGGATCATGGCTAAAATATGATTATCCAATTATTGGAGTATATGAATCCAAATCCGCTCCATTTGATAAATGGATGATCGGCTAAAAACTGATTATCTAATTACCCGTTTACCCGATCATCCATTTATCAAATGGAGCGGATTTGGATTCATATACTCCGATCCGTTAAGAATCCGGTTCGATTAATATTTTTATTATATATATATATATAATATTTTTAATTAATGTATATTGTATTTAATAGTATTTTAAATATATATTTTAAATATCTATATTATAATAGTTCTTTATTTTATTATCTGTTTTTTGGAACATTTGCAAAATAAATTTATGAAATAAGAGTTGATAATAAAAATATTGCAAATCAAGGTTAACATAAACAGATAATCAGATCAGATCCGAATTCGTTTAACATAAACAGATATGGATTTGGATTTGTTTGATCCAATCCGATTAATAAACGGATCGGATCCGAATCCGTTTAACATAAACGGATATGGATTTGGATCTGCCTGATCCGTTTTGAATCCAATCCGTTTACAGACCAACACACACATGCCTGGAATGATTCACATAATCTAAATAACACAGTAATAAACCCTAAGTAATTGGTCAAGAATTGTAATCTCTTTTATTTTGTTTTGCTACACACATTTAACAGTAATAGTTATTATAAACTTTAGCTAAAACCCCCTGATTCCTAAAAATGGGTATTGTCCTGAGTTTATATACTTATTTAAAATCAACAACTACCCTACTGGATGGGTCAAAATGATATTATCATGTATCATATAATTTACACAATCATTTATCATTAATCGTATTTATTAACATAACTCGAATGCCAAGGTTAATAAAATTAGGTATCTTCCCTCAAACCTAATATTTATATATTTAATTTTATTTATCTCAAAGTCTCTAAGATCATACTAATTCATAACCCAATTTTAAAGTTCCTAAAGTACCCAACTAGGCCAAAGCCGTTGAACTGAATTCATTCCCCCTCCCGACAAATTGATTCCCTTAAATCCAAAAATGATTCTCCCTTAGGTGCGATTGAGTCCCTAATAAATACAAGTTCATCTCAACTTCGCCGATAGCATCTCAAACCTTATTTAAAACAATATGAAGTCTATAAACCACAATAATAACTCAACTTCTAACCATATAACCAATATATTGATGTTTAAAACATATTTATATATGATTTAGAGTGATTATAACAAGACTAAGTGTTCAATTTCATGATTAACCCAATTAAACCTAACTTCGTATTCTTCAATTACAAGGATGGATAAACCTATGTTTTCTAATTCATTTACATAATAAACTCAGATCTTTTAAAGGTTACAACAAGTGTAATTTAGATCTAAAGTTTTTAATCACAGCTTATAAGGTTTCATTTATCAATTTGTCCAATGTAGCATTCAATTACAAGAGTTCATCAATTTCTTACCTAGTGTTCTTTGCTTACTCAAAACTAATTGAGAATTTAAGTTCAATAGTTAAAAAAATCAAATTACATAATTAGGTTTATAGATTTCATCATACAATTACTAATATAACACAACTCTAATCATATTTTTAGACAAAGTAAACTAGACTAAGGATGATTGTATGAAATCAATCCCCAAATTTTCAAAGCTATAGTTCCTCCCTCTTCTTCCTTACCATCCAGGGACTCTCTAGACTGTGTTATGTGTTAATTAAATTGTGGTTCGGTATTATAAGAACCTACTTTGAGATTGGTGGGACCCAATTTTGAGGCAATAATCTAAACTCTCAATGCGACGGTACACCTTTCAAAGCTTAACGAGGTCCACTGCACCACATTAAACTACCTTCACATTCATGACCAAAATCTTCTACACATACTTTCAAAATGAGTTCCATCGACACCCATTTCAGAGAAACAATTGACACCACTGAAGCCTCCCCCATAAAAAAGATCAGACATCTGTTAGACCTTCGTCATTGACACTAACTTCCTAATGACATCCTTAGTGATTTAGTAAATTCCTTCATAAGGAGAGAGTTCCTCATACACAGAGGAATTATTTTATCGTAACTAAGTTGATGAAAAAATCTCTAAAAGATATATAATGAAGTTTGACGAAGTCCCATAAGCCGAATGTAGACATAATAATCTAATTGAAGAACGAGGATTAAATAACTCCATCATGGTCCAGACAAATACAGATAACTAAATCCATTTTCCATCAGCCAATCATACCAGTCATTCAGAAGCGCGTTGTAGTCCACACAAGGTCAACATAAAAATTTGCTTGTACTAGGATACGAAAAAGGAGGGGGCATGGAAAAATGTAACGTCTCAACTAGCCACATGTATAGGATCGTAGGCATTCCTCACAAGAATGTAGAAGGGTCTACCATCCTGTCATTGGGGCTGTTCACGATATCCACCAAAATGGTAGCCACATGGTTGTAATGATGCCTCATCCATAAAAACTAATGTTGTAATTTGGTTATCCAAACTCAGGCCACTTCTAACTGAAAGCAAATTGGCATTCAATCATAGTGCAAATGGCTCTACCATATCCCGTAAATTGGATACCATTTTAGTGCACTAACTCGAACACTACATGGAGGTCAATTCCCCCCCCCCCCCCCCCCACACACACACACGCTAAGGGTCGTGAAATAGAGGGGGTAATATGCCATAACTGGTCTAGTACATTACAGAGAGGCTGAGAAAAATCTGACATGATATCTAGGACATGAGGGTACATAATTAGAATAAAAAAATTCTTCATAGGTCAGACAGACTTCATCCAGCCCCAAGCGAAGCATATGGTCCTCTGGGTAAGCTCATATCCTCTAGGCAGTTAAGGTGGGAGGAGTATCCCTCTATAAATGGAGTGTCCTTTTAAAAGAAATGCTTTGAAGAAAAATTAGAAGGGGTAAAAGAAGATCATGACCATAAAAACCATATTTAACCCCTTTTTATAATGAAAATGTCTAACCACTTGACAAATAATCTAAGCTGCCAAATCTACCCATGAAATCATTGTACTATCATGGTAACAAGAGAGTATAAATGGCTAAAAAACAAGTACCTAACACTAACATGTCTATAGGCATGCTTATTTTGGGAAAATTTATTTTTTCCATTTTTGTCTCACTCTTCATCAAAATGACCCCGGAATAAATTATATTTATCATAAAAGTTCCATATTGGTTTTTTATCATCCTTACTAAAGTTTTAATAAAAAATTCATATATACCATATACTTTTTCAAATCCGATAAAAGCCTCAGTGGAAAAGTAAAAGTGCATGTAAAATAATTCACTTAAATAAATATAATCAAATACAAATGCACTATATCTATGTAGTGCCTTGAACTTTGAGGTACATTATAGAAAATATAAAATAAAATAAAGATAGGAAAATTATTAGGATGCAGCCCAGACTTTTACTAAAACGACATCTATCACTGGTTGCGGCAAACATGCTTGCTGCAATAGCGAAAGGTAGACATAATCATCAAAAGTTGTAGGTGTGGTAAACGAAAAAGTCAATGCCAAAATATGCTCGATCACTAAAGCCGTCCAATTATGAACATCATGAACCTAAGATGTTTGCACCGATATTGTTTAGAAAATGAGAGAAAGAAGAGACATAAAAGGCAATTAATATAAATAAGATATCAAAAGGCCAAAATCAAAAAGAATGATGAACATTGTTACCTATATAATGCATCCTCTGTTAGGGAGGGAGGAAATCTTGATAAGTCAAACGTTATCCACTATTTCTATTCCCCTAATCGACATATATCGAGAAGGCAACACGTACTCATGAGGCGAAAGAGGGTTCTCTACTCCAAGACCACTACTCGAAAACTGGACCAATGATCTGAGTACCCCACTACCACCCACTCCAACCTCTAGGGACAAATTCTTAGTGATATCATAAATCGATTGTGGCATCAACCAACTCGTTTAAAGTCTAGGTAGTTATATGTCACTACCATGTCCGTGTAATCCGAATAATCTTATCCAATGATGGTCTCCTCCTCTGACATCCTCTTCGGATCCCGCTTATGGATTGAAGGATCATCTTATGGAATTATCATCTCTCCCACCATCGCATGCCTGATAACCCTCTCCCCCAAGTACCAAGTATACCCAAACTCAAGCAAAAACATAATAGACCAATGCTCTATCCTCTGACATCAAGGGAAGAATCTCATATATTCAACGATATACATTCATCAAAAATAAAATTGAAAAAAAATAATTCAGAAAATTCAGAAATCCAAAAAATAACACAACTTGAGCGCTTGTGAGGGTGTTCAAAACATTCCTCACATCCTTAATGGATGTAAGGGTCTTTGAGACCCTATTTTCATTTTATCTATCTTTTCATCCTCGACCATGCACTGGCCTCCAAGTCCCGTAGATGCCTCAATTGGTTGTTGAATCCAATTACCCCTAATATTATACCTATAAATGAAAGAAAATATGAAAACATTAAAAAAATAATAAAATTTTAAAAATAAATCAAGAACAAAAGCACAAAAATAGATATAACTTCAATAGAAATGACGCCCTATGAAGGTGGTGGGACACCAGTGGATGAAATAATCTAGATAATAATAGATATATTCCAATGTAAAACTCCCCTAATTATAATGATTGATCTAGGTGAAGTCCCATAAGTGTGGAAAGATCCACAAGTCCAAGAGAGTGAGCTCCGTCTTCCACTCATTTATCACATCCACCTTTTGAATCTACAAGACCTCCCTCAAGTCAACCATACTAATTAACTTTCTAGAGCCGACTGGCTCCCGAGGCCCTAGAGGTGCCTACATTGGTTCGCTAGAAAAGCATAGGGCACACTCCACTAGCACCTCCACTCCCTCGCATGGTGAACTTAAAATTTGATAGACGTCCTCTGGTGTTGCCATCATCTCCCACATCCCAAAATGGAAGGTATAGGTGGTATCCCACCACCTATCCTCATAGCACACCAAATAACCAAGGAGAGTGGCATCTCATCTAGAGAATCTACTAAAACACCAAAACCCACACCTCACACCAGCATCTGCAACTATGCGAGAAGGTGCTCCCACGCATTCTTAATACCTATCGATCCCAGAGCACGGATGGCTGAAGAGGAAATCCACACATACGAAAGGCAACTCGAATAAGTTCAAAAAATTTGCGAAATCCAAAATCAATAAAATAATTATAAAAAAAATAAAAAAATGCTAAAAATAAAAAGATAAAGTTACATATGCACTAGGGTTCGGCACAAAATCAAAGTGATGGATCATAGGCTCTCTCATAAGGATACGAGTATCCTACTTTGGTATAGAACCATGGTACACATTATTAGCCCCCATTGGTCTCACACCATGGGTAATCACCTCGATATTTGACCAGTCGTCATATGGCACATTCACGAAAGACAATTCTTTTAAATCACACACAAGTGTAACCTTTTATATAGAGGGATGAATTTCTAGTGTTTCAGGTGAGGATAGAGCACCTTCATTCTCCCCTATTTATTGGGGCTAGGGGTATATCAATCTTCAGGGCCTAAGGCATGACTATTGGTAGGTGTCTCTTTTTAAACCATACATCCCCTTTATTCAAGTGCCTTGCCGATAGGCAAAGACAAACTTCTACCGGTAGACACCCTCCTTAAATTTCCAATACAAAAATTTTTAAAACTCCCCAAAAAATCATAAAAATCCTAAAAGTCATAAAAACTCAAAATCCATTAAAAATGTACATGCATTATAAAAATCATAAAAAATTAAGATTGAAAAAACATTTTAAAAACTCATAAAAACATTCAAACATCGTATAAAAATATTAAAGCTTTTGAAATATTCTTATATCATCACATGTATCTCTTAAATCTCAATTACATCATTTGGGTACTCATAATTATACTTTGGCCCTCTATTTAGGTCAAGAACCTCGTATTGGTCACGTACACTACTTAGGTCTTCCAATTAAACCTAGGACCTTAGAACTAGGTTTTGATACCCATAATGATCACATAAACCTCTTAGGTCCTCAGAATTAGGCCTTAGGACCTCATAATAAGGTTGCGACCCCCATATTGGTCGGATACACTCCTTAGGCCCTCAAAATAAGGTCGTGATTCCCACATGGGTCGCATAAACTCCTCTAATTTTCATAATTAGACATTGGTCACCGTGATTAAGTCGACATCCCCATAGTGGTTCCATACACTCTTTATGACCTCATATATACAACTTGGTGCTCAGATTTAGGCCACGATTCAGGCCACAACCCCCGACATGGTCATAACAAACCTTGTCCGTCAAAATCAGGCTTCAATCCTCATCACACACTCTTTATGCCCTCAAAATCAGACCACACTCCTCACATGTAATCTAAGCCCTTAGAATCAGGACACAAACATCATGTAGACTTTAATCCCTTAGAGTTAGGATGCAACCCTCGCATACACCACTTAGTCCTCATAACTATACCTCAACCCTCAGAATCATAGCATAACCTCGACATGGACTTGACATACCTTAGTCTCTTAACAATGCCCTAATTCACCTCACAGACTAGGTAACATATTTAATTCCTTTAATGGACTTATCCTCACCAGAGTTCTAACACAAAGGGACTTGATACTCATAACTTCTATAAGGTGTCTATATTCGATGTCCTTTTTATTTGTTCATCAAAGGACTCTGTAGGCACCTTATACTTTCAAACTCGGATCCCAAGTCCCCTTTTAAACTGTAACTGGAGAAAAACATCACTCTCCCCACCCTATTTGATTTTGGTCAATTCTCAAACATATGCTATTCCATTAAAAAATAATTAAGCCTTGAATCCTCTTTCCAATGGTCATAACATGTCATAAATCATCTTAAGAATCAAACTTTATCCCCCCAAACCAATCCTATAAGACATTTCTATAGGGAAGACATGTCAAATGCCTATAGGCATGTAGGGTTTCTTAGCAAAGAGTCTAGCCAACCTATCACTAGGCAGGCCAGGGGCACTACTAACTGAAAAGACCCATGATGTCAATCTTATAATTTTTCATTTTAGGGGTTTCCTATATAATGAAATTATGAACTCATTTTCACAGGTCCTCGATTTCAGTGCATAAAACATTCTACATTTATTATAAATCCTTTTCCCAACATTCTCTCATACATCCCTTTACATCACCCTGCCTTCCATTTAACCATGACTCGACCACCATCATCCATACACCCAAAATCAGCAACCAAAGTGCTTAAAACAGATTTTGAAAGTTCTTGAATGTCCAAATCCTTATACAATTTACGATCCTCAAAAATTTTATGTTCATATTTTAGTGTCCCCTTTCCATTTATACATGTTATATTCTATTTCTAACTCTAGTCCTACCTTTTTACTCTCATATATATATATATATACACTCAATTCCATTTTCATAAACAAAAAGACCTAAAAATGGGATTTTAAATTATAATTCCAAATTTATAAAGTTCTCACACATTTTCACACTTTTACCACATTTCACCTCTTTTCCTGAATAAAAAGAGACACCCTACATTCAGATTATGAGTTATACCCCAAATTTATTCATTCTAAGAACTACATGGACTTTAATTCCTTTTTTGTCTATGTAGGCATCCCAAAAATATTTTGGGATTCAATCTTGTTTTCATTTATCGTGTTTAGTTCATTTCCATAATTTATCACCCCCTCATGTAGTTCATATATTCTAATCATGTAGTTAGTTCCATTACTTTTAGTTGTCCCATATAATTGTTCTCATTTTCCCATAGTGAGATTATGAATTTGGGGACTCTCTCACATTTATGATCATTTTGTAGAAATATTTTTTCATAGTATTCATGCATATGTTTAGTTAGTTTACTCTTCTTCAAGCGGTTCTGTATATGTGTATGCATCTTCCTATAGTGAAGTTACATTTTTGGGACTGCACTAATATTTTACCACATTAGGAGGATTCATACCCATCTTTACCATGATATGGATATGATGATTCTACTCTTCACACACACACACACACATACACACACACACACACATATACTTGCACATTCACGTATATATTCATTTTTATTGAACTTTGTTCACTTAAAACTCAAAATAAATATACCATATATACACACATTCATGCATTTAACAAAATGAGAACATTTTGTAGATCCCATGATAGATCGGAAGGGTGGAGTTAGTTCCTAACACCTACCCACTTCATAACATAATGTTCGATTGAGAACGCCAATTCTATGGATTTATTCGTATCTTACGCCAATCACACAGAAAAATTCAAATTTTAACAAATTTTATCTTGATTTAATTTAGTCTGCATGTAATGATGAAGTCCAAATTAAATAAGCCAAAATAAAAAATCATGCAAAGAACTAAGGAAAAACCCTTGGCAAAACCTCTATTTCGGCATTGTGTCAGAATTAACATACACTAGACGACCAACAAACTACTTAGATCCACTAGTTATAATGCGTAGTTATTCAAGTCTTCTATAGATATGGCACTATCCAGCACCGTCCACAGGAATGGGTCTTCCCTTGGTATCCACCAATTAGGCTTCTTCTTCAGCAGTAGAGCCTCACCTCCACAAATAAGTAGTAGAGATGAACTCTACAATAGTCTTTGAACAAGGAATGTGTTCTTCTTGATTTGGAAAAGTGATCTTTAATGTTCCAAGGTCTTAGAATGAAAATTTGATATATTTTGATCACAAAATATCTTTAAAATGTCTTTTTGATGGGCTAAAATGAGTTCTTTCAAACTCTAATCATGTATCTTTATTTATAGAGAAAGTAGCTGCAAATAGATAAGAATTAGAGATTTGCAAGGATATGTTTTAAAAAATAAAAACTCGCATGCTCCTTTGAACGACTTGGTACCTCGTTCGAATGACGTACCTTACATCATTCAAACATATTATGAACAAAACTTTGAACGACATTCCAATGCTTGCCAAAAGGTGTGGCTTCAGATATCGTTTGAATGTGGGAAACTCATTCTAACGAGTTACCTAATCTAGTTTGAATAATATCCAATGAAACTTCGAATGACATTCCAGAACTGAACAAAAGGGGTCTTCCTAAGTTTTCGTTCGAACGATGGATTCTTGTTCTAACGACATCGTGTAACTCATTCGAACAGCATATCAATATCATTCTAACGAGTTTCAAGGATTCCCAAAATTTTGTTAAAAAACTATTTAAAGGTATTTTGAAATGCAAACTCTTTAAAAATAACCCTTGGAAAATTAAAGTATATACAAAATGACCTTCTAACTCTTCTCAGGCAATGTTTTAACGAACGATCTTCAATCTTGAAAATATCACCAACTTCCTGTCTTTAAATACGTGGAAGTAGTCATAAAGGTGTAGTGGTATGTAATGGGATAAGACAAATAAAAATTAAGTTGGGCAATTATAAAACTTGGTCTTACATATCTCCCCATTTCGCTATTTCGGTAAAAGCACAAACAAAATCCAAATTGATCCCTAAGATTAATAAAACTAATGCCCTCCCAAATTAAGAAATAGAAATGCATAAATGTATAAGTCTTTAATTGAAAATTCTTTATCTTGTGTGGTCCAATAAATCATTATCAAGGAGAATGACCTACACACATGAGACAAAAGAAATACCGTGATGCATATGGGCATTAAAAATTAAGTTGAGCAATTATAAAACTCGATCTTACAAATCTCCCCCTTTGGCTATTTCGGTAAAAAGCACAAATAAAATCCAAATTGATCCCTAAGACTAATAAAACTAATGCCCTCCCAAATCATGAAACAGAAATGCATAAATGTATAAGTCTTTAATTGAAAAGTCTTTATCTTCTGTGGTCCAATAAATCATTATTAAGGCGAATGACCTACACACACGAGACAAAATAAGTATCGTGATGCATATGGGCATTAAAAGATAAATACATATCCCCCTCAATTTGTTCTCTCCCTTGTGTCTATAATGGACAAAGAAGTAAAATATAAAAATTACTAATAAGCATCACATGAAGAAGCAAAGCTATCATCACAAAGATAATTAATAATCACAAGTAATGATAATCTAATAGGCATAATGTGTTCTCCCCGTATCAAACAACTGTTTTTGAAGTTTTTTAATTTTTTCAAGCATAACAAGTATAAGTATAAAAAAACATATAGGTACAAAAACACATAATCACCATGGAATAACAATAAAATATACCAATCGTCGAAACATAATTTAATTCTGAGAACATTTTTCATAGTCAAATCAGCATAAGCATTCATAACATGGGTGTATGAAGTCGTGAGACAGTTCTAAAGAGAGAACTCAATTTTTACCTTAGGTGTAAAATGTTCAACTTAAATGAAATTGACTTGACTTATGCAATATGTCATGAATTTACAATGATTTTCAAAATAATAAAGCCAAAATATTTAATGCTTTTTAAGAGAGTCCGTTATGCAAACTATAGACACCACATTATAGGACCCCCTAGGTCTCCCCTTAGGTCCCTAACACCTCCCCATCTCACCATAAACCTTAGGTCGCACTCTGAGTACAAATCTAGAGCCCAGCAGGCACCCTTGGACCCCGTTTAACTCTAGTCAACTCTATCATCAGAGTGAAAGCTCTTTGAATATTTAAAGGGCCCTGAGTACCCTTTCCAACAGTCTGCCTTGTGCATGAATTGGCATAACGATTCAGAAGAACGAACCATTTTTCTACCAAAGATCAATTCGGAGGCAATCGGGCACTCCCAGGACCCGATTTAACACCAGTAAACTTCACCATCAGAGCAAAAGATCTTTGAATCTTCGAAGGGCACTGAAACCCCTTTCCAACGGTCCGCTCCATGCATAAAGCGGCATAACCATTCGGACGAACAATCATATTTCCATCAAAAATCGATCTGGAGGCCATCGGGCACTCTCGGACTCTTTTTAACCAAAGTCAACTCTTCATCTCAAATAAGACTAAATGAATCTCTGAAGGGCACTGAATACCCTTTCTAACGATCTGCCCTGTGCATGATTCTGACCTATGGTACAAACGAACAATCCATTTTACTCTAAGAGGTCCCCGGGTACTTTCGAGCCCCGGTTGACTAAGGTCAACCTTCCAAACCTCTCTTTATAATGTCGAAGTAAATATCCTAACATTTTCAATGGTCCAACCCATGCACGATTCTAACTTACCATGCGGATGAACGATCCATTTGCTTTCGGCGATCTCCCGTCCAAAGGATCGACGTGTGCTTCCGAGCCACATTTGACCCAAAGTAAACTCCTGGACTCGGGAAAAGTCCAAAGGAATCTTAAAGGTTTATAATATACCCTTCTAATGGTATGTCCCATGTGCGATTCAGATCAACGATTTGGGTTTTAAGACCGTTTTCCCAGAAAATTTGCACAGGACTACGAATTAGCAGGTCTTGACCCCGAACTATTGGCACTATGTCTGGGGGCACATGCCGATAGTCACCCCTAGGGTAGGCCGATCGACACCCATTGACCTTGTAAATAGGGGCCATGACCGCACTCCAAGACACCAACATAAGAGATCCATCAACATCAGTGATCTAATCAACATTCTCTCGAAATCAGCAAATTTCCTCATATGAAGTTCCATTCAATCTTACATTCCCATCCTTTTCGTACCTAATTTGGAAAAATATCATTCTTTCACATCAACATTCATGACCATTCGAAGGATTTCCTCGAATATCAAAGACCAAGCTTCAAACAATGTCCAATCTCGTCCCTCTCTCATTCAATTCCTTATTTTTGCATAATAAATGTTAGATTCATAATCTAGTTCTTTCTTTAGTTCCTACACATTAATATCAACACTTTTATTAGTATATTGCACATACTTAATTTTCTACAAAACTCTCAAAAATAACTAAAAGAGGGCTACACCATAAATTCCAAACGGAATTATCCATCACACTTTTTTTGAAATCAAAATAACACACTTTCTACACATACACATATAATAAAATTCCATTCGAATCTATGGGCAATATTCCTATGGATGACCTCACTCTGCCTTGATCATGGTATGAGTTGAATAAATCCGATCTCCGTTATATAAGCATACACACACTCCACGGGGAGATACAAGAAGATAATAACACTAACCCATGAGAGACCGAAAGGGCGGGATGGGTGCCTAACACCTTCCTATTCCATAACTTAGCCCCTGGATTTTCGAATTATTTGTTTCGTATGCATCAGTTTGTCCTTGATGTCGCTCTCTCGAAGTGGCAATATATTATTTTACCTGTTTTGTGCAAAATAAGCTGGCAACTCTATCTCTTCACATTTACCCCTACACTGATGACGGTCGAAGAAACCTTCCCAAGAGGGGTGCGAGACCGTGGTGCAGCCTTTTTGAGAGGGAGACATATATATCACTATCTATCTCTCTCCTCCTCCCCCTAGGCGCCTGCGATGTCCACATTGGCGACTCTGCTGGGGACTATTTTTAGGTGGGCTAGACTCTGTTTGCATGGGTGCTTTACTTTCTTGTATATCCCCTATTTTTTGTATCCCCTTATTATTCCGTGTACATATGTACCTCATGCTTATGCCATTGCTCACACACTTGTAGAAATTTTCCTTGTACAATTCACACCACGTGCACCTAGGATCACGTATATCCACATGTTGCACACACCACGTAGAAATCAATGCTTAGGTGTCACTAATACATACCTCCACTTATATATATATCCATGCTCACTTACACATTGCACACACTCATTCTCACTTGTTGTCTCTACTGTTTATACTTGTACCTCATTCTCAGCTGGTCATGATCAATAAAGATACTCTCTCCATAAGTTGTTAATAAAAAATTCATGCATGATACACACAACATCGCCAAAGAGCATAATTATTGACTAAATTTTGTCCCGTAATTGGGGAGTCACTTTGTCATTTGGTTCTGGCCCGGTAGGTTGCAGTTAGCCTAAGCGATATTACTCTCACCTTCCATTGGCCAAGTACCTTCTACGTATATCGAACGGTTCGACCGCATGGTACCGCTTGATCGAAGTCATGACAAGAGGTATATTCCAGGGCACTCGTTCACATATGTCGAGTATATTGAATTCAGTCTCACGCATACCGTCCCCATAAGGTATATAGTGAGGCAATTCACTTACACTCAAGTATATCAAATTGCTTGTCCACATGTACTGATTGCCCTCACAAGAAATACATATATCATGGAAGTCGTGCCAAAGGGGGGAACACCCTCCAATTAACCCAACAACTTCATAGCCATATATAGGTGTCAAGCCTAAGACACACGTATTAGATTGTCGATTTCAATACCAAAATTTAGGAGCCTAGGACACAAATATTAGATTGTCGATTTCGACCCGAAACTCTACCAAAATTTAGGGTCGGCCTGCCACCCAAATTTTTGCGCAATTTTTACAACGGGACCCTTCTCGTGAGCTTGGTACCAAGTACAACCCTAGTTTTTACATATGGTAAAACCCAATCTTTCCAGTCTCGGGTCCCGTTCAGCATATCGTTTTTGCATCTAGGCAAACTTAATACAAGTGAGAACCTAATAAACATAATAATCATGTTGAGACCCGTCTCTCGCCTTTTCCTCTCTCTTTTCAAAAGTGTCCAAAATCATTCTTCCTCTTTCATCAAAAATACCAAAAAACATTATCTTTTCCTCCAAACACAAAAACAAAAACAAAAAAAAACATTTTTATCCTCATGTTTTCCACACAAAAAAATGTCAAAAAAAAAACATTTTCCTCCTTTTTCGAAAATAAATCCCATTTTTTCTCCTTATCAGGTCAATCGCATACCCTTGGCCTGGCTCCCTATTGTCTTCGATCTTCAATAGAACATCTCCAAAGTTCTGTCAGTCCCCTTACTTCTTTTGAGTCTCAAATTCACCCGCCTTCCATGGAGAACACGAACCAAGTGTCGAATGTATAGTCGAATTTATTGACAGTTCTAGCTCAGGTCAAGATCAAAATTTACAACCTTCAAACTTAGTTTCATGATATCCAAAGATATTGGGTCCCTGCCCTCGAAGAACCTGAGGTCCTCGTCCCTCGCGCTATGTTTCTGCCTGCACCCGAGCCTGTTTGGGCTCCTGAGGAATACCACCATGCTATCCGTGCTCCTCCTACAAATGGGCTGTTACCATCCCATCTGCCTATGCCCACACTTGCTCAGCTAGGGACTAACTTTACCCGTAATTGTTGACCTGAAAGAGGAAGAATTGAACAAGGTCAAAGAAGACCTCAAGATGTTGACTAAGAAATTCCATCAAGTCAGACTCTCTATGAACTACATGGACTACACCCATTTGTCATCCTATCCTAAAGCTAGATTACAAAAAAAATCAAGATGCCTAATATCGAAAAATTCAGAGGCAGTGGACCCCCGATTGTTTATCTCCGTAGCTATCACCGAGCCATGACTCTCCTAGGGGCTTCTGAAGAAATAATGGCCTAGATGTTCCTGTAAAATTTAAAAGATAGCGCTCTTTGTTGGTTTTTATCCCTTGAGGAATCTAGAATTCGCATTTGGGAAGATGTTGGCCGCGAGTTCATGTCATAGTACAAGTGCAACGAAGAGCTAGAAGTTAGTCGCTATGACTTGAGGCCCCTTAAGAAGAACCCTGGGAATCAGTCAGCACCTTAATATAAAAGTGGAGAGAAAAATCAGCTATCATGACGAATGGGCCTTTCAAAGAAGAACAAGTCAGTATCGTAAAGAAGTGCTTCCTACCTCATGCTCAAAATACAATGGGAGGACCGTATTACCCTCACTTTAGAGCCCTCAAAGAAGCAAGAGTGGAGATCGAAAAACGTCTTGTCAAGACAAAAGTTGAATGGAGGAAAGCCTTTAGACAATTTTCTCTTAGAAAGTTTGAAAAACTTGCTAGTACCACGGTTTCTACCATCAACAACATCTCTCAGCCTACAACTTCATGGGCACCAGAAAGTCGCCCAAACCCAGTCCGAAAGGAGGCCCTTTTGAGTTAAAATCTGATCAAACCCTTGGACCCTTGTCCATTACCAAACCCACTTCCGAAAAACTTTAAACCTCATGCCCATTATGAATTTCACAAAACCGCTAGCCATGCCACTGACCAATGTTTCCCTCTCCAAAATGTGATCGAAGGGCTGATTGATTAGGGTGTCATCTTCCCACCAACTAATCCCAAACCAAACACTACCCTTAATCCACTCCTGAATCATGCAAATGCCCATATTCCTAAAAGAGGACTCAGAATTTAACCCATCCACCCAAATCATGCCTAGTAAATCTCCAGTCATAGTAAATCTCCAGTCATACCCATATACTCTCCTAAACTTCTCCAAACAAGCCCATATTTTCTCTTACACCCTACCATCTTTGTCGATCAAGCGTTATCCGTCTTCACCCGAGCATGCATCATTGTTTGCACCCGTTCTGGAGGTAAAGATATGGAACTATCAGAAGTGTTGAACAAACTCTTAGAGTTACGGATAAAATTGCCCTCCCAGATGACCATCGACTGTCAAAGATTCAATGGGTTATTTTTAAAATCTCAAAAATGGGCTCGAGAGTCAGATAATTGGATGGTGCCAACCGATGAAGTCAGTGTAGATGATACGGTCCAAATCTTAGCAGTTTTTTCTCTATAGATTAGTGATATTTGTAGTGTATCCGAGCCACACAATGCTTTGAAATTACAAGGGTGCCTGGTCCCATCAGTTCTGCATTTCTCTGCCAAAAGGGAGGAATTGTACGAAAAGGTCGTGGAAGTTATGGAGTGCATTGACTTTGCATGGAAAGACATTATCGTTTCCACCGGATGGGGGGACAATTTCGAAGATTCAGATGAAGAGCAAGATTCAGGAAAGACTAGTTTAATAACCGACATATGACGGATAATATCATTCGAGAAACTACTATGAGAAATCAACAAGGTGGCTAAATAACTCGATATCGATAAAGAAAAAGGATTTCTATTCTTCCCTTCTACTATGAACCACACGACCAGGTCAGGAAGACACTACCGAATCCCATGTCTATAATCATCAGCGAGCTATAAAGGAAAGGGTGTTGAGAATCTCCCTATGCCAAAAATGACCCTCGAGGAAAGCCAGATCCTTGATTAATTGAATAAAACCTAAGCCAACACCACATTATGGGGACTCTTTATGTCTTCCCAACTGCACCAAAATACCCTAATCAAGATACTTACAGGAACTAAAGTTCCTCCCTTAACCATGCCAGAAAAAGCAATGAACCTAGTCGAATCCTTGACCTCTAGTCAAATGCTCTCCTTTTGTGATGAAAAAATCACCAAGAATGGTCTAAATCACAATCACGATCTTAATATCTCTGTTGAAGTTATGGGGAAAACTGCCCCCTCTCTCTCATCGATAACGGATTAGATCTGAATGTTTGCCCGTTAAGAACCCTCAATTGTTTGGGATTAAAAGTGAGTAACCTTGCTCTAACCTCTGTCGCCATATGTGCCTACGAAAACACCCATTAAGAAGTAATGGGATCTTTCAAGCTTGCAATAAGTCCTGGCCCTATAAATCCTGTTATTGAATTCCAAGTCATCAATATCCCACCCTGTTTCAATCTGCTACTCGAATGATCGTGGTTCTATAGCATTAAAGGGGTGTCTTCTTCCTTCATCAAAAATTGAAGTTCTTCGCCAACAGACGTGTTATTACCATCTTAAGAGATAGAGAAGATACCAAGAATGCAAGCACCAGTAATCCAGTACTTGAAATACAACATGGGGTGAATGATATGCTTCTCTCAAGATTCTAAGTTTAACCACTCCTACTCTGAGTAGAGAATAACTTCAAAGACAGGGTTTTTCCGGAATATGACCCTCATGGAAACATTAATGTGATCCAAATGCTTAAGAACATGAACTTCATGACCAGACTGGGGCTAGGGCGAAGACAACAAGGGATAATTGAACCTATTGTGTTGAAGGCAGATTTTCCTCCATGTGGATTGGGCTATCAGCTGTCAGAAGAAGAATTCAGATTAATCCGTCAGCCTCGAGTGAATGAGAGCTTAGAATGCGCCAGAACTATCTTGAAAGATTCTCTAAATGGAAGATTCATCAGATAAGGTGAATATTTCCCTTTCTGCGACTTCCTGAACCTTGGTATGGCCATGTAGATAAAAGGATGAAACTAAGAATGGAGATCTTCTTTCAAGATAGCTACCCATGGGTCGAGATTTCCCAGAACCGTGTACAACCACTCACTTATGAGACCACAACTGATACCAGGGATTTTGAGGGAAGTGACATCGAGGACTCTTTAAATTTATAGATACTAGGGCTGACACTCTACATGATCCACTCAAGGGCTACATCGTTGAATTCATCTTGCCTCATCCAAGATACTGATGCACCTCTTCGCAACTGGAATGGTACACCTGTACCACTTACTAATAGTCAACATAACCCCGATGTTTATCCTTTTCCCCTTCAGTTTTTCCCCTCACTCTGATGTAATCGAGACCTTCTTTGATGAGGTTCTCAATTTTTTTTCCTGTTAATGAAATAAATGAAGATTTTGAGTACCTTGATGTGCCTTATATTAATTGTCTTAATTCTAATCAAACTCTTGATGATGATGATTTTACAAATGAACAATTCTTAATTGATCTAAATAATGGTAATAGCAAAGAACATAATCGCGTTCAAGTTAATAAAGATGAAACTATTGTTATTAATCTCGGTTCTAGTAGCACAACTCAAAGAACTACTAATGGAATTCATGGATGTCTTTGCCTGGTCCTACGATGATATACCTAACATTGACACTGAGATAGCGCAGCATGAGATTCCAACTCTCTCAAACTGCAAACCGGTCAAACAGTAACTGTGAAGCTCCACACCGAATTGTCACTCAAGGTTAAAGAAGAAGTAGTCAAGTAACTAAACATGGGATCCATTCCTGTGATCGAATATAGCACCTGACTAGCCAATATCGTACCCGTGCTGAAACTAGGAGGGAAGGCTCGCATGTGTGTGGACTATCCAGATTTGAATAAGGCCTCTCCAAAGGATGATTACCCACTACCCAGCATTGACATTTTTATGGACTATACGTCCAGTCACGCTCTCAAGTCATTCATTGACGGGTTTGCTAGATATAATCAGATCAAGATGCACCAAGATCACTAAGAAAAAACCGCATTCATCACCCCTTGTGGAACCTTTTGCTACACTGCCATGATATTTGGTCTAAAAAATGCAGGGGCTACCTACCAGAGGGCTACCATAACCATTCTGCATGATCTGATACACAAGGAAGTCGAGGTCTATGAAGATGACATGATTATCAAGTTCAAGACTAGGGAAGCCTATGTTCCCTCTCTCCAAAAGTTCTTTGAATGACTGCGACAATACCTGATGAGGCTTAACCCACAGAAATATGTCTTCGACATCACCAAAGGAAAACTTTTAGGATTCAAGGTTAGTGAGAAAGTGATAGAGGCAGATCCTGCCAAATTAAAATCCATACTTGAGATGCCACCACATCGAATAGAGAAGTAAGTCCCGGGGTTCCTTCGGAAATTATAGTACATTAGTCAATTCATCATCAAATTGACTTCCATTTGTGAACCCATCTCAAAACTCCTCATAAAGGATTCAACTAAAGTCTAGAATGAAGATTGCCAAGAAGCCTTCTACCGAATCAAGCAACACCTAACCCAACCTCCGGTGCTCATGCCATCACAGCCTGATCTTCCTTTACTCTTATACCTAATCATAACCGATATTATCATTGGGGCTTGTTATCCCAATGCCTCAAAGAAATCCATAAAGAGAGATCCATCTACTATGCCAGTTAAAAGTTTATCGATTACGATGCTAACTACACCCCCTTGGAGAAAGCATGTGTCACTCTTATCTGGGTTACCCAAAAGTTATGGCACTACCTGCTCACCTTCCACATTAAGATTGTATCCTGATTGGATCCCATCAAGTACCTACTAGAGAATACCTCCCTATCCAATGAAATAGCCCGCTGTTTGATGCTCCTAGCCTAATTTGATATCACATATGTCACTCAAAAGTCCATGAAAGGAAGATCCATCTCTGACTACCTTACTGGCTACCCTATAGAAGAGGCCGATATCTGGATCTCTAAGATCCCTGATGATAATGTCCTTTGTACCTCCCAAGAAGACCTTCGATGGAAAATGTTCTTTGACGGCACTGCCAACAAAAAAGCTTATGGCAATGGGATACGCCTAATTGCCCCCGATGACTCTCACACTCCTATTGCCATCAAGCTGGACTTTCCTTGCACCAACAATATGACTGAATATGTGGTGTTCATGGTAGGCCTCAAAGTTTCTCTCCAGAAAGGAATTTAATACCTTAATGTCTACTGGGATTCAACCCTCATCATCGGTCAAGTACTTACAAAATGGAAAGTTAAGGATGAGAAACTCTCATACTTCCATGCCCACTTAGAAGAGCTAGATTCTCAATTTCAAGAAATCACCTTCCGCTAGTTGCCACGAGCAAAGAATAACCTAATCGATTCCCTTGATACCTTAGCCTCCATGATTAACATGCTCGAGGGAATAACCATGGACCTTTTCCTTGTACAAAAATAAGACAAACCCACCCACTCCTACCAAATTGAGCTCATCGAAATAGACGACTGTTGGTACTATGATATTTGTTGCCTGCTCAAACATGGTAGGTATACTCAAGCATCTGATAAAAAAGATCGAGAGACACTCTGTAGACTGGCTACCCAGTGCATTGTCTATGATAAAGAACTGTTTAAGATAAACTTCGATGAAACCCATTAACACTGCATTTTGGGGGCTGAGATTGAAGAAATAATAAAGAAAATCCACAGTGCAGAATGCGGATCCCACATGAACGACCATATGCTTGTCAAAATGATCATTCGATAGGGTTACGACTGGACCACCATGGTTTAAGATTGCACAACCTATGTTCAAAAATGCCTCAAATGCGAGCAATTTTCCAACCTACAACACTTACCCTCGCAAGAATTGTACAACATGACTTCCCCCTTCCCGTTATCCACATAGGGCATTGACATCATAGGGAAAGTTACATTGAAAGCATCCAACAGGCATGAGTTCGTCTTAGTTTCCATTGACTATTTCACCAAATGGGTCGAAGCCGAGTCATTCTCAGGTCTGAATACTAAGAAGGTGGCCAAGTTCATCACGAAAAATATCATCTACCGATATGGGGTCCTACATGAGCTGGTATCAAACAACGGGTTACACTTCGAGGCACAAATTATAGAAGTAGTTGACGAGTATGGAATTCAAAGACACAAATCTTCTCCATACCAACCTCAGATCAATGGCATAGTCGAGACAGCCAATAAGAACCTCAAAGCCATTATCAGTAAGATGACCGAGTGTAAGGACATAAGTCTACGATTGAGTCTCAATGTAGTGTTGGATTTATTCTATACAAAAATATTTGAGTCATAGAATAGTGTTAAAGTGTATCCATTCAAGACTATGATGTGTTAGTTGAAGACGTAGCGGCCAAAATTATAAATCTTCATCAAATGCCGAGTTTATAGTGCCTCATTTCTATGTCAACAACATTTGTTCCATTTACTCCTAAGGTACGAATGCATTACATATATATATATATATATATATATATATATATATATATATATATATATATATATAGGAGCTAAGAACAATGTATATTGGGTGTAATTTTATTTTAAACTGTTGTCTATTTTCAAAAGGTTTCTTTAAAACTTTAAAATAAAGTTTCTAGGCTAAAAATTAAATTTTAAGCATTCTGGAAGCTCGTTCGATATTGCCATTCGAACGAGTTTTTCGTTCGAACGAGAGTGTCGTTCGAACGAGTTTGCCTACGATTTTTTCCTATTTGCCTCTAGAACTTCTTTAGAAGTGTCGTTCGAATGAGACTTCATTAGAAACGAAAATCTTGCTCGAATGAGATTTCTGGCGGGAAATTTTTTGATAGTTTTAATCAGTTTTTTCCCATGTTCCAACTTACTTTTATCCACTAACTCTTGACATATGTTATTTGTGTAGGAACCAAGTTTTAAAAACTAACTTTTGAAATTTTCTAAACACCTTTTTGAGAGAAAATTTTTAGAGAGAAATTTATTAGTTCAAAAGTTCATGTTTTTAAGTGTTTGTAGTTCAAGAACATTATTCGAAATACTTTTGTTTACGCCAATAGTTCATTTATTCCAAGTTCCTTAATATATATCCTTGCTTGGAGTGTTTAGCATCGAGTTTTTCTCTACACCTCAAAGAAGAGAAGTTTGGGTTTACTTCTACATCCCTCAAAGAAGAAGTCTCATTTTTGGCTGCGGCATTCTCACATGGTGAAACGCATCATGTGTGGTTGACGGTTGTTCCAAAAAGCCTCATTGGTGGATTCCATGGTTTCGGTGGAGTCCGGAATTATCAACTAAGCAGAGGTTGGTACAAGAAGATGCATCAGGGGCTTGAAGGGAGTCGAGTCGAGTTGAGTAAGTCATTTGTCTTGTACTTGTAAAATACCATACTTAGTGGACTTAAGGCTAGGGCCGTCCGAGGTTTTTTTTTCTTTGTGAGTTTTTCCTCTTACATCGCGGCGTAGTGGTTGTTTACTTATTTTATCTTTGGCTATATCACATTAGAGGCATGCTTAGGTAAAAAGCTAAAATTGGTATATTTTATTTGGTGCTAATTTTATTTGGGTAAATATTAATTTAATTCAAGTCATTAATTTTATTCGATAAAATTTGGTTTGGCCTAATTTACAAAAATGGATTAATTAATTATGGTAGGCAAATTTCTAGGACTTGGGTTAAATTGGTTTAAGTGAATATTTTGTGTTGTGTAATTTAAAATTCGTTTTGTGTTTTGTTTATTTTAATTTGAAAGAAATAAAAATTAGTTGTTTGTGTGTGTTGTGTTGAGCCATCCTTATTCCGCATCTTTAAAAGGAAATTGATTTTAAAAGGCTTCAAAAATTGGTGGTATTTGCGTCTTCAAATTGGTATCAGAACCGGAGCGCTAATTTATTGCATTAAGGTCCTTTAAATATTTTTAGAAAAAATGGAATTTTCTCCATTTTCAAAATTTCCTATTTTTGATGGATCTAATTATTAGTATTGGAAAGCGCGAATGAAATCAGCACTAGAATCTATCGACGAGAGGGTTTGGTTGTCAGTCCTTAACGAGTGGTCCCCACTTACACATTTGGTAGACAATGAGCGTGTTCCCAAACCCGTCGATAGATGGAGTGATAATGAATTTAAACTTGCTAATTTTAATTCTCGAGGTTTAAATGTCTTGTTTATCACGGTCACACCGGATGAATTCTTTCGCATTATGATGTGTGAAACCTCTAAATAATCATGGGATATTTTACAACTCACTCATGAAGGAACTAGTGTCATAAAAGCTTCTAAATTCCAAAACCTCACCACTCAATTTGAAACCATCAAAATTAACGAAAACGAAACATTTGATGAATTTTATGCTAGACTTTCCAATATAGTAAATTCGTCTTTTAATTTGGGAGAGAAAATATCCGGCAACTGAGTAGTAAAGAAAATCTTAAGGTCCCTTCCTGATAGATTTATTCCCAAGGTGACCGTGTTAAAATCTTTACCCACTTTAGCATCTACGAAATTAGAAGAGTTCATAGGTGATTTACAAACCTATGAACTAGACATGTTTCCCTCTAAAACTGAAAAGAAAATCGATAAGGGCATTGCTTTGAAAGCCTGAAAGGAGGAAAAATAAGTAGTAGAGAGTGAAAGTGATAGTGACTCGGAAGATATGGCTATGTTTTCTAGGAAGTTTCATAAATTTCTTAGATTTAACAAAGATAAATTTTAAAATGATTTTAAGAAATTTGAAAAATCTAATCATGACAAAGCTAAAAAGATCCCTAAAATGTCTAATGAAAATATTAATAGGTACGAGTCTAATAAGTGTTTTGGTTGTGAAGGGTATGGCCATAGGGATTTTCAGTGCCCTATTAAACTAAGGAGAGAGGGTAAGCAACCGATTTCATACAATTCCACCCTTAGTGATAGTGATAAGGAAGATGTACCTGATTCCCCCACTAAGCCCAACTTTGTGGCTTTTATGGTAAGTCATGTGAGCACCGATAATGAATCTCCCCATGAAGATATACAAACACATGACCTTCGGAGGTCAAAGTTTATGATTCCCTTATTTTTTTATGGTTGTGAGAGTGAAGAAGAAAGAGAGAGAGAGATAGTGATGAGGAGGTTGATGTGAGTGAACTTCAATTTGTATTTCAATAATTATATGAAGAATCTATTAAATTAAAAAGAGCAAATTTGAAGTTAGAAGCTAGTTTAAGAGACCGTGTCAAGGTCGTTGATGAGAATGTGTTGGTTGAAGACCTTAGGACACGAGATAGAGCTCTTCTAGAGAAGCTTGATTATGTATAGGCGAGAGAGATAGCCTTAGGGTTTAATGAAATCCTTAAAAAATGAGCTTCTTGCATTTGAATAGAGGAATGTTTTATTAGATTCTAACATTTTAGAATTAGAAAATAAATTTAAAGTCTCTAGTAAAGTCAAATTTGATTTGGAGTATCGTTCGGAGAATTTAGATAAAGTCTTAGGCACGATCCAAATAAAAAATGACACTTGTGATTTAGGCTTCAATACTTGTAATGAATCATCTCATAAAGACAAAACCAATGTTTTAGGAGAATCACCTAGGAAAGTCTTTAGATTTCAATCCTTAGGTATCAACTTTTGACGTGTGTTTACTTGTTCACATTGTGGAAGAAAAGGTCATCTTAGGAAATTTTGTTTTGATCTTAAAAAAGGTCCTAGAAAAACTCAACGTAAGGCAACCGAGGTAGCCAAGATTCCTACACCCCAAGATCGCCATTCGTCATTAGTTTGGGTTATGAGATCCGACTTGGTATCTTTACAAAATAGGATTTTTTATTCTCATTTGCTTTCACATGCTTCCTCCCTGGCTAAATCCAAAGGTTGAATGTGTTAGTTGTTTGCATACTATAGCTTTTGTACTTCATGCTATATTATCATGGTAAATGTATGCTTGTTTAATCATTTTCTAGTCATTGCTTTATATCATATCTCATGCTAGAATTATGATCTTTGTTTATCTTTTGTATTATACTTCTTTCACTTTAGTTTCCATTAAATGAAAAATATAAAAAGATTTTTGTTTATCATTTTTGTTTTACCTTGTTAGTAATTTAAGCGTTATGAAAAATACAAATGATTTTTGTGTGTCTTTTGAGTAAATAATTTTTAATTTTTTTTTAAAAAAACTCAAAAAGAATTTTGTTTTGTGTGTATTTTAGTTTGACACACTCTATGTCGCATATACTTGCGTTTGAATCCCTTTTTTTCTCTTCCATGTGGCTAGAACTTTTGGTAAAGATTCTCAATCCTTAAAATGTTCTTTACCATGATTACATGGAGTATTTGGATGTTGTGTTGATTTAGTGGATTCAATTTTTATATGCCTAAATTCACACATGCACGAGCTCACTTGAAATTTTAACTTCACTTGTATATTTGAGCTTTGTTAGGTGTTCTCCTACCAATCTAGTCATCTACGTATTATGTGACCTAGGATGACTAGTGCATGTTAAAATCCGTTGCACGTGAGATTTGTGTGAGACAGAAAAAAATAATATATATAAATGTGCACGGGGAAGGGCTCCGAAAGGAAATATCATCCTTTGCGAGTAAGCTACCGTTTGGAATGGACCTAAAAGAAATACATGGTCCAAAGGCCTAAAAATAAAATATGGCATTAAAAAGAAAAATAATATCCAAGGCCTATTTTTAATTGATATATTCATTCAAAAATATATATGCTTATTAAGGGAGATTGGATGGTATATCAACGGTTTGCACAATGTTCGTTTATCCTAGTTGTCCTTTCATTGTCATGACTCTATTGGTTTGTAGAATCATCAAAATTCTAGGCTTGTATGCATTGTGTATGTTTGTTCATTGAGTTCACTTTATATTGTCACATGAGGTTATATTCAAATGTGATAAAGTTTGAAATCAAATGAGAACTCCGTGAACATGTTTTTAAGTGATTGGGTCTAAATTTAATTGTTACTAGTTCACACCCCTACACTTACGTTTCCATATGACACATTTTTGTCATACGAGTGTGAAAAGTTTATTTTATTTCGTGTCATGTGTGGTGTTTATACCTAGTATATGTGCGTGTGCGTTAATGATATTTATTATGTACTCATATACGAGGTATTCAATTTGTCTTTGCCTTTCTTTCTAGTCCATATATGCTTCTACTTCATAATTGGTATATATCTTGTTGCATTTTTGTTGATATCACATGCTTAATATCTCATGTATCATATTGGTATCATTTTCTTGCATCTTAGTTGGTATCCTTTATTATTTGTATAGATTAGTTATGATTTTCGTGCCTATATGCTGTCATATTCTTTGCACTGCATGCACTTTTTATTTATTAATTCTATCACCTTTGTCTAAACCTGAACAAAAAGGGGGAGAATGATGATAGGGAGACAAATGATATCTAATCCTATTGTAATCGTAGACTAGTTTGGGAGATTTAACTTAGGGGGAGACGTCTTTCTATGTAGATTTTGTTTGATAAAGGGGAGAATTCATTTAGGAGGAGTATCTAATTTAATTGCATTTAATATTTTGATATTCCCTATGTGTTTAATAGTTTGCTTAAGTGTACAGGAATTCTTCTAAGTGGCACCTTTCATCATTGGCAAAGATATTGATCCTTGGGTTTTGAATCAAGCTATGTACCTTTTATTTTGGGCGGGATATTTTTTTAAGTCTAGTAGAGCTTGACGATCCTTTAGGATTTTGTTGGCTTTTGTCCCGAAATAGCCGAAGGGTGAGATTTGTAAGGACACAAGTCTCCGATTGAGTCTCAATGTAGTGTTGGCATAATTCCGGAAAAAAACATTTGAGTCATATCATAGTGTTTAAGTGTATCCATTCAAGCCTATGACGTGTTAGTTGAAGACGTAGCGACAAGGATTATAAAGCTTCATTAAATGACGAGTTTATTGTGCCTCATTTCTACGTCAACAACAATTGTTCCATTTACTCCTAAGGTATGAATGCATTACATATATATATATATATATATATATATATATATATATATATATATATATATATATATATATATATATGATCTTGGAACAATGTTTATCGAGTGTATGTTTATTTTAAACTGTTGTCTATTTTCTGAAGGTTTCTTTAAAACTTTAAAATAAAGTTTATGGGCTAAAAATCAAATTTTAAGCATTCTGGAAGTTCGTTCGATATTGTTGTTCGAACGAGTTTTTCGTTCGAACGAGAATGTCGTTCGAACGAGTTTGCCAATTAATTTTTTCCAATTTCCTCTGGAGCTTCTTTAGAAGTGTCGTTCGAACGAGACTTTGTTCAAACGAAAATCTCGTTCGAACAAGATTTCTAGCGGGAATTTTTTTGGCAATTTTAATTAGTTTTTCCCCATGTGAAATTACTTCAACCCACTAACTCTTGAAAGAAGTTATATGTGCGGGAACCAAGTTTGAAAAACTAACTTTTGACATTTTCTAAACACCTTTTTGAGAGAAAATTTTTAGAGAGAAATTTCTTAGTGCAAAATTTCATGTTTTAAGTGTTTGTAGTTCAAGAACATTATTCGAAAACACTTTTGTTTACACCAATAGTTTGTTTATTCCAATTTCCTTAATATATATCCTTGCTTTGAGTGTTTGGCACAGGGTTTTTTTCTACACCTCAATGAAGAGAAGTTTGGGTTTACTTCTACATCCCTCAAAGAAGAAGTCTCATTTTTGGTTGCGGCATTATCACATGGTCAAAGGAAACATGTGTGGTTGACGGTTGTTCCTGAAGTCTCATTAGTGGATTCCATGGTTCCGGTGGAGTCTGGGATTATCAACTAAGAGGAGGTTGGTACAAGAATACGCATCAGGGGCTTGAAGGGAGTCGAGTTGAGTTGAGTAATTCATTTGTCTTGTACTTGTAAAATACCATACTTAGTGGACTTAAGGCTAGGGTCGCTCGAGATTTTTTCCCTTTGTTGGTTTTTTCTCGTACATCGCGATGTAGTGGTTGTTTACTTATTTTATCTTTTGCTATATCATATTAGATGCATGCTTAGGTAAAAAGATAAAATTGGTATATTTTATTTGGTGTTAATTTTATTTGGGTAAATATTAATTTAATTCAAGTCATTAATTTTGTTGGATAAAATTTCGTTTGGCCTAAGTTACAAAAATGGATTAATTAATTATGGTAGGCAAATTTCTAGGACTTGGGTTAAATTGGTTTAAGTGAATATTTTGTGTCGTGTAATTTAAAATTTACTTTGTGTTTTGTTTGTTTTAATTTGAAAGAAATAAAAATTAGTTGTTTTGTGTGTTGTGTTGAGCCATCCTATTCCGCATATTTAAAACGAAATTGATTTTAAAAGACTTTAAAAATTGGGGGTATTGTGACTTCACCGAGAGTTGTCAAGATTGGGCCGACAGGATCCCGTATGCTCTCTGGGCTATCTCACATCAATTCAAACCTCTATTGGGGCTACCCCTTACTCTCTAGTCTACAGGATGGAAGAAGTCCAACCCTTGGAGATGGAAATCCCTTCATTGGGCCTCATTCTTGAAAGCAATGTCAACAAGGAAGACAGGCACCTAGGCCGTCTTGACGAGCTGTCCATCTTGGATGAATGAAGGTTTAAAGGTCTATATTACATACAAGGGTATCATCTCCGGATAGGGTGATCATTAAACAAGAGAGTCAAGGATTGCGGTGTCCGAGAAGGGGACTTATCCCTCAAAGAAATAGTGGAGCCCATATGGGTCCCAGAGGGAAATTTAAGCCCAATTTAAGCAGCACACACAATGTAAAGAAGTTCTTGTCAAGCGGCACCGCTATGCTCACCGATCTTGATGGAGAAGAAATGGCGCGTCCAGTCAACCTAGACTATCTCAAGAAATTCTACCCCTAGTCCAAAGTCTCAGCATGCTACGACTCTTCTCATCTTCCTTCTATTATATCCCTAAAAATAAAATAAAAACTCTTCATTACCCCTAATCAGAACTACATGGGGCCTGATCCTCTAAAAACCTTTTTTCTTACAAAAAATGAATTTCATAAAATTTTCAAAACCCTCATAGGTACGTATGCAGCTCATCCGTTTACATGAGCACGGTCCCCTTCTTTTTCATAAAATGCTACTCTTTTGGTATCCCCGAGAACAACAATTCATTTTAACACGTATGTGAACAAAAGGATTACGTATGCCTTAGCGATTGGTATAGATAATTCAAAATGCAAAGGTCATCAAGAGGCATAACTAGATTATCAAAAACTTCTTTATTTTATTATTTGAAAATTCAGTACAAATTACATCGGCATAGGGAGCCTAACGACTTCCCTTGTCAAGCCTATTCCTACCTTCCTAAAACCAAGATAAAACCAAACCCCACTACTCTTGAAAATCACCCTCCAATTATTCCCACAAACCACACCCATTAGAAAAGCTTCACAAAATCCTACTCACAGCTTCCAGAGGAACCAGTCCCATCATCACCTGTATCTTGGGGTCCCCAAACCCCCCCTCCTAAATGGAGTATCGCAGACGCTCCATAGAGAGATAAGACCGGAGCAGCCTCTGGAAAACCATAACACCTCCCTCCATGGTGTCAGATATGGCAAACCTCTTTTGCCCAGTCCCCACAGCCAGCATCCTGGCCACTAAATTCTTCCACAACCACTTCATGTAGTCCCCGGAGAAATGCAAGACTTTACCCACAGACTATGAAGGACGGGTTGACCGACGAAGATTCTCCTACAGAGATCCAATCTGCATGCGCATATGATCCGTCAGGTCCTCCGCGAGAAATAAGTTCAGCGTTCGCGGTGGCATGATTTGCTCCCAAATAAATTGGTGCAACAGCCGCCAGGGAAAGTAGAAATAGGTCTTCCTAAGGCCAATCAACATGACTTATTAGTACTCCTCGAGTTCCAGAATAGGTAGCAGCTCCCCCCACCAAGGCACTGACCAGAGCCCCGTGCTCTACAAACTAATTTCCCCAACTCTCAATGTCCAGGCCTACTTTAATAAAATAGTGCGAGAAGAAGTTTGGCACCGTCGACAAAGGATACTCGGGTGGGACCACCATACAAAACATTTTCGATAGTCACATGAACAACATCATAGGGCTACCCCTCAGAAAGGTGGAACGAGGCATCCAGACCATTCAAAGTCTCCACTAGTATCAGTGCCACAGGATTTTGACAGTACCACATAATGGAAATGATAGCCACAAGTTGGGGGTCCACTAGAATTTCCCCAATCACACAACACTTTTGAAACCAAGCCCAGAATAACGGCCCCGACATAGATGGCATCACCCACATCCTGCGAATGCATGGATCGCAGCACGGCCGAAAGAGAAATCATTCCTCCTGTAACCAACGACCTAGCTGCCGAAGGTGAGATATAAAGAAGTCTAGCCAACAATTCCCTAGGAGAGCTGGAAAACTCAGGCCAATCCACAACAACGCTAGGATTTATCCCCAGCATGGTAGAAAATTCCTAGTAGATAGGAAAATTTTCATCCAACCCAAAGCTAAAGACATGACCGTCGGGGTACCAGAAGTCAACTGGCTCCATCACCATATTCCACACAATGGACCGATTACGCCAAAAAGAGACTCACCGCATGTGGAAGGAATCATAATAAACATTGTACGAAAACATTTCTTCCAAGGCTTCGAGGTAGTTGCGAAACTCAATGCTACCAGGGAGAGCCATCTTGCAAAAAAAAGAGATGATAAAAAAGTAAGAATGTGAGAAGAAAGGAAATGAAAGTGTGAGGATAAAAGCCCCATTCACACTCCGATTTATACTTGAAAACTCTCGGGCGAAGACAAGAAAGCCTGTAGAAATCGGAGTAAAACTTGCCCCACCAAGTACCAAGAAATTGAAGAAAGTGCAATAAAAGCCTTGGGTTGATTGGACTAAACTGATGTGCCGATAGGCAGGACAGGGGTCCATCCAATAGGCAACCCCCTATTTTGGGCAAATTCCCTTTTTCCTCTTTTGTCAAAATAAAAAAAAAAACTCAATAAAAATAAATTTTATCTTAAGGGAATTTCAAATTTCCTCATACTTTTACTTATCCCATTTTAAAATAAAATCCTTCTCAAGTCAATTTTCAAATTCTTTTTATGGTCTTCGCAGCAAAGTAAAAAGAGCATGTGCATTAATCACTAAAGAAAGAATTAATAAAAACTTCATCTTTATATGCATATATTTTTTTGTGTTACATTGACATCTTGCAGGAAAAACGAAAGAACAAAATAACTGGACTCAGTTCGAACCCATTTTCTTTCTCTCTCTCTTCACCTAAAATATCTCTCCCTCTTTCTTCTTCATCTTTTTCTTCTCTCTAAGAGCCCCCATCCCTACAGTGAAACTTTTCCCCTGTGGAGAGATGATGTGCCACAACTTCTATAACTCGACCCTTGCCCAGATGAGGTAGACGGAACCAAGCAAGAAGGAATCAGAATCACATCCTTAATGTGGTCAGTTGCTGAAGATATCCAATCCCTAATATCCCTCAGCCAAGTGGTGGAAACTCGGATGTGCTGCAAAAGAAAAGAGAAAAATTAAATCAGTTAAGTCTGAAAGAAGAAGAAAGGAATCAAGAAACCAAACGACAAGGAAACACGAAGTGTACCTCAGATCGAAGGACCTCCTCAATAAATCCTAAATCCTATGGTTCCATCTAATTTGGATGATGCTTTAAACACACTGACCCTCCATCAGCTCGCGAATGTTCTAACCATGTCAGAACAACCGTACGAAGGGAGCCTCCGAAGTCGTCGTTGTCGCTGATATCATCGCATTGCCCACACTGTGGGAGTTCCCCACCTGCTCACTCGAACTCGCGTGAGTAAGAGGCATCACATCGTATATGCTGGTAGGCATCAACCAGCTCTACATGAAATCCATATAGTCATACATCACAGCCGTATCGATATACAATGAGTACAGCTCTCCCATCATCGCCACCACCCGGGCATCCTTTGATATCTCTCGCACTCGCCTCATGAACCTAGGGGGATTCACCGGCGTCACCCCAGCCTTATCCTCCATGATCTGTCGGACTACCCTCTCCCCAAGTTACCATGAATAGACAAACTCATGCACCAGCAGATATTGTATCTGCGCCTATCCCCCAATCACCTAGTGTGTTGAATGGTCATCCCCTAAGGATAAAAGGTCACCTGCAAATCCCCAATAAGATCAAAAGATCAATATCAATAAAAACCATCAATGGAAAGAAAGGTCGTAAGATAAAATAGGGCTTACCCGCTTGCTCCTTAGGACATTCAAGACCTGGCGCACCGCCTCCAGAGAGAGAGACTTATTCGACTATCGGTTGGACCTCCGCCATCGATACATCCGGTAAAAGTCCCCAACAGATTCATCCCTCAAAGATACCAACTAGGTGTTTAAACCAATCACCTCATAAAACTAAGTCCGCAAAAGGGCAAAGGTCATCATCTAAGAAATCAAGAAAAAACGCATGAAGGAAAATGCAAATGCATAAAGGAAAAATGCCAAAAAATAAAGAATGCCTCCAAAAGATACGTGGATCCAATAAAAGACTGCCAGAAACACCGGATGAATGCAAAAAGAGAATAATAAAGGGTCAACAAGTTCAAGTTCCCCCAATCATAAAGGTGGATGTCCGAGAACACCCTCAAGAATGGCAAAAACCACAAGTGCACAACATCGCCACTCGTAGACACCAGAAAACCTCCTAACACCAACAGAATAAACAAGTGGTCCATATGACGCACCTATTTCCCATTGATCTCATCAATTCCCCTCCTTAGCAGAGACAACTGGAGAGAATCCCCATATACCACCCTCTCCACATCACCAAATGCGGTCGTCACCGCCTCCGGCGTCACCCTCAGCGTCCTGTCCACCGCAATCTTAGCACCATCGCAATCTATCCTGAGAAGTTACTGCACATCAATCGGTGTCACCGTCATATCCCTAAAGTCAACATGGAAGGTGTGGGTAGTGTCCCACCACCTCTCCCCTAGAGCACACAGAACGATAGTAGAACGAGGCGTCTCATCCGGAGAAGACGCTAATCTCCCAAAGTCGGTTGATGACACCATCTAGCGCACCACCGATGGAAGGCGCTCCTAAACATCCTTAAGCCATGGCGTCCCTCGGGCACATATAGTCGACATGGAGACTTCGGGCTATCAAAGAAACAAAGAAAATCATTGTCAAAATCAAGAAATAAAGCAACCCCGTCAAGAAAAAAGGAAAAGAATACCAAAGGTCATTCGATACTTACATAGCCACTAGGGTTCACCACCCTAGAAGAACGATGATGCGAAGGCTCGCATAAAATAATGCAATCATCCACCACCGACTCAAATGCATTATATGAGTTCTCATTGCCCAGTGCAAGGGTCACCCTATCCCTCCATTCCAACCCTGCCCAATCGTCGGGATTAAGTCATGCCATAATAGTAGTGCTACTTGAAAGCTCAGCCATATCTTGACTTTAGAACATCATAATGATTAGAACAAGGTAATTGCAAAAGAAGGTAAGTCAAAAGCTGTGAAAAATGAGGAGAACTCACCCCCTTTTTATAGAAGGCTAAGGGGCATGCCGATAGGCACTGTCCCTCCACCTGATCGAGGCACCCCAAAGACCATGCCACTGCTGTTTATCACCCCTCCATCTATTCCAATCAGCACCCCCTTTAAAATTTCGTACAAAAAGGCCAAAAAAATATAAGAAAATCCCGAAAAATCCTCGAAAGATTCCTAAAATCACCAGATTAGTTTTGGGAACCTTTTCACAAAGAATTTTTTTTTTTCTACATCCCCAGTGGAATTCCAGAGAATAATCCTCCCCAACAATATCTCCAAAGGATGCTCCAAAATTTTAAAATTTTGAGAACGCGAGAATTACGTGTGATAATTGATTAACTTCGCAACTTTCTACTATAGCACACTTATTTAATTTCAGCCCCTAAACATGCATCTAAGGTGCGTGTGTCAACCCATAAATAAATAAAGCATGTGACACAAAATATGCTGAGACACAGATTTCAGGAAAAAAACCCTTTCGGGTAAAACCTTTATTTCACTATGAATATACAAGTCGCAACTTACAATTACATAGAGAAATCTGCAATGGATTAACGCACAGCCAACCCACAAAGACACACAGTCTTGAACTCAGCAAGAGAATACATGCAACACCCTCCAAGGACTCGCAGCCCAAATGATTAGGCACATATTCTTCGTATTTATCCCCTTAATTTCGGTATTTTTATGATCTCGTGCAGTGTAAATATCTTGGATTTGTCTCGTATTTATGCTACTAACCTTTTTTGGAAAGTATTTCGTGTTTTGTGTATTTCTCATGTGTTTTACAGGTATTTCACGCAAGTTAGTGCGAAGGAGAAATCAAAACAGTGAAAGAAACCAAGAAAATGGAGAGTTGAAGGGCATTTTCGTAATTTTTCAGCCTTAGTCCGGAGGTGGGGCCAACTAGAAAGTTGAATAGCTCTAAATTACAAGAATACTGGAAAAAACGGCACCTCAATCCGAGCTACGGTGAAGAAGTTACGATGTTTTGAAGTTGCGCGATAATGAAGAGTCTGAATGTGCGGATTTCTGTCATTAATTATGCAGATTTTATGGTGATTGGTTGGCAAAAACTTGTTCCACAAGCGAAATTTGATGCCAAATTCGTGCAACTTGGTGCTATAAAAGACCAAGCCCTACCTCATTTTCAAGGGGAGTTGAATTCTAGAGAGAGGGAGTCAAATTCTAGAGGGTAGGAGTAGGATTAGAGAGAGAAAGTTAGATTGTAGTTTTCTTTGGTAGAAGTTTTCATAAACTCTAGTTGTAAGTTTGAAGAAGGAGTTTTGCTGGATTCAAATTCATCTCTTTCTCCTCTTGCTAGATACAAGTATCAATTTCTATTCTCTATTTAATTTTTCGATTCAATTCTCAATTGTTTTGCAAATTGTGAACAATGTTTGTTAGAGTTTTCTTTTGTTTTCATCATGTTTAGCTAATTTTTAAGGGTTGGGATGCATGAACCCATCCCGATGTAATTTATCTACGTAGGAAATAGAATTTAAATTTAAATTTGAAAGAATCGTGTAAGATAAGTTCACAATCATCCTAGATCTTTTAATCTCTCTTGCCCTAGGTACTTGGGATATTTAAGAATATGATGTGCGTGTAATTATTTAGCACCGCTTTATATTTATCTTTGATTTCATATGATGCGGGCTTGAACCTCATATATGTAATGCTTAGGATCTATAAAGACTGGATTCATTCAAATTTATAATTTACAATTCTAGTATTCTAATGGGTAATTACTAGGGATTGGGGGATTGTATTCCAACCTATTTCCTCATTCATTTTAATTAGTTTTATAAATTTGTTCCAACTTATTTCCCCTTGTCAACCATCATCATCTTTTTCATTTTTTCTTTATAAGTAATAAATCAATTAAATTCTATAAACCATTCCCTATGGATTCGATACCCAGACTTACTACTACACTCCATAAAAGTGTAGTTAAAAGTTTAGGTTTTTTTTGTATTGAGGTTGGAAGCCGATAACAACGACTAGCGTATTACACGGATGCTCGGTTTTTCCACTCGATCAAAATGGCGCCGTTGCCGGGGATTGAAATTGTTAAATTTTTAAGAAAGTTATTTTTATCTACAAGTGATTTCCATTCTCTAAAAAAAAAAAAAAAAATTAATTTCATCTCTTATGTGCTTGTATGCAGAATTTATCTCCCACCCAAGTTCACGAAAATCCTATTGCCGAAGCCAGTTCTGAAAATTCTGAGTCTCCTCGTTTTTGGGTTCCACCTCCTTCGCCTAATAATTCCATCACAAGTCGTTCTTTCAGTCAAACCCTGAGTGAGAATTCTGAACCTTTCGGTAGCGATATGTCGGATCATGGTAGTGTTGGTGTTGGTGCTGGAGAGGATGAGATACCCTATCTTCCCATGAAAGATCTTTTATTTCCGGAGAGAACTATTACCCCTGGTTGCATTTTACTCCCGTATAATGCCGGTCAGTTCCACTTTCGGAATGGAATGATCCAAATTCTTCCTACATTTCATGGGATGGATTCGGAAAAACCATATCTCCATATTCGAGAATTCGAAGATACGTGTGAGACATTTGGAGACCAAGCTTGTCCACAAGAGGTAATCCGGTTGAAGCTCTTTCCTTTTTTCCTTAAAGGATAAAGCTAAAACTTGGTTATGGTCCTTGCCCCCAAATTCTGTTTTATCCTGGAGAGATATGCAAAACAAGTTTATCTCAAAAAAATTTCCACAACACAAAACCAATTCTGTTAAAGCCCAAATCCAAGCTTTTCGTCAAAATGAGAATGAGGCTTTTGATAAGTGTTGGGAGAGATATCAGGAGTTAGTTAATGCGTGCCCCCATCATGGTTTTGAACCTCATCATCTGATTTCATTTTTCCATCAAGGCCTTACTGTAGCGTCTAAACAACTTGTTCAAACCATGTGTGAGAGACCTTTTTGGGAGTTAAGTACGAGCGATGCTGAGGCTCATTTGAAATATGTGGGAGAAACTACCCAAGCAAGGGATACTTCTGATCCCAATAGTCAAAATAGAAATTGACAAGTGTCCAACTTGCCTGCTGCGTCCGGTATTTATCACTTGGACAAGGACACTTTGTTGGATCGAAAATTTGACCAATTGGAGAAGAATTTCAGAGATATGCTAGATATGCGATTGAGAGATGTGTCTGGACCCGTACAAACAGGAAAGGAGAAAGTGTGTGCCATTTGTGCTGCTGGTCATTCTACCGAAGGATGTCCTACCATCCCTGCTTACAAGGCAATGTACACTGAGCAAGTAGAGGCGATAGGAGGGTTTCGTGAAAATTTTAATGCACCTCAAGGGAATGCATATAATCAATCTTGGAGGAATCATCCTGGTTTCAACTATGGACAACCACAAGGGGGGATGGTGCCTCATCCACATGTGACTTTGCCACAAACCCCTCCTCAATTTCATCATATGGATCCTCCAATGCAACCTCCTTTGCAGACACCACCTCCTGGTCCGTATGTTACCCCTCCGAGGCGATCTCTTGAAGACAACATAAATCACCTCATTCAATCCCAAAAGGAGAGCACTGCTAAGTATGATCGAATGTTCGCTGAAATGCATACTAGCATCTCTAGGTTGCAATCTGCAGTGAATACTCAGGAGAAAGGTTAATTACCAGCTCAAGGCCAAAGACCCCCTCCCCAAGGACAAACCAGTATTGGCACTACATCCCTCGACCATCGAGAGCAATGTAGCGCTATTAACACCCTCCGTAGTGGGAGAGTAGTTGATTTGTCACCTCCCTCACGCAATGCATCTAAAGATAAAGAGGTTTCACCCGACACAAAAGAGGCCGAAGATGCCCCTTTAATTGAGAGTGAGGAGGAGGAAAACACTAGTGGACTCAAGGCCATCACCCCCACCGCTGCCCCATACCCTCAACGATTGGTCTCTCACTCCAAAACGACCTCCCGTGATGAAGTTCTGGAAGTCCTTAAGCAATTAAAAGTCAATTTACCTTTTCTCGAGACTATACAGAAAATTCCCGCGTATGCTAAGTTTATTAAAGACTTACTCACGGTGAAACTCAAGCTAAAGGTAAACCAGAACGTCTCTTTGGCCCAAAATATCAGCACTGTCTTGTCGAGTGAATTTCCATTAAAATATAAAGATCCGGGTGCACCCACTATTTCTTGTATCATGGGGAAGAACCGAATTGAGAGAGCTCTAATAGATCTCGGGACGAGTGTTAACATTATGCCCTATTCCATCTATACGAAACTGGAACTGGGGGCCCTTAAGCCCACAAAAACGACTCTCCAGCTCGCGGATCGTTCTGTGAAGTTTCCTCGGGGAATTGTTGAGGATGTGATTGTTCAAATAGACACTTTCTACTTCCCGGTGGATTTTGTCATTTGGGACGAAGAACCCTCCATTCTCCCAAGTAATCATGTTCCCGTTATCCTTGGCCGTCCATTTTTAGCTACTGCTAATGATCTTATCAATACCCGAAGTGGGCGTATGCAATTAACTTTCGGGAACATGACCCTCGACACAAATATCTTTAATAATTCCAAGAGAGAGGATGATGAAGAGGAACCGCGGGGGTTGGATTTTTTGGGGGAAGCACACGAGCAAGAAAGAACTTACAAGGGAGAGCCATTAAGGGAAGGTTGTGTTGCGCCCAGTGAGTGGAGTGGTTACAATATTCAGAGCAAGGTAGGGGAGGTATGTTTAGTTAATGCATTCGAGAGCACGAGTGAGCCCATGAACAAGAGTGAAAGAGGCGATTTAGAGTGTGTCGGGAGAGGCTCTATCAACCCATCCACACCACCCTATCATTCGGCGAGTGAGCACTAAAGGCAGGTTGAGGACACCAAGCAAGAGAGAGCTCTAGAGGAGTTGAGCTTAGCAGATTTTGAGAGGGAGTTTGGACAGGTGGATGCAAGCCTAAATGCTGATGTCCAATCTTTCTGGGCCTCATTTTGTCATTTAGACGAAAGCGAGTGGGATAATAGAATTGATGCATTTCTCCTTCCCAAACCTCCACCCATACCATTTGAGTCTTCGGAGGTACTTGCAGATCCGACTCCAATCTTGTCCGACTTAGAAACCAACCCACGCGCTACGCAACAAGAGGATCCTTTTCCGGTTAATCATAATGTATCTCCCGGTCTTTCCTTTATCTATGGGCACGGGCCCAATTTGTTCTGTCTATTCACTTATGCTGGTAAGACGGGAGAGACGAGGAGAGCATCGTACCCCGTGCAAGGGGTCGGGTGATTTGTAGAGAGAGATGAGAGGTCGTCGCACCCCCGACACGTATGGGGTGATTTTTGTTGTATTTTTGAGTCATGTATAAGTGTTATATAGTGTCTTGTTGCTATTTAATAATTTGATTGTTTTATTTATCGCACTCTTCATGTTGTCTTCCTTATTTCTCTTATCCATTTGATTAATGACAATGCAAATCATTGCGTTCGGGGGGATGACAGGTGCGTATTCATAAAACTTCGCTTATATTCATATATATGTGTATTTAAAAAAAAATTGAAAAATTTTGAAAAAACCAAAAATATTTTTGTTCAAAATAAATAAAAATTGGAATTTAAATTTTTCAAAAATATCACCTTTATTCTATTTAATGTCTCAAATTGTAAAATTCATAATGCACTAAGCCAAAATTGACCGAAGATGGAAATTGAAAGAAAATTGACGACTTAATGAATAAGTGTGGAGATTAGTCAAACCCGGTGAGATTTTGAGCCTCTTTTTTATGAGTTTTTAAATTAATCCGAGTTTATGATTAACTCAAAGTTCTTTTCAGCGTTTTAATAAGTCGTTGATGATCTCAATCCTTTGTTTTGATCGGTTATGAAAATGTGTGAAATGTTGTCTCGAAATTCGTGCTAAATATATCTCTAAACTTAATGAATCTCGAGATGCATATGGTAATGTGATTAGCAATTTGGACAATGAAGTAGGCCCTCATTTGTTACCCAAAAATATTAGCCATAAAAAGTTGTGAAAAATTATCCCTTTGCAACCCAAGTTGAGCCTAATAAAATATTTTCCTTTCGTTTGATAACCCGAAAAACCCAAATAGCCCGGAATTGTGAAAATTGAGAAAATTCATCAAGTAAGTCCAAATTGTGCAATAAAAAGGGGCAAGAGAAAAACAGAACAGAAAAAAAAGAAAAAAGAAAAAAATGCTCAACAAAAATAGTAAGAAAGAAAAAGACAAGAAAAAAATGAAAATAGAAAAAAAAAAGAAAGAGAAAATGAGCAAATGCCCGAAAAAGCACGAATGGACATCATAAGGACATTTTCCAATTCGAACATTCCATCCATTCCCATTTTTACCCTTTACACCTTTTAACCCCAAAAAAAGTCCTAACCGAGTCCGAATGGCGAAATTGGTTACCGCGTGGAGAGCTAAGACATGAAAAGATAATATGAGAGATTAAATGGTGTGAATTAGAGGTGATGTTCCCTTTTTCAAATAACTGTATTCCGAAGATGAGATCTTTTCACCATATATTTCCTTCTTTTCAATTTTGTATGCATGAATTTGTGTCCATTATATTTACTCTTTATATCATGCATACCGAGAGAAAATAACCAAAATCCGAGTGATTCGTTTGTGAGTGCATCCGTAAGAATTTGAATCAAAACGAATTTTCAAAAAGTAACGTAATGCTCAATCGGTGAAAATTTGAGGTTTAATTTTTGGCTTCGCACACACACACTATGGTTTGAGACATTTGAATATGAATTTATGGTGATTATTTTTCGAAAAGTTTAAATTGTACAATTTTTAAGTATTTTGATCTTTATTTGAGTCAATAAAGAATTTTGTGGGTGTATTCACTGCAAACCCTCACGAGACAAAACTCGTCCTACTAGGGTAACCTAGGGGTTTAAAGGCTTATTGCATACGCTAAATGCAATCGCTTGCCCGCGAAAAAGGTATTCTATCCCAATAAAAGAATTTTTAAGAGTTGAAATTTAAACTAATTTCTTTTACATTGCTCGGGACGCGCAAAGTTCTAAGTTAGGGGGTGTGATTAGGCACATATTCTTCGTATTTATCCCCTTAATTTCGGTATTTTTATGATCCCGTGCAGTGTAAATATCTTGGATTTGTCTCGTATTTATGCTACTAACCTTTTTTGGAAAGTATTTCGTGTTTTGTGTATTTCTCATGTGTTTTACAGGTATTTCACGCAAGTTAGTGCGAAGGAGAAATCAAAACAGTGAAAGAAACGAAGAAATGGAGAGTTGAAGGGCATTTTCGTAATTTTTCAGCCTTAGTCTGGAGGTGGGGCCAACTAGAAAGTTGAATAGCTCTAAATTACAAGAATACTGGAAAAAACGGCACCTCAATCCGAGCTACGGTGAAGAAGTTACGATGTTTTGAAGTTGCGCGATAATGAAGAGTCTGAATGTGCGGATTTCTGTCATTAATTATGCAGATTTTATGGTGATTGGTTGGCAAAAACTTGTTCCACAAGCGAAATTTGATGCCAAATTCGTGCAACTTGGTGCTATAAAAGACCAAGCCCTACCTCATTTTCAAGGGGAGTTGAATTCTAGAGAGAGGGAGTCAAATTCTAGAGGGTAGGAGTAGGATTAGAGAGAGAAAGTTAGATTGTAGTTTTCTTTGGTAGAAGTTTTCATAAACTCTAGTTGTAAGTTTGAAGAAGAAGTTTTGCGTGATTCAAATTCATCTCTTTCTCCTCTTACTAGATACAAGTATCAATTTCTATTCTCTATTTAATTTTTCGATTCAATTCTCAATTGTTTTGCAAATTGTGAACAATGTTTGTTAGAGTTTTCTTTTGTTTTCATCATGTTTAGCTAATTTTTAAGGGTTGGGATGCATGAACCCATCCCGATGTAATTTATCTACGTAGGAAATAGAATTTAAATTTAAATTTGAAAGAATCGTGTAAGATAAGTTCACAATCATCCTGGATCTTTTAATCTCTCTTGCCCTAGGTACTTGGGATATTTAAGAATATGATGTGCGTGTAATTATTTAGCACCGCTTTATATTTATCTTTGATTTCATATGATGCGGGATTGAACCTCATATATGTAATGCTTAGGATCTATAAAGACTGGATTCATTCAAATTTATAATTCTAGTATTCTAATGGGTAATTACTAGGGATTGGGGGATTGTATTCCAACCTATTTCCTCATTCATTTTAATTAGTTTTATAAATTTGTTCCAACTTATTTCCCCTTGTCAACCATCATCATCTTTTTCATTTTTTCTTTATAAGTAATAAATCAATTAAATTCTATAAACCATTCCCTATGGATTCGATACCCAGACTTACTACTACACTCCATAAAAGTGTAGTTAAAAGTTTAGGTTTTTTTTGTATTGAGGTTGGAAGCCGATAACAACGACTAGCGTATTACACGGACCTTCAGTTTTTCCACTCAATCAAAATGATTTAACAATTTCAATCCTCGGCAACGGCGCCAAATACTTTTGAGAATGAAATCATTGATAGCGATCCAAGTTCTTTTGAATATCAACCTCTTATAAATATTTCAAAACCTATTGAGGTTGAAGATCATTTGTCTCATTGTGTCCCCACTACTATCGACCATTAAATCCATCACAAGAATTGGATGAATGTCTTAAGGATGTTGATCCACTTCTTGTATGGGAATGTTATTTTGAGATGCTTCATCTTATGGGCCATACACTTAGACGTGTCACTCCACCAGATCCAATTGAAAATTTTGAGGGAGAAGATTTTGAGGACAAGGACTGTATGCTTGAATTGTTTTCCAAGATGGACTCTTTTAGTTTGTGTTCTCCGCTTCCCATACTACTTGAAAAATCTTTGGGAAGTGATTCTATTTTTCATGGATCCCAATGGGACTTGTCCCCCTATGCACCCAAATCCCTCATTATCCCCTTAAATTTTTTAATTGGTGATGGTTCATTTTTTAAAATTTGCACATGCCTTCCGTTTTTCAAACGGAATTCTTATTTTTCGGGAGGCATGCATCCTAGTGAGGGAACACCATTAATCCCTCAAAGTCAAATTGTATTTTGGGTGGGCCCTCAAATTTTTCGACTTTTAGTGTATGATTTATTAGCCGTTCCAATTTTAGGTTGTAAATAGTTAGTTTTTTTTCTTTTTCCTTTTCTCTTTTATTATAGTCTAGTTTTGATAGTTAGAGTTTTTGTTATTATTTTTTCTATGCTTGGTTCTAACATGTTTTGTAGATTCAATGGACTCGCACTCATCAGGGATCGCTCCATTTGGGTAATATCTTTATTTTCCTCTCTTTATGTTGTGTTCTTGATTCGCATTGAGGACAATGCAACATTTAAGTTAGGGGGTGTGGGATATTCTTCCCATTTATTGTTTAGATTCATTGATTCGATCACATGTTCTTTCCGAGTGTGTATTTTAGAAAATTTCAAAAAAAAATAAATAAAAAAATATATAAAAAATTTGAAAAAACCAAAAATATTTTTGTTCAAAATAAATAAAAATTGGAATTTAGTTTTTTCAAAAATATCACCATTATTCTGTTTGAAGTCTCAAATTTGTAAATCTCAATTGCACTAAGCCAAAATTGACCAAAGATGGAAATTGAAAGAAAATTGACGACTTTACGAATAAGTGTGGAGATTAGTTCAAACCCGGTGAGATTTCGAGCCCTTCAATTTTTTATGAGTTTTTAAATCAATCCGAGTTTATGATTAACTCAAAGTTCTTTTCAGCGTTTTAATAAGTCGTTGATGATCTCAATCCTTTGTTTTGATCGGTTATGGGAAATGTGTGAAATGTTGTCTCGAAATTCGTGCTAAATATATCTCTAAACTTAATTAATCTCGAGATGCATATGGTAATGTGATTAGCAATTTGGACAATGAAGTAGGCCCTCATTTGTTACCCAAAAATATTAGCCATAAAAAGTTGTAAAAAAAAAATCATCCCTTTGCAACCCAATTTGAGCCAAATAAAATATTTTCCTGTCGTTTGATAACCCGAAAAACCCAAATAGCCCGGAATTATGAAAATTGAGAAAATTCATCAAGTAAGTCCAAATTGTGCAATAAAAAGGGGCAAGAATAAAAAAAATATAGTGAAAAAAAAATGAAAATAGAAAAAAAAAAGAAAGAGAAAAATGAGCAAATGCCCGAAAAAGCACAAATGGAAGTCATAAGGACATTTTCCAATTCCGAACAATCCGCCTATTCCCATTTTTACCCTTTACACCTTTTAACCCAAAAAGTCCTAACCGAGTCCGAATGGCGAAATTAATTACTGCATGGAGAGTTAAGACATGAAAAGATAATATGATATATTAAATGGTATGAATTAGAGGTGATGTTCCCATTTCCTAATAACCGTACTCCGATGATGAGATCGTTTCACCATATATTTCCTTCTTTTCAATTTTGTATGCATGAATTTGTGTCCATTATATTTACTCTTTATATCATGCATACCGAGAGAAAATAGCCACAATCCGAGTGATTCGTTTGTGAGTGCAATCGAGTGGAAAAACCGATTGTGGCTATAAAAAGGGGGCAAATTCTTACGGAAGCCGGACCGGTCCGCCTCTCCCTTAGCAATGACACGCAGCCCTCGGTTGTAAAGATATCTCCACAAAGATGAACAACAACAAAGTTTGTGTTCTAGGGTTCCAAAAGATTCACAAAAGTAATTGGGATTTTTGTGTGTGAATCAAAAAGAGTCTTGGGACTAAAAAAGGTGAAAACTTAGAGTATTTAGGACTCTGAAAATCCTCTTAAAAAGTCTTAGAAAACAACTCCCCGAAGTTGGCTTAAATAAGAAAACTTAGAGCCTAAAAAATCTCGAACAGATCTGGACGAATTTATCACAGGCGGATCGGTCCGGCTTGGAGGCGGATCGATCCGACCTCGGATCGGTTCTTTTAAAAATTGGCTTCTTCGGTTCGCTTTCGGTCCGGGGTTTACTGGATCTGCAGCAAGCGGACCGGTCCGGTGGCGGATCGGTCCGGTATAGAGGCGGACCGGTCCGGCTTCCCAGAAATCTAAAAAACTTTTATAAAAATTTCCCAATACTAAATATGAACTTTAAGGAACGGAAAAACAAAAATTTTCCAAGTTCATTCTCGCAGAGGCTATGATGTTGAAGACCCTTTGATATTCGGATCCGTTGATGTAGATGCGATCTTGAGTTTCTTCAACGGTGTAATGGCGTACGACATATAAATTGATAATGGACAAAAATGTCCTTACAAATCTCCCCCTATGTCTATGCCGGTACATACATAAAAAATATCCGAATTATCATCTAATGACCTATACAAATCTACCCTCCCATGAACCCTAAACATGGAAAGATACAAAGGTATAAATCTTCATCGTTTGTTCTTCAATCTTCAACAATCATCAAATCTCAAAGCTTTTCTCATCAGGGTGTGCAACATATTGATCTTCAATCTTTATACCTACACACATGAGACAAAGAAAATACCACGTGACATATCGAGTTTGAAATGAGATAAACATGGATACCAATATATGATAAAAACATAAGCTACATCTCAAAAACTCCCCCAAAATACAAACTCCCCCATAAAATGATAATTCTTTCTCCCCCTTTTTATGATGTCCCCAAATAGACAAATGAGAAGAATGAATTAAATAAGCACAATCGGGGTGCCACGGTATACAAAACAGGGCATCAAATAATATGGTAAACGTGCTCTTGCAAGGAGATGCTCAGAAAATAAAAAATTCACAAACTATTTTTGAATTTTTTCAAATTTTTCGTACAAAAATAAGATACCAATTTGAACAAATATGATACAAAAATCACACCATGGATTTAGACTCAAACAACCAAGTCATGGAAATGGAATAAATGGGTGTGAACACATTCGATAGGTAAATCAACTCAATCAATCATATGTGCAAGAAGCATATGTGTACCCCTAACGAATGAAGATCAAAAGTATCCTTAGGTGTAAAAAAAAATTTGTTGAATTTAAATGACATCGTCTTATGCAAATCAACAAATCAAAGTCAAAGTGATTTCCACACCAATAACGTCCAAAACTAAGTAGCGCATTTTTCAAGCATTTCAAGGACGTGCAAACCCGTTTTAAATCTCCAACCAAACTCCCTCATATATATTTTCTTTTAGAGGTAATCTAAATTCTCAAACTTTAGAGAATTGGAGCAAAAACCTAAATGGCCCATAATTGGCATGAATTTCTTTTTATTGCCTTTAAATTTTTCGGGCTCTTTTAACCTCTTTGGACCTCGGATAATAAAATTCCTCAATTTTTAGGTCCTTTTTAACGGTGGCCTTTGCGCAAAGGATAGATGATTACCTTTCGCAGCCCCTCCCCGTTTTTCAAACAAAGCACACAAACTCAGAAAACGGTTTTTATATGCACAATTTCCTTATCAAAATTTATCGCGCTTGGTTCATTTTAAGGACAGGATTGAAGTGAAAACACCCAACCAACATGTAATAAGACAAGAACAATAATCAAACAAATCTGTGCATGTGTGCAATAAAGGAAACATGAGTCAAACATGTAGGAAGTAACACTTAATTACATCTTAATGACTCCAAACATTATAAAGCACAAGGATGATATGACCTATTGTCTCAAAACACTATTAAATAGTCACATGAAAATGGAATGATGTTGTGACTTGGACATCCTAAGTGTCCATCCATAAACGGTGCAAACAAAAAATCTTTTTGGATTATCTCAAAATAAAATCTTTTTTGGATTTTTCAAAATTATTAAACAAAATATACAAAAATTTATACAAAAAGTACGCATGTCATAACACTATCAAACAAGTATAAATCATGAAACCACAACTAGTGTATGACAAACATGCAAACACAATCATCTATATGATATGGAAAGTGAAGAATAATGTGCAAGCAACCGGGAATCAACTTGTCTAAAATCTAGTGCCTCTAAAAGTGATTTTCTAACCCAAATAGATGTGAAACATTGTGTGGGGGCTTTGGAAACCACAGGAACACTAGATATAAACTTCCTAGGACTTCTTCCAAGATCAAAACAAAAATGCCTAAGGTGTCCTTTCCTACCACAATATGAACATGTGTAAATGGGTGGAACGACACCTAAAGTGTGATCTTTTCTAACATCCTTTGGAACGGTTGACCCTCTAAAATAAATAATGGTTTTGGCTTTAGCACTAGAAGAATGAGAACAAGATGAGCCATTACCATCACTATCAAACCTACTTGAGTCTGTCAAATCATTTTTTAACTTCAAAATTTTTGACTCAAGCAAAGAATTAGACTCTTCCAATCTGAGGGATTTCTTTTTCAAATTATCAATTAAACTTAACAGTTTATCACGCTCCCCCTCAATTAAAACAAACTTATCCCTAAGAGTCTTTTCACGTGCCGTAAAATCATCGATTAATTTTTTATCCTCGACGGCACAAACGAGAACCCTAGAATTTTTTAAGTCCTTTAATTCCTTCTCTAAAACAAAGACTTTCTCATCACTCTTCTTTTTGGTAATTTTCAAAGAATCAAAATCAATACACAAATGAACAAAGTGCTCACGACAAATATCACTTTGAGTTTGAAACGCTTGCAAATATTCAATCTTACTTTTAAAGAGAGAATTTTCTTTTTCCAAAACTTTAATTCTTTTGCAAAATTTCAAATTTAAACTTTTTAAATTTTCAGCATGGTTGTGAACTTTATCAAAAATAGGCTCCTCATTAAATGGGCGTTCCATTGGAAAAATTGCGATTTTTCACAAAACTGATTTAAAAAAAAATCAATATCACACGATTTTGCGAAAAATAGGAATACGCAATAAATTAGCGCAACCGACTCTGATACCAATTTGAAAACGGGAGTAGACAAATTGTATCAGAAAGTAAATCCTCGAAAAATTAGGATCACGCGATAAATTAGCGTAACCCGCTCTGATACCTATTTGAGAACGCGAGAATTACGTGTGATAATTGATTAACTTCGCAACTTTCTACTATAGCACACTTATTTAATTTCATCCCCTAAACATGCATCTAAGGTGCGTGTGTCAACCCATAAATAAATAAAGCATGTGACACAAAATATGATGAGACACAGATGTCAGGAAAGAACCCCTTTCGGGCAAAACCTTTATTTCACTATGAATATACATGTCGCAACTTACAATTACATAGAGAAATCTGCAATGGATTAACGCGCAGCCAACCCACAAAGACACGCTGTCTTGAACTAAACAAGATAATACACGCAGCACCCTCCAAGGACTCGCAGCCCAAACAACAAAGGAAGAACCGCAGCTCTCCTTAATGACACGCAGCCAGAAAACTTTGTAGAGACTCGCTTAGCAATGACATGCATCCCTCGGTTGCAAAGATCTCTCCACTAAGATGAACAACAACAAGGTTTGTGTTCTAGGGTTTCGAAAGATACACAAAAGTAAATGGGATCTTTGTGTGTGAATCAAAAAGAGTCTTGGGACTTAAAAAGGTGAAGACTTAGAGTATTTAGGACTCTGAAAATCGTCTTGAAAAGTCTTAGAAAACAACTCCCCGAAGTTGGCTTAAATAAGAAAAATTAGAGCCCAAAAAATCTCGAACAGATCTGGCCGAATTTATCCCAGGCGGACCGGTCCGGCTTGGAGGCGGATCGGTCCGACCTCGGATCGGTTCTTTTAAAAATTGGCTTCTTCGGTTTGCTTTTGGTCCGGGGTTTACTTGATCTGCAGCAAGCGGATCGGTCCGGTTGAGGGGCGGACCGGTCCGATGGCGGATTAGTCCGGTATAAAGGCGAACCGGTCCGGCTTCCCAGAAAACTAAAAAACTTTTAAAAGCCTCATTTTGCTTCTTATTTTTATAAAAAACATTTTATAAAAATTTCCCAATACTAAATATGAACTTTAAGGAACGTAAAAACAAAATTTTACCAAGTTCATTCTCGCAGAGGCTTTGATGTTGAAGACCCTTTGATATTCGGATCCGTTGATGTAGATACGATCTTGAGTTTCTTCAACGGTATAACGGCGTACGACATCTAAATTGATAATGGACAAAAATGTCCTTACAAATCTCCCCCTGCTCAAAATCCCCAGATCATTCCATCTTCCCTAGAGGAACTTAAAGCCAAATGCTTCCCCAAATTCCCAGAGAAATATCACACATCCCTAGTGGAGTCCCCAAATTTCCCAAAGGAAAAATAAGCCCTCAGAATTGGCTTTGACCCGTAAAATTGGTCACCCCTATCTTAAGCCCGTAGAATTGGCTTCGACCCGCAGAATTGATTGTCTCTATCTTAAGCCCGCAGAATTGGCTTTGACCCTCAAAATTTATCGCTTCTACTTAAGCTCGCAAAATTGGCTTCGACCCGTAAAATTGGTCACTTCAATCTTAAGCCCTCAGAATTGGCTTCGACCCTCATAATTGGTCACCCCAAATAAGCCCGCAGAATTGGTCGATTCTACTTAGGCCCTCAGAATTATCTTTGACCCACAGAATTCATCATCCCTATCTAAGCCCTCAGAATTGGCTTTGACCCTCAGAATTTGTCACCCCTAAATAAGGCCGCAGAATTGGCTTTGAGCCACATAATTGGTCACTTCTACTTAATCCCTCAGAATTAACTTCGACCCTTAAAATTGGTCACCCCTATCATAAGTCCGCAGAATTGGCTGCGACTTGTAGAATTTGTCGCTTCTACTTAAGCTCTCAAAATTGTCTTCGACCCTCAGAATTAGTAACCCCTAAATAAGTCTGCAGAATTGGCTTTGACCCTAAGCATCGGTCACTTCTACCTAAGGCCTAGAGTTTGATTTGACCCGCAGAATTGGTCACCCCTATCTTTAGGCCTCATAATTGGCTTTGGCCCATTGAATTGGTCACCCCTATCATAAGCCTGTATAATTGGATTCGACCCACATAATTGGCTTCGACCCTCAGAATTGGTCGTCCCTAAATAAGCTCAAAGAATTGTCTTTAACCCTTATAATTGGTCGCTTCTACTTAAGCCCTCAGAATTGGCTTCGACCCATAGAATTGGTCAACGTAAAGAAGCCCGCGGAATTAGCTTTGACCCACAGAATTGGTCATCCCTATCTTAAGCCCTCAGAATTGGCTTCGACCCTCAAAATTGGTCGCTTCTACCTTAGCCTACATAATTGGCTTTGACCCGCAGAATTGGTCATCCCTATCTTAAGCCCTTGGAATTGGCTTCGACACTCAGAATTGGTCACTTCTACTTAAGCCCTCATAATTGGCTTTGACCTGCAGAATTGTTCACTAAAATTTAGATCCTCAGAACCATCCCCGACCCGCAGAATATGTCACCTCCTTACTCCTCACCTCCTCTAGGTCCTCAGAATCAGTTGCTCCAACATCACCTTAGATCCTCAGCATCGACCTTGACCCTCTTAATTATTCATCCTCATCCCTTAGGTTCAGAGAATCGACCTTTATCATGTGGTGTCTATTCAACGGCTATCATTTGTTCCAAGATCACTAGTTGAGGGGCTCTATAGACACCACATTCTAGGTCCCCCTATGTCTCCCTTTAGGTCCCTAACACCTCCCCATCTCACTGTAAACCTTAGGTCGCACTTCGAGTATCGATCTAGAGCCCCCCGAGTGCCCCAGGACCTTTGACTTCGGTCAACTCTATTGTCAAAGCGAAAGCCCTTTAAATCTTTGAAAGTCTTTGAATATCCTTTCCAACGGCTTGCCCCATGCACGAATTTGCATAACTGGACGAATGGACCATTTTGCTATCAAAGATCGATTCAAAGGCCATTAGGCACTCTCGGGCCCCAATTTGACCCCAATCAACTTCACCGTCATAGTGAAAGCTCTTTAAATCTTCTAAGGGCACTGAAACCCATTTCCAACGGTCCACCCTTTTCATGAAATAACATAACTGTTCGGATGAACAATCAGTTTTCCCCCGAAAATTGATCCGGATGCCACTTGGCGCTCTCAGGCTCCGTTCGACCAAAGTCAACTCTTCAGCTCGAATAAGACTTAATGAATCTCAAAATTTCACTAAATACCATTTCTAATGGTCTACCCCATGCACAATTCTGACCTATAGTACGTACAAATGATCCATTTTACTCTAAGACGTCCTCGGGCTCTTCGGAGCCCCGATTGACCAAGGTCAATCTTCCAAAAACCGAGAAAAACTCTTTGGAATATCGAAGTACATCTCCTAAAATTTTCAACGTTCCTCCCCGTGAACGATTCTCAATTACCATGAGGATGAACAATCCATTTGCGTCCGACGATTTCCCATCCAAAGGACCGACGTACGCTTCCGAGCCACATTTGACTAAAAGTCAACTCTCAGGATCGAGAGCAGTCCCAAGGACTCTTGAAGGTTTCTAAATACCTTTATAACTGTATGGCCCGTGTACGATTCGGATAAACCATTTGTGTTCTACGACCATTTCCTAAAAAATCTTTACAGGACTGCTAATTGGCAGGTCCTGATCCCTACCTATCGGCACTATGTCTGGGGGTACATGCGGATAGTAACCCTTGGGGTAGGCTGATCGTCACCCCTCGACACTATAAATAGGATCCATGACCTCACTCAAAGACACCAATGTCACACCCCGCCTAATTCTGGTGTCGGCCGCCACCAAAACTAAGTCTGCGTGAGTAAATAAAATACCATTCTTAGCATGAGACAATTATGAGACATAAATAAATCAGTACATAAGATAAATAATTGAATCAATCTCAAATGATCATAAACAACTAAGCTATAAAATATACATCACATGCTAACTTCAAAAATCCAATATCCAATAATGATTAAATAAAATCTGAATAATCCCAACAGAAATCCTCTAAACAACTTTGGAACCGAATGGCCCAATAAAACTCAAATGAAGTCTCATAATTAAATACGGCTGAAAAGGAAAGTCTAACTAAACTATGCCATGAAATGAATAACTCCAGCTGCACCTCCAAATGATAACTCCGATAAACTTATGCAGCTTCTCCAATTCTAATCCCGAAAAAGATTAGTCAATGCATAGGTCAGAGCCAAAGCCCCGAGAAAGAATACACACTACTCCCCTCAAATAGGATCCTTGAATCCAGACAGTAGCATTATACGCAATAAATATCACAATAAAATATTTTAAATTAGATGTGATAATTAAACGCGATAAATATAAATTACTAACTACTCGCAGAAATCCCCATTTATAAAGGCACACCAATATGATTTTAAATTCCCAAGTCCCACGATGTTATTTTCATTAAATTAACCATCTTCTATTATATCCTCATTTTATTATGGCGGTCCTCTCACCTCGGGTGATTTCTCCACCAAAATACACATCCCCTCGTCAAAATGTCGGCTAACCCGTTTAAACTGTCGGCCCTCGCTGGTTAACGAGGTTCCACGAACGACACGACATAAAATGCCGGTGGACCCGTTTAAACTATCGGCCTTCACTAATTATGTCGCCAATATATTTTAATACTCGTCTTATTATCTTAGGTATTAGTTCTCAATTTATCAATTCACAATTTATAAACACCCCACCCTTTAATCAATGTGAGAGCCTCAAAATACCCCTTAGTCCCATACCTAAGGGTCCCAAAGTTATCAATACGTCCTAACCTATTTATAGGAGGATTTTCTAACATAAATCATAACCTAGTCTCATACCTAGACTAGCGTAACGACGATAAAGTAATAAAAATCATCCCACCCCCAACACAATAAAATCGTTATAATTTTCCCTCACTAGTCCCATTCCTATAAGGCATTCTAAAATATAGGGAGATCAATAATACGACAACCCGTCGTCACAATGATATTTAATAATACCAACAAGTCAAACCAAAAAGAATAATTAATCAACGTATAAAATTACGCATGATAGTCCAATTCAATTAAATCTTTAATTTAATTATCACAACGTCAACAATACCCAAATAATCTCATTTAATTATTTTAAATTAAATACACCAAGTTTTCATCTTATATACATCAAAAACAAAATTTCATTATCTCTACATGTCTTACATGAGTTATACGCACCCAAAAATTATTTATTTTAAAACTAGGGTTTTTCTACCTGCAACCTACACCAATAAAACCCAAAATCACTCATGAATCCTACATACCCAAAGGGTTATGAATATTATTCAGATTAAAATATTTTATAAAAATATCCCCATAATTGGTGTCCACTTTTTCTAATTAAGTTACTAATTATTTTTAAGAAAACATGTAATTAAGTGTTTATGCGACACTTAAAACGCATAATACTAAAGGAAAAGAATAGAGTATTCATGCCTGAATAAAAGTTGGTTTAGAAATATGATCTTGAATGTGTATTCCTCTAAAAAATTTGACAAAGATTCGTTCTTGACGCATCTCGAGAAAATCCGGTTAATCTTGAAAAAACTTGAGTTGAAAGTTATGTAGAATGGGGCTACGGTTTTGAGGTTGAAGAAGATGAAGATGAGAGGTTTCTGATTTTTTAAAAGGCTAAAGTTTGTTTTAAAAGATCTAAACTCGTCACTTTATGTTTATATACCAAAAAGAATTAGAGTCCTAATCAACTACAAATACTAAAAAAAATCATTACGGACGATCGGACCGTCAGAGTCGCTTAAAATTTTAGTATGTTGTAGCGAACGGCGAGATAGGACTTCTGTCAAAAATTCAACTTAATCGAACGATCGGATTTCTAAAAACATTATTTTTACTAGAGAGTTTTATGTTTTGAGGACTCGTAGAGAGTTTTATATTTTGAGTACTCTTCTAAATAATAAAAATTCAATTAAAACTCCATTTTAATTCCGATTCCAATTCCATTTGAAAATTTATTTTTCAAATATAAAAATCAACAATTTAAATTATAAAATTTATAAAATCAAAAAATTTTATTTTTCTCCGATTTTCAAAATTAATTTAAAAATTCCCATTTAAACCAACACAAGAGATCCACCAACACCAGTAATCTCAGCAGCATTCCCACGAAATCAGTGAATTCCCTCATGTGAAGTTCCATTCAAGCTTACATTCTCATCCTTTTCATACCCAATTTGACAAAATATCCTTCTCTCTCATCAACACTTAAGGGTTTCATCCAAGATCAAAGATCAAGCTTCAAAGCAGGTCCAATTCCTTCCCTCTCTCTTTAAATTCCTTATTTTTGCATAATATACATTAGATTCATAATCTAGTTCTTACTTTAGTTCCTACACATCAATATCTACACTTTTATTAGTATATTTCACATACTAAATTTTCTACAAAAATTCCAAAAATAAATAAAAGAGGGTTACACCCGTAAATTCCGAACGGAATTATCCATCACACTTTTTCCAAAATCAAAACAGCACACTTTCTACACATACACATATAATAAAACTCAGTTCTAATATATGGGATAAACCCCACCCCTATGCTACTTTTGAACTACATAGACTTTGATGCCTTTATAGGCTACGTAAGCGTCTCGAATTAAAATCCGAGACTCGAGTCCAATTTTCCAATTTTCCCAATTTCTCAATTTCCCTAATTTTCTAAAACCTCCAAAATATATATATATATATATATATATATATATATATCATACTTGTTTGCCTTTCATCCAACACATATTATAGTTCCATAATAACGATCAATATCATGATGAACGCATAAATGATACTTTCTACATATGTTATTTTGGGAATATTCCTATGGATGACTTCACTCTGCCTTGTCCATGGTATAAGTTGAATAAATACGATCTGCAATATAGACGCACACATCATGGGGATATAAAGGAAGATAATAACACTAACCCATGAGAGAACGAAAGGGTGGGGTGGGTGCCTAACACGTTCCTATTTCGTAACTTAGCCCCCGAACATTCGAATGTTTCGTGTGCATCAGTTTTTCCTTAATGCCTCTCTCTAGAAGTGGCAACATATTCTTTTGCTTGTTTTGTGCACAATAAGCTTGCGACTCTATTTCTTAATATTTACCCTTACACTGACGACGACCGAAGTAACCTTCCCAAGAGGGGTGCAAACCACGGCACAGCCTTCCCAAGAGGGAGGCGTATCTATCTCTATCTATCTATCTCCTCCTCCCCCCAGGCGCTGCCCGAGATGGCCACACAAACCCATTGATCATCTACATTACAACTCCCTCAAAATCTCTCATATATACGAATTCACTCTCAAGTATTTTGTAGATGTCATAATTCTCATATGTATCAAAGCGTCAATGAATATAAAATAAATGGCCTTGGCACTTCTGTTTTTGTGTACCGTTAATCGTTTTAGGATCTTTTTGCAAATGGTGGCTTTGAACGCAAAGAGAAATTTACTCCTTTGTAGCCTCTTTCCATTGCTTAACATATATCAATATTTTTTGACAAACGAAACCCGACCAATGGTTCTTACAAGCATAAATTATCAGTTTTTTACATTTGGTTCGTTATTAAGAATGATTGAGATGAGAACATTATACGCAACACATGATAAGCAAGTGCAATCTTTAAAAAGTTTGTGCACGTGTGCAATGAAGGTGAGAAATAGTCTATCATTTAGAAAGTAATGAACAATGATTAGCAAAATGTTATCCACGCATTATTAAGCACACTAACAAAACAAATCCATGTCTTAAAGCACTATGAAAAAGTCATGGAGTGTAGGGGTGATCCGAATATCTTAAATGTTCATCCATATACGATGAAAAATGAAAATACAAAAACCTTGTTGTTTATTTCAAAAAATTATCAAGCATAAAATCTTTTTTAATTTTTCAAACTTTTTCTTAAAACTTAAAAATCTTATTGATGTTTTTCAAAATATATGAAAAAGAAAAACATATGAATACAACAGAAATACAATTTAGTAATAGGGATATAAGATATGAACATGATAATCACCCTATATTCGAAACAAGTCTCGATCGCATTCATTAGGCCTCAAGGAGTTATCAAAAGGTGAATCCGTCGTATGAAATTACTCCATCAAACATTTCCAACTTTTGATTAAATACTCAAATTCCTCTAAAAAAAACTCTCAATTTATCTATGGTGATGTGTAGGGGAGTATGTGTAGTAACATGTGTGGGAACGCGAGTGGAAGTATGTGTAGAAACTCGTGTGGGATCATACCAAGGAACACGCAAGTGAGAAACTCTCCCTAGATAAAAACAAAACCCTCTAATGTGAACTTTTTTATTTACAATGCGATCAAACATACATGGGCTTAAGTTCTCCTTTATCTAGGTTCGATCTCCTAGGTGGGTTAGGACGACGGCCATAAAGATCCACCACAAACTCGAGAATCGACTCGAGTGCGACATGGGAAGTGGATGCCCCATCATAATTTGTTCCTTTCCTCTTAAAGTTACCTAATGCGGGATCGAGGAACATATTTCCAACCTCTTAAATGTGTCCCCTAAAGTGATCTTAACCTCATGCGCACATTCAAGATCAATATCAAGTTGGGATACACAGGCTTCAAGTTTCTCACGAGTCTCCAATGAAGCTTGAAGATCTCTCATAAGACAAACCACAATGTTGGTCAAATTGGTCTTCTCGCTACCTATAATAATCAACTGCTCATAGAAAAAAAAATTCACCTTCTCTATTTGATACACCAATTCTTCACACTCTCTCAAAACATTCAACTACTTGTCTAAATCAAACACCCTAAGAGAAAACTCTTTATTAAGCTTTTTCATTTTATATTCTCACTGTAAAGTTCATGAAAAGTCTTTTGGAGTCCACCTTCTCCCTCACTCAAATTCGCTTCCTCACTCTCTCCAGAATGATTCGAAACATGGTCAAGGTACTCACGTTTAGAAATGTCATCATCGTCATGGGATAAATTAGAAGTAATCACATGACCGGTGATGAAATCAAGGCATAGTTCATGTGGTGATATATCCCTGGAATTCACCGACTCGACTTCATTATCGCTAAGAGTGGATTTATGTGAAAGTTTCTTACCCTGTCTCTTAATCCTAGTGGGACATTCGTGTGCCTTATGTCATTTTACCTCACATTCAAAGCATCTCATGTCATCTTTTTCACAAACATTCTTGTCCTCATTGCTATTTTTATTTTTCTCAAAAATCTATTCTTCGAAAAAACAATCTTTATTAAATTTGAGATTTTTTTTTATTTTTTTGCAAATAAAGAAAGATCATCAAGCTGAAAATCAACCTCTGAGTGAGAGTCAAAAACCTTTTCTTTCTTTCGTATATCTCGAGTTTTCAGAGAAATCCCTATTTCCTTTTTCTTTTTAGTTTAAGGAAACATACTGATTTCGTAAGTTTGAAGGTATCCTACGATTTCTTCTAACCTAAGAGTGTCTAAAATTTCTAACAGAATTAAAATAGTGACTTTAAGGATAAAACGGGATGGCCAGGATCTCAAAATCATTTTCACAACTCTCGCCTCAGAATTTTTTCACCCAAATTAAAACTAGAATTGACTATGGCTGATAAACGTGCATAAAAGTCATCAAAATTGTCAGACTCATTCACGGTGATAGTATCAAATTGAGTGGTGAGATTTAGAATCTTAGAAGCTTTCACAACATTGGTACCCTCATGAGTGAGTTGGAGTATACCCCACGCTTCCTTAGATGTAGTGCACGTCATCATGCAGTAGAACTCATCAAGGGTGATGGCTCCAGAAATAACAATTAAGCTGCGAGAGTTGTAAGTACTCCATTTAAATTCATTATATGTCCAAGAAGTGATATGTTTAATACTTTTGACATTGTCATTCATCACAGTAGATGGTGTCCACCCTCTTTCACAAACAAGCCAAACTTTTTCATTAATAGATTTTAAACCAGACCTCATCCTAGCTTTAACAGTATGCATAATTTGACCCATCGAAAACTAGTAGCCCGTTATACAAACTATCCATAAAACCCAATTTTCTTAAAAATCACAAATTTAAAAAATTTTGATATCCAAAAAATTTTGTTAAATCGATCACACAATATTTTAGTGCAATATGCTTTGATACTGTAAAAATGGTGATCGCTTAAATAAGCTCCGATACCAATTTGTAAAATAAGACGGTGTGATAATTAATTAAATTCACAAATTTCTAATTTCGCAAACTTATTTAATTACAATCTATTTTTAAACCAAATTAATTCAGCCCCTAAACATGCAACTACGCAGCAAACCAAATAAGATATAGCATGCGCCACAAAATTTCAGAAAAAATCCCCGAATGGCAAAACCTTTTATTTCTAGAACTCTGACAAGTTTACAAGACCATTGACTTACATACCATATTGCTTTCAACCACAAGAGTAACGCATGGTGTCTTTATCAAACCTCCAAAGAAACGGAAAGAAATAACTTAGGAATGATTCGCACGCAGCTATACCACCAGGACTCGCAGTCGAGACACGCAGTCTTAAATCTTCACAGAGATTCCCTCCACAATAGCGCACATCTTTCCGGTTGTATAGCTTTCCCCAAAAAGAATGAACAAAATCAAAATATGTTATTGGGTTCCAAAAACAAATCACACAAAATTAATTGGGATTTTTGTGAAATGAAAACAAAGCAAAAGATTGAACCCTTAAATTGTTGGAGAAAAACACATTCTGCCAAAAAGTTTTATCGAATTGTTTATGGGCAGATAAACAACACTTTAAAAGGTTAAAATTGTTTCTCCACATCAAAAGAAGAGATGGAATTCCCTTTTTAAAGGAATTTTGAGGCGTTCAAAGAGATCAGGCTATCAGCAGTGTGTCAGTCAAAAAGTCAACTCGCTCGAACGAAAATAATCTCGTTTGAACGAGATCTCTATGTCGTTGGAAAGACATAAGAAGGTCGTTCGAACGACCTATCAAATGATATTTCACAAGGGCTTATAGATAATTTTGATACAAACGCGTGGCCGCCAATTTCGTATTTTTCTGATTTTTTTTAATTAGTTATGATTTTTCTACGAAAAGGTGTCCGAGAACAAAATCTTTGTAAAATATTTGATAAAAATATCCCAAAACTTTAATATGAAATATAAATGAAACTTTAAACATTATCTTACGAAATGTCATATTGTTGGGCTTGAATGTTTAAGACCACTTGTAATTCGGATTCATCTTTTGTAGATGAAAACTACTTCAATTCTTCGACGACTTGTAGCAGTATATGACATACTCAAATTGTGACGAACATTTATAAAATCATCATCTTACAAATCTCCCCCTATGTCTATGTTGGTACATACACAAAAACATCTGAATTATCAAATACCAAATGACGTATACAAATCTACCCTCCCATGAATAAATTTGCAAGATCTCAAACTTTTCTTCAAAAATCTTCAACTTCAAATTTCAATGCTCAAAGCTTTTCTCATCAGGGTGTGCAATCTCCAATTTTGTACCTACACACATGAGATAAAGCAAAAACCTTCGTGACGCATCGAGTTTGAAATGATATAAGAATTAATCAACCAATATAATCAAATCTCCCCCATAATGCAAAAAAAACCCATAAAATCATAATTCGTTCTCCCCTTTTTTATGATGTCCCCAAATAGATAGATAAGAAGAAACAAACTAGACATGGAGTGTCACGATAAAATGCATAGCAAACATGAATCAAACTATGTGCATGCAAAGGTATGTCTCAAAAAACATCCACAAACTATTTTTGATTTTTCAATTTTTTGAAACAAAGCAAAAAAAATATGATACAAAAATCACACACCATGGATTTATACTAAAACAACCCAGTCATGGAAATGGAATGAATGGGTGTGAACACATTCGATAGGTAAATAAACTCAATATGTGAACGATGAATATGTGTACCCCTAACGAATGAACATCAAAAGTATCCTTAGGTGTAAAAATTGTTGAATTTAGATGACATCGTCTTATGCAAATCAACAAATCAAAGTCAAAGTGATTTCCACACCAATAACGTCCAAAACTATTTAACGCTTTTTCAAGACTTTCAAGGATGTGCGAACCCGTTTTAAATTCCATCCAAACTCCCTCATGCATATTTTATTTTAGAGGTAATCTAAATTCTCAAACATTGGAGAATTGGTACAAAAACCTTATGGCCCATTTTTGGGATGAATTTTCTTTTATTCCCTTTAAATTTTTTCAGGCTCTTTTAAACCTCTTTGGACCCCGGATAATGAAATTCCTCAAATTTTTAGGTTCGATTTAACGGTGGCTTAGTATTCGCAAAGGCCAAATGAACCTTTCGCAGCCCTTCCTCGTTTTCAAATAAAGCACACAACCTCGCCAAATGGTTATTACATGCACTACTTTCTTGTCAAGTTTTATCGCCCTTGGTTCATTTTTAGAGACATGATAGAAGTGAAAACACCCAACCAACATGTGATAAGACAAGCACAATAATCAAACAAATCTATGCACATGTGCAATAAAGGAAATCATGAGTCAAACATGAAGGAAGTAACAGTAAATTACATCTTAATGACTCCACAAATTACTGTGACAACCCGCCTAATAAAATAATAGGTGGCCAGCTCAATGCTCTAATAATAACAGAAATCATAGATGGTCCATTCTCAGCATCACTGTCGATTAAAATAATAGTACGAGATAACCACCAATCATTTTAGAAAAAGGACTGTCAAATAAAAAAAATGTTTTGAAAGAAAAAGAAAAACATTTAAACAATCTCATTTGCAAGAACGGTGGATATCAAAAATTGCGGAATAAAGAATGAAAATAGAATAAATAATCACCGCATAAGCTGTCGGTGAACAGACCAATACAATTAGTTACACCGAGTATTACATTTCAATATTTACAATATAATAAGTGAGTACAACACTGGGGCAACACGCCCGAATACATAAACTGAACATAACTAGAGTACAAAATACAGAGGCGTCTAATACAAATAACCTACAACATCTGCAATATGCTGTAGCTCCATGAAAATCGGAATGGAAATGTAAATAGGGGTGTCCATGCGGTAGAGCACCTGTACGACAAGGAGTATATGAAAAAACATATAAATACAGATGGGACAGGGTCCGGTTTGATATGATTCCCATTTGACTAAAATGCATGACAGTTAAGTGCGTAATTCTCTCGCAATTACCAATAATAATTCTCACCTCTCGATCTAAAAGCAACCTAACGCAATATCAATGATTATGCTCTAGTTAACCCAAGGTACTAAGGGCCAACTTCTCCCCATTCTCAACACTATGCCCTATTCGTGAGTGGGGTGTCTCGTAAAGCGAAATCCAAACAAGGAACCCGCCCCCCCCCGATACACTACTACTTAGGCAAGGTTGATCGTCAAGATCCGTTAGACCCTAAGTACAATATTGATGAATATAATCATCTAATTAAATTTCTTTAACATAGTGCTAAGGGCTAAAATTCTCCCTAGTCTCAACATTATGCCCGATTCGTGCGTGGGGGGTCTAGCAAAGCGAAATCCAAACAAGGAACCCCCCCGATACACTACTACTTATGCAAGGTTGATCGTCGAGATCCAAATAGACCCTCAGCACATAACTACAATATACATATATGGAAAACCATCTACAGCTACTTCAAGGAAACATAAATAAACCCATTCACCATCTAAAAGCATAGTTCCTATTTCTTCTTAAGGAATATGTATAAATGGTATAACACTTTATCAAATGTTTACCAATTAATTCCATTTCAACAATTTCTTTACCAAATTTTATTTCCTTTCTTCCATCCAGTAAAAATACATTTTTAAAGCATGTTTTATTAATATAAAAATGATTTACCTTTTCATAAAATCCCACTTCCCTTCTTCCATCCAGGAAATGTAATCAAAAGTCATTTTTATTATCATAAAAATACTTTTGTATATCATATGCTTCGATCTCCCTTCTTCCACCCAGGAAATGTAACCGAAACCAAACCATATATCCCATTTCCCTTTTTCCCATCCAGGAAATGTAATTAAAGCCAATTCATTAGCATGAATTTATTTAACAAATCTAAGACCGTCCCTCCGGGTTTCTCCACTGGACGTGCCCCCAAATGGTTATCATCTTCCAGGGCCTATCTATACAAGACAACCTGGGATCCTAACAACGTCGGGAAGCAGCCATATGTTTGTGGGAAAGTCAAAACCATACCCACAATCTCCTAACCAGCGCAGTATAAAATAAATGCCCATATGGCCTAGGGGCTATATACACCATGCATTCATTAGCCAGGGGGCTTCACCACACGCACGCAACTTCCCTTATGATAGCGATTTAGGGAGGTGTGTAATCATAAATTGTCATTTACGAAAAACATTACTTTTTCCTTTTGAAAACATCCAATTTTACATTCTCAAAATCATTAGTACTATGTATTCGTATCATATTTCCATAATACACATTTCTTATTCTTAGTGTCATGTTTTATTAATGACTTAAGACCCGAAGTGCCATAAACCTCAAACTAGTCTCCAAAAGTTCATATAATTTCATGAACCAACAAAGTGAGTCTTCCTCAATAATAGACTCCCAAAAGTCTCAACATTAACATTTTTATCTCCAATTTATCTTTCGGTTAATCTCCTAAATCATTCAGATATCAACCTACGCAAACTAGCCCTTGGGATAAGCCTAACCATTCTATTTTTCCTAGGACATTAGTCTACCCAACACAACCCTCTAGGACTTCCCATTACATCCGAAAGGAAGGTCCCTAAACCTTGGATCTAAAAGAAAAGGGAAAAAAATCAAACTAGAAAAACATCCTGAAAATACAACAATTCCAAATCGATTTTCCCTGGCCGAATCGATTCGGTCAATAAGACCTTGGCATTCTGCATAACCATGAATCGATTTGGAGGGTCCGAATTGATTCGGTCAACTCAGACATGCAACCTTCCCTATTACCGAATCGATTTGCTAGGGCCGAATCGATTCAGTCCTGCAGAATTTCCATGTTGGGCTACGAGTTGTTTGAACCCTAAAACCTCAAAACCCTCAAACCCTTGATTTTTCCCAACCTCAACAACAATAATTCAATCCAAATCATTTCTACACCACTAATAACTAACAATTTAACCTCACATCAAATCAAAACTAAGATTTAAGGGTTTAATCATCAAAATCAACAAAAAACCAATTTATGGTTTAAATCTCCCAAAACATAACTAAACATGCAATTTATCACATTAAATCAATATCTAGAAAGTAAGAAACTTGCCTCGGGTTGTTGTCTCGGATTCTCTTTCTGAAGCAACGGATTCCGGCTCCAAATCTCCATTTTTCTCTCCCTTTTCTCCATTTCACCCAAGATCTCTCTTCTCTCTCTCTCTCTTTTGGCTTCTAACACAAATGAAGAAAGAAAATGGGCGGGGGAACTTAAACGGGTCTTAAAACACAATTCCCCCTCTTTTAATTGCTAATACACCATTAAAATGACTCGTAACCACTTAATTGAGTCATAACTCGTTAAAAGTGCCCAAAACCCAAAAATACAACATGGCATTTATTTTGACTATCTCGACTATTCTAAAAACAACCGCTCCCCCTATTTTGGCATTCGGGATAACGTGAACAAATTTTATGTTCTAACTTCAATTCGCTTCGTTAATTATACTCAAATTTCAATATGAATCATAACCATCGTTTTACATATAACGACGCAATATACCGCAATATAGTGCTATTTACCTTCTCATACGGTAAATAGACAAAACATAGTAAATATTATCCCTAAATATCACGGGAAACAATATTTACTCCAACATCCCCTATTTTATAAAATTAGCCCATCGGGCAAAATAATATAAAATAGTCGCTCAAAAATCTGGGTTGTTACATACTCCCCCCCCCCCCCCCCCCCCCTTAGAAGGTAATTTTTCCCTCAAAATTTACGCATACAGTATAACCTTAATCATATAAAGGGTATACTATACTAAACTATCATTCTATTATCATTAATTAACCCCTCGGCAGTGCGGCGTCCCTATTGGAATCGGGCTAAGGTCATCACTATATGATCTTAGTCTACAACTCCGTGCTCTAACATAGCACTAAACCTTTCCTCATAAACTATCGGTCCTACCTTCTAATACGGAAGGAGGTACTTACTCAACTCGTCACGAATTTGATATCCTTCTCGAAACACGTTACACCCTTGTCGGGGAATAATTATACTAGGCCACACTCACGGCACCATCCTTGTACGAAACAATCCGAACTATCGTACGAAAATTCGATCCATAAAAGTTACTACTCTCATCCTTACCCGTTCCACCACTAGTCTCATCACACTAGTAGGTGAATCGGTCATTCATGAACATGAACGCTCTTGCTATAGCGTCCCCCTCGGTGAAGCTCGTTCTTCTCGGCCTACTATGCCTCAACTAATCTTTTCGATGGATTTATACTCGACGCCTCTACTACTCCCATTCGCATTTCCTTAGCGAAAGGGAACATCCAATTGGTGGTCCTGTACGAACTCCAACTATCGCTAGTGAAAAGACCAAATTCCTGTCCAGGAAATATTGCCTTTATTCCTTTAAGGCAAATACTACCGCTACGAACTCTAAATCAAGCAAAGGATAACCCTTCTCATAGGATTTAAGTCTATGAGATGCATGAACAATGGGTCCATGCTCCCGTATTCAATACTTCCCGTTCCTGGCAAAGACTCGTTCATTAAACCCACTCTTGATCATAACAACATGAGTTCAGGGGTAACAGTCAACTCATACTTTAACTCCACGGAAGATAGGTTACCGACGTAATGCTCTATCTATGAGAGGCCTCGCCTTCTATGGCCTACCATTCCAAATCACTCAAGATCCTATACTTCTCCGTTCTAGGGACCTAAACCTTCTTAGAGTTAACCCACAAACCTATTGTGGTCAACTCCCTACTGCCGTCCTAAAACCGTGTTACGGGCCTTAAGGGCCTTATGCTCTAAAAATCCTAAAGTCGATCTGTATCCTAATCTAGTCGTATAAGTATTATCGTAATTATATCCCTAGTGTCCGAGACCTTTCCTAACTCCCAACAATCGCTCGGTTTCATGCGTGGGATGTCTCGCCGAGGCGAAATCCAAACAAGGAACCCTCCCGTTACACTACTACCTCGCATCGCCGATCGTCGAGAAATAACGGTCGAAGATACATGTTCGGGATCACTAAAATCCTAACTCGTAACCATACTAATGAACTTATACTTTGTAGTCTTACCATATCAATCAACTGAGGCAATTACTTTCTGTAAAATGCCACAAACACTTGGTCCCAATATACACATAAACACATCTTTATAAATGGCCTTCTCATAAAGGCATAACCATAAGTCTCTATTCGACTTTCATATCTTAGTCTTCCCCAGATCGATCAGAGGAAAAATATCACAGTTCTCATATATCGCACATCAACTTAGCCCTTAATCACTCATTTACGTGATTCTCGGCTAAACTTTCCAACCCAACACTTAATCAACGGAAAGAAAGAAAAGGAAGAAAAGAAAGAAAATGCAACATGTCTCCACTTCCAACGTTGTTAAGGTTCATGCGCGGAGTGTCTCGCAAAGCGAAATCCAAACAAGGAACCCCTTCGACATAATCCCCTTAACTTGTTGGTCGTGGAGATAAGGCAATATTATATACAAGGAAAGCAAGCAAATAATCAAACAAGACAAACAAATAAAAACAAAAAAAATATAAAAAAAATGAAAACTACATACATACCGTAAACCATCGCTATAAAGTCCCAATCCTATATCTAGGTGAGATTTTATAGAACAACTAGCTCCTCTCTAGAACTAGAAATAGGATAGCCTCGCGATTTATTCTCTTTTTATCACACCAACCAAATCAAGAATATCTCTACTCGTATATTACATATAATACAAGTATCACATACCACAAATATCATCACTTTCCCCTTAACGAGGGAAAGAAAAACATAGAACTTCCCTATCCTGGAGGTCATATAGATACACTACCACAAGCTCGATATACACCCGAATCTATGGTAAATACAATACTACTCCACCTTATCAAAAGGAAATGCTCCACCCTTAACTACGGTGGAAATTCCCGCCAACATACGTGCCTAATCTTTGGCCACTACCAACGGTTCCTAGACACATTATTCTAGTCTAAACTGAACTAAACCACTTCCGTCTCTAGCTACCCTGGCGATTTCTCGCGTAGATCCCTTAACTTCTCTAGTAAAGGGAACGTTCTACTAGCCGCCCCGGCCTTAACTCAATATGTCTTCCCCGGGTGGATGTCCACCGACGGGGTATCATGAACACTACTTCTCTAGAAGTGTTATCAACACTTACTCGCGAGCCTATCACTTCCACTGAAGGTCTCTCTCTATGGACAAAACTTTCTGCACCCCCATACTATGGCAACTACCATATCCGCTACTTCAACCTTACTTCAATGGGTGAAAGATTTTCCTCCAATCTTCGCACCTGGGCACTTCTATACCCCATTCTAGGCCAAAACTCTCGGGCCTTATGTTCTCATCGAATGAGATTACACCTCCTACAATCCGATCGAAATTCAACATATGGTCCTCGTAGAGGACCCCTCAACTTCGAATTAATACAGCTTGGAATCCCAAGCTTAGTACCACTCTCTACAGGCAGCGGAACTTGGAAAACTATATCTACTGTATTTAGTAGTCACGATAGCAATATAGGATAATGCTACAAAGGGAGTGACCTCTAAAGCGGCCCACTTCCCCGACTACCACTTACAGCTCTTAGTAATCCCATCTCATGACAACTTCACAATACCCTCCCTTGATGCCCTTCATCTGACAACTTACTAGTCTCACACGAACGTGGAAAAGATTTGGGGTTCTCATATTATAGCAGGAGAATGAATTCTCACAAGAAAAATCGACGATCTTAATCTTATGGCTCTATATCAAATTAGAAGTAACGTCGAAAGCGTAATGCATCCACACAGATTCCTAAGGACTCTAGAACCTGATGTCTGATACCATTTGTGACAACCCGCCTACTAAAATAATAGGTGGCCAGCCCAAGGCTCTAATAATCACATAAATCATAGATGGTCCATTCTCAGCATCACTATCGATTAAAATAATAGTACGAGATAACCACCAATAATTTTAGAAAACGGACTGTCAAATAAAAAAAATGTTTTGAAAGAAAAAGAAAAAAACTTAGACAATCCCATTTGCAAGAATGGTGGATATCAAAAATCGCAGAATAAAGAATGACAATAGAATAAATAATCACCGAATAAGCTTTCGGTGAACAGACCAATACAATTAGTTACACCGAGTATTACATTTTAATATTTACAATATAATAAGTGAGTGCAACACTAGGGCAACACGCCCGAATACATAAACTGAACATAACTAGAGTGCAAAAGATAGAGGCGTCTAATACAAATAACCTACAACATCCGCAATATGTCGTAGCTCCATGACAACCGGAATGGAAATGTAAATACGGGTGTCCATGCGGTAGAGCACCTGTACGACAAAGAGTATATGCAAAAACATAGAAATATAGACGGGTCAGGGCCCGGTTTGATATGATTCCCATGTGACTAAAATGCATGACAGTTAAGTGTGTAATTCTCTCGCAATTAACAATAATAATGCTCACCTCTCAATCTAAAAGCAAACTAACGCAATATCAATGATGATGCTCTAGTTAACCCAAGGTACTAAGGGCTAACTTCTCCCCATTCTCAACAATATGCCCTATTCGTCCGTGGGGTGTCTCGCAAAGCGAAATCCAAATAAGGAACCCCCCCCCCCCCCGATACACTACTACTTAGGCAAGGTTTATCGTCGAGATCCATTAGTCCCTAAGTACAATATTGATGAATATAATCATCTAATTAAATTTCTTTTAACATAGTGCTAAGGGCTAAACTTCTCCCCAGTCTCAACACTATGCCCGATTCGTGCGTGGGGTGTCTCGCAAAGCGAAATCCAAACAAGGAACCCCCCCGATACACTACTACTTAGGAAAGGTAGATCGTCGATATCCAAATAGACCCTCAACACATAACTACAATATACATATATGGAAAACCATCTACAGCTACTTGAAGGAAACATAAATAAACAGATTCACCATCTAAAACCATAGTTCCTATTTCTTCTTAAGGAATATGTATAAATGGTATAACACTTTATCAAATGTTTACCAATTAATTCCATTTCAACAATTTCTTTACCAAATTTTATTTCCTTTCTTCCATCCAGGAAAAATACATTTTTAAAGTAATTTTTATTAATATAAAAATGCTTTACCTTTTCATAAAATCCCACTTTCCTTCTTCTATCCAGGAAGTGTAATCAAAAGTCATTTTTATTATCATAAAAATAGTTTTGTATATCATATGCTTCCATCTCCCTTCTTCCACCCGGGAAATGTAACTGAAGCCAAACCATATATCCCATTTCCTTTCTTCCATCCAGGAAATGTAATTAAAGCCAATTCATTAGCTTGAATTTCTTTAACAAATCTAAGACCGTCCCTCCGGGTTTCCCCACTGGACGCGCCCCCAAATGGCTATCATCTTCCAGGGCCTATCTATACAAGACAACCTGGGAACCTAACAACGTCAGGAAGCGACCATATGTCTGCGGGAAATCCAAGGCTACACCCAGAATCTCCTAACCAGCGCAGTATAAAATAAACGCCCATATCGCCTAGGGACTATATTCACCCTGCATTCATTAGCCAGGAGGCTTCACCACATGCGCGCAACTTCCCTTATGATAGCGATTTAGGGAGGTGTGTAATCATAAATTAACATTTATGAAAAACATTACTTTTTCCTTTTGAAAACATCCAATTTTACATTCTCAAAATCATTAGTACTATGTATTCATATCATATTTCCATAATATACATTTCTTATTCTTAGTGTCATATTTTATTAATGACTTAAGACCCGAAGTGCCATAAACCTCAAACTAGTCTCCAAAAGTTCATATAATTTCATGAACCAACAAAGTGAGTCCTCCTCAATAATAGACTCCCAAAAGTCTCAACATTAACATTTTTATCTCCAATTTATCTTTCGGTTAATCTCCTAAATCATTCGGATATCAACCGACGCAAACTACCCCTCGGGGTAAGCCTAACCATCCTATTTTTCCTAGGACATTAGTCTACCCAACACAACCCTCTAGAACTTCCTGTTAATTCCCAAAGGAAGGTCCCTAAAACTTGGACCTAAAAGAAAAGGGCAAAAAAAATCAAACTAGAAAAACATCCTGAAAATACAACAATTTCGAATCGATTCGCCCTGGCCGAATCGATTCGGTCTTGAAAGAGAATCGATTCGGAAAAAAAAAATCAATTCTATCAAAAGACCTTGGCATTCTGCATAACCCCGAATCGATTCGGAGGGTCCGAATCAATTCGGTCAACTCAGACCTGTAACCTTCCCTATTACCGAATCGATTCTCTAGGGCCGAATCGATTCGGTCTTCCAGAATTTCCAAGTTGGGCTACGGGTTGTTTGAACCCTAAAACCTCAAAACCCTCAAACCCCTGATTTTTCCCAACCTCAACAACAACAATTCAATACAAATCATTTTTACACCATTAATAACTAACAATCTTACCTCAAATCAAATAAAAACTAAGATTTGAGGGTTTAATCATCAAAATCAACAACAAAAAAAAAAAATTATGGTTTAAATCTCCCAAAACTTAACTAAACATGCAATTTATCACTTTAAATCAATATCTAGCAAGTAAGAAACTTGCCTTGGGTTGTAGTCTCGGATTCTCTTTCCGAAGCAACGGATTCCGGCTCCAAATCTCCATTTTTCTCTCCCTTTTCTCCATTTCTCCCAAGCTCTCTCTTCTCTCTCTCTCTCTTTTGCCTTCTAACACAAATGAAGAAAGAAAAGGGGTGGGGGAACTTAAACGGGTCTTAAAACACAATTCCCCCTCTTTTAATTGCTAATACACCATTAAAATGACTCGTAACCACTTAATTGAGTCATAACACGTTAAAAGTGCCCAAAACCCAAAAATACAATATGGCACTTATTTCGACTATCTCGACTATTCGAAAAACAACTGCACCCCCTATTTTGGCGTTCGGGATAACGTGAACAAATTTTATGTTCTAACTTCAATTCATTTCGTTAATTATACTCAAATTTCAATATGAATCATAACCGTCGCAATATAATGCTATTTACCTTCTCATACGGTAAATAGACAAAAAATAGTAAATATTATCCCTAAATATCACGGGAAACAATATTTACTCCAACATTCCCTATTTTATAAAATTAGCCCATCGGGCAAAATAATATAAAATAGTCGCTCAAAAATTTGGGTTGTTACAGTTATAAAGAACAAAGATGACATGATTTACTATCTCATAACACTATCAAATAGTCATAAGAAAAATGGAATGATGTTGTGACTCGTCATCCTAAGTGTCTATCTAAAAAAGGTGTAAAACAAAATACAAAACACTTTTTGGATTTTTTAATATTTTATCAAAATAAAATCTTTTTGTATTTTTCAAAAATTTTCAAAAACAAAAATCTAATACAAAAAGTTCATGTCATTACACTAGCAAATATATAGCATGAACCCACAACTAGTGTATGACAAACATGCAAACATAATCATCTGTATGATATGGCAAGAGAAGAATCATATGCAAGAAAATAGGAATCAACTTGTCTAAAATCTAGTGCCTCTAAAAGTTATTTCCTAATCCAAATAGATGTGAAACGTCGTGTGGGGGATTTAGGAACCAAGGGGACATTAGACATAAACTTCCTAGGACTTTTTCCAAGATCAAAACAAAAATGCCTAAGGTGACCTTTCCTACCACAATATGAACATGTGTAAACGGATGGATTGACTTTGTCTGACGTGACCCTCTAAAACAAACTATGGTTTTGTCTTTTACACTCAAAGCTTGAGAACAAAACGAGCCATTTCCATCACTATCAAACCTACTCGAATCGATCAAATTATTTTTTAACTTCAAAATATTTGACTCAAGCAAAGAATTAGACTCTTCCAATCTGAGGGACTCCTTCTTCAAACTATCAATCAAACCTAGAAGGTTATCTCGCTCCCCCTAAATAAAAATAAACTTTTCCCTAAGAGTCTTTTCACGTGCCACAAACTCATTGATTAAAATATTTTTATCATTCTGGGCACTGATTCGTATTGAATATTGCATATTTTCTCCCATTATCTTTTTGCATTCTAGCACTATTACGGTCCTAAATGCCTATAATTATTCTCATTAACCAGAAAACCTTAGATTTTGATATATATACATGCTTTGAAGGGGTTATTTGTGCTTTTGTAGGTATTGGAATGCTAAAAGTGAGGTTCGATTGCATTTCGGAGAAGTTCCATCGCTGGACGCTACTTCAAGGGAATTTTAGTCAATTCACATTTCTTATTCGTCTCATGGAAATTCCAGGGATGCGTAGTTCATTGAGTTAGCATCGCGTGGCCGCAAATGGTGCGTCGTTTGGAGTTCGGACGAAGAAGCTAGGCTCGTTTTCATAATGGACATTTTCCCCCTCATCATGGACCAAATGCAGCCTGAAAATAGAGTATCGGTGGACCGCGGTTTCAACTTTTGCCGTGGGAAGCAGATAGTATGCAACCGGTAGTGCCAGATATTTTGGGCTCTTTCCTTTTTCCCTTACTTTTTCCCACTTACTATATAAACCCATTTTTGGTTTTAATTCAGATATAATTAGTTAGAATAGATTGTAGAGAGTGGTAGTTAGGGTTTGTGTGGTTTTGGATGGTTCTTTTTCATTTATACTTGGTTTGACACCCCATTTGTTGTGTAAGTTGACTATTCATCATCCTCTCCATTTAATTTAAATTGTATTTCCTTTGTTTCCATTGTTGTAGTATAATTTACAAGCTTAATAATTTATGTTTTCTTGCTTTGATTTACACGCTTTCTAGTATAGATTTATCGCATTTATTTATCGCTTTCCATTGACCGCGTTTTTAACATGCTTTCTAGGTAACTTAAATTAGGTTGTGTTTGAATTGAACTCACTCGGGTTGACGCGTTGCTTTGCTTTGGTGATGGAGTTTACGGGTCTATTTTGGGTGCGTTGTCCTAGTTATTACGCCTAGGAGATTTGACGGGGCATATCATGTATGTCCCGTGCTTACGACCTTTCGCACGTAATTTCGGGGATATTTGTTGACGCCAAAATCTTATTAGGCTTTTATGATGATTTAGGGCATAACAACCCTTGATTTAATTAACTGTTGAAACGAGACGCATTTGTAATAACTCATCGACCCATGTAACCATTTTATACTAATTAACTTGGGTGAGGGATATTCGATGCAACCTATAGTTTTTACTCACTTTCATAATCTAGTTTACATACATTGCCTAGTTAATCATTTCCCTTTATGCATCTTTTCTTTTAGTTTGTAATCATCTTTTACACTTTTATTTCGGAGTATTAAATCACTTGAATTCTAGCATCTCGTCTCTGTGGATTTTCGATACCCGACTTACTGTTGTGCTTGCCTCGCAAGTGTAGTATTAATTTAGGTTTTTGTATTGAGTTGGCAAAACGAAAACAACGACTGTGCACTTTACACGCGAACACTTTTCGCACCTTAATCAAATGGTGCGGTTGCCGGGGATGAGTTTGTTTTAGACTTTATTTGATTTAGTATTTCATAGTATTTTCTTTCTCTTTGTATTATTTGCTAATATTTTGCAGGTCTTCCACATTTGAGCACTTAGAAATGCTTGAATTTTTACCGCGCGCACCTACTTTGTGGAATTCGCCACTTGAGCCATTTTTGGGGTAAGCACATCTTATTCCAATTCTTTCGGTAATCCTTGTTATAATTCTCAAAATTCTCGCAAGCCTATGACTTTCGGTGAATACTTAGAATCCCAAAGTATAACAAATTCAAATATGACTTTGGACGAGTATAACGAAAGTCAAAACTTAGGTTATTGGAATTTTGATGATGATGATAATGATTTTGGGCCTTTACCTCCTTATAATAGGAATTTTGAAACGAATTGCAATAGTTTTCAAAATTCCTATAATAATGAGTTTTCGTTTAAGTACGATAGTAACTTTTAAAGTTCCGATTTTCATGCATCCGCACCTCGACCCATGACATTCAGTGAGGGTTTGCGTATGTATGAGAATGAGAAAATTGAAACTGGTTATCGGGAAGAAAATCGTTCGTGGGAACATGAGTTGGATTTATTATTTGAGTCCGATGACGATTTTGCTTCCGAGACTTTCGAGGTCAACGAATGTTTTGAACCAAATGAGGTACTTGTGCCTACTTTGGAACAAGCCATTCTAGACTTTTCCCATCGTGTAATGGATATTGAAAGTGAGGATGATAATGACGTAATATCTATTTGCAATGAAATGATTTCTTCTTTGGCTCCCAAAGAAGAACATTTCATTGAAAATGATATTATTTCCTTTGAAATTCCAACTTCATGCGATGATGATTCATCTCATGAGTTTGAATTTCTTTAATCCCCATTTTCATTCTCTATTACCCCACAGGAACAAGTACTTGATGATTCGGTTTCGAACTTTAATGTTTTAAACCCTATTGCCGATGAGGAGTACTTGCTCGACTCGCCCTCCACGATCGCATCTTTCCCTTTATGTGCGCCGCCTCCCATTCCAACTTCAAAATCCTGGGGAGGATATTCCGCTTTTCTCGGTCCCCACTTGTTTTTGTCACCCGTTCAATCCAAACCCCCCATCGTCCCACCAAAACTTTTAATTGGCGATGGTTCATTTCTTCCGCCTTACACATGCCTTCCGTTGTTAAAATGGAATTCATATTTTTCGGAAGGCATGCTTGTATGTGAGGGTACACCAGTTATCCTCCAAAGTCAAATCGTTCTTATGGTGGACCCTCAGCTATTTAGACTTCTAGTGTACAGTTAGTGTGAAGTCTAAATAGTAGGTTGTATATAGTTAGCTTTTTATTTTTTTATTTTTCCTATTTAATTTAGTCTAGTGTAATCAGTTAACTTTTTGTTATTTGTTTTTGCTATGCTCGGTACTAACTTGTTTTGTAGATTCTTTGGACTTTTTCTTATGGGGATCGCTCCACGTTTGGGTAATATCGCTATTTTCCTCTCTTTGACTTGGTTCTTAATTAACATTGAGGACAATGTCAAGTTTTAAGTTAGGGGGTGTGGGGTAATCTATCCATTTCTTATTTTAGTCCATGTTTTTGCTCACATGTTAGTTACTTAGTATGCTTTTCTTAGAAAAATTAAAAATTTCAAAAAGATTTTCTTTCTTTTTTGTCCTTTATTGGGCATTTTGCCTTTGTTTCTGATGATAAATTTCAATAATTACCCGATCCAATAGACAACCCAATGATACATGTTCTCGATTTTAGAACTTATTAGACTTTAGTCTCACTTATTGATATTATGAATAACTTCATGAATTAAACTTTAATCCCATGAGCACATGCACTTTTATGGTTATATTGATTTGGTTTAAGATTTTTATAACTCGGTAATCTTTTGTTGCATTGTATATACTTACACCGAGTAAGCTTTGTACCTTTCGTCATTTGTGAGTGTATACACTATTCTTTTCTCATTAAAAATGCTGAATTCGTCGATAATCTCACTATTCTTTCATTTGACCGTTCATTAATTGAGTTCATAGTTGAAATGTGTTACTTGAGCATGATTTTCATATATTGTTTTGACTCGAGAAGTGCGTAAACTTTATGAAATGATCATAGGCCCTCTTTGATATATCACCCATATGAGCCTTGACCTCACCCTTATATGTTTACCCTCGTTAACCCTTTTGAGCCTAAATATAGCCTTTCATTTAATACCCCATTCCCATAACCAACTCTACATTTGAGTTTTATACCATACATACACTTTCCATACCTTTGTTTGGAATGTTACTTGGGATTGAATGATGTTGTTATGATGTCAGTTGCAATTTAGGCATATGAGAGTTTGACAAGTAAAGAAAAGAAAGTGGTGAAAAAAGTGAAGAAAAAGAGAAAAAAAAAGCAAAAGAAAACAAAAGAGAAAATGAGAAAAAGAAGAAAAGAAAAAGAAAAAGAAAGTTTTAAATGTTGTATATAGTTCAATAAGCTTTGATTACTCTCCCCGATGATATATCTAAGGCCTTTTTGGAACTTGTTTTCCAAATTTGATATTGCTCGCATCTTCCCATTATCCCGAGTTTTCATTCCGAACACTTTGAATTCGTACATATATTCCTTCATTTCGTACCTTAGCCATACCTACATTATAACCCTATTAAAGTCCTATGTGATCTTAGGTTGATGTAATTTAAAAGTCATAATAGTTTTGATAATCTGTGAAAATGTATTTCTCCTCCTTTAATGTGTGGTATCCTTTCATTGAGATTACAGTTTTTCAGTTTTTATATAGCGTTCTTCATCTGTGACATGTGTGCGTCCCAGTTTCCATTTACATTTACTCTTTAGCCCGTATGTCCCGTGTGTTACCTCCCTGTTTCGAGTGAATTCGCTTGATGAGCGTAATGCCCGTGAGGATTGAATATATGCTTGCTTTAATATTTATCCGGTTTATTTAAGTTTTTTCCAAATCAGACTTTGCATGTGCTCACTCCCCTCCCACATTTTAAGGTTTCAATTCTATAAGGTGCATTCTATAATGTTAATGATTTGGACTTCTGTTTGAATTCATTCACTTTGCTAATAATGCGTATGAAATCCTTTTCGCCATTATTGGGATTGTCGCATGTTGGGTTGGACATATTTTGAGGAAACCATATGATGTTTGTGGGTATCATCCCTGAAAACCCTCACGAGAAGACACTCGTCCACTAGGGTAACCTAGGGGTTAATGGCTTATTGCATATGCTAAATGCAATTGTGTTCCCTACGAAAGTGGCAATTATATTTCGATGCATATATGCGTTTTGTATTTCCTTCTGTGGACTAGTTTTGTTTGTTTCATCACTAGGAACTAGCAATGTTTAAGTTATGGGGTGTGATTCGTATTGAATATTGCATATTTCCTCCCGTTATCTTTTTGCATTCTAGCACTCTTACGGCCCTAAATTCCTATAATTATGCTCATTAACCAGACAACCTTGCATTTGGATATATACATGCTTTGTAGGGGTTATTTGTGCTTTTGTAGGTATTGGAACGCTAAAAGTGAGGTTCGGTTGCATTTCGGAGAAGTTTCATCGCTGGACGCTACTTCAAGGACATTTTAGTCAATTCACATTTCTTATCCGGCTCATGTAAATTCCACGGATGCGTATTTCATTGAGTTAGCATCGCGTGGCCGCAAACGGTGCGTCGTTTGGAGTTGGGACGAAGAAGCTAGGATCGTTTCCGTAATGGACCTTTTCCCCCTCATCATGGACCAAATGCATCCTGAAAACAGAGTACCGGTCGACCGCGTCCCTGGGACCGGTCGACCGCAGTTTGAACTTTTGCCGTGGAAAGGAGACAGTATGCATTTGCCTAAGGGGTCGGTCGACCGCGCCCCTGCGACCGGTCGACCGGTAGTGCCAGATATTTTGGGCTCTTTCCTCTTTCTTTCCTTTTTCCCTTACTTTTCCCACTTACTATATAAACCCATTTTTGGTTTTAATTCAGATATACTTAGTTATAATAGATTGTAGAGAGTGGTAGTTAGGGTTTGGGTGGTTTTGGATGGTTCTTCTTCATTTATACTTGGTTTGACACCCCATTTGTTGTGTAAGTTGACTATTCATCATCCTCTCCATTTAATTTAAATTGTATTTCCTTTGTTTCCATTGTTGTAGTATAATTTACAAGCTTTCTAATTTTTGTTTTCTTGCTTTGATTTACATGCTTTCTAGTATAGATTTATTGCGTTTATTTATCGCTTTCCATTTATCGCGTTTTTAACATGCTTTCTAGGTAACTTAAATTAGGTTGTGTTTGAATTGAACTCACTCGGGTTGACGCTTTGCTTTGCTTTGGTGATGGAGTTTATGGGTCTATTTCAGGTGCATTGTCCTAGTTATTACGCCTAGGAGATTTGACGGGGCATATCATGTATATCCCGGGCTTATGACCTTCCGCGCGTAATTTTCGGGATATTTGTTGACGCCAAAATATTATTAGGCTTTTTTGATGATTTAGGGCATAACAACCCTTGATTTAATTAACTGTCAAAACGAGACGCATTTGTAATAACTCGTCGACCCATGTAACCATTTTATACTAATTAACTCGGGTGAGGGATATTCGACGCAACCTATAGTTTTTACTCGCTTTCATAATCTAGTTTCCATACATTGCCTAGTTAATCATTTCCCTTTATGCATCTTTTCTTTTAGTTTGTAATCATCTTTTACACTTTTATTTCAGAGTATTAAATCACTTGAATTCTAGCATCTCGTATCTGTGTATTTTCGATACCCGACTTACCGTTGTGCTTGCCTCACTAGTGTAGTAGTAATTTAGGTTTTCGTATTGAGTTGGCGAAACGAAAACAACGACTGTGCACTTTACACGCGCACACTTTTCGCACATTAATCAGGCACAAATGCAAACCATCGAATTTTAAGGTCCTCTAATTATTTTTCTAAAAATAGGACCCTATCATCACTCTCCTTCTTGGACAATTTTAAAGCAACAAAGTCATGGTCCAAGGCAACAAATTTCTCACGATACAAATCTCTTTTATTTTGAACCGCTTGCAAGTTATCCATAGCAGATTTAAAACGGGAATTTTCTTTTTCCAAAAAATCAATTCTTTTAGCAAACTTCAAATTCAAACGATTTATATCATCAAAACTCTGACTCGTGTCATCAAAGGGGGGTATCCGATTACATGAGTGCTCCATCGAAAAAATAGCGATTTTTTTTTACAAAAATTGATTAAAAAAAATCAATATCACACAATTTTTTGCGAAAAACAAAGATCATTCGATAAATTATCGTAACCCGCTTTGATACCAATTTGTAAAAGTGGTGATCGCTTAAATAAGCTCTGATACCAATTTGTAAAATATGGCGGTGTGATAATTAATTAAATTCGCAAATTTCTAATTTGACAAACTTATTTAATTAGAGTCTATTTTGAAACCAAATTAATTCAGCCCCTAAACATGCAACTACGTATCAAACCAAATAAGATATAGCATGCGACACAAAATTTCAAAAAAAATCCCCAAAGGGCAAAATCTTTTATTTCCAGAACTCTCACAAGTTTACAAAACCATTGACTTATATACCATCTTTCTTTCTCCCATAAGAGTAACACACGGTGTCTTCGTCAAACCTCAAAAGCAACGGCTAGAAATAACTCAGCAATGGTTCGCACGCAACTATACCACCAGGACTCGCAGTCCAGACACGTAGTCTTAAATCTTCACAGAGACTCCCTCCACAATAGCACGCAGCTTTTCGGTTATAGAGATTTCCCCACAAAGAATGAATAAAATAAAACTATGTTCTTGCATTCCAAAAACAACTCACACAAAAGTAATTAGGATTTTTGTGAATTGAAAACAAAAAAAAAAAGATTGAACCCTTAAATTATTAGAGAAAAAAACATTATGCCAAAAGGTTTTATCGAATTGTTTCTGGGCAGATAAACAACACTTTAAAAGGTTAAAACCGTTTCTCCACGTCAAAAAGCAAAGATGGACACCCCTTTTGAAAGGAATTTTGAGGCGGTCAAAGAGATCAGGCTGTCAGCAGCGTATCAGTCAAAAAGTCAACTCGCTCGAATGAAAACAATCTTGTTTGAACGAGATAGTTATGTCATTTGAACGACATAAGCAGGGCGTTCGAACGACCTATCAAACGATATTCATGCGAGCTTGTAGATAATTTCGATACGTACGCGTGGCCGCCAGTTACGTATTTTTCTGATTTTTTTTAATTAGTTATGATTTTTCTATGAAAAGGTGTTTGAGAACAAAATCTTTAGAAAATATTTGATAAAAATATCCCAACACTTTAATATGAAGTATAAATGAAACTTTAAACACTATCTTACCAAATGTCATATTGTTGGGCTTGAATGTTGAAGACCACTTGTAATTCGGATTCATTTTTTGTAGATGAAAACTTCTTCAATTCTTCAATGACTTGTAGCGGTATACGACATACTCAAATTGTGACGAACATTTATAAAATCATGTTCTTATAGATACCGATTAATAAATTAATGTAAAAATAGTGCGTAAAAAATTAGGATCACATGCTATTTTAGTACTACCTGCTCTGATACCAATTGGAGAAAATTGGTATCACAATTTTTTTTTCGTAAAAATCAAGATCACAAGATATTTTAGTGCAATATGCTCTGATACCAATTTGATAATGTATATTCTATGGATTTATTTGTATCTTAGGCCAAGCACACACAAATTAAAATTTTAATCAATTTTATCTTGATTAATTTAGTGTGCATGTAATGATGAAGTCCAAATTAAATAGGACAAGCCATACAAGCATGCAAAGAATTAAGGAAAAGTCTCTTTCCGATAAACTTTTTATTTGAGCACTATATCAGAATTTACAGACACTAAATGAATTACATACAACATTTCTCCACTAAGTATAATGCACAGTTCTTCAACTCTTCCACAGATAGGGCATAGTCTAGCACCGTCCATAGGAAAAAGTGTTCTCTCAGTATCCATAGATCATCCTTCTTCTTCAGTAGTAGAGATGAACTCTCAAAGAGTCTTTGAATAAGGAATACTTCTTCTTGATTTGGAAAGGTGGTCTCTAAAGTTCCAAGGGGTTTGGATGAAAGTTTGATTTAGTTTGATCACAAAAAGATCTCTAAAATTTCTTTTTAATGGGCTAAACTGAGTTCTTTCAAACTCTAATCCCGTATCTCTATTTATAGGGGAAAATGTTGGAAAGAGGTAGGCATTAGATATTTGCAAAGATATGTTTTAAAAAAACAAAAAATCGTGTACTCATTCGAACGACCTGGTAGCTCGTTGGAAGGGCATACCGAATTTCATTTGAAAACAAATTTCATGAAACTTTGAACTACATTCCATTGCTTACCAAAAGGCATTTATTCAGATCGCGTTCGAACGTGGAAATTCGTTCTAATAATGTAGCCACTCTCATTTGAATGGCATCCAATGAAACTTCGAATGACGTTCCAGAACTGACCAAAAGGTGTCATTTTAGATTTCGTTCGAACGATGGAGTGTTGTTCTAATGACACTGTGTAACTCATTTGAACGACCTGTCAATATCACTTTAACTAGTCAGTATGATTTCAAAACTTTCTTTAAAAATTATTTAAAATTATTTTGAAATGCAAACTCTTGAAAAATGACCCCTGGAAAATTAAAGTCTATACAAAACTACCTGATCACTCTTCTCTCTTGAAGTTATGACGTACGATCTTCAATATTGCAAATGTCATCAACTTCTTATCTTCAAATACGTTGAGGTAGTCATGAAGGTGCAGTGGTGTGTAATGGGATAAGCCAAATAAAATTTAAATTAAGCAGTTATTAAATTTCTTCTTACATCGACCCTATATCTTATATGGGTTCGCATTAACTGGTTGACTTTTAGCTATCTCTTTTGAGGTTGATCCTTCTTTTACTTGTTTTAAGTCAAATAGGCTGGCAAATTCGATCCCTACAGATTCATACATATCATATTGTCGACAATGGATGCTTGTGTCTATATCTACCACAAAAAAGCCCTATAGTGAGTGTGCACGTCATTGTGTGGGGTTAGGATGGACACACTATAAGTCAAAGAATCTTCTTTTTGATACAAAAGAAAAGAACATGATTGCATTTATTTAATCTAGAAGAGAGGAAAATTTTCCTTTTGAGTCTGAACAAATGAGCGAAACTTCCTTCCTTTCAAGAAAGAAGAGTGTCTTTTCAACCAGAAGAAATAAGTAGTGGAATCGTTTTTTCTTTGGAAAACCTAGTGTGGGATTGACATCCTACAAAACGGATTCAGATTCGACAATAATTGTAAGTAACTATTGATTTAGGTGTACATTTTTTAGTAGCTTACGTTGAGGAAAAATATTAGAAGTCTTTGTGAGAGTGTTAAAAATTTATTGAAAGAAAATTTAATAATTTTGAGGATTCAATGAGAATTTATTAAGAATTTTGAGTAATTATCTGAGTTTTATGCAATTTTGGAAATTTTGGTTAATTTGTGATAATTTGTGAGAGTTTTGCAAATTTTATGAATATTTTATGGGATTTTGAGAATTTATGAAAATTTGGAATATTTTTTGTGATTAGGTGACGAGATGTAATTTTTTTTATTCGGATAATGGGCTTAATAAGATTAAAAATTAAATAAAATGAAGTAAAATATAATAAATGGGACTACCGATCAATATGAGTGGGGACCCACCTATCAACATAGGTCCCAGAAATTAGGGCACATGACTATTGAGATGTATAATCAATGTTGGTCGTCATAACTTGGGCAATGTCAGTCGGTAGAATCCTTAAGCCTATATAACCACTGCGTTCTTCAAACTTTTCCTAATCCAAAATTTATCCTCCAACATGTCGAAATCCATTCGTCGCATTAGGTCACTGGTTAGGGAATCAAAATTTAACACATTGTGAGTTGGTAGGCCTATCTTAGTCAGAACCATGACTTCCATCCCAAATGCAAGCATGTAAGGTGTCTCTCCAGTTGCTATTCTTGGCATTCTTCTATAATCCAAGAGAACAAAATGCAATTCATTAATCCAATTTCCTTTAGCAGCATCAAGCCTTTTCTTAAGTATATTGAGCAAGGTTCTATTAGTTACTTCGATTTGACCATTGCTTTTATAATTATCTCTCTCTAAAAAAGTTGTCTTTTTTTTGTAGAGACTTTGTCTTCTATAATGACAACCCCGAACTTCCCTGTGCATTAAAATGATTGGGCAGATGTGGATTAGCACTCACTCAATTCCAAGAAAGTGGGGACTGAAAATTCATACGTTCGAATACATCCAGTTTCAAATCTAAGGTTACTCTAGAGATATGCCATAAATCATCGGTCTACCTATTACAATTCGATCGAGGAATATGTAAATATACCTATTATTAGGTGATGTTTTTTATTTTTCTGAAATATGTTTAGAATGGATTCCTTATTTATCTTTCCATGTTCATCACAACTTCACATAAGTAGTGAGAAGCTTGACATTACAGCATGATGGAAATCTTGAGGAAGATGTTTGAGGAGGTGAAGGAATTTGTGAGAGTAACGAGCTTTGGTGCTCTAGAGGATTGTTTAAATGATACCAAGAGGTATGTTGTGTTGTTGAAAGTTCTGGGGTATAGGTTATGGGATACAACCTACACTTTCCACATTAGGATGGGTAAATGACATATTCCCCCATGGATGTTCATGATATCTTAGGACTCCCTTGTCTAGCTACCCATATTGTGATTGTGCCCATCGTGACCTCTTGTCGATCCACTTGCAGGGAAGGTTGAGGGTTTCCCTAAAGAAAAAGGGGGGACCATAAAAGCGATCATCGTAGATGATGTGAAGTGTCCGATTGAGTAGAGATCAGAGTTTCTAACCTATTTTTCTCAAAATAAGAAAATAACTATACATCTTAGAGGAGACAACATAAAAGGCTAAAGGTACTTGCGAAACCAAACAAGAAGCGGGCCCAAAAATAATGTTACGGAATTTGAAGGTGTTAGGCACCCATTCCATCCTTTCGGTCTCTCATGGGAAACAAACATGTTATCCTTATAATAGAGTATGTGAACATGTGTATAAGTTTTTAAATGTATCATGTATGGATAGTGTGCAAAGTTAAAATGTGCATTAGCGTGCATGTGTGTGTGTGTGTGTGTGTGTGTGTGTGAGAGAGAGAGAGAGAGGTGAAATAATCATATCCACGTCATGGAAAATATGGGAAGGAATCTTTCTAAGTAGATAAGTGTGACACCCCGCCTAATAAAATACCGGGCGATCACTCCTATATCAAATTATAACAGGAGTCTCATATGGATCATTCTTAGCATCACTGTCGAAAAATCCATTTAATTACTAATAACCTATTAGGCCGGTGTCAAAATTTTAACTTTACAACTCTTTTTAACAACTGTAAATAAAACCTCCACAGAGTTTTGCGGAAATGAAACTGAAATGAAATAAGATAACCGAACACTCGGTCAAAATATACAACCATATCGAATAACGTGCAACGAATAAATAAAATCATTTGGACCATTGGCCCGAATGTTTGTACGATACCTCCTATCTAGAGTACAAGGAAAGAAGCGTCTACCGAGAACCCGCAAGCATCCACAGCTGCTGCAGCAGACGTCTGACTCGAAAGAATTTCCATCTAGGCGTCCCTGTGTCTGGACACCTATGTATATATATATAATATACAGCAAGAGAGGAAAAGTAGATAAAGGGGTCAGAGCTCGAGTTTTGAAAATATTTAGCAAGTGCATAAATGCCTTATTATTTTGAAAAATGTTTTATCTCGTATTTAAATTTGGTATCGCACTCCCATGAGATACTCCTCACCTCTCCACTAATAGTGCACTCCTAGCGCATCCCTCTAAACATCCTAGTCAAGCTACCCTGCTAGACTAGTCTATCACCCAACCATTATCAACCCTAGATAGTCCAAGTACTAAGGGCTAAACTTCACCCCAGTCTCAACGCTATGCCATGTTCGTGCGTGGGGTATCTCGCAAAGAGAAATCCAACCAAGGAACCCCCTGATACACTACTACACGGCACGGTCGATCGTCGAGATCCGCCAGTCCCTTAGTACAGAAAGATATATATAAATATATATACCATAAGAATTTATAATATAAGAGCACTAAGGATTAAACTTCTCCCCAGTCTCAACACGTTGCCATATTCGTGTGTGGGGTGTCTCGCAAAGCGAAATACAAAAAATAAATCCCCCCGATACACTACTATGCGGCAAGGTCGATTGTCGGGATCCATTAGACCCTCGGTATCCGATTCACCCATATATATTCATTTTACCATAAACATCCGGATCTATTTCCTGGACTGAGAATTCATATACCAAGTATTTATTAATACACTCATTTTCTCAAAACTTCCCATTTCCATTTTTATACTCAGGAAATGTAAATATAAAAGGCAATTCATTATCATGAATTTCTTTAACCAATCATATACTTTTTTTAAAAGCCAGTTTTATTATCATAAAAATGATTTTCCGTTTTATATCATCTCATTTCCCTTTTACACTCAGGAAATGTATTCAAAGACATTTTCATTATCATAAAAATGCTTTGATCAATCATATGCTTCCACATCCCTTCTTCCATCCGGGAGTGTTACCGAAGCCAAACCTTTATCCAATTTCCCTTTTTATACTCAGGAAATGTAAATATAACGTCAATTTATTATCATAAATTGCTTAAATAAAACTAAGACCGCCCCTCCGGGTTTCCCCACTTGACGCGCCCCTAAATGGTTATCATCTTCCAATGCCTATCTATACAAGACAACCTGGAAACCTTCCAACGACGGGAAGCGGCCATATGCCTGCGGGATAGTCATGACCACACCCAGAATCACCTAACCAGCGGAGTACAAATAATCGCCCATATGGCCTATAGGACTATAGCCACCCTGCATTCATTAGCCAGGGAGCATCACCATAACGCACGCAACTTCCCTTATGATAGCGATTTAGGAAGATGTGTAACCATAATTTTATTAATTATGAAAATCATTTACCTTTTTCCCATTTTGAAAATATTCATCTATATATTTTCAAAATCATTTATATCATATCATATATACTTAATCACATAGTATATATATATATATATACCATATATTCCTCCCTAAATATATAAAAATGGTCATATTTGGTAAACCATCTATCGATGACCAATAATCCCAAAGATTCTCTCAAAGAATCATAATCATGCATTCATATATGCATGATACTAAACCCAAAGTATTTTCTTACTTTAACAAGTAATATATACCAAAATCCCATCTACAAATTCATTTGGATATCTCCAATCATACCATTTCTCATTTAGCAAATATATAACTATACTCCCGAAAGTTATTCTAATCCACTCATAGGATTCACCCGACCAAGATCAATATGATTATGTTATCTCTTTAGATCATAATCCTCTTTAATACTCAAATTTAGAAAGCCCGCTTTAAACTCAAAGAGGAGAAGTAATAATAATCTCCAAAATCTTGGGCTGAAAACAGGGCACCGGTCGACTGGTCCTAGAACCCCGGTCGATCGCGGGTTGCAAATAAGCCTACGAAACAAAGTAGTAGGCCCTTTCTTCTTGACGTGGTCGACCGGCCTCAGGGGCGCGGTCGACCGGTCACACCAGGACTCCCAAGCTAAATTCCTCAATTCCTTAATCCAACAACCCAAATTCATTAACGGTGTTTCTAAACTACATCAAAAATTATCCCGAACATCTACACGATTTATTCTAGCCTTTATTTTTCCAATTCCCGATTTGATTTCCGAGTTGATGATTTCAACCCGGAGCTTCCATCTTATAAAAATCATATCAAATCGAGGAAAAATCAGAAAAATATGCAGTCAGCGCCCACGCGACCGTATCGAAAATATATACAACTTTTGTGTTTTGTCCGAGATCTAAATCAATTCTTTTCCTGGCCAAAATGGCCCCCCAAAGTCACGGGTTACTATTCATCATCTTCTCCGAGATGATTTCGGCCATTAAAGCTTCTCCCAAGCTTTTGTCGCCTCACCCAACGTCCTACAACTTCAACCAACTACAAATACACATATAATACGGGTTCTAAACATCATCGAACCCGAAATCACACAATAATTTAGGTTAAAACGTAAGTTTCTCCAATTATCCAATTTTAGGGGTTTATTCGTTTTAACTCCCGAAAACCCGTTTTATCCACGAATACCCAACCCAAAATCTTTAGGGTTTAATTATACCAAACTACGGTATGACATATTTATGCAAAAATTGAAATAAAGAAAGTAAACACTTGCCTCGTGGATAAAATCCGACGACCTCGAGTCGAATCTGGCGGAGTTTGCCCCGAGATCTCCATTTCTTTCCTCCTCTCTCTCCTCTCTCTCTTTTCTTTCTTCTCTTTCTCTCTTTCTTATTTTCTTTCCCTTTCTCCCTCTTTAAATGAGAAGAAAAGGGTTATACCCCTTAAAACCAAAAAACGACTCGTTTACCCAATTACGAGTTACTTTTACCTCTAAAATTATCCGAAACTCAATTTCGACAATCGGACACTCTTTTCTGACTATCTCGGACATTTCGAGACTCATGGCGCAGTCGAAATTCCTATCTGAGGTACTTGACCGGAAATCACTATTCTAACCCAAAATAAATAAATGCGGGTTTTCCAATTAAAAATCTTACCTCGTGTCGCTTTACTCAACGGCGACATATAATTAAATCATTTCGATCTATATAGTCCCAAAAATAATCACAACATCCTTTGAAAATCATTTAATCCTTGAAAATCCCAAAAATTACTATTTCGAGAAATTCTCCAAATTTCCAATTAATACTTAATTATGGAATTTAATTGTCTCCAAAAGGGCGGGTTGTTACATACTCCCCCCCTTACAACGGAATTTCGTCCTCGAAATTCGGATATAACTTACATCATCTAACTAGGATGACTACAAATCCTAAACCTCAAGGGAAAGATACTAACCCAATTGTTCCCAACCATATGCTACACGACTACCACGATCGTAAAGTGACTCTAATACGTCACTTAGCACTCATCGTTTCTAGTTCCCAATGGTGTAAACTTCAAAGTTATATACCACACCCATCCTATCTTAGGCGGTATATAAAACTATCTCACCAAGGTGCCCATACACCTCTCTAACTTGTGCACATCTGCACATCCGTAGTGAACGTCTGACACGTAACACTCTTTCCCAATAGGGGTCTCCTTTCCTCAGTGTAATACTCACCTATGGGTCCTCCCGACCCGCAAAATTTCAATCCTCCTAACCTCGGCGCCACTAACTCTATCGAACCTACATCTTACAAATGCTACAATCTATGCGTTACTCTACCTACGCGAGACTAGTCTAATCTTAAATATATCCCTAGTGCCCAAGGTCTCTCTCAACTCCTGACATTTGCTTGGTTTCGTGCGTGGGACGTCTCGCCAAGGCGAAATCCAAACAAGGAACCCTCCCGTTACACTACTCCCTCGCGTTGTCGGTCATCGAGATATAACGACCTAAGGCACACAAGCGGGACGTCCTAAATCCTTCCTACGCTAATCCTACAAACGCATTTCTACTATCTTATCCTTCCGCCCATACGAAAGGAAACCTAACCGATCACAGTGCCTACTCTCTAAAAGCACCACGTACATCATACCCAAAACATACCTTCTCAAAATTTGCCTTTTCATTAAACCCTGACTGTTATCCTCAAATCAATTTCTCTAAGTCCAACCTCACCCATCCACTTATGGCGAGGGGACCACTTTAGTGCTTTTCCATAGCACAATCTTTCCATAAATATATCAACATCATGTGGCTCATAGCCTATAGTGGTTCATCCACACTATAAGACCTTTCCACAAAATCAACATCCTTGCATCCCATAACAGCTTTCCATTCCCTATGCCATTAAGAGTCATGTGTGGAGTGTCTCGCAAAGCGAAATCCAAACAAGGAACCCCTCCACACATTGACACTTGACTACGTTGGTTATGGAGTTCCGTTATTTCAACATGCAACCGGGATATCCCTATACCCTAATCCAACAAAAAGGTGGTCTGAACTCCTATCTCTAACTAAGAGTCATACCACCCTGCGCTCTCACTCATTTTTAAGTCCTTGTGCAATCAATAATGAGCTTAATCCTACAGCTCAACAATAATCATGCGGCCTTAAATCATATATATAAGGTCGCCATAAACACAAATCACGATAATGAAACCTCTACTCATCGAAGTTTCGTTAACCCATCACAATAGAGGTGAACTTAACTTGTATCTAGGTGAGACACCGCAACAACAACCCGTTCCCTCAAGGAACTGCAGACATGATAGTCTTGCCATTCTTAGCCTGCTATCGCTCTGAAATTACCAAGTACATATATACTCATCATAACACCATACTCGTATAGACATACAAAACGAGTATCACAACCCAGATATATATATAAAATATATCAACACCCGCCTCTATGGCGAATGAATGAAAATAAAATTCTGCTATCGCGAAAAACACAAAAAACACACATGATATTATGTTATCATGACTTCCATAACTCAAACTACACACATGAGTCTAGGGCTAACTAATACCATGACTTTATCTAGCCATGCCAAATATACCTCCTCGATTGAGGTAAAACTCAAAATAACATCCTTCTCATTCTGACTAAATCGTGGGGACTCACGGTTAAGACTATTCGTAAGATCCCTTTCGAACCCTCAATTTCAATGAGGAATTCGACTTTAGTACCACTCTCTACTTCAGTGGCACTGCGGTACTCCTAACTACCATTATTTAGTAGTCGCCGCCAAAATCCTTAACAATTACCATAAGAAGAGTGACCTCTACTAAGGTCCTCATCCCAACCTTCTACCAGCTGCTCCAGCTAAGCCCCACCTCCTGCTACCATCCAGGCTCCATACACGATTCTCAAACGAGCGCGTAAAATATTTCTATAATCTCATAATATGGAAGGAGAATGAAATCTCACAAGATAAATCAACAATCCTAGTCCCGAGGCTCTATATCAAATCAAAAGCAACGCTGAAAGCGTAGTACGTCCGAACAGATTCCTAAGGACACTATAACCTGATGCTCTAATACCATCTGTGACACCCCGCCTAATAGAATACCGGGCGATCACTCCTATATCAAATTATAATAGGAGTCTTATATGGATCATTCTTAGCATCACTGTCGAAAAATCCATTTAATTACTAATAACCTATTAGGCCGGTGTCAAAATTTTAACTTTACAACTCTTTTTAACACCTGTAAATAAAACATCCACACAGTTTTGCGGAAATAAAACTAAAATGAAATAAGATAACCGAACACTCGGTCAAAATATACAACCATATCGAATAACGTGCAACAAATAAATAAAATCAGTTGGACCATTGGCCCGAATGTTTGTACGATACCTCTTATCTAGAGTACAAGGAAAGAAGCGTCTACCGAGAACCCGCAAGCATCCACAGCTGCTGCAGCAGACGTCTGACTCGAAAGAATTGCCATCCAGGCGTCCCTGTGTCTGGACACCTATGTATATATATATAATATACAGCAAGAGAGGAAAAGTAGATAAACGAGTCAGAGCCCGAGTTTTGAAAATATTTAGCAAGTGCATAAATGCCTTATTATTTTGAAAAGGGTTTTATCTCATATTTAAATTTGGTATCGCACTCCCATGAGATACCCCTCACCTCTCCACTAATAGTGCACTCCTAGCGCATCCCTCTAAACATCCTAGTCAAGCTACCCTGCTAGACTAGTCTATCACCCAACCATTATCAACCCTAGATAGTCCAAGTACTAAGGGCTAAACTTCACCCCAGTCTCAACGCTATTCCATGTTCGTGCGTGGGGTGTCTCGATAAGCGAAATCCAAATAAGGAACCCCCCGATACACTACTATGCGGCACAGTCGATCGTCGAGATCCGTTAGTCCCTCAGTATAGAAAGATATATATAAATATATATACCATAAGAATTTATAATATAAGAGCAATAAGGATTAAACTTCTCCCCAGTCTCAACACGTTGCCATATTCTTGCGTGGGGTGTCTCGCGAAGAGAAATCCAAACAAGGAACCCCCCCGATACACTACTATGCGGCAAGGTCGATCGTCGGGATCCATTAGACCCTCGGTACCCGATTCACCCATATATATTCATTTTACCATAAACATCAGGATCTATCTTCCGGACTGACAATTCATATACCAAGTATTTATTAATACATTCATTTTCTCAACACTTCCCATTTCCCTTTTTATACTCAGGAAATGAAAATATAAAAGCCAATTCATTATCATGAATTGCTTTAACCAATCATATACTTTTTTTAAAAGCCAGTTTTATTATCATAAAAATGCTTTTTCGTTTTATATCATCCCATTTCCCTTTTACACTCAGGAAATGTATTCAAAGCCATTTTAATTATCATAAAAATGCTTTGATCAATCATATGCTTCCACATCCCTTCTTCGATTCGGGAGTATTACCGAAGCCAAACCTTTATCCCATTTCCCTTTTTATACTCAGGAAATGTAAATATAAAGCCAATTTATTATCATAAATTGCTTTAATAAAACTAAGACCGCCCCTCCGGGTTTCCCCACTGGACGCGCCCCTAAATGGTTATCATCTTTCAGGGCCTATCTATACAAGACAACCTGGGAACCTACCAATGTAGGTAAGCGGCCATATTCCTGCGGTATAGTCATGACCACACCCAGAATCACCTAACCAGCGCAGTACAAATAATCGCCCATGTGGCCTATAGGACTATAGCCACCCTGCATTCATTAGCCAGGGGGCATCACCATAACGCACGCAACTTACCTTATGATAGATATTTAGGGAGGTGTGTAACCATAATTTTATTAATTATGAAAATCATTTACCTTTTTCCCATTTTGAAAATATTCATCTATATATTTTCAAAATCATTTATATCATATCATATATACTTAATCACATAGTATATATATATATATATATATATATATATATATATATATATATATATATATATATATATATATACCATATATTCCTCCCTGAATATATAAAAATGGCCATATTTGCCAAACCATCTATCGATGACCAATAATCCCAAAGATTCTCTCAAAGAATCATAATCATGCATTCATATATGCATGATACTAAACCCAAAGTATTTTCTTACTTTAACAAGTAATATATACCAAAATCCCATCTACAAATTCATTTGCATATCTGCAATCATACCATTTCTCATTTAGCGAATATATAACTATACTCCCCAAATTTATTCTAATCCACTCATAGGATTCACCCGACCAAGATCAATATAATTATGTAATCTCTTTAGATCATAATCCTCTTTAATACTCAAATTTAGAAAGCCCGCTTTAAACTCAAAGAGGAGAAGTAATAATAATCTCCAAAATCTTGGGCTGAAAACAGGGCACCGGTCGACCGGTCCTAGACCCCCGATTGACCGCGGGTTGCAAATAAGCCTACGAAACAAAGCAGTAGGCCCTTTTTTCTTGACGCGGTCGACCGGTCACATCAGGTCTCCCAAGCTAAATTCCTGAATTTCTTAATCCGATAACCCAAATTCATTAACGGTGTTTCTAAACTACACCAAAAATTATCCCGAACATCTACACGATTTATTCTAGCCTTTGTTTTTCCAATTCCCGATTTGATTTTCGAGTTGATGATTTCAACCCGGAGCTGCCATCTTATAAAAATCATATCAAATCAAGAAAAAATCAGAAAAATACGTGGTCAGTGCCCACGCGACCGTATCGAAAATATATACAACTTTTGTGTTTTGGCCGAGAGCTAAATCAATTCTTTTCCTGGCCAAAATGGCCCCCCAAAGTCACGGGTTACTATTTATCATCTTCTCCGAGACGATTTCGGCCATTAAAGCTTCTCACAAGCTTTTGTCGCCTCACCCAACGTCCTACAACTTCAACCAACTACAAATACACATATAATACGGGTTCTAAACATCATAGAACCCAAAATCACCCAATAATTTAGGTTAAAACCTAAATTTCTCCAATTATCCAATTTTAGGGGTTTATTCGTTTTAACTCCCGAAAACCCGTTTTATCCACGAATACCCAACCCAAAATCTTTAGGGTTTAATTATACCAGACTACGGTATGAGATATTTATGAAAAAATTGAGATAAAGCAAGTAAACACTTGCCTCGTGGATAAAATCCGACGACCTCGAGTCGAATCTGGCGGAGTTTGGCCCGAGATCTCCATTTCTCTCCTCTTTTCTCTCCTCCTCTCTCTCTTCTCTCTCTTTTCTTTCTTCTCTTTCTCTCTTTCTTATTTTCTTTCCCTTTCTCTCTCTTTAAATAAGAAGAAAAGGGTTATACCCCTTAAAACCCAAAAACGACTCGTTTACCCAATTACGAGTTACTTTTACCTCTAAAATTATCTGAAACTCAATTTCGACAATCGGACACTCTTTTCCGACTATCTCGGAAATTCCGAGACTCATGGCGCAGTCGAAATTCCCATCCAAGGTACTTGACCGCAAATCACTATTCCAACCCAAAATAAATAAATGCGGGTTTTCCAATTAAAAATCTTACCTCGTGTTGCTTTACTCAACGCCGACATATAATTAAATTATTTCGACCTATATAGTCCCAAAAATAATCACAACATCCTTCAAAAATCATTTAATCCTCAAAAATCCCAAAAATTACTATTTCGAGAAATTCTACAAATTTCCAAATAATACTTAATTATGGAATTTAATTGTCTCCAAAAAGGCGGGTTGTTACAATAAGCAAACTAAAAAGTGCGTGAAAATAACTTCACTGTGAGAGTTATCCCGAGATTCTAATATCATTGTAAAAGAGTGAGCATGCATAATATGGGACATAAATAAGTAATAAAGGTAAGGAAACTAACTACATGGGTAAAACATCTAGAATACATGGACAAATTACTAATATATGAGCATGGACAAACAATTGAGATAAATAAAAGAGGACTCGAATCCAAAAATGACTTTGGGACGCCTACATAGCCAAAAATGGCATCAAAGTCCACATAGTTCATATTGAAACTAAGATTGGTGTCTAACCCATAATAAAAAATTAGAGTTTTCCTTTAATTTCTGAAAATGTACATGAAGTGTGGTGAGTGTGTGCGAAAAGTGAGAAAAGTTGAATTCTGAATTATGGTATAAATCCCTTTTTTGGGTTTTTAGTTTATAAAAATAAACTTGAACATATATATGTAATAAAAAGGGTGGGATTAGTGTGAAAAATATCAAAATAATCTAGAAATATTCTAAAAACACTAATATATGCAAAGTTATATGTATTAAGCAATTGAAATGTAAAGGAGTTTCGACCTTCAAGCTCTTTTGAATTAGGTTTTTGAGGGATGATTTTGGAGTGTATATGATGTGTTGGAGCGGAAGTCCTAGAGTCTATTGAAAATGCGTACAGATCGAATCATAAAAAAATTACACATGGTGTATCTAGATATGATATTCAAGATCTCATACCTTTGCGGTTCCTTCTAGCTTGAACCATATAGATTTGATCTCTTTCATGTTACACCGACCCGTGTCGCAAATTTAACGGTGTGTCAGCCACAAAAACAGAATGATTTTTTTCAAAAATCATAACAGCCTCAAAAAAATATCTTTCACGAGTTTTATGTCTTTCGACCTCTGGAACCAGTAGAAAAAATTCCAGCACCATACGATCAACGATTCTCAAGTTATGGCTCCAACAAGTAGATATCATGGCGTGTTCGCATCTGTCTAGATAGCTAAAATTTTGTAAAGATGTGTGAGGCAGGTGGATAAAATGATCTCTAAATGACTTGTAATTTCTTGTGCCTCTTCCCCTATATGTCCGAAACCCATGGTTCTACTTTCAGAATTTTTGGACTCTCCGATTGCCCGTAATCGATTTTATAATATGAGAGCTTTGAAAGAGACCTCGAGAACTTCCATGTTATTCCTCTAAGTCAATATATGTCATTGGTGTGTGGGAATTAATGATCACGACCATACTACTCCTTTCTAGGTGTTTTTCATGATCTATATTGATCCTTCACTTATTAGGAGACAAGGGGTTGCTTATATAGGCTAGCACGGGGACCCCCAGGAGAAATAGAAGACTAGCTTCCTACAGAATTTAGGAATTCTAATTAAACTCTATAATTACTTCGATAATTCTATAAATTATTATTCATTCCACTAAAGAATAATAATTTCACTCTAGTCTACTATCTCAAAATTATAATTTCGAGCTCCACGTTATTAAATGCTTAATAATCTTCCCATGTTAAGATTACAAATAACTGTCGATTAAATTAAATTACTGACAATTATATTTAATTGACCTCTTACAAATTCCTTGAGACCGTTCACTTAACTTACTTGATATGTCAGATAATTAAATCCACCGGCCTGGTTTGACATAGTCAAAACTTATAATCTACATCAAGAGGGTAACTCAATCTCTTTACTCAGATGTGGATTCCATTCATAATTAAATTTCACCATACACTAATCGACATTACCCAATCTACGAAGCTTATTGATCCATAAATGAATCTCACCCAATAGGTTAATGTAACGAACAATTGACGTACATATCCATCAATTATGTTTGGATTAAGAGTTTAAGCACTCATAACAACCATTAGATGTTCATTATCTTATATAGTCAGTATAAAGACAATTATCTCTAATTGGTCCCATTCAATACACATAAAGTGTACTAGCACAATAAGTCGAAACTATACCGTTTCCCATAATCAAGATAGACCTACTAAAATAGTGTGCTAGAATCCTACTGATGGTATGTCCATCCCCATGTAAGATTTTGAACCAGACTTATATTCTACAAGGGCCGATGATCTGATCTTCAGTGTGTAAGTCTAACTCTAAACACCAAATCATCTACTTTGTAGAATAAAAGACACATATGCATAATTCTATAAAATAATATGATGCAAACATTACTTGTGAAGATTCTCATTAAATAGATATACCAAAATTAACTAGTGAGCCATGACTTTTAGTATACAACCCTAACAATCTCCCACTAATACTCAAAGACATGGAGTCATGCATCTATCAACGAAACCTCACATCTAAAGTAAAAAGGTTACTAGTTTTCAACTAATGCAATCACAACCCCTAGAAACTCCCTTATGTATAATTTCTTCTACAAGGGATATTATACACTTTCTAAAATCTTAAATCAAATTGAATACATGAGTTAGTAACCTACAAGTTACTTATCGGTTAACTTGGAAACCAAATATATATTTATTAATCCTTTTTAAGTACTTGAATTTTTATTCTACCAAAACCAATGTTCAATTATCAAGTAATACAAATTTCCAAATCTGAAAAACCGAATGTCTTTCTTGGAATATTGCATAACAAAGCCTCAAAAGAACAATATCAATATGATAACTTAGATAAGAAAAAGTACATTTTTTTTAGTGATCAAATGTTAATTTGATCCCAAAAATGTAATAAAATTTTTTAATGTCTTCATATTGAACTTATTGTACTATCAAAGTCTAACTGTATGACATATCCCTACAATGCGTGCGGCGATAAATATATCTATACATTTAGTAGCTAAAAACACCACCATGCTTCCATTACTCCTTTTGTACACACTAAACACATCTAACAATTTATCAAAATCATGAATTTGATTAACTCTCTTACTTGATTCACTTACAACTGATGGGTATGACCCCATCTTTATGAATTTATATGGTACCAAATATCATAACTTTTCCAAGAATGTTATGCATCCTTGTGAAGGAATACCTTATTATAGTTACAAGGTTTGTTATCTTCTTCTCTAGGGGTCACACGGCGTGAGAATCCTAAGAATAAAAAATGCTACCACTATGATAAAGTTATCCCTTTATGGGTGCACAAATCGTGATGCGTTTATATGGTTTTTACCATTATGAGAATTGATAATCCTCCCACTACGAGAAAGTAGAAAAATGTCATACTCATTTCTTTGTGATGTTTTCACCTATACTGGTGGTATGAAAGAAATTCTCATAAGGCTATTAAAACTTCTGTGTTCTGAATAATGCTTTTGGGAATGTGATCTCGAATATATATTTCAACATGTATCCTTATTCCAACTTTTCAGGTTTTTTATCAACCCAAGTGTTGCACTACCCATTATATAAAATACTGGAATTGAGTTGAAAATGATCCATTATTTTTAATGGGAGTAAAGAAAACTGACTTCAAAAAAACCTTGACATATGTGTATCTATATCCTATAAATAATCATCATGAGTTTTATCACGTGTGAAAGAAACCAAATTATTCTTTCTTTGACACACTGTTATTGAAAGTAACTTGTGGCATAATCTTCATGAATATAATTCGAACTAATGATTTGTAATTCTTAAATTCCTAAATAGTTCTAGAATTACATCAATCATAATAAACCAATTCTAATATTTTTGTAGCTATAATACATCCTGGTCATTTTTTATCTAAACCGTATTCACTAACTAGATGTGCCTTCACTTCAGATGAATGTAAGATTCCACCTTCCACCAGTTTGGAATTCATTTAGACAAAATGACCTGAGTATTTAGATCTATAGATATATTATGGTTTGTAAAGAATAATCTTATCCATTTAGTGATAAATCATGAATATTATTCAAAAACTACAGTGTACAAAATATGAGATTTATTTTATAATGATTATCTTCTTTAGTAACAAAGATGAAAATATTGTTTATTACCTTTAACAACATACATGTGTTATTAAAATAAAACAATTATCCTTTCATAAAAGAGTAGAAGCTAAACTAAAGTTCCTTCTATTCTTACATACTTATAATCAATAATTTAAAATTAATCTCTAATTATCAAAACTAAGACTCATGTCTCCCACTGTAATTGTGAATTCCCAATAGTAGACAATTCACCTATCATTGGTTGACTGGTTTCCTGGAACTAATGATTAATGGCTCATGTTTCTACAATCCAAGTTACCGTAGAACAAACCATTAAACATTATTCAACTTTTTTGCAAATATAATGTATCTACATTGTTCTTTAAAAGAAGATAAGCTTATTAACTCCTACTATTATTCTGACTACTCTTAGTGAATTCACTTGCAATTACGCAATTTGCTAACTGTCTTTGAAACCTAGCCACTGCGTGAATGCCGACTTAATTGTTTCTGATTTAACTTTAGCTTCTATCAATCTTTCGGCTCAGAAGTGAAGTTATTTCAGTAACTTGAATTCTTATATGATATCATGATAAAACCTTTTGTTGAGGAGGATATCGACATGGGTTTCCCCGTCTATTTCACCTCTTTAGATTTCTAGTTCCTTCAGATGATAAATCACCATCAAAACATAATCTTATAACTAAGGTCATACAATCATACTAATATTCCATTAAAGTCATTCACAGCAACCTACCTAACTATATGCCCTAATTATCAAACATTAGATGTGAGATAATCATCATATTATAGGCACTGGACACTGATTAATATTAATTTCACAATATATCTAACTTAATGAACAAGTCATATTGTGTCACACCATTGATCTTTTCCACTTATATTCTATATTTCCTTATAGAATTCTTATAATGTGACTATTCAAGACAACGCTAAGAAAATACACATATGCATTAATTTATTGTCAATACTAAGTCCAATTTAAATCCAGTATTTTTAATTATTACCAGAAGGTATATAAAACTGAGTATGAAATATGTTAATATTGGAGTTACCATTTAGAACTAAAGAATCACGTAATAAAGAACATATTATGACAAGTAATTGACTTTGAATTCAATTTAAATTTGGTTCCTTCTACCATTTTAAAAGAATTCGACAGCATCCCAATTACTGTTTGAATAACATTTATCTTTAGAGAACGTACTATACATAATCACATTAGGCAGGCCAATTCCTTTAATTTTACCATCTAAGCAAAGACTATGACAAATAAAATTAAAAACTTACACTTCGGTCCCACAAAATAATAGTATTCCTCTTTGGAGAACCTACTATAATTTTGCGTCTAAGTGTATACCCCCAACTAATTTTAGACTATCCCATATCACAGAGGCTCCTCCTTTGGGGGCCGTCTATATGAATATGAGCCTAAAATTACCCCTAAGGAAATTTGCATTCGCTACCACAATAATTAGTATTCCTCTTTGGAGGACCTACTCGTTACTGAAAACCTACAAACTGTTGGTGGAGACTGTGGTATTTGTTTGTGACCAAATCCCTCTCCCACTTACTAATTTAAATTTTTTTTAAGAGGGTTGTGAAAAGAGAACTTTAATTTTAATATTTTAAAAAATACAAGGTAACTGACACATGCCAAAATTTATGATTTCCTAAATTTTTGCGCGTACAAAACATGTGTAATAAATATAAACTCTAAATTCCCTTATATTCACAAAACAAATCAGGAAATTTAATTTATATTTTCTAATTACACATTAAAAATAAAACCCTTTAATTTGAAAAAAAATTAAACATATAACCATTGAGACAGTTCAATTTTAAATTGTCCAATTAAAAAAATGGGATTTTCCAAATTCATTCAAATTAAAATAACTAATTTCCTTATTTTAATTTTCCAAAAATAATAAAATTATTTTAAATTACAATAATTCAGGAAATTAAATTTAATTTGAGTAGTAAATAAAACCCATTAAATTTGATGAATTTAAAATGAACCACCAAAAATTTATTTTCGAAGAAAATCATGACCTAAGGCCGGGTCGGTGTTACATGTTGTCCATAATTTTGAGGGTCGTTAACACATATTTATAACTCAACAATTAAAACATGAATAATATAGGCATAACTCAACATGAATAAAAAGAATTGAGATAAATAAGGGTCCTCGAGTATTATGGTTAATATGCAATTATGTTGAGAACTTAACAATCATCCTTGAACTCAAGAGGCATCCTTTAACTCAACAGTCATCCTTGAACCCAAGAGTCCTGAACCCACGAGTCATCCTTGAACCCAAGAGTCTTTAACCCAATAGTCATCCTTGAAATAGTAACAAATTACAGATGTCCTATACCTCCATTAAGGAGTTCACATTCTACATCAATATTACATTAATCCAGAATAAAAAAAATAACCATGAATAAACCATTGTGGGGTCCACTGACATAAAATAAAAACATAAATACATGACCATAATAGTGGGATTAGATTGCTGTAAAACAAAAGTTAGCACAAATCTATATTCTACCCAACATTCATGCACATATACAATTATTTTAATTGGAGAACATGGTTGAATTCAATCTATACGCGATATTAACATGGCTCTGATACCATTTGTTGGAGCGAAAGTCCAAGAGTCTATTGAAAATGCGTATAGATCGAATCATAAAAAAAATAACACATGGTGTATCTACATAGGATATTCAAGATATCATACCTTTACGATTCCTTCTGGCATGAACCGTAGAGATTTGATCTCTTTCATGTTACACTGACCCGTGTCACAAATTTAACGGTCTGTCAGCCACAAAACAAAATAATTTTTTTCAAAAATCATAACAGCCCCCAAAAAAGTTCTTTTTTGACTTTTTATGTCTTTCGACCTCTGGAACCAGTAGAAAAAGTTTTAGCCCCATCCGATCAACGATTCTCAAGTTATGGCTCTAACAAGTAGATATCATAGTGTGTCGCGCATCTGTCTAGAAAGCTAAAATTTCGTAAAGATGTGTGAGGCAGGCGAATCAAACGATCTCTAAATGACTTGGAATTTCTTGTGACTCTTCCTCTATATGTCAGAAACCCATGGTTCTAGTTTTAAAATTTTTGGACTTCCCAGTTTCCCGTAATCGATTTTACAATATGAGAGCTTTGAAAGAGACCTCGAGATCTTCCATGTTATTTCTTTAAGCCAATACATGTCATTAGTGTGTGGGCACCAATGATCACGACCCTACAACTCTTTTTTAGGTATTTTTCATGATCTATATTGATCCTTCACTTATTAGGAAACAGGGGGTTGCTTATATAGGTTAGCACGGAGAGGACTAACTTCCTGTAGGAATCTAATTAAACTCTATAATTAATTCCATAATTCTATAAATTATTATTCATTCCACTAAAGAATAATAATTGCACTCTAGTCTACTATTTCAAAATTAGAATTTGTAACTCCACATTATTAAATGATTAATAGTCTCCCCACGTTAAGATTACATATACTCGTCGATTAAATTAAATTACTGACAATTATAATTAATCGACCTTTTATAAATTCCTTGAGACCGTTCACTTAACTTATTTTATATGTCGAATAATTAAATCCACCGTCCGGGTTTGACATAATCAAAACTTATAAACTACACCAAGAGGGTGTCATCAATCCCTTTACTGATACGTGGATTCCATTCATAATTAACTTTCACCATACACTAATCGAATTACCCAATCTGCCAAGCTTATTGATCCATAAATGAATCTCACCTAATGGGTCAAAGTAACGAACAATTGATGCACATGTCCATCAATTATGTTTGGATTATTAGATTAAGCACAAATAACAACCATGAGATGTTCATTATCTTATATAGTCAATATAAAGGCAATTAGCACTAATTGGTCCCATTCAAAACACACACAGTGTACTAGCACAATAAGTCGAAACTATACCATTTCCCGTAATCAAGATAAACCTACTAAAATAGTGTGCTACAATCCTACTGATGGTGTATCCATCCCCATATAAGATTGTGAACCAAACTTATATTCTACAAGGACCGCTGATCCAACCTTCCGTGTGTAAGTCAAACTCTACACACCAAATCATCAACTGTGTAGAATAAAAGACACATATGCATAAATATATAAAATAATATGAGGCAAACATTACTTGTGAACATTATCATTAAATAAATATACTAAAATTCACTAGTGAACCATTACTTTTGGTATACAACCCCAACATGATGGTGGTGGAGTTATGGCTAAAGGTAAGTCAAGGGTAATGAAAGGGAATGCAGAGAGAATTTGGTGAGAGTGGTATATGATAAATTTGAGGAAAGTTATCGCACTAAAATCAAGTTTGAGGTTCCTCTCAAATGAGGTTAGGGTTTTCTTAAATAAAATAACCCTAATTAAATAAAAAGACTAAGATATCCCCAAGGATATGCCGGCTGGCATGCCCCTACCCTCCCTACTCGTAGGGTGGTCAGTCTTACTGGACAAGGAAACCACAACCTGCCAAGCGGCAGGCGAGGTGTCCACCCATTAGGCAGGCATAGATGGTGTTTGGGAAATAAATTACAAACCGTAAGTTCGACTCGCGCATGGATTAGGACCAATGGAAAGAGTATCCATATCTCTTTGAAGTCGTGACCAAGGTCAAACAAGGCTTAAAAAGTTTGTGATTTTTTCCAATTAGGGTTTGAAGGCGGAATAGGGGTCTAGGACTTAAATGGGCATTGTTTAGACCCTATTGTGAAGTGTGTGTGGGGGGGGGGGGGTATTATACTGGGATGTCTACAAATTCCCTTGATAGGAGGTCATAGGATAAGTAAACGTTTGTCAAAAGATAGACACCCGAATGGATGTTCTGAGTGTATTTTCCCTATGTGTTGGATCTTTGATGGGTATTGGAACTTGGTACTTTGTAGGAGATTTGGGATCGTGCTTAGTTCAGTGATTGATCATGTGGACCGAGATGTGGTATGTGAGGTTTGTAGCCTAATTGTGAGGTCTTGAAATTAAAAGGTAATGAAGCTTAATTCTAAGGGTTAGTGGCTAATTTCGGGGGCTTATAATGTATAGGAGGAATGAATCCTAATTCTTAGGGGTTTAGAGAATGTATTATGGGTGTTAATGCTTTATTAAAATGGCCTAGGAAAGTGTACGATGATCATGGATGGATTTTAAGGTCCAAAGTTTAATTTTGAGGACCTAAGGGGTGTGTGCGATCAATATGAGGATCACGGCCTAATTATGAGGGTCAAGATCAATCCAAAGGACCTAAACAGTGTATGCAACCAATATGGGGGTCATAGACTAATTTTAAAGGTGAAGGTAAATTTCGATGATTAAATAGTGTAAGCCACCAATACGGGGATCACGACCTAAATTTGAGGACATGGTTAATATTTTAGGGATATAAAGGATGTGTGGGACCAATACAAGGGCATGGCTTAATTCTAAGGGACAAGGTATAATTCTGACGACCTAAGGAGTGTGGGCGATCAATAAGGGTATCGACCTAATTCTGAGGGCCAAGGTCTGGTTCAGAGAACCTAAGGAGTGTGTGCGACAAATATGGGGATCATGACTTAATTATAAGGGGTAATATCCATTATGAGGACCTAAAGGATGTGTGCAACTAATATGGGTATCATGGCCTAATTTTGAGGGCAAGATCTAATTTTGAGGACCTATGGAGTGTGTGAGACCAGTACAAGGATCGAAGCCTAATTCTAAGGGTCGCGGTCTAATTTTGAGGACTTAAGTAGTGTGTGTAACCAATAAGGGGATCATGACCGAGTTATAAAGGTATAGGTTTGATTCTAAGAACCTAAATATTTTATGGGATAAATTCAAGGACCGCGGCCAAATTCTAAGGTCCGAAGTCTAATTATAAGGACCTAAAGGAGTGTGTGATGATCTTGGAAGGGATATGTGATGATGTGATGATTTTTTAAAAGTTTCAAAAAGAATTCGAGAGGTTTTGAATATTTATGAATATTTGTGGAGTCTAGGATTTTGATGATTTTCATGAAAAGTGTGCATTTTTGTGAATTTTGAGATTTTATAATTTAGGGTATTTTTTGTGCAATTTTTTATATTTGTTTAGAGCATTTTGGGAATTTTTTGGAATTTTCGTAATGAAATTTGAGGGGGATGCCTATAAAAAATGGAACAAATTTTAGAGGTGTCATATGGATTAGATCTAGCGTGAATCACATAGATATCCATTCTTAGTTTAGCAAGGCCAAAAGATTCGTCACTATTAGTACTTTCAGTGCTTTCACTATTAGATAAGCTTGAATCAGATGATTTGATGGGCAATGACTTTACCTCATGCTCAGATCCATTGGTTTAGGTGAGCTTGTCATTAAATCATATTTCAAAACCTAGTTTCATCTTCTTTTCAGCCACATCATATCATGGGTTAGGAAAGACACAATAGGGGAAATATTTTCCCTCTTTGATGAAGTGACTTACTTTCTCTTCAACACCCTTTTTATATATGGTTGGTGGAGGGCCATATGTTCCACTATGCATAGTTCATAACCCATAACATGTAGAGGATAATCTATTTTTAGGACAATTACTTCCATTGATCCCCATTTACGGGCATAAATTACATCTTCTTAAACATTTGGATTATGTTAACATTTTCATACAAGATGTGTTCGAGGCTAACCCTTTCTTTGAAATTGTCCCCGGTCGAGAGAGGGGGTTGATAAACCTTGAAGCATGAGAGGAACATGTTATTAGTGTTATAATAAATTTCCAGGATCAGGTTTTCGGTGCGATGCCATCTAAATTTTGAAGCCATTTGAAGCCATGGGAAGCCAATAATCATATTTAAACATGGAATGAGCCTCTTGTCTTTTATAGTTTCATTGATATATATGGCCTCATTAGGAGAGGTAAAAGGAAAAATTGTATTTTGTTTGAGCAAGTTGATGAGGTAATTTCTATGAAGTGAGAGGAAATGGAAACTCCCTATAAGGTAATGTTGGCTTTGGTCTTTTTCAGTTGATCGAGAATCTTTCTTTCCTCATTGGTCATCTCAAGCATCTATGAGTCTTTAATAACTCATTTTCCCTTTATCTATAGGCTTGCTTTTTATTGGAGGAATTCGATCCTTATAGTATCGCCTTGATAGAGTCGTGTTGCTTAATGATGATGGGTGAAAGAGAAAATCAGTTTCTTGGTCTATCTCAGGGGTGCCAAAAACTTCATTGATTTATTTTATAGAAGTTCTTCAAAGGAAATCTCCCACAAAAAGAGGCAAGCACATTGAGATCATCATTATCGAGCTCATTATCTGAATCATCTGAGTTATCGGAGTCATCACCCCCACATAGTTCGTATCCTGTCGATCCTTAAGAAAACTTTAACTAGTTCAAAGTATAAATCTTCCCACATTGTAGAAAAATGGTTCTATGAAGAGACCTGGTATCCCTTTAGTTTCATGGCAATAAGGAGATCGAGAGCTTCACAAATTCTTCTCTTATTGATATATTCCTCTTTTAGGATATGAAGAATGCCATCCAAACTAAATTCTTTAGTAGGTACAAACTAGTCATGGGATTGGCAGGCCCCCTTTAGAGATTTTATATAAATATCACTCATTCTTACATATTCTACCTCTTCGAGGATTAATTTGGTGGAAACATCATTTCAAAACATCTCAACTATTTAAGGTGGCTGGGAAAATTCTTGACCTATGTTTCATATTTGGTACGGACACCTATACAAGAACTTATTACCAAGGAGAGGGCTCGGTAGTGATCAATTTCAGGATGCAACAAATATGTTGGATACACTTGGAGAGGAGCTACGGATTTGGTGCATGAAATGGGAATGTTTATAGGTTTATTTTGGTTTAAGGGTACAATTCGGAATCTTCATTCATGGGTAAACGTTCATGCAATCTTAATGTAATGTAGGACAATTTTTTATATTGTTTAGTTTTGGGCATGCAGGGGGAAAGATGTTGCCTTTATTAATGAGCCTTTGAACTATGTTTTTGAGGTGATGGCATTATTCGGTGGTATGCCTATAGTTTTGGTGAAAATTATAGCGAGTGTCATGTTTGAAATATCTGGGAAGAGGTTCAGGTAGTGGACAAGGTTCCAAACATTTGATAAGGTTATGGGAGAGAATGGATTGATTAAGGATGGCAATTTAACCCGACCCACAGGCTTCCTGTCCCGACCTGACCATAATGGGGCGAATTAAAAACCCGATTAGAATAATAGGGGTGGGTTTGGTTTTAAAAAAACATTTATTAAACGGGGCGGGTTCGGGTTTATAAAAATACCCTCGCCCCTCCCCACCCTGCCCCGTATGATACTTAAATTTACTTAAATACCCTTTTTTATATTAACTTATTAACACTCCCACCACACATATATATAAAGTTATGAAAACCTAATTTCATTTATCCTACACAAACAATCCAACCCCCCCCCCCCCCCCCCCCCCGCCCCATCTAAATCTGAGAACTAACACTTCTCTTCTGACTCTCCTCTCTTACAATAAACACCACCGAAAGCCATTGGGGATGGAGGACAGTAACGACAACGCCAAGGTTAGATCTACATTTATAATTGTTATTGGTACTTATTTTTCTAACACCTACTATTATTCTAAGCCTTTTTTTCTAATCTACGAATGTTTTAGATATCATTATCTGTACTGATTTAAATTCGAAGCTTTAGATCTGTGATTTTTTTCGAATGTTGCTTGTTTATTGTTGTTGGTACTGATGTTTCTACATTGTTTGTTTGTAATAATGTTCTAATATATGTTGTTTTAGATATCATTATTTGTACTGATGTTCTAATCTACGTTGTTTGATTGTTGTTGTTGGTATTGATTTTTAGATCTGTGTTTTGTTTTCTAAAATTTATTGATAAATTTTGATAAAATCTGTCTATGATAGAATCTATACTGATTTTGATAAAATTTGTACATGATAGAATCTGATAAAATTTGTTGATAACTTTTTATAATTGATTTTGATAGAATTTGTATGTGATAATCGTTATTCCTTGTTGTTGTTGGTAACTTTTGATAAACTTTGTTCTGATTTTTTGATAGAATCTCTACTGATTTTTTTCCAAAATCTCTATATGATAGAATCTGTGTTAATTTCACCTGTACTGAATTTTTGATAAAATCTGCATTATGATGAATTTTAATAAATTTAGCTTTATTATATTCACCTGATTTTTTGATAAAATTTCTTATTGTCACATTAATTAAGTGGACTGATAAAATTTGTTACTATTTTTTTCCAGGTTTGAGTTGATAATGATGAGGATATTGCAAAATGATCATAGTCGAGTATTTGAGACTTATATAATATTTGATATATTTGAGACTTGTTGTGTGATAGTTGTTATATTTGGGCCTTATTTCGTAACACTTTAGACATTTTATTTGAGACGTTTTAATTCTAGTAGTTTGGCATGTGTTATTTGAGACATTTTAATTATTTTTAGACTATTAAGTTGATGTTGAAGTTTTAGACTTAGAAATTGATGTTGAGGTATTGGTATTCACTTATACATTTTAGTTGCTTATAATGTAACTATTTTATTTATTATATAACAAAATCAATTTTTAAAAAAAAACATCAAAAATTTTGAGTTTTAACCCGCGGGGCGGGGCAAGTTTTGACCCATATAATTTAAGCGCGGCAGGGCGAGGTGAGGATGGGTTTAAGAAGGCTATACTAAAATGGGTTTGAGGTTTAAAATCTTAACCCGTCGTGGGTCGAGGGCGGGTGGGTAACCTTTTTTTTCACGAGGCAGGTTTGGGTTTTGGAAAACCCTCCCCATACCCGAATCATTGCCATTACTAGGATTGATACACTGTAACAATGAAAGCATGGTTTTTAGTTTATTCTTTTTCTAATGGCACCACGACGAGCTTCTACTGCCCATGAAGTGGTAAGTTTGGAAAAAATGTTATTGACGATAAAAGTAATGGGATTTTAATATTTCTAAGGATTTAAATGACCCATTGACTTCTTTATTATGTATTTTCATTATATCTAGCGGTAATCTCTTAGACCTATACCCCAATCTCTCGAAGGTCTTTAAAATGAGGGTAATACTCGCTACCCATGGTGTTTTTATTATGCGGTATAAAGTTCTTCTCCACATTACTTATTTTTTCTTCCTTTGACTGGAGGTTGGTCGTAGTAGCGAATTTCACTCTCCACCTAGTTATAAAATTATTGTTAGATTCCCCGAGTACTTGTTTGATTAGCTCCAGGTTACAGTCTGTTAATTCCAATTCTTCGGTGTCCTTCTACTGAGCCATGAATTCTTTGGTGACACCTTCTTAACTTCGGATTCAAGACTCCTCTAGAAAAAAAACAATGAAAGACACTTTCTTTGAAGGTTTGTTAAAACATCTGGGACATAATTTCTTTAGTATCCCTTAGTAGACTCATGATTCCATGGTAGTTGCAAAGATGCACATTGGGTGGCCCAATCCTTCCGAATTTCTCAATATTCGGAATTTTGAATTTCTCGAGCAAACAAGCCTTTGGATAAGGAGACATGTGGATGTAGTATGCGTAATTTCAAGGATTTTCACATGGTCAAACTTCAGAGAGAGCATCTTGAGGTCTTATTTATCCCTATTGAGTTCTTATTCTGAAGGATGTTCTATAATGGGCATGGGAAAATTAGCCCCGGATTGAGGAAGATTCGACATAGGAAGATGAGTAGGGTGTGACCCATTGATAATTAGGACACGTGGAGACATTCTAATGTGTTGAACATGCTTGTATTATTCATGGTCCACATAGGCTCAGGCATTCATTGACGCACAATAAGTGGGAAGGCAACATTTTGATTTGTCATGACTTTTAAATCAGGCATTTTTGGGATCTAGGCATTATTTCTTTGCAACACATAAATATCATACTACATGCTATCTATCTTAGCGATGAGTTGAGATACCACAGTAATAAAATCCAGATGAACATTGACATCTTGATTAGGTTTCTCCATGAGATAGTTGTGGTTAGACATCTATGTTCTTTCCGATGTTGGTGATAAGGAGGATGAAGTAGAATTTTTAGGTGGTCGGATGGTGTATCATAACTTATAGGGAGCTAGAACAAGATAGAGGAAATGCAGTATTACCTAAGAGGGATGCCGTTTATTTTTAAAAAATCTATTTCTTTGTCATTAAAAAGAGAATGTTTTTCATAATTTTGAAAGATGAAAAGGGGAAAAAGTCCCATAGTGTAGTTTTTTATTATTAGGTTCCGCTTGTATTATGTTTTTCCTAAGGTGCATGTAAAATGTTAAAAAAGGTCTAATTCTGGGAGAAAATAAGGCACATAATGCAAGTCAGGGTTTAACTTATTTCCAGACTCACATACATGAGCCTATTTCAAAAACGGGTGAAAGATCACAAAATTAGGTGGTAAGACAACACATAATTTTGACAGAGTTTTGTGTTGGAACCATAAATCTAGATATGGGTGTCCTAGGATAGACATCTATATGAGGGTTATACATGGGAAGTTAGTGGAAGGGTTCCTACTTTCGCATGACTTCCATGATATACCTCTTGCCCATTAGTCCAATAATTAATCGGTATGTGTGGAAAATCCATTTAATGTACATGTTGGTTGTCTTTCCCCCTACCTTGCCTACCGATAGGGTGGTCAGACATGATTTCCAAGGAAACCTCCTCCTACCAGTAGGCAAGTGGGGTGTATTGCCGATAGGTATGCAAAAATATTTTTGGCCCCAAAAAGGTAAAGCCTAAGTCCAATTCGTGCACAACTGAGACCATTTAAAATAGTATCCATAGATATATGGAAGTGTGTTAGGGGACTCCCGGGTTCAAAAGTTGACCAAGATTAGATAGGTCTCGGAGAGTGTAAGATTGTTCTTTGGTTATGGTTTGAAGCAGGAGCCGGTGGCCATGACTTGATGGGACTTTATTTAAACTCTATAAAGAAGTCTTGGGGCATTTGAATTGAGTGTCTACAATGTTAGATTGAAAAAAGCTATTAATGGAAGAGGCCATTGAGGTAGCTATAGGGCTTATAGTGCAACATTTTGGTGAGACAGTCCGGGCCAAGTGTTTGAAGAGTCTTTTAGATACATAAAGGATTGGAGTGAAAATCCTCGGTAAGTGCCTTAGATGGCTCAAATATTTTTTCTATTTTTGTGAGGTACCGTTCAGTTCTCGACGGGTGGAGAAGATGTTCATCCTGATGTAATGTATACTTCTTACAATTGAACTTTATGTTTAAAACATATGGCTTACATGTAATAGACTCTGTAGATTTATTCCTTATTGACTTGTGGGAGATATGAATTCTTATGTTGTATAACTTGATAGGTTTGATTATTTTAGATCATTGGTTTGGGTAAGGGTGTGATTGATCTAAATGAAGAAAAGCAAATTAAGTGATCTCAGATGAAGAGGTTGAGGTCGTTGAATTATAATTCAAGGGATCCCTTTTCACATCTCGTGGTTTGAGGTACCTATATTTTACGTTTTTCATTCATCTATTAATATTTTCTAAATTGGTACTAAATTGTCGAGATGTGTTCTTTATAGGCCCATTTATAACCTTGTTATAGGGATGAGAGATTATGATGGTGGCGTGTGCCTAGATACATCACCTGATAACACATCAGTTTAGAGCCTTTTATTATCTTGGCGAGCTGGTGGTTTGTCAGATTATGCCTGAAGAGCATCAGGTCCCACCACCTGACCTTCTGGAGCTCATAAGGGATCTCATTGATCATTCGATGATGTTCATGATTTGGCCATGGAAAGCTATCGTTATTATCAATTTTTGAATGTGGAAAATGATCTAGAATATATGCCTTTCGTGATGTCTTGGTTAAAGGCTCCTTTGATCGTTGATTATTTCACGAGGTTAAAGGAGCCTCTTGTTGAAAAAAGTGGCATTCATTCTTCATCGGTCCAGGCCTCTGGTGGTGTTTGGACATCGAGGGTAGTTCTTCCGAATATATTTGAGCAAGGGGTGACATCATAGTTAAACGTGGAGACTTTAGTTGATCCCATGAGTGAGGAGACCCCCTACAACCCACAGAAAAACAAAGTTTTGATTTATGATATTCATAAAGATCACTATTTTTAATATCACTAAATATTGATATTTGTAGTTTTGATTAGTTAAAACAGTTTTGCTAAGGATGTCGTCGATCCATCATGGTAGGTATTACATGATGTCGGCTACGTAGTACATACGATGTTTTATGTGTTCATGCATGTCCCCTCCATCTTTTGATCAACCTAGCCCTTCCTGATCTAGAATTTCCTTAGGAAGTTCGACTAGAACCCTCGGAGATGTGATAATAGTCCAACGAGAGTTTTAGATGATATTAGTGATGTTTCGTACAAATTCTAGAATCTATCCTAGCATATTGGGATTTTTTTCTTAGCATTATTCACTTTTATTTGTACTTTTCATTTTTTTTTCTTTCCTTGATGATTTACCTGAAAAAAGGAGATGGGGAGCGAGAGAGAGAGACAAAATGATATATATATATATATATATATATATATATATATATATATATATATATATATATATATATATATACGACAAATGTCGGGTTCATTTTATATATCTTGTGTTGTGTTATTTATTCTAAAATTACGTGACCTTTAAGTTTCCACTCGCAGTTGTTAAAGGATAAATACAAAAAAATATTAAAAAATGTAAATAAGAAAAATTGCATTAAAATAATGATGTTGATAATAAAAATAAAAAGGAAAGAATAATTTTGAGAAATGATATTGATATATGTAAAAATGAAAAAAAAATATGGTTTACTAGTGAGAAGAGTTCGCTTGCGTTCAAATAAGGAAGTTATTTAATTAAACACATTTTTATCACTTACGTCCTGAACATGCATCTATATGTGATTAAATACGATGATGAAACATGCAAGAACACATATATGACGAAAAATCCCCCAAAGGGGCAAAACGTTTTATTTTCACAATAATTTTGTAAGAAAACGGCTTACACGGATTACAATGAAAATATATGACACAGAAATACTCTCGGGTGTCGGTTCTGTTGTCGGCGACTGGAACTATCCCTTTCCATTAGGGCAGCAGTGAAGAAGAGAGCGGCTTCCTCACAAATTACTCCAGATGAGTAAATGATTATCTTGAAGGTTTAAAGATCCACACACATATATGGGAATGGTTTTGTGAATAAAAAAGGTTTAGAAAACCTTAAAAAGGTGAAGTCTTCTTCTAGGTTGTTTTCGCAGAATTTTGAGATTGTAGAAAGACTTAAAAAACGTGTAGAATGAGATCAGATATTTATACAAAAATCGAGGCGGCGGCTCATTCGAACAAGATAGCCATGTCGCTCGAACGAAGGACAGAAGTCCTTCGAACGATATCGCGCGACATGCCTATCTCGTGCGAATGACTTTCAAAGTCGTTTGAGCGAGCTCGTCGATCGAGGCAATTCGCTTCTACACTTAGAAAAATTCTGCTTTTGATAAAAAATAAATCCAGACTTAAAAAAATAATTTTCAAAAGTATTTCCCAAATATTTAAAGCTCCAATAAAACATATTACTGATAGAGCGTAGTGGAGTAGTGGGAATGAGCTGAGCATCACGTAGCATGTAGCATGATGCACGTGAAGATAATGGATGCATTGAATTCGGATAAAGATCGTCGAGGATGATCGTGTTGACGTGCCAAATGTAGCAGTATCAGACATATGAACTGTGATCTAGGAGAAAACAGAAAATTCCTAGAATCTACCCTGGACATTTATAAAATTATGTCCTTACAAATCTCCCCCTATGTCTATGCCGATACATACATAAAAAATTCGAATTATGCAATCAAATGACATACAAGATAATATCCCCATTAAACCCTCAAACTGAGAATACTAAATGACATGTCTTCCAAATCTTCAGCTCTTCTGTACCTTCCAAAGCTTTTCTCATCAGGGTGTGCAATTCAGAGATCATCAAAGAAGTACCTACAAACATGAGATAAAGAAAATAAGCGTGACAAGCAACAAATTGAAATATAATGATATGCAAAAATTGATGATCAATTATGCTTAAGCAAATCATTCATGCAGCAACCAAACACCAAAACAATTCTCCCCTATAATAATTCTCCCCCTTTTTATGATGTCCCCAAATAGACAGATATGAGAAGCAGAAATGAATGCACATGGAGAATGACACATGGGAATAAACTGCTATTTTTGTATGTTTCAAAAATTTTCACACATAGTATACAACAAAGAATCACACCATGAAAGTACACAAAAACAACCAAGTCAATGATAGCGAAAATGAAGGTGTGTGATCAAATTCGATAGGAAAATCAATGCATACAAACATGACATATATGCATGATGAATATCGGATACTCCTAGCAAATGAACTCAAAATCTTCCTTTAGTGTAAAAAGGTGGTAATATGATGCATTGACTCAATCAAATCAAAGCTCAAAGTTATTTCCACACCAATAACGTCCAAAACTATTTTGTCCTTTTTTAGGACTGTCAAGGAAGTGCAAACCCATTTATATTCTCCAACCAAACTCCCTCAGATTTAATTTTGAACAGAGGATTTCTAAATTCTCAAACTTTGGAGAACTGATGGTGAAACCTAATAGCCCATATTTGGCATGAATTGCTTTTTATTGCCTTTAAATTTTTCGGGGCTCTTTTAACCTCTTTGGACCTCGGATAATAAAATTCCTCCATTTTTTAGGTCCTTTTGAATGGTGGCTTTCGCGCAAAGAATAGATAATTTCCTTTCTTATCCCCTCCCCGTTCTTAAACAAACACTCAGTCTCACAAAAACGGTTATTACATGCATTCCAATCTTGTCAAGTTTTATTGCATATTGTTAGTTGTATAGACAGAATTGAGATGGAAACACTCAAGCCAACATGTGATAGACAAGTACAATAATCAAATAAAGTCGTGCATGTGTGCAATAAAGGAGATAGGAGTCAAACATGTATAAAAGATATCACTAATCTCATCTCAAAGACTCCAAGCAATGTAAAGCACATGGATGAAATGATGTAGCGTCTCAAATCTCTACCAAACAGTCACATGAATAAATGGAATGAAATTGTGACTTGGCTATCTTAAATGTTCATCCATAATAGGTGCATAAAAAATACAAAAATATTTTTGTGCTTTTCTAAAATTTTTATAAAAATGAAAATCTTTTTGGATTTAAAAAAAATAATACAAATTAATGGTACATGCTAGCAATAGGCAAAAGCGACATCATGAAAACCACCCTCTGCTAACAATCATGTCAATACCTCAATCGGGAAGAGCGGTGGAGTTTTCCAAAGATGGTGGAATCTTTTGAACCAACTTCATAAGATCATGTGTGGTCTTGATCAAAAACTTCACTTGCTTGCAAATGTGTGCAAACTCTCTAACATTATGTGTAAGCAAGGTATCATAAGTGGGTGAAAGTGCATGAATGTGTGAAGTGGAATGATGTGACACAAAACCCAACTTAGAACAAAACTCCCTAAGATGTCCTCATTTCTTGCAGTGGGAGCAAACATAAACCGGTCTAGGAACTAATTTATCAAAAATCCTGGGATCAACTATCCTAGACAGACACCCATGAGAATCACTCACCAAGGCGGAGATAGGCTCGAGCGCATTAGAAGTAGTGAATGCACCGTCATGATCTTTTCCAACATTCTCACCATTATTCAAACCGGGATAGGGAACCATCTTATCAACCTTCTCAGATGCATTCTCTAATGAGACTTGAACCTCCCGTGCTTGTATGAGATCATCCTCAAGATGGGATACACGTGTCGTCAGACTAGACATCGTGTTGGTCAAGTCATAATTTTCCCTTTTTAGCTCAACATTATCTTTCTTCAACTCACAAATTCGAAGACCTAGAATTCTATTTGACCTTTTTGTTTCCATGGTCTCGATAAACAACTTTCTAAAAGCTTTTTGGATCACACTTTCATCACCCTTCTCATCCTCACTATTGCTTAGGGTAGTGGGCATGGCAACTTTCTTGCCCTCTCTCCTAAGTCTGGTGGGACACTCAAATTTCTTGTGCCCTATCCCATCACACTCAAAGCATCTTATTTTCTCAAAGCTTTCATTTCTCTCTTTTTATTTCTCACAAAGACTTTCTCTCTCTCCAAACAATCTTAACTCTTTCTCCAAAGCAGTGATTCTAAGGACTAAGGCTTTGTTATGTTTTTTGTCTCAAATGTCTCAGAATATAACTCAGCGTAGGCACGTTAAATATCACTCTGGCTCTCACTTGTGTCGTCATCCCCTCACTCACATCGGTCTCACTGTCGAGGTGTCTCTGTGAAGCAACATCCTCATCGTCATGAGATGTACTCAAAGTGCTCACATGACTAGCCATAAATGCGGTGAAGTTACAATCATGCGGTGACTCATCTCCAGAATCCACCGACTCGACCTCACTATCGTCGCTAAGGGTAGCATTAAGGACAGCTTTCCCTTTCTCTCTGTTCAGACGTGTGGCACACTCAAAGGCTCTATGACCGCTACCTTCGCACTCAAAGCATCTCTCACTTTCTTTTTTAAGAGGATCTTTAAAATCTTTTTCATTTTTCTTTTCAAACTTATTTTTCTCAAATTTCTTTGTATCTTTAAGATTACCATTTTTCTTAAATTTGAGAATTCTCTTGAAATTTTTTGCAAAAAGAGCCAAATCATCTAAGTCAAAATCACAATCAGAATCTGAGGTGTCAGTCTCTCTTTTTCTAGATGACTCTACCTTCTTTCTTGTCGACCCCTCACTCTTTCTCTCTTGGGCGTTAAGTGAAATTCCCTTGTCTTTAGACCTTGCAGTTTTAGGAAACATATCAATTTCGTATGTTTGCAAGTCTCCTACAAGTTCCTCCAATTTTAGCGTATTTAAATTACCCATAGAATTTAGCACAGTGACTTTAGGGATAAAACGCTTAGGCAGAGAACGAAGAATCTTTTTAACAACTCTAGCATTAGGAATATGTTCACCAAGATTAAAGCTAGTATTAACAATATCAGAAAGCCTAGCATAAAAATCATCAAAACATTTAGTTTCATGCATGGTGATGGTCTCAAATTGAGTTGTTAAATTCTGCAATTTAGATTCTTTCACAGCATTAGTTCCTTCATGGGTAAGTTGCAAAACATCCCATGCCTCTTTTGACATGGTGCACGTCATTATGCGTTTGAACTCATCAGGTGTGACAGACCCAGAAATATCACTTAGACCCTTAGAATTAAAAGATGACCATTTATATTCTTCTTCAGTCCATGTAGTGACAGGTTTTAAATTTATCACATTTTCAACAGTGACGGAGGAAAAGTCCACCCTCTTTCTACCAAAATCCCGACACGTTCATCAATAGATTTTAATGCAGATCTCATGCGGGCTTTCCAATATGCATAGTTTGTCCCGTAAAAAACTGACATTTTATTATATAACTTCTCCATTATGAACACACTCGTTTTCAAAAGTCAATTTTTCAAAAAAATTGATATCTTAGAAAAATTTTGCGAAAAATTACACGGTAAATTTGTGTAACTGGCTCTAATACCAATTTGAGAAGAGTGAGCTTGCATTCAAATAAGGATTTTTTTTAATTAAACACAGTTTTTATCACTTACGTCCTGAACATGCATCTATATGTGATTAAATACGATGATGAAACATGCAAGAACACATATATGAGGAAAAATCCCCCAAAGGGGCAAAACCTTTTATTTTCACAATAATTTTGTAAGAAAATGGCTTACATGGATTACAATGAAAATATATGGTGACTGGAACTATCCCTTTCCAGTAGGGCAGCAGTGAAGAAGAGAGCGGCTTCCTCACAAATTACTCCAAATGAGTAAATGATCCTCTTGAAGGTTTAAAGATTCACACACATATATGGGAATGGTTTTCTGAATCAAAAAGGTTTAAAAAACCTTAAAAAGGTGAAGTCTTATTCTGGGTTATTTTAGTAGAATTTTGAGATTGCAGAAAGACTTAAAAAACATATAGAAGGAGATCAGATATTTATACAAAAATCGAGGCGGCGGCTCGTTCGAACGAGAGAGCAATGTCGCTCGAAAGAAGGACAAAAGTCGTTCGAACGATATCGCGCGACATTCCTATCTCACGCGAACAACTTTCAAAATCATTTGAGCGAGCTCGTCGATCGAGGCAATTTGCTTCTACACTTAGAAAAATTATGCTTTTGATAAAAAATAAATCCAGACTTCAAAAAATAATTTTCAAAAATATTTCCCAAATATTTATGCAAATATTTAAAGCTCCAATAAAACATATTACTGATAGAGCGTAGTGGAGTAGTGGGAATGAGCTGAGCAGCACGTTGGATGTAGAATGGTGCACGTGAAGATAATGGATGCATTGAATTCGGATAAAGGCCATCCAGGATGATAGTGTTAACGTGCCGAATGTAGCGGTATCAGACATATGAACTGTGATCTAAAGAGAAAATAGAAAATTCCTACAATCTACCCTGGACATTTATAAAATTATGTCCTTACAACTAGGTCAAAAGGAAAAGGGAAAAGGCGTTTTGCCAACATTTGGGGGACTGTCGATCGACAGACCTTCTATGTCTATCGACAGCTTAGAGGGAGTGCACTTACAGTTTGCAATGTTTAGTTTTTTTGTGGGTAGTGGGTTAGAAAGATGCCCGAATTTGTTAAGGATTTTGATTGTCTTCTAATTAAGAGAGGTTTTGACGTATAAAAAAGGAGTTTGGGGTGAAATTGAAAACACGAATATCCTATCCTTGGAATTTCTTAATTGTTCTTTGTCTTGTAGTTTTTTTAATGATAGTTCTTATGTCCACGGAGTGTAAAAATTATCTATAACAACCAGAGGAGATATGCTTATGTGAGGTTAACTATTATGCCTTCATTTTATGGTATGTTTCTCTGTGAAGTAATCAACTAATTTATAGGAGTTTTCTAGTAGAAAATGGAATTTTGGTACCATAAAGACCATGAATTTTTTTTTTGGGTTAAATGATCTATCCAACTTATGAAGGGTTTCGTCTTATGCTGGGTCGATGTCCAAACACAATAATTATGGCGTCCGATTTTTCTAGTTCTTCCCCTTTAGAGATGACGCCATTAGTGATAGGTTCTGATATTTGTCTTCCATGAGTTCTTAATATGTTCGATTCAAGGACGTGCAATCCGCTAGGTATGAGGGTGGAGTTGTGCTATGTTTGTCTATAAAGATCTTGTTAGTGATAGGAGGGATTAGAGATGATTCACATGTGTCTACTATTATGTTGTGGATGAGATATTATTTGAACCTGGCTACTATGATCTTAGTTCAGGTTCTAAATGATCTTGAGGACTTGAAATCTTACCCTCCCTCTTTCTTGCGATGGAGACCTACTCGGCTGTAAAGTGGTTATTGGAGAGATTTTTGTTAGGTAAGCTGCCTCCATTCCATCCTTTCAACAATAATCATTTATTCATGAAGGTCCATGAGAACCATGGTAATTGTTTTATTAATGTTTTGAAGTAGTTAGTTGTTACTTCATGGAGTTATTGAGATACTTTAGTGAGAAACTAGCCCCTGTGTTATAGTTGGACAACTATTGTTATGCTCGACTTGTCAGTTTACAAAGAACATCATTTTTTTTCCTTAGAGATTATTGCGCCAGGAAAACTGGGAGAAAATCATTCCTCCACCTAAATATAACTTAGTCCACATTCAAGACATGAATGAAACTTTAAAGTTTTTCTAAGTTGTCTTTGGGAAAGCGAAAGGCTTGCATGATGCCTGGATGCTTAAACTAGAGAGTCTTAGTTTGTGTAGAATGAGTTTAGGAGATGTTTATAGGAAGATATGTGGAATTTTTTTGTGAGAATATTACTGTGTGTAAAATCTATTGAGGATGGTATGGTTGTCAGGTCAAAGGTTCATAGAGTCTACAAGTGGGTAAAAAGGAAAATATGACTTTTTTAGGTAGGTGATGCATGGGGACATAGTGAAGGTGATACTGGTGATGGTGATGATGATGGTGCGGGTCCATCAAGTGTGATGGAGATTTATATGTGATTAAGGTAGGATTTTGGTATAAGTTTAGTATTAATAATGTGGTGTTGATTTATGTTCTATTTTAGGTTAAGGTTCAAGTTAATATTATGTTGTATGGTGTGGTGGAATCAGAAGAAAGAAGAATGTTTGTCTTTTCCTTTAAACAATTAAAATTCTAATAAAAAGTATCTGAATTGTGCCTTATTAAAAGATTCTTCATGTTTAAATTGTCTATATTATCCGCTAAGTCAGACAGAAAACCTTTTGTTCATATTAACAAAGCTAAATATATGTTTATACCTTCAATACTGGGAAAGAGAAAGCTCAAACCCAAAGTTACTTTATGGGCTACCTACATACCTCCACTAGGGTAGAGTAAAGTGGGTGTTTGTATTTGCTTGAAAATTTTATTACAACAGGATTAAGTCCAGATTAGTTCCTCTTGAGAAATCTTAAAATCCTTTTTTTAGAAAGAGGAAGGTAGATAAAAAGAGTTTAAAAGATAGAGATTTATGGATAAAAAATTTAAGGCAGTCGAGATTAATAGGACAGACTAATTACTTTTCGTTGGTGTCACCAAAAATTTTGGTACCCCCTGGTAAGATATATTTGAAAAGATATGGTCTACTCTAATTGAACTTAAACCTTCCTTAAGGTTCCCAAACTGATTGAACAATTTTCTTAATGTGAGTTTATCCTCTCTCACATCACAATATTTAACCTCTTATTGAATGACCATGCCATTGATAACCTTTAATGTGATAGATCACTTTAAGTATTTTTCTTATCTAGCCTGACTAACTCCTCTTAAGGGTTCCATCGTTAATTTCTTCTCTGATATGGATTTTGAGTATTATGCATAAGAAAGGAACTTCAAGTTAGATAGGTAAAACAACTTACATAAAATACACCATATATAATGATGTAGTCCTAATGGGAATTCAGAGTGATGTGAGGTAAACTTAGAGTCAATATGGAATCTTATCATCACAATTCCTATATCTTTCGATTATCTTGATAAGGATGGGATTTGAGGATTTTGTTTGGATTTTTAATGGATCGATTCATTTGTTGTTTATACGAGGAGTATTTGTGTAGATGGATACCATAATCTTTGATGATCTCTACAACTTCTGCTTGAAAGTGAAGATCAGTGTCTGATACGAGTTTGAAAGGCACTCCATATCAAAAAATGATATTGTTACGGATGAACTTAGATGCTTTTTAGTAGTACAGAGGACACTTGATTCATCTTTGGACCACTTGGTTAATTAGCCTCTTGCTAGGAGTATAAACTCATGTCATTTTGATGCTTTGGGGGTCAATATTCGGATAATGTTGATTCCCTATGTAAAGAATGGCCAAGGAGAAGTCATTTTGTATAGCTCACGAGGAGGTAGATGCGGAGTTTGGAAAATGTTTATCATTTCGAACATGTTCTCATATACATTTGCAATGAGAAAAATAATGGTTCAATCATATCCTTGTTGTATGATTTTATTGGTAGGCATGTGATTGTTTATATTACGATCACATTCTCCATAATGAATTAGGTGCATAAATTCTTTGGGTTCATCCTCCGTTATGCATTGTCAGTTGGTAACATCGATTTTTATCTTAAAAGAGTTTCTATCAAATAATGAACTTGGATGCAAGTTTTTAGAGAGTGACCCGATCTTTCTTATTATCTCTTGTAAGGTAAGTTACATGTTTTAATAAGAACCAACTGTCGTAGTACCAGAAATGTTATTTGTCTGACTGTCTGTCATCGGCTAGCTCAATATGTCAGTGGTAGTATGGTTTGATTATTTTTTTTTTAATAAAATAAAATTTTATCGATGATTTGGAATTGTTTTAAAAAAAAATGAATCCATGTTTTACAAGCAAATGCATCACAAATATCATTGAGATCTCGAATGCCGAGGCCACCTTCATTTTTTGAACGAGAACTTACCTCCCAAGAAACCCAGTGGTGTTTGAATGAGTCATTAGAGGTACCCCAGAAAAAAATTTGAACAAATGGATTTGAACTCCTTGAAGAATGTTTTGGTGGGTTGAAGAGATGATATCATATGAAGACCCATAGAGTGCAGAACTGTATTAATCAATTGTAGCTGACCTGCTTGGGATATTTATGAGTGATTCCATAGTTTGATTTTTTCCACTGCTCTGGATAAAATACAATGAAAAAAAAGAGTTTCTTTTCCTCCCATAATATATCGGAACACCCAAATACATAAGCGGAGGAGAACACTGTTTATAACCGGCTAACCGCGAAATCTTTTGCTGCTACAGGTAGCAGGAAACATAATATTTTTTTTCGTCGAGTTAACATGCTGTCTAGAATAGTTTTCATAGTATGTTATGAGTTTCCTGAAAGTTGTAATAGATTTTGAGTTACCGTCCTAAAAAAAATGTCATCTGCAAATGAAAGCGATGAGATCAACAGGCAACCAGTGGGGATAGAGAAGCGATCAATCAGACCATGCAACATGAGATGGTGCATGCCTCGGTTTAAAGCTTCAGCAGCTATAACAAATAAGGAGGGAGAAAGCGGGTCACCTTTCCGCACCCCTCTACCCGATTTAAAGTATCCACAAGCTTTCCCATTTATGATAACATAATACGAGCAGTTTGAAAGAATGCGCCAAATCATGTCGATCCATGTTTTAGAAAAACCAAAATTGGGAAGCACTTTGGTTATAAACACCCAGGAAAGCCTATCATATGCTTTTTCCATATCCAGCTTAATCCTAACATTTGAACCTCTAGAGTTTTTGTTGAATTGAGACATCATTTGTTGGGCAGGAAAAATATTATCTGAAATCCCTCTCCCTTTAATAAAGCCTGCTTGAGAATCTGAAATAATCTCAGGAAGTAAATCACCGTGATTTTAGAAATGATTTTATTAGAAAAATTACACAAGCTTATTGGCCTCAAGTCTGAACATTTTTGGGGATTATCCACTTTGGTAATAAGAACAATATTGGTAGAGGACCAACTTTTTGGAATTTCATTACCTACAAAGAAGGATTAGATTGCCCAAGTAATGTTATTAGCTATGATATTCCAACATGTTTGATAGAAAAAACCATTAAATCCATCCCGTCCCGCAGCACTATTTTTGTCCATGGAAAAAATAGCTTCCTTCATTTCCTTTTCATCCGAAATTTTAGATAACACATGATTTTCCTCCAAGATAATCATTTTAGGAATGTGCTCCAGAATAGAATTATCATCAACACACACGGATTGATCCCTAAGTAAACTATGAAAATAGGAAACAATTTCCTTTTCCACTTCAATAGGATTACAAATATTATCACCTTCTAAATTTTTTATTTGATGCAAAAGAAGTTTATTTTTCTTCTTTTTAACTACTAAATGGAAAAATTTTGAATTAAAATCACCTTCTTTAACCCATTTCAACCTCGCCTTTTGTTTCCAATAAATTTCTTCAATTTTGTGCTCCCTTTTGGATTTATCTTGAGCCAAGTGCCAAGATTCCCTATTGGAAGGGCAGGGATCATTGTCAAATAAAGCCTCTTTAAGAATCACATGATCTTCAACTTTTTGGATCCTAGAGAAAATATTATTGAAAATATTTTTATTCCATTCTCTAAGAGTATCTTTCACTATCTGCAACTTATGAGCAAATGAAGCCACCGGAGGTCCTGAAACTTTACAGTTCCAAGCTTTGATAATCGTGTCCTGAAATGAATGGTGAGTGACCCACAAGTTTTGAAATCTGAATGGTTTGGGAATAAGGTCATTTTTTAATGTTATTTTAAGAGCAAGATGGGCATGATCCGAATTTGTACGATGTAAATGTTCCACAGTTGAATAAAAATGGTTGTTAAACCATCCATCATTTCCAATAATCCTACCAAGACGGGCCCAAATTCTAGTGTTTCCATCTCTATTATTGCACCAAGTGAAATTTTCACCGGAGAAAGGAACTTCTTGAAGATTATCATTGATCATGGTTGAATTAAAATCTATAATGGCTTTTCGATCAACTATATTTCCACCCATCTTCTCATCTTGTTTGGACACAATGTTGAAGTCTCCCCCAATAACCCAAGATTCAAATCCCATCGAGGCCAGAGTATGAATTTCATCCCAAAGAAAAGTCCTATCATCTTTACTGCATTTATCATACACACAAGAAACTACATAAGAAGTAGGAGAATAGGGAAGATGAATAGAGATGGCTAAAACTTGCTCCATGTCTCTAATCATATTAACAGAATAGTTTAGATTCCACAAAATCCAAATTTTATTTGAGCTATTAGAAATTCCACATGAAAATCCAATTCTCTTGGCAAGAGAGTTAATATTTTCTTCATCAATTTTGGGTTCCTGAATAGCTACCATCCAAGTTTTATGTTTTTTAATGATTCTCTTGAGACGTCTAACTGAGGCGGCATTACCAACTCCTCTAATGTTCCGGAAAATAAGGCTAATCATTAAAATTAGTTTGAGAATAAGCTTGAGAGAATTTAGTAGTAGACCTTGTTTGAATAGAGGACACTGAGGTTCTTTTGGCTTGACTTTTCTTTTTTCTCTTTTTCTCATTTTTTGGGGACTCCATAATAGCTGTTGCTGAGAGGATAGGATTTTTGCTCAACCAAGAATATTTCTTTTGGAGTTTCATGGAAAAGTCTCAAGATTACTCATTAGAGAATGCTAGATTATGAACTTTAGCTACATCATCCATTATTTTCCAGGCCGGAAGTAAACATTGATAGATTTGTTTGGAAGGTGGTCAGAAGAGAACAGCTTCTGATTTAGAACAATATAAAATAGATGGAGTATCAGCACACTAGATTTCTCCATCTTCTAGATCAAATTCCTCCAAAGCTGCAAATGAATTATGATTTGGTATGTCATCATCAGAGCCATGCATGGAAACTTCTTCTCAGATAATGGAAATGACGAGGTAGCTTTTTTTCTAGCATAAATAATACTTTCGATTTTAGAGGTTGAAGCAAGGCCATTTGGAGTGATTTCTTGGACTCCGAAATGTGCTCTTGGTAAATTGGATGAATTATTCAAAGATGTTTGTTGCAGAATCATTTGGTTATTCTCATTTTTTGAATCCTCCTTAACAACAGGAGTTTTAGCCACTCAGACTTCCTTAAAACTAATGTCAGGTTGAGAATTCTGTTTCTTTTGCCAAGTAGAAACATCTTTTGTTCACTTTGACTGATCAGATACTGGATGACCTGATTTCTTATCGGCCGGCAGTTGTTGATGAATAATGCGATCACCTAAAATATGAATAGAATTTTTAGGGTTTGTCTCCAACCCTAAAATAACATATGCACAATCACCTGAAGAGTGGCCTTCTTTCACATAAGTGCAATAGAATTTAGGTAAATTCTTGTAAATGATTTTTTGCCAAAAGCCTTTGATCCCATTGACTATCCAAATACGGTGAGGAAGATGTTTTAAAACATCTACCTCTATACATATGCATGCTTGACTAGGCCTAGTAACGTTAGTGGTTGATTCATCCATTCTCAATGGATTACCAATTCTCTGGCAGATGGAAAATAAAGATTTTTTGTCAAATAAATGAACTGGCAAGCGTGGAAAGTTAACCCATACTGGAAAAATGGGACAGTCATAACCAGGAGTAAAATCTGGAGTCCATTACATAACTTTCATGGGATCTTTGAAAATATAGAGTTGATCTCTAAGCCATAGAAGCATAAAATCTTCTTCACAAAATAACTTAATTAAAATGTGTTGATCATCCAATAACCCAATAGAGAAAGAATATTTTAAAAAGAATCCATGGAATGCCTTACGAATAGTTTCCATTGCAAGGCGGCCATGTGTAGAACGACCAACCAATGAGAATTTGTAAGGAGAGGACAAACGATCAATCTCCTCTACTCAGAACTCTACAATAGGTTATCCCTTATACAAAGAGTCCAGTTTAATGGAAATGGATACATGAGTTGTTAAATCAGATAAGACAAAAAAAATCTTTTGGAAAAGTTACGATCTAAATCGAATGGTTTAGGTGGATCTTCAGCCATAAGGTGACGCTGATGAAGAAATCAGGAGAGAGAGAGAGAGAGAGAGAGAGAGAGAGTGACTAAGGTATTCCGGTTTGTTATTCGTAGTATGGTTTGCTTTTTCTTAATACTATCAAAAGGGAAAATATTACTCCAAATGGTATGTCTGCCATGGAGGCTAGATGAGGGAGGGCATCGACAAAACTATTTCTAGATCTAGGGCAGTGGTGAAAGTATATAACTTTAAGTTGAGATGCCACTTTCTCGAGGTGGCCATGAACTGATATTTGCTTTGTGTCTATAACATTCCATTTTCAAAAAATCTGGCCAACGATGAGAGAAAAGTCCCTATATACATCAATATACTAGATTCTTTTAAGCATAATTTGAAGACCGATTGTGATGCTCCATATAAGAATAATATTCAATAAATTTCTTCAAATTAAATGTTGAAAATTCCTTCTTTGGGGAATTTCACGATCCAAATGTCAACTTCATCAACTGGGTGATCTTTCGGGTAATCAAAGATAACTTTGCCTTTGATAGATTTATGCATGACTTACATAATGTTGAATTAGTCTTACAAGAGTGACCATTTGTTTATATGTCTATATAGGGGACTTTATAGGATCCATACAGGAACCAAGCATGTAATGTCAAAGCTTTTGGGTGACCCATATAAAAGTGACACACACATTTTTTAGCAATGTGTAGTTGACTTGATACCCGATCAAATTTTTGCTAACATAATATATGTCCTAATCTTTGCATGTTTCCTTAAGATATTGGGCTAGAAAATCCCCGAGGATGTATCATTAATTATTAGGTAGAATAAGAGTGGCAATCTTAGTTGTGGAGGAATAAGTACCGGTGTTTGGGTAAGATAATGCGTGATCATGTGTAAAGCATATTGACATTATTCATTCCACACTGTAGACAAATATTTCTAGAAAATCGAGAAAATAGGCTCATATATGGAGGTGAGTTGTCTGATGAATCAATTAATGTAATGGAATTTTCCAAAAAATCCACGAATATCCTTTTCTATTTGGAAGGGAAACATATCAAGGAAAAAATGAAACTTGGTTAGATCTACTTCAATGCCTCTTTTATTAAACATAAATCCAAGTAGTTTTCCCTTGGTGGCACCGAAGACACATCTCTACGGGTAAAGGCACATTTGATATTATCATTGTCATTCAAAGAATTTTCGAATATCAGAGATACGACCTTCTTGATCTTTTTATAAAATAATCATATCTTCTACTTATACCTCAACTTCTTTACTAATTAGGTCACGAATAATTATTGCGGCATAATTTTTGTACATAGGCTCCACATTCTTGAGACCAATCGACATAATAGTGTAATAGAAGGTTTCCCATGGGGTCATAAATGTGGTATTGTCTTGATGATTGGTATGCCTCTTAATTTGGTTCAAACCAAAAAATTAATAGTGGAGAATATACCAATCTCGCAAGGATTATCAGAAAGACCGAGATTAAAAATTATAATTTCATCATCGTTAATTTGAACAAAAATTTTATATTTATTATTATTCTTATTGAGGTCGATTAAGATTTATCCATTCATTAATTCATCTTCATTATTTATTTGATCAATTAAATTAACATAATTAATAAAAGGCGCATCGAGATACTCAAAATTAGAATTCATTGTCAAATCAATGATGACTTCAACATAATGAAGGGAATCAAAATAATCCGGGGATAAATCATAGACAAGGGATTGGGTACATAAGATTACAAGGAGTAGACATTGAGATTGTGTCATTTGTAGAAGCTGGGTGTGTAGGGACACTCTAACAATTGCATGACAATTCTTCTTTTGGGAGGATATTATCCTCATGGTTCTCTTTATAGTAATGCGTGATTTTATCATTCAGATGTCCATATTTAGTTCATCTACACCATACTACTCACCATTATTATTGTTATCATAGTTTGAAGATTTTGGTTTAATAGGTTTGATGAGAAAATGTTCTTCATTATGACTCAATTCCTTCTTCCAAGTAAGTTCATCTCCAAAGAAGATCTAAAATCTCTGCATTATTCTTTTCTATGTGGGTCCATACCATGGCTTTGGAAAATTACAATAAAGGAAGCCTTCCCCTTTGATATAATGTCTATTTAGTGAATCAGAATATATGCATTCCTTTGTATTTAGGGTATTATTTAGGGAAGAAAAAAGATTGTGATCCAACTCTTGAGAAGATGGTTAATAAACCAAGCAATGATGAGGGTATGTTGACTTTAGAATGTTCGTATTGGTGATTCCCTATTGGCGACGTACTAGCCCCAGTCTCGGTAGGAAGTTCATCTTTGTAGACATTTGTATAAGATTGACATTACCATATACGTTTTATTATTGAGGAACTTTTTCTTTGAAATCTTCACTCGTGAGCAGAGATAGATCATCGACTTTGAACCCTGACAATTTTACATCATTTAAATTATGTTGAGTGTCAATGATGGGATTGATAGTTCCAATGTCATTAGTGTTGTCATCATCGCCTATAATGGTGATGATTTGATTATCAAATAAATTGAGCTTTTAATGAAGGGAAGAGTCCACCACTCAGATGTTAAGGATCTAAGGTTGTCCTAGTATAAATTTAAAGCATTCGTGGATATCTATAACTTGAAATTGAATCTAAGAGGTAATCAGGCCATCCCCAAGAATAAGAATGATAAAAGACATGACCTGTCGTTGACTATTATCATAAACTCATACTGAAATAAATGTAGAAGTTAAATCACTGACTTTAAAACACAAACATTTTAGTGTTTAGAGAGGGAACGCAAGGAGGGTTGATCCATTATAAACTATTGCTAAAGGAATAGTCTTCAGAAGCACGACTGTTGATATATCAAAGTAAAAATTATGATCCAAGCTAAAAATTTGGAATTTCTTAATTTACGAAGGTTAGGAACCTTTTGGAGGTCAATGTTCCCATGAGATTGATGGAGTGACCAAGACAGAGATCTAGTGTAACTTTAATCTAGGACAAGTGCTTAAGTAAAGTGATCTGGTGTAGCTAATAAGACATAAAGAGTCCTAAGAGGGTAATGTTGGCTTGAATTTGAAATGATCTTATAAGAGCAGAAGTTTCCTCAAGTGACCTCGGCTTTAGGATTGTCTTATTTTGTTCATAAAATACTTTGAGCTTAGTCCTTATTGTTCCACAAAGATTCATGTTCAATATTTCAAGACCGGACTTATTTATCTTCATCTGAGAACTACCTCATGCCATGACCAATTATAATTCCTCTTTACCATAAATTTAAAGGACTTAGATGACTTAGTACACCCATAGTTAACATAACTAAAATTGGATTTTCTTAAATTGAAAAATTTGTTAATTTGTGCGTGAGTTGGTATTCCTTTTTTCTATAGTGGTGATATAAGTATGAAACTATACTCTTTATATATATATATATCAAAATTTAAAAATCATTTCATAAGTATACCATATGTGCCTTTTAAAAAAGATCAAAGTAATGCAAATTTCTAAGCTCATTACGAAGTGCGGGACTATTGTCAGATTGTCGCTTCAGCAAAGCATGTTTTCGCTGAAAAAAACTAAGTTCGTTGTCCATGAGTTGGAATAGAGTTTTAACTCCAACCTCGACTTTCTTTGTGACTTCCCTCACCAATATGTGGCCTCGATGAAGTAGAGCTTCATTGTAGCAAAGCATAATTTTAATGCAGGGAACACAACTAGACAATAAGATATTTTGCAAGATCTTTACTATCATCATATGGACTCATGCAAGACTCTTTTCTCAGCCATGTATATTTTTCCCAACCACTTGCGTGCATAATATTTGGACATAAGGTCACCCTCCACACTTTTGTTATATGTCTTTTCACACACAAGCTTAAAATTGCTTTAAAATGAGGAGAAAAATTTCATTACCAAAATATCCTTGAATCTTTGGCTAATAACTCCAAGAGAAAATATTTAGTCATTTTTCAAAAGAGTTTTTCTTCAAGTTTCTTTGTGTGTTCTTGAGATATCAGCGATCTTATTCTGATTTGAAGTCATATGAAGTGTCATTACTTTTCCTCAAGACTTGAACAAACATTTTCCAAAGTTGTTCTTGAGAGACTTTAACTACGTTTGATATCTCGAAAATACTACTAAGCTATTTTTTATTAGCCCAACACTTTTAATCACTTCCATAAAGCATTATGAATATCACATCCTACGAAATTATAAATTCATCGGTGTATTCTCACTTTTTCCATTGGAACACAATGTTTACTTAAACCATGGTAATAATTTTAATTTGGGTAGTTTTAATCTAAATCCATTTTTCCTTCACACTCTCTAAAATGTTATCAGAGCCAAAACTCACTTTAGTAGGTTTGAACACTTCGAGGTAGATCTAGTGTGTGTAGAAATGGATTTTACTATGGAATTTTTTGAAGATTTTCCACGGATAAAAATAATTATTTTATCAGACTTATTAGTTCGTCTGATTTATCTTGTAACCATTTGTTTCGAACATAAATATGAAATATTTGAAGATAATTATAGTATTAATCTTGGTCGTGATTTCATTGGACTTTTTTCTCCATTTGATTTTTTTTGGAATCTTTCTTAAAAAAGAATATGAATATAGCGAAGAAGAATATGACATATAAGTCTCTTCGACTCTCGTATCTAAATATGATACACTATGAAGAATCATCTAGACTTATTGAATAATTTTTTTTGTCGTCCAGTCTAAATTGTTATAAAAAGCAGAACAATAATTTACAACTTAAAGTAACCCTTATCGATCAAACTTAAGCTGACTATGATCATTTGTTTGAGAAGGTTAAGTTGATTAAGAAAGGGTTTTCATAAGTTTATTTAGATTCAACAAAAAAATTGAAAGAGGAAAGTTAAACTGTTTAAAAAAAATGTCAAAACTCTTGAAAAAGAAAAATACGAGTTTTAAATTAGATAGCACTTGTAAAATATGAAAATTAATTTTTATGATAATTATAAGCTCAAGTTCCAATCCTATTTGAAAAACATAAATTTGTTGATGTCTCTTTTTTGGATATTTTACAGTTTTTTTATGAATGTAAAAAAAGGGCATTCTTAAAAAAAAAAAAAAAGGATAAATTTTTTGCTAAATTTCAAGAGAAAAGAAAATATATTATCTCTTGAAATTTTTTAAAAATGATCGTCATCTATGTGAATTTTATAAAATTATTTTGGAAAAGAAAGTTTAAAGTCTTGAAAATGATTTGATCTTAGAAAAAAATGTGAAAGTGGATTTAGAGGTGAGATCACGAAACCTTGGATATATATTTTTTACACTAACCAAAATAGGAAATGATAAAATAGGGTTGGATTTTAACAAATTTTATGTTTTGACTTTCAAAAGGAAACCATTTCTATAAAGGCTTATTCTGAAAATGAGACAGCAAAAATTGATAAAGATCCCTTAACATTTCAAGGTAAAGGGATTAATGTCTCCAATCATATTTACAAGAAGAAAGATTTTGTGCACTCCAAGTTTGATAACAAAATTCATCTTCTTAATCACAAGAGAGCTAAAAAGGACATTGTTTGTTCTTATTTCCACATACAAGGTCAACTTAGGGATTTTTGTTACAATTTGAATAATGTTTAGCATTTTTAAAAGGTTATTCCTAATACCAAAACCCAAATGACTAGACCTAATACTTTTAAAGGTGATCATTCTCATAAATTCGGTCATTTGAAGGAGTTTTAATTTTTAATCAAACCAACCTTTACTTTTATTCATGGTAAGAATAGTAATAATTTTGTGATAAAAAAATACTATAAAGATTTTGATTCTAGGAATTTTTGACGTAAACCCATTGAAAAAAATGGGGGTTAAGGTAACTCATAGATTTTTTAATAAAAAGGATTATAAAAGGAGAGGCAAAGTTAATGAAAAGTAACTCGTGTACTATCTTATTTCAAAGACCTTCATGTGAAGCATGTATGGATAAGGAAGGAAATTTCGGATAAAATTAGAATTGTGACTAAAATGACTCCGAAATTGGTCCCGTCCACCTCTAAATACTAGAGTTGTTCTGTTTTCGCAATAACTTATCTCAGCACTTCGTTTCGTATGCCTTATGCTAGGCAATCTACCTTTGATTCATATATGAATTTGTATAACATGTATATCATATTGGATAACTCATATGTGAATTATTTCTATTCTTTATTTGTTTTTTCTTCATATCTTAAATAATTAAAAAATATTTTATTTTTGAGAATGCTTTGGGTTGGTTTTCCAAAAATATGCTTTAAGGATTTTCTCATCTAGTTGATATTTTATTGATATACGTGTGTTATATTCCTCTGCATATTTGTTTGTTCTCATAAGTGCCTTGGATTAATATTAACTATATAGTATTATTATCCTTGTTTTACCTATTTTGCGTTTAAACGTTTCATTCTCTTTTAGTCTTAGCCTTTGTGATTTCCATAGATTGATTATGTTAGGACGTCATTAGTTATTTGCATGATTGATTGAGCTTGTAGGAACATGTTTAGGATCATGTGCTTCATTACTATGTCTTTTAATCCTACGACACGCTCTTTCTTGGATGTATATTTCTTTCATCAAATATTTGAAAATAAATTTTATGTAATCATGTTTATTTTGTTTAGATGGTATAGTCCATAACATACTTTTGTATATCAAAATGGCTTATTTGATAATTTTTACTTTTTTTGGGGAATATGCCATGTGCTTTATGAGAACGACTATAATTTCTTTCATGAGAATACGTGTGCATATCTTGTTGCACATTACACCACATCACATTTTTGAATACCACTTTATATGGAATGGAACGGTTGTATAGTCTCTACAAAGCATTCAAAACTTCATTAGGATTGGGAAAAAGTGTCTAAACTCCTATAATATGTATTTGAGTAATATCATTTCATGATCTGAAGAATGTTGAAAATGGTTATGTTATATAAAAAATTTGAGTGAAGAAGTGGTTAGGGATACAACTTTGATTGTGTGATGCTACCTTTGAAAAATAGAATTAGTATCCCATGTTTGTGCTTATGTGAAGCGTCCACTTTCAAAAGAAATTTTAACATAGCAATGTCTCAAATATTTCAATCTATCCAAAATTGGTTTACACCAAGGATATGAGACCAAATCTTGTAGGGAAAAAGGTGGAGATTTCACTATAGTTGAAGCTTTGCATTCTTTGTTTTATGATTTTTTATCTTAATTGAACTTAATCTCTGACCTTCCAATCAATGGTGTTCTTTTATTTTCACAATCGAGATATGATCTTGGGATTTTTTAATGATGTAGCATATAATAATCCTTTTATAGATAATCTTTTCTTGATTATAAGCATTGGACATAAAGCTCGAAATTGTTATGGGGGATAATATTGCCTATAATTTTACTTGCCAAATAGGGTCTTGGAGTTGTTATCTTATTGCATAAATGTTCTTGTGCCATGTAAAAGCCTTTACATAGATAAGTTGCTAAAATATTAAATCAATATCATTAGTTTTTCATCTTATTCTCCTTTTCCCCATGTAATATATCTTGCACATTTCTTCGAATGATTCTTATGTTTCAAGGAATTATGTGCTTGATTGGGAATATTAAGTTTTTTTAGTGATAATTTCATTTGGTATAACATTGCCCTATTATAGTCTTAATTAACCTTAGAACTGATGTTGTCTATTCATGTCTTTAGAGTATATGGCATTATCATTAACTTTAATATTTATTCTAAAATATTGATGATGGTTTATATATATTATTGCTTATTATATCATTATTGATCATTTGTTCCTTTATATAACCATCTGATTCATATCTCAAATTTATATCATCTCCTTGTTTTCATTATGTTACATATAGTATTTTCCACACTCTAAGCTACTCTAATTAATGTCATATAGCTACGTTTTTTGTGTCTTTATTGATTCATTTTCTTAAATATATCCGTCTTTCCTAAAATAAGGAGAAGGTTACTACAAGGAGAGATGATTTGATTAAGAAAAGAATCAATTTGTGACAAAATAAAGTTAGTTATAGGATAGAAAGAGATAAAATTTGTGTTCTTCGGTTATAATTAAAGAAGAGTTTAAGGATAACAATTTTTTGGCTTTTGATGACACACACACACACACACACACACACACACACACACACACATATATATATATATATATATATATATATATATATATATATATATGTTAAGGTTGTTTCCCATATGATAGTTATTTTTTATGCCATATATATTGTTATCTGTAGTTCATATCCTATTTTTACTTTTATATCAATTATTTATTATGGAAAATTTGTTTTAATTATTTGGATTATTTTTTTTCTAGTTCACTTATTGATTGTCTTCCATGACAAAAAGGGGAAGACAACGTTCTCTCTAAACGTGGGTTTCTTACTATGGGGGAGATGCAAGAGGGGATATGGTGGGAATGGGTGGTGGGATGAATTAGTGAAAGTACAATCTTAAGGAATGAAGTTTATATATCATGTCTTGTAGGGATATTGACTAAAAAAGGTATATGTTCTTTAGCGATTAGATGAACCATGTTTACACAGTTACATCTTATATTCATTATGTTGATTATGTTATCTTGTGAATTGATTATGCATTAGTATTTTGATATATATGTTAGTGCCCGACAGGGAACGAGTTTCAAGACTTCCAAATTATTGAAGAATCTCCCTTGATTAATCCAAATGTGTATATAATTCTTTATGCCATAGGCCAGGCAATGTCGTATTATAGCTATTAAATATGATTCATTTGTTTGCAATCTTATATTTGTTTATTTTTTCATAGAATATACAAAAGGGGATATTGTATGAGCGCAAGTATGTGAATGTGGTCTCGGCTCTAGGATTGTATGATTTCATTTCCAAATAATCTGAGTCGTAGTCTAGGTTGTTTCGGAAAGCTTCTTGTTTAAGATTTCTAGACCAGGCTTCTTCATCTTTATCTGAGGCCTACCTCATTCCATGAACAATTAAAATGACTCTTTAGGATAAGGGTAAAGAGCTTAGCTGACTTAGTACACCCATGGTTAACATAATAAAAAATGGATTTTCTTAAATTTGAAAATGTGTTAATTTGTTTATGAGTTGGTGTCATCTTTTGGTAGGGTTGATATTATTATACAAATTTAATCTACACACACACAGAGATATATATATATATATATCAAAGTTAAAAACAACTGGATAATTATATCATATGTTTGTTTGAGAAAGGGTCAAACTAACACTACTTTTTGAGCTCATTACACAGTCTCAGACTTCTGTCAACTTGTTGCTTCTGCAAAGTAGGTTTTCGCTTCAGTGAAAACTAAGTTCATTGGGACAGAGTTTTAACTCCAAACTTGATTTTCTTTGCAACTTCTCTTGTTCATATATTGCCTCAATGAAGTAGATCTTCGCTGTAGTGAATCAAATTTTCATTGTAGTAAACACAACTGGACAACATGATATTTTATAAGATTTTTACTATATGTCCAAGGAATCGTGAAAGACACTTTTTAAGGTTATAGTTTACTCGATGTTCTTTATAAAATAGATTGTCTAAATGCCTCGAATAAAACATGTTTGAGTCTTTGTCCAAGATGTCACCAGAAAGCATCATCAACATACAGAATTCACTCAATGTCGAACCTCAAATACACCACCTAGGAAAGGTGTAAGACTTAGCACATTTAGATTCTACATGGTTAATTTAATTTTATAATTAGAAACACTTTTTAATTAACCTCAATTTTCTAATTTGTGACAACCTGCTCACCAAAATAAGGGGTGGCCAGCAAAATACTCCAATATAATAGGAATCATGGATGGAATCATTCTCAGTATCACAACAATATAAAAAGTATCCACGATAACCACCCTATATTTCAGAAAACGGGTTGCCAAAAATTTTGTTTGAAAGTTAAAGAAAGAATTTAAACAACCCAATACTGAAAAGAAAGTGGAAACACCAAGAATATATATATTACAATAACAACAAGTAAAAAACAAAAGGACCGAATATTCTGTCGGTCAACAGACTCTGACAATATTAAACAAATTCAATAAATTATATAATACATTACATTAGACAATTACAAAAGCTTGGGCCTCACGACCAAGTAAAAGACCTGATCTTAACTAGAGTACAAGAATGACGGCGTCTAATGCAATATGTCCCGTAATACCCGCAAAGCATTACGGCTCGCCAAAATTCACCGGAGTAGGAAAGCCAGAACAGGCGTCATTGCGGTGGAGTACCTGAGAGGATACAAGATGCATGCACAACAAGAAATATGAACGGGTCAGGGTCCGATTTTATATGATCACCAGATGAATAAAAAGTATGACAATTATGAGCAGTAAATCATGGCCAATAAAAATATGTATCTACCTACACAATTCAATGCATAAGCTAGGACAATTCCCATAATCATAAATTCAATTTAGCTAAGTAGGAAAAATAAAAATGATTATCATGAATTTAAAACATTCATCATGTGTACTGATTATTTCATATATCTATTCCTTAACAGGAAATATATAATCACAATTTTATGCACTTTGTGGCATTTCATCTCAATTACGCACTTTATGGCATCTCACTGGGTTCTTTATATCATTCCATTTCTTAACAGGAATATAGTCATCATTAAATGCTCTTTGTGGCATTTCATTGTGCTCTTTATGGCACTTATAATCCATCAAGTCCCACTTGATTAACAATAGTTATAATTATATTTATATAACGATTCTAAGACCGCCCATCCGGATTTCCCCACTATGCGCGCCCCTAAATGACCATCATCTTCCAGGGCCTATCAATTACGACACCTGGGCACCTACAACGCAAGACATCGGGAAGCGGCCATGTGCCTGCGGGGTAGTCATAACCACACCCGGAATTACCTACCCATCGCAGAAAATATACAACAACAAACGCTCATATGGCCTAGGACTATATCCACCCTGCATTCACTAGCCAGGGGGATTCACCTCAGGCGTGAACTTTCCTTATGATGTCATTTAGAGAGGGTGTGTTTCAGAAAAAAAAACATTTACCACATTCATAATTTAGTGAATTATCATTTACCGAAAACAATACCATTTCCATTTCATTTTCGTTTCCATTTTACATTGTATGTTTCATTTTATCCAAAACCATAATTATTTACATTTTGTAAATAATTTACATTTTATCTGGAGCCATACGTAATTCATATCGTCATTACAACCTCAAAGAATAAGTGAGCTCCCAATTCAATTCTCCCAACACCCCTTTTTGCGGTGTTATGCTATTAACCATCAAGACTAACATAGCTCAATTGAGCTTCTAAAGTCTCCCAAACATAAAACTACGACTCCTAGTTTCATAATAATCAACTGGAAGAAAGAATGCCCTAACATCAATTGGCATATCCCCGGAAAAGCCCCCACATAACCCATTTCTAATGTAGGGTATGGAAATTAACTCATCTAGGACTCTAAGTTTACTTCATACAAGAAGGTTTCTAAGTCCTATGCCTTAAGAAAATGGATTGGAATTGAGTTATAAAATTAACTCAAAAACAGGAGGAAAACGAATCGATTCGCCTAAGGGCCGAATCGATTCGCCCAGGAAGCGAATCGATTCGGACAAGGAAACTTCGGATTCTGTAACCTACCGAATCGATTCTGCCTGGACGAATCGATTCGGTCCAAACAGACCTGTAAGCTGACCCTTTAGCGAATCGATTCGCCCTAGGGCCGAATCGATTCGCCCCTGCGAATTGGCCAAGAAAGGGTTACGGGTTATGAACCCTAAATTTCCCCAAAACTCAAATATCTTCCATTTTTACACACATCCAACATCAATAATCTACCCAAAATCATCCTACATGATTATTAATAACTATAACCCATAATTTCATCATCAAAACTAAAGGTAGGGTTAAAACTCCATAAATTCCATTTTTGATCCATAAATACTAATACACAACTATCACACAAATTATTCATCTTAAATCACTTATTAGCAAGTATAAAACTTGCCTTAAGCTTGCAAACTCAGATTTCTTTGTGGAAGAAGCAATCCCAATCTTCAATCTCCAAATCTCTCTTCTTTCTCCACTTTTCTCTACCTCTCTCTTCCTCTCTTTGTTTAAGACATATAATAGGGAAATTAGGGGATTTAGAAGACTAAAATTGGGGCTTAAGTCTAAAGCTCCCAACTTAAGTGGTTAATACCACATTAAAATGACTCCCAAATACGCATTTAAGTTAAAACCAGTCAAAAGTGCCTGGAACCTAAAAATACGATATGGTACTTATTTCGACTGTCTCGCACATTCCGGGACTGACTACGCCCTCTAAAATGGCATCCGGTAATTTTATAAATTATTTTGAGTTCCTGTTTCATTTAAACCACAGTGTTATTTAAAACTTATGACACCATAAAACATACAACCAAATGATATTTACTTTCACATGCAGTAAATATGCAACAATCCAGTAAATATTAACTTTCAATTCATTAAATTAATATTTACTCCAGTTCCAACATTTTATATAATTACCTTATGCGGTAAATTAATATAAAATTTACCTCCTAAAAGCGAGGGTTGTTACATACTCCCCCCCCCCCCCCCCCCCTTATGAGGGAATTTTTCCCTCAAAATTCAGGTGTACCCTAATCACTTAAAGGGTATACTATTCTAAACTATCGTTATATCACCCTTAACAAACCCCTCGTTATTGTGGCATCCCAAATGGACTCAGACTAAGGTTGTCACTATCGATCGCAGTCTACATCCTTAGTGCTCTAATATAGCACCAAATCGCTCATCACGAACTATTAATCCTACCTTCCTACAGCGGAAGAAGATACATACATAACTCGACATAAATTGCCTTCCTTCCGAAATCACTTTACATTCCTTCTCGGGGATACCTACACCAACGCTAGAAGCTTAACCCCAACACTACTCAACTTCTCTTCATATATGCATATCCCTTCAAAGTATACGGCTCAATAAGCCCAATCATTAAAGAAATGTTCCGAAACCACTCCAGGTCGAAGGAATATATTGTCCGCTGGTTCCATCCAACGAGTATGCGAATTACTCAACCATCTACACCAAGCCACTCGCGGCATTAAGTCAACTTTCTCCATTCATCCATCCATCCCTACAAACTACCGCTCCATCAGCTGTGAATCCTAAGGCGCACAATCAAGATATGCCTTTCGGCATTAAGTCAACTTTCTCCATTCATCCATCCACTTTAGGGTGGAAAGATATACTCCATTTCCATACGGTTCCCATACCTTCATGGAAACTCTAGCAGACTACAACATGAATATCTAGTCTCAGTCCACCACCAATGATGGTCACTTCACACGGTTCTACCATTCCTCCATATTGAGAGGGGTGTACCCTTCTAAATATAGTCCACCCATAATGGCCGAAAAAGCAACGATTTGGTCGAACGATCAACAATTTTCTCAAATAGGATCATGACCAGTTCGGTGCCGGCAATTCAAAGAAAACTACTATGAATATACCCTTCTTCATTCCACCACTACTCTTCTTCATATGAGTAGGTGAAATGGTCAGTCACAGACATGAATGATCTTGCTACAAATTCCTCCTAATCATACTCATTCTACCAGGCCTTCCATGCCTTCACTAATTTCCTCGACGGGTTTTCTACTTGACGCACCTACCGCCCCATCGCTTTCCCTTAGCGAAAGGGAATTTCCAATCGATAGTCCTATATGAATTTCGTACACCAACTCAATTCTTTCCATAACATTGCAACAACTTGCTGCTCATGTGAACGACCAAACTTCATGCCCAGGAAATAGTTTCCCCACTTCTTTAAGGCGGTCAATGCCGCAATGAATTTTAAATCAAACATGGAATAATACTTCTCACAAAGTTTAGGCTTATAAGACGCCTAAATAATGGGTCCATGATCCAATATTATTACTCCCCGTTCCTGGCAGAGACTTATTCATTAAATTCACCCTCGAGCTTAACAACATGGGCTCAGGAGTAAAAGTCAACTTATCCTTTTAACTCCCCGAAAGTTAAGTTACCAATATAAGACTCTATCTAAGAAAGGCCTCATCTCCTTCGGCCTAACCCTCCAAACCTTTCTAGATTCCATACATCTCGTTCCTAGGGACCTAATACCTCTTAGAGTTAACCCACAACCTATACGTGGTCAACTCCCTATAGCCTTCCTAAATCAACGTCACACGCCCTACAAGACTTACCTCCTAATAATCCTAAAGTCGATCTATATATATATATATATATATATATATATCCTATCTAAGTCGTAGACGTATTATACTAAGTATATCCCTAGTACCCAAGACCTTTCTCGACTCCCGATATTCGCTCGGTTTCATGCGTGGGACATCTTGCCGAAGCGAAATCCAATCAAGGAACCCTCCCGTTACACTACTACCTCGCATCGTCGGTCATCAAGATATAATGGTCTAAGACACATGATCGGGACCGATAAAATTCTAACTCACAACCCTACTAATAAAATTCTACTTCTATGTCTTACCATATCGAATAATTAAAGGATTTCAACCAATCGGATATTTACTTTCTGTAAAGTCTTATAAATATTTATCCCACTATATACATATATACATCTTTTTAAGTGGACTTCTCATCAAGGCATAACCAGAAGTCTAAATTCGACTTCATATCTCAGTCTCCCTCACATCAATCAGAGGAGAGAACTATATACAGTGCTTCTATCTCGCACTTTAGTAGCCCTTAATCACTCAACTACGTGATTCTCGGCTAACCCTTCCAACTCAACTCTTAATAACAACAAGAGAAAATAAGAGAAAGAAAAGAATATATCATCTCTCCACTCCCAACGTCGTTAAGGTTCATGCATGGAGCGTCCCTCAAAAGCGGAATCCAAACAAGGAACCCCTCATATACATTACTACTTAACATTGTTGGCCGTGGAGATAAGGCATAACAATCACATACAATGCAAACAAACAATCAAGCACTCAAATAAGGTAACACAACAAATAATGAAAATCTCCTACTTACCTCAAACCACTTATATAAAGTCTCAACCTGTATCCAGGAGAGAAATTATAGAATAACTAGTTCCATCCTGAAACTAGAAGCAGGATAGCCTCGCAATTCATTTGCTTGCTATCACCCCAACCAAACCAAAATAGCTTTACTAGCATAATACACATAATACAAGTAACACATAACACACATGATACTAAATAAAAATATCATCACTCGCTTTATAAAGAGTGAAGGAAAATATAAAACTCCCCTACCACGGAAGTCATATAATTACCCTATTTATAGTAGTGTCGATACTATTACAAGCTCGATATACACACCTGAATCTAGAGTAAACACAATGCTACTCTATCCTATCATGGGGAATGCACCACCCACTACTAAGGTGGAATTCCCACCAACATTCTTACCAATCACCCCGGGTTAATACAAATGGTTCTCAGACACCGTACTCGAGTCTTACTAGAACCAAGTTACTTCCATCTACCCCAACTAGGCATCCTTATCCTTGCCCTTGTTCTCCAATTAATAAAATCAAAATGAGTGGTTCTACATTCAACGTCATAGCCATTGCTCCTACCCTTCCAGTATTCTCAATAAAAGAGAATACGATACCGGCCTCCCCTTCTTTAGTTCAATGAATCCTCCCCGGGTGGATGGCGAATATTCACCAATGGGGTTTTATGAACACAATTCCTTCAGGAGTGTTAACGAAACTTATTCAGGAGCCTATCATTCCACTGAAGGGCTCTATTTTCCTTATACCTACCTTACTTTGGTGTACAGTCCCCCTAACCGTATAACTCTTTATTCACTGTTGGCCTCTAACCGAACCTCGTGTGAACGTTTAAGAATCTACCTTCTCATCAGTCCAATTATCCCAGAGAAACTCGCTGATTCAAGTATACACTAGTTTTCTTCATGGGCACAACCACAATAATGGTAACTACCATTTCTGCAACTTCAGCCTTGCTCCTACGGGTGAAGTATTTTCCTCCATCCTTTACATCTAGGCACTTTTATACCCCTATGTCAAAGCTCTTGGACCTCATGCATCTACCAAATGAGGACGCATCTCGTCCATCTTACTTCAACATGTGGCCCTCATCATGGGGTCTTCTACACTTCAATTTAGCGTCGCTTGGAATCCCAAGCTTAGTACCACTCTCTACATCTCGCGGTACTTGGAAAACTACATCCACTGTAATTGGTAGTCTCAGTTTCAAGATAAGAAAATGCCACAAAATGAAGCGACCTCCAAAGCGGTCCTCATCCCCGATCACAACTTACAGTTCTTAGTACTTCCATCTAATGACTCCTTCACAATAACCTTCTCTAGAACCCTCCTTCAATCGACTTACGAATCTCACACGAATGCACAAAAGATTATATGGGTTATACCTCCTGGCAGAAGAACTAAATCTCACAAGAGAATTCAACGATCTTAATCCTAAATCTCTATGTCAAATCAAAAGCAACGCATAAGATGAAACGCGTCCACACAGAATCCTAAGGACTCTAGAACCTGATGCTCTGATACCATCTGTGACAACCCGCTCACCAAAATAAGGGGTGGCCGGCCCAATACTCCAATATAACAAGAATCATGGATGGAATCATTCTCAGCATCACAACAATATAAAAAGTATCCATGATAACCACCCAATATTTAAGAAAACGAGTTGCCAAAATTTTTGTTTTAAAGGTAAAGAAATAATTTAAACAACACAATACTGAAAAGAAAGTGGAAACCCCAAGAATATATATATTACAATAACAACAAGTAAACAACAAAAGGACTGAACATTCTGTCGGTCAACAGACTCTCACAATATTAAACAAATTCAATAAATTAAATAATACATTACATTAGACAATTACAAAAGCTTGGGCCTCACGCCCGAGTAAAAGACTTGTTCTTAACTAGAGTACAAGAATGACGGCGTCTAATGTAATATGTCCTGTAATACCCACAAAGCATTACGGCTTGTCAAAATTCACCGGAGTAGGAAAGTCAGAACAGGCGTCCTTACGGCGGAGTACCTGAGCGGATACAAGATGCATGCACAACAAGAAATATGAACGGGTCAAGGCCCGATTTTATATGATCACCAGATGAATAAAAAGTATGACAGCTATGAACAATAAATCATGGCTAATAAAAATATGGATCTACCTACACAATTCAATGCACAAGCTAGGACAATTCCCATAATCATAAATTCGATTTAGCTAAGCAGGAAAAATAAAAATGATTATCATGAATTTAAAACCTTCATCATGTATACTGATTATTTCATATATCTATTCCTTAAAAGGAAATATATAATCACAATTTTATGCACTTTGTGGCATTTCATCTCAATTATGCACTTTATGGCATCTCACTAGGTTCTTTATATCATTCCATTCATTAACAGGAATATAGTCATCATTAAATGCTCTTTGTGGCGTTTCATTGCGCTCTTTATGGAACTTATAATCCATCAAGTCCCACTTGATTAACAATAGTTATAATTATATTTATATAACGATTCTAAGACCGCCCGTCCGGGTTTCCCCACTGTGTGGGCCCCTAAATGACCATCATCTTCCAGGGCCTATCAATTACGACACCTGGGCACCTAGAACACAAGACATCGGGAAGTGGCCATGTGCCTGCGGGGTAGTCATAAGCACACCCGGAATTACCTACCCATCGCAGAAAATATACTACAACAAACGCTCACATGGCCTAGGACTATATCCACCCTGCATTCACTAGCTAGGGGGCTTCACCTCACGCGTGAACTTGCCTTATGATGTCATTTTGAGAGGGTGTGTTTCAGAAAAAAAAACATTTACCACATTCATAATTTAGTAAATTATCATTTACCGAAATCAATACCATTTCCAATTCATTTTTGTTTCCATTTTACATTGTATGTTTCATTTTATCCAAAACCATAATTATTTACATTTTGTAAATAATTTACATTTTATCCGGAGCCATACGTAATTCATATCGTCATTACAACCTCAAAGAATAAGTGAGATCCCAATTCAATTCTCCCAATACCCCTTTTTGCGGTGTTATACTATTAACCATCAAGACTAACATAGCTAAATTGAGCTTCTAAAGTCTCCCAAACATAACACTACGACTCCTAGTTTCATAATAATCAACTAGAAGAAAGAATGCCCTAACATCAATTGGCATATCCCCGGAAAAGCCCCCACATAACCCATTTCTAATGTAGGGTAATAAATTAACTCATCGAGGACTCTAGGATTCTAAGTTTACTTCATAAAAGAAGGTTCCTAAGTCATATGCCTTAAGAAAATGGATTGGAATTGAGTTATGAAATTAACTCAAAAATAGCAGGAAAACGAATCGATTCGCCCAGGAAGCGAATCGGTTCGGACAAGGAAACCTGGGATTCTGTAACCTACCAAATCGATTCGGCCTGGCCAAATCGATTCGGTCTAAATAGACCTGTAAGCTGACCCATTAGCGAATCGATTCGCCCGAGGGCCGAATTAATTCGCCCCTGCGAATTGGCCAAGAAAGGGTTACGGGTTATGAACCCTAAATTTTCCCCAAAACTCGAATCTCTTCCATTTTTTCACACATCCAACATCAGTAATCTACCCAAAATCATCCTACATGACTATTAACAATTATAACCCACAATTTCATCATCAAAACTAAGGTTGGGTTTAAAACTCCATAAATTCCATTTTTATCCACAAATGTTAATACACAACTATCACACAAATTATTCATCTTAAATCACATATTAGCAAGTATAAAACCTGCCTTAAGCTTGCAAACTCAGATTTCTTTGTGGAAGAAGCCATCCCAATCTTCAATCTCCAAATCTCTCTTCTTTCTCCACTTTTCTCTTCCTCTCTCTTTCTCTCTTTGTTTAAGACATGTAATAGGGAAATTAGGGGATTTATAAGACTAAAATCGGGGCTTAAGTCTAAGGCTACCAACTTAAGTGGTTAATACCACATTAAAATGACTCCCAAATACGCATTTAAGTTGAAACCAGTCAAAAGTGTCCGGAACCTAAAAATACAATATGGCACTTATTTTGACTGTCTCGCACATTTTGGGACTGACTACGCCCTCTAAAATGGCATCCGATAATTTTATAAATTATTTTGAGTTCCTGTTTCATTTAAACCACAGTGTCATTTAAAACTTATGACACCATAAAACATACAACCAAATGATATTTACTTTCACATGCAGTAAATATGCAACAATCCAGTAAATATTAACTTTCAAATCATTAAATTAATATTTACTCCAGTTCCAACATTTTATATAATTACCTTATGCGGTAAATTAATATAAAATTTGCCTCCTAAAAGCGAGAGTTGTTACATAATTTTGTCAAATACACATTCAAATATACTTTTTTTTTATAGAAAAATCTATTTTATAAATAATTGCATCTTTTTTTTGTATTTTAAGTGTGGATGGTCTTCGATTTACCATACATACTTAGAGTTTGCATTATAACTTATTTTTAAATTTATTCTAAGACAAACTGAACTAAAGTTTATAAACACTCTCGCGACATATTTCACCGTAGCGACACTCTAGTGACGAACTTCCTCGCTTCAATGAGAGTGTCTCACTGCTCTTTTTTTCTCGTGCTAAACTATGCACGTTTGCGCTACCTGAATCACTTCAGGTTTCCTCCAGTGAAGTATTTTCTCGCTACCGTGACCTTGCAATGAAACATTCTCGCTAGTGCCGAATGTCACTTTTTGCACAAGATCTTCTTGGTTTGAATGACAAGTACAACCTTTTGGGTTATTATGAACTTGAAATGACTATTTGACACCACAAGAGTGTGACACCTATAATTTGAGCCGTTGACCCTTTTTAAAATCAAAACGCTACAAGTTGAGTGTCTTTTACTCTTCCAAACCAAAAGCAAAAATAGCAAGAGCTTTTAAAAAATATTTTTACTCATCAAAACTTTCCATACATTTAAAACCAGATTTTTTTCACTCTGCTTTGATTTCTTTTCAAGTGATTATTTCTAATAGAGTTCTATTTACTCACCTTGTATTCAAAAATCCATTTTCATTATTGAGTAAATATTTTCTCTTCCTTAGCAAGAAAAAACTCATTTTGATATTTAAAGCACCACATCTTTGCAAGCACCCTGACACACATATCTATAGGATTCCCTAAAAAATATTAGGCGTAGCATTACGGTTTCTTGAAGGTTCCCTCTAGGAAAAAAACTTGCTTCATATTTAAAGAATAATGTTTTGTATAGAGATTTGAAGGCATCAGTTACAGACCAAAATTTGTCGCGGTTTTGAAGCATTCTCCAGCTGTTGGCACTCTCCACGAAGATATATGGTGGGAAAGAGTGTATAGTCGATCATATAGTCCAATGGTTATAAGTTTATGAGTTCTAGTTTTGAACTCTACCATAGTGCATTTTTCATTCTTATCGGCCCGAAGTTTTTCTCATTAATGAGTTTTTCCCTTGTACATCTGATTTTATGCTTATCTTACTATTTTCACGTGTTTTAGAATTATTTTCTTAATTAAGATGATGAACTTAAGATTCTAAAATTTAGTAAAATATTTTATCACATAGACTTTTGGATTGTTAAACCCTTTTATATTAATAACTTAACTGTTAACGCAAAAATTCTCCATCTACGAGGACCAATCAGAAAAGGACACATGTCATCCTATGTGGCAATATTCGACACCCGAGGAGAGTTGGTCGGCATCCGAGGAGAGTTGGTGGGCACCCGAGGAGTGTTAGTCGGCACCCGAGGAGAGTTGGTCAGTACCCGAGGAGAATTCGTCGGCACCCGAGGAGAGTTGGTCGTCCCCCGAGGAGAGTTAGTCGGCACCCGAGGAGAGTTGGTCGGCATACCAACCAGGAAGATCAAAGGATAACTATGCATTTAATGTGCATTAATGAAGATGGTAGCGCATTTAATGAGCCTTAATGTACATTTATACTGTATTAATAGATGACAACACATAGCATACCAAGCAATTCAACAATCAGATTCGTTGAATGTAGACATAAATGTCTACATACAATTAATCTCTTTATCTCCCATCACTATAAATACATGTATCCCCTTAACCAAAAGGGAGGAGATCCGAGATAACCTAGAAACACCATACACAAGATACACTTCTTTTCTCTCTCTACACCCTATGGTGCTATTGTAAACCCCTGGGAATAAAATAATAGTGGACGTAGGCTTTATTCATAGCCGAACCACTTTAAAAATCTTTGTCTCTCATGTGCTTGATTGGATTGCTTTTATCTATTTATTTGTGATCATAAAAATGGGATTCAATCCAGTTTTTTGCATCAAGAGATTGGCGTCGTCTGTGGGAACGTGTTACAAGCGTTGTTCTCCATCAAAAGCTAAGTTTTTATTTTCTCTTCATATAATCAATTATACATACATCTTTTGATTCAATAATGATTTTTATGTTTATATAAATAAATTAATTGTCCAATTTTTATCTGCAAAATATTGCATATCATGATTTTAAAATCATAACTGTTAGATTAATTCTTATTTAGAAATCTGAAAAATAATGGATTTCATAAATCATAACTTTTTGCTTGATTCTCAAGTTTCAATTTTATATCATGGAATAAATATTTTAAATGATTACATATACCAATATATATGACGGTGGTAAGATTTGATAATTTTCATTATAAATTTTGCAAGATCTTTGATGACTATTCAAATTCCCATTACATTTTTAATCAGAGAATGGGAAAAGGTTAAAGACAATAAAAAGTTTTCTCATGGAAATCATGACCCAGATCTACTTTCTCTCTCTTTAAGTTTGAGTCTCTTTGCATTCATTTTTATGAACTATATACTTAATTTGGTTCATCTTCCATCTATGTCAATAAAGTCGAATTGATTGATTTTTGATATAAATTTGGTAATAACTTCGATCATTCACCATATTTTTATCTCTCCAAATAGGGAATAGGAAGGGATCGATATAAAAAATAATTTTCTGTCACTTGAAAAATCATTACCCACCTCTTGTAAAAGATGATCAGTAAAAAAATCATGACCATATCAAGACTCTAGGCACAAATTTGATATGTTGGCCCCTCGTTCATCACATCACAGGGTTTCTTTGTCGAAATCACACGATCTAGTGGATTAGATAATTATTCATTTAATTAACATTCTTAATGCTTAAATTTTACATCGAATGTTATTTTTCTGATCTAAGGATTCGAGATATTCTGGTTAGCCATCTATATTGTTGGTCGGCATCATCTTGGGCCATCTTTTATTAAAGGGAAGCTTAACCAGACCATTTTTATTTATCGGAGATAAGATGTGAATATCCATCAGCAACGTTGAAATAATTTTACCCAACTACGAGGTATCTTATTATTGCTCGGAGCCCCATACTGTAGCTCGGTGGAACCAATTGCAGGTCGACAATCATCTACTTCTTGATCGAAGACATCTCAGTCTTGTTCGGAGGGTTCAATTTACTGGTCGGGAACTATCCAAACATCCACTTTTTGGTCGGTGACATTTAATGTTGTTCAGTGTTGTCAATGCACCATTTTTGTTGATCGGCGAAATTGCTCAGCTGGTCGGGGACCATTTGCTTCTTGGTCGACACCATATATTCTATAACTTGAGATATCCTTAAATGTTGGTCGGCAACATTCATGCCATTTCTCGACAGCAGTAGAATCTTGGGGTATTCAAAAATGCGAAGCACCCCAGATATTTCTTTAAACACGAGTTCAGCTCGGGAACAAACAGGGGGCTTAAGTCTTTTTTAACTTGTGATCACCCCAAAAATATTTTTAAAACCAAGTGATAAACAATTTTCAAATAGCAACTTATACCTGATTAGTTGTTGGAGATTAAATAACTTTACAAAAAACTCTACGTCTTATTTATGATGCATATCTGATAAAAATTTGTCCATCTCACACACATTTGGCACAAAAATATTATTTCATATTTTTAAATTTTTATTATTTTATGCGGATACATATCACATATTGTTTGGCTGAATAATTATTCTCATGATAATAGTTATTTTATCTACTCTCGACAGGTGCTCGGGCAGCCTATTAAAATTTCATAGGCACGAGATTCTATCCCGATGAAAGCTCTCGTAAACCTTTGGAAAAGTAGTATTGCTCGACATCAGGCAATTGTGCCTCGACATATCAGCCAACATATATTATTTCATTTTTTGAAATTAATATTTTTATTTCTCAAACATATACCAATCATATATTTATTGAATGATTAAATTATTCTCACGACTGATCAATTCAGCCTACACAAATGGTAGAGCAAGATATTATTTTTTACAGGTACAAGACTCAACGTCGACGAATGCTCGGAAACAATCTGGAAACTATTATCATTTCACCTCAGCAAGGTATTATATATTTTATTATTACTCGGAGATATCGGCTCAAGAACAAATTATTCTATATCCCTTGGGATTCATATTGTATATTCATCTCAACATGGAAATCGGCGAGATACTCATTATCATATTCAGCTCCGAGGAAGAACTATAACATTTATTATATTTCACCCCCAACAGATGGTTGGTCATGGTAATTCTTATCTATATTCAGGCCCGGCAAAGTACTCGGCCATTTTCTTATATTCTGGAAGATCTTATTCTTGTTCGGCATTATATAATTCTACCTCGATAGATCAACGAGGCACTTTGATATTCTTTATATCTATTTGGATGCATATTCTATTCTTATTTCAGCATGGAGCTCGACAAATATTTATAATAATATATTCAGCTCCAAGGAGGTCTTCAACATTGATATTATCTTATTCCCAACAATCTGTTGGTCAGCTCCAAGGATGTCTCCAGCATATATTATCTTATTCCCAACAATCTGTTGGTCAGCTCCAAGGATGTCTCCAGCATATAATATCTTATTCCTAACAATCTGTTGGTCAGCTCCAAGGATGTCTCCAGCATATATTATCTTATTCCCAACAATCTGTTGGTCAGCTCCGAGGAAGTCTCTATCATTTATTATCAAAAATATATTCCTAAAAATGCCAACTAAGGTTGGTTAGGAAGTAAATGTATTCCTAAAAATTCCAACTTATGTTGGTTAGGAAGTAAATGTATTCCTACAGGAAGTAAAACTATTCCTAAAAATGCCAACTTATGTTGGTTAGGAAATGTATTCCTAAAAATGCCATCTTATGTTGGTTAGGAAGTAAATGTATTCCTACGGGAAGTAAAACTATGTATTCCTAAAAATGCCAACTTATGTTGGTTAGGAAGTAAATTTATTCCTACGGGAAGTAAAACTATGTATTCCTACGGGAAGTAAAACTATATATTCCTAAAAATGTCAACTTATGTTGGTTAGGAAGTAAATGTATTCCTATGGGAAGTAAAACTATGTATTCCTACGGGAAGTAAAACTATATATTCCTAAAAATGCCAACTTATGTTGGTTAGGAAGTAAATGTATTCCTACGGGAAGTAAAACTATGTATTCCTACGGGAAGTAAAACTATATATTGCTAAAAATGCCAACTTATGTTGGTTAGGAAGTAAATCTATTCCCAAAAATGTCAACTCAGGTTGGTCGGAAATAAGAAGCTATCAATTACAGTTGGTCGAAAACATTTTATGAATATGTGAAAGCGATCAAGCAAAAAACATTCAAAGTTCACATTCCACACTTGGGAGCTTCTATTAAAAATTCAGTTGTTCATTCGAAGGCAAATTCTTATAACATCATACATTCGAGCACCAAATTCAACTCCATAAACTTACATAGTCGGGGCCCCGACTAATTATCATTCAGAAATTAGTTCAGGAGGCTATTGAAGTTCAGGAGATATATTGAAGTTCAGGAGGAATATTCAAGTTCAGGAGGCATATTCAGGAGTTATTATGCACATAATATTGAAGTTCAGAAGTCAAATTTAGCATCTACAGCACTGAGATCTTTACTACTACTGTCCCGACCAACATTGAAGAAGAATTTTTATGAAAATGTTTCGAAGTCCACCACTAGCTTGGTACTAATAAGATTGAAGAGTTGGGTTCAAAAGCTAGTATGTTACTCGACAAAGTATTCAGAGGATCATAAATCAGAAGAATCAGGAACATGAAGTTAGCACTCAGTTTCTCGGCACAGGAGGCAGTTGGTCGACTAGCAAACCAATCAACATACTTAAAGATTATGACAAGCTACAAGATGCATACTATTGCATGGCTGCATCCAAATTCCCATGGGTGATACATAGCATACGGAGTTCCTCAAAAGAAAGATTAGCAACCATCGATCAGCCTGCATCATATGTCGTCCAGGAGATAATGCACTTTATGTTGAACAAATCAAGAAGGTAGATCAAGAATTTCACGAGCACCGAGCAACACTGCAGAATAAATACTCCATCCTATCAAGTAAACCATCAAGCATGGAGCATTGGGGGCTTCTGTTAATGCAAAAATTCTCCATCTACGAGGACCAATCAGAAAAGGACACATGTCATCCTACATGGAAATATTCGACACCCTAGGAGAGTTGGTCGGCATCCGAGGAGAGTTGTTCGGCACCCGAGGAGTGTTAGTCGGCACCCGAGGAGAGTTGGTCAGTACCCGAGGAGAATTAGTCGGCACCCGAGGAGAGTTGGTCGGCCCCCAAGGAGTGTTGGTCGGCACCCGAGGAGAGTTAGTCGGCACCCGAGGAGAGTTGGTCAGCATACCAACCAGGAAGATCAAAGGATAACTATGCATTTAATGTGAATTAATGAAGATGGCAGCGCATTTAATGAGCCTTAATGTACATTTATACTGTACTAATTGATGACAACACATAGCATACCAAGCAATTCAACAATCAAATTCGTTGAATGTAGACATAAATGTCTACATACAATGAATCTCTTTATCTCCCATCACTATAAATACATGTATCCCCTTATCCAAAAGGGAGGAGATCCGAGATAACCTGGAAACACCATACACAAGATAGACCTTTTTTCTCTCTCTACACCCTATGGTGCTATTGTAAACCCCTGGGAATAAAATAACAGTGGACGTAGGCTTTATTCATAGCCGAACCACTTTAAAAATCTGTCTCTCATGTGCTTGATTGGATTGCTTTTATCTATTTATCTGTGATCATAAAAATGGGATTCGGTCCAGTTTTTTGCATCAACATTAACAAACATTTTTTCTTGAATTAGGAGAATTATTTTTTACTTGGGTAACTACCAACGAGATGCATACACTCAACTAATCAGTCATATGTTTGCTTCCTTAACACTAGTTCAGATAATATTTGTCCATAATAATCTGAAATAGTTATTAAACTAAACGTTTAATTACTATTTTTATTTGAAAAATAGTTTATATCCGAAGTTCCTCTTTAATGTTATCGTTGTTGATTAAATGGACATCAAACACTATTACAAGGTGTAACAGTATAAAGTTATGTTCTAATAACCTAAGTAGTTTTTATTCTTGAAATTGTTTACTTAATATGTTGCAAAATTTGTTTTACAACTAGTGTAGTTGCAAATATCTGAAATATAGTAAATAACAACCAACAAACAAACAAAAGGGTTTTGTACGCAGTAAAAATCTAATGTACTACAGTAACATCAATGGTACCCTCAATGGGAAAAATAAAAATCCATTAAAATTAACAGAATAGAAGTGTAACATCCTGTCATTGGGAATAGTTATCAATTATCATTTAAATTACACGTATTCAAGTAATTTTAAATAAATTGGAAGTAATGTGAATATGAAAAAATTATTAATTAGCCTGAAGCGAATTAATATTTAATTGATTTAATATCTACCACTGAGATCAATTAAATGAATTAATGTCAAATCGTATTTATGTCGTAAGTGAGTAAATGCAATGGGATTTGACGTTATCTCAATGGGGACATGTTTGGATAATTTATAGTGAATTGAGATGTAAAAATATGGATAAATGACTCGGGTGATGATTTCGAGTGCACTGTTGATCTGGAATGGGTCAAAATAGTCAAAATTAAGTACCCAATGGTAGTGTTTTATGGACGTTTTGGTCTTTTTAATAGGAGGTGAAGGGACAAAAACAAGATTTGTTTTATAAAATAAAGGGTTTAGAGAAACAACCAATCATTTTACAAAATATAAAATGTTCTTTGAGAGAAACCAAAGGATTAGAGAGAAAGTGAAGAGAAAAGTGAGAATAGCTCAAAATTTTCAAGAAAAGCTAAAGAAGTTCAACGAGAATTCGAGTGGGAGGATTTGTGAAGAACTTTGGGGATTTTTTGTTATCGTCGAGAACAAATTCAGAAACTACAAAACTAGTGGCAAGTAATTATCTTGTTAATCGATTGTTTATGATTTTTATTTCATGTTATGGTTGGGAACTTTTGAATTTAATAATTTTGGTATAATATTTATATGAAAATTATGTTTTGACACATGATTAATAATAATCTATGGATGAATTATTGGAATAAAATTATAGAAATATGAATTCCCATGTAGTTGGAATAAATTTTGGAAATTGAGGATTGAAATATATGGAAATTTGAGGATATAGTGATATATTGCATGATATGTAGAGATTATTTTAATTTCCATGTATTTAACATATGTAGAAGATGATTATGTTTAAGATGAATTCAATTCGTGTTACAATTCATATAGGTTAGTAATTCAGTAAATAAATTTCAAGTTGACCATTTTGTTGGATTAAAATTAATGAAATTTGAGGAAAATAAGGGGTGACTTCACTGTCTACAAGGGTGAATCGGTTCGCCCTCAAGTCGAACCGGTTCGACTGCCCTACCACAAAATAGTCTCGGTTATTTGTTGATTTAAGTTGAAGTTTAATTCGGAATTTAATCCGAGATGTTCAGGGAAATAATTTAAGGTTATGGAAATTAGAAGAATAATTATTTTAACCTTGGGTTATTTTGTGATTTAGCGGTGTTTGTCTTTCGGAATTGAGATTAGAAATGAATAATGGAGAATAAATTATACCCAAAAGTGTCGTAAATGAAAATATGATGGAAATTCGAGAAACAAGGATACGAGCTAATATAGTGTAGCACGTATCGAGAATTCATGTTGTATGAATCAATTAATTAATTGAGAGTATAATTAAATAATTGAGAATGAGAATGATATTCAGAAAATGATGTATTTGTACCACGAGCGATAGGCAAGGTTAATTAAAAATATTGAGAAAATATATTCAATTGTAGAGACTATATATATATAGTCAGACTCTCCAACATACCTATGAACTAAATAGTAAAAAAAATAATTTTGAGATGATATTTTTTATATGGGTTCATGATATTTCAATGTGTCCTTACAAAAAAAATCAACTGAAAATAATGTTTTTTGTTATTTTTTAAAAATAGGTAAAAAACTGACAGTTTTTACCCTTTAAAACTACTAGTTTTTTTACCTATTTTTTAAAAATAGCAATACACATTATTTTTAGTTGAATATTTTTACAGGGGCACTTTGAAATATCATGAATCCATATAAAAAATATCAACTCAAAATTATTTTTTTTACTATTTTAAAAAATAAATATGTTCATAGGTATGTTAAGTGAGGTATGTTGGAGAGTCCATCTCTCTCTCTCTCTCTCTCTCTCTCTCTCTCTCTATATATATATATATATATATATATATATATATATATATATATATATATATATATATATATATATATATATATATTAGTGTGCAAGATATAATAATATGAATATATGGACATACCCCTCTAGTGATATCATCGAGGTTTTACGATGTGGGTTATCTTACCTGGCAAAAAACAGCAGGCTAAGTGTGCACCACAAGTCATAAGGACATGCATATACCCTTTCGAGGTTTAAGTTCTAAGTGAGGTGATTTGGGTATGGTTATGACTCACCATCGAAGAACCTATGACCACCTCCTATACGGTTATGATTTTATTGAGTTCGGTGTGAGATTTTGACTCGGTAGCTAGGATGATGTGTGTTTGCCCTGGTGCATGATAGCATTTTAGATACCCGCATCCAATGAACTATTGCTCTGAGGGATGGCATCTATACACGACATATGTACTCTTGTTGTGTTATAGAAAATACATGTATATCTGTGTAGAATATATATACAAATTTAAGACAATAATTATGAATTATTATGTAATAACCAGTGGAAGTTATTAGAAAATAAATTAATAGATCATAATTGAGAATTATAACTATTATTTATATGTGAAAACTAATTTGTTAAAATACGCATGAATGGGATATAATATGAGCTTAGAGATATTGGAAACTATTTAGGCGAGTAGCATAACTGGGGTTAAAATTCATACGTTAGGTGCTCACTATAGTTTAGTGGTGATCATTACCTCATGTGAGTGCGACACCACATGAGCATCTTTCCAATTCAGCGGAGCTGCGACAGTTGTCGAGTGTTTCATGGATTTGATTTAGTCATCTCTTATTTTTGTATACTATAGACATGATTCTTTTCCTTACTACTTGAGCGTGTTTCCCATGTCAAACTTTTATGAATTTTTGTTATTTCACTTTATTGAGATTATTATATGTACTTTATACCGAAGGTTTATTCGATTGATTGGCGTGCAAAAGACTTAAGTATTCAGCCTCGTTATATGATTGTGGATTGGTTTATTTAATTGAATGAGTTATGGTTTTATTATATTATGATGAATGTTTATATTTATTGATTTATGGAGTTTTAAGAAAGATAAAAATTGACACAAACTTAATTAAATAATTGGTGCTTTGTAAGAAATTAGTTTTAGACGATGATGCCAAGAATGACCCACATGAGAATCCTGTGTTATTTTAGTATTGGGATGGACACCCATTATTTTAGTAAGAGGGGTGTCAAAGATGGTATCAGAGCATTTGGTTGTAGAGTCCTTAGGATCTGTGCGGACTTTGTACGATTCCAGCGCAATGTTCTTTGATATAGATACCTATTATTAGGACGATTGTACTCGTTCACACATTTACGTTCTTGTGCTGATATAATTTGTATTAACTGTGGACTTAAACAAATTCGTTCTCGTTTCAGATGACTCATAGGAGAGCACGACATGACAAGACCTCTGGAGGGGCAAATTTTGGACAGGCACATTAGGAGCCTCAATCGCCACAGAGGAAAGTGACAATCGCAAAGGTATCTATCATTATTTCTCAAGTGGTCAATGCCATAATGACCTATATGGCTCAGCAACAGCAGTCAGTGGCACCATCCATCTAGTCCCACCTGGGGCCGTCTGTGTGGGAAAGGGTGAGAGAAGACTTTTATAAGGAGTATCCACCAGACTTTAAGGGCAGTTCAGATGTCATAGTTTCCAGTCAGTGGAAGAAGGACATGCAACATTACCTTCACATGGTCAAGTGCAGTGACACCAGGAGGAAAATATTATCAATATTTAAGCTTATGGTTCCACCATTCTAGTGGTGGGAGTCAGTCACCATGACAGAGGAGCGAGATACGATGCATATTGCAGAGTTTTGGGTGTTGTTTGACTATAAATACTTTCCTTCAGCTATTCATACTAAGATGCAGAGGAAATTTCTCGATGTTGAGCAGGCACACCGTACAGTGGATGATTATGAGGAAGAATTCACTCGCATGCAAACTTTGTTCCATAAAAGGCGAATACTAAGGAAAAGAAGATGCAGAAGTTTATGGATGGAATAAATTAGCGGATTAGATAACACTTGTTGGGAAACTCAACATTATAGATGTACATTGATGTCGTAAACACCGCGTTATGTCACTATCAGGATCATCGCTTCCATCTGAATAGGAGGAAGAGAGGGAGGAACTCTAGACAGCCGGGTAATTTAGGAGGTAATAGTACTAGTCAAGCACCACATCAGCAGACTCGTCAGCAGTAGGAGTAGGATTCCTAGCCAGGGAATTCTGCTAAGAGATTCCATTTGGGGTGCTTTAGGCCTAATGGCAATTGATTTAGGTAGGGTCAGCAGGGCCCACATCACTAACAACATGGTCCTTAGGGCCGAGGGAACAATAGGGACGTCCAATAGTGCTGAGACCACCAGGTCCAACGATCGGGGCAACCTCAATTCGGTCAAAGATGGGGGAATTTGGGAGGCATTGCTACCAGTGCGAGGAGGCAGACCATATGAAAAGAGAGTGCCCATAGCTAGGTCAGTAAGAATAACAGATTGCCTAGGAGGGGAAACATTCGAGATAACACATGTAGTACTAGCACTAGAAATTACACATCAATAGGGATAGATGCAGTATGGGCCTGTCTACAACGTCCGTAATGGGGTGATACCACAGCAGCCATGTGGGTCCCTTTTTATTTCTTATGTGAAAAGTGTTTTAAGGATGATAAAAGAAATTTATTTTTTTTGTGAAAAAACCTTTTTTCTAATATTTAATTCGCTCCAAGTTGTGAACAATTTTATACTAACCAAATTTTATCTTGATTAATACTAAACATCCATATAGTGATTAAATTAAGTAAAATGAAGTAAAGAATACTCACAACGTCGGTTGTACAAGGAAACCACAACAAAAAAACCTCGGATAACCCAAGCCAAATAATCGCTATGAATGTTGATTTATAAGGAACAAACAGAAGTCTTACTCAATGACACGATCCCCATGAGACTTGACGCTCTTCTGATCTTCAACCACTCCTCTCACAGTTCCCATGTGAATCCTTCTGCGATACCTGTCCACAACAGTCGCCTCCACGATTGCCTCGATGTCCACCGATATGGATTGTAACGTCTATGATGTTGAACACAAAATCCTTCTCTTTTTCATTGCAAAACCCAATTTTCAAGTGTATGAAAAACTCTTCTTGGTGCCGACAAAGATCACTATAGCATATAGTAATGAAAACTCGGATCTTTGAAACTCTAAGGATGTTTTTGGATTTAGAAACCCTTAGAAAACATGTGCATAATACGTACTGGTTCGTAAACTATTTTCCATAATGCACACCCACTAGAAATCTGAAGGAGACACGCCATTAAATACTTTTCTTAATGCGGATGCTCATTCGAATGACGTGACATGTCGCTCGAATGAGATGACCATGTCGTTAGAATGACAGGGTATGTCGTTTTAATAACGCAACGAATTAGAGTCCTAATTAAACACTGCTCTAATCTATCATTATCAGAATAAAACGAAGTGTAAACCAATTCAAACACTTTTAAAAACATTTAAGTAATAAATAACATCCTTAAACATTTTATAAAAAATTTGAGTCCCACTAAAATTATGCATTCATACCTGAGTGATCTCGAAATGCAATTAAACTTGAAGATGAAATTTTCACCGTAAACCGGCATGATAAATCTTTGAAGCTTTGTTGTAATGTCTTCAATACGTCATAATCTATGTGGGATCATGACAATAAAAATCTCCTTATGACTCAAACGTATTTTGTTCTGGGAATAAGTCAAAATTATACAGTGGACTCAATTGGAAATTTTGTCCTTACAAATCTCCCCCTTTGACTATTTCGGGACAAAACCAGTAGTGAAATGCCTAAGTCGGGCCGTCACGTCGTATGATGCCTAAATCCAATCCCATAAACCCAAAATAAAAAATTACAGGACAAGACTAATAAATGATGGTCCGACAAGCATTAACTATCTATGAATGTCTGAATGTGATGTATACTTTAAATCTTGAATCTTTAAACCATACCTACACACAAGAAATAGACAAATACCCGGAGAGTATGGAGGAACAAATGATATAAACTAATATAAAAATTAAAAATCCAAATCATTTGTTATGTGAGCAAAACATGATATCAATATGTAAATAATAATAAAATCATGATACCAAGATCATCACACAAAATCTCCCCTATATCACATAAATCTTATATCCCTCCCCCTTTTGTCTCGAATAGATAACCCGGTGAAAAGATAAACATATCTAGAATTAGATAAATGAATGACATATATCTAGATACACATGAAAACAACCATCTAATAATGATCAACAATATTAAATTCGCAGCTAACAAACACTTATCACAGAATATGAAACAACAATCTAATCCGGTGTGACAAAATGAACACAATGTAGTAATAGATGTAATCAATATGAATCTGCATAAAAATTGTCCAGATGCAACCCAGTAGTACCAAAATATATAATCATATCAACCAGGGTACTGGAACAAAAGGCAAAAAAATTCCATAGGGTCGCTCAAATGAAACAGCCTTATCAGTTGAACGAAATAGGCTTCTCATGAGATGGGTTCGTGTGACATCCATTTTTTGCTTGAAGGAGAAAATCAAACCCACACACCCGTTCTAAAAATTAAACAGTCTCGCCCAGTGAAAAAACTTCATGAAAAAACTAACTGGAAGTGGCAGAAAACTATAAAACACTAGCAAAACAGTAGTGAAAACTACAAAAACAATACGAGTTACATGCTAACATAGTAATAATGTGCTCAAACATGAAGATGGAACGTCTGGGTGTGAACTACAATAAATAAATCACAATTCCAACACATCGAAATGATCAAGAAGTTCTAATTGATAGCTATAAATCATCAAACTTTATTTTAGCCATATGTGACATTTGAAGTGTGAGATAAATGAACTAAACAATCAAACATGCACACAAATCTAGAATTTTGACGATTCTACAAACAATAGCATCATGACACGTTTTTTCAACATTAGGATTTGTGGTGCAAACCCGTTTAGTTTATCCATCCAAACTCCCTCAAATATATGTCATATTTTTCTTTTGGAATGAAAATAAACCAATTTGGCCATTTTGGCATATAATTCTTTTTACTGCCTTTAATTTTCTCGAGCTCTTTTAAGCGATGGCTTTCACAATGAGTCAATTTTACACTCTCGTAGCCCTTTCCAATGAACACTCATCATTTTTTCAACTACTATCCTCATGGTAAATGATTCTTACATGCACACCTCCTTCTTATGTCTACTTATGCATAGATGACAAAATTGAGATAAGAATGTCTCACCAATCTCAAACATGCAGGAGATGTCAAACATTCATATAAACTCGTGCATGTGTGCAAAGATGGCATATATACAACGTCGAATCAAAATGCATATCAACTTCGAAACAACCCCATAATACAATGGTTAAGATCATTCTAAGCATCAATAATTATGACCAAATGGCCTATCCACGTGGATAATGAAATAAAGGGGGTCCAAGCACACCAATATGCCATATCAAACATGTAAACTCAAAAATAAAAAACAATTAGAAAACTTTTTGGTTTTTTAACATATTTTGACTCAAATAAAAGAAAAATCTTTATGTTTTTTCTAAAAATTATTATAAACCAAAAATCTTTTTGTATTTTTCAAATAAGACTCAATAAATGAAAAATATAATACAAACTAATACACATGTCATAACACTACCAAGATATAAATCAAGATTCAAAGACTAGCATATGACGAACATGAACATGCAATCAACCATATGAAATCTAAAGTGAAGAATCATGTGCATGCATGTGAGAATTAACCAACGAAGCAACTAGCATCTCCAAAATGAATTTCCTAACCCAAACCGGTGTACACCTAACAAAATGGGTTTTCGTAACCGACAGGATACTACGTTTAAACTTCCTAGGGCCTTGTATAAGATCGTAGCAAAAAATCTTAAAGTGACCTTTCCTACCACAACGCGAACATGTGAAAACTCAACGAGGAACGGGACCCTTAAGTTGACCTTTTCTAACACCCTCGGATGTGGTTGACACTTTAAAACAAACTTTGGGTTTGTCTTTGACATTCGAACCACTAGAACAAGATAAGCCTCTACTATCACTACTCGAGTCATTTAAATCATTTTTATAACTTCAAAACTTTTGACTCAAGCAAATGATTAGACTCCTAAAACTTTCGGGACTCCTTCTTTATATTTTCAATTACCCCCAGAAGGTTATATCGCTCCTCCTCAACATGTGTAAACTTATGCCTAAGAGTCTTCTCATGTGCTACAAAATCATTTATCAAAACATTTTCATCAACGGCACAAACCTTAGAATTTTTCAAGTCCTCTAACTCTTTATCCAGAACAAGGACTCTATCATCACTCTCCTTTTTGGAAACTTTTAAAGATGCATATATGCCATGTAAATCTCCAAACATCTCACGAATGATATCTCTTTGAGTTTGAAATGTTTACAAATATTCACTAATATTTTAAAAAAGGTAATTTTCTTCTTCTAAAATATTAATACGTTTTGCAAACTTCAAATTCAAAAGGCGTAATTCGTTAAAACTTAGAGACTCCATTGGGAGAAAAATAAACAAACCAAGAGATATAAATAAGAAATCACCCAAAAATCACAAAACAAGGATCCACACAAAAGCTGAATGCAACCCGCTCTGATACCAATTTGTGGGTCCCTTTTTATTTCTTATGCAGAAAGTGTTTTAAGGATGACAAAACAAATTTCTCTTTATGTGAAAAAACCTTTTTCCAATTTTTAATTCTCACCAAGTTGTGAATAATTTTATTGTGATTAATCCTAAACATTCATCTAGTGATTAAAGCAAGTAAAATAAAGTAAAGAATACTCACAATGCCAGATATAAAAGGAAACCACAATGGGAAAAAACCTCGAATAGCCCAAGCCAGACAATCATTATGAATGTTGATTTACAAGGAACAAACAAAAATATTACTCAACAACTCGATCCTCATGAGAATTGATGCTATTCTGATCTTCAACCACTCCTCTCACAGTGCCCACGTGAATCCTTACGCGATACCTTTCCATAACAGTTACCTCCACGAGTGCCTTAGTGTCCACCGATATGGCTTATAACATCTACGATGTTGAAAATGAACTCCTTCGCGTCTTCACCACAAAACCCAATTTTCAAGTGTAGAAAAAAATCTTCTTGGTGACAAAAAAGATCACTGTAGCATATAGTAATGAAAACTCGGATCTTAGAAATTCTAAAGATGTTTTCGGATTTAGAAAACCTTTGAAAACATGTGCATAAAATGTACTGGTTCGTAAAATATTTTCTAGAATGCACAACCACCAGAAATCTGAAGGAAACGCGCCATTAAATACCTTTCTTAAGGCGAATTCTCGCTCGAATGATGTGATCTATCGCTCAAACGAGATGACCATGTTGTTCGAACGACAGTGGGATCTCGTTTGAATGATTAAGTATGTCATTTTAACGATGCAATGAATTAGAATCCTAATTAAACACTGCTCTAATCCGTCCTTATCACAATAAAACAAAGTGTAAACCATTTCAAACACTTTTATAAAACATTTAAGTAATTAAATAACATCCTTAAACAATTTAAAACAAATTATGAGTCCCATTAAAATTAGGCATTCATACCTAAGTGATCTCGAAATGTAATTAAACTTGAAGACAAAATTTACACCATATACCGACATGTTAAATCTTTGAAGCTTTACCATAACGTCTTCAATACATCATAGTTTGTGTGGGATCGTGACTATAAAAATATCCCTACAACTCAAACATGTTTTGTTCCGGGAATAAGTCAAAACTATACAACAAACTCAATTGGAAATTTCATCCTTAGACGCTGCCAGTGCCACCTGCAGTTGAAAGTACGTTTCCTATCCATGGGCATATGGGTCGGGTGTTGTTTAATATGGGAGAATTTCATTCATTTATTACGTACGATCATTTTATTAAAGACAATCGATAGAATTATCATATGTGTAGATTTTCCTTTAGTAGTGGGACATTTTTTCACTCCGTATATAGAAGGGTGGGGATAGATATCGGGAGACTGAGTTTAACAGTCGAATTTCATGTGTTAGATTTGATTGGGTATGATGTTATCCTCAGTATGGACTCGTTATCAGAATATCGGGCAATGGTGGATTATTTTTGTAGGACCATTGTGTTCGCCATTCTAGGGAAGGAGATGTTCTTAGTGGTGATGCCTCTTCTCGAGGGAGGGTCGATCACTCACCTGTATTATATTGAGGTTGAAACCAATTAGGAGGTGGTTATATCACTAGACTCGATCCCAATGGTTAGGGAATTTGTAGACGTATTTTAGGAGATATCGTGTTTGACGCCAAGTCGGGAGATATAATATGTTATCGATTTAGTGCCTGGGACTAGGACGATTGCACGTGCACCGTATCGTATGGCCTGATCAGAGATGACGGAGTTACGAGACCAGATTCAACATGTTTTAGGGTAGGGTTTTATTCAAGGAAGTACATATCTATGGGGGTTCCTTAGTGTTGTTTATGAAGCAGAAGGACGATTCATTTTGATCGTGCATTGATTATCGATATTTGAATAAGGTCGCAATTAGGAATCAATATCTTTTTCTCGAATCAATGACTTATTTGACTAGCTGAGGGGAGAAGCGTACTTGTCCAAGATTAATTTGAGATTGGGATATCACTATTTGCGCATTAGGGAGTTGTATGCCCCTAAGATCCCATTATTGACTTGGTCGGGTCATATGAGTTCTTGCTTATGCCGTTTGGGCAAAACCAATTCCCTTGCAATATTCATGGATCTCATGAATAGGGTGTTCAGAGATTTTCTTGACTTGTCCGTGATCGTATTCATAGATGATATTCTAGCACACTCTCGGACTGAGGAGGAGCATGCAGAGCACTTGCGTATGGTATTACGAACACTACGGGATCATTTGTTATATGCCAAGTTCTCTAAGGTTGGATTCTTATTATGTGAAGTGCAGTTCTTGGGTTAGGTGGTGTTTGACAAATCTATATCTATGACCTCGAGTAAAGTGTCAGCGATGAGAGAGTGGAATCAACCAACGACATCGATAAATATTTGTAATTTCTTGGGATTGGTAGGGTACTATCACCATTTCATAAAGGGCTTTTCAATGATTGTGGGTACATTGATGAATTTGACTCGTAAAAGGGTGCCATTTGTATGGGATGATTATTGTCAGTTAGATTTTGACAAGCTAAAGGACAAGTTGACATCAGCACCTGTGCTCTCACTGCCTAGGGTAGGAGTGGAGTACCTTATATTTAGTGATGCGTCCTTACAAGGACTTGTGGGTGTGCTAGCAGGAGGATCGGGCTATAGTTTATGCTTCTCTCAAGCCTAAGCCATGTGAGAGGTACTACCCCAAACATCATTTAGAGTTAGCTGCGGTAGTTTTCTCCTTACGAATTTGGAGGCACTACCTCTTGGAAAAGAAATTTAGTTTGTTCACTTATTATAAGTTGTTGTAATATCTATTCAATCAGAAGGATCTCAACATGAGAAAGCATATATGGTTGGAATTCATGAAGGATTATCAGTTTTATATTCAGTACCACCCAAGGATGGCTAATATGGTAGTAGACGCATTGAGTGGATAGCCTACAGGGGAGTTAATGAAGATTTGGAAAGCTAAGTGGAGTGAGCTTTTCCAACATGATGTAGTCTCCAGAGCTTGTATGGCCATATTGACTATCATGCCTAAGATTATTATGCGGGTTGGGAAAACACAACATGGGATCAATATTTCCCAGACATGGTGTGCCAGTTATTGGTCGAGGGGTCAGAGTCTTACTCGATCAGCTCTGAGGGAGGCTTATGCTTAAATGGCAGACTTATAGTCCTGGATGATGGGAATTTGAGGCACGCCATTATGATAGAGGATCACGGGTTGAAATATTATATATCCCAATGGGAATATTATGAACCTGGATATTCTCAAACATTATAGGTGGTAAGGTATGAGACGGGACATAGTTGAGTTTCTCTCAAAATGTGCTACATGTTAGTTTGTAAAGGTATACCACCAAAAACCATCCGACATGTTACAACCTTTAGAATTTTTGATGTGGAAGTGGGAAAGTATATCGGTGGACTTTATCACGGGGCTACCAATATCAAAGAGGGGTCAAGATTCTATATGGGTGATTGTGGATCGATTAACCAAAGTGGCCCACTTTTAGCCAGTGCCGACAAACTATATGACGGCATGATACACCCAACTTTTCATAGCCAAGATAATGATCCTACATGGGGTACTGATTAATATTGTGTTTGATAGGGACAAAAATTTTGTGTCCCCTTTTTGGCAGAGTTTCCAAGAGGCGTTGGGAACTAAGTTGTGGTTGAGTACAACCTATCACCCACAAATTTATGGGATGACTGGGAGGGTGATTCAGATCACTACAAAAAAATGTAGTTTTTAAGACGGAGGCTTTTGAAACTGCTTAAATTGTAGTCTCTAAAACATACATTTTGAGATGGGTAAAAATAGCCATATCAAAAACGAATATTATTTCAGACTAAATGTGCTACCGATCTTATAAAGTGAAGCTAATGAGACAGCATATTAAGAGCCGTCTCAAATACTTCACCTTAAAAGAAGGCTAAAATAATTCACTTTCCCACCTTCACGATTTTAACTCCCGCCTTTGTGCATAGAAATGGAACCTTCTACATAGAAAACAAAAAGGAAAAGAAAAAGTAAAGCAAAAGTTAAGAAAGTATCTCGTTTGTCTACCCAAAAAAAAATGTCACCCACCTCGCTCTCCCTTACCGTCGTCGCTCTCCCTAGACTTCTTCACTGCCATTGTCGCTCGTCCTAATCTCTGCCCTGCCCTCACCGCTGGTAAGTGGTGTTCCTTTTTCTGTTAGTTGGGGTGAGATTATGGTGGTGTAGGTTACTAGCTAGTTAGGGTTTCAATAATTGGGGTTAAGTGTTGAGATTTTATGGTTGAAGACATCAAATTAGTTTTCTTATATATTGATTGTCAATTTTCTTGTTTGGTTGTTATCAAAATGAAAGTAAAAGTAATGGAAAAGTAGTTCGATGTCTTGTTGATGTAATTAGTTGGTTATTGGTATAGTTGGAGGTTTTGTTAAAGTATAAATTGCTTATAATAATATAATAGTAATTTTTTCTGCATTACATCATAATTATGATTTTTCAATGGTGATTGTATGTTTTTCATTGATGGGTTTTTGACAAAGGAATTGCATATGTTCATTGACATTTAAATATTTGATTTAATCCCAGGAATTCGAGTTATAGTGTCCTCGAATTGATACGGCGAAAAGGTAAAGTAATTCTTGGTAATTGGTTAATATTATTAGTTTTTTATTGGATTGATTTATAGTGGTGATAGGAGCTTGAGGGTGAGCCAATTAAAAACCCGGATTGTCAATTGGTTGTTGTAGTATAGTTTTAAGATTAATATATGATAATATTTATATACTTGTTTGTATGAATTTTAGTTAGAATTATTGATATGTTTGTTTGTGTTAATTAATTCATGTCCTTTGGAAGTAGTTTATGCCATTAATTTGATTTACTATGTGATATGATTTTATTTTGTGATATATGTGATGGACCTAAATACTTCAAATATGCATCACCATTGAAAAAATTATCAATGTTATCCAAGTATTTCATAGGAATATGAAGCACGGACACAGATACGGGTGTCGTGTCCGACATGACACGGACACACCGACACAACAAACCTTTACAAAAATAGGACACGACACACCGACATAAATATATTTGTATACTTGTGTTTATATATATATATATATATATATATACTTTCATATACTTTGCATTTCAAAAACAAAAAATTGTTGTGAAACTAATTTATTAAAATCAACATGGTTCAGTATTTCATAATGACAGTAAAATCATAAGTCAAAGATATGCATTTAAATTAAGCGAGATGATAACCTCATTCTTTTAACTTTTCTTCTTATTATTAATACACCCTTAAACTATTTAATTTTACAAGACGACATTATAATTTCTTAGTGTTATTTAATTTTGTCACCCCGTTGTGTCCACAAAATGACCGGGCCATGTTCGTGAAGTGTTCAGCTTTTTTTTGAATTCCAAACAAGTTTGACAAGCCACAAGGAGTGTCGTATGAGTAGCGGGGTGTTCAACATGGGTACGTCAGCTTCAGAGAAGTGTTTGTGATTCTTAGGTGGGAAATGTCCTTTTTCTCATTGGACTTAATTTTTAAATTTACTAGTAAACGTTCATTTTGGGTGCGGACAAACATAAATGAAGTGGCATGGAAATAGTCATGTTTAACTCCAAAGGTATCAAAGTAACCTGAGGGAAGGATCGTGTCCTCACTAGGTTCCAGGTTACTGAAGTTAACTAGTATACACTTCTTATAGGGTTAAAAATGAGATTTAGGGGTCAAAACTCAAAATAAGAACGTGGAGGGTTAATAAGAGACACGAGCACCTTCAAAGGTATTAACATATCCTGTGGAAGAGACGGTTTTGTCATTGGACACCTGGTTTCAAAAATTGATTAGTAAATGTTCTTTTGCATCTTAAAAATTAACTTTTGGAGGCAAAAACTCAAAGCATTAATCAAGTATCCTTAAAAGAGGCACGTACACCCTAAGACTCACAAAGGAAATATGCGGGAAGTGTCTGCTTCCTAATTGAACTCTAGTTTCCAAAATTGACATGTATATGCTCGTTTTGTGGTGTAAAATAGACTTTAGGGAGTGAATTGACTAGTACTGATCAGAAATTTATTCAAGTCTTCTTTGGTTTCACTCATTTTGGAAATGTTTTATTCTTTATTATCAGTTGTAGAAGGAGTTATTCTCGCCCTCAAATTCCACGGCGTCGCTGACCCCAACACGTCACTTTATAAATCGCTATTTTCTCTAACTATTTTCATTCCGGACTTTGATTTTATTTCCTTCCTATCACTGGGTCACACACATAAAGAAAGTTGGATCTTTTCACAACAGACTGATATGTGTTTAAAGACCATAAGGGCTACGAGTTCATCAAACCAAAATATGTGAAAATTCAAGTAATACATTGAATAAATTAGATCCTCATTTATGAATAATTTTTATAGTTGATAAAATGAAGGTGATGAAAATATTATAATTGTATGTTGCTATTAATTCATTTTCCTCGGTGCCCCCTACTAAACCAAACATGTAGAGCATTGGAATTACAATAGTTTGTGCCAATGTAACGTTATTTCAGTTACTCGGTACCTTTATGACGAATGTGCCTAGTTGATGCTTAATTATCCAAGAAGTGAAGAACAACAATATCTACATCGTCCCTAATCACACCCTAGGGAAAAGACTGATTGAATTCATGTATTGAATAAATTAGAGCCAATATGACAATCGCCACATTCTGTGCTTGAAGTAGTTTAGAGACTCCAACTATGGCTGTTTGGGGCAATTTGCAAGAGACGAATGGATTGTCGCTAGCTATCTTCCAATGGTGGCTCCATCTCTCATCAAGTAGGGGTTTCAAGATATTTGGATATGAAAGTCTCTTTAAATTCCTTAAGTCATCACAAAAAACTTATGTTCAGACCAAAAAATTAAAATCGTATACATGCTTTTATCAACGATTTTAACATTATACTAAATCAAAGCTGGTAGAGATGTAAACTATTAGATTTTCACACCATGGAGATGATAGAGGCACAAAGGTTAAACTAAATTAAAGCTGAAAAAACATTATATTAAACTTCAAAACCCCCCATTTTGAAACTGAGAAAGCCAATTCTATGTGTTTGAAACCCAAATCCTCTTTTGGATTTAAATAACACTAGCATTTGGAACGACCCCTATCCCTATTGATTTTATCTTTTCATCAGTAGGAAGCAGATTGTTAAGAATTTTTCACATCGGGATTGAAAACTTAACTGGAATTGAAGAATGCCATATGAATTTTGAATTGAGCTGAGGTGGTTTCTTTGATCTACACACCTCCCATGCTGAAGAAATTGAGAAATATCCATTATTATCTAGTTTCCATATCAGTTTATCAGGATGATTCAACCATATTTCACCAAAATTAAAAATCTTAGATGATGTCTGTGTAGAAAAACAATTCTCTAGATTTTTTTTATCCCATTTCGGACTCGAATTCCAGAAACTGTTAATTATTTGGTCCTGCAGCACCTCCAATTTTTTTTATTCTTCAACTCCCTAATTATCCAGGAATATACTTATATCTCCATTCCTAATCTTCCAAAACATATGTTCTTCTGATATGCCTCTAGTTTCAACCATTTGGTTCCAAGAATGTTCTTCTTTTCTAATTGGGATTGTAGAGGGGTATAAATTCCTACACTAAGCTGTCTTCGTATATTGACCCCATAAAGAAGTTTTTTTTTTTTAAATTCCACCACATTTTCATGCTTAAAGCAGTACTTATATCCTTTAAATTCCTTATATCTAGCCCTCCTACACTGATTGTCTTTGTGATTGCTTCCCATTTACACCATTGGCATCTCTGATCTCCATTGGTAGAACTCAAAAAGAACTTTTCCATTAGACTATGCAGTCTAGTAATTACTACCTTAGGAGGACACATAAAAGATAAGAGGTATAATTGCATAGAGACTAACACTGATTTTATAAGCACAAGTTTACCTCCAAAAGAAAGACATTTTGCTTTCCAACCATTAAGCTTTGTTCTAAATTTTTGGGCCATTCCTTCATAGTAAATAATGTTCTTTCTACCACTATATAGAAGGCATCCAAGATAAGATATAACAACATTTTTAATTTTCATACTAGTAGTCTGCCTTAGAAATGATAAAGCACATGGTTTGATCTTATTTAATAATTCTAGATAACTTTTGGGGGTACTTATCAACTACCCTGAGACACTCTCATAGGACCTCAAAACATTCATAAGCTTATTTATTTCTCTTCTCATGCCTGAGCTAAAAATGATCAACTCGTTAGGAAAAGCTAGATGAATGAATATTGGACCACCTATAGGCATTTTATAACCAAGATAAGAGGACTGCAAAGCAAGGTGGTGAAGGTTTCTTAAAAGATCATATGCCATAACTCTATCATATGCTTTTGGCATGTCTAGATTCATCATCATATTCCCTCCTATATTTTTTGAGTTGATTCTAGCCATACATTCTTAATCAAGCGCCACATTATCACTAATTGCTCTACCTTTAATAAAACATGATTGCATAGGAGAGATGATATAAGGAAGTAAGTGAGATATCATGTTATTTAAGATTCAAGAAAAGATCTTGTTACAACCCATGACTTATGAGTCTACTGGCAAACCGACAACGTCTTATGATTTTGGTTCTGGGCATTTAAATCTTGATTAGGCAATGGACCCCGATCTTGATTATGAAATTACTAACGATGATTATATCAACATCTTATGCTCAATTGGATATGGTTCAAAGACCATACAGGTTATTATAAGAACCCAGTGAGTTGCCCCAAGAAAATGCCTATGCCCGAGAATTTCAACTCCCCATCGATTACAGCGTTATTTTCAAGCTCAGCGAAAGTAGAATCGAGCAAGATACTGATTCGAACTGTGACGAATGTGGGTTCGGTGAATTCGGTTTACAGAGTGAATGTTAAGTCCCCCAAGGGAGTGACCATAACGAAAGAGAGATGATAGAAGGTCCTATGAAAGCTGTTGGAGTAGGAATGATACTGGCCAATGGAATGTCAAACAGAGAAGGTCTAGTGGGGGACGCCCATCTTCTTTTGGTGTGTGCGGTTGGTTCTGATGAAGGGGATTCAATTAAATCAGACATTACATCTTCTCCACTAGCAACTACAAGCATTAATTTCGTGGGCACAATAATTGGAATTAAACTAGCACCCGCGGTAGCTTCATTTTCAAGGAGAGGACCAAACCGGATAACTCCTGAGATATTGAAGCTAGACTTAATAGCTCCGTGAGTAAACATATTAGCTTCTTGGACTGATGTTGTTGGTCCAACTGGCTTAGATTCTGACTCTCATATAACTGAATTCAATATACTTTCAGGTACTTCCATGTCTTGCCCTCATGTAAGTGAAGCAACGGATTTACTTAAATTCACTCATCCAGATTGGAGCCCGGTGGCTATTAGATCTGCAATGATGACCACTGGTAGAATTGTGGATAATAGTTTACAACCCATGACTGATGATTCTACTGGCAAACTAACAACGCCTTATGATTTTGGTTCTGGGCATTTAAATCTTGATCAGGCAATGGACCTCGATCTTATTTATGATATTACTAACGATGATTATATCAACTTCTTATGCTCAATTGGATATGGTTCAAAGACCATACAGGTTATTACAAGAACCCTAGTGAGTTACCCTAAGAAAATTCTTATGCCCGAGAATTTGAACTACCCATTGATTACAACATTGTTTTCAAGCTCAGTGAAAGTGGAATCGAGCAAGACACTGATTTGGATTGTGACAAATGTGGGTCCGACAAATTTGGTTTACAGAGTGAATGTTGAGGCCCCAAAGGGAGTGATCGTGACGGTGAAATCGGGGAAATAAGTGTTCTCAGAGAAATTCAGGAAGCTGAGTTACTTCATGACCATAAAGATGGATAGCAAGAATCTGGTGTTGGGTGACACGAGTGCTGTGTTTGGGTCACTATCTTGGATAGACGAAAAGCATGTGGTTCGAAGCCCCATTGTGGTGACTCAAATGGATCCGTTGTAATCCGCTCAATCGTGTGAATCGGACTCTAGTAGTTAACTAATAGGTGAGAGTTAGATGGACGAATGGCCTATCTTGTATGGTATAGTACAGCTTTGCTACACTACCATAAGGTTTTTGTATGTTCATTGCTGCTTAGTTTTGAGGGGCTCCTTTCCTTTTTCCCCATAACTATACTTTTTATTTTGTTTGTTTCCCTGTAAATCTCATATTGTATAATATATTTATAGGTGTTACTGGAAAAAAACTTTTGTATACTAAATGGTCTAAGATCATTGAAGGATTGAGGGTGTAATATCTTTAGAATTAGAAATATTTTTGTTGTTGTACATATCTTAGGAAGACCGTTTCCTGCAAAGAAGAAATGGACTCCATTCAGAATATCATCTTTTATGTCCTCCCAAAAAATAATTGGAAGAAGTAGCCATTAAAACCATCCACCCCTCGATTACTCTGAGCATTTAATCCTTTAACAGCTTTCTCTACTTCATCCGTTGTTGGCCATTTGGTTATATAGGAATTCATATATTCATTAATCAACATTGGAATCGCTTCCATCACTTTATTTTGGCCAGTCGGATCCATCATTTCTTCATCTTGAAATTGTTTAGAGAATTATTCTAATGCTGCAGTTGGATCCTCCATGACCTGTCACTTTCTCACAGCAATTCAGCCTTTGTTAGGTCACTTTATGTGGACCTTTCACATGTTGGGGAGCAACAAGAAATTTCTGTGTATGGAAATGGATGTGATAGGTAACAGGTGGTACCCTCGTTCAGATCGCCTTCTCTATCCACCACTGTTGATGTGATTGGTCATGAGGCAAAGGGGGATAGACCTGCTGATAGCTCGACGATAGCAATAACTCGCAGGTTGAAAAGTCATGGGAAAGGGGTCACCTACAAGAGTTCTACTAATCTTTTTGCGTGGTTCATGGGGAGATAGGGTTAATCATCTCACATCGATTTATTAGGTGGTGGTTACAGTTGTGATAGTTTGTCCTCTGCCACAACATTCTGGTTTGATGGATTACCCCTACCTTTTCTCCCTAACAACTGAATTTATTAAAATCACCAATTATAATTAAAGGCTTATTTTCATGTTGGGGAGATAATTCCTCCATTAAGTTTCATAGATTGACTCTCTCCTCTTTGCTGCACTTGACATAAACTAAAGTGATAAACACATCCTCCTTAAGCATCTGATGGGATTCTTTAATTATTAGAGCCTGCTCCTCCCCTCTAATAATGACAATATCTAGCCCAAATCTACACAATAACCATATTTTCCCTGAAGAAGAATAAACACATCCTTTAAAATCCTAATGTAATTTAAAATTTTCAATCTTATGACATTCCACTTTGGGCTTCAGTAGAGACAAAAATGGACATTTGTGATTTCTAAAACTATTTTGGATCCATCTTGATGAGGGCTTATTTGCAGCCCCTCTAATATAACAAATTCAGCATCAATATAACAATACCAACTCATACATAACTCGACTAACCGAGAACAAAATATAAAAAGTAAAACTCACCAAGAATCTTAGATCCATTAATAGACTTAGATCACATGGGATTGGGGAAAAGAATCTAACCACAGTTGATTTATGAGACATCTTGGAAATAGCGGGCTCAATCTAGAATTAAGAATCATGGAAATTATTTTATATGAGAAGTTAAAAATACTTATAGGCCTGAAGTCTTTGCAAGTATTTGAGATTGAGTGATTTAGGGATAAGACAAATGAGAGTTGAATTCCAAGACTTAATAATTTTAGCTCCTAAAAAGAAGGTTTGGATGGATTGAATTAGGTCTTCTTTTATAATTGACCAACAAGTGGTGAAGAAGGATCCATTGAATCCATTTCTACCAGCTCCACCTTCTGTTTGGATACTACACAATCTCAGGTCTGCTTGGATACTACACAATCTCATGTCGGTCAGCTGACATTTGATCTTAAATGTCGATTGATGCTAATCATTGGGCAATTGACATTTGATCCTAAATGTCGGTTAGAGATCATTTTAGGAACAAAAAAAAAACTACAGATCACATTCTTAGGTTTTGTTTTTTCATTTATATCCACTTACTCTTTCGTAACTTTAGAGAGAAAGTTAACCCAAGAATCACAAAGGCCTTAAAGGACGTTGCTTGGTTGAATTCATGAAATAATTATATACGCAAAAACACAAGTTTTTGTGTATTTACAAATCTAAAAAAATGGTATGATTTTTTTCTTCAATATCAGCTCTAGGCTTTAACTTATCTGTTCCATTTATCGATTTATTCTATATTCACTGTTAGTTTCAGCTCAAAATTTTAAGCATTGATTTTGTTTAACTATTTTGGAATGACCTGTTCACCACCCGTAGCCGCCACCTCTGCCACCACAAGTGGTGGAATCTCTTTGAGAGAATAATTTAGTTAGGCCTGCTTAATTTGGTCCACCATCTCCCACAATGTTTCCACCCAAATCAGTTTCGCTTAATGCAGCCCAATCTCCTATCTCAGCTTACATGAGTTACCTTCAAAATTCAATCATAGATTCCGATCTGAAAGCCCAATCCCAAACCCAAACCCACTCTCATGAACAAACTCAGTTTTTACAGCCACTGTCATCGGGCCCACCTCGAATGAAGGCGCTCCCCTCACCACGAATGAATGGGCCTCCCTCACCTCTTTGATTTTAAAGCAAGAGATGCTGAAGCAGTAAAGCAGAACTGCACCCCTATTGCGCATTTTTGCGCTCAATTGTGCACACTGCAGAAGCACTTTTGCACGCATTAAAAACCTGGATAGATTGTTTTAAAGGCTTGATTGACTTCTTCCTTCATTAAGGTGAAGGCTTATAATTTTGTACGAAAATGTACCCTTTTAATTAGTCCATCATGATTGAGTCCTAAATGTGAAGTTTATATATTTTAGAGGGCATATAATTTACTCATGTAGCTTTAGCTATAGGTGTAATGATTAATCTAGATAGATCGTTTTAAAGACATGTTTACACCCCAAAAGAATTCAAGAAAATATTTTCTCGATATTTTGCAAAATAACTATACGTGGATATAAGGATGCAAGAAAATACAACTGCATGGAGTTTAAAGCATGTTTTATCAGAATTTGTTTGCCTCCATATATAGGATAAGAATATGTTCTTTCAATGATGAACTTCATGCCGAATTTTTCAATAAGCCTTTAAAAAAGTCTTGGATAACTCATGCTTAAGAAATGATTGATGTAGAGCAATTATAATATAAATTTATATTATCTCCCAAGTGTTAGTATTTAGAGTTTTAACAGCATTAAAAACCTCATTATCTTCACGAACAACACTCAGCTTCATGTTCATATCATTAATAAGTAGAAATGCAGTGAACAGTGTATATTATCGTATGATCTTTTTACGTGTGTTGTTGTATAAGTAGATATGCAGTTTTATTGATAACAAGATACGTATACAAGGACACGAGGATGATGAGTCCAAAGGAAATCTGAAAACGAATAACAAAGGACAGTGTGCATATATTGGCTAGATTTAAATTTGATTAGAAGAGTACATGACTGAATCATGAGAATACATGTTCGTTCTTTTAGGCCTATATCTAAAGGTGTTATTATTTATTATGCACTTCTCCAAATGTCGATCTTAACTGGTACTCGGTATAGTGGGTGGGCTTAGTTTCTTTATTACTTCGTAAATCGGTTATGGGGCATTTCATTACTCTTTTTGTAGCTATTTTATTATTATAAGCATACTGTTTCAGTCTTTAAGTCAGGTCATTGGTTCAATTTGTAATCAGTCCATTAAGTGTTAAAAAGTTAAATCAGCTAGGTTTTTAGTGTTTGTTCTTATTTTATATTTATATAATCATGACATCTTTGGAGCTGGTTTTTGTATTGGGTTTTAAACAAGTATTGTCCAAGTATCCAAATCAAGTTAATGTTTCTTGACTTTTTCAGAACCATAGCTAATTGCGTTTTGTATCCCATTTGTTGCAGGAAGTTTACTATCCCACGAGGACTTGTTATACTTATAGTTGAGCCTTTTATCGTTGGAGCTTTTGCATCTATTCTCTCGAACAAAGACCTTGTCTCTTATGTCCTCTTTGATCTTTCTCTTAACCACAAGCAGGGTTGAGACATATTCAAGTTAAATTTTGTTCACTATGTTGTCCAACGGTAAAAGGAATCGTAATGTGTATATTTATTTATATTAGTTGTTTATAAAATTGGTGTTATTTCTATCGTTGTTTTTGAGTTAATTTTTATGTTTAAACAGCTTGGTTTTCATGAATAAATAAAGGAGACTGCAGAATTTTTTTTAAAATATTAAGTATTTTTAAAGGAAAATAATACGAAGATATACAAATTTGATAAGGTTTTTAAAGATTGTCATATATAGGAACTATTAAAAAAAATTACTTCTTTGTTTAAGGTAACTGACACTTAATAAATTTATTGCAGGTGAAAAACCTTTGTGGACAAGGCAAGATATTTGAGTCATTTTCCTGGAGGTAGTATGCTTGAAGATTGTGAGTTTACTTTGCGTACATCATTTTATGTTAGGGATAGATGGTTTTTTATGTATTTTTTATAGTGAGATGAGTGAAATTGTATAGAGGGATCTATGTTGGACACAATGTTTAAATTGTGTATTTTTTCTTTGTATGAACTTTAATTATAATTGAATGGAAAATTATAAGTTATATGTTGAAATGGGATGCAAAACATGTCATATTGTTTTTAAGAGGTTTTGTGTATAATTATATACAGTATATTAAGGAATGGATGAAATTTTAATTTTGGTGCCAAAATGATTAAAGACGGTTTCTTTGCCGTCTCAAAAGGGTTCCATAAACGGGGACTTTTTTAGACGGTTAAGTTATCGTCTCAAAAAACTCTTTGGGGACGTATGTCGGTGTCTCTAAAAAAACTTTAAAGATGAATTTTTTGCCGTCTCAAAAGGGTCCTGTAAGCAATGACCTTTTGAGACGGCGTATTTCTCGTCTCAAAAGAACTTTTTGAGATGACTTCTTCCATCTCAAAAATCTTTTAAAATGGGGCTCTAATACTACACTCCTTTTTCGTCTCAAATGGCATCAAAAAAGGCTTTTGAGACGGCTAGAGGACTTTTTGAGACGGTTGGAGCACCGTAGTAAAAAGAAAAAAAAAGTGTAGTGGATGTTAGAAGATATGCCCAGGATGTGTATATTTGACTTCATAGGAGGATGAGAGCAGTATCTTCCACTGGTGGAATTTGCGCATAATAATTCATACCAGTTTACCATTAGGATGACACCTTATGAGGCATTATAGTGCCGACCTTGTCGTTCACCCGCTTCTTGGTTAGAGGTGGGAGACAACAAGCTCCTTGGACCTGAGATGATCCAAGATATTTTTGGGAAGATTGAGCTCATTCGGGGTCACATACGGATTGCTCAGGATAGGCCTAAGAGTTATGCCTACACAGATAGGACACCTGTAAACTTTGATGTGGGTGATTGGGTATTGCTATGAGTATCTCCTATGAAAGGAGCTATGAGGTTCAGGAATAAGGGGAAGCTCGAACTGAGGTATGTGGGGAATTTTTTTATCATAGAGAGGGTAGGTTCGGTAGTATATAGGTTCGCTATACCCGACCATTTACAGCGGATTAACAACGTGTTTCATGTATCTTTGTTGAAGAAGTATCAGAGGAGTGAGGTGGCTTATTATCACATTTCACAGGAGGATATTGGTTTACAGCCCGATATCTCGTATGAGGAGATATCGGTTGATAAATTAAATAGTAATGAGCGTAAGTTGCGGTCTAAAGTGGTGCCCTTGGTTCATGTTTAGCGGGGACATCACTATGCCAGCAAGTCGACATGGGTGGGAGGATGATATGCGTTATAAGTATCCCGAGATCTTTTTTCCAAGTATGCCCAAATTTCGAGGACAAAATTCCTTTTTGAGGGGGGAAGTATGTAACACCCCGTAATTTGGAATAATTATAGATTGGCATTTAAATTACACATGTGCACGTGATTTAAAATAAATTAGAAATAATGTGAATATGAAATAAATATTAATTAGCGTGAAATGAATTAATATTTAATTGATTTAATATATACTAGTGAGATAAAGTAAATTAATTAATGTCAAATCGTATTTACGTTTTAAGGGTATAAATTCGATGAGATTTGACGGTATCTCAATCAGGACATGTTTGGATAAGTTATAGTGGGTTGAGATGGGAAAATATTGATAAGTGACTTGGGTGATGATTTCGTGCGCACGGTTGATCTGGAATGGGTCAAAGTAGTCAAAATTTAGTACTCGATGGTAGTGTTTGAGTCGCAAGGGCTTTTTAGACAAGTCGGGACTAGTATATGGACGTTTTGGTCTTTTTAATAGGATGTGAGTAGATAAAAATGGGATTTGTGTTATAAAATAAAGGGTTTAGAGAATCAAACCATCATTTTACAAAATACAAAAGGTTCTTTGAGAGAAACCGTAGGGTTAGAGAGAAAGTCAAGAGGAAAGTGAGAAAAGATCTAAAGTTTCAAGAAAAGATAAAGAAAATCAAGGATAATTCAAGTGGGAGGATTTGTGAAGAAGTTCGGGGATTTTTTGTTATCATCAACAAAAAATTCAGACATTACATACCTAGAGGCAAGTAATTATCTTGATAAGTGATTATGTATGATTTTCAATTCATATTATAGTTGGGAACTTTTGAATTGAATAATTTTGGGATGGGATTTATATGACAATTGGGTTTTGGCACATGATTCATAATAATCTATGGGTGAATTATTGGAATAAAATTTTGGAAATATGAATTCCCATGTAGTTGGATTAAATTATGGAAATTGAGAATTGAAATATTTGGAAACTTGAGGATATAGTGATATATTGCATGATATGTAGATATTAGTTTAATTTCCATGTATTTAACATATGTGGAGGATGAATGTATTTAAGATGAATCCAATTCATGTTAATTTCATATAGGTTAATTATTCAATGACGATATTTCAAGATGATTATCATTTTGTTGGATTAAAATTATTGAAATTTGAGAAAAACAAGGGGGGACTTCGTTGTCTGCAGGGGCGTACTAGTTCTCCCTCAAGCTGAACTGGTTCAACGGCCCTTCCACGAACAGTCCCGGTTATTTGTTTATTTAAGTTGAATTTTAATTCAGTATTTACTCCGGGATGTTCTATGGAATAATTTAAGGTTTTGGAAATTAGAAGAATAAATATTTCAACCTTGGGTTATCTTGTGATTTTTGAAATTAGAAATGAAAAATGGAGAATAAATTATACCCGAAATTGTGGTAAATAAAAATATGATGCAAATTCGGGAAATAGGGATGCGAGCTAATGTTGTGTCTGATGTAGTTAGAATTCATGTTTTGTGAATCAATTAATTAATTGAGTGTATAATTAAATAATTGAGAATGATATTCGAAAAATGATGTATTTGTGCCACGAGAGATAGGCATGGTTAATCAAAATATTGAGAAAATATATACAAGTGTATATATATATACAATGGTGTGCAAGATATAATTATATGAACATATGGACATACCCCTCTAGTGCTATCATCAGAGGTTTCGCGATGTGGGTGATATTTTGTGGCAAAAAATACCAGGCTAAGTATGGACCCGAGGTCATAGCACCATGGATGTGCCATTTTGAGGTTTTTGTTCGAATTGAGGTAATTTGGGTATGATTATGGCTCGCTATCAAATAACATTTGACCGCCTCCAATATTTTATGATTTTATTGAGTTCGGTATGAGATTTCGACTCGGTAGCCAGGATGATGTGGGTATGCCCTGGTGCATGATAGCATTTTAGAGACCTGCATCCGATGAACTATTACTTTGAGGGATGACGGCTATACACGATATATGTATGCTTGTTGTGTTATAAATAATACATGTATATATGTGTAGAATATATATACGAGTTTAAGAAAATAATTATGATTTATTATTTATGAACTAATGGAAGTTATTACAAAATAAATTAAAAGATTATAATTGATAATTATAATAATTATTTCTATGTAAAAACTAATTTGTTAAAATACGCATGAATGGGATAGCGTATGGACTTTGAGATACTGGAAACTAGTTAGGCGGGTAGCATAACTAGGGTGTTAAAATGCATACGCTAGGTGCACACTATAGTTGAGGGGTGATCATTAGCTCATGTGAGTGCGACACCAATTTAAATATGAAAGAAAATACTAATAATTATTATGAATTTTAATTACTTAAAAATATTTTTAAAAGGTTTTGGACACTAACCCATATCAAAATTATTTTCAAAAACTTTTAGCTATCCAACCACAGGGATGCCAAGCATGAGCATTTTTCTAGGTCACCGGAGCTGCAATAGTTATGGAGTGTTGTAGGGATTTGATTTAGTCATCTCTTATTTTTGGATACTATAGACATGATTCTTTTCCTTATTATCGGGGCATGTTTTCCATGTCAGAATTTTATGCATTTTGACTATTTCACTTTATTGAGATTACTGTATGAAGTTTATACTGATGGTTTATTCGGTTGATTGGCATGTAATAGACCTCAGTGTTCAGACTAGTGATGTGATTGTGGATTGGTTATTTAATTGAATGAGTTATGGTTTTATTATATTGTGATGAATGGTTATATTTATTGATTTATGGAGTTTTAAGAAGGACAAAAATTGACACATTATTAATTAAATAATAGGTGGTTAGTAACTAATTAATTTTTGATAATGATGCATGTTCGAATGAGATGCCTTATTAGATGCCTGTTCGAACGAGACAACATACATTGTTCTTATAAGGTACCATGTCGTTCAACGACCTGGCACATTATTTAAGATATTTCAGTTTTTGTCAGTTTTTTCCCACTCTCCCACTACTCCATGTTCTCAGAATTTTAAACCTCATATAGTAATGCATGGGAGTAGTTCTTCATTAAATTTATGACCCTTGTACTATTTTACATAAACTCGGTGTCAGGATTTGGTTAGAATGTGTAAATGTGAGAGTGATCGGTATCCTATTGCCGTATGTATATATATAACTTCGAGAATAATGAGTTAAACTGTTTAGAAGAATTAATTCCGGTCTTGAGATGATATAGTCCATGAAATTAATTTATTAATTAAATGAGGAAACATATATGTACGTTACAAAAGAGTGTAAATGTTTATGCGGATCGATGTACTCATAGTTTAGAGACACAATAAACTAGGAGCCAAATTTGATAAGGATTTGGGTTGATAAACCTAAGAACGTAACAAGCATCTGGTGTTTAGGGATTTAGATATTTGGGTATGCTTGAGTGCATGCGTTAATCTAGTTGGTGATATATATTTGACTTCATTTTGAGAGATAGTACACCGAATTGAGATAAGGATCAAGTGACCTAGGGATTTAGATGTTTGGGTACGCTTGAGTGTATGCATTATCCTATATGTGTGTGTGTGTGTGTGTGTGTGTGTGTGTGTGTGTGTGTGTGTGTTGAGTGGATTATGCAAACATACCTTTACTCATGGTGAATCTATCAATTGGGGGTTGCGTTCGATATCGATAACTATGCGACGGTTAAGATGGGTCGGGCATTCTTTTAGATCATCCAGTTAACGATCAATGCTTTGTGATGAGAGAAACATGATGACCTGATCCATTGACATAGTCTCGATATGGGCCGTCAGTCGTTTCACTGCGTAGTGATCGCCCCGTCTTTTTCTGTTTTCCTTAAGCCCGCTAGGTGATAGCTTCCTACTCGCTTACTAATAGAGGCACGAAATAGACATCGAAGGTAGTGCCCTTTGTGTGATGTAGTATATATATATATATATATATATATATATATATATATATATAATGAGAAATAATTTATATAGTCTAATGATAAACAATTGATAATGAACCCTATGTCATGTTAATTACTTTATGTGGTTTATTTATATGTTCCTTGTGAGTGACATTAAGGGGGTAGGTACATGGGTTGTATTCTTACATGTGTGGCTAGTTATTCCCCTTTTTCGAGAGTATGTAGTTGTTACTTATCCTTTATGGTAGTTTGGAAAATATTTCGTTTAATTAAAAGATATTAAAACGGATAGAGCGTTACTTTTATGAGACTAAAAATATGTTAAAGAAAATATAGGTGTGGGACTTAGGATGAAATCCTATTTAGGTAATTGGTAGCATTACATATTAGTTGTGTGTTACGTGATCATACCTAATTGTATCGCTATAGAGAGTTTTAGCATAGTTATGCCTTGGGTTGGGACATGCGCGTAGTATCGCACTTAGGTGGGGATGAGATACTTATTTCATGTGAGCGTCGATGGGTGTCAGTTTTTGCAATTCGTGTGCATTATTATTTATTGATATTGAAGTTAATTCTTGCATCTTTAGGATGCTGAACCAAATTGTAAAATGTTCCCCTCATAGGCATTATTATTGTGTAAACCCGTTTTGCATGGTTGAGCAGTCAGACTTGCAGTTGTGGAGATCCGACTTGGTATCCTTAGGGTGGAGTGGCTAGTTCATTGTAGCTGTCGTTATATTCAGAGTTGATTTAGAGTGGTTACAATTCTACTCTATTTTATTTTAGTTAGGATATTGTAATGAGAGGAGGTTTCAGTTTTTTATTCAGTTGAAACAATTGTAATCGGATATTTTTATATAACTGATCTAGTTTTCATAGTTTAATATTGTCTACTCATAATCTTTTATTGAGATCTTTACTGTGTTGGTTTTAGTTTAGTGCAATTTTAGTTTATCATTGATGTTGTGAATTATATAAATTGTTTTACCATCTCGGTATTTCATTTGCGGCTGGCGCGTGAAAAATATGGGTTACCATAGTTGGTGTCAGAGCATCCAGGTTCAAGTGTCCTTAGGTTATGTGTTGCGTTCGTATCATTTTCTGCTGAGTGTTTTTTGATGTGTCTAGGGCCTATTATAGGATCTTATACTCTGGTGTCGCGATGACATGTGTCGAAATTATTTGTTGTCTTTTCAGTGTTGGCAATACTTTAAGAGTATTAGAGCTTAGAAAATTGTGAGTGTAATAACCACCCTAGAAAATAGGTATTTAACATTATTTGAAGTGTTTTCTCGGAAGGAAAATTCGAGGAATAAATAATCCAAGTGTAACACGACAAGTAATACGTAAGGTGGCGTATTACGTAAATAGTTTAAACGAAAAAGTGTCGCATGAATGCGTGTTAAAGTTCTAATAGTCTTAGTAAGTATGTTGGTTAAGATTGACAGGAAAATACCGAGGAATTGATGTGACACCATCATGGTTAATAATGCAGTAATTTGGACGGTACGCGACATGCATGATAGGTAACTTTGCGAGATTTTTGTAGGATGCGTCGCAGTCCCAAATATCGACATGACCACTTTCATAGGGTCCAATATATATATATATATATATATATATATATATATATACCTTGGGGTCAAAAGTCAAAAAATAAATAAATGAATTATTTGTTCATCAAAATATGAAAGTGCTCAGAAAAATCTGAAACTCCACCGAGAGAAGTAAAATTTAATTCTGAATAACTTTTTCTCATCTTCGAAAAAAATCATTTAGACCCATTTTGGTTGATTTTTGTCAGCACGCGACGCAGTGAAAACCAGCGTTGCACGAATTCTTTAGGACTGTTGGAAGATCAAAAAAATAATGTGACCGCATATTTGGGAGCCTAAAAATATAAGGAATATTACCATGCGAAGAAAAATCGAAAAAAATATTTTTCGCGCGGAGGTCCCGTTTCTTGCGCATATTATTTAGGACGTCTGAGAAGGTCAAAAAAATATTGTGAATATGTTTTTTGACTCACAAAAATATAAGGAATATTATTATGCAGAGAAAAATTGAAAAAAAAAAACTTTTGTACGGAGGTCCCGATTCTTGCGCGCTTTGTATAGGACAATCCGGGAGGCCAAACGACTATTGTAAATATGATTTTTTTGGCCAAAAAAATGCAAGGAATATGAATATCTAATTGAAAGTTTCAAAAAAAAGTTTGGGCGGGAGAAATAAAGTGACAAAAATGAGAACCCTTGTGGGTCATTTAATTGGTAGTTTTGTTGGGCCATTGTCCAACTCAGATTTTCAGACTTTGGGGAGAGTTTTAATTGTTTTGGACCCCTCTGATATCTAAATTTTGGGTCACGTTGGTGAGGTTGCCTAATATAGAAAGTGGGGCTAGTAGGGTTTTAGTATTTAAGGATAGAGAAGTGGGTCTTGTGTGCATTACTTCTCATCAGATTTTGGCGCCTCCTCTCTAATTTAAGGCTCCTATGAGGGGTATCATTTTGCCCAGACCATCACCACACTCCCCCACCACCATACACCACCTAGAAATACCATTAGAGGAGCTAAAACTCCCCTTTATCACTTGTGGAAACCCTAGGACATATTATTGGGTTGAAAAAGATGTGATTCTTGGAGTTGTGGGACGATTTGAAGAGGGTGTTTTTCTGAAGTAGAAGAAGCATTTCATGGAGCATTGTTAGAACTACCATTGAATATTGGAAAATGGAGCCTTTGTGACTCCCTTTAAGGCCACCTTTGGAGCTCACCCATCTTCTCTTATTCCTCCACCATTTTCAAGACATTTTAGGTGGGAACACTAGCTTTGATATGGGTTAAAATTGTTATAATATTTCAGCACCTTATTCTACTTATTTTAGACTTAGAATGTGTAAAAAAGAAGTTAGTATCCATCCATGAGTTAGTTGGTGTTCATCCTACCATTTTGTGCATAAATGGGTATTAAAAGCATTATTTTAAATGAATTTTGAGAGATGTTAAATCTCAAAATATTTATTCACAAGTGTAAGAAAGTGGTAATATTGCATCAATATATTTATCAATGACACTCTTAAGGTTTTGAGTGAAAAAGGGCATTTAAAATAAGGTCTTAAATGTGTTTTTAAAGGTGCATAAATTTCATAATACTATTCATCAACATTTTATGGAAAAAATGTGTTCAATGATACTTTTAGTAAACAAAAAAATGACTTTTATGCAAAGTGTTATTGTGGGATGATTCACACCATTTTGTAAAATGAAAATATGTCTTCCTACACTAAACAAGGAGTTTTATGTGTAGCATGAGACCTTCACTTTAAATGGGTGTTTTAAGATGTGTAGACTCATATTAAGTGAATAGTATGGGCTAGCGTGTAAATAAAAGCCAAATCGGTGTTAAAATACAAAAAGAAACTCAAAATAAAGCGTGTAGTCAAAGTGTGAAAAGAAAAGGTGTCAAATGTTTGAATATTGACAAAATTGGGTTCAAGTTGTGAAAACACATAATTTAAGTGTGTAGGCTTAAATATGAAAAGTAATACTTTAATATGTAAAAAGCGTGACTTTAAATATTAAAAGGGTTAAAATTCAAAATGTGTGATTTGGCAAAGTGAGAAGTTGAACAAATGTTTTGATAACTAAAATGCCTAAGTGTTGAGCTTGGAACTTGAAAGAGGTATTTTTGTAAATAACGTTAAAAATGAGTAAAGTTGCATGTTTTGGTGAAAAATGGGTGAATTGATAATTTACTTAAAGTGTTACATTTTTATGAAATAAAAATGTTATGGAGTATCTTGGTAGTAGTATGGAAAGAATAATGTAAGTCCTTAAATCCAATATAATTATTTTTCCTTAATTAAGGATTGAAAAATGGACGGTTAAGTCCAAGGCTTTGGCTTCGACTCGAAAAAAAACAAATTAACGTGCCCAGTATGAAAAGTGCCGAACACATTGGCAAGATAATGATATTGGATGATGTTCAGTTAAATAATTAAGTAGGGCAATGCAGTCCCTAGTGGTGAAAGGCCCCAAATCAACTGCAGTTTACTTGGCGCTCGATGCTGGACGGTGAAATTTCATGAAACCGTGGGTGTGCGTGCATTATGATGGATGTGTGTGTTGGTGGATTCCCTAAAGATAATGCTAAGTAATGAATCAAATATTCATGAAAGAGGCATAAATAGATGGTATTGATCCAATAATTTACTAATGCAAGAATAACGCAGTAAATATTTAATGTTCATGTGGTAACATGGGATGGTTAAATAAGGGGACTTAATGATGATTAAGCTACCTAATGAGGTTTGAATCATAAATAACAAAAGTGTGTGCTACATGAGGCTTTCAAAGGAAATAGAGTTTTTTTCTAAACATGGTATGTGTGTGCGTTGAATGAAAGTCCTGCAAAATGGTTAGGTAACTATGGCGTGAGTTAATGAACGTTGAGTAAAAAATGTTTGAATTTAAATCAAAGGTTTTACTAACAAATTCCATTTGTTTAACCACATTATTTGATGGGAATGAATTCTAGTTTTTCAAAGCATGATAATACAAAATGACGATTTTGTAAAGTCAGGGAAGTTAAACGGTATTAAATATCATTTCTGGAACAAAACGGTTGAATACATTGGTGCAACTATTTTTTAAAGGTATATATGTAGATATTGTAATACCCCGTATTTTTATGTCTTTTAATTATGAGGTTGTCTTTTAATTATGATGTTAATGAAATGGAATTGTTTTTAATTATGGGATTTATTAAATTAATTTGGGATAATTAATAATTCGGATTTAAATGCTAGCGAGATGAGAGTTAGTATTTGGTTATTAATATGTTGTTGAATACTACTGAGTGATGATGGTAATATGTGATCATTGAATTTATTAAAATTGTCGTGAGTTGAAAATACGGCAGTTTCGGTAATTTAGTTGGGACGTGCGTGTCAGTCATGTCAGGACCCAATTTAATGGATTTAAAAGTATTTTATTTTTATGTCATCCGTATGAGCTTTTTGAGTGCGCCAATGTGTCCGAAAGGTTCGAGATAGTCAGAAAACACTAGCCGGGGGTTTAGTTTGGGTCCCGAGGCATTTTTAGTCATGACCGGCAACCCAGGATGGTATTTTAGTCATTCCTATTTGTGGCTGAATAGTGGCCCACGAATTTAAGTTAGTTTTTATCAGCCAACACTTGAGTTCCTTAGCGTTTTCACAACCAAGAATCATAGTAGCAGTTAGAGAAGAAGAGAGGAGAAGTTCCAAGGGATTCTATGGCCATAGCCACCACACACCACCACCACCGCCGGATTTGTGACCGGAAAGAGAGGGGGAAACAACCAATAACATCATCAACGTATCAGAATTGGTATTTTCAGGAAAGTGATTTATCTTGCAAAGATTCAAAGCATATATTTTACATGTTATTATAGAATTGAAGATTTATCATGGATAATAAAAATTGAATGGATTTGAAAGGTTTAAATCATAATTTGGGTAGGTCTTGCATGTAGTTTAATGTTGGAGATGATAACAGCCATGAATTTATGATTTATGGGTAGAGAGTTATGAAATTTCATTGAATTATGTGATGTTCTTGAAGAAATAGGAAAACTAGGATTTTTATATAAAAAATGAGTGTTTTGATCCAAGAAATTTAGGTTCTATGTTGATTTGATGATTCTAAAATATGGGGAAGGATGTAAACATGTTAGTATCATAATTAGTATACTTAGTTGTGAGTTTTGGCCATTAGGATGAAGAGTTTGAGGTGTAAAAAGCAGATAACTCGTAACTGTTAAGAAATTCTGGGCTGATACCTGCTTGATCGATCGATCGACTCAAGAATGTCGATCGATTGAACCGTCGATCGATTGACCCCTTTTCTTCGATCGATCGACCCCTTCTGATTTTTGACAATTGTTTCTCTTCAAGGTTAATGATTATTCCAAAGCCTATGTGGGTTATTAGGGTGATTAATATAATATTGTGGGACTTAGATAAAGTCATTAGGGTCTTAGTTATTATCGAAGAATGTTATAACTTATGGAATTGATTGCTATTGCTTATGAGGGTCTACCGAGTGAGGTATGATTAGAAAACGTCTGAATTGAAACTATAATGGGAATTTATGATGATATAAGGTTAATGGCAGGAACGGAGTGAATTTAAGTGCTGAGATAACATAAAAAATTAATAAGAAACCTAGTAACCTTTTGAGATAGGTTTAAGTACTCAAATTGATACAACGAGAGAGTTATCAAGCTGAATATATATGTTACGTATTATGTCCGGGGTAAACTTGCTACGTACGAGACATTACTAGATGGAATGTGAGAATACTTATATTATAATATGATTGCTTAGGTTGTGTGAATGCCTACTGTATGGATTTCTTATATGTATGACATACCTATCATACTTGCTATCATGGGAGGTTAGTTTTATTTTGGAACAAGGAGCCTCTTATCCTTGTGTGCCTTTGGGGGGATTTAGACTGGTACCTTAAGGACATAGGTTTGTGAATGACTTATTTGTGAGTTGATAAGTCAGCTGACCATGGGAGCGTAGGTATGTGCGTGACCCATGGGTATGTGAACTATGTTCGCCTCTAATATGTGTGATTTTGCTTATTGAAACGGTTATTGAGAGATTCGAAACTCGTAGTCCCTATGTACGTGATGTACCGGGATTCAATAGAAGAGTATGCGTGCATCGCAGGTTAGCCTAGGGGTGCCATATATGTATTTATGTACTGAGAGTGATATACTTATGTACTTGTGACTGGTTCATTTTTGCTTAGTAGATGTGAATAACTAAGATATTTGAATGGGTTAAGAATGAGAATTTAATTAACACTTGAGATAAGTAATTTAATGAATGTGAACATGGGTTATAAATATGGCTTATTTGGGGGTTATGTGCAGATACTCTATGTTAGAATGCGAAGGCAGGAGTGGTACAAACTAGTTAGATAGTGGAATAACTAGGATGGGTTAAAGGCATACGTTAGGCATGCACAGTAGTTGAGAGGTAAGAAACTCATGCGAGAGTACGCAACTAACGTGTTTATAAAATGTGTTGCTTAATTGTAATATAAGCACTTGCTAAACTATTAAACTGTTTTCACATCGGGCTTTGACCCATTTTTCGCCAAATCTATTTTTGTTTTGTAAAAACATTTTAGGTGCCCAGCCACAGGGACGCCAAGCATAGGAGTTCCATTCTGATGACGTGCTGTAGCTGCTGTGGAAGTTACAGGATCTTGGTAGTAGATGCTCTCATTTTATCCTTGATTCCTTCCGAGTTATTTGTACCAGTTAGGGCATGTCACCCATTCTTATTTAGAGGTTGTAGTTGTAGACTTTCATTATTTCAGTTTTTGGTTTATTTATTCAGACTCCTGTATTGGGACTTTATTTACTCTGGCATTTTTATTATTGGAGTGTTTACTCCAGACTCAGTTAATTTCATTTCGTTGGTTATTCATATGAGATAGTTTATGCAATGGATGGTTAATAATTTCATTCTTGGTTATTTGTTACTTAATTAATAAAATTTGGCATCTCTCTTTTTAAATATTAGGTGGCTAGTAATTAACTAATTGTTTTCGATAGTGATGATAAGACTGAACCAACTTGATATTTCATATTAATTTAATAAAAGAGTAGCTACCCGGTATTTAATTAGAAGGGGTGTTACAGGTGGTATCAGAGCATCAGGTTCTAGTGTCCTTTAGCATCTGTGCTGTTTATTATGCTTCCAGCGTAGCTTTCTTTGATATAGAGCCCTATGTTTAGGATTGTTAGTTTCTTTGGTGAGGTCTCGTTCTCCTGCTATATTGTATATGATAGTGAGTCTTATTTACATTCGGGTGTATTTGTGTTCCGAACAATGCAGTATGTCAGGCGAAGGCATACAGTAGGAGGAAAAGATCAGTTGAGGTGATTTGATTTATTAAAGGAGGATGACCGTAGTTGAGGTCACCCATATTATGGCACGAAAGTCCAGGACGGTAAAGACGTCTAAGGCGCGACTTGTGACTTCCAGGGACATCGATAGTCGGAAGTGGGGACAAATTAGACTCACCCAGAAAGGTTGGATTGGGAGAGAGTCAGACGAAATATTTAAAGGAACCAGCAGTGGAGATACTAGAAATGCGGAGATGGCGTGTGTTATCCAACAAAGGAAGAATATCCAAAGGCACGTTCATATGCTTGAATATGGCTAATCGGGAATGAAAATTTGAGGTAAAAAATTTTCTTAGCTCGTAAGAGCAGAGTTACAATGGTGTGTGAGGCAACCACCACACTTAGAGTGGGATGTTTTGTCAGGAGAGGGAGCATAGGTACAGTCTGACCATAAGTTCCTTCATCAGATGTTCAGGAGAAGATGCAAACGTTATTCTGAAGTCGCGCAAGAGTGTTGGACAGAGGTCACTTTGTGAGAAGAAATTTAATTATTTAGCGAACCTTACACCGGGTGAAGTAAGTGAAATGGAGAAGATGACATTAAAGGGAGAATTCGCATACAAGAAGAATTGGGTTAATATGGAGAGGGAAACGATGTCGCATTTTGTTAATATGGAGATAAACGCTTCCTTGTGTGGGGAGCTACAAGAATCGAAGAATTTAGATAGAGTGAGACTTGGGGAAACAGTGTTGGTGAAACACCACAAGGGGGAGACCCATTAGGGGACCTGTTTAAATGATTTGGGAAGATGAATTGTTTATCGAGCGAAGGTGATTTTAGGAAGAGATGTTAAAACCAGTAGCATGTTCCTTAGGGCCATCAAAAGTTAAGGGAACAACAGAGGTAGCCATTAGAGTCGATACTACCAACGTTCAAGATAAGGACAACCTTAACATGGTCAATGTGATCGAAGATGAGTGGAGTATGTGTAAAGGTATTTCGTGGGGAGTGAAACCCGTGCATTAAAAATTTTTCGAAGCGCGTAGAGGAATAAAGGGTATGGTGCCTAGCAAGGACAATGGTTATTGAAATTTTTGGTTGGTACGGACAGATGTGTTAAGTCCAGGAACCATTTGAACAGCCAGGGCGATTGGAAAGATAGAAGTATGAGTTATATCCTCAGATGATGATGCATGTTGTATGTGATACGAACGAGTTACTCTATTTTTATTGTTTCTATAATTGCATGAGAGACGAGTTTAGTGAGCATCTCGACAATTTTATTATTTATGTGAATATTTTCCCTGGTATCGTGGGGTTACCTTTATTGTTATCCGCGAAGGATGTATGGGGGTATTGATAGTGGTATATACTTTATTGAAATTACTCGTTTTAGTGTTATGTTATACGAGTACGATGCTATCCTAATTATGGTTTTATGAAAATGATTAAACCGATTGTGTGCGGTTATTGCTACTCCATCGGGGTTACTACCTTGGGGTAGAATGTTTTGTTATGGCACGGCCCCATCTGCGAGAGGGTCGTACGTGCGTTTATATATTTGTATATAGTTATATATATGTATTGTTGAGACTTCAAAAAGTATAATGGTCTCAAATATTTGTTCCCGGTATGAGTAGGGATTTCATTGCTATGATGCGTAGTGTATTTAGTTGACTGTTCAGCGAAAAGATTTAGCTGATTATTATAAATAACGCTCAGGATGTAGTAATAAGAAGAATGCATTGTTTTAACACCCTTTAGAGACATGGGAGTTAATACTCACAGTTGTATGTCTGGGGATGGGATTTCAAGAGCCCTGATTATATTTGCATGATGTTTATGGAAGGTGATTTCCATCAATGTTAAGAGACGGTGTCTTTCGGAAGGAGTTCCTTGTTTAAGTGTAATTGTGGAAGGATTGATTATCAAGAAACGGGAATATAGGGGTACATGCTATGGACCGAGGGCCTAATAGATCCCGATGATCGACAATGCTAGGGAGTAGTGTATCGGGGGGTTCCTTATTTGGATTTCTCTTTGCGAGATATCCCACGCATGAAACTTAGTGTAAGGTTGGTATTAGGGATATGTTTGACCATTCGTCCATAAATTGGGTACCTCGATCGTTATGGAAGTAAGCAGTTATAACGGGAAGTTAACAAGGTAAATTACGATGTAAGGCCAGTAAAGCCAATTGTTAGTGAATTACGATGTAAGTACTGAAAATTTTGGTTTTATTACGACGGGTTGAAGGATGCAATGAGGTTAAGGAGAACTTAGGATTTCTAATTCGGGGGTGATTGAGAACGCCCAAGTGGCATAGACATGTTACAAATACAGGGGCAATAAAGAGTTTGGAGTATGTATGGAGCATATATGATGTTTAAACCCATATGTATGGGTTAAAAAGGGGTATATACACCCTGGTTCATTTATTTGTTAATCAAAGTAAGAAGAGGCATAGATGGGTGAAATTTTTACTTGTGAGACTAATATGACGAAATGGAAGTGGTAGAGTGAATTAAGCGTCGTGAGAAGGATGACAATCTATTGACTTTTGTACAATCAGGATAACACGTCCAACATGAGATGAAGGACAGTGGGAAACCATTTAAAAAGGGAGTACACCTTGAGAAGACAAATATCTAATTATTATGGACAATTTGGAGCGGAGTTCCACCCAATCGAATGTTAAGGGTGGCTTACGTGTAAATAGAGTGAGGAGGTTGATAAGGTATGAGAGTCCAGATGTGCACAACGTGGTGAAAGGTGAGCAGGTAGTAATTTTTGGTATACGCCGAGAGGAGAAGAGGGTTAGTGAGTATCACTTAACGGGAAGAAGTATACGTGAAAGTCGGCATTGAAAGGGGTATAGTAAGTAGTAGATCGGTTGGGGTAAGGTGATCAACCAGATAATTTTGTATCAAGCCAACGATTCCAGTGATGGAAGTCAAGTTGGAAAATTTCCTTGAGGAGATTGCCAACTTATAGATAAGTAACGAATTCCTTCGAATATGTGGGACAGGTTGTTCAGGAGGTGAGGAATTTTTATATCCTCGGGTGATTTACACTATTAGATAGTGAGCACTGATCCAAATTATAATAAATGTTTCCCCCCGACATTATTATTGTATACACAAGTTTAGTAAGGATGAGCAGTCAAACTTGCAGCTACGGAGATCCGACTTGGTATCCTTAGGCTTGAGTGGCTAGTTCATTATAGATGTCAGTATATTCGGAATCGATCTAGAGTTTATTACAATTGTACTCTATTTTGTTTCAATTGGGATAATTTAATCTGAGGATGTTTTAATTGTATTATTTTATTCAGTTGAAAAAATTGTAATCAAATATTTTTTATGCATTGTATTTAGTTCTCATCGTTTAGTATTGTCTACTCATCATCTTTTATTGAGATCTTTAGTGTGTTGTGTTAGTTCATTGTGGTTTTAGTTTAACGATGATTCTGATAATGATATAAATTTTTTTAGGATCCCATGTATTTTATGTGTGTCCTAATCAACCGGGTGTGGAAAGATTGGGGTTGTCACAGTTGGTATTAGATCATCCAAGTTATAGTGTCCTTAGGAGTTGTGTTTCGTCCGTTTGTTTTTTACTGGGAATTATTGATGTGTTTAGAGCATGTTATAGGATCTTGTACTGTAGTGTCACGATGACATGTGTTTCGACATCGTTCAGTGTCGTTTGAGCATTGTCAAAGCTTCAGGAGTATTGGATCCTAGAAAACCATGAGAATGAAGATCGTTGCAAATTAATGGTCGAGTATAGAGCGAATGGTTGGACAAAGCGGTTCATCATCGCTATGAGGAAGATTATGGAAAATTATAATGTCTGGGGGTAAAGTCTGTAACGTAGAGACTCTAAAAGGCACAAGTCAGTGAGTTTGTTTCACTTTGAGTCCATTTTTATAAACATTGAAGAATTTGAATTTTGAGAACCCTATTAGTGTTTTGGGTTATACTTATGGTAATATGGATTATGATGGAAATTTAGTCTAGTAGAATGAACTTATGAAATTTTTTGCACTTAAAAAAGAGAACAATGGATTATCGTGTTTTAGAAAAATATAAGTGTTTTGATGATAAATTTACATGTAGTTGATTTCCATAAGAGAGTGGAATTGGTGTTGCGCTAAGATTTGAGCAAGGTTCATTGATGGGGTTAAACCGCTTATGATGATTAATGTGAAGATAATGTGAGAGTGTTTGGACTTAGGAGTAGGTTCACCGTATAGTTACGAAATATAAGTTGGAGACTAGTTAGAAATAATTTTTAGTACACCTGATTGAGCGAAAAATGAAAAAGAGAGTATTTATTTTGTTGTTGGTTGAGTTCAGAAGACTAAATTAGAGATTTGTATGAGGATGGAGTTTCTTGCGCATTATAGGCATATATTTGTTAATGAAATAGTTATGAATAAGGTTTATGAATAATTAAGTTCCAAGAGGTTCAAAGAAATAGCTTGTTTAGATTGATGGTTGCAATTGCAAGGGTAAGATTGAGAGTAACCCTATCAAAGACAATTGAGGGAGAATGGAAGAGGATGTTACCCAATAGCAACTTAAGCAGAGAGAGAGAGAGAGAGTTGCTTAGATGAATTGTGATTTCATTTTTATGATACATGGAGTATGTCCATGTGGTTAGCAGGTGATCAAATGTGGATTTTGTGTATGGTTGTGTAGAACCAAGGATGGTTCAGTTGAGGTTTTATAGATTTTAAATGCTGGGCCTTTCTATGGGAATTGGGATTGTAGCTGCGAGTTTCGTATGAGTTGGTAAGTATTAACTTATCGAGAATAGGTGCAATGATGTGAGTATTGTAGGTTTGGTATTGGCTGTAACACCCCGTATTTTTTATGATTTAAATAATTATGGGATTAATTATTATTGTTGGATTAATTATTTAAAAAAAATATGAGAAATTAATTATTAATTAATCCGGATTAAAAATAAATATTAATTAGCAAGCTAAGAGTTAATACTTATTGATGAGAATTATTGAATATTACTGCACGAATACGTAATATGGAATTATGAAATTTTATAAATTATCGTGAGTGGGAAATACGACAATTTGGAATATTATGTCGGGACGCGCGTGTGAGTCGTGTCGGGACTAATTTAATGGATTGAAGAAGTGAATTATTTATAGTAACTTATATGGTCATTTTGAAAGCGCCATTGAGTCTGAAAGGATCGAGATAGTCAGAAAACCCTACTCAAGTATTCTATTTGGACTCCGAAATATTTTTAGGCCTAACCGGCACCCCGTAAGGGTATTTTTGTCCTTTGAAATTTTGGGGAAACATTATGGATGAAATTGAAAGAAAATAAATATATGGTAAACGTGGGAGAGAAAGGGTCTATCAGTTACAAACCTACGAGAGAGACACAGAGGAAGGAAAAAGGAGTCCATAGGTGTTATTTGTGCGAAACTCAAGGACTCACATCACACAATCCATCTGACACGACTCAGAATGTGTCTCTAAAGTGTGTACTCTCTAGGCTCAAGTGCAAGCCTGTCGCTCAAGTAATAATCCGACAAGTCGGGTATCGATCCTCAGGGAAAAAGGACAACGGAGTTGTGACGATGAGATAAGATAGAGGAATCCTAACGATGACTCTAAAAAGAAAACAAAATATTTGGTTTTGGGAATGATTAGACTAAATGCAATTATGAAATTATGATGACAAATGCAACTAAAGTATCTAAATGAGGAATGAAAAATTGAATCGAAACTTTTTAAACTGAATGATAAGAAAACAGGTTGGGAATTCAATCCTCCAACCCTAGTGTAATGCAGTGACAACGTCAATCATAAATTTATCCAATTAATCCGACCCGGAATTTAGGACTCCCAAGAATTATGTATACGAGGTTCAAGCCCGCGTCATACCTAATCTGAGGATGAGTAAATTGGTATCGCGGTAATTGCATTCAAATTGTACTCTAAATCATCACGAGTACCCAAAGGTAAACGAGATATAAAGATCCACAATTATTATGTAATTACGCGATACGTTCTAGATTAATCGTTAAATTCATCGGATTAACGTTATGCACACACACTAACACATCAGGTTGGGTTCATGCATCCCAACCTTTAAAACCTAGACGGATATGTTAAATGGACTAATGCATGAAATAATAATGTTGCATGTGTATGAATTCATAATGAAACTAGATTAAAGCATGTAAATATGTATTATGAACACAACAATAAGTTGAAATGAATACGAAAACTAAGCATGCAAGAACAATGACAAAAATCTTGAATCTTGAATTAAAACTTGAAAAACAAACCAGTAACAATTGAATCTTGAAGCAATTAATTCCCTTGATGTTCCTAGATGTTCCTCTCCTTTTCTCTCTATCAAAAACTGACTAAAACTATCCCTAATGGCTGTTCTTAAGTTGCTGCCTCCGTACCCTACAATTTTTTAGAGTTGTAACCTAATAGGAGTCTTGAGAACTAATCAGAATAAAGGAGAAAATTCGCGCATCAGGTACCCCGAACCAGTTCGGCCTGTACCCCCAACCGGTTCGGCCTGGGGTTCGCGAATGCTTGCTGGTTTGGGGTGCTTATTCAACACTTAGAATTTTTTAGCTTTCTTTCCTTTCTTCCTTGGATTTTTCTTCAACTTCAACTGGGTATAAATCATCAACTGTAGCTCGGATTTGGGTGTCGTTTCTTCCAGTGTTCTCGTTGTTCCGAGCTCTTCAACTTTCCAGTTGACTTCTCCTTCCGGATCTGGCTGCAAAATTACCAATTTTCCCTTGAACTTGCCTTCTTAGCTTTTCTAGCATTGTCTTGCTTCCTCTTTTGCACTGCTTGCATAATTAACCTGTAAAACCAATAAGAGAAGAACGAAACACGAAATACTCGCCAACGAAGGTTAGTAGCATAAATGTGCATCAAATACATATATGTTACATCACTTGGGTTCACAAATGTACTGAAATTAGGGGGATAAATATACAATATTTATGCTCAGTCAAACCCCCCTAACTTAGAACTTTGCGCGTCCCGAGCAATGTAAAAGAATGAGAGTATGAGTAAGGATCCATCAAAGACTTTATTGGGATAGAGCACCTCTTTTGCGGGCAAGCGATTGCATTTAGCGCATGCAACAAGCCTTTAAACCTCTAGGTTACCCTAGTAGGACGAGTTGTGTCTCGTGAGGGTTTGCAGTGAATATACCCACAAAATTCGACTCAAAGAAAATTCAAAATACGCAAAAATTGAGCAATTCAAACTTTTCCAGAAAATAGTCATCATCAATTCATACTTACGAGTCTCAAACCGTAGTGTGTGTGTGCGAAGCCGGAAATATAACCGCCAATTTTCACTGATTGATCATTACGTTACTTATCCGAAAATTCGTTTTGATTTCAATTTCTCATGGGACGCTCTCACAAACGAATCTCTCGGATTATGGCTATTCTATCGGCATGCGTGATATAAAGAGTAAATGTAATGGAAGCAAATTCACGCATACAAGTAGAAAGACGGAAACTTTATGGCGAAAGGATCTCATCAACGAATTACGATTTTAAAAACGGGAACATTGCCTTTATTTCGCGTACTTAGCCTCTTATATTATCTTTTGGTGTCTTAGCTCTCCACGTGGTAATCAATTTTTGCAATTTGGACTCGGTTAGGACTTTTTCGGGTTGAAAGTTGCATTGGGTAAAATGAAGGCGGTATGGAAGGTTGGAATTGGAAACGTCATTAATGATGTTCAATTGTGCTTTTTCCGGGCTATTGCTCATTTTTTTCTTCTTTTTCTATTTTTTTCTTGTTGTTTTTGTTGAGCATACTATTTTGTTTCTTGCCCCTTTATATGCACTTTTTGGACTTGAAATTTGAATTTTTCATTTTTCACAATTCCGGCTATTTTGGGTTTTTCGGGTTGTCAAACGAAAGGGAAAATTATTCGGCTCAATTTGGGTTGCAAAGGGTGATTTTTCGCTACTTTTTCTGGCCAATATTTTTGGGGTGACAAACGAGGGCCTACTTCATTGTCCAAAATGCCAATCGCGTTACCATATGCGTTTCGAGGTGAATTTAGGTTTAGAGACTAATTTGGCACGTTTTTCAAGGCAATATTGCACACATTTTTCAAAACCGATCAAAATGAAAGGATTGAGATCCTTGACAACTTATTAAGCGCTAAAAAGAACTTTGAAATAACAATTAACTCGGATTGATTTAAAAACTCGCAAAACGTGATAGGCTCGAATCTCACCGGGTTTGTTAATCTCCACATTTATTCGTTAAGTCGTCAATTTTTGCACAATTTCCATCTTTGGTCAATTCCGGCTTTGTGTATGTTGGATGTTTACAATTTGAGACTCCAATTCGACTTTTAATGATATTTTTGAAAAATTTGAAGTCCCATTTTTATTTATTTTGAACAAAAATATTTTTGGGTTTTTCAAAATTTTATGATTTTTTTGGAAATTGTTGGGCATTTTTGAAAATTTGTGAAGTTTTAGAAATACGCACTTGTGACCCCCCTAACTTAGACTTTTGCATTATCCTCAAGTAAAAAGGACGAAAATCTAACTCAAAGCGAATAATAAGTGCGGAAAAATAAAACAAACAAATATGAAAAAAATGCAAGCTTGTATAATAACAACGAGAAACCTGTGTTACATAGGAAATGAGAAAGCAACTGTGAAATTACTACAACAACCGACATCCACACCAAAATATAAAAACAATCATAGGTCATGGGGGAGGTGGGTGGGAGGTGCTGGGTGCATTTGGATCATACGGGTCATAATAGAAGGGGGGTGGAGGACCGTCGAAGTTGAGTTGATGAAGGTGGACTTGGAGTTGGTACATCATCCGGGTGTCCCTTCGATAAGCCGCTTGGCCTTGATTGTATTGGTTGACGAACCCGTCGAGGCGGGACTCAACCGCCGAAAGGCGACTATCGAAGTTTGCCCCCGGGGGCTCGAAATCGGAATCCTCCTCATCATCCTCAAATTCGTCCTCGTCGACGTCCATCATCGGATCATCATGAGCTTCCTCGGCCACATCCTCTTCGAGAATGGGACGGTCGGGGTGAGCTACGCGCATTTGGCGTTCGCTGCGAGTGGTGGACGTGCCGCCAATGGGGCAAGGAAGTCGAATTTGTTGCCCGGGGTCATCCACTCCAGCTTCCATCAATAGCTCCGTAATGAAACGGGCGTAGGGGAGTGCAGTTTTGCCAAATTCGTTGTAGGCGGCATTGAGGATATCCGCATAGAAGAGCTGGGCAAGGTTGATGGTGCTCTCGGGGTCCAAAAAGTAATAGAGGAAGTTAGCGTGCCGTAACCGGACCACCGAGTCATTAGTGGTTTGGTGGATGGCCCCACAGCAATGAGGTGCGTGCAGCACACCGTAGCGGCCAAACCACCAATAGGAAAGGATTCGCGCACCCATTCCACCCCGGGTGCCATGCGTGCAATGCGTTCTTCTTTGGTATGGGGGGTACCATTGTTGGGGTATTGGAAGGGCAAGGGGAGGATCACCCCTTTGGCACGCATTTTGCGTGCGATGATGGCCGCCGAGAATGGAATATTGATACCGTCAAGGTATGCCTCGTGAAGCGTGGAGGATTTGCAAACCAAGGTCGCATAAAACTGGCGAATGGTGGCGTCAAACACGTTGGTGCTCGTTGGGGCAAGGAAGGAACACCAACCGTGGCGGTCGAATAGGGCGGTGACATTGCCCGGAAGTTGGCCCCAATCAACGAAGCGTTCGATGTGGATGGGGCGCGTGGCCGAGAATTATTCCTCGGCCCAATGACGTTCTTGGACACATCGAAAGACCCCCTTACCCGGGTCATCAAGGATGGTGGTATCGTCATATTTTTTTGGGCGGAGATTGGTGCGGCGAGGGCGCGGTATTTTGAAGGAAATAGAGAGGGAGAGGGAAAAAAATATGGGAGAGAAAAGAGTGAGGGAGAGTGTTTTGGTGTGAGAAATGGAGGAGGGGTGATGGGGTATTTATAGGTGTGAATGGGTGTGGTTTTGGTGGGAAATGTGAAAGGGTGGGAAGGAGAGGAGGGAATGAGTGAATTGGGATGAATTTGGGAAGGAGGGAAAGATTTCGAGGGAGTAAAAACGAATGGGGAGAATGGGGGGAATAATGGAGGGAAGGGGAATGAATTTGGAATTGGGGGGGTGGTGAATCTGCCAGGTACCCCGAACCGGTTCGGGGTGTACTGCGAACCGGTTTGCCCCCCCGAACCGGTTTTGGATGGGGTTCGGGGTGACATGCTGGTCTGAACGCTAGAATTCACTCTTCTCTCCATTTCAAGGTGCTCTCTCATCCTCTAACTTGTGCATAAGGCCCCTAAAAACTTTCTAGACCCTCGGGGTTCCTAAAAATTCCTTGAATTCAACCTTGTAATGCGTACTAACTCCCTCGAAGTGCGTACTAACCGATCTCTTTCGTAACTCAGGCTCCTGACTCCTAACTAACCTATTCACACACGACTACTATACACACAAATTCACCCCATACGCGTCGGGGGTGCAACGACCTTACTTTCTCAGCTCAATTAACCCCGTAAACGGGGTCCAACAACCAAATTGTGTTGACCTCATACTCACACACCTCTAGGTATGGCTTTAGGCGTTGTCCATTGACTTTGAACGTGTTTTCCCCTTTTAAATCGTCTAGTTCAACAGCTCCATGGGGAAAAACGTTCTTCACGACGAACGGGCCGGACCATAGTGACCGCAACTTGCCTGGAAAGAGGTGAAGCCTAGAGTTGTAGAGAAGAACGTTTTGCCCGGGATGAAAGTCTTTCCGTCGAATGATGCTATCATGAGCAAGTTTCATCCTTTCTTTTGAAATTTTGGCGTTCTCATACGCATCATTGCGTAGTTCTTCTAGCTCATTCAATTGAAGCTTACGGGCTTCATCGGCTTTGTCCAAGGCATAGTTCAATTGCTTAATTGCCCTATACGCTTTGTGCTCGAGATCAATAGGAAGATGGCAAGGTTTTCCATACACAAAATGGAAAGGAGACATGCCAAGTTGATTCTTAAATGCGGTACGATAGGCCCATAGTGCATCGGTCAATCTAAGGGACCAATCTTTTCGGGTAGGATTGACGGTCTTTTCAAGAATGTTCTTGATCTCCCGATCGCTAGCTCGGCCTGTCCATTCGTCTGTGGGTGATATGTCGTCCCAACCTTGTGGATGACGCCATACTTTCTCATGAGCTTCTCGAATGGCTTATTGCAAAAGTGCGTGCCAATATCGCTAATTATCTCTTTCGGTGGACCAAAGCGAGAAAGTATGTGTTCCTGTAGGAACTTTATCACCACTTTGTTGTCATTAGTCTTAGTAGCTATAGCTTCCACCCATTTAGAAACGTAGTCTACCGCGACTAGGATGTATAGGAAACCAAAGGACGGGGGGAAAGGACCCATGAAGTAAATACCCCAACAATCAAATATCTCAATGATGAGTATGGGGGTAAGGGGCATCATGTCACGTCGAGAAATGGCTCCCATTCGTTGGCACCTATTGCATGACTTGCAAGCGACATTCGCATCACGGAAGATTGTGGGCCAATAGAGGCCGCATTGCAGAATTTTAGCGGTCGTCTTTTTCATCGAGAAATGGCCTCCACATGCTTCCGAATGAGAAACCTGGATGACCTTCGGGATCTCGTCATCCGGTACACATCGTCGGATGATTTGGTCGGCGCAATATTTAAAGAGGAAAGGATCATCGTAAAAGAACATGCGTGACCAATTAAGAAACCTCTTCTTATCTTGCGGTGTCCAATCGGGAGGGACGGCTCCCATGACAAGATAGTTCACTATGTCCGCAAACCAAGGATACGAAGAAGTAGCAAATAGTTGCTCATCCGGAAAGTGCTCGTCTATGGGTATGGGATCACTAGGTACGTCGGACGATGGCCGAGATAAATGGTCGGCAACGACATTTTCTACTCCTTTCTTGTCTTTGATGGAGAGATTGAACTCTTGTAGGAGTAGGATCCACCTTATGAGGTGCGGCTTGGCGTCTTTCTTCGCAAGTAGATACTTTAAAGCCGCGTGGTCAGTGAAAACAGTAATGGGAGAACCAATGAGATAGTAACGGAACTTATCGAGGGCAAATACTACCGCTAGCAACTCCTTCTCCGTAGTAGAGTAGTTGAGTTGAGGTTCGGTAAGAGTTCGACTAGCGTAGTAGATGACATGAGCTTGCTTATCTTTACGTTGGCCCAAAACAGCCCCGATCGCGTAATCGCTTGCATCACACATAAGTTCGAATGGTAAGGACCAATTCGGAATTTTCATGATGGGAGCGGACACTGGCATGTTTTTCAACTTATCAAAGGAGATTTGGCATGCCTCTGTCCACTCAAATGGGTTATCTTTCATGAGTAGTTTTCTTAAGGGCCTAGCGATGGCGCTAAAGTCCTTAATGAACCGTCGATAAAACCCCGCGTGGCCCATGAAAGAGCGCACGTCTTTCAGCAATTTCGGTGGGGGAAGATCAGCTATGACATCTATCTTAGCCCTATCAACCTCTATTCAGTTGGATGAAACAATGTGGCCAATAACTATTCCCTCGGTGACCATGAAATGGCACTTCTCCCAATTCAGCACTAAGTTTTTGTCCACACATTGGGTAAGTACTTTCTCCAACTTGTCCAAACAATGATCGAAAGAGGTTCCAAAACCGCTGAAATCGTCTATGAACACTTCGAGTCCTCTCTCGACCATGTCGCTAAATAAGCTCAGCATGTACCTTTGAAAAGTTGCGGGTGCATTACACAAGCCAAATGGCATACGTTTGTAGGCAAACGTACCAAAAGGGCAAGTGAAGGTCGTCTTCTCTTGGTCAAGTACATCTACCTCAATTTGGTTATATCCGGAATAACCATCAAGGAAGCAATAATAAGGGTGGCCCGCAACTCTCTCAAGCATTTGATCAATGAATGGTAAAGGGAAATGGTCTTTCCTAGTTCCCGCATTGAGTTTTCGGTAGTCAATGCAAACGCGCCAACCGGTGGTGGTGCGTTGGGGAACAAGCTCTCCCTTAGCATTCTCAATCACAGTCATACCCGACTTCTTCGGGACTACTTGAATAGGGCTCACCCATTTGCTATCCAAAATTGGGTAGATAATCCCGGCATCCAATAATTTGATGATCTCGGTTCTCACAACTTCTTTCATGTTGGGGTTCATTATTCTTTGCATTTCTCTAGAGGGCTTGACATCCTCTTCGAGATGAATCTTGTGAGTGCAAATCAAAGGACTTATCCCCTTTAAATCAGCGATGCACCAACCAAAAGCACTTTGGTGCTTCCTCAGAATTCTCAATAATTTACCCTCCTGCCCTTCATCTAGGCTAGAGGAGATAACAACAGGAAATGTCTCATCCTCTCCTAGGTATGCATATTTAATATGGGAGGGGAGTTTCTTTAATTCGAGGGTTGGAAATTTTTCACTGGAGGGAGCCATGTGTGTATCCCTCGGAGGTAATTCCTCGAATCTAGAAACCCAATTAACCTCTCTCACGTCCTCGTCCGACGTACTCTCATCGAGTAATTCTCTCAACCTTCCAACCTCCCTCTCGAAGTGGGTATACGTCCCCTCACACTCATATCTCGTCGCTAAACAGGACTCTAAAGCGTCGCCACAGAAATTTTCCTCAAAGTACTCTTCTACTACCTCATCTATGAGGCTCACCGCGTGAAGATCATCTTCCTCCCCTGCATTTTGGGCTATGTGGAAGATGTTAGTATCCAAGGTCATGTTCCCAAAAGTGAGTTGCATTCGCCCACATCTTGTATTGATGATTTCATTAGCCGTAGCCAAGAAAGGGCGCCCAAGGATGATGGGAACATGATTGCTCGAGTTGAAGGAGGGCTCCGTGTCCCAAATGACAAAATCTACCGGGAAGTAGAAAGTGTCGACTTGGACGATCACGTCCTCGACTATGCCTCGTGGAATCTTCACTGATCGATCCGCTAATTGGAGAGTGACCTTTGTGGTCTTGAGGTCGCCCAAATCAAGTTGCCTATAAATGGAGTAAGCGAGTATGTTTACACTTGCCCCCAAGTCAAGTAAGGCTTTCTCAATTCTATTTTCTCCAATGATGCAGGATATAGTGGGTGCATCGGGATCTTTGAATTTAGGCGGGAGATCATTTAGTAGAATGGAGCTCACATTTTGGGCTAGAAAGACATTCTTTTTTACCTTCATCTTCCTTTTTACCGTCAACAAATCTTTGATAACTTTGCCATAAGCCGGAATTTGTTTGATGGCATCAAGAAAGGGTAAATTCAGCTTTACTTGCTTAAGTACTTCTAGCACTTCATCACGTGGATTCCCCTTTTGAGCGAGAATCAACCTTCGAGGAAATGGTGCTGCGGAGGGTGGTTTCACTACCACCTCGGGCTCACTAGTGTCTTCCTTGTCACTCTCGTTCAAGGGGACATCTTCGGCCTCTTTCGTGTCGGGCGAAATCTCCTTGTCTTTTGTTGTGTCGTGTGGAGGAGGTGATAAATCAAAGACTCTTCCACTACGAAGAGTGGTCACTGCTTGACATTGCTCTTGATGTTCAGTGGATGTGGAGCTAACACTAGTTTGACCTTGGGGAGGTCGTTGGCCCTGGGCAGGAAACTTGCCCTTCTCTTGGACACTCAACGAGGATTGTATCTTTGACAGATTTACATTTATGTCGCCGATCAGACGATCATATTTGGCATTGGTTGCAGTCTGGCTTGCAATGAATTGATTCATGGTATCCTCGAGAGTTCTCCGCTGTGGCGGGATAAAATTTCCGTGAGGTGGTGGTGCTTGCACATGTCCTTGCATGTGTGGAGCTTGTTGAAATTGTTGTGGTGGAGGAGGGGCAACATGCGAAGGAGGGTTCATTGCGGCATGTTGTTGCCCATAGCTAAAACCGGGATGGTTTTTCCACGAAGGGTTGTATGAATTCCCTTGCGGGGCACCGAAATTACCCTTAAAGCCTCCTATACCACTAACTTTCTCCTGCAACATTACTTTGTAGGTGGGTATCGTCGGACATTCCTCAGTTGAATGTCCCGCCTCACAAATCGCACACACCTTCACGACAGGATTCAAAATGGGTCCAGCTGGTCCTTTTCCATATAACTCGCATAGGTCTCGCAATCCTTTCTCAATGGTATCCAATCGACAATCCGTCATAGAATTCTTATCTACGTGGAATAGGCCGAACGCCGATGGAGTAGTGGTGGGTTGTCGATTTCGATTTTGAGCGTTCGGGTCAGAGGTATCCCAGGATTGGGTAGTCTCGGCGACATACCTCATGTGAAGATCAACATCGTGGGCATCGAGATCGACAAACAGACCGCTTCCCATAGTTTCAACAAGTTGTTTAGAGTTAAGATTTAACCCACTGTAGATAAAGGAGATGATTTGCGATGGATCAAATCCATGATGGGGGCATGAAGCCACTAACTTGTTGAAACGTTCATAACATCGATGGAATGGCTCATTTTCATGTTGCCTAAATGCTTGAATTTGAGCCTTGATAGAGATTGTTCGATGTGGTGGGAAGATTTTCTTGAAAAATTTCGACTGGAGCTCATTCCAGGATGGAATCGAGCTTGGAGGTAAAGACCATAGCCAGGCTTTAGCTTTATCTTTAAGCGAAAAGGGAAGAGTTTGAGGCGGATTACCTCTTGTGTGCAGGTTTGATCGTTGAGAGTATCACACACATCCTCAAATTCCCTTATATGGAGGTATGGCTTTTTCAGAATCCATACCTTGGTAATGTGGTAGCATTTGGATCATTCCATTTTTGAAACGGAACTGCCCGGCATTATACGGGAGTATAATGCATCCTGGAGTGACAGTGCGCTCAGGATATAAGAATTCTCTCAACGGGCGGTACGGAAGCTCGTCCTCACCGGTAGGTGCATTACTATGTTGCGACATCTCTCTCTCTCTCACTTGATGACTCGGCGCTCTCACTAGGTGTGCTTGAAGTGTGTCCTACGAATGAGAATGGAGTGTTACTAGAGACTGAGTGCGACGGTGTGGGCGGTGGGATCCAAAACTGTGGGGTGTTTGGGGTGTGGGGACTATCAGGGTTATACTCAACAAGTGGGTTTTCGTGAATGCTGGTTGGAGTATTATGGGGTGTGGGAGTGGTTTCAGAATTTTGCATTAAAGCTTAGGAGAGATGAGGGTGAAATTTTTTTATTTTTTTTATTATTTTTTTTTAAAAATTTTTGGTCAAAGCTTTGGATTGACTCAATCTAATCCTAAGTCTACCTAAATCCCCGGCAACGGCGCCAAAAACATGACACGACTCAGAATGTGTCTCTAAAGTGTGTACTCTCTAGGCTCAAGTGCAAGCCTGTTGCTCAAGTAATAATCCGACAAGTCGGGTATCGATCATCAGGGAAAAAGGACAACGGAGTTGTGACGATGAGATAAGATAGAGGAATCCTAACGATGACTCTAAAAAGAAAAGAAAAGATTTGGTTTGGGGAATGATTAGAATAAATGCAATTATGAAATTATGATGACAAATGCAACTAAAGTATCTAAATGAGGAATGAAAAATTGAATCGAAACTTTTTAAACTGAATGATAAGAAAACAGGATGGGAAGGCAATCCTCCAACCCTAGTGTAATGCAGTGACAACGTCAATCATAAATTTATCCGATTAATCCGACCCGGAATTTAGGACTCTCAAGCATTATATATATGAGGTTCAAGCCCGCGTCATACCTAATCTGAGGATGAGTAAATCGGTATCGCGGTAATTGCATTCAAATTGTACTCTAAATCATCACGAGTACCCAAAGGTAAACGAGATATAAAGATCCACAATTATTATGTAATTACGCGATACGATCTAGATTAATCGTTAAATTCATCGGATTAACGTTATGCACACACACTAACACATCAGGTTGGGTTCATTCATCCCAACCTTTAAAACCTAGCCGGACATGTTAAATGGACTAATGCATGAAATAATAACGTTGCATGTGTATGAATTCATGATGAAACTAGATTAAAGCATGTAAATATGTATTATGAACGCAACAATAAGTTGAAATGAATACGGAAACTAAGCATGCAAGAACAATGATAAAAATCTTGAATCTTGAATTAAAACTTGAAAAATAAACCAGTAACAATTGAATCTTAAAGAAATTAATTCCCTTGATGTTCCTAGATGTTCCTCTCCTTTTCTCTCTATCAAAAACTGACTAAAACTATCCCTAATGGTTGTTCCAAAGTTGCTGCCTCCGTACCCTACAATTTTTGAGAGTTTTAACCTAATAGGAGTCTTGAGAACCAATCAGAATAAAGGAGCAAATTCGCGCATCAGGTACCCCGAACCGGTTCGGCCTGTACCCCCAACCGGTTCGGCCTGGGGTTCGCGAATGCTTGCTGGTTTGGGGTGCTTATTCAACACTTAGAATTTTTTAGCTTTCTTTCCTTTCTTCCTTGGATTTTTCTTCAACTTCAACTGGGTATAAATCATCAACCGTAGCTCGTATTTGGGTGCTGTTTCTTCCAGTGTTCTCGTTGTTCCGAGCTCTTCAACTTTCCAGTTGACTTCTCCTTCCGGATCTAGCTGTAAAATTTCCAATTTGCCCTTGAACTTGCCTTCTTAGCTTTTCTAGCATTGTCTTGCTTCCTCTTTTGCACTACTTGCATAATTAACATGTAAAACCAATAAGAGAAGCACGAAACACGAAATACTCACCAACGAAGGTTAGTAGCATAAATGTGCATCAAATCCATATATGTTACATCACTCGGGTTCACAAATGTACTGAAATTAGGGGGATAAATATACAATATTTATGCCCAATCACCACCAAAGCGTAGATCGGAAGACGAGGAACCAGCCTATGCCAATTTCAGCCATGGATCAGAACATCATAATCGAGGCTAGTGTTTATTACTTTCTTTCTATTAGCAATAATTGTGCTCATGTTAGGATAGGCATCAAATAAATGATTTAGAATTGAATTGGGTGGATTTAAAATTTTGATTTATAGATTAAAAGTTATCTTGATGAAGAATTGAATCCCTATGTATGTAGAATAAACAATCCCGAATTTAAATGTTGTGATGGAGAAACGAATCTGAGTTTTAGTGGGTCTTAATTTGAAACTTGAAGAACTAGGGTTTCAATGGTTCAATTTGGGGATTTCATAGTTAATTGATGTATTGTAATGATTCAATGATTCTATGTTGCTAGAAATCATCTAACCATGTTAAGAGATTAATTCAGTTGCTTTTTTGGTGATTGGGTTGAAGAAATTAGAGGTTTTAGGACTAAATTTTTGAAGCAGACGAACTGTAACCGATGAAAAACGTAACAGTTCTGGTAGGGGTGGGTTTTACTCAATCTCGTTTGAACGAGATTGAGTCTGGTTAGAACGAGAATGCATATCGTTCGAACGACATCCATTCTAGTTCGAACGACAGGTTCAAAATCTGGAAAATCCTATTTTAGCCCAATCCGATTTGCACAGTTATTTTGAGTGAGGAAAACTATCGTTTGATGATTTTAGTATAGTGAGGAATTGCTAGGGGATATTCTTAGAGTCGTACCTTATATATTTTGGAAAGGTGAGTTAACCGTGGAAATTTTAAGAGAGAGAATAATCGAAATAATAATATTATAAGTAGTAATGAGAGAATACTATGTATGGAAAATATATGTACAGGTTGGGTGAATACCTAATAAATTTTAATAGGATGTGAGAATGACTATTATATGATTGTATTTGTGTGTATAACATACCTACGCTGCTTGCTATCAGGAGGAGGTTTCGCGAAGTGGACAGTCTTATCATGTGTGACCCAATGGGGGGATATTTGACTTGTACCCAAAGCATATGAACTTGGATACGTGCTATCTGAGACATAGTATAGTTTTGACGGTTGAATGGAAGCGTAGGTATGTGCGTGACCCATTTGGCTGGTGAGTATGCTCGCCTCCAGTAATTGTCTTATGAGATTCATGGTTCGTGAGAGATGCCGAACCAATTGTCCATATGCAGCGAGTGATGCACCAGGATATGATAGTAGAGTATGCATTGCGCCAAGTGGTCTTAACCAAGGGCAGGATTATTATATATATATATATATATATATATATATATATTTATAAGGATGATGTGACTATATGTATATATATTTATGTGCTTGTGATTATGTCTACTGTGCATAACTTGTAAATAGGGTAATAATAATGTTTGCTTTGCGCCAAGTGGTATTAACCAAGGGGTGCAGGTGTAGTATGCATATATAAGGATGATGTGACTTTATATATGAATAAACTTGGGAAAATTCTACTGTGTGAAATTAACAGAAATAATAATGAGAAGTAGAATAACTTCAGTGAATAAAAGTTTACCCATTCGAATGGGGAATATAACAAAATTTATTTACGTGGGATAACTATTTAATAACGTACTGGATGGGCGATACGGGATACTCTTTTGAGATACAGTTAGAAGTATAAGGATATGTTCTAGTTGAGAGTGATATAAATAACTAGGTTGTGTTGGATGTACGTTATGCGTGCGCAATAGTGGAGAGGTGAGAATCTCATGTGCAATTTTGAAACTAACATGCACATAATACTTGCTTCATTGCAGTTTTATATACTTGCTAAAACAAATATTTTTACAACTCGAGCTCTGACCTGTTTCTTTCTATTCTCCTATTTTTTTCTAAATATATATTATTTATCAAGTGTTCGGCCACAGGGTTGACACCAGACTTAGACGCATAGATCATTTGGTGGGTTGCAGTTGTTGTGGAAGTTGTAGGATATTGAGATTAGACGCTTCTATCTTTCCATTCAGTTCTAGTTTAAACATTTCATTTAGGACATGTGTCACCCACTTCCAGTTTAGTTATTCAAATATTGTACTTTTCTTAGTAGCATTTCTTCTCTTATTGGATTGAGTCGTATTCCACTTTTGGTTTGAGACTTTGAACTGAAATATTTCATCCAGTCTTATTTAATTCAGTAATTATTTCTTGTTCAGTATTTATTATATTCTGGTGGAATGCAGATAATTTTTTTTAATAATGAAAATTTATTAACAGATTATTTGGGTATAATTAAAATTAAATGTTTTGACACTTAGCTTATTTATTTATTAGGTGATAAAAAAAATAAAATTATTTTCGACAGTGATGCTAAGAATGAACCAACCAGTCACTTCAGTTTAATTTAATAAAGGACTGATCACCTGGTATTTAATTAGGTAGGGTGTCACAGGTGGTTTCAGAGCATCAGGTTCTAGTGTCCTTAGGATCTGTACGGGTTTCAGCGTTTCAGTGCAGCGTTATTTGATGTAGAGCCTTATTAGAGGATTGTTGTCTTCCCTTACTCATGCGACTTACGTTCTTCTGGTATGAATTATAATTGATGTGAGTCATTATACGAAATTATTTGTACATCGAGCACCAAACATTATAGGACGAACATCGAGGGCCGTAAGAAGGACGACCGGAGAAGAAGTCGGCAGAGAAGATATTGAGTAATTTGGGAATGGTGGATGTGACAAAACTCATTATGAGTATTATTTAAGCATGTGATAATAGAATCATCACTCGGGAACAAAAGGGTCCCCAGGCACAGTCCTAGGTAATGGTGGAGCGATTTCAAGATTATCTAGCGTAGTCGACAAGGGGAAATCAGAGGGAATATTTTGAAAAGTCATCGGTGAAGATGCGGAGAAGAAAGAGAGAAAGTGTAACAGGCCAATGGAAGTAGAAAATCCGAAGTCAATTGTGTAGAGTGGAGTGCAGAGACACTCAAAAATTAAAATAGGAATTAAATTTGTAGCTCTTAGGACCGACATAAAGTGATTAAATTCAATCACCACATGTAAAAGAATGTGTTTGAAATTTAAAGAGACATTTTGGTACGATTTGACCGTGAGGTCTTCCATTCGATGTTATAATAGAGATGCTAGTGAAATTTTAAAACTTAGCACATTGGGTATGCTAAAGACCGATCGTGAGAGGTAGGTTGAACTGCCTAACGAATTTCATACCTAGAAAGGGGGGATAGAATAGAAAGGGTTTATAGTAATAAAGGACCGTGTGTAGAATACGAGGTTGGATGAGAAATCCATCTAGAATTACTGATGTTGATGTCATCAAAGTTATACATTTACAAGTTATTTCAGCACTTCTAGAAGAAGTGAGCCAGGAGGCTTAGAGAATTTGGCCAAAAAGAAAAACTGAACTTAACAGTGTTAGTGAAACACCACATGGAAGTATGCCCAATAGGGAACTCATTTAGATAATATTGATTGATTAATTTCCTACCAAGTGACGATGAAATCAATCACGGTTGTAGAGGCCAACAATAGTTTCGAAAGACCCGCATAGCCAAAGAGACAATGGGAGAATGAATGGGAGCTAAGACTGTCAGTCTGAGGAAAGGACATTTTCAAATGGTCAGTGGGACCAGTGATGGGAAATGGCTCGAGAAGTTTTCCCTGCGTGTAGAGAGTGGGACTACTAATGTTGAGTGTGTCCACGTTTAAAAATGAGACCAATAAGATTTGAGAAGGGTAAACCATACCAATTAGGCATAACAACTGGAGGAGTGAGATTTTCAGAGGAGGAATTGGTTCAAGAGAATTGAGCTCAAGAAGTCATAACCTAAGAGTGGTGGGCTTATGTAGGACCAGTAGAGTCCTCGGTAATAGTACCATACCGTATTTCAGGGTCGATAGGGCCCAGGATGATATAGGGTGGCTGGTAAGGCCATAATTGAGGTCTCGAGATTTAGACCAATGTTTTAATGATGAGTGTGTAAACCGCGGAACAAAATAATTTTCCCACTGAAATACTAGATCTATAAAGATTACAGATGCTCATGGGTCGTGTTGATAGCTACGTGCTGGGACCTACGATCAGGTGAGCCTGCTGAAGTTTTGTTTCAACCTTGCGAGAAAAAGATTAGGTCAAGTTACATGGGTGTATCACAATACATATATATATGAATTGTTAACACAAACGTTCGCGTGCGAGTCAAGTTTAATGGGTACATTAGTTTTAACAGTCTGGTTACGAACATACTTATCATGGGTAACGGGGCTTTCTGATGTCGCACATGAGTGAGCCGGGTGGGCCATAATTTACTATTGACTGAGTTAGCAAAATAGATCTTATTATTTTAATATGTAGTGATAATTACTAAATGTCTGAACGGTGATAAGATTATCGTGCTGGATACTCTGGGTGAGTAAAGTCACTTTTGTGAAGTGCCACCTGAAATAGAGTTGGGCCTATATGTACGTATATATATACTAGTATATGTCCACGATTGCAATTTTGTTTAAAATGTGCTCATATCTATTACACTCCATTGGCACAAAAATACCCTCCTAATTGACAAAACAGATTGAAGACATATGCCCCCTCCCCCCACCCCCCACCCCAAAAAAAACATTATTAGCTAAATCTGGCATAAAAATTACCGAGTAACTTATTTGAAAGAAAAAATCTCACCAATCCCTATATAATGATTACAATAGATGCCAACTAACACAAGCCTTGCTAAAAAAAATTGGAGTTGAAGTTCCTCCGAATCGAGTCTACCAGGTTAACTTGTTAAGTTAAGAACCATCGCGTAATGAACTCCTATAACCAAGATCAATAATAGCCCCCACTCTTTTTTAAAAAAAATCATTACACCCCCTGTTGATGTAAAATATTAGATCACTCTAATTATTCAATCAAAGATAAATAAATAAGACAAAGAATTTTAAAGTGGTTCAGCCTTATAAGAATGGCCTACGTCCACTGTTTTGGTATTGCTGTTTGTATGGGAATTCTCGATTACAAGTTATCTCAAGAAATTCCGGTCTGGGGTGTCCCCTTTACAATGCGGATTGTACAATGTATTTATAGCCCTCAAGCTGTAATGTGAAAGGGTAATACATTAAATGATATACATATGAAAGGGTAATACATTTAATGCCCTCTTTGCATGCGCGTCCAAATGATAAGCATTTAATGAATCAGTTAAACTGTTGGTATGCTACTTCGAGGTGCAGCTCGGACCGCCATGAGTTACTCGGACCGCCTAAGCTTCTCGGTATTTAAGATTTCCTCGGAGAGGCATTGTTCCTCGGAGCTTGTGAGTTCTTCGGGGGACTAGTCTTCCTCATTGTAGTCTTGTTCCTCGGAGAGAGTGGGTTCCTCGGAAGTGTTTATTGTTGCCATGTAGATAGCCACGTGTCTTCATATGATTGGTCCATGTCAGCAGATTAATTTTGGTATCAACAGAGGCCCCCAATGTTTTATAGTTCGAAATTTGAGGAGTATGGAACATTCTTTCTCGGGATATGGTAGCTTTAAATAGTCTTCCTGATATTTAGGAGCGTTTCCCTTGTATTTATTTCTCCTTCCCAATTCGTAGAATCCTGCTTTTTTGGACTTTTTTGTGTGCTTCGATTCCCGCGTTACTTTTCGTCTTCTTAGCCACTGTTGTTGGCTTCAATTCCCGTGCCACTTTTCTTCTTTTTATCCGTTGTTGCCGCTTTGATTCTCGCGCTACTTTTCATCTTTTTAGCCACCGGTAACGTAATCATCCTTTTTTGTAATCATTACTTCACCATTTCCCAAGGCAAGGTATTTAACTTCATAGACGCTCCCATCGTCTTCTACCTTTCAAATTTTTATCTTCGAGTTTTACGTCGTCTCTTCCTACTCTCTTGTGCGTTCATCTTTTCCGTCGTTCGTTGTCAACATCTCTACTCTTTTTCTGTAAGATCTTCTTCCTTCTTCTTCATTTCTTTATTCACCATGGTTTACCTTGTTGAGTCTCTTGAGAAGTTTCGTTCTGATTTCTCCATCCCCTCTTGGGTTGTCTTGGAAAAACTTTCTGAGCCTTCTGATTATTTTAATTTGGCTGAGGGACATTGGTTCCTCAGTCTCTTTTTTGCTGAATGTGGATTTTCTTTTCCACCCAATTCCTTGTGTCTGGAATTCTGTCAGTATTTCGATGTTGTTCCTCCACGAATAGCCCCCAACACATGGAGGATAGTTAATGGGGTGCATAGATTAAATCAAGTGCATGGAACTCGCATAGGAATCCCAGAAATCATGTTCTGCTACAGATTGGCAGTTAATGATAATAATTTTTATTTAAAAACTAGATTTTTAAACAGAGCCTTAGTAGTCAATCTCCCTGATGCCAATAGGGATTATTTTGGGCATGGGGTTGTCATAAAAAATTGGCAACACCCTCCATTAGCTGGAGATGAGGTTTACCAAGGTCCCAGATGCCCTCCTTATGGCAACGGGATAGGTTATTTTTATTTTATTTTATTTTGAAATCATGTTTCTTTTGTGTTTGATAAAATGTGCCACTGATAACAATGTTTATCTATTTGCAGTTGATAACAAAAGAAAGTGCCCAAAAGAAGCAGATGTCAATATAAGGCATTTGAAACTTATCTGGAGTCTGCATCAAAGTGTTGCCGACGAACACATCAGATCAGCGTCGTATCTACTCCAGTACAAGAGCTACACTACTTCTTTCACTGCTCGTCCAGTGATAAGTGAATCAGAGCCAGTTCCAGCTTCCACAAGCTCATCGCCTGAATCCCATATTCCTTTAAGTGAAAGGATGAAGAAGAGAAGACCTCCTGCTCTGTTTGAGAAGACTGCCTCCGGTTCTGGGGAGGTAAAAAGGAGTAGGATTGATGTCCCAAGGGAGGGGACGAAGAAGATTGATGCAGATCCTCCCGCTGCACCTGTTAAAGTTGCTGAGAAGCCCGCAGTGGCTCCGAGCAGGTTTGCTGCTCCTGGAGAGGTGATTGTGATATCACCGACCAAGGGTTCTTCCTTGGTTGAATCTATACCTGTTCCCCCGAGGAGGCTAAAGAAGTGCTCCTCGGTCAATTTGGCTGACACCATTATTCAGCCCCTAGCTGCTGGGACTAGAGTTCCCACTTTTATTCCCCCGAGCTCTGACATGAGGTCGGTAAAGTCCTTGATCATTCCCGAGGTTCAAGGTACTGAAGAAAACCTTACTCGGGATATGGTTACCTCACTAGCTGCTCGTCACCTTGCTTCTGTAAGTCTCTTTACTTAGAGTTTCTCATATTTCCTTTGTCATTTCTGTTTATCATATGAAGACACGTGGCTATCTACATGGAAACAGAAGCCCCCAATTTTTCATAGTTCGAAATTTGAGGAGTATGGAACATTCTTTCTCGGGATATGCTAGCTTTAAATAGTCTTCCAGATTTTTAGGAGCGTTTCCCTTGTATTTATTTCTCCTTCCCAATTCGTAGAATCATGCTTTTTTGGACTTTTTTGTGTGCTTCGATTCCCGCATTACTTTTCGTCTTCTTAGCCACTGTTGTTTGCTTCAATTCCCGTGCCACTTTTCTTCTTTTTATCTGCTGTTGCCGCTTTGATTCTCGCGCTACTTTTCATCTTTTTAGCCACCGGTAACGTAATCATCCTTTTTTGTAATCATTACTTCACCATTTCCCAAGGCAAGGTATTTAACTTCATAGACGCTCCCATCGTCTTCTACCTTTCAAATTTTTATCTTCGAGTTTTACGTCGTCTCTTCCTACTCTCTTGTGCGTTCATCTTTTTCGTCGTTCGTTGTCAACATCTCTACTCTTTTTCTGTAAGATCTTCTTCCTTCTTCTTCATTTCTTTATTCACCATGGTTTACCTTGTTGAGTCTCTTGAGAAGTTTCGTTCTGATTTCTCCATCCCCTCTTGGGTTGTCTTGGAAAAACTTTCTGAGCCTTCTGATTATTTTAATTTGGCTGACGGACATTGGTTCCTCAGTCTCTTTTTTGTTGAATGTGGATTTTCTTTTCCACCCAATCCTTGTGTCTGGAATTCTGTCAGTATTTCGATGTTGTTCCTCCACGAATAGCCCCCAACACATGGAGGATAGTTAATGGGGTGCATAGATTAAATCAAGTGCATGGAACTCGCATAGGAATCCCAGAAATCATGTTCTGCTACAGATTGGCAGTTAATGATAATAATTTTTATTTAAAAACTAGATTTTTAAACAGAGCCTTAGTAGTCAATCTCCCTGATGCCAATAGGGATTATTTTGGGCATGGGGTTGTCATAAAAAATTGGCAACACCCTCCATTAGCTGGAGATGAGGTTTACCAAGGTCCCAGATGCCCTCCTTATGGCAACGGGATAGGTTATTTTTATTTTATTTTATTTTGAAATCATGTTTCTTTTGTGTTTGATAAAATGTGCCACTGATAACAATGTTTATCTATTTGCAGTTGATAACAAAAGAAAGTGCCCAAAAGAAGCAGATGTCAATATAAGGCATTTGAAACTTATCTGGAGTCTGCATCAAAGTGTTGCCGACGAACACATCAGATCAGCGTCGTATCTACTCCAGTACAAGAGCTACACTACTTCTTTCACTGCTCGTCCAGTGATAAGTGAATCAGAGCCAGTTGCAGCTTCCACAAGCTCATCGCCTGAATCCCATATTCCTTTAAGTGAAAGGATGAAGAAGAGAAGACCTCCTGCTCTGTTTGAGAAGACTGCCTCCGGTTCTGGGGAGGTAAAAAGGAGTAGGATTGATGTCCCAAGGGAGGGGACGAAGAAGATTGATGCAGATCCTCCCGCTGCACCTGTTAAAGTTGCTGAGAAGCCCGCAGTGGCTCCGAGCAGGTTTGCTGCTCCTGGAGAGGTGATTGTGATATCACCGACCAAGGGTTCTTCCTTGGTTGAATCTATACCTGTTCCCCCGAGGAGGCTAAAGAAGTGCTCCTCGGTCAATTTGGCTGACACCATTATTCAGCCCCTAGCTGCTGGGACTAGAGTTCCCACTTTTATTCCCCCGAGCTCTGACATGAGGTCGGTAAAGTCCTTGATCATTCCCGAGGTTCAAGGTACTGAAGAAAACCTTACTCGGGATATGGTTACCTCACTAGCTGCTCGTCACCTTGCTTCTGTAAGTCTCTTTACTTAGAGTTTCTCATATTTCCTTTGTCATTTCTGTTTATCATATGAAGACACGTGGCTATCTACATGGAAACAGAAGCCCCCAATTTTTCATAGTTCGAAATTTGAGGAGTATGGAACATTCTTTCTCGGGATATGCTAGCTTTAAATAGTCTTCCAGATTTTTAGGAGCGTTTCCCTTGTATTTATTTCTCCTTCCCAATTCGTAGAATCATGCTTTTTTGGACTTTTTTGTGTGCTTCGATTCCCGCATTACTTTTCGTCTTCTTAGCCACTGTTGTTTGCTTCAATTCCCGTGCCACTTTTCTTCTTTTTATCGGCTGTTGCCGCTTTGATTCTCGCGCTACTTTTCATCTTTTTAGCCACCGGTAACGTAATCATCCTTTTTTGTAATCATTACTTCACCATTTCCCAAGGCAAGGTATTTAACTTCATAGACGCTCCCATCGTCTTCTACCTTTCAAATTTTTATCTTCGAGTTTTACGTCGTCTCTTCCTACTCTCTTGTGTGTTCATCTTTTCCGTCGTTCGTTGTCAACATCTCTACTCTTTTTCTGCAAGATCTTCTTCCTTTTTCTTCATTTGTTTATTCACCGTGGTTTACCTTGTTGAGTCTCTTGAGAAGTTTCGTTCTGATTTCTCCATCCCCTCTTGGGTTGTCTTGGAAAAACTTTCTGAGCCTTCTGATTATTTTAATTTGGCTGAGGGACATTGGTTCCTCAGTCTCTTTTTTGCTGAATGTGGATTTTCTTTTCCACCCAATTCCTTGTGTCTGGAATTCTGTCAGTATTTCGATGTTGTTCCTCCACGAATAGACCCCAACACATGGAGGATAGTTAATGGGGTGCATAGATTAAATCAAGTGCATGGAACTCGCATAGGAATCCCAGAAATCATGTTCTGCTACAGATTGGCAGTTAATGATAATATTTTTTATTTAAAAACTAGATTTTTAAACAGAGCCTTAGTAGTCAATCTCCCTGATGCCAATAGGGATTATTTTGAGCATTGGGTTGTCATAAAAAATTGGCAACACCCTCCATTAGCTGGAGATGAGGTTTACCAAGATCCCAGATGACCTCCTTATGGCAACGGGATAGGTTATTTTTATTTTATTTTATTTTGAAATCATGTTTCTTTTGTGTTTGATAAAATGTGCCACTGATAACAATGTTTATCTATTTGCAGTTGATAACAAAAGAAAGTGCCCAAAAGAAGCAGATGTCAATATAAGGCATTTGAAACTTATCTGGAGTCTGCATCAAAGTGTTGCCGACGAACACATCAGATCAGCGTCGTATCTACTCCAGTACAAGAGCTACACTACTTCTTTCACTGCTCGTCCAGTGATAAGTGAATCAGAGCCAGTTCCAGCTTCCACAAGCTCATCGCCTGAATCCCATATTCCTTTAAGTGAAAGGATGAAGAAGAGAAGACCTCCTGCTCTATTTGAGAAGACTGCCTCCGGTTCTGGGGAGGTAAAAAGGAGTAGGATTGATGTCCCAAGGGAGGGGACGAAGAAGATTGATGCAGATCCTCCCGCTGCACCTGTTAAAGTTGCTGAGAAGCCCGCAGTGGCTCCGAGCAGGTTTTCTGCTCCTGGAGAGGTGATTGTGATATCACCGACCAAGGGTTCTTCCTTGGTTGAATCTATACCTGTTCCCCCGAGGAGGCTGAAGAAGAGCTCCTCGGTCAATTTGGCTGACACCATTATTCAGCCCCTAGCTGCTGGGACTAGAGTTCCCACTTTTATTCCCCCGAGCTCTGACATGAGGTCGGTAAAGTCCTTGATCATTCCCGAGGTTCAAGGTACTGAAGAAAACCTTACTCGGGATATGGTTACCTCACTAGCTTCTCGTCACCTTGCTTCTGTAAGTCTCTTTACTTAGAGTTTCTCATATTTCCTTTGTCATTTCTGTTTCTAACTTGCTTTCTTTTTCTGTTCACAGTTGACGAGCTACTTTAACATAATCCTGAAGAAGGATGAGGCAATTAAAGCTTCATTCTCCTCGTTCAGCGTGGAGGGAGCTTTGGAGGAAGCTAAAAAATCTCTGACAGATTCTCGCCAGATATATGCCACTGATAAGGCTGTCTGGGAGAAGAAGCTTGCCTCCACCGAGAAGGATAAAGATCGAGTTGTTGAAGCCTCCAAAGAGTTGAAGAAGAAAAATAATGCCTTGGAGAAGGCAAATAAAGAGCTCGAAGAGAAGCTCAAAGCTGCTGGAGAGCTGGAAAATAAACTCAAAGTTACCGAGGAGGAGTTGGCTAAACTTCAAGAAGTAGATCGACAGAAGGAGGAGGTAGAAAATAAATTGAAGGCTGCTGAGAACCTGCTGTTCGAGAAGCTCTCCACGGAGAAACTAGAGAGGAAAGCTGCCGTGAAGAAGTCCTTCAGCTCTGGCTGGGACAAGGGGTGGAATAAGGGGTTGGCTGCCATGGTATCTCAAGTGGACTATGGCAGTCTAAAGTACTTTAGGGATGGATGGGTCACTGCCCTTCAGGAAATGAATGTCGACGAGTCCTCCGAGCTCTTCCAGAAACATATCCCTAGTCCCCCTCCAACTCCAGAAGAATTAGAAGAGGGCGAAGCTACCTCTGAAGAGTCTTCGATGGTGATGGGAGATCATGCTCTAGCCATCCAGCCTGCTGCTGAGGAAAATCAGCAAGTCGTTTCCTCCTCCGAGCAACCGCCTACTCTCCCCGAGCAACTATCTCTTCCCTCCGAGAAACCTACCTCTTCATCCCAGCCTCTTGAGAAGGTTTTGGGAGATAAGGAAAAGGTTTAGTGTTGTTCGGGTTTCTCTTTATTTTGTTTCTCTTTTTCAAATGTAACTCAGAAGATGTAAGTCTGAATTATGATCTAATAAAATTTGAACTTTTTGCATACTGTTGTCTATCTATCATTCATACTCTGCTTATTCTTCTTATTGATGATTGCTTTTCTTTCTCTGCTAGTTTCTGGCCAGGATGGATTTGCTATCTACCCATGATACAAAGTTTTTGCAACAGTGCAATGAGTACTTTAAGGCTGGTCACATAGACTTGAGTGTTGCACAAGTTGCCGACATCCTTGGTCATGATGCTTCAGAACAGGCAGTTGAAGCATATCAGTATCTGAAGTGTCTACTTGACCGAGCAGTGGCCAATAATGTGGCTTACTATGAAATGATCGAGGATCTACAGTGTACCCTCGAAGACCTTCAGAATCAATACAAGGAATCCACTGCCCTGTTGCATGAGGGGTACGAAAAGAAGTATAAGTTGATCATGGCTGACAAGGGCTACAATAAACTTTTTGCTGGGTATGATCTGAGGGAGAGAACTTTGAAGGGTGAGGTCGAGGAATCTAGACAGATTGCCAAGTTGCTGGAGCAAGAGAACAACAACTTGCAAAAAGAGCTATCACAATTGAAGTCTACAGCCTCCACCTCCAGTGCCTTGATCCCAGTGACCGATGAGGGATTCTCGTTCTTAGAGGTTGAGAATGCCAAGTTGAGGGACGAGTTGGAGACTTTGAAGATTTCTGGCACCTCTACATCTTCTCGCGGTCGAGCAAGAGCTCCTCGGGGATGAGGAAGAGCATCTTGGGTTCTTGTCGAAGAACAGAGAACTCAGTCTGCGTTAGAGAACCAAGCTTTCCAATTAATGGCGAAGAACCAGGCTTTGTCTGACATGTCAAAGAAGATTAGGGACTTGGAAAAACAGCTCTCTGCATAGAAGTCCATCTTGGAGAATAAGGAGCTTTTCATCAAGAATCTCCACGAGCAGCTATAAAGGCTAACCTATCAATTCCACAAACAGCCCAGGGAGTTCTGGATGGCTGGATAAAATGAAATACTATTCCACTTGGACGATCGTATCCAGAATGCCAACAATGAGGTCTACAAGCAAGGCTGGCTGAATGCCTTAGGTGTGTTGAAGCTCGAACAAGGTCATTATCTGTGGGATTACCATGATCCCGGCTTGCTCGGCTTGCCTGTGCCACCATACAATTTGGATATGGAGTAGATCCCTGCTCGGGCCATTCCTCGGAACTTAATTTCAAAGTATCTCGGTGACTATAATTTACATTCTCAAATCGAGGTATCTCGTCCCGAGCATCTCTTAGACCGACCATCCGTGATGAATGTCAGGATGTTGAAGGACCTCAACTTCATCAATTATCCTCTATCTTTAAATGATCCTCCTGTTGGCGAGGAACCTGTGTCAAAATCAGAGGGGAAGAGACCAGTAGAATAGGAATTTTTGATGTAATAGTTAGTATACATGTCAATGTAACTGTAATTTCATTATCAATGTAATTTATTTTGAATTCAATGAAAGACTTTCATTTTGTTTGCAAATTTTGATTGCTATTGTCTTATAGTTATCAAACACTTTACATTTATGCATATCTGTTAAAAAGATAACAATATTGTGTTGTTTGTCGACCAGCTCAGTAATAAAAAGTTTCAAGTTTTAATAATATTGCTCGATCACTTAATAATAAAGTCACGAGTATAAAAAATGTTTAAAATTTTTTTCCAACCAACCAAGGTCGTTAAATTATGATTGTCGACCAACTACAGTTAGTGGGTTTTTATCCCCTACCAGCCATACTTGGTAGATTTTTCATAAAATGTGTCCAACCAACCAAGGTCAATAAATTCTTCTTGTCGACCAACTACAGTTAGTGGGTTTTTATCACCGACTAGCCATAGTTAGTAACTTTTGCATCTTCTGAAATAATCTTACCTCCCGACCAACATAAGTTGGCATTTTCGAGAAGGTACGTACCTTCCGACCAACATAAGTTGGCATTTGCGAGCATATTTTGTTTCCTAGCCAAACAAGTTGGCATTTTTAGGAATATTTCGTTTCCTAGCCAAACAGGTTGGCATTTTTAGGAATATTTCGTTTCCTAGACAAACAGGTTGGCATTTTTAGGAATATTTCGTTTCCTAGCCAAACAGGTTGGCATTTTTAGGAATATATTGTTTCCTAACCAAACAAGTTGGCATTTTTAGGAATATTTTGTTTCCTAGCCAAACAGGTTGGCATTTTTAGGAATGTATTGTTTCCTAACCAAACAGGTTGGCATTTTTAGGAATATTTTGTTTCCTAACCAACCGAAGTTGGCATTTTTAGGAATATCTTGTTTCCTAACCAACCGACGTTGGCATTTTTAGGAATATCTTGTTTCCTAACCAACCGAAGTTGGCATTTTTAGGAATATTTTGTTTCCTAACCAACCGAGGTTGGCATTTTTAGGAATATTTTGCTGAGCAGTCTGAGCTTTGCCGAGTAGTGTGTAGCACTAGTATTCCTCAAAAAATTCTCAATAAAAAGGAGAGACTTTGGTAGAATATCTTTGTTTTATTCATACTGATGGAACTGTGTTACATATACATCATTGATAATACTTGCGCAGGTGCTCTGCATTCCATGCATTCTTAAACTCCTCGCCTTCTAAAGTTTCTATTCGATAAGTTTCTGGTCGAACAACTTCTATAACTCGGTATGGTCCATGCCAGTTTGCTTCCAGCTTATTGTATTTTTGAATTACTTTCTTCAGCACATAGTCTCCTTCTTTCAGGTCACACTTCTTCACCCTTTTGTTGTAGAACAGAGCTGTTCGCTGCTGGTAAGCAGCATTTCTAATGGCTGATTCTTCTCTAACTTCCTCGAGCATGTTTAAATCCAATCTTCTCATTAAGTCGCTGACAGGGGAATTGAAATTCAGTACCCTGTGTGTTGGGAGACCCAACTCGGCAGGTATGACAACTTCACTTCCAAACGCCAGCATGTATGGTGATTCTCCAGTTGCTACTCGGGGAGTAGTTCGGTAAGCCCAAAGTACTGATTGTAGCTCGTTGATCCAGTTTTCTTTTGCATCATCCAATCATTTCTTCAAACCGTTCAGCAGCGTTCTGTTTTTCACTTCAGTTTGTCCATTGCTTTGAGGATGGCCTGGTGCTGAATGAACCTTCAAAATGTTTGACTGATGACAAAAGGCAGCAAACTCCTCGTTATCAAATTGTGTTCCATGGTCTGTGATGAAAGCATGAGGGAGACCATATCGGCAAATGATGTTCTTCCAAACAAATTGGTACACCTTCTCGTATGTCATGTCAATGAGTGGCTTAGCTTCTACCCACTTAGTAAAATAATCTACTGCGACGACGAGATACTTGAACCTTCCTCGGGTCGTTGGCAGTGGTCCAACCAAATCTATACCCCACATGGAAAATGGCCAAAGAGAAGTTATGGGTGTCAACAATGCTTATGGAGTTCTTCGGATTGAGGAAAAGCGTTGGCACTTGTCACACTTCTTGGATAAGCTATACAATCAGCCCTCATCATCGGCCAGTAGTATCCCTGCATCATCACCCTTTGCAAAAGCGTCCGACCTGCTACATGTGCTCCACAAGACCCTTCGTGGATCTCTTCAATTAATTCTTTCACCTCGTAGGGGTGTACACATCTCTGCAAACCTGCCATAATTCCTCGTCTATATAAAACACCATTAGTTAATACATACCGAGCAGCTTTAAACTTCAATTTTTTGGCAGCGAGCTTGTCAATTGGCAATTCTCCCTTCTCGATATACGCCCTGATGGAATCCATCCAAGATGGTCCTAAATCAAGGGTGATAAAGTTCATCGTCAGATCTTCATCTATACTCCGACCAGCTAACACTTCAATTGGGATTGTTCGTCGTAGCTCGGTGCGAGTAGCTGATGCTAGTCGAGCTAGTGCGTCTGCTCTCGCATTCTCTATTCTTGATATTCTGACCAGCTGAATAGCAGCAAATTCTGACACCAGCTCCTTTGCCTTTGCATGATATCTGATCATTAATTCTTCTCTAACTGCATATACTCCCATCATTTGGTTTACAATCAATTGAGAGTCACTGAAAACAATGACCTGTTGCGCCTCCATACTTTTTGCTAAACCAAGTCCTACAATCATGGCCTCATACTCAGCCTCATTGTTGGAAGCTTTGAATTGGAAACGCAAGGCGTATTCCATATCGACCTCATCCGAATTTCTCAAAACTATCCCCGCGCCACATCCTGTAATGCAAGATGAACCATCTATATATAGTCTCCATATAGGTAACTCGTCTTCAAATTTCTGATCAGTTAGAGTTCCTCGGTGAAATATTTGTTCCTTCCTTTCCTCCTCGGATTTTTCTTGCTCTTCGTCGATCATTTCTTCTTGCCCTTTTACCAACCGGAGTTGGTCTGAGCCCGAAGTCAATGATCTTGTAACATCCACTTGCCCTTTTACCAACCGGAGTTGGTCTGAGCCAGTGTCTGTTGATCCTGTAACAGCCACAGGTTAATCAGCGAGCAACTCTTGTTTCTCATCTGGAGTCCTCACAACTATCTTTGCATCGCATCCTATAACATCCACACACCCTTTTACCAATCGGAATTGGTCTGAGCCTGTGTTTGTTGATCCTGTAACATCCACAGGTTTATCAATGAGCAACTTTTATTCCTCGGAGATATCAGGAGAGGTGAACTCCGCTATAAAATCAGCTACAGCCTGCCCTTTAAGCGATGATCTGGGTTCATAGACTATATCATATTCACCGAGCTCTATTTCCCAATACATCAATCTTCCTGATTTTTCTGGCTTATACAGGGCTCGCCTCAATGGCATATCAGTATATACTACTATGGTATGAGCCTGGAAATATGGACTCATTCTCCTACTCGCCTCAATCAGTGCCAGTGCCAATTTCTCCAGCCTTGGATATCTGATTTCTGCTCCTCGGAAGGCTTTACTTGTGTAGTAAATTGGCTTTTGTATTCCATTCTCCACTCTGATCAACGCCGAGCTAACTGCATTCTCGAACACAGCAAGGTACAAGTACATTTTTTCTCCCATCACTGGCCTGGACAACAGTGGAGTTTCTCCCAAGTACCTCTTCAAGTCTTGAAAAGCCTTCCCTCATTCATCATTCCACTCAAAAGTCTTTCTGAGTGTCTTGAAGAATGGGAGACATCTATCAGTTGCTCGTGACACAAATCTGTTGAGTGTCGCTACTCGTCCTGTGAGACTCTGTACATCCTTCTTCGTCGTTAGAGATCGCAGCCCTAATAGAGCTTTGATCTTTTCAGGATTTGCTTCAATGCCTCGTTGATTGACAATGTACCCGAGGAACATGCCTTCTCGTACTCCAAATATGTACTTCTTCGGGTTCAGCTTCATTTGATATTTTTCTAGTTGATCAAAAGTCTGACTTAAGTCAACTAGATGATCGACAGCTTTCTTGCTTTTTGTCAGCATATCGTCAACATAGACTTCCATATTGTCACTTATTTGTTCAGCAAAGACCTTGTTCATCAGCCTCTGATATGTCGCACCTGCATTTTTCGAACCAAAAGGCATAATATTATAACAATAAGTTCCCCTAGGGGTAATAAAAGAAGTACTTTCCCTGTCTTCAGGTTTCGTTTTAATTTGATTGTAGCCAGAATAAGCATCCATGAAGCTCAGCAACTTGTGTCCCGAGGTAGCATCCACCAGTTGATCAATTCGGGGCAATGGAAAATGATCCTTTGGGCATGCTTTGTTGAGGTCGGTGAAGTCCACGCACATCCTCCACTTGTTGTTTTTCTTCTTTACCATCACCACATTAGCTAACCAATCTGGATATTTAACATCTTCAATGAAACAAGCTTTCTGGAGCTTCTCGACTTCCTCCTGTATAGCTTGATTCTTCTCGGGACTGAATACTCTTCTTCTCTACTTCACAGGCTTGATCTCCTTATTCACATTGAGCTCGTGACATAAGAAGTTTGGGTCTATCCCAGGCATATCTTCATGACTCCACGCAAAAGTTTGTCTTCTGCTCCTAAGGAAAGTTATCAATTCCTGTTTTAATGAGGCTTCCAACGATGAACCTATTTGAGTAGTTCGATCAGGGTGCTCATCGTCCAGAATGATGTTTTCAGTAGCTTCCACCACTTGACCCTTCACGAGTTGCGACTCATCTCGAGGATCCAATGTTTCAATTTCTACACCTTCATCCACTTGATAAGTAGTGGTATTTTTCTTTGATTCTTCCAGTTCTTATTGCTCGGCGGATGAATAATAGCATTCTCGAGCTACTCTCTGATCACCTTTCACAACTCCTACTCCAAAGTTTGTTGGAAATTTTAGGCACTGATGCACTGTAGACGGCACAGCCTCGAACTTCTTCAATCCTACTCTTCCCATGATGATATTGTACGATGATTGGACATTCTTGTCCATCACGAAGAAATGTATTCTTTCTGTCCGACAAGCAGGCCACGTACCAATGAATATATCCAACTTGATCGTCCCAAGTGGAAATACTTTCTCGCCAGCAAAACCGATGAGGGGTCTGTGGTAAGGCTCCAGTTGAGATAGCTTTAGATTCAAACTATCGAAACACGAGTAGAACATGATGTCTGTCGAGCTACCATTGTCGACCAACACTCTTGAAATCATGACCTCCTTCATTCTCATTTTGATCACCAGCGGGTCATCATGAGGATATAAAACGCCTGCAAGATCATTTTTTGAAAAACCAATAACCAATTTCTCCTTGTTCACCTTTCTTGGGCGATCTTCCTCAGCTAGATTTATTCGCTGAATGTACGAGTAAGCTTGAGCCTCACCGAGGTAAGCTTTTCTTTCTGCAGTAAGGTCTCCTCCTCCTGCATCTCCTCCTGTAATAACATTACAATCAAATGACCCAAAACGTATTGAAAATACCTCTCGTTCTGGCTGCCTTGGTTTCTTGGGATGATCGGGGTCATCCTCCGGATTAACTTCATGGTTTCTCTTCTTGTTCTCCTTTTCTCGACGAGGATATCTAGATCTCTCTCTAGTTCGGTCGTTGTTTCTTCTTTCGCCTCCCCGATCAACATACTTTGCTAGCTTTCCTCGTCGGATGAGTGTTTCAATCTCATTCTGAAGAGCTATGCAATTTTTGGTCATATGACCGTGATCCTTGTGGAACTCGTAATATTTTTCCCTATTCCTCGTGTCAGGGTCTGCCTTCATTTTCTTTGGCCAGTTTAACTCCTCGTTGTTCTTAATTTCTTCCAGGACGTGGTTGATATTTACCTTCAAAGGTGTGTAATTATCAAATTTCCACAAGACCTCCCATGACGACCTATTTTTGGATTGTTTGTCACCACCATTGTTCTTATGTTCTTTCTTCTTAGCTTTATCACCTTCTACCTTGGTTTCTTTGGCGTCCATATTCTTCTTCGCAGACATAGCCTCCTCGGCATTCATAATCTTGGACGCTTTTCCCATCAGGTCCGACATGGTTTGAGGTGGATCTTTGTCCAAAGTGTAGTACAACTTGTTTGGCAGCAGTCCACTCATCAAAGAGGTAATCGCTGTCTTCTCCTCATAATCAATGACTTCGAGTTTTTCGTTATTGAAACGAGTTATATAATCTCTGATACTCTCACCAGCTTTTTGTCTAACACTTAACAAATGTGCTACTCGTTTTACTAGTTTTGCACCAAATCAGAAATTCCCAATGAATAACTCGTCTAGTTGAAGAAAAGTTGAAATCTTACCCCGAGGAAGATTATTATACCATATCAGAGCAGATCCGGTAAGAGTTCCCGAGAATGCTCTACATCTCATTTCATCTGGGACAGCATAGATGTCGACTGCAGCTTGGTATTGTTCTATATGAAGGACAGGGTCAGTCTTTCCATCATATTTGGGAGTCACAACAGGTTCTTTGAACTTTGATGGTGTTGGAAAATCAACAATGTCCTGGACAAAAGGTGTTCCTCGAACAAAGGTTCGTTGTAGAGGGTTCTTGGCCCTAGCCATTTCCCCGAATCTATCCTCCATCCTCTGAATAGATCCTTTCCATGCATCATTTCCTTCCTCGAGCCTATTGGTTCGAACAACTAATCGCGTTGAAGTGGCTTCTTGGGATTTATCTTGACGAGCAACTGGTTGGTCATAGGATTTATCTTGACGAGCAGCTGGTCGCGATTGGGCAGATCCTTCCCTTAAATCTGATGGTCGTCGAAAGCTCCTCGACACTGCATTAAGAGGACTTTTGTTCCTCATAGGGCCTAATCGGTCGAAAGGAGAAACCCTGCTTAATCTTTCCAATGCGCTGGTCCTTTCTGGGGAGAGGGTGACACGTTGTTCAGTATCCGTGGCTCGCACCGACGAAGTTCGCCCAGGTTGATAAGAGAAATCATCGGATTCCTCATTGCGATGTGAGTTAGTACGCCTAGTACGTGAGGAAGGCGCACGGGTATTTCTTTGAATGCTTCGTGGTCCGGAATGGGCTGATGTACCGCCATGGAGGGTTTGGATGAGTTGTCGCATCGTTTCTTGCATGACGGTCTGGCCCTGACCCAGATTTGCCATTATTCCAGTCAGATCTGGAACAATTGGTGGAGCAGACGGATTTGGAGGGGGTCCAGCATTTCGATTGCTGGATTCAGGAATATCAGCCATTGGTAATGGATTGTATTTAATGAGAAAATGATATTACTAGTCGTTTCCCACAGACGGCGCCAATCTGTTGATGTAAAAAATTAGATCACTCTAATTATTCGATCACAGATAAATAAATAAATAAATAAATAAGGCAAATAATTTTAAAGTGGTTCAGCCTTATAAGAATGGCCTACGTCCACTGTTTTGGTATTGCTGTTTGTATGGGAATTCTCGATTACAAGTTATCTCAAGAAATTTAGGTCTGGGGTGTCCCCTTTACAATGAGGATTGTACAATGTATTTATAGCCCTGAGGCTGTAATGTGAAAGGGTAATACATTAAATGATATACATATGAAAGGGTAATGCATTTAATGCCCTCTTTGCATGCGCGTCCAAATGATAAGCATTTAATGAATCAGTTAAACAGTTGGTATCCTGCTTCGAGGTACAGCTCGGACCGCCATGAGTTACTCGGACCACCTAAGCTTCTCGGTATTTAAGAGTTCCTCGGAGAGGCATTGTTCCTAAGAGCTTGTGAGTTCCTCGGGGGACTAGTCTTCCTCGTTGTAGTCTTGTTCCTCGGAGCGAGTGGGTTCCTCGGAAGTGCTTGTTGTTGCCATGTAGATAGCCACGTGTCTTCATATGATTAGTCCATGTCAGCAGATTAATTTTGGTATCAACACCCCCAATCTATTAACTCCCCATTTTTTGTTTAAAAAAACTTAACCACAATGTATTTTAAAAAGTTGATAAGGTTTTCAAAGAGTTTTATCCTGAATTTTTTTTATTTTTAAATTTTATAAAGAGTGTTTTACTTTTTATAAAATAATTTTATTATTTTAAAGGACGACTTTTTATTTCTTCAAATAGTAAAAAAAATAAAAAAAATTATTTTTTAAACATTTTTTTATAAAATAGATATTTTTATGGTTATTCCAGTGGCAAAGGAAGGCTTGTTTAGGACAAAGGTCTCGAGTTCGAAATTCTCCACGGATACCGAATTTTTAGTGGGCAGTGTGTTAGTGTAACTCTAGCACAGCATCTCCCCTCTTTAGCTCGCATAGGAGAGTCCAAAGGGTTCGTTCGTGTGAAGGTTAGTGGTTATAGAAAACTACTTTTTAAAATAAAAAAACGTGTGGAGAGTTAAATAAATAGGGGTGTATCCCAAATTTAAAAAAAAAAGGGGGGGGGGGGGGGGGTTCTATTGCCAAACTGGTTATAAAAGTGGAAGAAAAACTCAAAATAACCCCAACATTAAAAATAAAAGTGATGAGTAAAGCGGGGGCGCATGTTTTCAACATTTAGTAAGTAGTCTCATATTTACAGGTAATGGGTTAAGATAGATCATTTCAAATTTAATAAAATTTGTAGCACCTCCCATTGATGAACACAAATAGCACAAAAGGAAGAAGAAGAAAAATAGAGAACCTAATACATATGATAACTAAATAAAGCACCATGTATACTACATTGAGATCGTTAGCACCTTATATGAATTAAAATGGCCACCAAAAATTGAATAAAAAATGGATAAAATTATATATAGATCTTTGCGTATTAAAAAAATAAGGCTATAGATGAAAACGTAATTAACATATATTAGAAAACTGAAAAAGGTAGAGATTGGGTGAAATAAAAATAAAAAAAATATACAACACATGGAATTAAAAAATATCCAGTAACATCTCATTCTTGCACACAAACTTCCTGTAAAATCAATCTATTCACAGTTGGTTGATTGTAATAACATAACCAGGGTCTTCAACTGAATGGAGTACACAAACTGCTTGTTATACTTAAAAAAGGCATTGAGTGAGAACATAGACATCCTGTAATACTTAACTATAATAATTAAGCTTTACAAACTTCACTAAAGTAAGATAACACCGTTCAAACTGATATCTATAGAAAAAACCCAAATGGGAAAATCGTATTAGCAAGAGCCTACGAAAAATGTACTTTTGAAACCTTGTACTCAGGAAGACAATGATAATGATTTTTTTCTATAACCGATTTATGAGCACCCAAAATTGACACACTCAGTTGAAACTTTGGGTGGCATATGTTTTCTCTTCTCCAAGACAAAGTAAATTTAGAATTTCAATAAAAAATGATAAAACACTCAAATATGAACCAAAACTTAACATGAATCGCACTAAACCTGTAAGAAATTCCATGCAGTGTGTCTTGATTTGCTTGCCCTGGTTATGAAAAAATAGAGAAAAAGTCAATGATATTGGAATATTCAATTCAAAGTGATACATTTAACCATTTCCTAAAATCCATCTCTTGCAAAAAACAATTCTGGTAGATTCACTTAAGAATAAATTTGCAGAAAAAAATGACAATCCAAAATATATAACAACTAATGCATTGCCTATCATACATAGTGACATGAAATAAAGAAATGGTGTGGTGTTAAGCTATTAAAAAGCCAAAGAAGACCCTCCAAAGCACACCTTGAAGAAATATATAGTAGACCACACACACACATGCGCGCACCCACACACACACTCATACACACATGAAAAGATTCTTCACCCATTATAACACAAAATATACCAAGTCATAATCACCAATCTTCTGATCCACATTGAATAAACTATGTCGCATAGCAGCCACCCCCACAAATCCTCCTCCCTGTTATCAAACAAATCATCACCACAAAATTGAAAATAAACAAAACAAATCAAGAAGCAGGGATGTAATATGCATTTCATATTCTAGGATAAGTGAAAATCTGTGTCAACTAATAGGAGAATTACCATTTTGGGCCCCCTAAATCCTAAGCCACCAACCCACAACCACAAAATATATGTCAACTAACAAAGATGTAAATCCGAAACAGATTCTTGGACATGATGGAACATCATTAGGTGTAAATCTGAAACAGATTTTTAGTTGTCATTCAAAAAATTTTGTAGACTATTTTTTTGCAGAACGGTTTAAATTGTTGAGAGAGTAATTGTCGTAACTATCGTTAGATATAACTCCGAATATGTAGAAGAAACAAAAATTACAATTGGATTAAAAATGCCGAAGCCATGTGAATTGTTGTCCGTCGTTCTGAATGAAGAGAAACTCTCGCAGAAGCTAAGCTTATCACATTATCGATATCATCATATCTGGCAGCCTCAAGCAATGCCTCGACGTACTACGACATCTCTTCGGGTGTCTGTTGTGGTCGCTTTCGCTCCTATTTTCATTCTCTTGCCTATAGGGAGACTAATTTTATATAAATTTCAAATATTGAAAATTCAGTAAATAATTTGTAAATATTGACAAACCTTGAATCCAAGTTCATCTGATAAGAGATGATGGCCTTGTATTAAATTCTCTTCCCTCCAACTTCTCAAACTATAAGGAAATGATATCATTTAAGTGAAATAGAGCATAATTAAGAGTAACATACGTTATCGTATGTAGTAACGTGCTCCATGTGAACAAATAAGTCAAACTATCAAATGAAAAAATGAGAATTATTAAATGTGTCTAACACATAAATAAAAGACGAACAACAAAAACTACTAATGAATCGACATATATGTATCAGCCTCTATGTAGCAGCCCCTAATCATTAAATGTGTTTTAACACATAAATAAAAGAGGAACAACAAAAACTACTAATGAATCGACATATATGTAGCAGCCCCTATGCAGCAGCCCTTAATTATTAAATGTGTCTAACACAATTCTTTTGCTCCTATGTAGCGTCCACAATTCTCAGTCTTGGTCTGCTCCCATTGTAGCCGCCCCTATGTTGGCTTTTTCATTGAAGTTAATAAGATTAAAAAATTCAAATAACCTACTTAAAAACTATACTATATTTTCTTCCAAAAGAAAGAAAATGAGAGAATAACCAATAAATGAGAAAATCTTCAGAGACCAAGAGTTGACAAATCCAATTATACTTATGAGATTTAGGAACCTAAGAAAGTGTCAAACTTTGCATTTGTTCATCTGGACAAAAAATTCATGCAGATGGGAGGATTGACACCACCCTTGGCCCTGTTAAGCCTCTGTCAAACAAACAAAATCAAGATCCCAACGCCAACACACATCAATCGCAAAGTAGAATATGAATATAAATCAACAATCACTTTAGTTACATCACTCCAAATTCCTTCCAATCAAAATTTCTTCCATTTAATTTAGGTACTCCTAAACATTTTACAATTGAAAAAATCAAGAGAAAATATGTTACCAAGAATGTGTGTGAGAGAATACATGTTTCAAGGTAATCTGAAAAACAAAGCATGAAAAAAAGGGATTAGATATTTGAAGTAAATTTAAAACAACTTGGCAAAAAAAAAACGTAAATGTAAAACAACATACAATAGGAACTAAATATTGAAAAGGGAAAAAATCCTTTCTTAACTGCTGAGCTTCCAAAACAAAACAAACAAAATAAAAATTATAACTACTAACATTACTTTAGATCAATACAGAGTTTGTACGTTCATACCCACCTAGACAAAAAAATATAAATATAGTTTTTCTCCAATGTAAATACCTGAGTTTCCATATAAGTACCTGAGTCTCCAATGTAAATACCCAAATCTCCATACAAGTACCTGAGTCTCCAATGTAAATACCCAAATCTCCATATAAGTACCTGAGTCTCCAATGTAAATACCCAAATCTCCATATAAGTACTTGAGTCTCCATATAAGTACTTGAGTTTCCATACAAATGCCTAAGTTTCCATGTAAATACCTATGTCTCCAATGTAAATACCCAAATCCAAATGTAAAAACCTTCCATGTAAATACCCAAATCCAAATTCACTATACTGCAAGCGAGAGAAAATTTGTGAGACCATTGGTGGCATAGGGTCATGAAATATAGTTCAATAACAGTTATAATATCAGTTGTATAATTATTGAATAATATCAACTATAGCTGAATAATATCAACTATACAACTGATATTAGTTGATATTAGGGGTTATTGAATACTAATTATGTTGTAAAAAGTCAATGTTCATAATATCAATTCACACACCATACTAACTACACATAGCACATCATGTAAAATAGTCCTTAAGAAGATATATTAGAACTTGAAAGAGACACCTAATTCATTTTAAGAAACAGTGAGACAAATAAAGGAGAGGAAAAGTGTGGAAACACTTCAATTATCTGTGTATGAAAAAGTGTGGAAACACTTCAAAAATTATCTCTAAACAAACTTCACTAATTAAAATCTCACACAATATATTTATTATTGAAACATACACGTGTACAAAAGAAAAGGAGTTGAGAAGTAATTTGAGGTAATTAAGATAGGAACAATGGTTTACCTTTAGCCACATTCTTCTATTATATTAAACCTCAATGGTTTACATGTTCATAAGCATTTGATGGCAACATCTGTCTTCTATTGCTGAGGAAATGAGTTGGATTTCTCATCTTCAAATTTTGGGTCTCGTCATGAATTCTTTGGAGACGATTGGCCTGAAATGTTGATTTTATAAACAATTCTTCGTCTTGTCTAAGAATAAAGTTTAACATTGAAGCTGCCTAGAACATGTCACACAGCTTGGTTGTGTGACAGAAATCACCAATATGCTAAAGTTAGAGTTACCAAATTATTTAGAGGGAGTCAAAAACTGTAATACAATATATTTTCAAACAAAATACTTCCAATACGCACTGAATTGCAAAAAAAAATCTGAATTTCAGCCGTAATCACCCCCTAAAAAGTAAGTAACAATCTGCGTTCGTACAGCTGTTGCTGCTGCGTTGTTCACTGCTGCTGCTTCGTTGCCTTGTTGTTGTTGCTTCGTTGTTGTTGTTGCTTCGTTCCCACTGCTACTGCTGCTTCGTTGCTTCCAACTGTCAATTTTGGTTCCTGGCAATGTTAGAACGTGTTTTTTCCCTAAAACACACCAATGCATATCACAACAGACACCATAAAAAAGGGAAATAAAAATAGAGCAACATTTTGTATATTTTCAAATAAACACATAAACAGAAATAATGGTTAACACTTCAAACATAATGATCAAACTTGAAACATGTACGTAAAAACTTCCATTTATGTAACTCAATTCACGATCAAACATAATGATCAAACTTCAAACATGTATGTAAAAACTTCCATCTATGTAACTCAATTCACGAACAAACTTCAAACATCAAATTGGAAATTTTTTTCCTAAAGAAATCAACTTAGAAATCAAACTTCAAACATCAAACTATGAGAGCAATACCTCCATCACTGAGTGAGCCAAAATAAATAATTTAGTATAAATGCAAGTGCACTGTGAGATCAATAATTCCATCACACATGGCCATTTAAAGGCAAGCCATTCAAATAGTGAATGAAGTTGGCATACATAAAATTAAATTCAACTATCAATTACTAATATTTTGACTGAGATCCGCATATCTATAACCATTAATTAGTTTTTAAATACAAAAAAGATCTAAAAATTGTAAATTTCAGAACCCAACAGCTTATAGAACACCCGTAGAGAATACCTGTAGAAGGGTATCGTGCGGAATTCATCGAGGATAAATCGTGCCTTGGAGGCTTAGGCTTTCTGTCTTTAGCTCCTTTTCCAAAACCCCATTTTGTTGCCAAAGATGATGGCCGCATAGTTGCAAAAATTGATTGAGGGTGTAATGCCTGTGATTGCATGACAAATGCTTAAGGTACAGATTGGGATGTCTTTTACTTATTCCTGGATGCAGAAATTATTGGGCAGGGTAGATAATCATGAATAAATTGGGGCACGTTGCACCTTAAAAGCTCGTAGGACTGAACTGTAGAGGCTTAAACCAAAATATAAGAATGTATATGTGATAAACACAAATAAGAATGCGCCTTACTTTTCATCCAATAACACAAATAAGAATGTATATGTGATGAACATAAACTACTAATGTCAACTCATGATAAAGTGAAGTTCTGAATTAACAAAAAAAAAAATAAGAGGGCAAATGAAGTTGAGTCATCAGATCTGACATGAGGCCATAATTTAGGGGCCATTGGGGCATCTAAAACATATTTATATATGCAAAGACATAACATGCAAAAACTTCACATGTATATACACTAATAATATTGCCTTTGAGATATGAAAAATTTATAAAATGATGAAAAAGCCTCGACGATATTCCAAATCTGAAAATTAAAAACTCGTTCAAAACCTTACCCCAAACCTAAAAACCCAAAAGAAGATATACAACTTCATGTATGAGAAAAATCTTCATTCGAAATGCATCATGACTCAAAATGTGGGAATTGTGAGGAGGAAAATATAGAGAAGGAACACACACTGTGTGCACCTTTAGCAATAGGTTGCTTCAATTGACAGTGATTACACGGATTAAACCAATCATCAAAAGTGAAAATCCAGTCTATATTCTTACCAACATTAATGACCCATCATTAAAAAAAGAAAAAAAATTATGGAACCTAACATCAATCAACCATAGAGTAGTAGATATTATGTACATGCAAAAGTACATGTGCATAGAAACATTAAAAGGTCAATTTAAATGTACTGAAGTAAGAAAAAATGAAGTTGAGTCACCAGATCTGACATGGGGACGTAATTTAGGGGCCATTGGTGTATCTAAAACATATTTATATATGCAAAAACTTAACATGAAAAAACTTAACATTTAATATTTCCTTTGAGATGTGATAAAATTATAAATGATGAAAAAGACTCGACGATATTCTAAGTGTGAAAATTAAAAACTCGTTCAAAACCTTACCCCAAACGTAAAAACCCATAAGGAGATCTATGGGGTGAGGCACCTGTAATCAAACAATAAAAAAAATGCAAAGCAAAGCCCTAATGAAGAAATTATATCTAGAATGTGTAAATAAAAAACTCGTTCAAAACCTTACCCCAAACTGCAAAGCCCGGATGTAGAAATTTAGTATAAAGACTGAATAAAGAAATCAAACCACAACGCAAAGCCCTGATGCAGAAATTCAATTAAAAAATGTATATACATTGTTAATAATTATATATACCCTAGAGGTTCATCAAAATCATGGAGATGTTGATGAAAACCCTAGAGGTTCAAAAACAAAATCGTGGAGATGTTGATCAAAACCAAAACAAACAATGATAAACCCTAGAGTGTAAATACCTGAGCCAAATCAAACTCAGAATAAGCATACAAAACCCAAGAATGTAATTACATGAGCCAATAATGTAAGCATCCGAAATGTATAAACCCATCAAAAGTAAACAAGTAAATAAGTACATAGCAAACTGAGAGTAAGCATACGAAACCCAACAATGTAAAAATCAAAATACCTGAGCCAATGTATCGCATAGGAAGCCCAAAAATGTAAATCCCTTAGCCAAATCCAACTTATGATCCGTTTGATAGAAATTTGAGAAAATAAAAATAATTTCAGGACATTTAATTTCAGGGCAAACAATTTCAAGGCAAATTAATATTTTTCAACTTGTGTCTGTTTGATACAAGTTGGAAAATCATCAATTTTCCACATTTTCTATCAAACGCAAAAGTTGAAAAATAGATATAAATGTGAAAATTTTATTTATGGAATATATATATATATATATATAATTAAATATACAAAATATATGAATATATATTATATTAGTTCGGATGTATATATTATATTATTTGTGGATTATATATATTTCGGATATATATATTATATTATTTGCGGAATATATATATTCGTGTGTATATATATATATGAATATATATTATATTATTGCGGATTATATATATTCGGATATATATATATATATATATGAATATATATTATATTATTTTCGGATATATATATATATATATATATATATATATATATATATATATATATATATATATATATATATATATATATATATATATATATATATATATATATGAATATATATTATATTATTTATTATATTATTTTCGGATATATATATTATATCGGATATATATATTATTTGCGGAATATATATATTTTGTATATATTATTTGCGAAATATATATATTCGGATATATATATATATATATATATATATATATATATATATATATATATATATATATATATATATATATATATATATATATATATATATATATTTATTATATTATATTATATTATATTATATTATATTATATTATATTATATTATATTATATTATATTATATTATGTTATGTTATATTATATAATTATTTATGGAATATATGAATATATATTATATTATATATTGACTATACTAAATATATATTATTTGCAGAATATATCCATATATTATATATATTCAGTATATATATAATATATGTGTATATTCTGTAAATAATATTATCTATTGAATATACTAAATATATATTATTTACAGAATATATCCATATATTATATAATTCAGTATATATGTAATATATGTGTATATTCTATAAATAATATATATTCAGTATATATATAATATATATACGAAATATAAATATATATTAAAATATATGAATTAAATAAATTATATAAATGTACGAAATATATAAACATATGAAATATATAAAAATATACGCAATATACATATATGTGCTAAAATATATAAAATATACGAATATATATATATATATATATATATATATATATGAATATACGAAATATATATATTTACATATTTATTAACAATATATATTCATATATTTATGAAATATATAGACTTTACAAAAAAAAATTGGTTTTGAGTGATTTGCCACCCAAAGGTGGTAAACAAAAACCTGTCCCCCCCCCCCCCCCCCCCCCCCCAAGAATTGAATTCCACCCTAGGGTGGCAAATTGTGCTTAAGGGGTGTTGTACATAGAAAACAAATTCCAAGGCAAATGAAGGCTATCAAACAGCCTAAAAGCTGGAAAAGACCAGAATTTTCCAACTTTTCTGAATTTGCCCTGGAATTGAGAGGCTATCAAACGGACCCTTAGATTAAGCATACGAAACCCAAGAATGTAAATACATGAGCCAACAAGGTAAGCATCCCAAACATACAAACCCAAATCAAAATCTAAATAACGAGAGAGTTTTTAACCCCTATGGCTCCTAAACTATGTTAGTTGTACCAATTCAGCTCCTAAACAAAAAACTGACCAATTGAGCCCCCAAACTATGACATTACAACCCCCCCCCCCCCCCCCTCCTTCTGTCAATGCCCCATTAGAAATAAATGGTTGGCTTCATTTTTCTCAAGAGTTCAACTCTAAACACCAAAAAAGGAAAGAAAAAAAAGATGATTCCTCTCCAAAAACCCTAGTTTCCAAATCAAATTCGACTACAGTCCCCTTCTTGTAGTTATTTGCAGCTATGGAATGGCGTTTGAGGCAAGTCCATGATGTATTGGTGAACCCTAACAAGGATTATGGTATGTTTAAGTTCAATATCATTTGTATTAAGTTTTCTACAATTTGCTTCAAGTATTGATTTTTTGTATTGATTTCTTCATATATTTTTTTCATTTCAGCTAAACATTATGAGTACTTTACTATTAGGTTGCATCATGGGGGAAAATTTCTTTAAAACCCTAGGAAATATGTTGGTGGTGGAGTTAATTTTATTGCTTGTGTTGACCTAGATAAGGTTTTTATTCATGAAATTAAAATCATGGGTGAAGAATTGGGTTGTGCTCCTATATATCTAATTTGGTATAGGATTCCTAATATAGAAATGAATATTGGGTTAAAATCACTAGAACAAGATAGGGATATATTAGACATGATTCAATATGTTCCTACATACAGGGTCATTGATGACTATTTTGAGCATGTTGAAGAGTTTAATGATGAAGAAGGAAGTAATGATGGGGGGTGATGTAGGGAATGAAATAGAAGATTCGGATTTTGAATTGAGTGATGATTTTCTTGTTCATGCAAATATTGTTGACAATCGCTCGAGTATTAGTGGTTTTAATGATATTGGTTTAAATGATAATAATATACGACTTAATGGAGTTAATGATAATGAGTGGTGTGATTATGAGAATTCAAATGAACTTTTGATTTTATCTTCTTTTGAAGATGAGTTAGTATGTGTCAAACCAATGAGTCTTAGGTATCCCGAGTGGAATCCCGAAAGGGACTTAAAAACCCCTCAATTTTATATTGGCCAAGTATTTGCAAATGCATAACAATTGAGGGAAGCTATTTGAGAGTATTCGATTGTGAATAACAAAGAGATTAAATTTCAAAAAAATGAAAAGTGGAGGGTTAGAGAAGGTTGTGTGCAACCGTGTGAGTGGAAAATTTATGCTTTAAAGGTGCAAGGGAAAGATTCACTTCGAGTTAAATCATTGAACAATAAGCACACTATATGTAGGCTTTCGTATCAAAATAGGAATGTGACTTCAACGTGGTTATCAAACAAATATTTGGAAACCATTAGGTCTAACCCAAAGTTACCTATAGAGGCCTTTAAAGAGAATGTGAAGAGGGATTTTAAGGTTCGTGTTTCAAAAGTCCAAGCTTACAAAGCAAAGAGGAAGGCAAAAATAAAGGTCGGTAGTTTTCATAAGGAGCAGTACAAGAGAATTTGGGATTATTGTGCTGAGATTAAAAGGGTAATGCCAGGTTCAACTTTGAGAATTGATTACGTAGAGGGTTCACCTGATATGGATCCAAGATTTAAGAGGATGTATTATAGTCTTGCACCAATTAAGGAGGGGTTTTTATGTGCTTGTAGACCCTTGATATGTTTGGATGGTTGCTTCTTGAAAGTACCATACCCCGGACAACTTCTTTCAGCAGTTGGTGTTGATGCAAATAATGGAATTTGGCCTATTGCATATGCAGTGGTGGAAAAGGAAAATCAGAAAACACGGGGTTGGTTTGTTGAGCTACTTTGTAATGACATATGGATTAACAACCAATTCGACTACACTTTCATGTCCGACCAATAGAAGGTAATCTGCAATCTTAGAGTTTCAACAGTTAAAATATGAACTGTAATATGCATATTACGGCAACTAACTGTAATATGCATATTACAGTTGTAATATGCACTGTAATATGCATATCACAGTTAAAATATGAACTGTAATATGCATATTACAACAGCTAACTGTAATATGCATATTACAGTTGTAATATGCACTATAATATGCATATTATAGCAAAAAACTGCAATATGCATATTATAGTTAATATTTCAACTATAATATGCATATTACAGTTGAAATATTAACCGTAATATGCACTTAATATTGATATGCACATAAATTGTTTTGTGCAGGGGTTAATTGAGGCATTGCAGAGAATTATACCACATTGCAGTCATAGATTTTGTATAAGGCACCATCACAACAACTTCAAAAAGACTTTTCCCCGAAAATTGTTGAAGGACATGTTTTGGAGGTGTGCAAGGGCAACAACTATGGAATACTTCAACAAATACATGGTTGAATTGAGGGCAGTAAATAAAGAAGCATATAACTGGATTGATAAGGGTGCCTCCCCTGAACATTAGTCAAGGGCTTACTTCTTCTCAAATTCAAAGTGTGATATTCTTCTTAACAACCACTGTGAGGTGTGGAATGCATTCATTTCAGAAGCTAGGGGCAAACCAATTATAACATTGATGGAGACCATTAGAAAATTATTGATGATTAGAATAAGGAACAATCGAGACAAAATGAGGAGGTATACAAGTTTAATTTATCCTAAAATCCAGCACAAGTTAGAGAGATTGATGGAAGAATCAAATGGTTTTATTTTTGAGTGGTCTGGGGGGTCACAATTACAAGTTATAGGACCAAATGTGCAGTTTGTGGTGGATTTAATGGAAAAAAGTTGTAGTTGTAGGAGATGGAAACTAAGTGGTATTCCTTGCAACCACGAAATTGCCGCAATCATATTTAGAAGAGAGAGAGGCCTGAGAATTGCGTGGATGCTTGCTACACAAAGGAAAGGTATCTAAAAGCATATAATAACATAATTTCCCCAATAAATGGTGATGAATTGTGACCAAAGTCCTGAAAAAGGAAAGTAATGGAGCCATTAATTGAGATTCAACCTGGGAGGCCAAAGAAAAATAGAAGAAAGGAATAGGGGGAAAGGGAAGAAAAAAAATATTTGAAGCTAGGAAAACAAAGAGTTGTGATGACTTGTAGGTATTGTGGAAATAGGGGCCACAACACTAGAACTTGTGCCAAGAAGAAGAATGATGGAGCATCTACATCCACACCATTTGAGAGTTCACAGACTAGTTATGGATTGAGAAAATTACCTGTAAGATTATTATTTTTTTACATTTTAATTTTGATGAATTGATTAACAATAAGGAAATGTGTCTAATTATTATTTTTATGTGTATAAACAGGTTAGGAGGGCACCCCCACCCTACAACAGCCTTGAAGTTATTTACCCAAACCCTATTTTTTAGATAGTGTATGGAGTAAAATCATTTTTTGTGAATTTTAGTTATGAAGGTGCATATTTGTGAAGTTTAGTGTATGTAGGTTATTAATTTTTGTGAAGTTTACTATTGGAGTTGATGTAAACATTTTTTTGTAAAACTTGAACATATGTACGGCGACCGACTAGTTGTCAGATTTCAGACTTGAAAAGTATTGCAAATGGACGATGAGGATCATTTTATTGTTGGGAATTATGGAGGAAATTTGTGCTTTTGTCTGAACAGTTTTTTTTCCTGTTTAAAGTGCTGAAATTGATGTCTAAAGTCCTGAAATTGCTGTCTAAATTGCTGTTTAAAGTGCTGAAAATGTCAATAATATTGCTGAAACGTGTTTTTAAATTGCTGAAAAGTGTGTTTAAAGTGCTGAAAGTTGTTATGTAAGTACTGAAATTTGGTTTTGTAATGACTGTCTAAAGTGCTGAAATTGTTGTCTAAAGCGTTTAAAGTGCTGAAATTGTTGTCTAAATTGCTGTTTAAAGTGCTGAAAATGTCAATAATATTGTTGAAACGTGTTTTTAAAGTCCTGAAAAGTGTGTTTAAAATGCTGAAATTTGTTATTTAAGTACTGAAATTTGGTTTTGTAATGCTGAAATGTCAAATATTAGTGCTGATATTTGTTATTTTAGTGCTAAAACGTGGGTTTTTAATGATGAAAATGTCAATAATATTCCTGAAATGCGTTTTTAAAGTGCTGAAAAGTGTTTTTAAAATGTTGAAATTTGTTATTTAAGTGCTGAAATTTGGTTTTGTAATGCTGAAATGTCAAATATTAGTGTTGTTATCTGTTATTTTAGTGCTGAAATGTGTTTTTTTATTGTTGAAATATAAAATTTAATTTGCTGACAGGCCTACTGCTCTGTATTTCCCATTATTTCCTCTTAGTTTCACCTGCTTCTGGAGGATTTTTGTTGAGTTAAGATGTGGTCTCTAATGGGGATGAAAACATGTATCTTTGGTTTGTTATTTAAGGTTTTTGGCTTGCAAAAAATGAAGGGAAATGACCTGCTATCAAACCAAATTTGTTCTTGCTGTTAAATGTTAACAGAATGCTAACAAATGGTTTTATATCGCTGAAATGTCATAGTTTGGGGACTGAATTGGTTAGTTTTTTTGTTTAAGCGCTGAATTGGTACAACTAACATAGTTGAGGGGCCATAGGGGTTAAAAACTCATAACGAAAACCCAAACATATCGAATGTAATTATCTGAGCCAAGAGTATAAAGAAATCAAATCGCAAAACCCTGATAATCCCTAGAGGTTCATCAAAATCGTGGAGATGTTGATAAAAACCCTAGAGGTTGAATTAAAAGAGAGTACCTTCTTGGATGATACAAGATGCGCCGGTCGAGGGAGAGAGAATGAGGGCTACGGGGTTGTGTGGGAGATATCGAGAAAGAGAGATGGAGTAGTGTCTTATGAAAATACGCTTGTTTTTTAATTAAAGTGTAAGGTTGATGAGTAAAAAAGAGGGGGAAATCAAAGAATTGTAGGGTAAATTTGTAAAAAAGAAAGAAGTATGATCTCAACCCTTCATTTTGGCAAAATATGTAAGGAGGTGGCATCGATCTGCACCATTAAAAATGTGTACATTTTCAAAAACCAAGATACTTTATTTTATATATATATATATATATATATGTTAAAATTTCATGATATCGTAGACTTCAGTGAGTTGTTATCTCGTTAGATGTGATTCCGGTACATAGGTATTTAAATACTTACTAGTTGTGCCCACGTGCATTGCACATGTGGCCGTTTCCAGATATTAATCTTCCACTGCAAATCTGTGAAAGACAAAGTAATAAAAATACTTGCAACATATTATGTAGAATCTGTTTTGTTAGAATATAACATAAAGTACCTAGTACGAAGCATTAATCATTACCCCCAAAACCAAACCTTCATTCAACTGTAAACTATACAAGATATTCCTATAAATACTCTAAATCTATCAAAAACAAACTCAGAACTCCCTACTCAAAAGCATGAAGAAATACACACAAACATGTATGTATATATAATCCGAATAAATATATCACAATGAAATTAGCTTGAAATGATTTATAGGGAAATATCATTAAAAAAAGAAGTTAAAAAAAGCTTCAGTAAGCAAATTCCAAATCGCAGTTATTGAAAGATGACATTTGATAAAAACATTGTGTAATCCTAAAAACTGAAAATTTAATGCCTAAATATGTTGCTTTTGAAGTTTGTTATGATTCAAAGGTTCTTCTTCCTCTTCAACTTTATGAGCGATGAACATGGATGACATTATCCGAAGAACCTTTGTACAACATTCTTGTTCCGTTATATAATTCAATTGATGGATTTATATTGCGTAGAAGAATGATTCGACAATTATGTTTAAGTTTAAATGCGTGTGTTGGCAATCCATTCGGCATCAAAAAATTTAAAAATTCTTCTTGGTAATAGTTGTGCGTGTCATCCACAGCATCATCAAAGCTATTTAATATCTTTAATTCTTCGGGGAATATATCAATCATCATATCATTGAGTGAGTCTACGTGCTCGTTTGTTGTTGCAACAATTGCTCGATCTGTCAAGAAGTTTGGCGAGTTGGCATTTATATTTAATGATGGGAAGATAACGTCAATGAGACAGTGTTCGGGCCCCCCATCATGTGTTGATGCTTTTGTCCCATTGCCAATCCTTAGAAGGAAATTGCTAATTGATGAATTGATACCCAAATGTTTAATTACTTAATCATCATTATGAAGTTAAACATGGCATTAGTTCTTTTTAGTCATTACATTTACATAATATGATGGATGGGTGATCAGTCTTAACATATCAATACAACAACTTTCAAAGATAAATTACGTGAGATAGAGAAACTGCATTCATGTTCATTGAATAGAAATTACAAAATATCAAAGAGAATCCATCCGGTTAATAAGTATGGTCAAACCTAAGTTTCCAAGAAATTAAAACAATCTACTCAACAATAAGATGAATTGAAAATAACAATTATAAATTAAGTTTAAAAAATTAAAAAAAATTATGGTACTTGAATAAGTGCAGTGTATTCAATAAGTATTCATAAACTATGAACTAAATAAGTGACACTCAGTACTAAATATTACGAGCAGGGAAGAAAAAACTGAAATTCTTTGAACACTATGTATCTAAAGATGCTAAAGATACAGTTTAGAGTGTGTGTTTGAGTTGACAAAGATAATTTAACCAAGGCATGTAATTGCAGCTTCAGTAAGGTAATTTGGACTCATTTTGCTCACTTATTTGGTTGTTCTTGGAAGTTATGTTTTTCTTAGTTGGGGAGTTACAACCTGAATCGACGTAAGACTTAATAAGAAGAATATATGTATGTAGAGAGACAAAATGAATACATTGAACCATACAGTGTGAAAAAATTCCAACAAAGGAATTTCAAAAATAATCTTTTTACTATTTAAAAAAAATGGTCCGCGCCAGCGGTACGCATAAGCGGGGACCATTTTTTAGTATCATGGTACGCGTCAGCAGTATTTATAGGCGGTATTATAAAACATTTTAAATAAATGTACAAAAAAAAATAGTTTTAAACAATTTTTTAAGTGCCTAAAGATTTTATAAAAAAAAAATAGTTTTAAGTAAAATCCAAGCATGGGAGTGTTTTAAGAAAATTGTTACAAAAATTCTAATAATTACAAAAATTGTTTTACAAAAAGAAAAAGTCGGTAGTTCCAAAACAGTAACTATTAGAATCTTAATTTTTTTGAAATAAAATCTTTAGGCACTTAAAAAAATTGTTTAAAATGTTTTATAATACGCGACCAAAATAAAATTAACACGATATGGCACGACACACCTCAAAATCTTAATTTTACGTAAAATGAATATGACACATATGAAAGTGACATGGCACGACACAAAATTCATTTTTTTACGAAATGCGAACACAGTCCACTTGTCGTGTTGCATTTTAAGTGGGTTGTGTTAGTATTTGATAAAAAATGAGATTTCGTATTGTGTCATATTACTTTTATAGGTGAAAATAAGATTTTGAGGCGTGTCGTGTTATTTTTATTTTGGTTGGGTTCATGTTTGGTTAAAAAAATAACATATATTGTGCCGTGACACTTTTACTTCTGTCGTATTCGTGTTTTATAAAAAAATAATATTTCATGTTATGTCGTGTCACTTTTATTAGGATCGTATTCATATTTGGTTAAAAAAAAATTGGCGTGTCGGGTTGTGTCGAGTTGCTTTTATTTAAGTCGTGTTCGGTTATAAAAACAATTTTCAATTTAAAAAATAGTTTTTTATTTGTTAATCTTTTTCCCAATTTTATGTAAAAAAAATTGAAAAAAAAATATTTTTTTAAAAATATCTTAAAAAAAACTTCTATAAAAGTATCATAACAGTTTTTTAAAATTTTTAAAACTATCATAACAGTTTTTTTAACAGTTTTTATAAAAACACAATTAAAAAATAAAAAAATGTTTTAAAAAATAGTTTAAAATACTGTTTTTATTGGAAAAAAAATAACAAATAAAAAAATATTTGTTTGATCTTTAGAGCAAAGGGCAAGTTTGTCTTTTAAAAAGTAATTGGAGTGTTTTAAGAATTTTTAGAATCTTTAAGAAATAAACATGAATACAAATATGTCCAGCTGAAAAATATATATGAATGCATAAAAAATAATAATCTAATAAGGTGTGAACTTGGTAATTCCTTAACTTAAAAAATATATATATTTTTTTAAAATTAACATTGAATTTAGAATTATTATAAAACATGAATAGAACAACAATAAAATTGGAAATACAAAATCTGAACAAAAAAGAGAGACAACATTCATGAATGAGATAGATATAATTACAAAAATTATGTATTTTCTTTCAGATTAACAAATGCATACTTTTGATGGCAAATGAAAAGGGAGTAAAAAATTAGAGAGGAAATTAGGAGTATTGACATTATTTTTTGGACAAGAAACAACAGCAACGAATAAACTATGCAATTTTAATCTGATGGGAAGACGAAGGAACTTGGGCAGTTGACTTTTGATTTCTAGGGTTTCAAGATGAATGTATTTGGAAGTTTTGTTAGATGAATGTATTAGGAGAGAGAACGTGTCAAGTTAAGATTCATGGAATGATTTTAATTTAATGAATGTGTGAGACTAATATTAAGGGTATGATAGGAAATGTTAATTTAATGAGGGTAGTTTAGTACTTTGAGATTTGAAGAGGAACTTCCCTCTTTTTAAGTAGTAGAGATGTGACTCGGGATGCATTGTGTCCTTTATCAAGCAGCGAAATAGAGCTTGTTATATAAAGCGCCGAAACTCGGGATAATGATAGTGCCATATTTCCTGATAATTTTTTTTTACAACCATAAGTAGACTTTTATGTCTACATATGGAGATTTGTGGGAAGGTACATGTTATGGACTAGGGGCCTTATAGATCTCGATGACCGATAATGTTAGGTAGTAGTGTATCGGGGGGGGGGGGGGTTCCTTATTTGGATTTCGCTTTGCGAGACATACCACGCATGAAACCAACGAACGTCGGGAGTCGGAGATAAGTTTGGATGATAGTACATGTGATTCGTACCTTAGTAATTGTACATATACGAGAGAAAATGAGAGTGGATAATTCCACTATAATGTGAGAATATCCAGGTTCTATTGCAAAGATAGGAGATGAATTAATACTTATAGTACATTATGTGTGTAAAAATATATACTATGCAAATAACCTACTTTTCTGTGAGCGTTGTGAGGCGAGATCGAATGTATAAAAAAAATGATTAATCTATTAAGCTGCGAATAGTAGAAGGCTAGATAATGAATATCTAAAATAAAGTTTAAGTAGTGTAACTTAAACGATACGGCTTGGGCAAGAACCTACGTGACAGGGTAACCTAGGGCTTAAAACGAACATATGTAGAGTGTTCATTATTAGGGATATTCGATAGCGTACTATATGGGTGGTACGAAGTAGCTTACCTTAGAGCGAAATGATACGATGCGCAACATATATACAGTGTTGTTTGTATTTGCTATACTTTTTCAAATTTCGGGACGAAATTCCATTGTAAGGGGGGGAATATGTAACACCCCTTATTTTTTATGATTTAAATAATTATGGGATTAATTATTATTGTTGGATTAATTAATTAAAAAATGTGAGAAATTAATTGTTAATTAATTCGAATTAAAAATAAATATTAACTAGCGTGCCAAGAGTTAATAATTATTGATGAGAATTATTGAATATTACTGCGTGAGTACGTAATATGGAATTATGAAATTTTATAAATTGTCGCGAGTGGGAAATACGACAGTTTGGTATATTATGTCGGGACGTGCGTGTAAGTCGCGTGGGGACTAATTTAATGGATTAAAGAAGTGAATTATTTTTAGTAACTTGTATGGTCATTTCTAGTGTGGCATTGAGTCCGAAAGGGTCGAGATAGTTAGAAAACTCTACTCGGGTATTTGATTTGGACTCCGGAATATTTTTAGGCCTAACCGGCACTCCGTAAGGGTATTTTTGTCCTTTGAAATTTTAGGAAAACATTATGGAAGAAAATGAAAGAAAATAAATAAGGTAAACTTGGGAGAGAAATGGTCTGTCAGTTTCAAACCTACGAGAGAGAAAAGAAAGAGACATAGGGGAAGGAAGAAGGAGTCTATAGGTGTCTTGGTGCAAAACTCAAGGACTCGCATCACAAATTCCACCAAAGCATAGATCGAAAGACGAGGAACAAGCCTATGCCAATTTTATCAGTGGATCAGAACATCATAATCGAGGCAAGTGTCTATTACTTGCTTGTTATTAGCAATAATTTTTCTCATGTTAGCATAGGTATCAAATATATGATTTAGAATTGAATTAGGTGAATTTAGAGAATTTGATCCATAGATTAAAAGTTATCTTAATGAAGAATTGAATCCCTATGTATGTAGAATAGCAATCCCGAAATTATATGTTGCGATGGAGAAACGAATATGAGTTTTAATGGGTCTTAAATTGAAAGTTGAAGAACTAGGGTTTCAATGGTTCAATTTGGGGATTTCATATTTAATTAATGTATTGTAAAGATTCAATGATTCTAGGTTGCTAGAAATCATCTAAGCATGTTAGGTGATCAATTAAGTTGCTGTTTTGGTGATTGGGTTGAAGAAATTAGAGATTTTAGAACTGAATTTCTGAAAAAGATGAACTATAACAAATGAAAATGTAACATGTCTGGTAGGGGTGGATTTTGCTCAATCTCGTTCGAATGAGATTGAGTCTGGTTAGAATGAGAATGCATATCGTTCGAACGACATCCATTCTAGTTCGAATGACAAGTTCAAAATCTGGAAAATCCTATTTTAGTCCAATCCGATTTGCACAGTTATTTTGAGTGAGGAAAACTATCGTTTGATGATTTTAGTATAGTTCGGAATTACTAGGGGATATTCGTAGAGTCTTACCTTATATATTTTGGAAAAGTGAGTTAACCGTGGAAATTTTAAGAGAGAGAATAATCGAAATAATAATATTATAAGTAGTAATGAGAGAATACTACGTATGGAAAATATATGTATGGATTGGGTGAATACCTAATAAATTTTAATAAGATGTGAGAATGCTTATTATATGATTGTATTTGTGTGTATAGCATACCTACGCTGCTTGCTATCGGGAGGAGGTTTTGTACAATGGACAGTCTTATCTTGGGTGACCCAATGGGGGGATATTTGACTTGTACCCAGAGCATATGAACTTAGATATGTGTTATCTGAGACATAGGATAGTTTCGACTGTTGAATGGGAGCGTAGGTATGTGCGTGACCCATTTGGCTGGTAAGTATGCTCGCCTCCAATATTTGAGTTATGAGATTCATGATTCGTGAGAGACGTCGAACCAATTGTCCATATGCAGCGAGTGATGCACCATGACATGATAGCAGAGTATGCATTGTGCCAAGTGGTCTTAAACAAGGCATGTAGGATTAATATATATATGTATATATATTTATGTGCTTGGGATTATGTCTTAAACAAGGGATGCAGGATTCAGGATTAATATATATATTTATAGGAATGATGTGACTATATGTATATATATTTATGTGCTTGGGATTATGTCTATTGTTTATAACTAGTAGATAGGGTAACAATAATGTGTGCTTTGCACCAAGTGGTATTAACTAAGGGGTGCAGGTGTAGTATACATATATAGGGATGATGTGACTCTCTATATGAATAAACTTGGGAAAATTATACTGTGTGAAATTAATAGATATAATAATAATGAGAAGTAGAATAACTTCAGTGAATAAAAGTTTACCCATTCGAACGGGGAATATAACAAAATTTAGTTATGTGGGATAACTATTTAATAACGTATTGTATGGGCGATACGGGGTTCTCCTTTGATATATAGTTAGAAGTATAAGGTTATGGCCTAGTCGGGAGTGATATAAATAACTAGGTTGGGTTAGATGTATGTTAAGCGTGCGCAATAGTGGAGAGGTGAGAATCTCATGTGATAGTTCGAAACTAACATGCACATAATACTTGCTTCATCGCAGTTTTAAATACTTGCTAAAACAAATATTTTTACAACTCGAGCTCTGACTCATTTCTTGCTATTCTCCTCTCTTTTGATATATATATATATATATATATATATATATATATATATATATATATATATATATATATATTATTTATCAGGTGCCCGGCCACAGGGTTGCCACCAGACTTAGATGCATAGATCATTTGGTGAGCTGGAGCTGTTGTGGAAGCTGTATGTTATTGAGATTGGACGCTTCTATCTTTCCATTTAGCTCTAGTTCAGACATTTCAGTTAGGGCATGTGTCGCCCGCTTCTAGTTTAGTTATTCAGAGATTATGCTTTTCTTAGTATCATTTATTCTCTTATTGGATTGAGTAGTGTTACACTTTTGGTTTGAGACTTTAAATTGAAATGTTTTATCCAGTCTTATTTAATTCAGTAATTGTTTCCTGTTCAGTATTTTATTTATTCTGGTGGAATGCTGATAATTTTTGTTTTAATAATGAAAATTTATTAACGGATTATTTGGGTGTAATTAAAATTAAATGTTTTGACACTTAGCTTAATTATTTATTAGGTGATAAACAAAATAAAATTATTTTCGACAGTGATTTTAAGAAGAACTAACCGGTCACTTCAGTTTAATTTAATAAAGGACTGATCACCTGGTATTTAATTAGGCGGGGTGTCATATTGACATAGTTATTGGATTATGGATATAATGAAGAACGGTTTTCAAAATATCTGTATATTGTACAGTGATGTTTCGTGGTTGGGCATAATGGTTTTCTTGAGCATTGTCTCTCTATAGGAAGATTGACTATTGAAGTAATCATGTGGATTATGGTTTGGTGTTCACTAGGATACGGTATTGGTGGGAGAGATGAAATTCCTTATGGAAGTGACTATGTGATTCATTATCTATAGGTAGGTTATGTGTATATTCTTACATATATGTTGGATGGTAGTGGACATGTGAACGTTTATGTCATTATCACTTACTTGTGAGTAAGGAGAGGGTCAAATGGTTGATAGGGTTTTGTAAATGCCTTATGCATTCTAATAGTTATTCTTGGGTGGTCGTAATGCGCTTTTGTGGATTATCATCATGAATGTGAGGACGATATTGATTTTGACTACGGTATGGTCATGTCTAATGGAAGTAATTTTCGAGTTTGGAGTACTTATATGGGCTATATTCTAGTGGTGGCATACGGTATATGATGGTTAGCCAATAATGGATTTATCTTAATATGTAAGTATATCCATGATGAGAAGCATTTACAGTGTATACATTTTGGTTACTTTGATAATTTTTATGTCTAGTGATGGCTTAGGTTACATGAAGTTAAGTATGGTCACACATGTTTTTATAATAGCGACGTTATCAGGGCGACTGGTGATAGTAGACTCTTATTGGAGTGGATAAGTGCTCAGAGAGTTAAGAGTGATTAAAGAGTCTGTTGGAGTTAAGGATGGGCAGAGGGAATCCCATCGAATAATTGAGAAATTCATGATGTTTTTAGATTTATTGGATTGATTAACTAAAGGTGGTTTGGAATCACTCTTGGAGGGGGTGTGCCTTTTGTTATAATTGTCAAAAGTTGAGATTTGTGTGGTTAGTGCATTAGTTTTTGTTTGGTCTTGGTCCAACTAATATCGATAACCAACCGAGCTAGGACATTGTGTATGAGAAGGGTTCCTTGTTTGGATACCTCTAGTGAGATATCCCACACATGAATCGTATAAAGTGTACGGAGTTGAGAGACGTTTGGACTCTAGGTCATTTGGTTTAATACATTATATGTTACTTATGTCGTTCTATATCGCATTTAGAGTCAAGATATTATATTAGTTAAGGCTGGCGTGGCCAAATACTGCAATGTCAAGAGCACTGAAGTGTATGGGCTAAGGGGAGCCCATACACCCTTTGCACCACTAGTGGAATGAGTGGGGTAATATTAATGAGTTTAGTCACGGTTAGTAAGCTATGAGTATGCGTTTACTTTATAGTAATGAATTATATAAATGGTTGAGGTTCGTGTGTTTATATGTGTGTTACATATGTGATATTTGTGTATGTGTGCACATGACACAGGGTGTATGGGCGCCCCAGCCATAATACACAATGGTAGGCTTATGTGAGCCTTTATCTCTTATCTCGTGGAATATGGGTACGAAATTATTATGTATAAGCCCATGATATTTGTGTGGGTTACGTTTTGACGTTGTGACTTAGTGAATTTAGAACACGAAATTCTACATTAGGGGGGAGGAATGTAATACCCCGTATTTTCATGGACTATATTTACTATTTATTTAGTGAGAATAAAGTAATAAATGGGATTAATTATTACTTATGTGGATTAATACTAATTTTGTATAATTTATATAATGATTGAATATTTCATGCAATGTGATTTTTTTAACGTGTGTCAAAATTTAATTTGTGATGTTATTTATATGATTGTGTGTTATGTGTATGTGAAGAATAATTAAGTGTGTCATTTTATCGACGTCATGAGGTATTAGCGTGGGTTGTGGGTAGTGTTATTTATATTGGACTATAGGGTGATACGGGTGTCCATTTATTTGTTTTTATCACTTTAAATTGGTCCCAGATGGTAGATATACCCTTAGGAGAGATTTGGGGCTATTTCGGATAGCTATCTGGGCTCGTTTAAGGGCTCGAATTTAGGACTCCTTAGGAGGTGCGGGAATTAGGAGTTTATTAATGACTTAAACTATCACAATTAGGTTATTATATTCATTAAACCTAACACTAGTTGCCTTAAACACATGGAGGAAGTTAGCAAGACTTGGAGAGGAGAAAGTAAGGGAATTCATGAAGGGTTCTTTAATATTCCAATTCCAGGCAAGAATTTTCTTGCAATATGACTAAATAATGTGTTTTTTAATTTAGAATCATGCTTTCCCATACGATTTATGTTTTATATGGTGGAGATTTAATATCTATGATGTTAATGATTAGGAATGATTATGATTAATAGTGAATTAATCTCATGTTGAAAGTCAATGCTTTGGTGATAAAACTTAATATTATTATCGAATAATTTGTGGAAATTATGTTAGAATCCATGTTAAGGCTTGTAGTTACTTTTTAATTAAATCCTTGTCTATTACGTCTAAATTAAAAGATATTAGGTATTTATAGATTTATTCTTGAGGAATTTTAGGTTAATTTGTTTATCGAATGAAATCATGTTGGAACCCCTTATTTATGAGTAGAAATCATTAGGATTGTTTCCCCTCGATGTTAGTTTTAGGTTTTGGTATGATGGAGATTCGATTGAAGACCTTAGTGGGGGATTTAATGGAGGTTTTTTAAAGAGTTTTAGGACTGATTTTCGTAGTTTGGGACGAAGAACAACGCATTTTTCAGTCGAACGAAGTTCTTATCTCATTAGAATAAAGTACCTTTTTTCATTCAAACGAGGTCCATTTACATTCGAACGACTTTGGAAATTTATTCAAGTTGTGTTCAATCGAAATATGAAGGCGTGGGCACTGGTTTCATATTTCTCTAATTTTTTGGATTTGGTAAGATTTTTCTACTAAACGGTGCGCGAGATCAAAAGTAGGATTTGATAATTTTTAGTTGTGACTTTCCTTTCGGATTACTACACCTATTTTAGTGATGGATCGAACTTGGTTAATATTAAGGATAGTTCTATAGGTTAAATCTATAAACCTTGTACTATTTTAGGTACATCTGGTGTTAGAATTTGGTTACTATGGTCGTACGTATATATCGAGCTTATATAGTTATGAGTTAAAGTGTTTGGGATAATTAATTCAGGTCTTGAGAGGATATATGCTGTGAAATTAATTTAATAATTAAATGAGGAAACATATATATACATTAAGAAAGAGTGTGTATGTATATAGGGATAAAGTACTTATATTTTGGAGATGCAATAAACTAGGAGTCAAATTTAATAAGGATTTGTGTTGATAAACCTAATAATGTGAAAATAATCCGTTGTTTAGGGACTTAGCTGTTTGGGTGCGCTTGAGTGCACGAGGTATCCTACTTGGTGATATATATTTTACATGGTTTTGAGAGTTGGTAAACCTAATTGAGATTAGGATCCAACGATGTGAGGACTCAGATGTTTAGGTACGCTTGAGTCTATGCGTTACCCTGTATATATATATATATATATATATATATATATATATATATTGTCTGTGTGTGTGTGTATTATGTGAAAATACCTTTACTCGTGGTGAATCAATCAGTTTTGCACGTAATGGAGGTCATTATTTTAGATCGTGCGATCAGAGTTCACCGCTTCATGATGAGATAAGCAGGATGACTTGATCCATCAATAGGGTTTGGGTATGGACCGTCGGCAGTGACACTACGTAGTGATAGCCCCATCTTTGTGTGTTTTTCTTCAGCCAGTTAGGTGTTAGCTTCTTACGAACTTACTGCTAGAGGCATGAGATAGACACCTAATGTATTGGCCTTCGTAGGTTGTAGTGTACACACACACACACACACACACACATATATATATATAACGAGAAAGAATTAATATAGTCTAATGATAGACAATTGATAATAAATGGTATGTCATCTTAGATACATTATGTGGTTTATTTATATGTTCCTTGTGAGTGACATTGTGGGGGTAGATTCTTGGGTTGTACTCTTAGATGTGTAGCTAGTTATACCCCTTTTGGGGGGGTATACAGTTGTTTTTTTATCCTTTATAGTAGTTTGGATAATATTTCGTTTAATTAAAAGATATGAAAAAAAATAAAGCATTACTTTTATGTTATTGAAAATATAGGTAGGGTCCTTGGGGTGAAATCCTATTTAGGTAATTGGTAGCGTTACATGTTAGATGTTCGTTATGTGATCGTACTAAATTGTCTAGATATAGAGACTTTTGGCATTGTTATTCCTTGGGTTAGAACATGCGCCTAGTAATGCACTTAAGTGAGGGGTGAGATACTTATTGCATGTGAGAGATGATGGTGGCATGTATTTTGAATCAACTGTAATGTTATTTATTTATATAGAAGTTAATTCTTGTAACTTTAGGGAGCTGACCCAAATTACAAAATAATTTCTCCCCGGGAACTATTATTGTTTATAAAGGTTTATCATGGCTAAGAAGTCAGACTTGAAGTTGTAGATATTCTCTTTGTTTTCTTAGGGTGGAGTGGCTAGTTCATTGTAGCCGTCTGTATATTTGGAGTTAATTTAAAGGTGGTTACACTTGTACACAATTTTATTTCAGTTGGGATATTGTAATCAGAGGCGGTTTCAGCTGTATTATTTTATTAGGTTGAAACAAATATAATCGGAGATTTTTATATAGTGGATTCAATTTTCACATTTTATTATTGTCTACAGGTCAATTTTTTTTAGATGTTTAATGTGTTTGTTTTAGTTTAATATAGTTTTAGTTTATCGCTGATGCTGAGAATGATATAAATTATTTTAGCATCCCCGGTATTTCATGTGCAGCCTCATCATCCGAACGTGAAAAAATCGGGATTTTCATAGCTTAGTCCTCCAAGGTTTTTCCCAATTGGGTTTTCCTCGTACATCGTTGTGTCGTGGGTTGTGACTTTATCTTTATAATTGAATCTTGCATGCCCACGTAGTAATTAGTATTAAAAAATTACATTTAGAAATAAATGAGACCTTTTGTCTAGACTAATTTTTAATTGCTTAAAGTGTTTGCAATTTGGGTAAATTTAACGAAGTTGAACCTATATAATATAACCAACTTTCTCAAATTGGTATTAAAGCTAGTTTCTAAAATTTACTTTTATTAATCTTGGCAGTTATATGGAAGGTTCTTCGTCAAATAGACCAACCATTTTTTTGGAACTAATTATACATATTGTAAAGCCCGTATGAAATCCTCTTTAAAATAAATTGATGAACCTGTTTGGGGACTTGTTTGTAACACCCAATGTTTTTAGTAATTAATTTAATTAATAAATTAGAAAATTTGAGAAAAATAAACTTTGGAGTAAATGGCCTTTAATAATTCACGTAGTAATTTTCAATCGGAATTAAATAACATATATAATAAAATGTTAGAATTATTTTTGAAAATATTTTAACAAGCATGTACGTTTTTGTTGAGTTAAAGAATATTTTCCTATATGTAAAAGGCGGATTTTAATCGAGTATCGGGGTCGTTCAAATGACAGCGTATGTCGTTCGAACGACGTGGCATCTTGTTCGAACGACAACGTACGTCGTTCGAACGACAGGGGCGGTGGATGGATTAGAGAGTCCTAATCTTATTTTAACTCTTAAACCCTTTAAATACCAAACCGATACGGGTGTCGGACTTTGAAACACACTTTTTCTCTCAAACTTTATCCAATAAGGTTCTCAAAACATATTTCCTCTCATCTTCAACCCCTAGGCCCAAATTTTAACAAGTTTTTAAGATTCAATTGGTGTTTTCTCAAGAGGAGTTCAATCTTCTACTCAGATTTTTATCCAACTAATTTCAGGCATGCATACTCTATTCATTTCCTTTAGTATTATTCGTTTTAATTGTTGCCTAAACACTTACGCAAGTGTTTTTGATTAAAATCAATTAGTAATCTAATTAGAAAGTGGACATTAAATCTTGGGGCTATTTTTATAAAATCTTTTCATACGAATAATATTCATAACCCCTGGGTACGTAGGATTCATGAGTGAATTTTGGGTTTTATTGGCGTAGGTTGCATGTAGGAAAACCCTAGTTTTGAATTAAATGAATTTGGGGACGTATAACTCATATAAATTGTGTAAAGATAATGGAATTGGGAATATGATGTATTAATGATGAAATCTCGGTGTAATTAATTTAAAATAATTAAATGGGATTAATTGGGTGTTTATGACGATGTGATAATTAAATTAAGATTTAATTGAATTGGACTATTATGCATAGTTTTATACATTGATTAATTATGCTTGTTTGTATGACTTGTGGGTATTATTAAATTACCATTGAGCCACCGAGTTGTTGGGTATTTTTTCTCTCCCTATATTTTAGGATGCCTTCTAGGTATGGGACTAGTGGGTAGGCCTTTTGATCATTTACGCCTTCTATGTATGGGACAAGTGAGGGTAGATTATTACGACTTTATTATGTCGGGGGTGGGCTGATTTTTGATACTTTACCATCGTTACGCTAGCCTAGGCATGAGACTAGGTCGAGGTTTATGTTAGAAATTCATTTTGTACATAGGGTAGGACGTATTTATAACTTGGGGAGCCTTAAGTATGGGACTAAGGGGGTATTTTGAGGATCTCACATCGATTAAAAGGGTGGGGTAATCTATAAATTGTGAAATTGACAGATTGAGAATTAATGCCATAGATAAAAATGGATATCAAAATTTGTGGTGATATAATGTGTCAGGGATCGACAGTTTAAATAGGTCAGTGAAAGTTTTATGTCATGTCGTGCGTGGAACCTTTTCATGGGGCGGGGTTGGTGAAAAACGTCGCTAATGCCGTTTAACACAAGGGTAAACTGTATAAGCAACTCCGAATGTTTGTTGGAGAAACCCTTTTCTTTTGAAAATAAAAATTATAAACAAGATGTGTTTACAAAGAAACTTATGTAGGAGAGTAATTAAGATTATGTAATCAGTTTTAAAAACCAAGGCAGTTTCAAAAATACAGCACACTTAAAGAATGAGGTGAGTAGATGAAGATAATCAACACAAAGATTTTAACGTGGTAAAACCTCTCCCAACAGAGGAAATATCCACGGTGACTTCTAAGTCACAAAAACAAAAGTCCACTAATAACAAAAATTAGTTACAAACTATACAACATGCAAGCACACAAATCAACCTATTCTAAGTTTAGGAATATACCCCCTTGGTTCCTTCTAACTTCTGATAGATCTGATTTGTTGATGATGTTCTCCAGTTTGCTAACTTCCTTTGCTTTAGCTTCTTTACGTCGACTCAATGATTTCAGATCTTAAACACAACACTTCTAGGGTAGTAGTGTGTTAAGTGTTGTGAAGTGATTCCTATACACATGCATGAACTCACACACACTTAGATTTACAAACAATCCTATAAAATTACATATACAGTCTATATGCAGTGATTTTAATTTATTTCTTTCTCACAGAACTCAAATCCTTTTGACCTTTAAAGATAACCCAGATTCCACGGAGATCTTGCTTCAGAAATCAGTCAAGACCTTAATCAATCTCTTTTGAAAATATTTATGAGATTGAAAACCCTCCAAGTGCGAATCCAACTAGGTCAGAATCAAGTTTCATAAGAAAAGAAACCAGAAAACATTTTCAAACCAAATCAGTAAGATTTTCTTAAATCAAGTATAAAAAATGCAGATCTAGTGAAAATGTAACATATAGTATGTAGATCTAACGTTTCTATTAAAGAGAAACTAGATCTTCACACAAATGTTTAAGTTGTGTACAAGATCTAAAAATCAAGAGGTTACAGCAACGATATGAACAAACCACTCTCTCTCTCTCTCTCAAACACTCAGGTTGTGTTTGGGTTTGAATATATGAAGATTTGTTTCAGAGAAGGTGAACTGTTTAGGGTTAGGGTTAGGTTTTGGCTAACATGTTTTCCTTTCTCTCTCTTCTCTCTATTCTTTTCTCTCTTCTCTCTCACTTCTCTCTTATTTTTTTTTCTCTCAGAAAGACGAATGACCAAAAGTTCTCTAAGGCTGAGAAGTGAAGGGTATATATAGTGCCTGGGGAAGGTTCTGGATGATCGAGGCAAATCAATGGCTGTGATGAAGTCTTGCAAGGTTTGACTTGATCCTATGGTTATAAAACAGCGGTGGATTAAGATGGTTCTGATTGGTTCAAAAGGTTTGCACAGGGATTAACTAAGAACGCATGCAGACCCTTGATAAGGAAAGATCCAACGATCACCAATGCACCTAGCTAACCTCTCACACAACAAACACAAACTAACGCACCAAAAGGATGACAAGTGTTGGCTGCTAAGAGGCTCTCACACGCGCGTCAAACTAATTACAAAACATCACCCTGAAGTCTCTAGCGCTTTGAGATCGTACCCAACCAAACATTTCAGTGAAAAATGAAGTTTCCAAAATAGTATATTAACCCCACACATTTTATAAACCCATTTAATTAATAAAAACATTTATTCAAAAATGTTTAAAAAAATGTTTAAAAATGATTAAAAAAATTCCCAAAAAATATTAAAGCTCCAATTCAAGGGGAATTAAACACACACTCAATTTTAGGCAATATTAACACATGTATGCACTTCTAATTGTGTGTAGTGTGATTCATTTTGTACCATCATTGATCTTTGAAGAGGATTAGAGAGATAGGTTCTGAGGCTTTTTGGTTTCTACGATGGACTACTAATTTTGTCAATATTTCCAAATTAGTTGAGCACTTATACAATGTAGACTTAAGCAAGTCAAAGGTATAAGGTGCTTCAGTTGGCAGTTTAAATGGATCAGAGGCCATTTGAAAAGGGGAAGTGTGACACTGTGGTGGATTACCACCCGCGGCAGGAGGACCGCCATAATAAAAAGTGAGAACAATACTAAAATTTGGTTAATTGAATTAAATTAACATCGTGGGACTTGTGAATTTAAAATCATATTGGTGGTCCTTTTTAAATGGGAATCTCTGCGAGTAGTTAATGATTTATATTTATCGCGTTTAATTATCTCGTTTAATTTAAAATACTCTATTGTGATATTTATTGCGTAAAATGCTACTTTCTGGATTCAAGGATCCTATTTGAGGGGAATAGTGAGTATTCATGCTCGGGGCTCTAACCTCGTGCGTTGACTAACTTTTTCAGGTTAATCTTTGGAGAAGCTGCATATGATTATCGAAGTTTATCGTTTGGAGGTGCAGTTGGAGTTTATTCATTTTATTGCTTTGTTTAGTTAGACTTTCTTTTCAGTCGTATTTCATTCTGAGACTTCATTCGGGTTTTTATTGGGCCATTCGGTTCGAAAGTTGTTAGAGGTTACAGTTGGATTATTCACAGATCTTTATTGTTAAGATTTTATTTAATCATTATTGGATATTGGATTTATTCGGAGTTTTAGCATGTGATGGATCTTTTATCGCTCAGTTGTTTATGATCATTTAGGATTGGTTCAATTATTTATCTTATGTACTGATTTATTTATGTCTCACATATGTCTCATGCTAAGAATGGTATTTATTTAGTTCACGCTCGACGTAGTTCAGCGGCAGTGGCTAGCCATCCCGCCGCTCGGACTGCACGGGGAGTGACAGATGGTATCCGAGAATGGTCTTAGGTCTCGTAGGTTATGAGTCCATTTATATTCTGCATTATTGATCATTGATTTTATTTATTGATTTGTACTGCTGAAGGTAGAGGTTCTAGAATATGTGTTAGATGTGTTTCTTGGAGATATATAATTTTGTATTAAGGATGTTGTAGGCATTGAGTTTAGAATTAGTAAGATTGATGCGAGGAACCTTAGAGTTGATTTTGGAGCCGATATTTATTTGGAAGATAATTAGTATAAATTTTGGGTATGTCTTATATCGATGCAGCGAGGTGATTAGATTTGATGATTTAGGTGTTGCGAAGATTATAGGAGGTAGAACCAGGTAGTAATTTGTGAGACGACGTGGGACGCCATTACATATATATATATATATATATAGGCGGTATATATTATTTTGTATTTCGTGGGATAATTGCGTGTAGGATTGGGTGTATGAGCGCCTGATTATGGCAGTCTACAAGTAGGCATATGTGAGCCTTATTTTATTTTGTGCGATTTACGTTTTTTGTTTATGCTTCGTCTAATTTCGAGGACGAAACTCATTTGCTAGAGGGGAAGTATGTAACACCCCGTGTTTTTAATAATTAATTTAATTAACAAATTGGAATATTTGAGAAAAATAAACTTTGGATTAAATGGCCTTTAATAATTCGAGTAGTAATTTTCAACAAGAATTAAATCGGAGATATAATAAAATGTTTGAATGATTTTTGAAAATATTTTAACAAGCAGGTACATTTTGTTGAGTTAAAGAATATTTGCCTAAGTGTAAATAGCAGATTTTAATTGAGTACTGGGGTCGTTCAAACGTCAAGGTATGTCATTCGAACGACGTAGCATCTTGTTCGAATGACAGCGTACGTCATTCGAACGATGGGGGCGGGGATGGATTAGAGAGTATTTTAACTCTAAAACCCTTCAAATACCAAACTGATACGGGCTGGGACTTCGAAAAACACTTTTCTCCCAAACTTTCTCCAGTAAGGTTCTCAAAACATATCTCCTCTCATCTTCAACCCCTAGCCCCAACTTTTAACAAGTTTTGAAGATTAAAATGGTGTTTTCTTAAGAGTAGTTCAACCTTCTACTCAGATTTTTATCTAACTAATTTCAAGCATGAACACTCTATTCGTTTCCTTTAGTATTATGCATTTTAAGTGTTGCCTAAACCCTTAATCACGTTTTTCTGATTAAAATCAATTAGTAACCTAATTAGAGAAAGTGGACGTTAAATCTTGGGGTTGTCTTTATAAATTCTTTTAATATGAATAATATTCACAACCCTTGGGTACGTAGGATTCATGAGTGGATTTTGGGTTTTATTGGCGTGGTTGCATGTTGAAAAATCCTAGTTTTGAATTAAATGAATTTGGGGACGTATAACTCATGTAAATTATGCAAAGATAATAAAATTGGGAATATGATGTATTAATGATGAAATCTCGATGTATTTAATTTAAAATAATTAAATAGGATTAATTGGGTGTTTATGATGATGTGATAATTAAATTGGCCTTTAATAATTCAAAGATCTTTATTATTAAATTTTATTTAATCATTATTGGAGATTGGATTTATTCGAAGTTTTAGCATGTGATGGATCTTTTATCGCTCAGTTGTTTATGTTCATTTGGGATTGATTCAATTATTTATCTTATGGAGTGATTTATTTATGTATCATGTATGTCTCATGCTAAGAATGGTATTTGTTTAGTTCACGCTCGACATAGTTCGACGGCGGTGGCTGGCCACCCCGTCTGTCGGACTGTGCAGGAAGTGACATATGGTATCAGGGAATGGTCTTAGGTCTCGTAGATTGTGAGTCTATTTAGGTTCCACGTTATCAGTCTTTGATTCCCTTTATTGATTTTTACTCCTCAAGGTAGAAGGTCTAGAATATGTGTTAGATGTGTTTCTTGGAGATATATAATTTTGTGTTAAGGACGTTGTAGGCATTGAGTTTAGAATTAGTAAGCTTGATGTGAGGATCCTTAGAGTTGATTTTGGAGAGGATATTTATTTGGAAGATAATTACTATAAATTTTGGGTATGTCTTGTATCGATGAAACGAGGTGATTAGAATTGATGACTTAGGTGTTGCGAAGATTATCGGAGGTAGAATTGAGTAGTAATTTGTGAGATCACGTGTGTGTGTGTGTGTGTGTGTGTTTATGTGTGTTTATATATATATATATATATATATATATATATATATATATATATATATATATATATATATAGGCGGTATATATTATTTTGTATTTCTTGGGATAATTGCGTGTAGAATTGGGTGTATGGGCGCCCAATTATGGCATTCTACGGGTAGTCCTATGTGAGCCTTAGTTTATTTTGCGCGATTTACGTTTGACATTTATGATTCGTCTAATTTCGAGGACAAAATTCCTTTGCTAGTGGGGAAGTATGTAACACCCCATGTTTTTATTAATTACTTTAATTAATAAATTGGAATATTTGAGAAAAATAAACTTTGGATTAAATGGCCTTTAATAATTCAAACGACAGCGTATGTCATTTGAATGACGTAGCATCTTGTTCGAACGACCGACAGCATACGTCGTTCGAATGACAGGGGCGGTGGATGGATTAGAGACTCTTAATCATATTTTAACTGACAAACCCTTTAAATTCCAAATTGATATGGGGCTGGGACTTCGAAAAACACTTTTCTCTCAAACTTTCTCCACTAGGGTTCTCAAAACATATTTCCTCTCATCTTAAACCCCTAGCGCCAACTTATAACAAGTTTTGAAGATTCAATTGGTGTTTTCTCAAGAGGAGTTCAACCTTCTACTGAGATTTTTATCCAACTAATTTCAGGCATGAACACTCTATTCTTTTTCTTTTGTATTATGAGTTTTAAGTGTTGCCTAAACCCTTAATCACGTGTTTTTTATTAAAATCAATTAGTAACCTAATTAGAGAAAGTGGACATTAAATGTTGGGACTATTTTTATAAAACCTTTTAATATGAATAATATTCACAACCCTTAGGTACGTAGGATTCATGAGTGCATTTTGGGTTTTATTGGCGTAGGTTGCATGTAGAAAAACCCTAGTTTTGAATTAAATGAATTTAGGGACATATAACTCATGTAAATTATGTAAAGAAAATGAAATGGGGAATATGATGTATTAAGGATGAAATCTCGGTGTATTTAATTTAAAATAATTAAATGGGATTAATTGGATGTTTATGACGATGTTATAGTTAAATTAAAATTTAATTGAATTGGACTATTACGCGTAGTTTTATACGTTGATTAATTATGCTTGTTTGTATGACTTGTGGGTATTATTAAATTGCCATTGTGACAACAGGTTGTTGGGCATTTTTGCTTTCCCTATATTTTAGGATGACTTCTAGGTATGGGACTAGTGGTTAGGACTTTTGATTATTTACGCCTACTAGGTATGGGACTAGTGAGGGTAGATTATTACGATTTTATTATGTCGGGGGTGGGCATATTTTTTATACTTTGTCGTCATGACGCTAACCTAGGCATGAGACTAGGTCGAGGTTTATGTTAGAAACTCATCCTATACATAGGGTAGGACGTATTGATAACTTGGGGACCCTTAGGTATGGGATTAAGAAATATTTTGAGGATCTCACATCGATTCACCGGGTGGGGTAATCTATAAATTGTGAAATTTAGAAATTGAGAATTAAAGCCTAGGATAAAAACGAGTATTAAAATTTGTCGCGATATAATGTGTCACGGACCAACACTTTAAACGGGGTAGCGGATGATTTATGTCGTGTCATGTGTGGAACCTTGTAATTGGGCAGGGTCGACAGTTTAAATGGATCAGAGGCCATTTGAAACGGGAAAGTATGACACTGTGGTGGATTACCACTCGGGGCGGGAGGACCGCCATAATAAAAAGTGAGAACAATACTAAAATTTGGGTAATTTAATTAAATTAACATCGTGGGACGTGGGAATTTAAAATCATATTGGTGTGCCTTTTTAAATTGGGATATATGCTGGTAGTTAGTGATTTATATTTATCGCGTTTAATTATCTCGTTTAATTTAAAATACTCTTTTGTGATATTTCTTGCGTAAAATGCTATTGTCTGGATTCAAGGATCCTGTTTGAGTCGAGTAATGTGTATTCATGATCGGGGTTCTCACCTCGTGCGTTGACTAACTTTTTAGGGATAAGCTTTGGAGAAACTGCATAGGATTATATAAGTTTATCATTTGAAGGTGCAACTGGAGTTTATTCGCTTTATTGCTATATTTAGTTAGACTTTCTTTTCACTCATATTTCATTATTACACTTCATTTGGGTTTTTATTGGGCCATTCGGTTCCAAAGTTGTTAGAGGTTACAGTTGGATTATTCATAGATCTTTATTATTTAGATTTTGTTTAATTATTATTGGATATTGGATTTATTCGGAGTTTCAGCATGTGATGGATCTTTTATCACTCAGTTGTTTATGATCATTTAGGATTGGTTCAATTATTTATCTTATGGACTGATTTATTTATGTCTCACATATGTCTCATGCTAAGAATGGTATTTATTTAGTTCACACTCGACGTAGTTCAGCGGCAGTGGCTAGCCATCCCGCCTCTCGAACTGCACGGGGTGTGACATTGTTGAAAAAGGTGGTCTCCCCATCCATCATAGTCGTGGAAGAAACTGATTTAAAATGCGTTGAGGAATGGAGTCAGGATGAATTCAAACTATGTAACTTTAATCCTAAAAGTTTAAACGTGTTTTTTAGTGGAGTTACCCCTGAGGAATTTCATTGTATCATGACATGTGAAACTACAAAGGAGGTATAGGATATTCTTCAAATTACTCGTGAGGGAACGAGTGAAGTTAAAATTTCTAAACTTTAAAATCTCACTACCCAATTCGAAACCATTAACACGAGCGAGAGTGAAACTTTCAATGAGTTTTATGTGCGTATCTTCAATATTTTTAACTCTTGTTATAATGTGGGTGACAGAATTCTAGATATTTGGGTCATCAAAAAGATACTTATATCTCTTCCTAGTCATTTTAGGGCTAAAGTCACTATTCTGAACACACTAGGTGTGTTAGATAGTTTTAAACTTGAACATCTCGTAGGTCATCTACAAACACATGAGTTATATATTGTAATAAACCTCACTTTTGAGTAATTTATTTTATATTAATTTACTGTGTGAAGTAATTATATAAAATATTGGATATTGGTGTAAATATTAATTAAATGAGTTAAAAGATAATATTTACTAGATTGCTGCATATTTACTGTTATGTGTATGTAAATATCATCATGTTACGTTTTATAGTGTCATGTGTTTTAAACGACATTTATGGTTTAAATGGAGCCGGAACTTGAAATGATTTAAATATTTCCGGATGCTAATGTAGAGGGCGTAGTTAGTCCCGAAATATGCGAGATAGTCAAAATAAGTGCCATATTGTATTTTTGGGTTCCGGGCACTTTTGACTGATTTTGACTTAAATGTGTAGTTACGAGTCATTTTAATGGTATATTTACATTTAGAGTTGGGAATTAATAAAAGAGGCACTTTTAAGTCTTGCACCTCATTCTATTTCTTATGTGTGTATTTACTAAACCTAGAGAGATAGAGAGAAGAAGAGGATTGTGGAGAAAAAGAGAAGAAAAGGAAGAAAAGTGGAGATTGAAGCTTGGAGTTGTTGCTACCTAAGGAAATATGAGATTTCAAGCTTAAGGCAAGTTTCTTACTTGATAATATATGATTTAAGGTGAATAAATTGTATTGATGGTTGTGTATTTGTTATGATTTAACAATTTTGGGGTTTTAAGGGATTTTTGGAGTTGGGACCCTTAGAAGTTGATTTAAATGTTTATTGTGTAGATTATAGTAGTTAAGATGCATTTATGATTGGGTTGGTTGAAATAATGATGTTGGTTTGGGTAGAAATGAGTTGGGAGAATTTGGAGTTATAAAACTCCATAGCCTAAATTAGGAATTCTGGGCTGGGTGAATCGATTCCCTCCTAGCGAATCGATTCGCTAAAGGGGTAGGCTACAGGTCTGAATGGACCGAATCAATTCGGCCAATCCGAATCGATTCGACAGTTTGTAGAATGTCAAGTTCTCTTAACCGAATCGATTCGTCCTAACCGAATCGATTCGCTTTCAAGACCGAATCGATTCGGCCAGGGCAAATCGATTCGGAATTCCTGCTGTTTTGAGTTATTTTTCTAACTCAATTTTAACCCTTTTTCTTTAGGCTTAGGACCTAGGAACTTTCTTTTATGAAGTAAACTTCTTATATTAGTAAGGTAACTACCCTAGATTAAAAAGGGATTAGATGGGGTTTGTTCCGGGGATTTCCAAATAGATGATAAGGTATTATTTTCCTTTAGCTAATTAATGTGAGACTAGGAGTTGTAAGATTGTATTGGGGGACTTTAGAAGCTCAATTGAGGTATGCTAGACTTGGTGTCCTGTAGTACCGTCATATTTTATTGGAGATTAATTTAGATATATATTAAATGTGAAATTTATAATGATGACCTTAAATGGTTATAGCCTCGAATGTAACATGATGTATGTATTGATATGGGAATAAACTGTAAATGATAATTTAAGTAAACACACCTCTCTACATGTTATCATAGGGGAAGTACACACATGAGGTGAAATCCCCTGGCTAGTGAATGCAGAGTGAATATAGGCCTCGGCCATAGGACCAATTATTATATATTGTGTATCTATTTTTTCGAAGTGAGGTAATTTCGGGTGTGGTTATGACTCACTGTCGAAGGTATATGGCCACTTCCCGACGTCATGCGATATAGGATGCCTAGGTTGTCTTGTGTGATAGGCCCTGGAAGATGATAGTTATTTAGGGGCGCGTCCAGTGGGGAAACTCGGAAGGACGGTCTTAGAAACGTTATATGTTGTGAAATATAACTATTTTTAAATAAATGTGAGTATTTTGATGGCAAAGCATACTGTGAATTAAATTGCTTTGATTACGTTTTCAAATGAGATATGGAACGATGAAATTAAATTGTGTAATAAGAATATGGAATCTCAGTTAATAGTATTTTCATTCATACTCGCCTATACAATTGCTATAGTTTATGCGCTTGGTTTGAGTAGTTAGATTCTTATCATTATTGATTATGATGATTAATTGTTCTTAACTGTCATACTCTTTATTCATCTGGTGAACATATAAAATCGGGCCCTGACCCATTCATATTTCTTATTTTTCATGAATCTTTTATTCACTCAGGTGCTCTGCCGCAAGGACGCCCGTATTGACTTCCCTATTCCCGTGTTTCGGAGTCGTAACACCTTGCGGATGTTACAGGATATTTTGCTATAGACGCCCCCATTTTTGTATTCTAGTAATGATCAGGGGGGTTATCTATTATGGCGTGGCCCAAGATTTTGTAATTGCCTAATGCAATGTATTATGTAACTTAATTAACTTGTTGTTTATGGTTTGTAAGAGGCTGTTAACCGACAGCATATTCGGTTACTTTATTGTACCTTTATTGTTTATGTAATATAAGTCTTTTCGGTATCCACCTTCTTGAAAATTGAATGGTTTAAATGATTCTTTTTAACGTACAAATATTATTTTGACAATCCGTTTTCTAAAATAGTGGGTGGTTATCTCGTACTCGTATTATATTAGTATGATGCTAAGAATGGACCATTTATGATTCCTGCCGTTATTGGAGTATCGGGCTGGCCACCTCTTATTTTAATAAGCGGGTTGTCACATATATGTTTCCAAAAGATGAAAGAAGGAAAGATAGGGGGATAGCTATAAAATCCCAAAAAGAGGAAATATCTAAATCCGATTAGTATGATATTGAGCGTGATGATATGGCTTTATTTGGTAAAAAATCAAAAAAATTCTCAAGTTCAAAAAGCAAAATCCCAAATTTAATAAACCAAAATTTGAGAAAAACAAAAATAATAAAGTGGGAAAAAGTTTTAATGATCAGTATAGAAAGAAATATAAAAATGATAACTCTAAAAAGGATGATTTGAAAAGGTGTTTTGATTGTGAAGGTCGAGGTCATAAAGTGTATGAATGTCCCACTACGCTAAAGAAATAGGGAAAAGATAAAATTTCCTATAATGCTACACTTAGCGATGGTGACAATAAGTCTGAAGGCTCCGATGACTCCATTCCATATGGGAACAACTTCACTACTTTCATGGCTAGTCCTGCAAGCTCCACAAGTATGTCACATCCTAATGATGATAATCTTATACATGACAGTCATGAAGTTGTGTCTAACTTTTCACAAGATAGTGTACGTGTTTGTAGTTTGAGTGAGTGTGATGTGGAAGAAGGTGATTTCCATTATGCCTATTCTAAACTCTACACCGATTACCTGAAACTTCACAAGCATAATAAGAAGTTAACTATTAAGGTGTTGATGCTGGAAAAAGAGTTCAAAGTCCTGAAAGAGAATGAGGCTTTGGTTAGTCAACTTAAGGCAAGTAAGGTTTCTCTCTCTGAGAAACTTATTATGGTCGGTAAAGAAAATAATGATTTGACCGAAACTTTAAATCGCGTCACCAAATATCTCCATGACTCCTTGGGGATTCGTGAGATGCTTGATGTAAAAATTATCAAACTTAAAAAAGATCCCGAGGTTTCTCGTGAAGTCAACATCACTCTTGAGGATAACTCTGGGAGAACGGGCAAGTTTTTTCTCGGACCTGTCCTAGGTTATACGGACAAATGTTATCAAGAAAGAAAAGGAATAGAGTATGTTGAGGGTGGATCGTTCCATTCTAAATCCATACATATATCCAAGTTTGTTTCCAACATAAACACTCCTAAACCTAACCCACTAAATAGAGATCCTCCTAAGAAACCTCTTAAGATGAGTCCCAATAGTTTATAGCTTTTGCAATAAAAAGGGTCACCTCAAAGACTTTTGCTACAAGATAAGGAAGAATTCTCATTCTAGTTCTCCCATAACACACTATAGCCAATTGGATAACCTTAAAAATAAAGTTGAGAGTCTAGTCAATGCTTCTAAAGGTTTAATGGAAGAATTGCATAGGTTGCCTATGCCTAATGGGAATAATTCTAACCAAAAGACAAGGAATAATAATGGTAGAAACACTAAGAACACAAATATTTCTTTGGTTACATTACACCAAAATGGTCAAAATGTCACTTTTCAGCCGGCCACACTTGTCACGATCATTGACCGTGACAACAAACAAGCGTTTTGTGTCACGGTCAATGGCGGTGACAAGACCGTGACAATTCTTAAAATAATTGTCACGGTCAAGGACCTTGACACGGCCGTGACAATGTCTTATGTAAAAAAAGCCCTAGGCTTCTTTTTTCCCACCGTTTTTTGGTTTTCCCTCTCTTTCTCTCTTTAAGCGAATTCTCTCTCTCTCTCTCTCTCTCTCTCTACGGTATGTTTTTTCCTCTATTTCTCTTTCATTTCTATATGTGTGTGTATGTGTGTGTATATATATGTGTGTATATGTATATGTATATGTGTGTGCATGTGTGTGGTGGGGGAGGGGGCAGGGGTGGTTAGGGTGGGGTGGGCTATGTGTGTACGTGCGTGTGTGTGTGTGCAGGTGTGTGCGTGTGTGTGTGTGTGTGGCGGGGGGAGGAGGCAGGGGGTGGGGTGGTGGTGGGGTGGTGGTTGTGGGTGGGTGTGGTGGGGCAATCTTAACAATTGTATAACTTTAATTAATAAATTGTATAACTTTAATTGTAATTTTAATTATATAGTTTTAGATGAAAGTAAATTAATAATTAGTGCCCATTTCATATGAAAGTAGGATTGCCCCTCATTGTAAATTAGTAAATTAATAATTGTATACTTTAATTGTTAGTTTAATTGAGTAGATGAATTAGAAGGAGTACGGGATACACACTTGTTGTTGGTATTGTTGTTGGATTATAGTGGATCGATGTTGGGTTGGTTAACAGTAAAAGTGGCATTACCACTGGATTATTGTCCATATGGGGGTGGGATTTTTTAACTTTTTTTTGAAAATTACTTTGTATATCGCACAATATATAATTATTAATAATTATTGAATTATTGTCCATATAGGGGTTGGCCAATGTGGGTTTTTAGGTGTATCTGGTGGGTATTCTTTAGTGGTTAATTCTAGATATTATTAATAAAGACAAGTAGGGATCTTTTGGTATGGATGAAAATGGCTATATTATTAATAATTATTGTGTGTGCGTGTACGTGTGCGTGTGTGTGGTTGGGGAGGGGGTGGTGTGTGTGCGTGTGCGTGTGCGTGTGTGTGGTGGGGGAGGGGTGGTGTGTGTGCGTGTGTGTGGTGGGGGAAGGGGTGGTGTGTGTGCGTGGGGGTGGGTGGTGGGCCCTAATTATTAATTTACTTTCATCGAAAACTATACAATTAAAATTACAATCAAAGCTATTAAATTAATTAATTAATTGAGTAGATGAATTAGAACGAGTACGGGATACACATTTGTTGTTGGTATTGTTGTTGGATTATAGTGGATCAATGTTGGGTTGGTTAACAGTAAAAGTGGCATTACCACTGTATTAATGTCCATATGGGGGTGGGATTTTTTAACTTTTTTTGAAAATTACTTTGTATATCGAACAATATATAATTATTAATTATTATTGGATTATTGTCCATATAGGGGTTGGCCAATGTGGGTTTTTAGGTGTATCTGGTGGGTATTATTTAGTGGTTAATTCTAGATATTATTAATAAAGATAAGTAGGGATCTTCTGGTATGGCTGAAAATGGCTATATTATTAATAATTATTGTGTGTGTGGTGGGAGGCAGGGGGTGGTGTGTGTGCGTGTACGTGTGCATGTGTGTGGTGGGGGAGGGGGTGGTGTGTGTGCGTGGGGGTGGGGGAAGGGGGTGGGGCAAGGTGGGGGGGGAGGGGGCAGGGATGGGGGGTGGGCACTATTTATTAATTTACTTTCATCTAAAACTATACAATTAAAATTACAATTAAAGCTATACAATTAATTAATTAATTCAGTAGATGAATTATAAGGAGTACGGGATACACATTTGTTGTTGGTATTGATGTTGGATTGTAGTGGATCGATGTTGGGTTGGTTAACAGTAAAAGTGGCATTACCACTGGATTATTGTCCATATGGGGGTGGGATTTTTTAACTTTTTTTTTAAAATTACTTTGTATATCAAACAATATATAATTATTGGATTATTGTCCATATGGGGGTTGGCCAATGTGGGTTTTTAGTTGTATCTGGTGGGTATTCTTTAGTGGTTAATTCTAGATATTACATATAAAGATAAGTAGGGATCTTTTGGTATGGTTGAAAATGGTTATATTATTAATAACTATTGTGTGTGTGTGGGGCGGGGGGGGGGGGGGGGGGGGCAGGGGGTGGTGTGTGTGCGTGCACGTGTGCATGTGTGTGGTGGGGGAGGGGGTGGGTGGGGGCAGGGTGGGGGAAGGGGGTGGGGCAAGGTGAGGGGGGAAGGGGGCGGGGATGGGGGTGGGTGGTGGGGTAGGGGTGGGGAGTTGCGTGTGTTTGTAAATTAGTAAATTAATAAATGATTAATTGTGAAAGTAGGATTTCCCCTCATTGTAAATTAGTAAATTAATAATTGTATACTTTAATTGTTAGTTTAATTATGAAAATTATTATTGCGTGTTTGGTGGAGGCAGGGGGTGGTGTGTGTGCGTGTGTGTGGTGGGGGAGGGTGTGTATGAAAGTAAATTAATAATTAGTGCTCATTTTTATTTGTAGTTGTTGACGCAGATAAATGATGAGGATGAGATTGAAGATGAAGATAAACATGCACATCAAACATATAAGAGACAAAGGTTTTTAAAGTGGTTCGGCTATGAATAAAGCCTACATCCACTGTTATTTTATTCCCAAGGGTTTACAATAGCACAATATGGTGTAGAGAGAGAAAGATGTGTATCTCGTGTATGGTGTTTCTTAGTTGTCTTCCCCCTCTTTTTGGCTAAGGGAATACATGTATTTATAGTGATGGGAGATAAAGAGATACAATATCTTTATACATTCAGACATTTATGTCTACATACAATGAATCTAATTGTTGGCCTTTTATGATGGTTGGTCTTCCTTGAATTTCATGGTATGCTATGTGTTTTCATCTATTAATACAGTAGAAATGTACATTAAGGCTCATTAAATGCGTTGTCATCTTCATTAATGCACATTAAATGCATAGTTATCCTTTGATCTTCCTGGTTGGTATGTCGACCAACTCTCCTCGGGTGCCGACTATCTCTCCTCGGGTGCCGACTAACTCTCCTCGGGTACCGACCAACTCTCCTCGGGTGTCGATCAACTCTCCTCGGGTAACGAATATTGCCACGTAGGATGACATGTGTCCTTTTCTGATTGGTCCTCGTAGATGGAGAATTTTTGCGTCAACAGAAGACCCTAATGCTCCATGCTCGATGGTTTACTGAAAGGATGGAGTATTTATTCTTCAGTGTTGCTCGGTGCTTGTAAAATTCTTGATCTACCTTCTTGATTTGTTCAACATAAAGTGAACTATCTCCTGGATGACATATGATGCAGGCTGATCGATGGTTGATAATATCTCTTTTGAGGAACTCCGTTCGTCAAGTGAACGTGTGCTATATATCACCCCTAGGAATTTGGATGCATCCATGCCATAGTATGAAGCTTGTAGCTTGTCATAATCTTCAAGTATGTTGATTGGTTTGCTAGCCGACCAACTACCTCATGTGCCGAGCAACTGAGTGCTAACTTCACGTGCTTTATTTTTCTGATTTATGCTCCTCTAAATACTTTGTCGAGTAACATTCTGGCTTTTGAACCCAATTCTTCAATGTACCAAGCTAGTGGTGGACTTCAGAACATTTTCATACAACTTCTTTTTCATTATTGGTCGGGACAGTAGTAGTAAAGATCTCAGTGTTGTAGATGCTGAATCTGACTCCTGAATTTCAATAGCGTGTGCATAATAACTCCTGAATATGCCTCCTGAACTTCTGAATACGTCTCCTCAACTTCTGAATACGCCTCCTGAACTTCAATATAAAAAATAATTCCTGAGCAAGAAAAATAACTCCTGAATGATGATTGGTCGGGGCCCCGACCGTGTGAGTTTGTGGAGTTGAATTTGATGCTCGACTGCATGATGTTATGAGAATGTGCCACCGAATGAATAACTAAATCTGTAATAGAAGCCCCCAAGTATGGAATATAAACTCTGGATGCTTTCTTTGTTGTTTGCTGATGAATATACATATGTATAAAGACAAATTATCATGTTTTGCATAAATAATGAAACTTGCTCCACCTGCTGTATAATTATAGTGACCTGTCACTCTTTGGGCCTAAGCAATGAAACAACTTTCATCCCATGATCCTGCTTAGTTTAACCAATCGGAGTTGATTGTAAATTGATTTGTCGACCAACCGGAGTTGGTGGAGATTAATTCCCAACCAACCGGAGTTGGTGAATTTTTATTCCCGACCAACCGGAGTTGGTGGATTTTTATTCCCGACCAACCGGAGTTGGTGGATTTTTGTTCCCGACCAACCGAAGTTTGTGGATTTTTATTCCCGACCAACCGGAGTTGGTGGATTTTTATTCACGACCAACCGGAGTTGGTGGTAATTGATAATAAATGCTAGATACTTTCTCGGAACTGACCAACAGATTATTGGGAATAAGATATAATAATTACTGGAGACCTCCTCGGAGCTGACCAACAGATCGTTGGGAATAAGATAATATAAATGCTGGAGATCATCATGCCGAGTTCCATGTTGAGATGAATATAGAATATGAATCCCAAGGGATATATAGAATAATCTGTGCTTGAGCCTATAGCTGAGCAATAATAAAATGTATATTTCCTTGTTGAGGTGAAATTTCATAACGCTGAGCAATGATAATAGTTTCCAGAAGTTTAAGATTGTTTCTGAGCATTCGTCGGAGTTGAATCTTGTACCTGTAAAAATTAATAACTTCCTCTACCATATATGTAGGCTGAATTGGTTAGTTATCATGAGAATAATCTAGTCAATATAATGAATATATGATATGTATTAGCTCGGGCAATAAAAATATCAATTTCAAAATATGAAATAATATATATCCGGCTGATCTGTCGAGGCAAAATTGCATAATGCCGAATAAGGATAATATTTTCCACGATATAAGAATATGGCTGAGAACTTTGCTGAGCCTGAATATAAATAAGAATAACCCGACCAACTATTCGTTGGGGGTGAAATATAATAGATGTTGCAGATCTCTTTGGAGCTGAATATATATCTCGTCGAGCTCTATGCTGAGGTGAATATATAATATGCATCCGAATGGATATAGAGAATCTTAAGCATGGATCAGAGCACTAATACAATCAATAGTGCCTGGTTGAGGTAAAAATTCATAATACCGAACAATGATAATATTTTCCAAAAGTTTAAGATTATTTTGGAGCATTCGTTGGCACTGAATTTTGTACCTGTAAAAATTAATAACTTGCCCTACCATATGTGTAGGCTGAATTGATTAGTCATGAGAATAATTTAGTCAACTAGTCAATATATATGATATGTATATGCTTGAGAAATAAAAATATTAATTTAAAAAGATGAAATAATATATGTCCGATTGATCTGTCGAGGCGAAATTGCCTGATGTCGAGCAATAACAGTTTCCAGAGGTTTAAGATTGTGGCCGAGCTTTCATCGGGATTAAATCTTGTACCTAAGTAATTTTAATAAGTTGGTCGAACACCTGTTAAGACTAGATCAGATAGTTAGTCATGAGAATAATTTTGTGATCCAATCAATATATGATGTGTATCCGTTCATAATAAAAATTTCAAAATATGAAATAATATGTTTTGAGCCAAATGTGTGTCAATGTGAGCAATTTTTTATCAAGTATTCAAGACATGAGGTTTGATTTGGACTTTTTGAAAAATAATTTTAATTTTAAGTGCCTACCCAAATGTGGGATTGAAAAATTTATTCTAAGATAAAGTTTAAGGGTATATTTTATTTTACCTTTAAAAGATTTTTTATTTTTTTTATTTTTTATTTTTATTTTTGTTAGAGAAGTGTGAGTTAAGAAATAGTAGGTAGCAATGGTATTGATTTTGACTTTGTCAAAATTAATAATCTGGGCAAATAAGTTTGCCATTCCTCCATTCCAGCATTCCTTGTCAACAGGTGATAACCACCTCCGACCAGTGGCTATCGTCGATCAGCATAGTGTGACGCCAGTGTTAGGAGGCTTTCGTTATGATCTGCCGACCAGGTGCATACGATAAAAAAACATTTTGTTTTGTATAAAACTTGTTGCCGACCAACTCTGGCCAATTTCTTTGATGCCTCAAATAATCGCGACCGCTGATCAGTAATGGGAGGCCGAGAAAACCCTTATTTGTTCAAAACACCTTCCACCGACTAGTGATATAATATCAGATGATGACAATATAGTGGTGCCGACCAAATGGTCGTCGTTCCCAAAAGTTACTGCCGACCAAGAAATACTGATCATCGACCAATGATAGATACAGCCGACCACCATGAGCGTTCCGGTAATTGTTACAGAGATTCTCTTTATTTGAATGGGGTTTGTTGGCCAATAATGTGCTTATTGATGATCAACAACAGATAGTAGGGATCTTGTCGTCGCCCAAGAAACAGATGTTACCGACTATCAGTAGGTTCTTTCGACCTACTCCGATGTTGCAGTTTACCACCGAGCGCCAAAAATGGTCTGGTGAAAATCCCGATCAATAAATAGGAGGTCGTGGAGATCATCTTGATGTATAATACATGGTGCCGACCAACAAATATGTATGGACGACCAATATTAGATGGTCTGGAGCCTACGCCGACCAACAGTTGGTGTGCCAACAACCAATTGCCGACCAACAACTGTACAATAGCTATTAATAAATTTCTGGTACCTTAATCCATGTCGTCTCCGATCAGTAATAAGGTTCATGATTTGATTTCCAGATAAACGGCTTTAAAATAATAATCATTGAACACGAGGGTTTTGCACTGTGATACACTTTATGAGCTTTTCAACTTGGTTGGAGCTCGGGAAACTATAATTGTAGATCTGTTGGAGGACTCAAATGCATAAATGATTTTAGATTTTGTTGACCGATTGGTACCAGGTAGCTGGGAAAATAGCCAAAGGTTGGCTGGTAAACCACCTAAAATTTTATTCACAAAGTTGACTGGAGCCTGCGATTTGCCTGTCACCGTTTACATTTACAATGGGTAAAACTAGTCTGATCTGGATTAAGGATTAACCTTCATTTTTGGCACATGTTCTCCTAATTGATTTAAGGTATGATGTTTTGTCTGAAGATTTATCATCTGATCTGATGTAGCCTTATGGTAATATGGGTCTATGGTCAGGTCCGTTCACTTTATCCCATGTATCAAAGGTTAGTAAATAGTTTTTTTTAGAGAGAAAGTGGGTTTGGATTGTTATGAAATTTGGGAATCCAACTAATCTTTACCCCACATAACACTATGGATGGGTTTGTCTAAAAATTGCATCAAACCAATAAGACAAAATTTGACAGAAATGGCATACAAAATAAATCAAATTGATGGGATCTTTTGAAGTAGATCTGGGTCAGAATTGTGATTTCTTTAGTGAGAGAAAATCATTCTTGACCATATCTCTTCTTATTTCCCCCTTCCAGATAGATACATATGATGGAAATTTGAATAGTCAAAAAATCATTCGAAACTTGGCTCAAAATCAACAATAAAAATTACCAAAATTTGACATAATCGTCTAGATCTATATGTGAATAAAACGGTGTGGTTAAAATCCCTGAATTTCAGGTTGCATATAATATAGCAAATCATTCTATGTAATAGTGTTATATGGATTCTAAAAAATAATTCAATTCGAGATTCATGATTGAATAAAATAGTATATGTATAATATGTAATTGTTCATATAAAAAGATAGAAAGACTTAGCCTTTGATGATGATCTTCATCCCATCTAATAATAGGAAAGAATTCTTGTGTCGAATATTCCCACAGACGGCATCAATCTGTTGAAGACAGAAAATGGCCTCTGCCATTTTAGTGGCATCAACAGCAGATAAATGATGAGGATGAGATTGAATATGAAGATAAACATGCACATCAAATATATAAGAGACAAAGGTTTTTAAAGTGGTTCGGCTATGAATAAAGCCTACGTCCACTGTTATTTTATTCTCAAGGGTTTACAATAGCACAATATGGTGTAGAGAGAGAAAGATGTGTATCTTGTGTATGGTGTTTCTTAGTTGTCTTCCCCCTCTTTTTGGCTAAGGGAATAAATCTATTTATAGTGATGGGAGATAAAGAGATACAATGTCTTTATACATTCAGACATTTATGTCTACATACAATGAATCTAATTGTTGGCCTTCTATGATGGTTGGTCTTCCTTGAATTTCTTGGTATGCTATGTGTTGTCATCTATTAATACAGTAGAAATGTACATTAAGGATCATTAAATGCATTGTCATCTTCATTAATGCACATTAAATGCATAGTTATCCTTTGATCTTCCTGGTTGGTATGTCGACCAACTCTCCTCGGGTGCCGACTATCTCTCCTCGGGTGCCGACCAACTTTTCTCGAGTACCGACCAACTCTCCTCAGGTGTCGATCAACTCTCCTCGGGTACCGAATATTGCCAAGTAGGATGACATGTGTCATTTTCTGATTGGTCCTCGTAGATGGAGAATTTTTGCATCAACAGTAGTAATTGTATATATTTGCATGTCTTCTTCTAATTTTTTTTATCTATACTAATAACATTTTTTTACAGCAAATGTCTCCTTCAGGTATTAAGGCGAGGATGATGATGCTGGTTATGATGATGTCGTCTGGGCTCGGTGGTAGCGGAGGCGACGAGGGCTCCTCGGCCCCCAGGCTCCCCAAATATGGAAAATTTGGGATTACCATCGAGAATAAGTCAGAGCTATTAGCGAGATCGCTCGAGCTGCTAAAGACGGTCATCGGCCCGGGGTTTATGAGTTGGAAGGAGGTGTTAAATGAGATCAAGTTGACTGTTTGGGCAGTACTACAGGTAATATATTTATATTTATATGAATATTTCAATTTCAGTTTCGATTTCAATTTCATTTTATATTTATATTTTTATTTATTCGCAACTAACATTGTATTTGTTGGACAGGAATAATTCAACTTGGATCTAAAGCTACGTGATTCCATCTTGGAGCAGTTGAGGGAGCAACACAAGACGTGGAAGAAAAATATGCGGACACAGTACTTTGGGAAAAGACGAGAGTCCATTATCCAAAGGCGTGAATCCGTCCCGCCGAAGGAGCCGATCTCATTGGCACAATGGCAAAAGTTCATTGACAATGAGATCAGGGAGCGACAATTGGCATCTCGCTAATCAGGGAGGGAAAATTGGGCAAAAAAGACAGACGTGCACTACTCCGGCCGGACGTCTTACGCCGAGGTGGAGCATAGGATGAAGGTAAGATTTAATTTTTCTATAACTACAGAAATATATTATTCTGCATTATTTTACTTTACGGGGCCGATACTAATTTTACTTTATTTTATTTCAGGGGGTAGGGAGTGGCCCTGGGGGTAAGCCACATAGGCTCAATACTTATGTGGCTCTTCGAACGAAGAAGAGGAAGGACAAGGAGGTGTCCCCGAGTGTCGCGGCCACGATTGTAAGTTATCAGACAGTTTAATTTTTGTTAATTACGTTATAATTTTTTAGTTTACTTATTTTACTAACCATGTGATTTTTGTCTTTTCAGGCAAATCTTAAGGAAGTGCATGAGTCACAGTCTGATGTCGACAAGGCATCTTTGTCCACAGACGCACTCAACCAAGTGCTTGGCTCTGATCGCAAGGGGAGGACAAGGAGGTGAGCTCACGGGTGGCCAAATCTAGGATCATCAGATTGGAGACGAGCGACATCAGGTTGACTCGGACGGTGGATTCATATGATGCAAAGATGTCCCATTTGGAGGTGACGGTCCAAGATATGTACTCATTCATGAAGCATACATTGGGCAGAGACCATAAGGGGAAAGGGAAGGAGAAGGCGGTGGAGGAGGAGGTGCGGGAGGGCGAGGCACAGGATGACGAGGATGTGGTCCTCGCTGCTTCATCACCGACACGTGCATACTTCGATGATCCACTTCCCTATTTGTCTCCCTTCCCCAGATCGATATCGACACTTGGTTGGCCGAGCGTGTTCATATTGGACTTATTTAATGGCCAGCGGATAGAGCGGGGGTTGAGGGACCCGAATATTGTCCAGGGTGGAATAGTTCATGGACGTGAGCTTCAAGAGATCGAGTCCAAAGTGCTCATCACGTATGTGATACCCGGGAAGGAGAACTCCCTATTGTGGTTGCGAGAACAATGCAACATGATGTATATTAGTGGGTGTGTCAATTCGTATATCGTGTGGCCTACTCACCTCCTCACATTTACCCTAGACATGTAGTGATATTATTTTTAAGTTGGTACATTTGAATTATATTTGGATTATATAGTCATGTATATTGTTTCTATTTTGAATATATATTTGCATTATCTTTAGTTTATTTGGATATATGATGTTTGAACAGGTACAACGTTGCTATAACAGGTACAAATATACTCCTGGGCAGTGGCAGTGGCCATACTGCCCAGCAGATTTTTTTTAAATTCTGCCCAGAATTATCACGATCATTGACCGTGACAAGTACTTGACAAAGAACCTTATCACGGACTTGTCACGGTCAATGATCGTGACAATTTTTTTTAATAAGGGTTGCAATTTTGTCACGATTATTAACCGTGACTAAACTTGTCACGGTCCCTGACCGTGACACGACCGTGATAATTCTAACGAACTTATCACGGTCAATGACCCTGACAAGTCCATGATAAAAAAAATTGTCTCACCCCGAATTATCACGGTCATTGACCTTGACAAGTTGAACTTGTCAAGGTCAATGACCGTGACAATTAGGCATATTTGGTGTAGTGTTACTAAAGATAATGCCACAAAGGCTTTTGTTGATCATGTTCCTCTTTAGTCTGATAATATTTCTCAATGGTATTTTGTTAGTGGATGCTTCAGACATATGACAGGCGATAAATCTCTTTTTATCACACTTGAGGATCAGAAGGATGGTAAGGCCACATTTGGCTATGAAAGTAGGTCTAAGATTACGGGACGAGTAACCATTGATGTTTCTTGGTTCCTAAAACTAGAAAATATACTCTATGTTAATGGACTAAAAGCAAATTTAATTATCATAAGATAATTGTGCAATGAAACCTCGCGGTTAAGTTTATCCAGACAGAGTGTAATGTGTATGAAAAATTTGTCAAGACTATACTTCAAGGTGTGAGGTTTATCAATAATTGCTAAGGTATAATTCTAAAATCTTCATTCATTTTCAACAGTGCTAGGGTGTCCACTCTTGACCTTTGGTGTCAACGACTAAGTCATGTTAACTTTTAATAACTAGTGCATTTAGTGAAATAAGACCTAGTTCGTGGCCTGCCATCGTTAGGAAAACTAACTTCATCAATTTACAGTCCTTGCTAATAAGGAAAAGAAATCAAACTTACGATAGGAAGTTGAACTCCAATACCACCTCTCGTGTTTTAGAATTGAGACACATGGACCTTATGGGTCCCACGCGTATGGAGAGCATTGGTGGTAAGAAGTATATCCTAGTGATGGTTGATCACTTTTTCAGATATTTATTTATTGGATTTCTAATAAAAAAAATTCGATTTGTTGAGTTTGTAACTGTCAAGTGCCGAGTCTTTAAAAATCAACATGGTGTCACTATAAATTTTTTTCGTACTGACAGTGGCACTGAATTTAAGGATGCCAGAGTGAATGATTTTTGTGATGAATTTGCCATCAAACATGAATTTTTAGCCATTCGCACTTCTCATTAAAATGGAATTGTTAAGCGTAAGAATGGAATAATTCAAGAGATGGAAAGGTCTATGCTTATTGGAAGGAAAGTGTTGAGGTATTTTTGGGCAGAAGCGGTTAGCAACGCTTGGCACATGATGAATATGTTATATTTACGTACACACTAATCAAATACCATATGTATTTTGGACTAGTAAAAAGCCCAAACTATCATATTTCAGAGTCCTTGGGAGTCCATACTCCATCCTTCGGGATATAGAGATTTTAGGAAAGTTTGACTTGAGGACTAATGAGGGAATATTTGAAGGTTATTTATCGAACAATCGAGCTTATAGGGTTTATAACCTTACTAGATCCAAGATCATGGAATCAGTAAATATAACCATAAAAGATGATGCTTCCTCAATATTTTTTTATGATGATGATCTCTCTTGTGAGAACAATACACCCCTTGTGTTGACCCCATTGTTCATCACAATGAGTTGGTGTAACCCGCCCTTGATAAAAGGGATGCACCTTATTGGGTCCGTAAGAGTTATATCCCACCAACATTCTCGATAATTCCTGCAAAGAGTCAAGACTCAGTCTAAATTAGAGAATGAGTTTAACCACATGTGTTACACCTAAAAAATTGAGCTTAAGAACATAAAAAAGCATTCAAAGATGAGCATTGGATTAACGCTATGCAAGAAGAATTGCTTCAATTTTAAAAGAATGATGTTTGGGAATTAGTTCCCTAGCCCAGTGAAACTAACGTTATTGGTACCAAGAGGATTTATAAGAACAAAATGGACAAAAATGGTATCACTGTTTGTAATAAAGCTAGGTTAGTTGCTCAAGGTTACACCTAAATCGAGGGTATTGACTTTGATGAGACATTTGCTCCTATTGCGAGGCTAGAGTTTGTTTGTATTCTTCTAGACTTAACACGTCATCTTAACTTCAAGATTTATATACTGTAAGTCAAGAGATACTTCCTTAATGGAATTCTATAGGAGTAGGTCTATGTGGATCAACAAAAAGGGTTAGAATACCTTAAGCACCTGAACCATGTCTTTTACCTAAAGAAATCCCTATATAGTTTAAAGAAAGTACCGTGTGCTTGGTATGAAAGTCTTGCATCCTATCTCCTTACTCGTTGTTTCGCGAGAGGGGGCGTGTATATGATGTTGTTTGTTAGTTGGGGTAATAGTGATATTTGGGTTTCTCAAGTCTATGTCGATGACTTAGTATTTGGATCCAGATGTGACCAATATACTCATCTCTTTGTGGAAGAAATGTAGAGTGAGTTTAAGATGAGTGTAGTCGAAGATATTACATTATTTCTAGGTCTTCAGGTGTGTTAACTCGATAGTGGGGTCTTTTTGTCCTAATATAAGTATGTGATATATCTAGTGAAGAAGTTTAGTTTAGACTCGACTAAGCATGCATGCACACCCATGCATTTAACCACCAATCTTAGCGAAGACACTGAAGGTAAAGACATATAACACACTCTTTTTAAGAGCATTATAGGTAGTCTTATTTATTTAACGGCTAGTTGTCCGAACATTTCCTTTAATGTCGTATTCTATGCCCGTTATAAGGCATCCCTTAAAGATTCACACTTACTCTAAAAAGAATTATCAAATATGTAAGTGGGACCATATCATTAGGAATTTGGTATTCCTTCGACACCAATTCTTGTCTACTAGCTTATTAGGCTATCGATTAGGAAGGTAATGTTGATGGGTGCAAAATCACCTCAGGTGGATATTTTTAGTCTTGGAGTACTCTTGTCTCATGGATGAGCAAGAAGCAAAAATCCATTTCTTTGTCCACAGTAGAGGCCGAATATATTGTCGCCGAGAGTTATTACACACCACTCATTTGGATGAAACAGATGTTGGAGTATTATGGTATCTCACAAGGAACAATGAATATTTATTGTGATAATACGAGTGCAATTTATATCTCTCGTAATCCTATTTCACATACTCGAACAAAGTATATTAGGATTTGTGAGCATTTTATTCATGATCTTGTTGAAGAGAAGATAGTTTCTTTAAGCTTTGTTGGCACCAAACGTCAGTTGATCGATATTTTCACAAAACCTCTAGATGCCCTTAGGTTCGAGGATCTTAGGAAATCTATTGGGGTTTGTCCCATTTATTGAGTTTGGGGTAGTTATCTAATTTAGGGTGAGCTTTCATTATCATTCCCTTTGCCCTATGAACTAGATTGTATATTTGTGTATATTTTCATCTTATCCAAAAGGATTTTATTTTTACATATTTTAAAATATTTTCCATTTTTTGTCACCGTTTGGATGTAGCTACGATGTTCGTAACACCTTTACATTCAATTATTCATGTGACTTTTCATGGTGAGCTAGACTAGGTTACGTGCTATTGGTGATTTATTATGCATTTTTATAACAAATGATGCCCTTTTATGACATTTCCTTCTATGTTCGTCTCATCTCATCACCTTATATTCACATACTTTACACGGTCTCATTAGAATGTTGTTCATGGTTTGCATAAGCTATGTGAAGTAAGATGTTGTCTTATCAATCTTGTCATTTCATTTTATACGAGATAGGAAACATTGTGCATATTAAAAAAATTGCCCATGTTTTAACGGTTTTATCAAAATTGAGTGAACAGTGGAAAATGGCTATAAAAGTAGAAATCTACTTTGCGTTAAAAGCCATCATTGAAAAGAGCCTAAAAAAAATTCGACAAATAAAAATAGAATTGCGAAGGGCATATTTTTATCATTGATGCTTCAAAATCTATATTCAAATTATGATATCTTCAAAATGTTGAGTAAGATTGGAATATTGTTAATTTTGAGGGTGTTATAAGTCGAAGATCTATGGGTTTGGACAATATGTCCTAAAAATTTATTTACGAGTGATGTTATTGGTCGGAGAATCATCGAATCTTCAAGGCATTTTTTGTATAAGTGAGTCGACTTCTAATGAGTCCAATTTATTTTGAAACTAAATTTCATTTGAGTGCTTAAATATTCAGAGTGTTGTTTTCCATTGTGCACTTGTACGTACACTTATGTTGATGTTACAGGGCATTACATTCACACCCATTCATTCCACTCTCACGTTTCGAGTTTTTTTTACAAGTCCTTGGTGTTTTTATTTTATCAAAAAGTTAAAAAAATTTAAAAAAATTTCTTGTTATCTCCTTTTTATTATTCTTTTATACCCTTTTGTCTTTTTTCTAGGGTTTGGACAGAAAATCTCACTACCTCATTCGAACGAGAACCAATACCACGTTTGAACGAAATTTTAAAGAAATTGTCTTTTCTTCTTCCCAGCGACCCTTTCCCCCACTTTCATCTCAAACCCTTCCCTCTTACATATATCCACGATTTCCTCACTTTCTCTCTCTTCCAAAACCTCCATTAATCCTCTTTTTCAAAGGTTTCCACTCTCTTTCCACCCCTTACCTTCCTCCTCTCATCCACCTCCACTTTTTAACCACCATTATTGGAGTTCCAAGCTTTTGGGAGACTTATTTCCATCTATGGAATTTTTTAGGTCTTTGATCTTCTTTTTAATGTAATTTCTTCTCTTTTTGTCATTTTTTTTTGATGTTGTCGCTTTCTACACCTTTCTTTGAAAAATTTGTTAATTCACCTTTATTTTCTTCCAAAATTTCTAGTAAAGGGTGTTTTGGGTGTAAAAGAGATAAAAATCAAAATTTTGGGGGGCTTTTTCACAATTTTTAAAGTTTATTTATAATATATAGATAGATAGATAGATAGATAGATAGATAGATAGATAGATAGATAGATAGATAGATAGATAGATAGATAGATAGATAGATATATAGATATATAGATAAAGAGAGAGAGAGAGAGAGAGAGAGAGAGAGAGAGAGAGAGAGAGGATCTCATGAAGACCTCTGTTTGCATACCGCTGGCGCGGATCAATTTTGATAAAATAGTAAAAAAAAAAAAATCGGACTAATTTTTTTGATAGTTTTCAAACATTTCAGTAGGACCATATAAAAAAATCAGCTCAAAGTGAATTTTTTAACTATTTTAAAAAAATCGGTCAAACTTTGTCAGTTTTTAACAACTTAAAAACTGACGAAGTTTGATCGATTTTTTTAAAATAGCAAAAAAATTCATTTTGAGGTGATGATTTTTTTATGGTCGTATTGACATGTTTAAAAACCATAAAATAAAAATCAGCCCAAAAATATATTTTTTAATATTTTAAAAAAATGGTTCTCATCCAGGGACCTCAAATTGGGACCTCACTTGATCCTTTATATATATATATATATATATCTTTTTGGTGATTTGGATTGGTTATGATATTTGGTTGGTTTGTGGCAGTTTAGTTGGAAGGGTGATGGAGATAGGATCCTTAGCATGTGTGTTTAGCACCACTGAGGTTCCTCTTCCAAAGGTGTCGTGGATGTCCCCTATATGCACCTTAGATGGGAAACATGCCCAACGTGGATGCAAAATACCTCCTTTGATTTTCATGTACCCGCCATCGTATGTTAAAAGGTTTTTCATCTCGCATCCCTTTAAGAGATAAGAACATATGCCTCGTTATCTAATCAAGGTTGGGAGCCATTGTTCTCCGTCATTGATTATGTTTATCCCGACCTCGTATGAGAGTTCATTACGGTATAACTGTTACTAAGCCTGACCTTGTCTCCACTGTTCGTGGCACAAAGATAGTTATTATTGTGGACTCTATAGCCTCCTATATTTCTCTCCCTGGGGCCCCAAATGCCACATTTCCATTGGCTAATTACGAGTGTACGAACATTGATGTCACGAAGGATGCTATTTTAGAACGACGTCAAATAGGCACCTCTGCTATTTACCATATGGATCTCTGAGCTAACTTAAGGATCCTTTATTGGATCATTTATGCATTCCTTATTCAACGCGCATACCATACACAGATCTCGTGGGATCAAGTTTGACTCATGTATTCTATCAGTCAGGGTTCCATCATTGACCTTCTTGCCCACATTTTCTCAGGCCTGAGTCTTTTTCAAAACTCTGGCACTTCCCACACTCGACAATCTCTTCCTTTTTCAATGCTCATCTCTCATAACTTCCTTTATGATGAGTGATATATCCCTCCTTTTGATGTCCCCTTGACGTCCTATCATACTATTGAGTAGGTCTATGAGTTATCTCCTTGCTGCCCAGACTTAGTATCTGGCCCCTCCCACCTCTTAGTCGACATCTTCTTGGTCCTCTCTAGGTTCCACTCCGTCTCGATCCATTACATCCCCTTCTACCCACCCCTACCCATCGAGTCTGAAGAGACTAGGGCATTTCATGCACAGGTATAGTAGATAGCGATTGATCGTCTGCAGGATCATCACTTGTTTGAAGAGATGATGGCCAAGATGGAGCATTATCGAGAGAGACAGGTTTAAATGGACTTGATGATAAAGTAATACTTTGTGGACACGTATTTCCAGGAGAAGTGTAGGGGATCTAGTTTGTCTCATTCAGTGTCCATCTGTGATGATAGGACTGATGATGCCGATAATGGCACATCTGAGTGATTTATATTATGGGAGTTGTTTGTCTGTTATACTCTAGATAGGTGTTTTAATTGTTCTTCATTTTGTATTTTTTCTCCTGTTGTACTTGATACACTCTTATTTGGATCACATTTGTACTATTTATCACATTGATTTCATAATATATATAATGGGTTGTGGTTCCTATCTTGTTTATCTCTTTACCATGCTTGCGTTTGTGGTGATTTTGCTCAACTTATTAGTTTTCTTGATATTCGATTACATATCTCCTGTGATGTACTAGACTTTCTCTCTTATAGACTGACCTTGTAGGTTCATTAACTATCCCTTTGGCTTTTTCGGATAAAAAATGGGAGAATACCTTTAGGGGGAATTATGGTTTTACGGATTGATGTCATTTTAGTTATACTACCATGAGTCACATGTATTTTGTTTCGTGTGTGTAGGGATTATTGTACATGTACATTCCTTGGAAGCATATAAGAGATCGGTTGCAGCTAGTTTGTTAGGATGCCTTGTGTCTTTTAATTTTTGGGTTTGGGATGGGCTTTAGATTTGTTTGACGAACTAGCTTAGTGATTCGTTCTTTTTTATTTTCATGTGTTTTGTCCTAGAATAGTCAAAGGGAGAGATATATTAGCTTATTCTCTTGGTCAAAAAACGTAGTTTGTAACTCAAGCCTACAATTAAAGATATATAAGCAGTCATATTAACATAAATCATGTTCAAAGATATCGTCATATCATTGCTTATTCCCAAAGGTATATACCCGTTTTCATATTTGGAGAAAAACATTTTGAGGCTTTAAAATGTTTTTAAAATAATTTTTAAAAGGTTTCGAAAATTTTAGAATTTCGCAAGGTCGTTTTAAAAACATTCAATAGGTCGTTTGAATGAGTTCCATATCTCCTTCGAACTAGATATCAAATGAGGTTAATTCTCAAAAGCTTTGCCTTATCTGAAATCTCGTTGGATAACTCGTTCGAAGGTCATTCCAACAAGATCAGTACCATCATTCAAACAAACTTCAAATGAGGTATATAGAATTTTTTTAAACTAGTTTGAAACCTTTTAAATGCTCGTTCTAATGAGATAGGTTACGTCATTCGAACGAGGTATCAATTAGTTCGAATGACTCGACGTATTTTTCAAGAAATTTCAATTTTTGTCAGTTTTTTACATACTCTCTCACTACTCGGTGTTCTTAGAATTTTCGACCTTATATAGAAGTGCATGGAAATTTTTTCATAAGCATTTTTCATGAATAATTAGGTCTAATACATTTTCAAAAGGACTCTCCAAATATCATTAATCCTTTATTATCAAGTTTTCATAAACTAAACCCATAAAAACTCTCCAATATGTTCTTGATTTTGCGGTGGATTCTGCATTATTGGAGACGGTAAAGGCAATTGATGGATATCGAGGCAAGGAGTTTTTATTAATCCATGTTGGATTCTATAGAGCTACGGATGGATGTTTTTAAACTTGCACCTGCGTAGGCTTGTGGAGTGATGTTTTGTAAGTCGTTTGAGTCTTCTTGTAAAACCATATATATACTGAATTTGTCTAGGCCAGGTCGTTTGAGGTTTTTCCCATTTGGGTTTTTCTCATACATCGAAATGTCTTATATTGAATCTTTATCCTTATAATTGAATCTTGCATCCTCATGCAGTAATTAGGATTAATAAGATTAAAATTGGAAAGCTACGAGACCTTTTGTTTAGACTAATTTTTACTTGTTTTAAATGTTTACAATTTGGGGTAAATTCACCTATATCATATAACCGAATTTTCTCACACTTTGATTTTCACATATAAGATTTATTTGGGTTACGAAAATACCATATTCACACAACATTTGTTTTATCCATATAAGTTGTGCACAACAATTGTCAACCACAATGTACTTTGCCTCAGTTGTCGATAGTGAGATACAATTCAAATTTTTGCAATGCAAGCTTACCAGATTATTATTAACATAGTAATAGTCACCCAAGGTTCTCTTACTATCATCGGTGCACCCACCGTAATCAGCATCGATGTATCCTATGATCATTCCAGATTAATTTTCTAGTACCAAATACCATATTCATGAGTTCGTTTATATTTTATTATTCTCTTTGTGGACTTAAAGTGCATCTCTTTTGGTGAAAACAGATATCGCACACATACACAAATATAAAACTTAATATTAGGTCTTCTTGCGGTCAAATAAAGTAAGCTACATATCATACTATGATGTAAGGTAGGATCTATGGGCATACGAGTCTCATCTTTAGTCATCTTTATAGTAGTACTCATTGGAGTATGATCCATCTTAGATTTTTCTACTCTGAACTTTTAATCAACTCTCTATCATATTTGGACTAATTAATAAAAGGCCATCATTTAAGTTTTTTACTTGTAAGCCTAAAAAGTATTGCAACTCCCCCAATAATGGCATTTGGAATTCACCGTACATAATATTTGGATTTCTTAATATTTAATGTATGGTCACTACCGCCCCTCTTGAATCCTTTGTTGAGTAAAAAGCTTGACAATCGGTCATACCGGCCCCTCGGGTATTAATTTAAGCCATATAAAGCCTTTTCAATCTAAACACATGGGTTGATTGGTGAGGATCAATGAAACATTCTAGTTGTTAAACATAGACTTCCTCCATCAAAATTACATTTGAAAAGGCTGACTTAACATCCAATTGATATAACTTAAATTACAAAGACACACAACATCTAATAATATATGTACTCAAGTCAAGTTAAAAAATAAAAAGTTCCATCGACATCAATATTATCTATTTAATTGTACCCATGAGCCACTAATTTGGCCTTATTTCTAAGTATCACCCTACTTTTGTTGAATTTACTTTTAAAAATCCATTTATTCTAATTACCTTAGAGTGAATAGGTTTAAGAACAAGATACCATACCTCATGAGTTTTAAATTGGGCCAACTCATTTGCATTGCAACAATCCAATATGCATCAAGAAGACATTCGTTCACATTTTTAGGTTAAATAAAAGAACGAAACATGCAAAATTGGTGTATTGTCGTACTTAGGATCTGATCATATCTACCTATCTAAGGTTATGAACTATTTTGTTAGTTGGGTGATCTTTACAAACCTAGTTTGTTTTTGTTAGTTCTTCCTTTGGTAAGGATTCAATGTTATTAGTTTTATCATATGAATATTATTTTCATTCTCAACTATAGGAGGAATCATTACCATCGGGGTTGCTTTCGTGTAATCTACAACCACGTTAATGGATTCTATAAGATATTTGGTACAAGTGTTAAAAACCCTATAGGCACGATGATTGTATGAATATCCCAAAAAAGTCCCTATCACCTCTCACATCAAATCTTAAAAGGGATTACGTAACTTTACAAATATAGCAAGTGAAGTCATGGGTCTAAGGTATTTTAGATTGGGTTTTTGGTCGTACCAAATTTCATATTGTGTTTTTTGAATTTTTATGGAGATAGAATCAGTTAATTTTATGACAAGCCATAAGAACCCAACCAACCCAAAAAGATTTTGGGAGGTTCTTGGCGTGGATCATTACCCTACCCATCTTTTGGGTTATTTTATTCTTAAGTTTGGCTATCTTGTTTTATTGTGGGTTTTTTTAAAGAACTAAATTCATGCGTATATCCATTTCTAGCACACTGTTCAATTACCCATGTTTCCTTAAATTCTCCACCCCACCACTTCGAATTCGGGATACTTGAGTATCCTTATCATTTTCTATTTTCAAAAGTATTCCTAAAAATTCTTTAAAACTGTCAGAGTTTTGTTTCATAAATGATACCCATGGAAACCAACCGAATTCATCCACTATTATAAGTATGTAACAATTTCCATAAAGGCCAATAGTTCTTAAAGAACCCATTAGGTCCATATGGATTAATTTTAGGGGTTTAAAACTTAGAATTTCCTTTACTTTCTTAGGAGGCACCTTTATTATCTTTCCTACTTGTCAAGGGAAAAATATTTGAAATAATGGGTAAACCAAAAATGAATTCCTAGATGGATAATATACTTAATTTGCCAATGTTTGTATGAACCAACCTATTTACCATAGGTATGCGTAATCCAATCTAGTCAATTTACATGAATGAGGATCAGTCATAGGATAGACTACATAACTGATGTCCTTAGCTTGGTTCCTGATTATAATGCAATTACTATTTTTATCTAAAAATTTACAAATAGTTTTTTAAAACAAAAGAATGTGTCCTGCATCGCATAATTTGGTGGTACTAAGCATGTTAGCCTTAAGCCCCTTGACCAAAAGAACATCACTAAGTAAATGGATTCCTACCTCTTTGGTTGTCCCTTTCCCAATAATCTAATAGGACTCGGTGCCTCTAAACATAATATTTCCACCATGGTAGTAACTTTTGTTGGATAGTAGTGATCCATGCCCTTTCATGTGCTTAGAACACCGTGAGTCTAAATACTATCCACCTGAGGTGATTTCTACTTTAAGGGAAGCAAGAACTATATTTCACTTGATTTGGGGTATTAATCATCCTTTCTAACCCAAGCCTGTGTTATTTTTAAACATTTTTCGATTTAGGTTAGAAGAAGGCCGATGACTCTTACATCGCGGTTTTCATTGTCTTGGACCAATTCTTGATTTTTTTTCATTTTTTCTTTGATTCAAATTTTGTTTGGTAAAGACAGCAATTCCACCCCATTCGAGAGTAATTAACTTTTCTATAAACAGGTGTATTGATTCTGATTTGAAAACACTCGTCTCTATTGCATCAAAAAACATCACAATACGAACAATATTTATTCGAGGTTAGATTTACTTTACTGGAAAGATATTTAAAATAGGTTTTATTTTCTACATAAAAGGTTTGATAGTAAAATATTTTGTCTTATTCTAAATGTCTCTACAGAATGGGGCAGCACCTATTTTTCATAATAGGTTCATGGCTATGCATATGAGAATTAACCTTCCTTACTACATTTGAGACTATATTTTAGAAGACAAATCTTTTAAAATTTAAAGATTTCTCATGTGTTGGAACATTAATTTTAATAGTACTTCCTTTGACAAATGTGTTTTCTTTATTTTTTAAAGAGTTTTGGTTTTTAGTGAAACCTAGCCCACGCTTGTCATTTTCAGTGCTTATAAAACTCAAACTCAAATCAAGTTGTTGAGTGTCTGATTCATAATCTTTATACCTTTTAAAAACCTTGGAATATTTTTCTTTAGATTGTTCCAGTTCGACTAAAGTGCCCTTATATTTATGTTCTAAAACAAATTTGAATCCGTTAACTCCTTTATTTTCTTTTCAAAAAGCATTTTTTGTCTTAAACAGCTAGCAATAAGTTTGTACTCCTCCGCATTCAACACTACTTGTTTGTTCAAAACCTTAAATTTCTTAGTCAAATTCTTAATTAACTTATCAAATTTTAAAAATATTTTTATAGAGGTGGTAATGTTCTTGATAGTCTGGGGTTTCACTTTCACTTTCAGTGTCATAGGTAGGTGTCATGTGTTAAGAAGTGTCCCTACATTTTCATTTTATAGAAGATTTGAACTCACCCATCCATCGAAATTTAGACTCACACACCTATCTAATAGACTAAAAAAAATTCATTCACATAATTCATATCACAAATATCATCCACATTAGACAATTCAACATCAGAGTCAATAAAACCCATGCAGTCATTAACAACATTATCAATAATTTAGTATAAAAAGACGAGAAGGTTTCACTATACTCATTAGGGCTAGACTCATCACTATTAGACTCGAAAGAATCGCCCCAACTTTTAGTTATATGGGTTTTATGATAGTTATTCTTCTTGACCCTAAATATATTCGCAAAATGTCCAAAAATAATGACATTTGTGACATTTAACTTTAATTATGTCCAAGGGGGTATCTGTTTGTCCTTATTGTTTGGGTGTTCAAAATTTATCTCATAAGGTTTTTGGTGAAAGTGGTATTTTCTGTCGAAATTTCCTTATTTAGTAACCGCATAATTTCTAAACTTTAGGATTTTCTTAAAATGCTTACTAATAAAGGAAATTTCAGTTTCCAAGGCTTATAGATCAACATCTGTATTGTACAAGTCTAGGGCGTTCCATTTGGAGGTTAAGACTAAATTTGAGTTGTTAGTTCTTTTATGGTGAGATATGCATTTCGTAAATTTCTTTTCTTGCATTTTAATTTCATCTCAATTATCCTAAGTTTATTACAAAGAAGTTCGAGAGTAAAATTTGGGTCAACGATATCCCCATATAACATATTTCTTAAAGTCAAACCTAGGGGGGAAGGATATTAATATTTTAATAACAATATCCAACTAATTAAATTAAACACAATTAGCATCAAGATTATTAATAAGGTCAGTTAATTTGATGTAAAATTCATTAAAAGTCTAATCTTCTGACATCATTATGGTATTGCATTGTTGAATCAAAAGTGTATTTTCCCTTGTTCGACATACTTATCACCCTAGTGAGTAGTGATAAATGTGTCCCGCTCTTGTTTCGACATGGTATATGATATATATATATAGCATTTACTCCCTTGTTATTATACTAAGATTGGAGTTTCGCATCCTCGATAATTTCAATAAAATATTTCCTAACTATCTGAATATTTGGTTATTCATTAATATTTTTTATTGGTGGTGTGTATCCAATTACATTGGTATCCCAAACATAATCACCCAATGTCCCTTGGATAAAATAAAGAATCCATACTTTCCGGTATGGATAATTGTTTCCATTTATGGAGGAGGGAGGGGTGGTTGATATTACCATGTTTCCCAACCATTTTATTTAAATAGACAAAGAGTACAAGATCTAAATAATATTTGTAAGATATAATACAACTTGAATAAACTAAAATCGGTATCAAAGTAAAAGTTTAACTAATGATTTTGTTTGTAAAAACAAATTATATCTGAGGTTCCTCTTTAGAGTTATCTCCTTTGATTAAATAGACAAAAAACACCATTATAAGGTGTAACAATATGCAAGTTATGTTCTAATAACCTAAATTACTTTTATTCTTTAAAATATTTATTTTAATATTATTCAAAACTTGTTTTTAATGCTACTATAGTTGCAATTATCAGACAACGGGAATTAAAAACCAACACCATTAAATAGGGGTTTTAAGTTGTAAAACTCCAGCAACGAGAGAAACATAAAGCCACTAAAAATATAGAGAATACAAGTACATCAAAAAAGTAGAAAATTTCAAAAAAAAATATGGAAGATATACCAAAGATATGCAAGAAATACTTTTTCATAGGCTTCCTCCTTGATTCTCCTATCATAAATTCTTGTCCTTCTCGTTACGACAGATTGCCATGAAATAAACTCCATAAACAACAACCAGTGTACTTGGTACTAGTGCAGTGTTTTGGTATTAATAAGTGAGTGATCTATATATGAACTAAAATCTACATTGGCAATAACATACATTTCTTAAAAATATTTCCTAAACAAATTAAAGAAATCAAGATGAATAGATGTACAAATATAAGAATCCTATAAAATACAGTAGATCTAAGGAATCAAAATGGAAATATCTAAACAATATAGTTTATACTCTCATTAACTATTTTACGATTTCATATCTTGAATGAAATGTTTGTATCATGGGTTTATTTTTTTTAGATCCATATAAATAATCACAATATTTTAACAAAACTTGGATCCAAAGTCCTTTTTAAAATATTTAAAAAGATAATTTTTTGAAAAACTCAAATTTACATAAATATAGGTTTAAAAAAACCTAACAAAGTACTAGATGTTGTTTTAAGTACCCGATCAAAGAAAAATGTGAAACCGATCACGCCTTCAAGAAAACCAGCGGCTGGGATTGCTTCAAATCTTCTCAGAAAATAATCTAACCCTCTATACTAGGTATACCAGGTAACCCATTATAATTGGTAGGTTAAACCCTCACTCGTTAGATCATATCCCTTATCAACGATCCAACTTTGTCCCAGATTAGAGTGTGAAGAAACTAGGGGTGTTCAAAAAACCGATTGAACCGGCGGACCGAACCGGACCACCTTAATTTTTTCAGTCTTTTTTTTAATCGGTACAGTCCAATTTTTTTTGGCAAACCGATCCGGTCCTTGGTCCGTCATAAAAAATAACCGATATGGACCGGCCCGGACCGATTACATATAAATACATATATATTTTATTATATTTGAACCTAGAAAAAAATAAGGATAAGTTGGTCATTTTGAAAAATAAAGAAATTAATAAACCCTAACACCCTCACTCTTTCGTCGGTCTCAGCCGCTCTCTCTCACAAGTTCACAACTCATTTCTCAAACCCCCCCTCTCTCTCTTACTCATCTCTCACCCCGCCCCTCGCCGCTCCTCGTCGCCTCTCTGCCCTCACAGCTCGCTCTTTCGGTATGTAAATAAATAATACACTGCTATTTCTTTTGGTTTCATCTTTCCGATTTGGATTCTAATTTGCTGTTGATCTTGAGAGCATGAGGTCCCATGGACGTGGAGGAAAAAGTTATGGTAGAAGAGAAGAGTGGTGGGCTGTTGAATGTGAAAGCTATCGTAAGTGTGATGATGAGTAAGAAAACATCAACAGTAAATGGACATGATGCTTTAACATTATTTGTTGGGTGCTTTGGACCCTTCTAATGGAAGGGGTATTTTTCTACAGCTTGTTAGCAGCGATGTTGATCCAAGTAAGAGGCTCTCTTCATACTGTTTCCCCTTTATTTTCGTTTTTAATTGTGGCTTGGCTTATGACAATATACAATTAATGGTGGGATATCCCCTAATATATATATATATATATATATATATATATATATATATATATATATATAAATATATAAACTGTTATATATTTATAACAGTTTATATAAATATATAACAGTTTATATTTATAACAGTTTATATAAATATATAACAGTTTATATATATATAAATATATAAATATATAACAGTTTATAACAGTTTATATATATAAATATATAACAGTTTATATATATATAAATATATAACAGTTTATATATATATAAATATATAAATATATAACTGTTATATATATATAAATATATAACAGTTTATATATATATATAACAGTTATATATATCAATTGTATTATTTTAGTTTGAGCAGTTTTTATAATAAAATTTGAACAATTTTGATGGTAAAATTTGAACAGTTTTAGCGGGTATTTTTTATTTTAAAAAATATTATTTCAATAAGATTAGGACCGAGAAGTTAGACCGAACCGACCATACAAAAAACCGAACCGACGAAGCCCGATAAACTGGTTTAATCGGTTCGGTCTTGGTCCTTTTTTTAGGACCGATTTAATCGGTCCAGTCCTTAAAATTACTAAAAGACGGATCGGACCGGACCGCGAACACCCCTAGAAGAAACACACATGTGTCTCTTTTAAAAAAACATGTGCAAAAAGGAATTTTTATAAAAATAAAAAAGTCTAAAAATCATTTTAAAATAAAAAAAATCTTGAAAAAAATGAGAAATTATTATTAACAAAAAATCAACCTAATTTCGATTTCTTGGAATTTTTAGACACTAAATCCAAATAAATTCTAAATAAAATGCATGTCTATCTAAATGAAGTAAATGTGTAAAAACATTGTGCAAATTATGATTTTGAGTACATGGGTTATTAATTTTTACCTTCTTAACATTTCTTTGATTTTAAACATTGATTGAATCTTGAGTCTTAAGTCTTGAATGAGATTGAATTTGTTGAGAAAATCCAACAGTATATCTTACGAAATACTAGAAAATATTTGACAAAATATCCAAACAAGATAAACCAAAATTACTATGGACTCACACAATCCTACTAAGTCATCCTAATTTAGGTGTTTTAGAGGTCACCACCCCGCTTATGTTATATGTATCTTCACACCCAAGCTTAAAATATCTTTAAAAATAGGATAATTACTTCATTACCAAAAGATCAATAAGTATTTGACTAAAACCTCCAAGAGCAAATATTGGGTATTCTTTACAAGAGTTTTTCTTTGAGTTCTCTTAAAGTATCATTGTTGTTGTTATTATCTGAAGTAATTTAAAGTTTCAACACTTCTTCACAATAATTGAAAAAACATTTGGCATATTCTTCCTGATAGACTTTAAGTATTTTTATATATTTATAATACTTGTGAGTTATTTTTTATCAACCCAACTCTTTTAAACAGTTCAATAAACCTTTAAGAATCTCCCATCCTAGGAAATAAAAAATTCATCAGTGGCTTCTCACTTTTTTATTGGAACACAAAGTTAATTTAACCTAAAAAAAATTGAAGATTGGTTCAAATGAGGCATTATCAACGAAAGTTAACACCTGCAATGTGGAGAGTGTTCAGAGAGCGATTCATTCTTATTTATCCAACAAAAAAATGGAAAACATGTACTGTGGAGGTTTTTCATTATTTAGTCTAGGAGAGGCGTAAGTTTTTAATTCATTTCCCCCTCTTTGTAAATCTTAACCTATATAGTGGGTATTGTCGATTTGGCCTATGTTTTTTTCGGAAAGTGTTTTTCCTTCGTATGAATCTTTGTCTGAAGTGCATTATTTACTACTCCATAATTTTATTTCTTTATGTTCTTACTGAACATATGTTAAGTAAATAATCATTTTATAAATCACATTTTTATCAATTAGATGCCATGATAATCTTTTTCTTAAATTTGGATTAAAGGAAAATATTACTCAACTTTTGTAATAATTTTAATATGGTTAGCTTCTGTTTTTCCTTCACGCACTCTCAAATCCAAGATCTTACTTTATTCGTTAGTGATTTCTGGAATGGAGTCATCTTTAGCAACTTGTTTTCCCTTGTCCACAAAAGCATTGTTTTTGCGGGGATTTGACCTTGATAATATCATCCTTAATGGGTCATATGATGAAAACTAGATGTATAATAAAGGAATTGGATGTCTACATTGGCTTTAAGTGTGGAAATACCTTATGGATTTAAAACAAAAGTTCTTCAAGGGACATGATTCCACATAAAATGTCATGATAACCAGGTATAATAAGTGATGGATTAACTTCTTTTAAATCAGATGTAACAAAATCATCATCCCATCTCGTAGGAATAGTCCTTTATCCTTGAGATAGATCAACAAATTCAATAATCTGAGAAGCTTCAATATAAGGTTCCTCCCATGCAGAGCAGAAGTGATTATTAGATGGTACCAGAAATCCACTTTGTCATAGGGAGGCCATAAGGTCAAAGGGGTCACCCCCTAGATGATGATCTAATTAGTAAAAAATGTACAATTTTTCAAAGTTGAACTTTATTGGGGGGATGAATTAATCATCATATTTTCATTCTAAGTTGTGGGCTTCCATGCATAGATATCTAAGCTTTTCATAATCATTAAGGAGTAAAGCTAAATTTTTCGTTATTGTTATTTGAAACCTTTGTAGTTGAGTGAGAGATAATTAGTTTCATGATCTAGTCCTCATATTAAGATTTCATTACAATACAAGGTCAAGTGAGAAGTCTTAGGAAATAGTCTTGAGCATTTTCTTGGTGAAGCAGATTTGACGAACATGTTTTACCTTTAGTTGGTAGGTTGGGGGATGAAGTCTTTGGTTTGATTACGATTGAAAGATCAAAATTTTCATCAACATTTGTGAGAATGTCATTAACGTTGGTTCGATGAGGGGGAAGTGAATTGTGGGTAGCATTTTGTTTATGAGTGATTGGTGGGTGATTAGGCATAAATTCTTCCAAATTTATCCCTTTAATTTTGTTACTTTTAGCACTTCGAACAACGTAATCTATTTGATTTTATCTCACAATCTTGCTATTGAATTATTCTAACCAGTACCCCGAGTTTATGGTATTTTGTACTAATTTTACAGGTATTTGATGTCAATAAAGAATGAAAGAAACCAAAAGAATCGAGAAAGAAAAGAAGGAAAGTCAAAAGGGCAAAGTTGTAATTTTTACCTGGAATTCGGATAAGGCATCTAAAGGAAAGTTGAAGAGATTTCAATTACAAGAACATAAGAAGAAACGGCACCTCCATCGGAGTTCCGTTGTGAAAGTTATGGGAAGTCAAAGATAGAAGAAAAAGTCAAAGAAAAATTGGACCGATCCGGACCGTACTGATCCGAAATGCAAAGTTCCAGTGAAACCCGGACCGAAAATGGATTGAAGCTTAGGGAAATTAAAAGAACCAATCCATACCGAAACGATCCGGCCAAAAAAGAAAATTACCGATCCGGATCCCAGCCGAACCGAACCGAACCGAAGGAGGATCGGATCGGTCCGACTGTCGCAATTTTGTTTTTTTACTCCCTCCAATGGAGAGTCTTGGTTAAGCTGAAACTCTTGGAGTCTTGTAGGGTATTTAAACCCAATTTATTATCATTCTAAGGATAGGGGGAAAAATCATCTAATTTTCCATTATTCAGTTAAAACCCTAGTTTGAAGATCTATTGCAATTTTAATTCCAAGATTGAAGTTTGTTCAGATTTCTGTGATTACAAGTAATTTTAGTTGATGCTTTTAGTGCTTTGGTAAGTTAGTTGATTACTTTCTTCTGTCTAATCTTCCTTTTACATCATTCTTTACTTCTCCCTTAGTTTAATTATGATTTCCTGTAATTCAACAATCGTTTTTAGTAATTTCATCATGATAGGCTAAATTTTTAAGGGTCGGGTTGCATGAACTCAACCCGATGTGATAGTTGCATGTGTATAAAATTAATTCTGTAAATTTAATGATTTATTATGACCGTATTGCGTAGCATCACAACCATTATAGATCTTTGCATCTCGTTTGCTTCAGGGTAACCGGGATGCTTTAGAATGAAATGCGAGTGTTGCCATCGCGCTTTACCGCTTTACTCATCCTCTGATTTCGTATGGTGCGGGCTTGAACCTCATATACGTAATGCTTGGGAGTACTAAAGTCTGGGTTTAATTAATCATTTAAATTTACGATTAGTTTTATACCATCAATACACTAGGGTTGAGGGATTGTATTCCCGTCCTGTTTTCTTCATTATATAGTTTGAGTTTTAAACCATTCATCGTTAGTATTTTAGGTAATTTAGAATAGTTGCATTTCTTTCATAATTTCACAATTGCATGTAGTTGTAGTTATTGCTCAAAACAAATCATCTTTTCTTTTCTTTTTAGAGTCAGAGTTAGGATTTCTTCGTCTATCCAACGTCGTTACAATTCCATTATCCTATTTTTCTGAGCATCGATACTCGACTTATCGGATTATTACTTGAGCAACGGGCTTGCACTTGAGCCTAGAGAGTACGCACTTCTGAGACACATTCTGAGTCGCGTCAAGTTTTTGGCGCCATTTCCCGGGAACGAGGTAGGTTTAGGATTAGATCAAATCAATCTCAAACTTTGACAAAAAAATTTCCAAAAATTCAAAAACATAAAAAAAATATAAAAGAACAAAAATAGTCCTCATCATCTCTCACAAGCCTGTTAATGCAAAATTTTGAAATCACTTCAACTCCCCATAATACTCCAATCCACATTCACAAAAACCCGATAGGAGAATACGACCCTGATAGCCCTCACACTCCTAACGATCCACAATTCTGGGTTCCACCTCCCACACCGTCACACTCAATCGCAAATAACACTCCACTTTCCCTCCTAGGGCACACTTCAGAGCACGCTCCGAGCATACCCAGTGAGGACACCGAGTCATTAAGAGAGAGAGACATGTCACAACACGGTAGTGCAGCCGCCGGTGAGGAGGAGGCCCCGTATCACCCTTTGAGAGACGTCTTATATCTCGAGCACACTATCACTCTGGGATGCATTTTACTCCCGTATAATGCAGGGCAATTTCTCTTTAGAAATGGGATGATCCAGATACTTCCCACTTACCATGGAATGGATTCAGAAAAGCCATATGCCTACATCATGGAATTTGAGGAGGCGTGCGAGACTCTCAGTGATCAAACTTGCACAAAAGATGTGCTCCGCCTTAAACTCTTCTCATTCTTGCTAAAGGATAAGGTTAAGACCTGGCTATGGTCTTTTCCTCCAAATTCGATTTCATCATGGAACGAACTACAATCTAAATTTCTCAAGAAATTCTTTCCTCCACATCGAACGAACTCCATCAAGGCTCAAATTCAAACTTTTCGACAACTAAAAAATGAGTCGTTCGATCGATGCTACGAGCGTTTCAATGAGTTAATTAATGCATGTCCCCATCATGGTTTTGATAAAACACAAATCATTTCCTTCATCCATAATGGGCTGAACATTAATTCCAAGCAACTCGTTGAAACCATGTGCAATGGTCTATTTGTTAATTTAGACGTCAACAATGCTGAGCTTCACCTGAGGTATGTCACCGAGACTACCTAATCCTGGGATATATCTAACCCTAATGCTCAAATTCAAAATTGCCAAGTGACCACCACTCCATCGATGTCCAGCCTATTTCACGTAGAAAAGAATTCTATGACAGACTATCAACTTGATGTAATTGAAAATGGAATGCGAGACCTACTTGAAGTATATGGAAGAGGATTAACTGGATCCATCCCAAACCCCGTCGAGAAAGTGTGTGCGATTTGTGAGGCGGGTCATTCAACTGAGGAATGCCCGACTATACCCGAATGCAAAGTTATACTTCAAGAACATGTAAGTGGTATAGGAGGATTCAAGGTTAATTTTAGTGCGCCGCACGAGAACTCTTACAACCCTTCATAGAAAAACCATCCCGATTTTAGCTATGGGCAACAACATGCTGCGATGAATCCTAATTCACATATTGCCCCTCCTCCACCACCGCACTTTCAATAAGCTCCACACATGCAAGGACATGTGCAAGCACCACCACCTCAAGGATCATATATCACTCCACCGCGGAGAAATCTCGAGGATACGATCAACCAATTTATCAATACCCAGAATGCAACTAATGCTAGGCATGAGTGCATGATCAATAACATGAATGCGAACATTTCAAAGTTGCAATCATCATTGAGTATTCAAGAGAAATGCAAGTTTCCTGCCCACGGCCAAAGACCGCCCCAAGGTCAAACTAGTGTTAGCTCCACCTCGACAGAACATCAATGTCAAGCTGTGATTACTCTTCGTAGTGGGAGATTCGTTAATTCATCACCTCCCCCACACAACACAACCGAAGATAAGGAGATTTCTCCCAGCACGAAAGAGGCCGAATATGTCCCCTTGAATGAGAGTGATAGAAAAGACACTAGTGAGCCCGAGGTACTAGTGAAACCACCCACCGCGGCACCATTCCCTCAAAGGTTGGTTCCTTCCCACAAAGGAAACCCCCGTGATGAAGTGCTAGATGTGCTTAAGCAAGTAAAGTTAAACTTACCTTTCCTCGATGCCATTAAGCAAATTCCAGCTTATGAGAAAGTCCTTAAGGACTTGTTAACAGTGAAGAGGAAGATGAAGGTAAAGAAAAATGTCTTTCTAGCACAGAACGTGAGTTCCATCCTACTCAATGATCTCCTGCCCAAATTCAAAGATCCCGGTGCACCCACCATTTCCTGCATCATTGGAGAAAATAAAATTGAAAAAGTCTTACTTGACTTGGGAGCAATTATCAATATCCTCCCTTACACTATCTATAGGCAACTTGATCTGGGCGACCTTAAGCCTACAAGGATCACCCTCCAATTAGTGAATCAAGCTGTGAAGATCCCAAGAGGTGTAGTTGAGGACGTGATCATCCAAGTTGACACTTTCTACTTCCCAGTAGACTTTGTCATTTGGGACACGGAGCCCTCCTTCATTTCGAGCAATCATGTTCCCATCATTTTTGGGCGCCCATTCTTAGCTACGGCTAATGCTATTATCAATACTCGAAATGGGAAAATGCAACTGACTTTTGGGAACATGACTTTAGAGACTAACATCTTCCATATCGCCTAACAGACGGGGGAAGAAGATGATCTTCACGTGGTGAGATTAATAGACGATATCATAGAGGAGTATTTTGAGGAAAATTATTATGGAGATGCCCTAGGGTCCTGTTTAGTATCGCATCGTGAGAATGAGGGAACGTATACCGAATTCGAGAGGGAAGTTAAGGAGTTGAGAGAGTTACTTGATGAGAGAGCGTCGGATGAGGACGCGACAGAGGTGAATTGGGTTTCTCGATTCGAGGAATTACCGCCAAGGGAGACACGCATGGTTCCCTCCAGTGAAAAAATTTTGACCCTTGAATTGAAGAAACTACCCTCCCATATTAAATATGCATACCTAGGAGAGGATGAGACATTTCCTGTTGTTGTCTCCTCTAGCCTAGACAAAGAGCAGGAGGGTAAACTGTTAAAAATTTTAAGGAAGCACCAAAGTGATTTCGATTGGTGCATTGCTGATCTGAAAGGGATAAGTCCTTTGATTTGCACCCACAAGATCCATCTCGAAGAGGATGTCGTGCCCTCAAGAGAAATGCAAAGAAGGATAAACCCTAATATGAAAGAAGTGGTGAGGACCGAAATCATTAAGCTATTGGATGCCGAGATTATCTACCCAATCTCGGATAGTAAATGGGTGAGCCCTATTCAAGTTATCCCAAAGAAGTCGGGCATGACAGTGATTGAGAATGCTAAGGGAGAGCTAGTTCCCCAACGTACAACCATCGGGTGGCGCATTTACATTGATTACCGAAAACTCAATTCGGGAACTAGGAAAGACCATTTTCCCTTGCCATTTATTGATCAGATGCTTGAAAGAGTAGCGGTCCACCCTTACTATTGCTTCCTTGATGGTTATTCCGGATATAACCAAATTGAGGTAGATGTACTACCAGGAGAAAACGGCCTTCACTTGCCCTTTTGGTACGTTTTCTTACAAACGTATGCCCTTCGGCTTGTGTAATGCACACGCGACCTTTCAAAGGTTCATGTTGAGCTTATTTAGCGACATGGTCGAGAGAGGACTTGAAGTGTTCATGGATGATTTTAGTGTTTTTGTCACCTGTTTCGATCTTTGTCTAGAAAAACTAGAAAAGGTACTTACTCGGTATGTGGAAAAGAACTTAGTCCTAAATTGGAAGAAATGCCATTTTATGGTCACTGAGGGAATAGTTCTTGGCCACATAGTTTCATCCAAGGGGATAGAAGTTGATAAAGCTAAGATAGATGTCATAGCCGATCTACCCCCACCAAAATCACTCAAAGACGTGCGCTCATTCTTGGTCCATGCGAGTTTTTATTGAAGGTTCATTAAGGACTTTAGCGCCATCGCTAGGCCTTTAAGCAACATACTCATGAAGGACACCCCATTTGAGTGGACGGAAGCATGCCATAGCGCTTTTGAAAAACTGAAAACCATGCTTGTGTCCGCTCCCATCATGCAAGTTACGGATTGGTCTTTACCATTCGACCTTATGTGTGATGCTAGCGACTATGCGATAAGGGTTGTTTTGGGACAAAGAAAAGACAAACAGGCTCATGTCATCTACTACGCTAGCCGGACTCTTACCGGACCATAACTCAATTACTCCACTATAGAGAAGGAATTGCTAGCAGTAGTCTTTGCCCTTGACAAATTTCGATCCTACCTTATCGATTCTCCCATCACTTGCTTCACCGACTATGCGGCATTGAAATACCTACTTGCGAAGAAAGACGCAAATATGCGTCTCATAAGGTGGATCCTGCTCCTACAAGAGTTTAATCTCTCCATTAAAGATAAGCAAGGAGTAGAAAACGTCATTGTCGACCACTTATCACGACTTTCGTCCGACGTGCTTAGTGATCCAATACCTATAGACGAATGCTTTTTTGATGAGCAACTCTTTACCACCTCTTCTTTTCCCTGGTTTTTAAATATAGTGAACTATCTTGTCACGGGAGTCGTCCCTCCTGATTGGACACCGCAATATAAGAAGAGATTTATTACTTGGTCGCGCATGTTTTTCTATGATGACCCTTTCCTGTTTAAATATTGCGCCGACCAAATCATCCGATGATGTGTACCGAATGACGAGATCCCGAAAGATATCCAATTTCTTCATTCGAAAGCTTGTGGAGACAACTTTTTGACGAAAAAGACGACTGCTAAAATTCTTCAATGCATCCTCTATTGGCCCATAATATTCCGGGATGTGAAAAATTCTTGTAAATCCTGCAATAGGTGCCAAAGGATGGGAGCTAGTACCCGACGAGATATGATGCCATTAACCCTGATACTCATTATTGAGATCTTCGACTGTTGGGGCATTGACTTCATGGGCCCTTTCCCCCCGTCCTTTGGTTTCCTATACATCCGTGTTGTGGTCGACTACATTTCCAAATGGGTGGAAGCTATAGCTACCAAGATAAATGACAACAAAGTGGTGATTAAGTTCCTATAAGAACACATACTTTTTTGCTTCGGCGCTCCGAAAGCGTTAATCAGGGATAATGGCACACATTTTTGCAACAGGCCATTCGAGAAGCTCATGAGAAAGTATGGCGTCATCCACAAGGTTGGAATGAATTATCACCCCTAAATGAATAGTCAATCGAACTAGCAAATCGAGAAATTAAGAACATTCTTAAGAAGACCGTCAATCCTACCCGAAAAGATTGGTTACTTAGATTGAACGATTCTCTATGGGCCTATCGTACCGCATACAAAAATTCGCTCGGCATCTCCCCATTTCGCTTCGTGTATGGAAAACCTTGCCATCTTCCCATGGAATTAGAGCACAAGGCGTATTGGGCAATTAAGAAGTTGAATTATGAAATGGATAAAGCCGGTGAAGCTCGCAAACTTCAATTAAATGAGTTATAAGAGATGCGCAATGATGCGTACGAGAACGCAAAAATTTCCAAAGAAAGGATGAAACTCGCTCACGATAATATCATTCGATGCAAAGAGTTTCTTCCCGGACAAAAAGTGCTTCTCTATAACTCTCGGCTTCATCTATTTCTAGGCAAGTTGCGGTCACGATGGAGTAGCCCATTCGTTGTAAGGAATGTTTTCCCTCACGGAGCTGTGGAATTAGACGATTTAAAAGGGGGAAATACATTCAAAGTAAATGGACAACGCCTAAAGCCATATCTAGAGGCGTGTGTAGAAGAAGTTGACACCGTGTGGTTATCGGACCCCGTTTACGGGGTCGAATGAGCTGACAAAGAGAGGTCGTCGCACCCCCGATACATATGGGGTGAACTCTTGTGTATAGTAGATGAGATTCGTGTGAGTAGTGAGAGTCCCTAGGATTAGGATAAAATAAGGTTGGAGTATGCACATGTTTTGGGAGAATGAGTCGAGTTGTTTTACCATAGGTATCAAGAGGGTGTTGAATCCAAAATTGATAGGAAGTATTGTTGAGCTCGAAATTGTTTTGGAGAGAGTGATCGCAATTAAGTTAGGGGGAGAAATCCTACTCAGTGCAAGAATTGGATCGGTTCTTTTATTTTCAAAACCGATCGGTCCGCACCCGATCGGTTCATTTATTTTACAGTCGGATCAGTCCGGTATCTAAGAAACTCAAAAAAATAAAAGGATCGAATTGGTCCGGTCCTGTAACAACCGGGTCGGTCCAATTTTTTGCAGTTTTTCCTCTTTCCCTAGGTACACCCCCTTCTCCCCAATCCATTCCCCTTCCCTCCAAATTTGTCCAACCACTTCCGCCCTTTAATTTCCCTCCCAAATACATTCCCTTTTACCTCCAAACTCTTTCCCTCCATCTCCAACCCTTTCCCCATTCCTCACCTATAAATACACACCCAAATCCTTTATTTTTTCCACACCTTCAACTACATCACTTCTCTCTTCTCCCTACCTATTTTTCCAGCATCATTTCCTTGTCATAATGGCCCAAAGAGCTGCCCCTGTCAAATATGACTCAACTGAAATCTTACCCTCCGACCATGGTGATTTTTTCTCCCGTCAAGAGGAGCGTTGGTGCAACCGTTTCTTTGGTCCAGTTCGTAAACTCCACATGGAGCGCGCAGTCTAATGGACAGGGCTGCCTAATTCCATCACCGCCCTCTTTATGCCTAGGGGTTGGTGTTGTTTCCTTAATGAACAATAGTAAGCGGTTTGGGCCGCCGAGGTACGCTCTTTCTATGGATCCCTTGTTTGGACAGTCCAATTCGAATCTCAAGCCTATGTCGATGGTACCGTCATTCCCTTTTCTTTGGCCATTCTCACTGCCAAGTTGGGCGAATATGACGTTCCAGATCTTCAAGACTACACATACCCAAGGAATGTCCCCCCGGTAGCCAAGGACATGATTATGGAGAGAATTACCCCCGGAATTGCTTGAGGGGGAGATTGTCCCTGTTGGACAACTAAATGATAAAGCACGCCTCACATTCCAAATTGTGTGTGATAATATTTTGCAAACTTCCAACGATTCTGCAATGCATCCCCATCAAGCCACATTGACATTCCACTTCTTCGATCCCAATACTTAAATCAACCTGGCTCGCACCCTATACGCTGACATTATCGTTGCAGCCATGGATGAGAAAGGTACAACACCACTTCCATATGCACGCCTGATTACCTCCATTCTCAAAGACGCTGGCATTGAGGCTCCGCTCGACCATATTCGCCTCCCCGATCCCTTTGGACAAGGAACCCGCACTAGGAGCGCCAAACAGATGACCATCCTTCGGGAAAGGCATGGAAGTGATGATGAGGCCGATGAGGCCTCGAGTGAAGAAGAGGACGAGGACGAGGCAGGTGCCGATGTGGAGATGGGAGAAGTGGGTGTTGATGAAGAGTTGGCCAAAGAAGAAGACGACCCAGATTTCGAATGGGTGGGTGGCGAGCTCACGATTAGAATGTCAGCCCTCGAGACGAAATTCAGCGATTTTATGACCGACTACCGATGCGATACAAGTATCCTGTTTTGTTTCCAAGCAGACTTGTACAGACGCCAGGGGGATCCAAATGAGCCATTTCCATCCTACTTTTATGAACCTTATGGCCTCGACGTGCCCAGCTCTTCCCACCCACCGCCCCAGTGAAGCTTTGTTAGTTTATGTGTCAGTTTTAGTTGTTTGACTTGTCTCATGGTTGTATGCTCTTTCCTGTTATTGTACCACATTCCATTTATATTAAAGTCTGCATTTTCTCCATTTGTTTGTTTTATTTTTCCGCACTTTTAATTCGCTTTGAGTTAGATTTTAGTCCTTTTTGCTTGAGGACAATGCAAAAGTCTAAGTTAGGGGGGGTGATAAGTGTGTATTTCTAAAACTTCACAAATTTTCAAAAATGCCCAAAAATCTAAAAAAAAAATCATAAAACTTTGAAAAATTCAAAAATATTTTTTCTTCAAAAAAAATAAAAATTGGAATTCAAATTTTTCAAAAATATCATTAAAAGTCGGTTTAAAGTCTCAAATTGTAAAAACACAATACACAAAGCCGAAATTGACCAAAGATGAAAATTGCTCGAAAATTGACGACTTAACGAATAAGTGTGGAGATTAACAACCCCGGTGAGATTGGAGCCTTTCATCTTTGTGAAAATTATAAATCAATTTGAGTTAATTGTTAACTCAAAGTCCTTTTCAGCTTCTAAAAAGTCGGCGAGGATCTCATGTCTTTCACATTGGTCAGTTAGGGAAAATGTGTGTGATATTGCTTTGAAAAACGTGCCAAAATTGATCTCTAAACCTAATTCATCTCAAAATGCATATGGTAAAACAACTCGCATTTGGACAATGAAGTAGGTCATCATTTGTTACCCAAAAATATTGACCATAAAAAATTGTAAAAAATCATCCCTTTTGTAACCCAAATTTGAGCCGAATAACTTTTCCTTTCGTTTGACAACCCAAAAAACCCAAATAGTCCGGAATTGTGAAAATTGAATATTCATCAAATAAAGTCCAAAAAATGCATAATAAGGGGCAAGAAAAAATAAAGAAAAGAATGCTCAACAAAATAGCAAGAAAAGAAAAGCGTGAAAATAGAAAAAAAAGAAAAAAATGAGCAAAAGCCCGAAAAAGCACTCATGGACATCTTAAGAATAGATTCTAATTCCAAAATTTTCAAACCCATTTCCTTGTACCCATTACACCTTAAAACCCGAAAAAGTCCTAACCGAGTCCAAATGGCGAAATTGGTTACCTCGTGGAGAGTTAAAACACAAAAAGATAATATAAAAGATTAAATGGTGTGAACTAGAGGCGATGTTTCCATTTCCTAATAATTGTATTCCGATGATGAGATCTATTCACCATAAATTTCCGTCTTTCAATTTGTGTGCATGACTTCGCGTCCAATATATTTACTCTTTATATCAAGTACACCGAGAGAATAGTCACATTTCGAGTGATTCGTTTGTGAGAGCATTCCGTGAGAATTTGAAATCAAAATGCATTTTCAAATAAGTAACGTAATGGTCAATCGGTGGAAATCCGCGATTAAATTTCTGGCTCCGCCCACACGCACTATGATTTGAGACTCTTGAACACGGCTTGATGATGATTATTTTCTGGGAGAGTTGGAATTATACAATTTTTGCGTATTTTGATGTTTCTTTGAGTCGAATTTTGTGGGTATATTCTCTGCAAACCCTCATGAGCCACAACTCGTCCTACTAGGGTAACCTAGGGGTGTAAAGGCTTGTTGCATACGCTAAATGCAATCGAGTTCTCGTAAAAAAGGTAATATATCCCAATAAAATGATTTTCAAGAGTTGAGCCTTGCTAGGTTTCTTTTACATTGCTCGGGATGCACAAAGTTCCAAGTTAGGGGGATTTAATTAGGCATAAATTCTTCCAAATTTATCCCTTTAATTTAGTTACTTTTAGCACTTCTAACAACGTAGTCGATTTTATTTTATCTCATTATCTTGATATTGACTTATTCTAATGAGTACCCCGAGTTTCCAGTATTTCGTACTAATTTTACAAGTATTTGATGTCAACAAAGAAAGAAAGAAACCGGAAGAATCGAGAAAGAAAATAAGGAAAGTCAAAAGGGTAAAGTTATAATTTTTACCTAGAATTCGGATGAGTCATCTAAAGGAAAGTTGAAGAGCTTTCAATTACAAGAACAGAGGAAGAAACGGAACCTCAATCGGAGTTCTGGTGTGAAAGTTATGGGCAGTCAAAGATAGAAGAAAAAGTCAAAGAAAAATCGGACTGATCCGGACCGAACTGATCCGAAATGCAAAGTTCCAGTGAACCCCGAACCGAAGATGGATCAAAGCTGAGGGAAATTAAAAAAAACTGATCCATACCGGACAAATCGGGCCAGAAAAGAAAAGAACCGATTCGGATCCCAGCCGAACCGAACCGAAGGACGACCGGATCGATCCGACTATCGTAATTTTGTTTTTTTACTCTTCCTCCAATGGAGAGTCCTGGTTAAGCTGAAACTCTTGAAGTCTTGTAGGGTATTTAAACCCAATTTATTATCATTCTAAGGACAGGGGAAAAATCATCTAATTTTCCATTATTCAGTTAAAACCCTAGTTTGAAGATCTATTGCAATTTTAATTCCAAGATTGAAGTTTGTTCAGATTTCTGTGATTACCAGTAATTTTAGTCGATGCTTTTAGTGCTTTGGTAAGTTAGTTGATTACTTTATTCTGTCTAATCTTCCTTCTACATCATTCTTTAATTCTCCCTTAGTTTAATCATGATTTCATGTAATTCAATAATCGTTTTCAGTAATTTCATCATGATAGGCTAAATTTTTAAGGGTCGGGTTGTATGAACTCAACCCGATGTGATAGTTGCATGTGTATAAAATTAATCCTCTAAATTTTATGATTTATTATGACCGTATTGCGTAGCATCACAACCATTGTAGATCTTTAGATCTCGTTTGCTTCAGGGTAATCGAGATGCTTTAGAATGCAATGCGAGTGTTGTTATCGTGCGTTACCGCTTTACTCGTCCGCTGATTTTGTATGGTGCGGGCTTGAACCTCATATATGTAATGCTTGGTATTACTAAAGTATGGGTCTAATTAATCATTTAAATTTATGATTAGTTTTATACCATCAATACACAAGGGTTGAGGGATTGTATTCCCGTCCTGTTTTCTTCATCATATAGTTTGAGTTTTAAATCATTCATCGTTAGTATTTTAGGTAATTTAGAATAGTTACATTTCTTTCATAATTTCACAATTGCATTTAGTTGTAGTCAGTGCTCAAAACAAATCATCTTTTCTTTTCTTTTTAGAGTCAGAGTTAGGATTTCTTCGTCTATCCAACGTCGTTACAATTCCATTATCCCATCATTAAAATTTTATCTATATATTATGGTTGCTACAGCCAATGCAGCCACTAAATCCAACTCACTCGTGAATTCTAGTGAAAGAATAATTTAATATTGTGACACCCTTAGTGTTACCCAAAACATACCTCATACTCATAGGATAAAAATAATTACCTCCATACTCCAACAATCGTGGCTAATCCTCAGGCTCCTGCGCGGCTTCCCCCTGCCTGAACGCACCCATGACTTGTTGTAGTGGTTGTACATCCAGGACCTCATCCTGTCGCTTAGGACCTCTTAATAAATTCACCCTCCCACTGATCCCTTCCTTGTTGGCCTTGTAGGAAGTCCTGGCCATCCTGTCGATAGCCTCCAGATCTAAATTGTTTGGCCTGATTACCCTATTGAGAATCCTGCCCCTGGTGTTCCCCTGTTTGCTGCTGGAATACCCCACTGGTACTGTTCTCTCCTTCTTTATCCGACTGGATGGGTTCCACTCCCCTCCTGCTTCCTTTAATGTGGAAGCGATATTCCTGGTAGTACAAGAGTGTTGCATTAACGACATCTGTATAAGCTACTAACGCGGGATTACCAATCATATGTTGTTTGATCCTCCAGACTAACCCATCCACGAACCTTGCTTTCTTTCTTTCTTCATTGCTTAAATCATTAGGTATAAAATTTGCCAAATGAGTGAATTCTTCCTCGTAATTGGCCACTGAACGGTCCCCCTGATTCACCTATCTGAATTTTCTCCTCATTTCAGCCTAAACTACTGACGGAAAATACTTGCGGTCGAATCACACCCAAAACTCGGTAATAGTCAATGTGTCCCTTTCCTCCACAGTGGTGATTGACTCGCACCACCGTAGCGCTGCTCCCACTAACCTAAAAGTGGCTAGAATCTGCTTCTGCACCTCACTGCAATCTACCATGCGTCGGTGACGCTGGATATCCCTCTTCCACTGACACGCTAGCACCACATCTGAACCCCCTCGAAACTCTGGTGGATGGCCTTTTTGAAAGACCTCTCGTACTTGCTATCACTCTGACGGCCTCGGGTGGGCCTGAACATCTGGTACTACTAACGCCTGTGGCTGATCTCGTGGAAAGTACCTTCCATTGCGATCATCATCGCTTTAACTGCCTGTGCCACTAATTCAGGTAACTGTGCTGCCGAAATCATCTTTGGCAGTTGCTGCAGTAACTCTGGCTCCTGATGAGCCTCTCTAATCTCCTCTCCCCATACTGCCCTAGTTGCTCTCTCTCTCCTAGGCGATATATGAAATGAGAATCGAATCGTATGAGTTCACCAACAAATATAAACTAATTGATAGAAGAACGTAAATGCGCATACGTATGAGGATACAACAATCCTATGATAGGGCTCTATATCAAAGAATGCTAAGCTGAAATCTGAAAAGCCGAACAGATCCTAAGGACACTAGAACCTGATGCTCTGATACCATCTGTGAGACTCCATCGAATAAAATACCGGGTGATTAATCCTATACCAAATTAAAATAGGAATCCCAGTTGGTTCATTCTTAGCATCACTGTCGAGAACTTTTTAAAACTCACTAACCACCTAGTATTCCAAAAATTCGGTGCCAAAATTTAACTCTTTAATTAAACAAGACAATAACATGTGGAAATAAATATAAACCATTCACAACAACTAAATCAAATTAACTGAATAAATAATTTAACTACTTGTCGAATAAACCATCGGCCACCAAAGTAAATAGTCCAATAGCAATCATCCAACAATAGAATCAATAAATCTAAAAACTACAACTGAACAGTATGGTCGACATGCCCTAAGTAAACTGAAACTGATAGATGATTCCTACTTTAGAAAAGAATGAACGATGTGTCTAATTCCGTGTTCTAAAAGGCCCGCCTAGGCTTGAGGTTTGAGAGAAACGCATCGCCTATGCCTTATTACGCCTTATTCTTGGTAAAAGGCTTAAATCACATTTAAAATAAATAAATAAAGGATCAGTTGACAAATATTGGTTATGGAGCATGAATATGAGAAAGATGGCTACCAAACATATGGATATGTTTTCAAAATTCAAGGTATGTATTATTTTATTATATTACTAGCCTTAGAATAATTAAAATAATAAAAAAGGAAAAATGACTTTTTACTCATAGGCTTCGCCTAGGTGCGCCTAGGCTCCTAAGGCTTGAGGCTTGACATCTACGCCTCGACCATGCCTTGCGCCTTTTAGAACCTTGGTCTAATCCAAGCTCCTGCTAGCATCCACATATGCCGCAGCTTCGTGTCCCTGGAATGGAATATCAATCCTGGCGCCCTGTGGCTGGACACCTAAAAGGTTTTGAAAATAGTTTTATAGGATGGGTTAGAACCCAAAACATTTTGAAAATATTTAGCAAGTGAATTAACTACAGTAATGAAAATGTATGAATGCGCTTCATATTTAAGTTAGTGTCGCACTCTCTTAAGGACATACTCACCCCTCCACTAATGTGCACACCTAACGGTTACCTTAACCCCAACTAGTTGTACTACCCCGTCCAACTAGTCCTGGTATAATCTCTCCTTGCCATACTACTCTAACCCGAGTATTATTATCCATGGTTTATAAGTTATCTCTCAAATTTAACCAAATTAATTCCTTTTAAATAATATCATATAACCTTAACACAAGTTATATAAAGTAAGTACATTACACACTATATTATGACCCGCATATAATATTACATCTCATAATATACGTACATTTACTAAAACATTCACACATAATTCATATGTATATCCATCCCTCCGAGTATACCCTCACCAGATGATTCCCTCTAAAGTGCTATCTCACTAGGTGTGCTCACATAACCGAGTTACCCAAGTTGGAAATCTCTCACCAACCTGGACCAAAATATAAACGTAGTGGAGGCGGTCATATTCCTTCCCTGAAAGTGAGATAATCCCCTCACCCATATACCGGATGCTATGACCTGGGGATATACTCACCCTACTCCTCAAGCTAGGAGATTAACCCACATCGCATAACCTCCCTCGATAGCACTAGAGTATATAAATTAAACAAATATCTAGTCACTGATATTTAATAGCACACACAACACACACACACACACACACACACACACACACACACACACACACACACACACACACACACACACACACATATATATATATATATATACTATCATTACACCGTATATATATATATAATATAAACCCCAGCTTTACCGTGTATTCAAAAACCCGTAACACTAGCCTGAAATTTCCCGAGTCTGTAGCCCTACTCAACTTAATTAATTTACACATTTATTAATTTATCATCTTCATGAGTCTATGGTCCGACTCTAATTTAATTTAATTCACACATTAATTAATTTAGTACTTCACCGAGTCTATCGTCCGACTCTAATTTAAATTAATTTACACATTACTCAAATTATTACCTTGGTGACACCCAATCAATATACTCGAGCTCGCTCACTTGGCCCGAAATTAAATATTTTCCGAGTCTATATTCCGACTCTAAATTTATTAGATTCTCTCCATAATTAATCCACTGCCTTGGCGTCGCTTAACCAATATACTCGGACTCGCTCACTCGATCCGTATCTCACTATTTTGGAATCAAATTTCTCAATTTTATCCATAAAGCGCCCCACATAAATCCTCCCTAATCCCAATTACTTTTCCCCATAATTGCTAGGAATAGGTGCCTCCAATTTATTTATCACTAAATAAAGCATAGGAATTAAATTAAATATTAATTTCCCCCTTCAATATACAACTGGGCGGACTGTAAAAAATCTGGGACCATCGATCGATCGATCCCTTCCATTGATCGATCGATCGAACATATACTCTTCTTCTCCGAATTACTGCTTCAGCCATTGTTAACCCAATCAAGCTTTTAGTTCCTTTCTTAACATCCTCTGATCATAATCAACAATATTTTCACATGAAAACAGGTTCTAATCGTCCTAGAAACCTTAACACCACAACTAATTTCCATCAATTCCATTGTTTTCACGATTTGGGTTTTATGGGTTTCAAATATCCAATAAGATTTTCATTCCTATTAACAGAAATTGACCATCGATTCGTATTGGGTTTAACACATGATTCATACCTCCACATTTCAGAATCATAAACATAATAAATTTCACCCTTAATCCCATTAAAGCATTTCAATTACTGAAAACCCAATTTTACATGAATACCCACCCAAAACGAATTTTGGTTTACACCTCCTATAATATGAAATGATTATCATAAATTTAAGAATCGCAATAATTAACCACTTGCCTCTAATTGTTCGTAGAGTTTGATCCGTTGGTGTAGATAAAGTTTTGATGAAGAACACCTAATTTGTCCCTAGATTTGTCTCCAAAAAGGTCCCCAATTTGCTCTTGATTTGTTTCCTATGTGCCTCTCTCAAACCCTAGGTTTAGAACTTGTTAACTGCCGCTCAACACTCCCCCATTTAGGTTTTAAATCCCTAATCCCGTTTTTGGTCACATGGGCCTAATTAAAGTGGCCTAAATCTCCCCGTGTGGGCCCGGCTATGCCCAAAAATACCTCGAGACCCGATTACTACCCCCGGGTACTTTTTTTTATTATCTCAACCCATTCGGACTCAATCGCGCACTCAGAATTGTCATCTGAAATACTTTATAACATCTCCAAATTTTGACCTAAAAAATGCGACACATTTTTATTCGAACAATTAAACTTAAAGTCGCCAAATATAAATAATTCTTCCTACTCAAATAAATTCTCCAACTCATAAATTTAAGTTTCTCCAATTTAAATATTTTTATTTCTCTCAAAAGTAATTAAATATGAAATCCTCAAAATTGCGGGGTGTTACACTGGGTATATTTGCATTTTAGAACCTGGATCCATAGGTGGTCCTTTTACGTCATAAATCTCCAGCCAAGTTTGGCCACCATAACCTGGTTATTAAGGTCCCTACTCCATAGACCAAGTTCCCCCTAGATTTTGGTTTACACACGTTCTCCCAAGAAACAATGTGGAATTTTTTGGAATTGTCATTATCACTCCATAAAAAATTCATGTTAACTTTGTCGAGGGTGGCACACGTTCTTTTAGGGAGGAGGGTAGTTTGCATAATGTAGTTAGGAATAGTGGACGAGACAGTTTGGATCAAGGTGGATCTTCTTGCTATGGATAGGAGTTTAGACTTCCAATATGCAAGGCGTTTATTGACTTTGTTCACGACCTCTTTGAAATGCTCCATTCCCAGTCTTCCATGAACCAGGGGAAAACCTAAATAGGTACACAGATTCAGGGTAAGGTTCATACAACATCGATGGATAATCTCAAGTGCTCTCCTCCGAGGGATATTCGGGGAGACAAAGATTTTAGATATATTAAGGTTCACTTTTTGACCCGAGATTCTACAAAAATCTTCAAATGTCTCCATCATGATCCTACACGAGTGCTGGGAGGCATCATTAAAAAGAATAAGATCATCAGTAAAAAATAAGTGGGAGATGATCGGTCCATGTGGAGAGGCTTTGAGGCCTTTACAATCCTTGGAAGCGAACCCACTCGAAATCATCGAAGAAAGATATTTCATACACATCAGAAAGAGATATGGGGATAAGGGGTCCCCCTTCCTCAAACCCCTAATGGGTTTGAAATTTGGGAGGGGAGAATCGTTCCATAGAATAGCTGTAGTCGTGGTACTAACACAACTCATGATAAGATTGGTTAATGTCTTACTAACATTGAACCATTTAAGGACTTTAGCAATAAAATCCTAACTCACTCTGTCGTTGGCTTTTTCAAGATCAACTTTAATTATAACACCCCCACTCTTACCCTTTTTCTTGGAGAGGGTGTGAATAATTTCCTCGGTAATGATGACATTATCCGTGGTTTGTCTCCTGGGGAGGAAACTTTCTTGAGCTGGGCTAACAACCTTACAAAGGCTGGGTCTTAGTATGTTCACTATGATCTTAGCGACAATTTTATACGCCATGTTACAGAGGGTGATGGGACGAAATTGGTTAATCGATTCAGGGTTGTCAATTTTAGGGATAAGGGTGATGTGTCTCTCATTCATATACTCGGGGACACTCCCGGTGATGAAACAGGAGTTAAAAAATTTGGCTAAGTAGGAATTGATAAGCTCCTAAAAATATTAGCAGAACAAAGGAGGGATCCCATCCAGGCCTGGGACCTTCAGGGCTTGCATACTAAAGGTAGCACTTTTAATCTCGTCAAGACAAATAGGGAAATCAAGATTATTATTTTGGCGAGTATTGAAGGAAAGGAGATTCGGCTCACTAAGATGACCATCATGGTTAATAAGGTGTTCAACTTTAAAAAGTTCTTTAAAGTAACTGTTAATGTGTTCGATTAATATATCATGGCTCTCGCACCACTCTCCGTTGACCTGAAGTCTATCTATTTTATGTTTACGTCTTCTAATGATCATAGAAGTATGGAAAATTTTGTGTTTCGATCCCCCTTAGCAAACCATTGAATTCTCGATTTTTGGAGCCAGAAAAAATCTTCATGAATTAAAATGGAATTATACTCATTTATAAGATTACTTTCCAAAGTGTCTAAACTATGGGAAAAAGGAGGTTTGTTGAGCCACTTGGATACCCATGAGTCTATTAAGAAGTCTGTTTTTCTTTCTGAATATATTCCCATACACATTCAGATTCCAGACATCAACATTAATAGTGGATTGCTTAATGTTGTTATGTAGATTATCATTACTATTCCATCTTTTAGAAATGATGCTTTCAAAGTCTTCTCTTTCAATCCAACAAGCAAGTAGTCTAAAGGGTCTAAATAGGGAATAAAAGGAATAGTAGTCTCGTTTCCTAATGCAATGATATTTTGCCAAACTCTCTGACGTAAGAACGGGATGGGACTGGCGTAAATGATGAAAAAAAGCCTATCTTCATAATGTTTCTTAGGCCATCCACAATGGGTCCTCTAAACCCATTGTGGATCCTTTAGTTTGGTAAAATTGTGTTTGCAGTGGGCGGAATAATCGTCAATTTGTGTAGAGGATCTGTTAAGTCTCCCATAGTTGGAGAGGGGAGATAAGGGATCCGGTAGAGGGTCAGAGACGGATAAATTTTGTCCGTGCCAAGCCAAGCGGACAACATTTTCCCGGTCCAGGTCAGGCGGACAATATTTTGGAGCCTGATACCCACGGCTCTAAAACGGCTATATCCTTATTTACTTATAAATATTTCACTCTATACCCCATAAAATTTAAAAAACAAAAACTTCTCAAAATCCAAAATATTAAAAAACATGGGTTCACCCTCTCAAACATCGAGGCTTCCCAATTTGAGCTCATTTGATGAAGTTGTATTATGTCATGCATATTGTAAATATTCCATCGACGGAAAGACCGGCACTAACTAACACGACGGAACGGTGTGGGAGAAGATTCAAACAGAATTCAATAATACCGAAGGTCAGCTATATCACCGATCGATAAAAGTCTTGCAAGGTAAGTGGACGACGATTAATCGAGATTGTATGTTGTATTCCGCAAAAATGACCCGTGCTTTTGGCGCGACCCATGGTAGTAGTACATCACGAGCTGAGTGGGTGCGTCCAGAAAATAATTTTATCCGTATTTATAATTTATAATTTAGTTTTTCCATCCTTTATATTATGAATTAATTATTTCTCATGATTTTATTTTTGACAGATTAAGCATGCAGTCGACGATTTTAGAAATGAAACCAGAAGAAATTTTGCATATGATCACTGTTTTGACATTTTAAAGGATGTGCAAAAGTATAATTTTGCGAACACTTCTACTCAATTCATGGAGGAAGATTTAGGCACATCAACGGGGGGTGAGGACGTTGAGTTGGGTGAGGACATTGAAGCCATGCACACCCCACTGGAACGCCCAATCGGGCGTAAGGCCGAAAAACAAAAATCCAAATGCAAGGCAGTGTCTAGCAGTTTACAAGCTCACACCGTGCTGATAGAGAATTCAGGGGGTTTTACTGATTCGTACAAGGAACATTTCATAGCAGCACAACGCACTCAATAGGAGCTCAATTCGAAGTTGGACGAGCTGATAGTTTTACGAAAATAGGAGATCGAGAATTCTATAATTTTCATGGATACCTCGCGCTTATCTCCAGTTCAATTGCAACTTCATGAATTGCAAACAAATGAGATAATGCAGCATAGGCTCGCCCAAACTAGAGAAAACTCACCATTGGGGGGAACTAAATGTTTGTTTGTATTTGAATTTTCTAATTATAATTGTCTTTTATTATTTTTAATTTCCTATTAATGTGATAATTTTTTTCGACAATGAGTAGCATTTATTATTAAATTAACGAACCATATCGAAATATCTATCATTGGATTCAATTTAAATACACAGGAATTAAAGAACGATAAATTTCAATTGCAACTTAAAGTTTCATTCGTCCACTACAGACTCTGCATGTAGATCCCATATATGTTCCATAAGTTCATACCTAAGATGATTGTGTTTTTCCTTACTGTACAACATTACCTCACGCACTCGGTACTCATACGCATTCCCCAGAGTGTCACGGCTAATTGGCAGCATTTGAATAGGATCAAATTCAATACGCCAATTAGGATCCCGACATTCGTCCTCTAGTATCATGTTATGCAATATTATACCTAATTTCATAATAACTTTCAAGTCATTGTGTTTCCACAATCTAGCCGGGTTTTTTAGAAAATGGAATTTTTGTTGAAATATTCCAAATGCTCGCTCAACATCTTTGCGTGTTGCCTCTTGATATCTAGCGAACACACTTTGCTTATTAGTTGCTGGTCTTTTGAAACTCTTAACGATTGTAGCGTCTGGTGGGTATATACCATCTGTCAGGTAATAACCCATGTTGTAAGAGTTCCCATTAATTTCATACTCTATAGGAGTCGTGTTTCCCTTAAGTAGCTCATTAAACACCGTAGATTTGGTCAAGACATTCAAGTCATTACACGAACCCGGTAGCCTGAAGAAAGAATGCCAAATCCACGTATCATATGAAGTTACAGCCTCTATAATAATAAATACAACAATATAATGAATATAGTTATAATATAAATTAAGACAATATAATAAAAGGAGAAAATATAAATGAAGTAAATAATTCGTACCGGTTAAATGAACGAAATCACAAGGGGTAATTCCGATCTCAACGAACGACAAATGAATGGTGTGAGTTTCTGCCGACCAACGCGATGCTAACGCCTCGACTATTTGGTTGTCCGAGTTTGGAAATCCTTCCGAAAATATATTTGAGAACCCAAACATATTGATATATGTTGTCACGTATTCGTCTGCCAATAGTTCGGAATAAACCTCCTAAGCTGGGTGGACGCTACCACGCATCGTAATAAATTCATCGTCGGGAGAAGCGGTTTGTTCGACAATAGAATCGGTAACATTCGACGCGCCTACTTCATGTAAACGACGACGGCCTTGATAGACCTCATCTCGTTGGATATCTTGAGGTTGATTAACGTCACTAATTGGTTTCGCTTTTTTACGAGAAAAATAACGTTTCAATCGAATATTCACCTCCATATTTTTTAAATAGAGGAAAAAATAGAATAAAATAAAACTATTATTTTTATTTTATAATTATGAAATTATAAATTAAAAATTAATAAGAGCGGTGAAGAATTTGAAGAAATTGTGAGGAATAATGAATAAGAAATAGGGTATTTATAGTTAAATGAGAGTGGTTAAAACTATAAATAAGGAAACTATATTTTTACAACGGCTTAAAGTCCAACGATAATAAAACGGCTAGTGGTGAGTCATCCGGATGGACAAAAGAAATGCGCCCCACTCAGACGGACAAAAGATGTCCGTCCCACCCCCCTACCGGACGTCCATTGCGAAAACAACCCTTTGCCTCTTCCCATAAACCCATAAGTTTATGGGAGCCCATTGTGGATGGCCTTAGAGACAAGAAGATGGATGGCCGGACTGGAGATGTCAATAGCTTGTAAATCAATAATGTCGGGGTTCCAGAGGAACTAAATACCCCCTGATCTGCCCATGGGGTCAGAAATGGCGTTCTCCATGAAACCAGCATCCGGGAAGAAATTACCCATTTTATTGAAAGTAATGTGAGTTTCTTGGATAATGACCACTTTCGGTTTGTAAAAATCATTTAGCCATTTGAACGTGGGTTTGAAGAGAGGTTTCCCACCTCCCCGACAGTTCCAAACGATAAACGACATGGATTGAATTTTGTGAGAAATATGGATAGGGTCCTCCTCAGACCATGAGAGTCTGTTCTTTACCCTCATTTGTGCTTCCAACGTTGGGAGGCACTCCAGCACTCTCACTGCATGCATTATGTCCTTCATGGGGATAATCTAACCCGGTTAAAAGAGAAGTCTTACTTGAGCTTTTTCCCAGCTTATTTTGAGTATCACTGCTTCCTCCACTTTTGAGTTGAGCCAGAGGTCGCACAATGGGACCTTGAGAGTGCGGTGGGTGATCTGGAGGTCTCCTATCATGGCAAGGGGAAAGGTGGTGTTCATTTTCTTCTCGAGTTAGGAAGTGTGTTTGTAATGTTTGAGGATTACTGGTAGTTTTTGAAGGGTTAGGGGCTTTTTAAAGATGGCGGGTGTTAAAAGAGTAAATAGTAATTCAGGGGGTGTGGTGGAGCGGTAGGAGCTCTTCCTCTCTTAACCAAGTGTCGGGGGTTCGATTCCTGCCTTGGGCATGAAGCAGTCTTAAAATCTCTGGGCCAGCTGTCCTACCTATCGAGGTGCCTACGATCAGCGAAGGAATTAATCACTAAGTCGCTAGTGAATATCCTGATTTACTAAAAAAAAGAAGAGTAAATAGTGGGATAGTTAATTTTATTTTGCATTTTAACCCCATATGCCATATTAATGACTACATCAGAGCCATGTGGCGTAAAAACTTAGTCTTGCATTAATGAATTATCCTTCATGGGTTATACTCCTATGTCAGCCATATTATCAACCATAATTGACCTATCGTCAACCTCCTTGTGCGAGACATTTAAGAGGGTTTTCTGGTGGGTCTCTACACATGCGCGGGTTTCGTCTATTGGCTTGCTCCCATTGGGGAATTCCTTAGTTTGGACAACACTCTCCATAAAGTCTCCTAGAGTAGCCGTTGTGCTATTTCTTGCACCCCTATTGGTTCAGAACGATTGACATTACGTCTGAGTTACTCCTAGACGCAGCAGTTGGCATTGACGAGATTTCTGGGATGCTCTCTTTGATTTTTTGCACTTGTTTCCTCTTGGGCTTATCGACTGAGTTGACGTGGGGGTATTAGAGGAGAGAATCTATTATTTCTAAACTTTTCTTTTTCTTGTTGCTTACTTTTAGATGTCGCCAGTTTACCTCTGTTTTTAACCAGCATACATAGACCAAAATTCTCATTATCCAGGTTAGGGTCTTTTTTCACTTGGTTTAGACCACCAGTCTGAGATGTGGACATATTCAACTGACCCACGTGGGAAGGTGGGTTCTACTGCAACAGCACATGTGAGCTATTTCCCCCAACGGTCATATTCACTCACTAAGTTTCAGTCGACCTTGCCACTTTAGCGGTGGGATAGTATTCGCTCTGATGGTCAATCTTACCACAGTAAGTACAGAGGAAATGTAAGATCATCCACGATGGGTTCTCTAAATTCATTGTGGATTCTTTACTTTGACAAAATTGTTTTTGTATTGGGCGAAATAATCGTCAATTTGCGTAGAGGATCCGTTAAGGCTCCCATAATTGGAGAGGGGAGATAAGGGATCTGGTAGAGGGTCAGAGACGGACAAATGTTATCCATCCCAAACCACGCGGACAACATTTTCTCTCCCCAAGCCAGGCGGACAACATTTGGGCGCCTGATACCAACCGCTCTGCAACGGCTATATCCTTATTTACCTATAAATATTTCACTTTATACCCCATATAATTGAAGCTCTCATACTCTTGACTCACTTGAGTCTATATTGTATAAGAGTTCATCTAGTTTGGAAATTAAGACAAAATTATGTCTATCCTAGAAACCAAAGAACCTCAGAGATTGGATTGCTATTTCATCCATTTATCTTGTAGTGATCAAGACCAAATTACCAACACTTACACACAGTACAATGCATCATATACATGTCATATTCCATATTAATGTGTGCACAAATGTTAAGTATGTTTAAATCCCTAAATTTGATTTTTAAATATTTTTTGAGATTTTATAAACATTTTTTAAATAAAGGTTTTATTAATTAAAACTTAGTTTTAAAAGTTTGTGGGTTCAATCTACAATTATGGTTAAAGGGTTTATTGGCTTAAAGTTGGTTTGGGTAGAAACCAAAAGCGGCAGAGAATTCAGGGTGTGGTTGTAATTACTTTTAGACGCGCGTTTTACATCGCCTTACTGATCAACACCTGTTACTTGCTGATTGGTGCATTTTGTGTAACTTTACTGAGTATATAAACGCGTATGCTTACAACCGTGGGATCAAACCTTATCAACGACCTGCATGCTTTCTTTGGTAATCCCTGTGTATCCCTCCTGAACCAATCAGGTGAATTTTAATCACCTTATGCTGTGAGCCCTTGGATTTAAGTCAATCCAGATTGACTCAATCCTGACCCTTGTTTTTGAACCTGCTTCTTGATCCTTCTCTTCGTCCTATAAAAGGGACCCTCCTCTAAATCGTCTAAGACTTTTGGCCAGTTCATTCCTGAGAGAAAAAAAGAGAGAGTAGAGAGAAGAGAGAGAGAAGAGAGAAAACATAAAGAGAGAGAGAGTTAGAAACCCTAACCCTAACCCATGTTCGTCAATCCTCTTTCAAACCAAACACTTCTCTAAAACTCCTACATATCCAAAACACTACCCTGAGTGTTCTTGAGTTTTTGAGAGATATTTGTGTTGTTGTAACCTCTTGTTCGTTAGATCTTGTTCCCAACTTAAACTGTTTACTTAGATCTATTTTCTTCTTCATAGAAATTTCAGATCTATGTTATGCATGTTACATCACACTTAGATTTACATGGTTTATTTCTCATCTTGAGAAATATATTGTTGATTCTTTTCTGAAAATCGTTTTTATCTTTAAATCAACAATAAATGTTTTATGTTTATAGTTCTCTTCAAACTAAACCTTTGACCTAGTTTGGAATCACACTTGGAGGTTTTCAATCTTGAAAATCTTTTCAAAACTCTGAGATTGATTAAGATCTTGACTGTCTTCTAAGCAAGATATCCGTGGATTCTGGGATTGATTTAAAGGTCAAAAAGGTTCAAAGTTTTGTGAAAAGAGAGAAAAAGAAAAATCACTGCATATAGCCTTATATGTAACTTGATAGGACTGTTTGTACTTAATAAGTGTGAGTGTGTGCAGGCATGTGTTAGAGAGAACCTCCACAAACACTTTCACCCTACAACATGAAAAGTGTTGGTAATAAGATCTTGTGAGCACGAGTCGACGTAAAGTGCTGGAACAAATCAGAAGTTAACAAACTGGGAGAACAACATCTACAATCAGAACTGCAGAGAAGTTATAAGGACACCAGAGGGTACATCCCTAAACTTATATAGGTCTGAGTTGTATGCATGTTAGTTATATAGTTTGTAACCGGTAAATTTGTTTTAGTGGATTTTTTTATTTTACTCCGTAGAGGGAGTCGTGGATGTTTCCTCAGTTGGTGAGGTTTTACCACGTAAAAAATCGTGAACTTAATCTTTCTACATCTCCTCATCTCATTATTGGTTGTGCTGAGTTTAAAGTTTGTTTAAACTGTTTTATAAACCTATTAGTTAAATCTTGAATAGATCTCGTACATACTATTTTATTAAACACATCTTGTGTTCAATACGTTTGATTTTTAAGAAAAGAGTTTCTTCAAAAACTAGCTCGGAGTTACTTAAATAGTTTATTTTTAATAAACGGCTTTAGTAACATATTTTCAATTGGTATCAGAGCTTGGTAAACTTATTTTAAAGAGATCCTGTGTTTCTGAAATTACTTTCTAAAAATCAAATATGGACGAGAAAAATGAAAGATTTGGTAACTTGACCAGACCTCCTATCTTTGATGGAACCAATTTTGCTTACTGGAAAATAAGAATGATTGCTTTCATTCAAGAAACTCTGGGAGATGATGTCTGGGACATTATTGAAAATGGTTACACTTGTCCTACAAAACCAGCCACTGAAGGAAGTAATGAGAGGGTTAAGAAAGCATTAAGTGAGTTCACTCAAGAAGAGAAACAAGTTTGTCAAAATAATAAAAAAGGAAAGAATGTCATATTTATGTCCATAAATGACCATGAGTTCAAAATAATCTCATCTTGTACCACTTCTAAGGAAGCTTGGGACACTTTGGTTACTGCTCATGAAGGTGACACTAGAGTTAAGGCTGCTAAAACTCAAATGCTCATTCAATAGTATAATTCCCTAATTATGTCTGAGACTGAGTCATTTGATGACTTCTATATGAACCTAACTGATATTGTGACCAAACTGCATGCTAATGGGATAACTTATGATAGACAAGAAATTGTATCTAAAATTCTGAGATCATTACCACAGAAATTTGATAACAAAAGATATGCTATTGAGGAAATGTGTGATATTAATCTCACTCCTGAACTACTCAGTAGTAAATTAAGAACTGTGGAAATTGAACTGGAATTTAAGAAACAATTGACCCAGTCCCATAGTAAACCGACTAGTTCAAATCTAAGCTTCTCTTCTAAATTGATTAAGCCTGAGTTTAATACTTACAATGATGAATCTGATGAGGAATGCGATATAAAGAGTTTGGACAATCAGATTGCCTTAATGTCAAAACAGTTTAAGAAAATCATTAAGTTTAGAAACAAAATGGCAAATAAACAAGGCAAGTCAAATTATCCAACTCCATCTAATCACATATCTCATGAGAAAAGCCATGACAAAAATCACAAGGACTCTCACATTAGACCTAACAGAGGCCTTAAGAAGACTGAATGCTATAGATGTGGTAAACTAGGGCACATTGCACAAGACTGTAGAGTTAACTTGAACACTCAAAACAAACACACTAGAGCCAACATTTGCAAAACATGGGATGGTTCAAGTGACTCTAAAAATGAGGAACCTGAGTCATCTGATGTTTTTTATCCTTGCATGTCTTTCTTTGCCAAGATTATATATAATGATGATATGTCTGTGCTTGTTAGTGAGGATGAATCGAATAACTCTATGTCTGATGTTTCGAATCTTGTTGTTACTGGTTTAGATTCTTTGATTACTGAGAATATTGCTATCTCTTCTTCGGGGTGTGTGAGTCAAAGGGAAAGCGATAATGACGATATCAATGGGTGTGTGAGTTCAAAGAATGAAGCCTTAGGGATCACTTCACACACTACACTTAGTGACTCGGACAATGAAGACCTCCCACACATTCACACACTTTATGCTAAAACTCTCAAGAAAAGCGCTAGACTAGAAAAAATTGTGAAAGATCTCACCAAAAAGTTGGAAGATCTAAGCCTGATGGTCAAACTGAATGCTGAAGAGTATAATACCCAATGTTTAACTCATGAAAGTGAAATTAAAATGTTTGATGAAAAACTCAGAAATTTGACTGAAACAAATGAAACTCTGGAGAAAAAATACGAAGGGACATTGTTAGAATTGGAACAAACCAAAGAAAAGACAACAACTGTTTTAAAAAAATTTACAAAATTTGAAAATAATTCTAATTGTTTTGATGAATTTGTTGCTGAATCTAAAACCAATTCTGATGATCGAACTGGAATAGGGTTTTGTCCCAATTTGAAGACATAAACAAAATCTTTTGAACCTATCAAGTTTGTGTCAGGAGGTAAAAGACCTATTGAAACATGCCCAGATTTTCATTCCCTAAAAACTGAGTTTGATTCAAAACATCAAAATCTTAACATTGGTGAATCAAGTTGCTCGACATGAAAGTTCACCTAAGGCTAAATATGTTTTCCCCTTTATTAGAAAGAGTGAATCTACATTGAAACCTGTACTACCTAGGAATAGAGTTCAACCTCAAAATTCCTCAAAACCTTTGTTTAGAGACTTTCCTAAGGAGACCCCAATTTTGAGCAATCTTTACTGCTCCTACTGCGACATATACGGTCACTCTTTTGATGGTTGCTATGCTAGGAGACTTCTCAAACCTGTCTGTAATCCTCATATCTATAAGAATTTTAACTATTCTAGGAGGAGCCGCAACAATTATTTACTTCCTAGACAACTAGACAAAAACTCTAATAATAGGAAGAGAAAGACCAAACCTAAAAGAACATTTCCTAGAAGGATGCCTAAAAATATTCCTAAACCAAATGGTCAAGTCTTTCACAAAATTCAAAATCATGCGCAAAACATTTTTCAACAAAAATCCAATGCTCGTAAATTTTATCAATTGAGAGCTAATAAGTGCAAAATGAAAACTAGAGCAATTTGGGTTAGAAAAGATGATCTATTACCTCAGATGAAGTGTAACATAGTTGTTACTACTTTAAAAGCTGAACACACATCATCTGGTTGGTATTTAGACTTTGGATGTTCTAAGAACATGACTGGTGATGATACTAAACTTTTAAACAAAACCAGCCTTGCTGGTGGTAAAGTCATTTTTGGTGATGTCAGCCCAGATCATAGGCAAAGGAACTCTCCAAGAAGATGGACTTCCTATTCTTGAATATGTTCTTCTAGTTAAAGGTCTTAAGGCCAATCTACTTAGTATCTCGCAATTTTGTGACTCAGATCATACTGTTACTTTTTCAAAGAACAATTGCAAAATTTTAAATGAAAAAGGTGAATGCATAATAACAGGATTCAGGACTCCTGATAATTGTTATACTGTCATGAACAAGTCTGAAATCTGTAATGTTGCCAGAATTGATGACAACGAGATATGGCATAACAGAATGGGTCATATAAATTACGATAATCTTAGTAGACTGACCTCTCTGGAAATAGTTAGAGGAGTTCCTAAAATCAAACCCATACCTAACATTGTCTGTGGCTCTTGTCAGGAAGGTAAAATTGTTAAGGCACCTCATAAGAAAGTTAATGATATTCTTACCTCTAATCCCTTGGATCTCATCCATATGGACCTAATGGGTCCCTCCCAAACTGTTAGTCTCTGTGGACACAGTTATATTCTAGTTATGGTTAATGACTTCACTAGATTTACTTGGGTAGCCTTTTTAAAACAAAAGTCTGACACTTTTCAAACTTTCCTAAAAATTCTTCTTCGGATTGAAAATGAAAAGGACACTCAAGTAAATAGAATTCGTAGTGATAGAGGTGGTGAATTCGAAGACACTGGTATTATTGAATACTATGACTATAATGGTTACAAACACGAATTCAGTGCTCCTAAGACTCCTCAACAAAATGGAATTGCCGAGAGAAAGAATCGTACCCTTCAAGAGATGGCACGTGTTATGTTACATGCCAAGAATTTACCTTAATACTTTTGGGTGGAATCTATTCGTACTGCATGTCACATCATAAATAGGGTCTATCTTAGAAAGAATTCCAAACAAACTCCTTACGAACTTTGGTATAATAAAAAGCCCAATCTTAAGTACCTTAGAACCTTTGGCAGTACTTGTTATGTATGCAAAGATAGGGAACACTTATCCAAATTTGAGAGTAGGGGATATAAAGATATATTTCTAGGATACTCGCCTAACAGTAGAGCATATTGAGTGTATAATCTTCGCACTAAAAACTTAATGGAATCCATAAATGTAATTGTAAGTGACACTATTATGGAGAACAAGATTGGCGAATCAACTATTGATGAAGAGATTACAAACACTTTAGAAAATGACTCTTCTAAAATAGATAATTCTTTACCAATTGAGACACCTGAAGTACCTAACTGGGTTTCTAAAGATCATCCCATAAATAACGTAGTTGGTAACCCTAGTGATCTAGTGCGTACAAGATCCCAACTAAGAAATTATGCACATTATGCATGTTTTGTTTCCCTCGTGGAACCAAAGAATGTAAATGAGGCATTGAATGACTCTCACTGGATTTCTGTTATGCAGGAAGAACTTCTTCAATTTTTCATTCATGATGTTTGGTATCTTGTTCCTCGTCCTGATCACAAAAAGGTTATTGGCACACGTTGGATTTTTAAAAATAAGACTGATGAAATTGGGATAATAATTAGAAATAAAGCTAGATTAGTTGCTCAAGGATACTCTCAAATTGAAGGAATAGATTTTAACGAGACTTTTGCCCCTGTTACTCATTTAGAATCTGTTCGTCTGCTCTTTGCTATAGCTTGCCACTTGCATTTTACACTTTACCAAATGGATGTCAAATCTGCATTCCTTAATGGAATGTTAACAAACTGGGAGAACAACATCTACAATCAGAACTGCAGAGAAGTTATAAGGACACCAGAGGGTACATTCCTAAACTTATATAGGTCTGAGTTGTATGCATGTTAGTTATATAGTTTGTAACTGGTAAATTTTTTTTAGTGGATTTTTTTTATTTTACTCCGTAGAGGGAGTCGTGGATGTTTCCTCAGTTGGTGAGGTTTTACCACGTAAAAAATCGTGAACTTAATCTTTCTACATCTCCTCATCTCATTCTTGGTTGTGCTGAGTTTAAAGTTTGTTTAAACTTTTTTATAAACCTGTTAGTCAAATCTTGAATAGATCTCGTACATACTGTTTTATTAAACACATCTTGTGTTCAATACGTTTGATTTTTAAGAAAAGAGTTTCTTCAAAAAACAGCTCGGAGTGACTTAAATAGTTTATTTTTAATAAACGGCTTTAGTAACATATTTTCAATAATTTCACAAACAAAAATTTCCCAAAATTTCTATTCTTTTTTACTCTAAAAAATTAGAAAATATGGGTTCTCCCTCTCAAACATCGAGGCTTCCCAATTTGAGCTCGTTTGATGAAGTTGTATTATGTCATGCATATTGCAAATATTCCATCGACGGAAAGACTGGCACTAACCAACGCGACGGAACGATGTGGGAGAAGATTCAAACGGAATTCAATAATACCGAAGGTGTGCTATATAACTGATCGATAAAAGTCTTGCAAGGTAAGTGGATGGCCATTAATCGAGATTGTATGTTGTATTCCGCAAAAATGACCCGTGTGTTTGGCGCGACCCGTGGTAGCAGTACATCACGAGCTGAGTGGGTACGTCCAGAAAATAATTTTATACATATTTATAATTTATAATTTAGTCTTGTCATCCTTTATATTATGAATTAATTATTTCCCATGATTTTATTTTTGACAGATGAAGTGTGCAGTTGACGATTTTAGAAATGAAACCAGAAGAAATTTTGCATATGATACTGTTTTGACATTTTAAAGGATGTGCAAAAGTATAATTTTGAAAACACTTCTACTCAATTCATGGAGGAAGATTTAGGCACATGAACGGGGGGTAAGGACGTTGAGTTGGGTGAGGACATTGAAGCCATGCACACCCCACTGGAATGCCCAATCGGGCGTAAGGCCGAAAAATAGAAATCCAAATGCAAGGCAGTTGCTTGTAGTTTACAAGCTCACACCGTGCTGATAGAGAATTCAGGTGGTTTTACTGATTCGTAGAAGGAACATTTCGTAGCAGCACAACGCACTCAATAGGAGCTCAATTCGAAGTTGGACGAGCTGATAGTTTTACGAAAACAGGAGATCGAGAATTCTATAATTTTCATGGATACCTCGCTCTTATCTCCAGTTCAATTTCAACTTCATGAATTGCAAACAAATGAGATACTGTAGCGTAGGCTCACCCAAACTAGAGAAAACTCACCATCGGGGGGAACTAAATGTTTGTTTTTATTTGAATTTTCTTATTATAATTGTCTTTTATTATTTTTAATTTCCTATTAATGTGATAATTTTTTTCGGCAATGAGTATCATGTATTATTAAATTAACGAACCATATCGAAATATCTATCATTGCATTCAATTTAAATACACATGAATTAAAGAATGATAAGTTTCAATTGAAACTTAAAGTTTCATTTGTCCACTACAGATTCTGCATGTAGATCCCATATATGTTCCATAACATCATACCTAAGATGATTGTGCTTTTCCTTATTGTACAACATTGCCTCACGCACTCGGTACTCATACGCATTCCCCAGAGTGTCTCGGCTAATTGGCAGCATTTGAATAGGATCAAACTCAATACGCCAATTAGGATCCCGACGTTCGTCCTCTAGTATCAAGTTATGCAATATTATACATGATTTCATAATAACTTTCAAGTCATCGTGTTTCCACAATCTAGCCGGGTTTTTTATAAAATTGAATTTTTGTTGAAATATTCCAAATGCTCGCTCTACATCTTTCCGTGCTGCCTCTTGATATCTGGCGAACACACTTTTCTTTCTAGTTCCTGATCTTTTGAAACTCTTAACGATTGTAGCGTATGGTGGGTATATACCATCTGCGAGGTAATAACTCATGTTTTAAGAGTTCCCATTTATTTCGTACTCTATAGGAGTCGTGTTTCTCTCAAGTAGCTCATTAAAGACCGTAGATTTGGCCAAGACATTCAAGTCATTACACGAACCCGGTAGCCCGAAGAAAGAATGCCAAATCCACGTATCATATGAAGCTAAAGCCTCTAGGATTATAGTTGCACCTCCTACATGGCCACTATATTATCCCTTCCACGCGTGAGGACAATTGTGCCATTCCTAGTGCATACAGTCAATGATTCCTATCATTCCAGGAAATCCCCGTCTTGCATTCTCAGCTTGCATTCTTGAAACATCTTCATTAGTAGGGAAACGGAAATATTCATTTTTAAAGCTCCAGATTACAGCATATGCAAATCTCTTCACACACTCTATGGCAGTTGTTTCCTCAATGCCTATATATTCGTCGGTCATGTCAGTAACACACCCATATGCTAACATGTACATTGCAGTGACACTTTTTTGTAGACATGATAGGCCCTTTCTCCCTAGGGCATCACTTTTTTGAACAAAATAATCGTCCTTTTGTTCTACTGCTTCCATTACTCGCATAAATAGCGGGCGTCGCATTCTGAATCAACGTCGGAATTATTCGGGACTAAAAATCGCATTTTCATCAAAGTAGTCAGCCATTATACGGTTATGGCCAACTTTCCTATCCAGATGTATAACCGTTCGTTCATTTATATCTCCTGGATTTATTATATCAGCAGCTATTAAATGTGCTTGGACACGTTGGTCGAAAGATGAAACTGCTGCAATAAATAATTCCTCCATTGGATCTTTCGATATTAATCTGAAATTTTAAGTCGAAATTGGTTTGACATACAAGTTGGAATTGGATATGAGTTGGTTTCGTAAACAATTTTACTTGGAGGATTTATAGTTTCTTCTCTTTGAAATTTATGAAGTTATAAGAAATGACATATGTCAGAAGTGGAATTGTTTCCCGCCCATCATGAAATGAAAAGATTGGAAAGACACATGTCAGAAGTGGCATTATTTCCCGCCTGATGTGCTAATTTTCTGAAGTTATATGAAATAACGTATGTCAGAAGTGGAATTGTTTCCCGCCCAGCATGAAATGAAAAGATTGGAAAGACACATGTTTGAAGTGGCATTGTTTCCTGCTTGATGTGCCAATTTTTTGAAGTTATATGAAATAACGTATGTCAGAAGTGGAATTGTTTCCCGCCCAGCATGAAATGAAAAGATTGGAAAGACACATGTCAGAAGTGGCATTGTTTCCCACCTGATGTGCCAATTTTTTGAAGTTATATGAAATGACGTATGTCAGAAGTGGAATTATTTCCCGCCCAGCATGAAATGAAAAGATTGGAAAGACACATGTCAGAAGTGGCATTGTTTCCCGCCTGATGTGCTAATTTTCTGAAGTTTTATGAAATGATGTATATCAGAAGTGGAATTATTTCCTGCCCACAATGGGTTGAATTGTGTAATATAATTAATCGCCTTCAATACAAAATTGAGTCATCGCAATATATTTTATGCAATATCAATTACTATCCAGGAAATGAATAGCCCACAATGGTCAACTGTCGAGGACTAATATTTGGTTAGTGAAATTACTAAGAGATACTTTTGAAAATGCACTGGTGATGTTATCCCAGGAGGAATACGGACAATTGTTGGTCGATGGCAGAATATCATGGGAATCTGTTACCGTCCTAGGCTAGTATGCGATTTTGAATTACGGTGGGTGTGGATAAAGTCTACTTTATACCTCTACCAGATAGCTCTAACGAATGGCGGATGTGGTTGGAATCCCTTAACCTTCACACTGATAGTGAAAAATGAGGAACAGTGGAAACGGTTATGTGAGCAAGTCCCAGGGTTAAGGAGTATCCGTGAAGAGCCTTCATATCTGTTTAGTGAATTTAGTAGCGCGTTGTACATTGTCAGAATATTTGAATTATCGACTTAGTTCCTGATATTATTTCATATCGTGAAGAGCCTTCTTGTTTTATGTAAACTGAAATAAAAGTTGATGTTTGTCTTTATAATTCCCGCCTTATCAATTAAATTAATAATTCGCATTATGAAAATGTATGCGAGAATTAAAAAAAAGGTAATCAATCAATACTTAACATTATGAATTAAAAAAAGAATGACTACATAAACATTAGAAACTCGCATATGAGAATTAAATATCGTAAATTATCCAACGGAGCGAATAAAAGAGGTAAGATGCTTCGTTACGTATCGCCCGACATCCTGGATAATTATTGCACACAGCTTCCCACGCGCATTCATCGTAGATTACCAATTTGTAATTCTCTTCATCCCATTCACAACCATCGATATTTATAGCTTTGGTAAACAAGTCGAACTTTAATTTGTGCATGAACCAGCATGCACTGATCTCATTAGCTGTACGCCCTCTGTTAGCATTAGGAGGTGTCCTCCATGTTCGCTCGATGGCTATGAAAATGTTAGGCGACACTCTATAGTCAGGACTAAAAGGTAAGTCGGAATTGGTTATGGAGTTGAGCAGTTGGAAGTCTTCATTTATGAGCCATGGCTGTGAATCCATTTCTAAAGAAAATGATAATGTGAGTTCTCTTTTGCATATGATTTATAATAATGAAGTGTTTAAATAATTGATGTGACCGATGGCAGACGATTGAATATTTCCCGTCTTCATGTACCTGACTTGATGTCAGTCAGAATTGGAATTATTACACGCGCACATTGTTATATATAATGGCAATGCCAACATGTTGTACATCAATTAATTAGAACAAATGAATAACAAATAATAAACACAATAATAACAGTCTTCCATCTTTTGCAATGTAAAAAAATAAATCATTGCTTCGACGTTCGTTCGTGATATGATGGCAAAAAGCTAGCCATAAAATCATCGTCGTTGTAATGGGGTTGCGGCTGAACATATGAGGACGATGGGAAATTTTACGGAATGTCATTATCGTAGAGGTTTTTTGTAGGATAGTAAGGTTGAGCACTATCGGATCCCATATACGGTTGAGATGAGCCGGATCCCGTGAACTATTGAGATGAGCTGCCAACATTACGATAATTGTTTAATTCCTTCTGAAGGGCCCTTTCTCTCTCGTGATGCATTCTTTCTCGCTCAAAGTACTGTTCCCGAATGGTTTTCATACAATATTCTCATTCTATGAACATGGTTCTCCAATCCTCCTTCGTATATGAATTGGCCGGTGGTGCACAACTACGTGTAGTGGGCCTCTCCATATCAACTGCCACTGAACGACCTTCCGAATCCACCACATTTATTTCCCACCTTGCCGGAATTAAACGGTCGGATGATTGTGTGGTATGTTTAATATCGTATTGAACATTTCCCAATGTGGATGGAGGTGGAAATGGAATTCTTACGTTCGAAGGAGCCAATGCCGTAAATCCCATACCATCGTGGTTAGCCCAATGGAAATAAGCCGGCAACACTAGACCTCTCGATGCTACGCTCCAATATAGATCCCATTCTTCTTGATTAGTAATGACTAAATCATCTCCCACAAACTCCCATTCATTATTTCGAACAAAAAAGTGATGGCGTTCCAAATGGAACATTGGGTGTGGTGGATCGTGAGGGATCGTGATGCTACCCGTCAACTGTCTATAACATCTGTCACCTAAATACCACGTCCCCCCGAGATCTAGATCCAATAAAATGTAGCGTCGCATGCTCAATTGTCTTGCAACATTTACCACTCTTGTATTATTTTGTGGCAACATAATAAATGGTTGCCATGTAATAGAGTTGGACGACCGACCCTATAATTGTTCTTGCACAGAACTGGCTTTAAACCTCATTTACCCTGCAATTACTTCCCGATAATCGATCGTCCAGTGCAACATTCGAGGCCAAACATTGGGTGCATTAACAATTCGAAAAGGAGCAGCTGTGTGAAAGTATTCGTATGCCCAATACTTAAACATAAATAAGTTTATTACTAAACATTTTTTTAAAAATGATATAACAAATAATGAATAAAATATCGCTTGACCTCCAAAACTTGCCAGAAATAGTTCATTTGCTTGACTTCCTGCCGACGAACAACATCCAAGGCATAATATATCCTCGCCATTATTGCTGAACCCCGGTCTAATCCCGCCATATTTTCAAAATTTTCCAGCTAGGTATCCCAATCAACTAAAATGGTGTTTTTCGCGTTTGGAAAGAAAATAGATCCATATACGAAAATAATAAAAACTCGGGCTACTTGTAAAGCGGTAGCTGGGTGATTAGCCCTATTTTCCGCCCAATGAAGTAAATCCTCTTTCAAAGAAGATAAAGCAATGCTTCTATTTTGTATATGAAAATTGTTTAGACCGGGATAATATGTCTCGAGAATATGTTATGCCGTTCAATTTGCGTGGTTGGGAAAGGGAGGAAGTTGGTTTCCCACACCGACTGTAATACCTGCAAAATATAATTATAATTAATATTTTAAATATAATAAAAAATACAACAATATAATTACTATAGTTATAATATAAAATAAGAAAATATAATAAAAGGAGAAAATTTAAATGAAGTAAATAATTCGTACCAGTTAAATGAACAAAATCATAAGGGGTAATTCCGATCTCAACGAATGACAAATGAATGGTGTGAGTTTCTGTCGACCAACGCGATGCTAATGCCTTGACTATTTTTTTGTCCGAGTTTGGAAATCCTTTCAAAAATATATTTGAGAACCCAAACATATTGATATATGCTGTCATATTTTCGTCCCCCAATAGTTCGGAATAAACCTCCCAAGCTGAGTGGACACTACCACGCATCGTATTAAATTCATCGTCGAGAGAAGCGATTTATTCAACAATAGAATCAGTAACATTCAACGCGCCTACTTCATATAAAAGATGACGGCCTTGATAGACCTCATCTCGGTGGGGAGCTTGAGGTTGATTAACTTCACTAATAGGTTCCGCTTTTTTACGCGCAAAATAACGTTTCAATCAAATATTCACCTCCATATTTTTTAAATAGAGGTCTAAAATTATAGAAAAAAATAAAATAATTATTTTTAATTTATAATTATGAAATTATAAATAAAAAATTAATGAGAGAAGAGTGGTGAAGAATTTGAAGAAATTGTGAGGAATAATGAATAAGAAATGGGGTATTTATAGTTAAATGAGAGGGTTTAAACTATAAATATAAAAACTATATTAATACAACGGCTAAAATTCCAACGGTAATAAATGGCTAGTGGTGACGTCATCCGGACGGACAAAAGAAAACCGCCCCATTTAGACGGACAAAAGATGTCCGTCCCGTCCCCCTTCTAGAGGATGCCCATTGCGAAAACAACATTGTGTCTCCTCCCATAAACCCATAGGTTTATGGGAGCCCATTGTGGATGGCCTAAGAACTCATAATCAAATCGATATTTATGTCCCTCTAGCTTGTAAGTAGGTATGAGGGGTTTGGCAAGATCCACCTCTACGTAAACTCTTGCATACTTCCCTCTGGAAGAAGAGGCTGAGTTGAAATCGGTCTTGTTGGGTTTCCCCACCTTGATTGCAATCTGGAAAAGGGTTTTCTCCTCAAACCATTCAATGGGTAATCTTGGGAGTCGAATCAAGAGAGCAATGGTGGCTTCAAATTAATTTTTAATGTTAAAATTTGTCTCCCATTTCCTAATAGTGCGATAATGATGCATGACTATCCATGGGCCTTCGGTGAGCACATAGTGAGAATCCTCTTTGTTGTGAAATTTGAAGAGAAAGTGACCATCCTCTAAGTCAATTACTTAAAAATCACCATGGAGATTCCAAGTATTGGTGCTTTACTACATAGAGCTTTATAGCCAATATTTCTTCCAAGAAGTTTGACTATGATGTTGTCCCTCCATTTTCTTTTGAGTTTCTCCACATGTTTTGAGGGAATTTTTACCACCGGGCAGAGAGGATCCTCCATTTCTGGTTCTTTATTAAGGTTGAGTTCTTGGTAGTTTGGAGTCACCTGATCATTATCTCCCTCGCCTTCAGACCAACAATTAAGAGACTCATCAAAATAAATGTCTGAATTATTTTTTCTGGTGACTGCATCTTTGTAAGAGAAGGCTGGTGGCCCCACATCATTCGTGATGCCATTTTGTTCCTGGGCTAATGGGTTTGACTCAATATCCCCACCCACCTCTGTCATAACAACTTTTGCATTGTTGGGCTCCGATAATGTATTATCTTGTCTACTACAATGCTCCATTTCCATGCTCTCCCTAGGCGAAGTATCATGGAATTTTTTTTCTTTTTATTACTTCTATATAGATGATCTTCTTCTTGTTTGGACATGCTCACAATAACATTTGAAGGTTTGTTTGGGATATTCTGGTTGCTCATGGTTTAGAGAGTTTACAGTTTTTGTCCTTGATCATTACACAACTATTAGACTTTATTCCATACTCATACATAGGGTCTTGTTTTATGAGTGTATGTAATAACCTATTTTTTAATTTAATTTAAATTAAATTATTTATGTGTTAAAATGATCTTTTACAGACTATTAATTAATTTCACGACGCTTGTGACTCATACATATGTCATGTAACATGAAAATAAGGTCGTCACATTTAATTGCGTATTCAAATAATTATTTTTCAAATAAACGGATAGTAGAACAAGATTAAAACGAATAATTTTAAATTATTATTCGAATTAAAAGTGTGTATAAATCAACGTAATTCAAAAGTAATGTCAATGCAAAAAAATACAAAAACGTGTCTTACGCACTCCCATACTAATTTATAGTTAGTTGAAATCATAAAAGTATAAAAATTTATATCCGTTAAATTTTTTACGCGAGTACCAAATACACTCAGTCGCATAGTTATCTTAAGTTGTTTGTACCCTATCTAAGTATATAAAAGAGAATCAACCCTTTGTATATTTCTTCACACCAATGATTACTCTCTCTAAAAAAACTCTGCTTCTTCTCCCTACAAAACCTACGAAGTAAACACAACAAACCCCTATTAAAATTCCCCCAAACTCACCCTCTTTCCTCTTCCCTCTTCCCCTCAACCCGTTGCTCTCCACCCTCGAACCCCTATTCCACCAACGCGTAACCTCTCCCTCACCACCGATCTCTCTCTCCTCTTCCCCTGAACACGACCACGGCCAACCCTTTTTTTTTCTCCTCCTTCTTCTATTTTGTTTTTTCCTTTACTGCCATGAACGAAGCTTCAATCTTCTGATATATTTATATATATACATGTTCGTGTGTGTGTGTGTGTGTGTGTGCATGGTTTGAGCAGTCGACCACCACCTCTGCCATGGTGGTGGCCGACGGTGGCCAAAACCCCCAATCAGGGTGTTTTTATTCAACTGTTACGGTTTGTTTTATTTATTTATATACGCATATACATATATACGTTTCCCCCCAACAAAAACAGTTTCATTGAAATTAGAGTTTGGGTTGGAATTTCGTCACAGACTCGATTTTTAGTCATTTTGATTTTGGATATTGTAATTGGATATTTGGATTACGAGAAAACTGTTGGAAATTTTGGTGTCAATGTTGTTATTTATATTCGATTTCATATAAAATGTCGTCAACACGAATTCCTGAACACGTACGAGCAATCATACCTTTTTTTATAAATATTTGGACTCCGTTGTCATTTTTTATATATAAACTGTCACTTTTCTTTTAAAAATATATTTAAACGAGTCACGACACCAAATGACTCGAGGTTATGTCATTTATATAACCCGAGACTATATTACAAGTTATATTTATTAAAAATTGTTATTACGCAGGTGTTGGACTGTTTATTTTGGTTGAGTTTATTAATTTTGGAAGTGGCACAACCACTTGATTATTGTCCAAATAAATGGAGGAATTTTCTATTTTTCCTAAATTTATTTTGTGTCACAAACATTAATTTTATAATTACTCGTACCAAATGTTTGACACTCGGATAATATAAAAATGACAGACGGGGACTACTATTTTAATTATTTTAATTACGCGATTATTATCGAACCAACTTTGAAAATTAATATTTTTAGAATTACATATTGGGATAATACCCCAAAACAGGTCTTTACTTGAAGATTTTATTAAAATAGTTAAACTGAATATTTTACCGGGATAATATTTTAATAAAATATTATATTATTATTTATTCAATTTATTTAAATAAATTGAATCCCGTGATTCAATTTAAAGAGTATTTTTTTCTTCAGAAAAATGATATTATTCAAATATTGAGTTACCACATAAACCTTATTTACAAAATTCATAATATTATTTATTTCGTCAACGAATTTGAAAAAGTTTATTATGCCACTAACGTACTTACAAAAATATATATATATATATATATATATATATTAAATTCTTATCATAGAATGAGTTTGATTCATATTTACCGAATGTCGTAAGATATCATAAACCCAAACCATTCTTCCTAAACACCGATATACCTACTTTCATTTAAACCCCGAAGCAAAACTATATACGGGAACTGGAGTACAACAATGGAACATCCCTAAATGTCAACGTAAAGCTCGTAAACACTGGTAGGTGATTTCTTATTCAATATTATTTCTCACAATGCTATTGAATTACACCTATCGTTGATATCACTTTGTGATAGACCTAGTATATCTTATTTTCGTTGTGGAACTCATTTGAGTAGTTCAAATTGTTTACGTACAATTGATTCTTATACTTGAAATGATTATGCAATTATATTGTTTCACATGATGCTTTTAACTCGGTTACTTATTTATAGCATACATTACAATAAGGGAATAATCTTTCTTTATACCCACTACTGTATTATTTGGCCTGAAGGACTCAGATGATTGAGGGCCTGGTTATTGAATACCATATGAAATGCATCTCTTAGTATTGGCTTAGCACGGTTACTTTTATATCCACCTATATGGATTGATCATCTCCAATTTAATTGGATTGATTTAGTTGTATGAATTTACTATTGCCCTAAGCATCTAGACAGATAATTATGGGTTATTTCTTTAGAAACCATCCGCAGCCTTTAACCAGATCTAGCCCCTGATATTTCAATTTTTAGCAATATCATCATGTATCATTATGCTTATCTCACTGTGACTATTGAATCAAATTTCTTATTGTATTCCTGATGTTATGATCATTCAAAGAAAGATTTTATCTTAAAAATTATTTTTTTACTTGTTATAGAATTAGAATCATCTACTGGGAAAAGTTTTGCTTATTCCTTCTTCTTTTTTTAGTTATTTTTATTAGGTACTTATAGGCTATGATGAATATTTCAGAGATCATTTCATACATAGAAACAAGGAAAGGTCGTATCAGAAGAAAAGGAGCACAGTTTGACAGGAGAAGTACTTTTGTATAGAAATCTGACATAAGAATGAATTCTTAGATTTCGGTTGTAACACATTTGAGTATCAATAAATGTCGCAGTTGTTTTGGTATTTCTGAATTATGTATGATTTAGAATTATTACCAGGTAACCCTCACGCTAAGGAAACTGGGATGTGACAACATAATATCAGAGCACCAGTTTCATACTCCTATGTGGGACATAGTTGGGTTTACCACTAGGACAGTTAGATCGTAGGAATAAGGAGAATAAAATACTTAGATGACAATTAAGGAAAGTTGATTTTTAAACTACATTACCAAGTATATGAGATACTAGGACTTTTCTTAGGGGAAAGATATTAAGGATATGATTGGTAACGATAACAGAAAGATATTTAGGCAGATGGATTACGAGAATAAATCCTTGAACTACGAATTGGAGATATGTGGTTAATTTTGATATTTAGATGTACGTGATCGAACGAATCATTAAGACTTTTTGGATTGTCAATGATATAATTGGGGATTTAGAAACATACTAAGAAAATTATCTTAGGATGGGATTGTATATAATATACTCCACAAGTCTTTACGTAAAACACCATTCTTTTGTCTACACTATTCAATTGACTCTCTCCTTGAAAATGAATTACTTCATTTGTAATTGCAAAAACTTTCATCTTTGAAAGTTATTTCATTTCTCTATTTGAATTTTTTTATCAGCTTCCGCATTATACTCTTGTTATACTGTATATTATATACATTAGATTACTAAAAGATACTTATGTTAGAATGGTACATGTTTAGCAATAGATAAGCTACTATTAAGAAATTTCGTTAGTGAATATTGGAAGTTTCTAGAAGGAATTTGAAAGCATTAGAAATATTATGAGTGACCTTTCTACTCTTTGAAACGTAACGATATTACTAACTGGATCCAAACCCATGATTATAATTTTCCTAAATCCTACATAGGTTTGTTACAAATTCTGATTATCGTACCAATATTATATGCCTCATAACCACTGTTAATTATTTTCGAAGTTTACTGTGATGCGGGATAATATAGAAAATTTTATCACTAGAAATACCATGGTCTCAGTAGTGAAATAAAATTCTTATCCTAAACAAATGAGCCTAATTGTAATTACATGAAAGCTTACTTCACACCCCTACATGATTTGGATATTCCAAGTGTATTTTTCTTATAAACCATTTTCCAAAAAGAACCTTAACATGGAACATGGATAGTTTTTCTATTGAACAATATGGCTTTTCACCCCTGGTAGGTAAATGATACAATAAATAGCTTCCTTTGTTTTTCTATGTTTCGAAAGGAAAAATGAATAAACCATATGAATGTTAACAACTCGCGTTGACAACTTTTTGCCTAAATTATCAAAACGACTTAAGTAGTTTATTACTTTAATCAACTAGAGTTTGGAATTTTCTGAAACCCTTAGTCTTAGATTACCTGTTCCGTTTTTTATTAAGATATTATGAAATTATCATAAAATACTTACCCATTTACACTAATCCAATTTAGAGATTATTACCTAAAACTCGTGTTTTAATCATACAGACCCTATGACTACTTCCAAGAAAGTTACGTTTGACAACATGTATTCCTATTACGTTGCGGTAAACATTACATCAGCCAACTCCTTATTCGGTATAGTTTAACTACTTGCCGCGTATGTAAGATCCTTTAACAGATAATACAATTAATAACCTAATTAATTTTAGAATTATTTTCTACAAATATTTATCAGGTATCCCAAAATGTTTATCCAAATATAGTACCCTTACGACATTTTATATTTCAAAAGAATCGACAAATTAGGAATAAACACCAATTAAACCCTTTAGCATATGAAATTATTACACGTTTCATTATCCGTTATGTATCGTAATTATCCAAATTAGGACAATTATCGATTCAGACCCCGTTACATCTACTTATGTTTACCCTATTGACATTGTCTCGATTATCTAGTTAACATCATTTAAGAGTATTTTTTTTTAAATTCCATATTTGTGTTACATTTTGGATAAATACACGAGACCTTAATCTTGTGATGGAAAATTAGAATACCAAGAAAGTTCAGGGCACCCAGGTTTGAAATATGTCTTCACCCGATAGGACTTGAGTTGGAAACGAAAACACCAAATGGGCTTTAGAAAGGATGCAACTCAAGTTAGATTATAATCCAAAAAAATAAACGGTGTAGTTGACACTTAATACCAAAACCTTACTAGTGAACTTAACCATCTGATCGTATAAAACGCTGTTGATACCAAAGAACCATATGAACTTTAGCGAACACCACACTTTTCCAAATGTCACCAATACCATTGCCTATCCGAACCTGAGAAAGAAAACCTTAAAACAATAGTCTTCGATATTTCTTTGTGACAAAACATAAAGACTGAGAATCAATAATTATCCTATGATAGGGAAACTAACCTATAATTTAGATAGATTACATGCCCCTGATCAATATCACCAGAAGTTCACCATTATAGATTCAAGATATACCCTAGGAGCTTAAGAACATATTGTGCAGAGAAGGAATATCCATAATGGCCAATAGATGAATGATATTAAGAATTTTTTAGGAAATATCGTACTTGTCACCAAGACTAAATAAGACACTAGTAAATCGATGAATTTCCTTAACTCCTTCTGATCTCAAAATGGAAATAGGATTGCATCACAACGAATTTTATTATTTAGATGTTTCATACGTCTCAAGGATACAAATCATACTAGTCAATTTTATCTTTTGCTTATAAGGAAAAGTAGTTGATTATTTTACCCATAGAGAAATTAATAGTAATTTGATCAGCATAAACAAATCCAGTAGCTCATGGCATAGTGACACTAACGTATTTCCAAGATTAAATTACATTAAATTTTTATAAGAAATCATACTCTTTTAGATTATACCTACCACCTTAAATACATTAGCTTAGATGAAATCACATCTGGATTTACTAGTATCTTCTTACTAAACTTTATAGATTTTAGTGACTTCATTGTTGATATTGTAAGAACTATGTGTAACGAAACTCTTTTCATCCTCAATAGTACATCCTGGATTATGAAAATCCTACCCATATATGAGATTCAAATTTTCCAAATTTATAGGATAACCCTGATGTACCATAAAGAATCCTTTTATCTTGCATGAATACAGAAGATCTCCGAAGAATAATTCTACAATGTTAGGCATCATACCATCAGTAACCTTTAGTAAATTCATGAAAAATGAGAACCAGTTAAATCAATAGACATACTTAAAATACTCAACCCTTATCAAATGTTTCCTTATGGTAACTTCATAAGAATCAAATTCTATAGATACGTTAAACTGAAAGTATTTGAAATTTTAAATAAACCTCAGAATTATAAAGCATCGTGGATTAAAATTCGTATAATAGCCTTGGTATTTAGCTAAAACAAAATATTCGATCTAGTAATAATAATCAATATTTTATCATTGAACTTTGCCTATATTTACCATAATTAATAAAGCTTGAAATCATTAGAAGTTTTAAGTCATTGTTAGAATAATTCTAAAATATTGTGTTTCAACAGCGAGGATAATTACCCTTATCATCTATTTACTTTTACCACATGACACCTAGAATTAGTAAACCTTGAACCAAAAATTGACGAATTAATAGAGAAAACCTTTATTTAAGAATTACCAGTTCTGATTGTAAAAAAATGAAGGTTAAAACATTTTGGATTGATCAAATGACTATTAAGAATACATATAATTAACCTATAAAACAAGACTTTTTTCGATTAATTACGAGGATCCTAAAAACATGATTTAAGGTTTAGTTAACACCAACTTCGTGTGGATTAAATTTGGAAATCGAATCTTTAAACTCTCAAATGAAAACTGTTGAATCTCAACCTATATTTTCAAAATACATATTGTGCAAACAACTAGACAATACTATTATTACGAAATCCATGATTCAACTTATAGTACGTCCTACCCGTACCTATTCGTATAGTATGACGAAATGCATTGTATGAAACAAACTTTAAACCCTATACGAACCATGTCACCAAAACCTCTGTTTCGATACACGATACCTTCAAAATCTTGTATATTGCCTTTAATTATTTGAAACCTCTTTTCGTTTATATTCCGGATTATGTCATTTTCCCTTATATAAGTATGTTATATCACTAATCTTAAGAAGAACGACTTTGATCAATTATAAATTCATGAACTATCTTTTCAAATATGCTATATACCATAGACTATATATACATTATTAAAACAAGAAACTTCAGGATATCGGAATTTTAAGGGCGAAATTTGTTTAAGGTGGGTAGATTGTAATAACTTGGGTTTTTATCTTAAATTAAATTAAACTATTTATGTCTCAAAATAACCTTTTACAGTATATGATTCTGAATATTACTTAAAGATATTTAGGTAATATATGAATGTGATGTCATTGATATGACGGTATGATATAAATTCGGTAATTTGAATTTTTAGTCAGACGCGGTATGGAACGTGTCGGGACTAATTTATTAAATTAAAAAGGAAATTTATTTTCTATCGACCTTATAGTCATTTCGACTGCGTCGTTGCGTCCGGAAGGTTCGAAATAGTCAGAAAAGTCTATTTGGATGTTAATTTTGAGTCTCGGATCATTTGGAAATGAAAAGACAACCCAAAAGGGCATTTTGGTTATTTTTACAAGGGGGATGAATAGTGATTTCGGGTTTTGTCTTATTATAAGTATTTGGAGATTAGTGTATGTAGGTTCATTTCATCTCTTCTACACAAAATTGAAAAGTCATCTTCTTAGAGAGAGTGGAAGGTTGCTTGGAAAGAAAAAGAAGTTTGCTTGGGAAGGAGGAGAACTAAAGGTCAAAGGTCACCACCACCATCACCACCTGTGTTATTCAACTCCAAAGGGTCAGATCTTCATTAGAGGCAAGTGTTTGATATTTGCAATTTAAGTTCGTATATTGTCCATGTTAGGATAGTTATAAAAAGAGATGATTTTCATGCTTGGAAGATGAAAGGATATAGTTGTTAATGGATTTTTAGAATCGAAAAATATATAGGAATTAAACTCATGTTGTAGGTAGTTAGTAATCCAAGAAATATTCATCAATCTGTGGAAGAAATTCTGAAAATCATTTTGTGTTCTTGAAGATAATATGTTGATAATTTTCTAGAAAAAGAGGCAAAAACGAGTGGAATGAGAAGAGCCAATTTGGAAGGTTTAGATCTTCTTTTTTAGTGCATTTGGATGAGATTTAAGAAAAACTCAAAACACATACCTGACTCAATTTTTCGTGTAGAATACAAATCAGAAGTCGGATTGATGATTTGAATAATTTTTGGATCTGATTTTTCTGAGTATTTAAAATATGAGAATTCATGATGTTGTTTCTTTTTAATGTTGGTTCTTATCCCAAAACTTTTGTAGATCTTCGGTGATTATTAATTGGATATTATGGGACTTAGAGAAGATCAGTAAGCCCTAGTTAAGATTTGAATTAATTTGATTGGGATTTAATTTATTAGAATTATGATAATTAAAGTTAAAGAGATTTCGGTTGCTAGATTCATGTGTTGGATTCTAATTTGTTTGTATGAAGATTAAGGATAGTTCAAGTAGGGGAGATTTAATATAACACCTGGGTAGCCTTAGGGTTACAATTTAAACATCAAGGACTGAGTTTAAGCTCATTATTGATTTTGCAAGGGCTGAGTGTAGTACAAGAGCGTAGTGGTATGGCTCCTGGATAGAGATGGGAGTTTAGAACACATTTGGTTGAAAGAGGGGATGAGGTTATTCCGATCGCATATTTGAAGTTAACGAACCTCCTCGATCGACAAAGTTAAGTAGTAGTGTATTGGAGGGGTTCCTTGTTTGGATTTCGCTTTGCGAGACGCTCCGCGCATGAACCTTAACGACGTCGAGAGTGGAGAGATGTTATAGGATGCGAGGATAATTAAATTTTGAAGTAAAGATATGACATTTTAATACGTGGGATTTAAAGAGATATAATGCTACGTAAGGGAATAATCTAAGGTTAATGTGAGTACCTTGTTGTTAGTATACTATAGGTATGATAATACCTATTTGATTGATTAATGATTATGTGTATGACATACCTAGCTTACTTTCTATCGATGGGAGGTTTGCGCGTGAGGGCAGACATATCCTGATGAATCCATGGGATCTTTGATTTGTCGCTCGAGAACATAGGTCTATGAAAGACTTATCGGGGAGTTGATAAGTCTGCTGACTATGGGTACGTAGGTATGTGCGTGACCCATGGGTATGAGAACTATGTTCGCCTCCAATGATTGTTTTGTTGTTTGTGGTTCGAGAAATCCTTACCGAACCTTTTGTCTCTTATTCGGCGACCAGCGATGATGGGACAAGATAGAAGAGTAATGCATTGCACCGCAGCTGTGACTCGGGGTTCCGTATTATATATGAATATATATATATATAATGGATTAAATGAATGAATGGATATTTATTATGGTTAAATCTATCTACGGTGATAATTGTAGATAACGGTGAATAGAGAAAGATAATTGAATTAAGTTAATGAATGTTTATTGAAAAACTTAATTCATATTAATGAGTAATGATTCACGTTAATGAGAAACGATGAGAAATGTAAATGAATAATAATGTGACGTATGGTATGGGACATATGGGGATTATGATATTGGGATGGAATTATAATATGGAGACTAGAAAAGAGGAACCATTAACTAGGAGGTTAATAGGAAACGTTACGTGTGCAGTCTAGTTGAGAGGTGAGAATGGCAAGTGAGAGTTGGGTCTAACATGTACATAATAAAAGATTTATTGCACTTGTTAAATACTTGCTGTTTTAAAAATCATTTTCACAATCGGGCTCTGACCCGTTTCCTTGCATATTTTCTTTTCTATTGTATCTTCTATATCAGGTGTCCAGCAATAGGGACGCCAACCTTAGCGGATTATGATAGGCTATGGATTTATGGAGTTTTTCTTAGATGCCTATCATCATTTGATTCACGGTATTCTCTTAGTAGGGCATGTCGCCCAAAGGATTCAGTTATCTTCTTCTATCGGGGTCAAATACTATGGTATTCGTGTCATTTTAATACATTTGATATTGTTGGGATTATTGTAATGGATTAATATTATTTGGGAATGTTTATTCCAATTGTATTTAAATTCTTTTGTGTTATTTATTTGGTTATCAGTGTTGTAGAATAAAATGTGTTGTGTTATTCTTAAACTGGAAATGGATTTTGTTAAATTAAAATTTGAAAAGTTTTTAACACCAGCTTAATTGAGTATTGGGTGAGTTGTAAATGTTTTCGACAGTGATGCTAAGAATGATCCAACTGTATATTCTATTTTAATTTGGTATGGGACTGGCCACCCGGTATTTAATTAGGCGGGGTGTTACAGGTGGTATCAGAGCATCAAGTTCTAGTGTCCTTTAGGATCTGTACGGCTTACTGTGTTTTTAGCTTAGCGTTCTTTGATATAGAGCCCTATGTTTAGGATTGTTGATCTCTTTGGTAAGATTCCGTATATATCAGTGAATCTTATTTACGTTCGGGAGTGATCGAACAAAGAAGTATGGCAAATGAGGGCCATTGAATGGATAGCGGAGATCGTACTTAGGAGGTTATGAAGTATGTTCGAGTATGATGACCGTAGTCGAGGTCACCCCTATTATGGAAAATTGAGGAGAGACATCAGTAGAAGTTCTTGAAATGAGGGAATTGTGTGTGTTACCTAACGAAGGCAATATATTCAAAGGCTTGGGCATATAGTGGAGTGTGGTTAACTAGAACTGAAAATTTGGGGTAAAATTTTTCTTGACTTATCGGAGAAAAGTTATAATAGTGGGATTCAACAACCACCACCCACGAATGAGGGTATGTTCTCTATCTAAGGAATTATAAGGTGTATATTGATTTTTGTAGCGATTAATATTATATGGGAAAATGTGTTGCTAAACTTTGACAATAGCACTGTTATTTACGTAGACTCACCGACGGGTGTAGGATACCTATATTTTCATGTCATCACGTGGGTTTGATTTTTATCGCGGAATTACTTACTTTGGGCATGTCCGAGCATGATATGACTATCGACATGCATTGACTTGTGGTACAGGAGAGCGTATGTACTACTACTATAGCTAGCATCTTGTCTTTTATAAGAGAGTAGATGAGTAGACTTTATTCGAATTAATAAAACATGTAGAGATGTTATAAACTATTGACTAAAGACCTGAGGAGTTTCGATGACCGACTACTTTAGGTAGTAGTGTATCGGGGGGGTTCCTTGTTTGGATTTCGCTTGCGAGACACCCCACGCATGAAACTAATAACCGTTGGGAGTCGAAATAAGATAGGTCTTTAGGATATGAGTTTATAACCTTTTCTATTATAATGAAAGTTGTACGATAGGGTGTATGGGGGCCCTGGATGATTGGATTGTAGTAGTTTTCAAAATTGTGAAACAGTAAGTAGTTGTGACTTCATGATTTATTTGTTTAATAAGTGAGGATCATTTTTCCCAAAATTTGTCACGAGGACGGTATAGGGAAGATTGGGTATAATTTAAATTTGATTCAGTTGGAACTATATGGTGAGACTTAGTGTAACATCGATGGGGATTTTCGTTAATGTACTGTATGGGCGGTACTACTTAGATTTCTTGCGATGTGAGATTTATACTCGGAGTTGACCTTATCAGTATAGTTCATTTTTCTGAATTTCGGGACGAAATTCTGTTATAAAGGGGGAAGTATGTAATACCCCGTAATTTTAATGACTTTTAAAATGGGTTATATTTTAAATTAATGGATTAATTGGATCTTATTATAAATTAATTCATTTGGGTTTTATCCGAATTGTGGATATTAAAATGGATGATTCTGAATATTACTTAAAGATATTTAGGTAATATATGAATGTGATGTCATTGATATGACGGTATGATATAAATTCGGTAATTTGAATTTTTAGTCAGATGCGGTATGGAACGTGTCGGGACTAATTTATTAAATTAAAAAGGAAATTTATTTTCTATCGACCTTATAGTCATTTTGACTGCGTCGTTGCGTCCGGAAGGTTCGAAATAGTCAGAAAAGTCTATTTGGATGTTAATTTTGAGTCTCGGATCATTTGAAAATGAAAAGACAACCCAAAAGGGCATTTTGGTTATTTTTACAAGGGGGATGAATAGTGATTTCGGGTTTTGTCTTATTATAAGTATTTGGAGATTAGTGTATGTAGGTTCATTTCATCTCTTCTACACAAAATTGAAAAGTCATCTTCTTAGAGAGAGTGGAAGGTTGCTTGGAAAGAAAAAGAAGTTTGCTTGGGAAGGAGGAGAACCAAAGGTCAAAGGTCACCACCACCATCACCACCTGTGTTATTCAACTCCAAAGGGTCAGATCTTCATTAGAGGCAAGTGTTTGATATTTGCAATTTAAGTTCGTATATTGTCCATGTTAGGATAGTTATAAAAAGAGATGATTTTCATGCTTGGAAGATGAAAGGATATAGTTGTTAATGGATTTTTAGAATCGAAAAATATATAGGAATTAAACTCATGTTGTAGGTAGTTAGTAATCCAAGAAATATTCATCAATCTGTGGAAGAAATTCTGAAAATCATTTTGTGTTCTTGAAGATAATATGTTGATAATTTTCTAGAAAAAGAGGCAAAAACGAGTGGAATGAGAAGAGCCAATTTGGAAGGTTTAGATCTTCTTTTTTAGTGCATTTGGATGAGATTTAAGAAAAACTCAAAACACATACCTGACTCAATTTTTCGTGTAGAATACAAATCAGAAGTCGGATTGATGATTTGAATAATTTTTGGATCTGATTTTTCTGAGTATTTAAAATATGAGAATTCATGATGTTGTTTCTTTTTAATGTTGGTTCTTATCCCAAAACTTTTGTAGATCTTCGGTGATTATTAATTGGATATTATGGGACTTAGAGAAGATCATTAAGCCCTAGTTAAGATTTGAATTAATTTGATTGGGATTTAATTTATTAGAATTATGATAATTAAAGTTAAAGAGATTTCGGTCGCTAGATTCATGTGTTGGATTCTAATCTGTTTGTATGAGGATTAAGGATAGTTCAAGTAGGGGAGATTTAATATAACACCTGGGTAGCCTTAGGGTTACAATTTAAACATCAAGGACTGAGTTTAAGCTCATTATTGATTTCGCAAGGGCTAAGTGTAGTACAAGAGCGTAGTGGTATGGCTCCTGGATAGAGATGGGAGTTTAGAACACATTTGGTTGAAAGAGGGGATGAGGTTATTCCGATCGCATATTTGAAGTTAACGAACCTCCTCGATCGACAAAGTTAAGTAGTAGTGTATTGGAGGGGTTCCTTGTTTGGATTTCGCTTTGCGAGACGCTCCGCGCATGAACCTTAACGACGTCGGGAGTGGAGAGATGTTATAGGAGGCGAGGATAATTAAATTTTGAAGTAAAGATATGACATTTTAATACGTGGGATTTAAAGAGATATAATGCTACGTAAGGGAATAATCTAAGGTTAATGTGAGTACCTTGTTGTTAGTATACTATAGGTATGATAATACCTATTTGATTGATTAATGATTATGTGTATGACATACCTAGCTTACTTGCTATCGGTGGGAGGTTTGCGCGTGAGGGCAGTCATATCCTGATGAATCCATGGGATCTTTGATTTGTCGCTCGAGAACATAGGTCTATGAAAGACTTATCGGGGAGTTGATAAGTCCGCTAACTATGGGGACGTAGGTATGTGCGTGACCCATGGGTATGAGAACTATGTTCGCCTCCAATGATTGTGTTGTTATTTGTGGTTCGAGAAATCCTTACCGAACCTTTTGTCTCTTATTCGGCGACCAGCGATGATGGGACAAGATAGAAGAGTAATGCATTGCACCGCAGCTGTGACTCGGGGTTCCGTATTATATATGAATATATATATATATATATATATAATGGATTAAATGAATGAATGGATATTTATTATGGTTAAATCTATCTACGGTGATAATTGTAGATAACGGTGAATAGAGAAAGATAATTGAATTAAGTTAATGAATGTTTATTGAAAAACTTAATTCATATTAATGAGAAATGATTCACGTTAATGAGAAACGATGAGAAATGTAAATGAATCATAATGTGACGTATGGTATGGGACATATGGGGATTATGATATTGGGATGGAATTATAATATGGAGACTAGAAAAGAGGAACCATTAACTAGGAGGTTAATAGGAAACGTTAAGTGTGCACTCTAGTTGAGAGGTGAGAATGGCAAGTGAGAGTTGGGTCTAACATGTATGTTGATACCAAAATTAGTATGCTGATATAGACGAATAATAAGAAGACACGTGTCGATCTACGTGGCACAATAGCAACGAGGAAGTCTATTTCCCCGACCAAGTCATAATCACTCCGAGCAGCAAGTGTACTCCGAGGAACTCCAACACTCCGAGGAACTCCTGAACGACGAGCAACTAAGGCGGTCCGAGCTGCATCTCGGCCACAGTATTGATTGCCAGATAATCAACAGTTCAACTATTCATTAAATGCTAATCATACAGACGTATACTCTTAAAGGGCATTAATTGTTTACCCTTTCACATGTACAGCCCAAGGGCTATAAATACATTGTATCACCCTCATTCAAAGGGACAGGAATTTCTTGATAGAATTACATATCGAGAATTCCAAAACACTTGGCAATAACAGAAACAGTGGACGTAGGCCATTCTTATAAGGCCGAACCACTTTAAAATTCTTTGTCTCATTTATATTTATCTGTGATTAAATAATTAGAAGCAATCTAATTTTTTACATCAACAGATTGGCGCCGTCTGTGGGAACGACTGTTGTTATCGTTTTTCACCAAAAATCATTCATCATCAATGGCAGATAATCCAGAATCCAGCAATCGAAATGCTGGAAATGCTAGAAATCCTCCAAATCCCTCTGCACCTCCAGATCTGGCTGGAATTATGACAAATCTGGCTCAAGGACAAACGGCCATGCAAGAGACAATTAGGCAACTCATACAAACCCTTCATGGCGGTGCACCTGCACATTCGGGACAGCGAAGTGGTCAGAGGCAAACCTATTTACTTTCTTCACGATCCAGGCATACAAATGCGTATCGTAATGAGGAATCTGATGATTTCTCTTATCAACCTGGGCGAACTTCATCAATACGGGCTACAGATACTGAGCAACGTATCACTCTCTCTCCAGAGAGACCCAGTGCCTTGGAAAGATTGAGCAGGGTATCTCCTTTCAGCCGATTAGGCCCTAGGAGGAATAGAATTCCACCTAAGACCATGTCGAGGAGTTTTCGGCAACCATCAGATCTAAGAGAAGGATCAGCACAATCACGACCAGTTGCTCGTCAAGATAGATCTCAGGAGGCCACGTCAGAACAATTAATTTCTCGAACTAATAAGCCCGAGGAAGGAAATGATGCGTGGAAGGGTTCCATTCAGCGGTTGGAGGATAGATTGGGAGAAATGGCTAAGGAGAAGAATCCCTTACAATGAAATTTTGTTCAAGGGACACCTTTTGTCCAGGCCATTGTGGGTTTTCCTACCCCGTCAAAGTTTAAAGCACCTGTGGTGACCCCCAAATATGATGGAGAGACATATCCTGTTCTTCACATAGAGCAATATCAAGCTGCCGCCGACATCTATGCTGTCCCCGATGAGATGAGATGTAGAGCATTCTCAGGAACTCTTACTGGATCTGCCCAGATATGGTACAACAATCTTCCTCGGGGTAAGATTTTAACTTTCTTTCAATTGGCCGAGTTGTTCATCGGCAATTTCGGTTTTGGAGCAAAGCCAGTAAAACGAGTAGCACACTTGTTAAGTGTTAGACAAAAATCTGGTGAGAGTACTAGAGATTACATAACTCGTTTCAATAACGAGAAGCTAGAAGTCATAGATTATGAAGAAAAGACAGCAATCACCGCCTTGATGAGTGGGTTGTTGCCTAACAAATTGTATTACACTTTGGCCAAAGATCCACCTACAACTATGTTAGAATTGATGGCAAAAGCGGCCAAAATCATGAATGCCGAGGAGGTTATGGCTGCGAAGAAGAATATGGATAAAGAAACTAAGGTTGAAGTCGACAAATATAAGAAGAATGAGCATAAGGGTAATGGCGGTGACAAGCATTCCAAGAATAATAAGTCGTCATGGGAAGTCCTGAAGAAATTAGATAATTATACTCCTTTGAAAATGGGTATTAATCATGTCTTGGAAGAAATCAAGAATAACGAGGAAGTAAAGTGGCCAAAGAAACTGAGGTCAGACCCTGACACGAGGAATAGGGAGAAATATTGCGAGTTCCATAAGGATCATGGCCATATGACCAAAAATTGCATAGCTCTTCAGAACGAGATTGGAACACTCATCCGAAGAGGGAAGCTAGCAAAGTATGTTGATCGGGGAGGCGAAAGAAGAAATAATGACCGAACTAGATAAAGGTCTAGATCTCCTCGTCGAGCAGAGGAGAAAAAGAAGAGAAACCATGAAGATGATCAAGATGATGACCCCGATCTTCCCAAGAAACCAAGGTAGCCAGAACGAGAGGTATTTTCAATACGCTTTGGGTCATTTGATTGTAATGTCATTACAGGAGGAGATGCAGGAGGAGGAGACCTTACTGCAGAAAGAAAAGATTACCTCGGTGAGGCTCAGGCTTGCTCATACATTCAACGGATAAATTTGGCTGAAGAGGATCGCCCGAGGAAGGTAAACAAAGAGAAGCTGGTCATTGGTTTTTCAAAAAACGACCTTGCAGGTGTTCTTTACCCTCACGACAACCCTTTGGTGATCAAAATGAGGATGACAGTAGTAGTGATTTCAAGGGTTCTGGTAGATAATGGTAGTTCGGCAGACATCATGTTCTACTCATGCTTTGACATTTTAAATTTAAAATTATCTCAATTGGAGCCTTATCACAGACCTCTCCTGGGTTTTGCTGGCGAGAAGGTTTTTCCACTTGGGACGATCAAGTTGGATATATTCATTGGAACTTGGCATGCTTGTCGAACAGAAAGAATACGCTTCTTTGTGATGGATAAGAATGTGCAATCAGCTTACAACATCATCATGGGAAGAGTTGGTTTGAAGAAGTTCGAAGCAGTTCTATCTACAGTACATCAGTGTTTAAAACTCCCTACAAATTTTGGAGTAGGAGTTGTGAAAGGTGATCAAAAAGTAGCTCGGAAATGCTATTATTCCTCTGCCGAGCAAGAGGAGCTTGAAGAGTCAAGGAAAAAGACTACTACCTACCAGGTGGATGAAGGTACAGAAATTGAAACACTGGATCCCAGAGATGAATCCCAACTTGTAAAAGGACAGGTGGTGGAATCTATAGAAAATGTTATTCTGGACAATGAACACCCTGAACGAACAACTCAGATAGGTTCGTCGTTGGATGCTTCGATAAAACAGGAGTTGATAACTTTCTTGAGAAATAGAAAGAAAACTTTTTCATGGAGTCATGAAGACATGCCAGGAATAGATCCAAATTTCTTATGTTATGAGCTTCATGCGAATAAAGAGATCAAGCCCGTAAAGCAGAGAAGAAGAGTGTTTAGTCCCGAGAAGAATCAAGCCATACAAGAGGAGGTCGAGAAGCTCCAGAAAGCCCAATTCATTGAAGATGTGAAATATCCAGACTGGTTAGCAAATGTGATGATGGTAAAGAAGAAAAACAATAAATGGAGAATGTGTGTTGATTTCACCGATCTTAACAAGGCATGCCCAAAGGATCACTTTCCATTGCCCAGAATTGATCAACTAGTGGATGCTACCTCGGGACACGAGTTGCTCATCTTTATGAATGCCTACTCTGGCTACAATCAGATCAAAATGAAACCTGAAGACAGGGAAAGTACTTCTTTTATCACCCCTAGGGGAACTTATTGTTATAATGTTATGCCTTTTGGTTTGAAAAATGCAGGAGCGACATACTAGCGGCTAGTGAACAAGGTTTTTGTCGAACAAATCAGTTGCAATATGGAAGTCTATATCGACGATATGCTGACAAAGAGCAAGAAAGCTGCTGATCATCTAGTTGACTTAGGTCAGACCTTTGATCAACTGGATAAATACCAAATGAAGCTCAACCCGACGAAGTGCACATTTGGAGTACGAGAAGGAATGTTCCTCGGGTACATCGTCAACCAGCGAGGCATTAAGGCAAATCCAGAAAAGATCAAAGCTTTTTTAGGGTTGCGATCTCCAACGACGAAGAAAGAGGTGCAGAGTCTTACAGGACGAGTTGCAGCGCTCAACAGATTTGTATCCCGAGCAACTGATCGATGCCTCCCATTCTTCAAAACACTTCGAAAAACTTTCGAGTGGAATGATTAATGTGAAAAAGCCTTTCAAGACTTGAAGAAATATTTGGGAGCACCTCCACTGTTGTCCAGGCCAGTAATGGGAGAAAAGTTGTATTTGTACCTGGCAGTATCAGAGAATGCAGTCAGCTCGGCATTGATCAGAATAGAGAATGGAGTCCAGAAGCCAATTTATTACACAAGTAAGGCTTTCCGAGGTGCAGAGATCAGGTACCCAAAGTTGGAAAAATTGGCATTGGCATTAATTGAGGCAAGTAGAAGAATGAGGCCATATTTCCAGGCCCATACCATCGTCGTGTATACCGACATGCCATTGAGACAAGCCCTTCATAAACCAAAAAAATCAGGGAGACTGATGTACTGGGCAATAGAGCTCGGTGAATATGATATTGTGTATGAACCCAGATCATCACTAAAAGGGCAAGCTGTAGCAGATTTTATAGCAGAGTTTACATATCCTGATACCCCCGAGGAACAAAAGTTGCTCGCTGATCAACCTGTGGATGTTACAGGGTCAACAAACACAAGCTCAAACCAACTCCGGTTGGTAAAAGGGCTTGTGGATGTAGAAGGATCATCAAATTCGAACTCAGACAAACTCCGGTTGGTAAAAGGGTGAGAAGAGATGGTCGACGAAGAGCGAGAAATACCAGGGGAGGATGAAAGGAAACAACAAATATTTCACCGAGGAACTCTGTCAGATAAGAAATTTGAAGACGAGTTACCTACATGGAGATTATATGTAGATGGGTCATCTTGCACAACAGGTTGTGGAGCAGGGATTGTTTTGAACACCCCAGATGAGATTGACATGGAATATGCCTTGCGATTCCAATTCAAAGCCTCCAATAATGAGGCTGAGTATGAGGCCTTGATAGCAGGTCTTAATTTAGCAAAGATTATGGAAGCGCAACAAGTGATGGTATTCAGTGATTCTCAATTAATTGTGAATCAGACGATGGGAACATATGCAGTTAAAGGAGAATTAATGGTCAAGTATCATGCAAAGGCGATGGAGTTGTTGGCAGAGTTTGATGCCATTCAGTTGATCAGAATACCAAGAATGGAGAATGCACAAGCAGACGCACTGGCCCGACTAGTATCAGCTACTCGTACCGAGCTGCGGAGAACGATACCAATTGAAGTATTAGAAAGTCGAAGCATAGATGAAGACCTGACGATGAATATTATTACCCTTGATTTAGGACCATCTTGGATGGATCCCATCAGGGCATATGTTGAGGAAGGAGAATTACTGGAGGATAAGCTCGCTGCCAAGAAATTGAAGTTTAAAGCTGCTCGGTATGTACTAACTAATGGTGTTTTGTATAGACGAGGAATTATGGCAGGTTTGCAAAGATGTGTACATCCCTCCGAGGTGAAAAAATTGATTGAAGAGATCCATGAAGGGTCCTGTGGAGCCCATGTAGTAGGTCGGACACTTTTGCAAAGGATGATGACGCAGGGATACTACTGGCCAACGATGAGGGCTGATTGTATAGCCTATGCTAAGAGATGTGATAAATGCCAACATTTTTCCTCCATCCGACGAACTCCACAAACATTGCTGACACCCATAACTTCCCCTTGGCCATTTGCCATGTGGGGAATGGATTTGGTTGGACCACTGCCAACGACCCGAGGAAGATTCAAGTACCTCGTCGTCGTAGTGGATTATTTTACTAAGTGGGTAGAAGCTGAGCCTCTGATTGATATGACATACGAGAAGGTGTACCAATTCGTTTGGAAGAACATCATCTGCCGATATGGTCTCCCTCATGCCTTCATCACAGACCATGGAACACAATTTGATAACGAGGAGTTTGTCGCCTATTGTCATCAGTCAAACATTTTGAAGGTTCATTCAGCACCAGGCCATCCTCAAAGCAATGGACAGACTGAAGTGACGAACAGAACATTACTAAATGGTTTGAAGAAGAGGCTAAATAAGGATAAAGCTAATTGGATTAATGAGCTACAGTCAGTATTGTGGGCTTACCGAACAACTCCCCAAGCAGCAACTAGAGAATCACCATATATGCTGGCGTTTGGAAGTGAGGCCGTAATACCTGCCGAGTTGGGTCTTCCAACACACAGAGTGCTGAATTTTAATTCCCCAATCAGCGACTTAATGAGGAGATTAGATTTGGACATGCTCTAGGAGGTTAGAGAAGAGGCAGCCATTAGGAATGCTGCTTACCAACAACGAACAGCCCTGTTCTACAACAAGAGGGTAAAAAAATGCCACTTGAAAGAAGGAGATTACGTGCTAAAGAAGGTCATTCAGAAGCACAATAAGTTGGAAGCAAACTGGCATGGACCTTACCGAGTTACAGAAGTTGTTCGACCAGGAACTTACCGAATAGTAACTCTAGAAGGAGAGGAATTTAAGAATGCATGGAATGCTGAACACCTACGCAAGTATTATCAGTGATGTAAAATGTAAAGCAGTTCCATCAATATGAATAAAACGACGATATTTCGCCATCTTCTCTTTTTATTGAAAGTTTTTCGGGGAATACTAGTGTGTAACACTACGCTGCTCGACAGTAAAAACAACACGATAGTTCAAGCTCAGACCAACTCCGGTTGGTAAAAGGGCGAGAACACGATAGTTCGAACTCAGACCAACTCCGGTTGGTAAAAGGGTGAGAACAAACCATACTCCTTTGGTTAGGAGGCGTACACTACCTCAGACCAACTCCGATTGGTAAAAGGGCGAGTGGACATGATAGTTCTAACTCAGACCAATTCTGATTGGTACATGGGAAAGAACACGATAGTTCAAGCTCAGAGCAACTCCGGTTGGTAAAAGGGCGAGAACAAACCATACTCCTTTGGTTAGGAGGCTGACACTGGCTCAGACCGATTTTGGTAAAAGAGCAAGTGGACATGATAGTTCGAACTCAGACCAACTCCGATTGGTAAAAGGGCGAGAACAACATCAACATTCCTAAAAATGCCAACGTGTTTGGTTAGGAAACAAGATATGCTCTCAAATGCCAACTTATGTTGGTCGGGAGGTAAGATTATTACAGAAAATACAAAAGTTCCTCGAAGAACAAAATATTCCAAACTGAATCAAGTATGGTTGGTCGGAGATAAAAATACACTAACTATAGTTGATCGACGAGGAAAAATTATTCCAAATAGTACCAAGTACAACTGGTCGGGGATAAAAACCCACTAACTATAATTGGTCGACGAGCACAATTTAACAACCTTGGTTAGTTGGAAAAATTTTAAACATTTTTATACTCATTACTTTATTATTAAGTGATCGAGCAACATTACTGATACTTGTAACCCTTTTGGTCGATGAACCACACGATATTGTTATGCAAGCACGAGTATAAAGTGTTTAGAAAATACAAGACAATAGCAATACAAATTTGCGAACAAAAATGAAACTCTTTCATTGAATTCAACATAAATTACACAAATTTATTACATTGATATTAAATTGTGTACTAATTATTACATCAGAATTTCCTATTCTACTGGTTTTTTCCCTTCTGCTTTTGAAATAGGCTCCTCGCCAGCAGGAGGATCTTCCAGGCAAAGGGGAGAATTAATGAAGTTAATATCTCGAAGCATTCTGACGTTCATTATTAAAGGTGTGTCCAGTAGATGCTCGGGACGAGATACCTCGATCTGAGAATGAAGATTGTAATCACCAAGGTATTTTGCAATTAAGCTCCGAGGAATGGCACGAGCTGGGATCCATTCCATGCCCAAATTATACGGTGGCACAGACAAGTCAAGTACCTCAGGATCATAATAGTCCCACAGGTAGTGTCCTTATTCGAGCTTCAGCACGCCCAAGGCATTCAGCCAACCTTGCTTGTAGCCCTCATTATTGGCATTCTGGATACGATCATCTAAATGAAATAGTGCTTCGTTGTATCCAGCCATCCAGAACTCCCCGGGCTGTTTGTGAAATTGAAATGTCAACCTTTCAAGCTTCTCGTGAAGACTCTGGATGAAAAGTTCATTAGTCGCCAACACTGATGTCTTTGAAGAGAGTTGTTATTCCAGTTCTCTAATTTTCTTTGACATGTCAGACAAAGCTTGGTTATTAGCCATTAATTGGAATGCTTGGTTTTCCAACGCTGATTGAGTATGAGCTTCTTCAACAGTACGACGAAGACCTCTTGGTCGTCCCGGAGCAGGTTGAGTACTTTGTTCCTCGTCAACATTCTGAGAAACTCTTCCTCGTCCATGAGAACCTCTTCCTCGTCCCCGAATAGCAGTAGAAGGCCTAGCTCTTCTCAAAGCCTCTAGCTCTTCTCGCAACTTGTCATTTTCCACTTCTAAAAATGAGAATCCTTCATCGGTGACCGGTACCAAGGCAGTGGAAGACGAAGCAGCAGACCTCAGCTGAGCTAGTTCTTTTTGTAGATTGTTATTTTCCTGCTCCAATAGCTCAGCGATTTGCCTATGCCCTTCGGCATCTGCTTTCAATGTTCTCTCTCTCACTTCATAACCAGCAAGAATCTTGTCGTAGCCTTTTTCACCAAGTTATTTGAGTTTCTTCTCATACCCTTCATGCAAAAGAGCTGAAGACTCTTTATACTGCTGCTGAAGTTCATCGAGAGTACCTTGCAAGTCTTCAATCATTTCATAATAAGCCACATTATTGGCCACAGCTCGGTCAAATAAGCATTTCAGATACTGATAAGCTTCGATTGCCTGCTCTGAAGCATCCTGACCAAGGATGTCGGCAACTTCTGATGCACTCAGGTTTGTGTGACCAGCATTATAATATTCATGACATTGCTTCATCAGCTTTGTATCATTAGCAGATAGCAGATCCATCCTGGCCAGAAACTAGTAGAGAAAGAAAAAGTAATCATCAAAAAGAAGATCAAGACAGAGTACAGATAGAAAAGATGCAATCGTATAGAAGGTAAAACTCAAATTTTATTAGATCATAGTGCAGAGTTACAAAGATCTTGGTTACACTTGACAAAAAAGAAAATAAAATAAATACCGAACAACTTCACACCTTTTCCTTATCTCCCAAGACTTTCTCGGGAGGCTGGGATGAGGAGCTCGGTTGCTCGGTGGGAACAATGAGTTGGTCGGCTGAAGCTGGAACTTGTTCAGGAGGAGCAGGCAGAGATGAAAGCTCCTCGTCAGCAGGCTGGGTAAGGATGGGATCACCCACTACCATTGAAGATTCTTCGGAGGCAGCTTCGTCCTCTTCTTCATCTTCGATGTTTGGGGGAGGACCAGGGAGATGTTGTTGAAACAATTCTGAGTCCTCATTAACTTTCAATTCTTCCAGGGCAGCAACCCAACCATCTCGGAAGTATTTCAAACTCCCATACTGCACCTGAGACATCATTGTTGCTACCCACTATCCCATCCTTTGTCCCAACCGGTGCGAAAAGATTTTTTCACCAGTAGTTTTCTTTTCATTTTCTCCGAGGAGAGCTTCTCGGATAGAAGATCCTCGGTGGCCTTCAACTTAGCTTCCACCTTTTCCTTCTGGTGGTTCACTTCTCACAGAAGGGACAATTCCTCTTCTGCCATTCTCATCTTGTCTTCAAGCTCCCCAAAGTTCTTGAGCTTCTCATCATATTTCTTTTTCTCTCCCTCCAAATCCTTCACTTTATTTTCCAACTGCACTTTCTCTGCCTCAACTGCAGCCAATTTCTTCTCCCAATCAGCCTTATCCTCGTCATACTTTTGACGGGACTCCTTCAAAGACTGGTCCAAACCTAGCAAAGCATCCTCCACTCCAGACGAGGAACTAGAAGCCTTGATTACTTCATCCATCTTCATAATGGTGTTAAAACAACTCACCAGCTGAAAAAAGGAGATAATGATAAGTCAGCACAGAGATATACGTATTGATGGAAGGAAAGAAAATTCAAAATGAGATAAACTTACTGAAACAATGTGACGAGTAGCCAGGGATGTCAGCATATCCCTTGACATATTCTCCTCAATTCCTTGGACCTCAGGAATAATCCAAGTCTTTACTGAGCTCATCGCAGAGCTCGGGGGAATGATAGTTGGCACACCAGCTCCACTAATTTGGAGCTGGGGAATGGTGTCAGCCAAATTGACCGAGGAGGATTTTCTCAGTCTCCTCGGTGGCATTTCAACAGTTTTAACCAAAGAAGAGCTTTTGGTTGGGGAGACGGTGACCACTCCCACAGGTGCATCTTTCTTGCTCGGAGCCACTGGGGGCTTCTCGGCAGCCTTCTGAGGAGCAACAGAAGGGGCATCATCTATTTTCTTTGTCCCCTTTTGGACATCAGTTTTGTTTCTTTTCCCATCTCCAGCAGAGGTAGTCTCCTCAAAGAGAGCAGGAACTCTTCTTTTGCCCATTTTCTGACTCAGAGGAATATGAGATTCTGGAGAAGAGTCCTCGGGAATTGACACTGGATCACTAGTGCTAACCACAGGACGAGCAGTGAAAGAGGTTGTATAACTCCTATACTGCAACAAATATGAAGCAGATCTGATGTGCTCGTCTGCAACTTTCTGATGCAAACTCCAGATAAGTTTCAAATGTTTGATGTTAACGTCAGCTTCTTTTAGAGTTTTTCTCTTACTGTCAACTGCAAACAAATACATAGTGAAATATCAGTCACACATTTATTCAAACATAATGAAATCATAATTTCAGAAATAAAATAAGATAAAAATAACCTATCCCATTGCCATATGGAGGGCATCTGGGACCTTGATATACTTCATCTCCAATCAAAGGGGCATGTTGCCAATTTTTGATAACTACCCCATGTTCAAAATAATCCCTATTAGCATCAGGGAGGTTGACTACTAAGGCCCTATTCAAAAATCTAGTTTTTAAATAAAAAATATTATCTAGAACAGCCCATCTGTAACAATACATAATCTCAGGAATTCCTATACGAGTTCCATGAGTTTGATTTAACCTATACACCCCATAAACTATTCTCCATGTGTTGGGGGCTATTTTTGCAGGGACAACATCGAAATAATGACAGAACTCTAAGCACAAAGGGTTTGGTGGAAAAGAAAATCCACATTCAGCAATAAAGAGGCTGGGGAACCAGTGTCCCTCAGCCAAACAAAAGTAATCTAAAGGCTCAGAAAGATCCTCCAGAGTTACCCAAGATGGAATAGAAAAATCAGAACGGAATTTCTCGAGAGATTCGATAACATAAACCATGGTGAATAAAAGAAATGAAGAAGAAGGAAGAAGATCTTACAGGAAAAAGGGAGATCTGTTGACAACGAACGAAGAAAAGGACGAACGCACAAGAGAGAGAAAGACTGTGGAAAACTCGAAAGCAGAAATTGGAAAAGGTAGAAGACGATGGGATTGCCTATGAAGCTTAAATACTTTGCCTTGGGAAACGGCGAAAGAAATGATTACAAAATAGAAACTATTACGCTACCGGCGGCTAAAAGGACAAAAAGTGCGCGAAGATCGAAGCGCTTACAAAAATTCAAAAAAGCGGATTCTGCGAATTTGGAAGGACATTCGAATATGAAGAAAATGCTCCTAAAAACTAGGAAGGTCATTTAATATTGCCATATACCGAGAAGGAATGTTCCATACTCCTCAAAGTTCGAAATATGAAACATTGGGGGCTTCTGTTGATACCAAAATTAGTATGATGATATAGAAGAATAATAAGAAGACACGTGTCGATCTACGTGGCACAATAGCAACGAGAAAGTCTATTTCCCCGACCAAGTCATAATCACTCCGAGCAGCAAGTGTACTCCGAGGAACTCCAACACTCCGAGGAACTCCTGAACGACGAGCAACTAAGGCGGTCCCAGCTGCATCTCGGCCACAGTATTGATTGCCAGATAATCAACAGTTCAACTATTCATTAAATTCTAATCATACAGACGTATACTCTTAAAGGGCATTAATTGTTTACCCATTCACATGTACAGCCCAAGGGCTATAAATACATTGTATCACCCTCATTCAAAGGGACCGGAATTTCTTGATAGAATTACATATCGAGAATTCCAAAACACTTGGCAATAACAGAAACAGTGGACGTAGGCCATTCTTATAAGGCTGAACCACTTTAAAATTCTTTGTTTCATTTATATTTATCTGTGATTAAATAATTAGAAGCAATCTAATTTTTTACATCAACAATGTACATAATAAAAGATTTATTGCACTCGTTAAATACTTGTTGTTTTAAAAATTCTTTTCACAATCGGGCTCTGACCCGTTTCCTTGCATATTTTCTTTTCTATTGTATCTTCTATATCAGGTGTCCAGCAACAGGGACGCCAACCTTAGCGGATTATAACAGGTTATGAATTTATGGAGTTTTGCTTAGATGCCTATCATCATTTGATTCACAGTATTCTCTTAGTAGGGCATGTCGCCCAAAGGATTCAGTTATCTTCTTCTATCGGGGTCAAATACTATGGTATTCGTGTCATTTTAATACATTTGATATTGTTGAGATTATTGTAATGGATTAATATTATTTGAGAATGTTTATTCCAATTGCATTTAAATTCTTTTGTGTTATTTATTGGGTTATCAGTGTTGTAGAATAAAATGTGTTGTGTTATTCTTAAACTGGAAATGGATTTTGTTAAATTAAAATTTGAAAAGTTTTTAACACCAGCTTAATTGAGTATTTGGTGAGTTGTAAATGTTTTTGACAGTGATGCTAAGAATGAGCCAACTGTATATTCTGTTTTAATTTGGTATGGGATTGGCCACCCGGTATTTAATTAGGCGGGGTGTTACAATGTGACCCATATGTATGTCTTGTAACATGAATATAAGGTCGTCACATTTAATTGCGTATTCAAATAATTATTTTTCATATAAGCAAATAGTAGAACGAGATTAAAATAAATAATTTTAAATTAAAAGTGTGTATAAATTAGCATAATTCAAAAGTATTATCAATGCAAAAAAAATACAAAAACGTGTCCTACCGGATCCAATACTAATTTATAGGTAGTTGGAATCTCAAAAAGTATAAAAATTTATATCTGTTAAATTTTTTATGCGAGTACCAAATACACTCAGTCGCATAGTTATCTTAAGCTGAGTGTACCCTATCTATGTCTATAAAAGAGAACCAGCCCTTGTATATTTCTTCACACCAACGATTACTCTTTCTAAAAAAAACTCTGCTTCTTCTCCCTACAAAACCCACGAAGTAAACACAAAAAACCCTGTTAAAATTCCCCAAACCCCCAAACCCGAGCTCACCCTCTCTCCTCTTTCCCTCAACACGTCTCCCTCCACCATCGAACCCCTGTTCCACCGAAGCTCAACCTCTCCCTCACCACCGATCTCTATCCCCTCCTCCCCTGAACACGACACCGACCGACCCTTGTTTATTCTCCTTCTTCTTCTATTTTCGTTGTTCTTTTTTTTGTGTGTTCTTTGCTTCCATGAACGAAGCTTCGAGCTTCTGATATATTTATATATATACATGTTCAACCACCTCTGCCATGGCGGTGGCCGACAACGGCCAAAAAGACCAATCGGGGTGTTTTTTTCCAACTGTTACAGTTTTTTATTTATTTATTTATATACACATATACATATATCTATACATATACATATATACGTTTTTCCCCAACAAAACAGTGTCCTTGAAATTAGAGTTTGGGTTGGAATAACGTCACAGACTCAATTTTTAGTCAGTTTGATTTTGGATATTGTAATTACATATTTGGATTTCGAAAATACAGTTGGAAATTTTGGTATCAATGTTATTATTTACACTCGATTTCATATAAAATGTCGTCAACACGAATTCCCGAACACGTAGAAGCAATCATACATTTTTTTTATAAATATTAGCACTCCGTTGTCATTTTTTTATATAAAATTGTCACTTTTCTTTTACAAATATATTTAAACGAGTCACGACACCTAACGACCGGAGGTTATGTCATTTTTATAACGCTAGATTATATTACAAGTTATATTTATTAAAACTTGTGATTACGCAGGTGTTGGACCGTTTATTTTGGTTAAATCGGTTAATTTCGGGAGTGGCACGACCACTGGAGTAATGTCCAAATAAATGAAGGAATTTTTTATGCTTTTCTAAACTTATTTTGTGTCACGATCATTATTTATAATTACCCGAACCAAATGTTTGACACCCGAATAATATAAAAAAGAGAGACAGGGACTACTATTTTAATTTGTTTAATTACGCGATTATTCTCGAACCAACTTTGGAAATTAATATTTTAGAGTTACATATTGGGATAATACTCCAAAATAGGTCTTACTTGAAGATTTTATTAAATAGTTAAACTGAATATTTGACCCGGATAATATTTTAATAAAATATTATATTATTGTTTATTTAATTTATTTAAACAAACTAAATCATTTCTTGTCGATTTAAGAGTATTTTTTTCTTCAGAAAAATGATATTATTCAAATATTGAGTTACCACATAAATCTTATTTACAAAATTTGTAATGTTATTTATTTACTCAACGAATTAGAAAAAGTTTGTTATGCCATTAACGTACTTACGAAAAATGTATAAATGACACTTATATATTAAATTCTTATCTTGGAATGAGTTTTATTCATATTAATCGAATGACGTAAGTTATCATAAACCCAAACTATTCTTCCCAAACACCGATATACCCACTTTCATTTAAACCCCGACACAAAACTATATACGAGAACTCGAATACAATAATGGGACATCCCTATATGTCAACGTAAAGCTCGTAGACACTGGTAGGTGATTTCTTATTCAATATTGTTTCTCGCAATGCTATTGATTTACTCCTATCATTGATATCACATTGCGATAGGCCCAATATATCTTATTCTCATTGTGGAACTCATTTGAGTAGTTCAAATTGTTTACATACAATTGATTCCAATACCTAAAATGATTATGCAATCATATTATTTCACATGATGCTTTTAACATGGTTACTTACTTATAACATACATTACAATCAGGGAATAATTTTTCGTTATACCCACGACTGTATTATTCGGCCTGAAGGACTCAAATGATTGAGGGTCTGGTTATTGCATACCATATGGAATGCCTCTCTTAGTATTGGCTTAGCACGATTACTTTTATCTCCAAATTTCTAGATTGATCATCCCCAATTTAATTGGATTGATTTAGTTATATGTATTTTCTATTGTCGTAAGCCTCTAGATAGATAATTATGAGTTATTTGTTTATAAACCATCTGCAGCCTTTAACCAGATCTAGCCCTTGATATTTCAATTTTTAGCAATATCATCATGTATCATTATGATTATCTTACTGTGACTGTTGAGTCAAATTTCTTATTGTACTCCTGATGTATTTATCATTCAAAGCAAGATTCTATCTTAAAAATTATTTTTATACTTGTTATAGAATTAAAATCATCTACTGGGCAAATTTTTGCTTATTCCTTCTTTTTTTAGTTACTTTTATCAAGTGCTTATAAGCTATGATGAATATCTCAGAGATCATTTGATACATATAAATAACAAAAGGTCATTTCAGAAGAAAATGAGCATAGTTTGACAAGAGAATTACATTTGTATAGAAATCTGACAGAAGAATGAATTCTTAGATTTAGGTTTGTAACACATTTATGTATAAATGAATGTCGCAGTTGTTTCAGTATTTTCAAATTATATATGATTTAGAATTATTACCAAGTAACCCTCATGCTCAAGAAACTGGGATATGACACTGTACCGTATCTAACCTTTGTTATTTCAAGAGCTCTTAAACCTCTATATTCTCTCAAACTAGTATTAAGGTCCCCAAATTAAACTCTGACCTCATCCACACCACTTCCTAGTAATAAAGACATATGTTTCCCTCATGAAAGGAATTTGGTACTCTGGCCAACCTTAGTAACCACGAATCATTTCTAGAATGCTCAGTCGTTCAAACATGTCTCTGTAACCATGATAATAAATAACATCCCCAGTGGTCCGGCATGTATGGAATACATAGCAGACCTCGGTCTGAAAAAAAATGGCCTCCCACGGTTCCCTAACCCACAACATATAGGTATATAATTGGAAAACACCTAAAGATCAACCTATGGCAGTCCCATGGTAGCTAAGGACCTCCTGGGCTTTCGACTGTAAGGACAAATTTCACATCGTGTCATTTTTCATTATTTATTGGCTTTATTCTGTTTGGAGATAATCGATTGAGTCATAGGTTAGGATTTGACTTTATTTTGTCCTTCAAGCATATGACGTGTATTGAATACCGTAGCGGCCATGTAAAGCGACGATCCCATCATTTTGATTTTCATGTCGAGTTTCATCTTCAACATTACTAGGATCTCAATAAGGTATAAATGGATTTTGTTATATGGAAAAATTACTCTCCTAAATGGACTAATGACAAAGTTACATCTGTCCTCATACGTGGCCGACTAGATACCTTGATTGGCATAAAAGATACTTAGTTGGCTGGACGGACGACCAACTCCAGGAATGCCAACTATCAGGAATACTAGAAGTTACTCGGATGGTATACCAACCAATACTGAATTCCAAGATTTTCATTTATTGTACATAAATGTAAATTCCTGGAAATATAAAGGCGTTACATCTCTAGGGTTCTACACCAATATAAATATGAAATACTCCCTAGCTGGAAAGGAAAATTTGAATCACTTATATGCACACCATACTGAGCTATCTTAAACCTATTGAATAAAACTAACAGTCGACGTAGGATATTTTAGAGATGAACTATTCTAAAAATATCGCCTCTTATGTGTATGATTTAAGTTACTTACTATATTATTATTTGTGATTATAAATCTGGATTTTGTTTATTTTTAGACATCAACGGATTTGCATCGTTTGTGGGAAAGTTTGTTTGTCATCGTTCTCTACCAGTTGTTTCATTTCTTTGTCTTTAAAGAACTGAAAGACCTGGAAAATAGCGCTAGAAATGAAGTCAATGCCATCATGCCATCTTCTCCACCTAGTGCAGCAGATCTACGAGTAATTTTGATAAACCTTGTTAGAGGGAAAGAATCCATGCAAAAGTTTGTTAAGCAACTGGCCCGCACTTTGCAAGATAAGTCTTCTAATTCTAGAAGGGATATTTCACCTTCACCATCTACAAATAAAAGTAGTTATCATTCTCGTTCTTCTCATGACAGGTCATACCATCCTGGAGTAACTTCTTCACTCCAGTAAAGGGATTACTATAATGGTAGATATTTTTCCAAAGAAAGACCAAGTGTCCTTGAGAGGCTAAGAAATGACTCTTCTTTTGATTGTTTAGGTCCCCGAGAAACTAAAGGACATCATAAGGAGCAAGATCGTCTTCGTGAATATAGAAAAGGGTCCATAAGATCTGGGGCCAGTATGAGGGGATCTACGGGTGCCGAGCAAACCTCTCAGGAGGAGAGTTTAGCACAGACACACAGTAAAGCCACTAAATCTACTTCAGCCAAATTTAAGCCAAAAGAACATCCCTGAAAGGGATCCATGCAGCGTTTGGAAGATCGGCTAACTAAAATGGCCAAAACCAAGTATCCATTGCAAAGGAGTTTTGTTTAAGCCCCACCTTTCATCCGGGCTATTTTGGAATACACCACACCTTCCACGCTTAAGCCACTAGTGGTTACTCTTAAAGTCTGATGGGAAAACTGATCCAATCCTACATATATAACAATATCAAGATGCTGCTGACATCTGCTCAGTGCCCGACGAGATGAGGTGTATAGCGATCTCTAGTTCTATCATAGGGCCAACCAAAATTTGGTATAATAATCTTCCAGGAGGTAACATCTCTAGTTTTCATCAGTTAGCTGAATTTCTCATTGATAGCTTTTACTTTAGGGATAGGATGGTCAAAAGTGTCACTCATCTCTTGACCGTGTGAGAAAATTTAGTTGAAAGTACTAGAGATTATATTACACATTTTAATAGAAAAACTAGAGGTGGTGGATTATGAGGAGAAGGCAACCATTGCGACACTTATGAGTGGGTTGCTCTTTTAAGATCTCTACTATGCTAGAGTGAAGAATTCTCCCAAAACCATAAAATAATTAATGGCTAAACCTAGAAAAATAATGAACATCGAGGGAGCTATGGAAACCAAGAAAACTCCTGAGAACAAGGGTGAAAGTGGGGAAAATAATTTTAACTCATTCAATAAGTAGAAAAAAGATAAAAAGTTTAATAGGATCAAAAGGTATGATGGATATACTCCCTTCAATAAAGGTTTTCACCACATCCTGGAGTAAATCAAAGGGAATTGATAATTGAATTGGCCTAGAAAGTTAAATACACCCCCAATAAGAGGGATAAGTCCAAGTACTGTGATTTGCATTGGGATCATGGGCACAACACCAATAGATGCATTGCACTGAAGAATGAGATTGAAAATCTTATTCAGCAGGGAGAAAGTTTATTGATCAAATAGCAAGCGAGATGTTTGAAGGAGGTTTGAATCTCCAGTCTGGATAAGGTATGGCAATAAAAGGGAAAGAATATATGATTTTGAAGAAGATCCATACTTGTCAAAGAATCCTGAAAAACCACAGGTAGAGGTAGGCATGACATCCTTTGGATTCCACTTCATCACAGGAGGACATGCTGGAGGAGGAGACATAATTTCATAAGGAAAGCTTACTTAAATGAAGCCAAGGCCTTCTCAACTGTTAGATAAATCTATATGGCTGAATCCAGTGATAGTCGACCAAGAAAATTCAACAGAGATAGACTTGTGATCGAATTCTCCAAAAACGATCTGAGTGGGGTCCTTATCCTCATGACGATTTATTAAGTATCACATGCAGAGTTCATCATGGAAGAGTTTCAAGGATACCAGTTAATAATGGGAGTTCAATTGATGTAATGTTCTACAACTGTTTCCAAAGCTTAGGACTAAAAGACAGAAAGCTCGAACCATACCATAGACCTCTTATAGGATTTATGGGAGAAAAAGTATACCCATTGGGAACAATCGGTCTAAAAGTCTTGGTTGGCACCTATCTAGAAAGAAGGGGAGAAATAATTTACTTCTTTGTGTTAGATAAAAATGTCCCATCAACCTATAATATCATCCTAGGAAGAGCAAGAAGAAAGCAGATAGAGGTTGTGTTATCCATAGTGCATCAATGCATGAAATCTCAAATATATTATGGAGTCAGCATAGTAAATGGCAATGAAAAAGAAGTGAGGGAATGCTATTATACTTCGGCCAATCAACAGGATATACAAATTAATGGCAAAACCACTTTCCACATTGGCAATTTGGTTCCTCAGGAAGAGGAGGAGCTAGTGAAGGGGAAAGGTCAACTTGAATTTTTCTCACCAACTCTTGTTGGTTGGCCAAGTTCTTCTTTGCAGCGAACACTTATTGGTTGGATTGAGTCTTGTGATCTGACCTCTATACAATCTCTTAAGTCGAGACTCAATAGTTTAGTTATAACTGTGAGATCAAAATTATATTAAGGCTTAGGGCTTGTAAAAGCTAGGTATTAATGGTGCAGTTAAGCACAGGTAAATGGTGTATGGGCGCCCTGGTTAACTGTATTCTCTTAAGAAATATGTGTAGCAATCCGGTTCGGTATAGAATAGGCATTTTAAATTCAATCTTAGGATTGGATAGTTTTTTTAATATTATATAATATATATATGAATTTTATACAGATAGCATTATTATCCTTTGTAACGGTTCCCTTCAAAACAACAATGCCTCATCGATAACCATATGTAAAAAATGAAATCAAACATCAATGTGATTTTCCTCCCATGAGAAGTGGACCAAACCATTGGTGGTGTAGATAATTTCTCACCATGTGGTGATGAGAATTCTTGCTGGGGTATAAGAGATGAGAATGTTGGTCGGGGTGTCACTTCATCAGTTGGTACATTCTATCCATTGCTGACCAACATTATCTAGAAAAAAATTTATTCTATTGGAAGAAGTTAAATTCATGATTTGAAATTTTTAAAAAATAGAGGATCTATTTAATTTGGTGAATTGAGATTTATTTATTCGGATTATTTTTCTGTCACATTTTTAGGTTAATATTGGAGAATGATATAAATTAATTCGGATGGAAAATTCTGAGCGTGCCTATTTTCAAATTAGGATCCTATTCTCTAACTGGGAGTCCTGTGATTATGCATTGTTTTATACATTTATGTTGGACACGCATGAGTTGTTCATGCCACTCATGATGCCGCATATCAGGAAGGCTCTTTTGGGGAATCCAACCTTCACAACATATAACCAATTGGTTAATGCATCACTTCTCCACTGCTAGGACCACATAGAATTTCTGAAAAGCAAGGGGGAGAAACGCCATGGAGGAGAGTCGTCAAACCAGCAGGGCAAGGCGAGTGGGGGGACCGGTTAATTAATTATGATGGTAATACGCTACATGTTTTATCTATTGAAAACATTTAATAACTTCCAAAATATTTTCAAAATTTTCGGTCCTAAAATTGGCCAAAGGAGGAGATTAAAAGTACACTCTCTCGTCCCTCTGTAGGTCCCCATATATATCTTTCAACAAAAACTTTTGCTTAAGAGGAATTAAGTTAAGGATGAATACAAACCAATTTCCTCTTTTGAAAAACTCTTTTCAATTTTATCAAACCACACCAAGATGTGACACTTGGGAAAGAGAAAAAACAGTGTTTTCACCGGGTGTAGATCGGTAATAGAGAGGGGAGAGGGTGAGAGAGGCATAAAAAAAAGTTTAAAAAACTATCTCCTCCAAAAATTAAACTAAAAGTCTCGAACTCGCTGATATACATATAAAATATGCGTATTTAAAGTTTAGATTTTTGTATTGAGGTGCGAAAGCAATCACAACAAAAAGAGTATTTACATGATGCTCAATTTTCACCCTGTCATTAACCTCTTGCATCGAAGGAATTATGTATTTGCATCAGAAGTCATTAAGGTGGTCTTATTTAATGATGAAGTTTTGGGCCATGACTTCAATAACGGATGATCAAACTGTTGGAATTCATTGATTCTTGGATATGTTCTTGTTGGAGTCGATACGAAGTTGAAATTATTAGCGAAATCAGTAGCACCTAATTTCGTACAAGTTATTTAAAGTCACTTAACTTTGGATATTGTCTCATTCGGTTAACATTATCATCTTTTGAAATTTTGACAGAAGTACTCATAGGAGTCCTATCTTATTTAGTTATTTCTACGCCAAACTTCTTGACAATCTCTAAAATGTATTTGGATTGCGATACAAATAATCCATCTAAATTTTGTTTAACCTGCAGCCCTAAGAAGAATTTTAACTCCCCCATAAGTGAAACTTCGGGCGGTTTGATGGAAGACCGAAACCAATAAAGAGCCAGGCCAAAATCGGGTATGTGATCAACCTGAGAGGGTAAAAGTTTTAAAAATTTTTTTAACCAAAGATTCGATATGCTCCTTGCAAGCTGAACGTCTAGAACAATGTTTAATCCCAACTTATTGAATGGATGAATCTGTAGGAAGACAATTGTTAAGTAATTTCCACAAATTAATTGAGCATTTCTTTTGGATATTAGGATCCCATATTGAAGAACTGACAATAGAAGATGGGAAATTGTGTCTCATTAGAACTAAGAGGCCTCTTATCAATGGCATGGGATTTTTTCTTAACTGGATTATTTCTAGTGTCAGCATTCTTCTTGGGTAGAGGAGACAATTTCCCACTCATCAAATTGGGCATCTTCCTCTTACTAATGTCGTCCAAATGAGAAAGTGGGATCTCAAAAATATCAAAGGATTCAAATGAGGAAGAAGTTCCTCCTAACTTAACACCAGTAGATTCTGTAGCTGAAGAAGGAGGTATATGATCTTCTTATAAGTTGATGGAAACTTGGGGCTGCACAAGTGTTGGTCGAGAAATAAAAGAGGTAATGGAACTATTGTATTCCAATAGGAAAGAAGCATCTTGGGGATTCTCTAGTTAAGTACCCACAAGAACTTAAGCTCGTCAATATTAATTTCCCATTCTTTGGTACACCTCTTCTTACTTTCCTCTGCATAAAAAAGGAATAATAAAGTTAGTCTGCAAAATACAATAACACATAACAAAATAAGAATAAGTAAAAGACTTTCAATCAATGACATGCCCTGAGGACATTTGGGCCCAGTGTATGACACTCCCGGTGGAAGAGGAGAATGTTTCCAGTTCTTAGCAACTACACCATAATTCCAATAATCATTATTAGAATCTGGAAAATTCACTACTAACGCCCTATTTGTTTGCCTAGTATTGAAATAGTATGTGTTCTCTCATATTGTACCCAATTTGTAACAAAACATTAAATCTTGGACGCCAATATGATTCCCATAAATTTCATTTAACACATGGACATCATTTACAACCCTCCAACTATTGGGTGCCACTCTAGCATGAACCACATCATAGTACTAACAAAATTGAAGAAGACCTGTGTTGGGTGGAAAAGTGATGCCACACTCAAAATAACAATGTATAATAAAATAGTATTGAAATATAAGTAATAAAATGAAATAATTTATAAAACAATATTTAAAAAATCTTCTAAATACTTAAAATAACATATACTAAGTTTACCAAATATCTTTATAAGATACGATATATAAACTTCACTCCGTAAGAAATTTTTATCTCCCCTAAGAAGAAAATCCTCTCTCACCCTTTTTGTCATGGAATTGACAAAGAAAAAGAGACGAGAATCAAGAAAACAAATGTTAAAATAAATGAGATCCAAAGGATTGAAACCAATATACCACAATGTCTAATTGAGATAAAAGTTAAATTCGGATATGAACATAAGCTATAAATATCTAAGGCCATGATAACTACGAAAATAAACAACCAAATGTATATCACCTAAAATGATAAAAATCTAGTATCCCTAACTAAAATATCCCTCACATGGTATAGCATAAAGTTTAACCTAAGAAAACAAATTTTATCTCGTTCTATCCTATAGATAGCTTTCATTTGTCACAAATTGATTCTACTTTTAATCATGTCTTCTGACCCCATAAGAAACTTCTCCCTATTTTAGGAAAGATGAAGAAAGTAAGAAATTAAATCAATAAGGACATAATGAATGTACTATATGACATAATTAGAGAAAATAAGCTTAGAGGTGCGAAAAACATATTATATATTACAATAAGCACAAGGATATGATAGAGATATGGGATATGAATCGCATGGTATAACATATAATGTCACAAATGATGATTAATGACACAGTAAGCCAAATACATAAAAAATCGTCAAGATTTTATCAAAAAAATTCAAAATGTACTAAACTTCAATATAAGAACAATGAGAAAATATTATATAATACAAAAAATATGAATTTATGTGATTTATTCTAAAACTCAAGACATAAATATGATTCTAGATACCAAATGATATATCATGTCAAAGAAAATATCTATGAAATACGTCTAAGAAAAAATCTAAAGTTGATGCATGGGTAATACAATGATTAGCAACCACCAAGGAAATATGGTACACTAAAATAAGATATAACAATTTATCCTATCATCCTATCAAATGTGTAATACCCCGTTATTTTGAGGGATTATATATAAATATTATAGAAGATTTAAGTAATAATTGATCAGGATATTTTATTTTAAGTAAAAATATTTTTATTGATATTATATTTGTTTGGTATCAAATCACACATTTAAATTTTATTTCAAATGTTTATTGGACATTTTATAATGGTTTAAATATGTAAAGTAGATAATTTTGAATTAAAGGGTAATTTATAATATGTTTTAGCTTAGGCTCCAAGCTAGCTTTTGAGGGAGAGATTTATATAGAATGTTAAGGTTGTTTTTTAGTGTGATAAGGGAAAATAGAGAGGACAAAAATGAAATCTAAAGAGGCAAAAACGAGATGAATGAAAAGAGTCACTTTGGGGTATTTTAGATCTTCTTTTTGAGTGTTTTGGATGATATTTGAGAAAAACTCAAAACACATACCTCGCCCAATTTTTCATGTAAAATCCAAATCTGAAGTCGTTTCGGTGATTCAGATAAAGTTTGGGTCTGGTTTTTCTGTATTTTCAAAACTTGCCTATAATTGTGGATTTTTAATCTTTTGAGGTAGTTTCGGTCTCCTGTTGTTAATTTAGTGTGCTACACACATTCAACCTTAATTGTATAGTTATATCCATACTATGTGTTGCATTTGTATGTATTATATGTTCGTATATTATATTTGTTATTGCACCCATTTTGTATGTGTTATTTTCATGCCGTCTAGTTTGGGCGACGAAACTAGTTGATTTTACGAGCATGTTGGGTTATAGAAATTGGGTATAAAACATGTACACATGATCTATGGGAATTGAATCTGAAATTTAATTTAATTAAGAGAATGCTATTATTATGATTATTATTGCAGAATGCATTTGCATTCCTGTAATACCCCGTATTTGTATGACTTTTAAATTTGGGAATTTATTAAATTTAAATTGGGATATTAATTTAATATTAATCCAAAAATTTATTTAAATATTTAATAGTGTCACAAGAGTTAGTAAGTATTGAAAAATTGTTGAATATCACTAAATGAGTAAAGTAATATGTATGACGATTGACTTTATAAAAATTGTCGCAAGTGAATAAAATGGCAATTACGAAAATTTAAGTCGGGACGCGCCTGTGTCGTGTCAGGACTAAACTATTATTTTTAAAAGGGAATAAACTATAAGTCACTCATATGTTCATTTTGAGTGCGCCAATGTGATCGGAAGGGTCGAGATAGTCAAAATAATATACCCGGGCGTTTAGTTTGGGTCTCGAGACATTTTTAGGCCTAATTGGCATCCCGGAAGAGTATTATGGACATTTGACATTTTTGGGTAATTAAACCCATGAATTTCCTAAGGTCAAATAAGCCTTTAGTAGTTGCCTTCTAGGGTTAACAAACACAAAATCAAAGAACGACCATTAGAGAAGGAGTTGGAGAGCTTTCCAAGCAACTCAAGGCCAAAGACTCAACCGTTTACACCGCCACCACCACCAAAGCTTAGATCACGCGATGAGGAACGCAACCATACCTCTTTCGTTCACAAATCAGAAACCTAAATTCCAGGCAAGTATCTACCTTGCTTTATTTTAGTTAATTATTCAATCATGTTAGTCTAGGGTTGTTTAGAACATATTTCATGGAAGAAATTATATTTTTGGAGATTTCAAAACATATGTTGTAGAGGAAGTAGACATATTCTGGACATCTAAATCACATGTATAGAATAAGCCACGAATTTGTATGGGTTTAGAAGCAAGAAATCTGGGAAAGAATTAAAAGAATGGAAATGAAAAGAAAATTAGGGTTCTTGTAGTTCATGTGAATTTTAACCCATTAAATCATGATACTTGATGAATTCTGACATGTTTTATGTAGAAAATCATGTAGTTAGGTATATGGTACTTGTATTATTATTAATTGGGAGTTTGGGAATCGTTAATGGAGATTTGGTTGAGGTTGTAGAGGTAAACTCGTAACTAGAAAAGAGTAGGTTTCGTCATAACTGTTTGACCGATCGATCGACCCCCTTTACTCGATCGATCGATCCCTCCTTGAAAACTGCATATTTTTTGTCCGTTAGTTTAATCTGATTAAAATGCATAAGAACCCTTGATTGTTATTATTGTAGTATGATGGAATGTAAAGAGGACCAGTAGGGCCTAGGTAGACCCCATTGAGTGAAATTTAATGTGGTATGAAATTATAGGTTAACGGGGAGTTATTCGCACATACGAAATCATGCATACATTTAATAAAAAGATCGAGACTCGTAAGGGAGTTAGACCAGAAGGCAAGTGAGAGTGCCTACTAAATTTATACTTAAGACGATAGAATACTTTGAGGGATGAGAAGTAAGTATGGCTAACTTATATAAGAGAATAAAATCGACGAGTCCGTTATACGAAATAATCGAGTAAAATATGATAAGAATGGATAATTATTATTATGGGTCGTGGGCGCACCTAATTTAGAAATGTGACTATTTATATGTATATAACTGTGTGATTGTGCATATATTATATACCTGTGTAAAAATCATACCCGAACTACTTGCTATTACGGGGGTTTTCGCGTCGTGACAGTCTTATCTCCATTGGGCCTTTATGCGGGATAATGACTCGTACCCTAGAAGATAGTATCCTTGATACAGGCTATTTGAGTGATAGTCAGATGGTCCTAAGAGACGTGAGCGTATGTGTTGACCTCTTAGTAACTTGGAACTATACTTTGCCTCCAATTGTATATGTTTTGTGTTAATACAGTTCAAGAGTGATTCCAAACTAGATTTTCCCTTAGTACGAGTGATACGGGGAGTTGATAGCAGAGTATGCCAGCACCATAAAATTTATGTGGGATGCAGACAGTATATATTTTATAGGAGTGACTTATATATATATATATATATATATATATAAGTCACTCCTATAAAATATATACTGTATATATATATATATATATATATATATATATATATATATATATATATATATATATAGAGAGAGAGAGAGAGAGAGAGAGAGAGAGAGAGGCAAGCTCATGTGCACACTAAGTTTGCACATTACTTTTTTAAAGTAGTAAAAAAAATATTTTTGAGTTGATTTTTTTGTGTGATATTTAAACATTTCAAAGAATCCATATAAAAAAAATCAGCTCAAAAAAACTTTTTTTGCTAGTTTTAAAAAATCGGTCAAACTTTCTATGCTTTTAAGCCCTTGAAAAACTGCGAAAGTTTGACCGATTTTTTAAAAATAGCAAAAAAAGTTTTTTTCAGCTAATTTTTTTTATGTGAGTCCGTTGAAATGTTAAAATATATCATAAAAAAATTGGTGTGCGCCAGCACTCAAAAATATTTTTTGTACTACTTTAAAAAAGTAATGTGCAAACTTAGTGTGCACAGGAGCCCGCCTCTCTCTCTCTCTCTCTCTATATATATATATATATATATATATATATATATATATACACTTAAATATGGGAACTTTCTACTATGCATAAAAGTAGTTAAGTAAGGAATAAATACTCCAACTTTATTACAAGTGTTTGGGAATTTTGTGACCTCACTGGGTCATCCTAAATAACATAAGATATATGAGAGAGCTAAATTTTCAGAAATTAGTTATCTTAACTATAGTAATTATTGGAATGAAAGCTTATGGAAAAGTCAAGTTAAAACAAACTTCGAGATTAATAGTTCGGTAGGCATGCACACTAGATTAGAGGTGAGAATTTCTCAAGAGAGTGTACTAATATGGTTGTTTCATTAGCCGGTAAGCATTTTAAATACTTGCTAAACTATTTTTAAACTGTTTTACACTCGGGCTCTGACCCGTTTCCTATTATTTCTCTTCTCTTGTATATATATGTATATATTACAGGTGCCCAGCCACAGGGGTGTCATGCTTAGATTCCTTGGAATGGACGCGTTGCAGCTTATGTGGGATTTGCTCCCCATTGCTTAGACGACCTCATTGTTGACTTTACTCCGATTTTTAGTCCTTATTAGTTTGGGCATGTGTCGCCCGTTTTCCCTATTCAGTTGGATTTGCTAGAGACCTATGTTCATTTATATTTCCTGTATTTGGTACTCTTTGGGATTTAATTATTGTCAAGATGGTTTCATTTATGGTTTTAAACTCATTTGGTTTATTTAGATGATTTAAACTCTTGTGTGCTATTATCCATCCTTAGTAATTATGGATTCTTAAACTGTGGGTTATTAAAAAGGTTTTCATATTTGGACTTAATAAAAATGGAAATAAGATTCTAAATTGTTTTGACACTTAGCTTAATTATTTAGGGTGTTTAAATTGGAAATTTAATTTGCGACAGTGATGCTAAGAATGAACCAACCATCCACCTTGATTTTTAATTTAATAAAGGACTGATCACCTGGTATTTAATTAGGCGGGGTGTCGCAGGTGGTATCGGAGCATCACGTTCTAGTGTGCTTTAGGATATGTACGGTTTATTTTTCTTCCAGCTTAGCATCCTTGATATAGAGCCCTATTTTTAGGACTGTTGTATTCTTGTATTTACACTTACGTCTTCAGCTATTTGAGATTTGATAATAACTGTAGACTAATAGACTTCCATCTCGTTTCAAATGCCTCCGAGGATGCCTTCGAGAGGCTCACCCCGAGATAGGAATGCCCAGGCCGAGCAACCAATAACTCCGACTCAGTGAATGATGAACACAACTAAGGTAGCCGCTATTATTGCTCTGGGGATGAATGCCGGATTAGCGGTAGTGCAGCAGGCTCCACCCCAGATTCAGGCAGTGGCGCCAGTACCAACACAACTTCCATCTTCATAGGAGTGGGTTAGGGACCTTTCAGAAGGCCCATCCCCCGAAGTTCTCGGGTAGTTCGGACATAGTAGTCGCCAGCCAATATAAGAAAGATATCCAGAAGCATCTGTGCATGTATGAGTGCACTGACATGGAGAGACAAATTTTGGCTTCCTTCAGGCTAGTGAGGTCCTCTTTGCAGTGGTGGGAGTTCACCACCACCTTGGAGGAGAGGGACAACATCATGATTCAGTCATTCTGGGCACGGTTTGACTGCATGTACTTCCCATCCGCCTTGCAGACTGAGATGAGGCAGAAGTTACTGAATCTGAAGCAGGAGAATATGACTGTTATTGAGTACGAGGAGGAGTTCACTAGACTTCTCATTATAGTTTCAGATGAGGCACCCACAAAGGGGAAGAAGATACTGCTGTTTTTAGATGGATTGTCCTGGAGGATCCATTAGCACCTCATAAGCAACCTATCATTGAGTACCTATACTGATGTACTGAACGCTGCTTTGTTACACTATCAGGATCACCGCTTCCATCTGTAGGGAAGAAAATGAGCTGGGGAGTCCAGCTAGCAGGGCAGGACAGGGGCAGTAGTTCTGGTGGGGCACCAGCAGCCTAGGGGAAGACCCGTCACAGTGAGCAGAGTTCTCATCAGGGGGACCCTGCTAAGCGGTTCCGATCAGGTGACTCCAGACAGGGATTTAGGGGATTCAGGAAGGGCCAATAGGGCAAGTCTAATTAGCATGGCCAACAGGGCCAACACCGTCAGCAGTCGGGACAGAAGCAGGGCCATCAGGGTCAACATCGATTCATGTAGGGCCAGTGGCGGGGTGGTAACGGCCAACAAGACCGTGGTCAGTAGGGGTAGAGGGGAGGTCACTTCAAGGAAGATGTTTTGATGTGGAAAGAATGGCCATAGGCGCCAGGATTGCCCAAAGGGAGATAGGGCCCCACAATAATAGGGTGCCCGTAATGAGCCACAGAGGCCACTCTTTCCAGCCGCCCTCCTAGTGCCAGCTCAGGTGCCAGCCTTACCTGCCGTCCCAGCAGCTCCAGTTTAGCAGGGGCAATTGTAGTACGAACGTGTCTATAACGTTCACCAAGAAGCAGCACCTCAGGCACCACCCGCGATTGCGGGTATGTTTCCTATCCATGGCACTATGGGTCAGGTTTTATTTGATACTGGGGCATCGTACTTGTAAGAGAGTAGTCTAATTTTGGGGAAATACTCGATTTTAGCACGTGTTTGACTTGAGCAACTTCGGTTGCGCCTACGTATCCGTTATGCTCGGAATCAAAGTCAGCGTAGTTCGTGGGTTCGTACTATTCGTCGGAAAACTCATTGTGGTGGTTTTTTGGAGAGATGGGAGGTGGTGCCACTCTTCTCAAAGAACTCATCTCAAAACTCTCTCTAAAACCTCATAAGATAAGAAAATCACCCTCCTCTTCCAAGAAGATCTCCCTCAAATGTATGGGGGTAGGGCTTATTTATAGCAAAACCCACCCAAGTGGGTCGCCACATGTCAATTAACCCGCGGTGACACATGTCCTATTTTAAGTGGCATGTGTCCCATAACATATGTCAAAACTCTCAATACTAGAATATTGTCTTGTTAATATGTAAATAACACACAAATACGCGTGATATGTCCGACGCTCATAATAATACCTCAGTCGCATAAACACATGGACTTTTGTCAATATTAATCATCTCTAATCTCATTTAATAATTTAATGAGAGGCTTATCATTAAGCCCCTCCTACATTTTCCCCCTTGTACATATAGTTGATATATTGATGCATGTCTGAAATATATCGACTGTATGTACGAAATAATTTTAGACAGTTTTCATATATTCGATCGACCTATGGATCGTGGGTAATAATCTCATATCTCATTTCATCTTGATGATGTACTTTTACCTCATATATCACATTTTATGATATAATGCAATCTCATATTTTATATCTCAGTTATATGATATACATCAATTTTATATTTCATATCTTAAATCCCATTTTGCAGCTTTGATCTCATAGGTTATTCCGAAGGACCTCGTTTATCATTATTTTCATACGAATGATATACACCGAGTGTTGCCCCCATTCCTATTTAAATGATCATGCATCCACATTTGTATTGCGATTGTTTGTAACTCTGCTTTGGTAAAGAGTATTTATCATGAACACATAATAACTACCTCAGCATTCTCTTTCGTCATTCTCAACCAAGCTTGGTGAAAGTATTATTACGGTTTACATAATAACTACTTCATCGTCCTTGATTAATCTTTTAGTGCATGGACATGTTGTTTGACTTGTTTTAATCATGATGAGGTTTCTTGTGCATGCATGTATTATTGACTCGCTCAAATGACCATTTTTTTAATGTTTTTTCACAAACTCACACCTATAAGGTGACTTAATGATGAGAACACACTTGTCAAGGTTTTTCGCAAACTCCACCGTTAGAGGTGACTTAACAATGAAAACACACTAGTTAAGGTTTTTTCACAAACTCCACCGTTTAGAGGTGACTTAACAATGAAAACACACTTGTTAAGGTTTTTCGCAAACTCCACCGTTAGAGGTGACTTAACAATGAAAACACACTAGTTAAGGTTTTTCGCAAACTCCACCGTTAGAGGTGACTTAACAATGAAAACACGCCTGTTAAGGTGTTTTCGCAAACTCCACCGTTAGAGGTGACTTAACAATGAAAACACCCTTGTTAAGGTCTTTCGCAAACTCCACCGTTAGAGGTGACTTAACAATGAAAACACACTTGTTAAGGTCTTTCGCAAACTCCACCGTTAGAGGTGACTTAACAATGAAAACACACTTGTTAAGGTCTTTCGCAAACTCCACCGTTAGAGGTGACTTAACAATGAAAACACACTTGTTAAGGTCTTTCGCAAACTCCACCGTTAGAGGTGACTTAACAATGAAAACACGCTTGTTAAGGTTTTTCGCAAACTCGACCGTTAGAGGTGACTTAACAATGAAAACACGCTTGTTAAGGTCTTTCGCAAACTCCACCGTTAGAGGTGACTTAACAATGAAAACACGCTTGTTAAGGTTTTTCGCAAACTCCACCGTTAGAGGTGACTTAACAATGAAAACACACTTGTTAAGGTCTTTCGCAAACTCCACCGTTAGAGGTGACTTAACAATGAAAACACGCTTGTTAAGTTCTTTCGCAAACTCCACCGTTAGAGGTGACTTAACAATGAAAACACGCTTGTTAAGGTCTTTCGCAAACTCCACCGTTAGAGGTGACTTAACAATGAAAACACACTTGTTAAGGTCTTTCGCAAACTCCACCGTTAGAGGTGACTTAACAATGAAAACACGCTTGTTAAGGTCTTTCGCAAACTCCACCGTTAGAGGTGACTTAACAATGAAAACACACTTGTTAAGGTCTTTCGCAAACTCCACCGTTAGAGGTGACTTTAACAATGAAAACACACTTGTTAAGATTTTTGTAAAACTTCACCAATAACGGCGACACCTATAACGGTGACTTAACAACGAAAACAATTGTTAAGATTTTTCGTAAACTCCACCTATAACGGTGACTTAATAATGAAAACACTTGTTAAGATTTTTATATAATCTCCACCTTATAACGGTGACTTAACAACGAAAACGCTTGTTAAGATTTTTATATATAGTCTCCACCTTATAACGGTGACTTAACAACGAAAACGCTTGTTAAGATTTTTATATAATCTCCACCTTATAACGGTGACTTAACTACGAAAACGCTTGTTAAGATTTTTTTATATAATCTCCAACTTATAACGGTGACTTAACTACGAAAACGCTTGTTAAGATTTTTATATATAGTCTCCACCTTGTAACGGTGACTTAACAACGAAAACGCTTGTTAAGATTTACCTTATAACGGTGACTTAACAACGAAAACGCTTGTTAAGATTTTTATATAATCTCCACCTTATAACGGTGACTTAACAACAAAAACGCTTGTTAAGATTTTTATATAATCTCCACCTTATAACGGTGACTTAACAACGAAAACGCTTGTTAAGATTTTTATATAATCTCCACCTTATAACGGTGACTTAACAACGAAAACGCTTGTTAAGATTTTTCGTAAACTTATTCTTCTGTACCAGTTTTTTTTCGGGACGGGAGCCCATACCTGCTGAATGGCAAACTAGGCGCAATCCTTCGTCTGTTTCCATCAATGACCAACTTCTTCGGACGAGTCAAATCATAACGATCGTGGTTCAACTACCGACCAATTTGATAAAGTTTTTTGGAATATAATACACCTCTGTAGAAGACTTATCTCAACACTCGCAAAGTTCTCATAACATGATGTCATATCTGAAGGATGACTGACTTTGTCAATTTCTAAGTGATAACTAATTAACCCATTTGAACTCTTTGCGAAGGAAACTAAAGAAGCTTTTGTAATGGACTGCTTGGATGTTACTATACTCTGAAGGTTCATCAATCTAGCCTTGGCGTGGATGATGTCGAAGAAGCTTTAGACTACAAGCTACGTTACATCATAATATCCATTTGCCCCATTTATTTTATTTTATCTTAAGATAAAATAAAATAAAATAAATTACATATATCCTTTACAATTCCCACCCGAGAAAAAAAAATGAAAGCAACCTAATTATTACATTTCATGGGGTGTATCTTAAACTGTCGAATCTTTGAACAATGATTTGATATTTGTGTCGCTCTATATCTACTCGTTCAGAAGCCTCTGCAAAATAATATCTTTCTGACACAATAATATAATATTGCAAAGGGTTAGTAAAACTCAGGAAATATCCAAGTACAATTCTCATCATGCCCCCTTTATTTTATTTTATTTTATTTTATTTTTTATTTTATTTTATTTGATATAATAAAATTTAAATAAATTCCGGGGATATTTGTGTAATGAATCGTAATCACCCATACTCGTAGGTGTATCGTGGACAATTTAATGTCGGTTAAGGACACGTCCTATCAAACTCATGAGTGTGTAAAATGTCAAGGTGAATTCTATATTTTGAAACATACTCAAGTTGTTTCTTAATATATGAGTCATGTTCAACATGGTCTCAAACTATAAAATAACATTTAACAAATGTTTTATAAAAACTCTTTATTTAGATTGACGATTCATTACGCTCCCTCTAACTCATTTTTAGCTTTATGTTATAACATAACATATAGATATATCATGTGCCAGATCATACTATCAAAACCACAATAGTTGTATCCCAAGTGGCGTGGTTCATCGCATAGACAAGCTCAAGATGTATCGTAAACAGATTCAAAAATGATATACCATATTCAATATATTATAAACTCATAGAATAATTTATAAATATTTATGAAATATCATAAAATATTTGGATATACCCCTCAATTGTATTTTATTTAGTGTTATAAAATAATCGCAAAATAATAAAATATATTCTTGCCACCAAATTAATGAATATTGAACCATTTAATTTAATGGTCGAGTTCTAAAGATCAAAACTCACGGGATATCTCGACCAAAAATATTATGCAAGGCATGTATACTCCGTAATGTACAGTCAAATCACATATCAAATTATCAAAGCCAACATTTAAGAGATACATCTAATTACTATTTGCTTTCGGCATTTGGTAGTAAAAAAGATAGTTCGAATGTATCATTTTATCTTTCCAACCTTACGAGCATTAACCAAAATGCCCGAAATGATATCATCATCTATCAATCAATCAACCAAACATCTCCATTCCAACTTCCAAGAGCCACGCGACTATACCTGCAGATTAGGTGTACTTTTGATTTTTGATTTTTTTTCACATATGTCAATAGCTGTATCCTTTATGAATGACTGGGTATTAACATAGCTTATCTCCTTTTCTTATTTCAAGACGTCAAAATGTATTACTATATATATATATATATATATTCTTTTTTTTTGTACCTCACCAGACACGATGCATTTATCAACCCAACACGCAACAGTGTACTGTCAGATTATCTGGGAAATTGCATTTGTCGGAGCTGTACCAGAGGTATAACGCGAGTGGGAGAGGTTTTGAAGGTTCATCACCGGAGCCTAATCGGTTTCCCTTCCCCTTTTTCTTCTACGGTGGTACCTCCTTTTAACAGGTCCGTGGTTTTCTACGCTCCATCGAATTGTTTTTTACGGAAGTTAATCATGTTTCGAAATTAATGGCCGGCACTAATCTTTCCTGGTGATTCGGAGACTTCTGGTTCAAGAATAAAATCATAGATCCGTTGGATTAAACACTAAATGGTCCGTTGGCAATGACGAAGTGGGTTGGTTTTGAACTCAGTTGAAATCTAAAAAGGTTTTTGCCGGATTTGATTCGACAGATGAGCAAACCATAGATGAAAAACTTGGTGGATATCTCTACTTTTATTTTTTGATGCCACAAGCTCACCTCTACAGAAAAATTTCATCACACAATAAATATTGGTTTTCCAAAATGCCCGAAATGGGGAGGGTGTACGCCGGAGCCAAATCCTTTTTTTTTTCTTTTTGAGAACACAAATTATACATCCTCTTGTGAAGATATTCTAAAACATGCTTTCATACATTTATATCAACTAATATTCACATATTCACATATCATATGATTTGTATGTAAAACATGTGAAATCATAAAATAGACAGTTAGATTCTTATCTGAAAATGAAGTTGAGTATCTTCCCTCATAAATGTTTGAGCAGATAATTGTTTGTCCGTCTCTTTTTTCAGTCTCCAACAATTTTTTTTTCCGAGTGCGAATGAAGCGTTACACGATAAAAATCGTGAATACCTCCCCAGCGGAGTCGCCAAATGTAAGAGAGTAGTCTAATTTTGGGGAAATACTCGATTTTAGCACGTGTTTGACTTGAGCAACTTCGGTTGCGCCTACGTATCCGTTATGCTCGGAATCAAAGTCAGCGTAGTTCGTGGGTTCGTACTATTCGCCGGAAAACTCATTGTGGTGGTTTTTCGGAGAGATGGGAGGTGGTGCCACTCTTCTCAAAGAACTCATCTCAAAACTCTCTCTAAAACCTCATAAGATAAGAAAATCACCCTCCTCTTCCAAGAAGATCTCCCTCAAATGTATGGGGGTAGGGCTTATTTATAGCAAAACCCACCCAAGTGGGTCGCCACATGTCAATTAACCCGTGGTGACACATGTCCTATTTTAAGTGGCATGTGTCCCATAACATATGTCAAAACTCTCAATACTAGAATATTGTCTAGTTAATATGTAAATAACACACAAATACGCGTGATATGTCCGACGCTCATAATAATACCTCAGTCGCATAAACACATGGACTTTTATCAATATTAATCATCTCTAATCTCATTATATAATTTAATGATAGGCTTATCATTAAGCCCCTCCTACAATACTGCTTTATAGCTACTTATTTTGCAAAGGCCTTACGGTTATTAGACACAGCAGAGAGCACTGTGACATGCGTAGACTCACCACTGGGGAATGGGTCTTTTATTTTCTTTATATGCCGGGGTGTGGGAGTATAGATTAGTAGCTTGATTTTACCAGCGGACGTGCTAGTCTTAGAGATGCATAAGCACGATGTTATTATTGGCATGGATTGGATCGCTGCGTACAGAGCCATGATAGATTATTTCGGTGGGAGTATCATCTTTGCCATTCCGGGGCAGAAAATATTTTTGGTGGCGATGCCTCGCCCAGATGGAGGCTCTTCCACCCATTTGTACTATATAGAGGAGAATACCTCTAAGGAGGTCGTGATTCCCTTAGATTCGATCCCAGTCATTCGTGAGTATTTCGAAGTGTTTCAGGAGATACCGGGACTACCCCCCAGTCGAGAGATAGATTTTGTCATAGACTTGATGCCAAGTACTCGATCGATAGATCGTGCACTATACTGTATGGCTCCAGCGAAAATGAGGGTGTTACGAGACCAGATAAAGCAGCTATTAGGTCAGGGCTTCATTCGTAGGAGAACCTCACCTTGGGGTGCTCTAGTGTTGTTTGTGAAAAAGAGAGATGGTTCACTGCGGTTATGCATGGATTACCGAGAGTTGAATAAGGTCACGATACTAAACAAATATTCGTTGCCTCAAATCGATGACCTGTTCGACCAGTTGAGGGGAACAACCTTCTTTTGGAAGATAGATTTGAGATCGGGATACCATCAACTACAGATTAGGGAGCAGGATGTGTCGAAGATTGCTTTGTTGACGAGATATGGGTCCTATGAGTTCATAGTCATGCCATCTGGGTTGACAAATGCTCCAGCCATATTCATGGACTTGATGAACCGAGTGTTCAGAGAGTTCTTGGATCAGTTTGTCATTATTTTCATAGATGAGATCCTAATATATTCACACACTGAGGAGGAGCATGTCGAGCACTTGAGGAAGGTTCTTCAGACTCTACGAGAGCATCAGCTGTATGCTAAGTATGATAAGTGCGGATTCTGGTTACGGGAGGTACAGTTTTTGGGGCATGTTGTGTCAAAATTGGGAATATCAGTTGACCCGAGCAAAGTGTCGACAGTGAGGGAGCGGGGATAGCCTATGACTCCAACAGAAGTGCATAGTTTCTTGGGGTTAGCCGTGTACTAGAGGAGATTCATCCGAGGCTTTTTGAAGATAGCGGGTCCATTGACGAATCTGACTCGCAAGGGAATTTCGTATGTTTGGGATGATGCTTGTCAATTGGCTTTTGATGAGCTGAAAGATAAGTTGACTTTGACGCCAGTTATTGCTTTGCCCAAGTCGGGAGTAGAGTATCTGGTGTACACTAACGCTTCTTTACGAGGACTCACGAGAGTACTTAAGTAGGAGGAGAAGGCTATAGATTTTGCCTCCCATAAGCTAAAGCCCCACGAAAGGAATTACCCAACCCATGACCTAGAGCTAGTAGTGGTCATTTTTGCAATGAGGATTTAAAGACATTACTTGTTGGGGGAGAAGTTGTGCTTGTTCACAGACCACAAGTCACTACAGTACCCTTTCACTCAGGGAGAGCTGAATATGCGTTAATGCAGATGGTTAGAGTTTGTGAAAGGCAACCAATTCAAAATACAGTACCATCTGGGAAAGGATAACGTGGTTGCTGATGCGTTAAGTCGTAGACCGATGGATGATATAGCGGACATCTGGAAAGGGAAGTGGAAAGAGTTGGGTCATCAGGATGCGGTATCCCGTTCCTTTGTATCTGCCATGATAGTCATATTAGAGATTATTACAAGTGTGATACAGGCATAATCGACGAATTTGTTTTGTCAGGAATAGATTGTACGACTTTTAGCTGAGGTTGATAAGTCCTACTCAGTAAGTTTTGATGGAGGTTTGAGGTTTAATGGAAGATTGGTGGTCCTAGAGGGAGAAGACTTACGTCATAAAGTGATGACACAATCTCATGGGTCCAGATTTGCAATACATCCCGGTGGAGATAAGATGTACCAGGATATGAGGCGGCAATACTGGTGGAGTGGGATGAAGAAGGACATTGTTGAGTTCCTGTCTAAGTGTTCTACTTGCCAGATGGTAAAGGTAGACCACCAGAGACCGTCGGGGTTACTTTAGCAATTGGAGATACCTACGTGGAAGTGGGAGAGTATTTCCATGGACTTCATTACTGGACTGCCTACTTCACAGCGGGGTCACGACTCCATATGGGTTATAGTGGAAAAGTTGACCAAGGTGGCTCATTTTCTGCCAATACGGACAGACTATACCACGGGCCAGTATGTAAAGTTGTTCATTATCGAGGTTTTTAGGCTAAATGGGGTGTCCCTGGATATCGTGTCTAATAGAGACAGGATTTTTGTGTCACGTTTCTGGGAGAGCTTTCAGGAGGCCATGGGTACAGAGTTGAGATTGTGTTTAACTTATCACCTAAAGACAGGTGAACAAATAGAGCGTACCAATCAGATGTTGGAGGATATGCTATGCATGTGTGTCCTTGATTTTGGAGGATAATGGGAGCCTTATCTTCCACTGGTGGAGTTTACTTATAATAACTCCTATCAGTTCACGATCGGCATGGATCCATTTGAGGCATTGTATGGAAAGCCTTGTCATTCTACCGCTTGTTGGCTAGTGGTGGGGGACAACAAATTTCTCAGACCTGAGGTGATTCAGGAAACTTCAGCTAGGATTGAGCTCATCAGGAGTCGCATTCGGGTAGCAGAGGACAGATAGAAGAGCTACGTTGATGCGAAGCGGTTCTTCCGAGAGTGTAGCGTCAGGGACCAAGTATTACTGTGGGTATCTCCTATGAGAGGAGTAATGAGGTTTGGAAATAAGGAGAAGTTGTCTCCGAGGTACGTGGGACCATTTACCATTATCGAGAGGATTGGGACGGTGGCATACAGATTGGGGTTGCCAGAGCATTTGCATCGCATTCACGATGTGTTCCACGTCTCGTCATTGAGATGATATCTTCGGGATGACATGTCCCATACTCACATCAAGATAGAGGAGATTGATTTACAGCCGGACAACTCTTACGAGGAGAGACCAGTGCCTACCCTAGACCATAGTAAGAGGAAATTGAGGTCGAAGGTAGTCCCACTTATACGGGTCCAGTGGGAGCACCATAATGTGGAGGAATCCACTTGGGAGCGTGAGTCAAATGTGCGCAAAAAATATCCAGAGTTATTTTTACCAGGTATGCCTAATTTTTTGAATTTCGGGACAAAATTCCGTTATTAGGGGGGAAGTATGTAATACCCCGCATTTTTATGACTTTTAAATTTTGGGATTTATTAAATTTAAATTGGGATATTGATTTAATATTAATTCAAAAATTTATTTAAATATTTACTAGCGTGACGAGAGTTAGTAATTATTGGAACATTGTCAAATATTACTAAATGAGTAAAGTAATATGTATGATGATTGACATTATAAAAATTATCACAAGTGAATAAAATGGCAATTATGGAAATTTAAGTCGGGACGCACCTGTGTCGTGTCAGGACTAAACTATTATTTTTAAAAGTGAATAAACTATAAGTCACCTGTATGGTCATTTAGACTGCGCCAATATGTCCAGAAGGGTCGAGATAGTCAAAATAATTTACCCAGGGGTTTAGTTTGGGTCTCGGGGCATTTTTAGGCCTAATTGGCATCCCGAGAGGGCATTATGGACATTTGACATTTTTGGGTAATTAAACTCGTGAATTTCCTAAGGATAAATCAGCCTTTAGGAGTTTCCTTCTAGGGTTAACAAACACAAAATCAAAGAACGACCATTAGAGAAGGAGTTGGAGAGCTTTCCAAGCAATTCAAGGCCAAAGACTTAACGTTTACACCGCCACCACCACCAAAGCGAAGATAGCGTGACGAGGAATGCAACCATACCTCTTTCGTTCACAAATCATAAACCCAAATTCCAGGCAAGTATCTATCTTGTTTTATTTTAGTTAGTGATTCAATCATATTAGTCTAGGGTTGTTTAGAACATATTTCATGGAAGACATTATGTTTTTGGCGATTTCAAATCATATGTTGTAGAGGAAGTAGACGTATTCTGGACATCTAAATCACATGTATAGGATAAGCCACGAATTTGTATGGGTTTAGAAGAATAAATCTGGGAAAGAACTGAAATAATGGAAACTAAAAGAAAATTAGAGTTCTTGTAGTTTATGTGAATTTTAACCCATTAAATCATGATACTTGATGAATTATGACATGTTTTACGTAGAAAATCATATAGTTAGGTATATGGTACTTGTATTATTATTAACTGGGAGTTTAGGAATCGTTAATGGAGACTTGGTTGAGGTTGTAGAGGTAAACCCGTAACTGGAAAAGAGCAGGTTTCGTTAAAACTGCTTGATCGGTCGATCGATCAAGAACATCAGTCGATCGATCGATGGTATCGATCGATCGACCCCATTTACTCAATCGATCGACCCCTCCTAGAAAATTGCATATTTTTCATCCGTTAGTTTAATCCGATCAAAATGCATAAGAACGCTTGATTGTTATTGTTAGAGTATGATGGAATGTAAAGAGGACCAGTAGGCCTTAGGTAGACCCTGTTGAGTGAAATTTAATGTGGTATGAAATTTTAATAAAAATATGGAGACTCATAAGGGAGTTATACCAGAAGGTAAGTGAGAGTGCCTACTAAATTTATACTTAGGGCGATAGAATACTTCGAGAGATGAGAAGTAAGTATGGGTAATGTATATAAGAGAATAAAAGCGACGAGTCCGTTATGCGAAATAATTGAGTAAAATATGCTAAGAATGGATAATTATTATTATGGGCCGTGGGCGCACCTAATTTAGAAATGTGACTATTTATATATATATGACTGTGTGATTGTGCATATATTATATACCTATGTAAAAATCATACCCGAACTACTTGCTATCACGGGATTCCGCGCCGGGATTGTCTTATCTCGATTGGGCCTTTATAGGGGATAACGACTCGTATCCTAGAAGATAGTATCCTTGATACAGTCTATTTGAGTGATAGTTAGATGGTCCAATGAGACATGAGGGTATGTGTTGACCTCTTAGTGACTTGGAACTATACTTAGCCTCCAATTGTATGTGTTTTGTGTTAATACAGTTCGAGAGTGATTCCGAACTAGTATTTCCCTTAGTACGAGTGATACAGGGACTTGATAGTAGAGTATGCAAGCACCATAAAATTTATGTGGGATGCAGACAGTATATATATTATAGGAGTGACTTATATATATATATGTATATACACACACTTAAATATGGGAACTTTCTACTGTGCATAAAAGTAGTTAAGTAATGAATAAGTACTCCAACTCTATTATAAGTGTTTAGGAATTTTGTGACCTCACTGGGTTATACTAAATAACATAAGATATATGAGACAACTAAATTTTCATAAATTAGTTATCTTAACTATATGAATTATCGGAATGAAACCTTATGGGACAGTCAAGTTAAAATGAACTTCGAGATTAATAGTTCGATAGACGTGCACACTAGATGAGAGGTGAGAATTTCTCAAGAGAGTGTCGCATACTAATATGGTTGTTTCATTAGCCAGTAAGCATTTTAAATACTTGCTAAAACTATTTTTAAACTGTTTTACACTCAGGATCTGACCCGTTTTCTGTTATTTCTCTTCTCTTGTATATATATGTATATATTACAGGTGCCCAGCCACAGGGGCATCATGCTTAGATTCCTTGGAACGGACGCGTTGCAGTTTATGTGGGAGTTGCTCGCCATTGCTTAGACGACCTCATTGTTGACTCTACTCCTATTTTTAGTCCATATTAGTTTGGGCATGTGTCGCCCGTTTTCCCTATTCAGTTGGGTTTTCTAGAGACCTATGTTCATTTATATTTCCTGTATTTGGTACTCTTTGGGATTTAATTATTGTTAGGATGGTTTCATTTATGGTTTTAAACTTGTTTGGTTTATTTAGATGATTTAAATTCTTGTGTGCTATTATCCATCCTTAGTAATTATGGATTCTTAAAATGTGGGTTATTAAAAAGGTTTTCATATTTGGACTTAATAAAAATGGAAATAAGGCTCTAAATTGTTTTGACACTTAGCTTAATTATTTAGGGTGTTTAAATTGGAAATTTAAATTGCGACAGTGATGCTAAGAATGAACCAACCATCCACCTTGATTTTTAATTTAGTAAATGACTGATCACCCGGTATTTAATTAGGTGGGGTGTCACAATTCCTTAGCCAAACCACCACCCGGATGGGGTGTGTTGTCGACTAAAATTTGTTTATTATCCAAAAATTGGGCCATGGACACCAATTGGTGAGTATGTCAAGTGTTATTATGGAGGAGATGGCATGATTTTATTGTGGTGATGCCAGGTTATGATGGGTCACGTTCCCAAGTTATGTTATTTATTTTTAGGGGCCATTGGATTGTTCTGAGGATAATTAATAGGATAGTGGATGGGAGTTAATACCGTACTTTAGGAAGTGCGACGGGAATTTTGATATAGGGTATGGGTTGTGTAGTGCCCACGGTGAGATCCTAGATTATGATTATATTATTAGGATTTTAGTTAAGGTGTTCATATTTCATACACTCTTGTATATGATGCACACACACACACAGGCACATGAGTATATGTTGTTACACTTGGAGCATTTATACGAACTACCGAGTTTCCCGTTCACCCCCCACAATTGGTTGTATTTCAAATTTGATGCGAGATGATATTTATGGAATCATTGGGATTAGGATCGTTGTTAGATGCTCTGGATACTTATTTCCAAAATTTAAATGTACTGTTTTGTTTATTGTAAATTATTTTCTAAAAAGACATTCGACATTTAATAAAATTGGGATATTTTATTCATTTGATTTATGTATTCATGCTTTCGCAAATTTATACTCAATCTAAATGGAGTTTTTTATTAAAAAAAATCTTTAATTTATCAATATTTTTTAGTAGCACCTCTCGGGATGTTACAATATGATCAAAACAAAGGTGAACGAAGCAACATTTTGATGTTGCATATTTATCCCAAATGTAAAAGCTATAATATCAACATACTGTAACAACCCGTCCTTTTGGAGACAATTAAATTCCATACTTGGATATACATTGGCAATTTGGAGACTTTCTCGAAATAGTGATTTTGGGGATTCTCGAGGATTTAATGATTTTCGATGGGGGTTGTGATTATTTTTTGGACTAAATAGGTCGAAGTATTTTAATTATATGTCGCCGTGGAGTAAAGCGACAAAAGTGGTAAGATTTTGATTAGAAAACCCGCATTTACTTTTATGGGTTAGGTTAGTGATTTGCGTTCAAGTACCTCGGATGGGAATTTCGACTGCGCTGTGAGTCTCAAAATGGCCGAGATAGTCGAAAAAGAGTGTCCGATTGTCGAAATTGAGTTTCGGAGAATTTTAGAGTTAAAAAGGGCTCGTAATTGAGTAAACGAGTCGTTTTTGGGTTTCAAGGGGTTAAACCCTTTTTCCTTTCTATATAAAGAGGGAGAGTGGGAGAAAATGAGAAAGAAAGAAAGAAAAGAGAGAGAAGAGAGAGAGGAGGTGAGAAAAGAGGAGAAAAGGGGAGGTTCCGGCCAAACTCCGCGGGATTCAGCTCGAGGTCGTCGGATTTTATCCACGAGGCAAGTGTTTACTTGCTTTATTTATTTTTGCTCATAAATATCTCATATCATTGTTGGTATAACAAACCCTAATGATTTTGGGTTGGGTTTTCGTGGGTAAAACGGGTTTTCGGGAGTTAAAACCATTAAACCCCTATAATATTTCAATTTGAGGAATTTAGTATTTAATCTAAAATTGTTGTTGGATTCGGGTTCTATGATGTTTAGAACCCTTAATATATGTGTATTTGTAGTTGGTTGAGGTTGTAGGATGTTGGGTGAGGCGACAAAAGCTTGGGAGAAGCTTTAATGGTCGAAACCATCTCGGAGAAGACGATGAATAGTTGACCTGCGTCTTTCTGAATCGATTCGGCCTTGATCCGAATCGATTTGGCTCTTGGTCAAAAAATAAAATTTGTAGATCTCTTCGACGCAGTCGTGTGGGCGCCGACCATGTATTTTTTTAATTTTTTTGGATTTATAGTGATTTTTCTACGAAAAGCTGTTTGAGATCGAAATCATTAGTTAGAACTTTTTGGAGATAAATATTAGGAGTTCTCAAAAGGGTTGTTAGGACCTCTAAAGAATTTGAGGAGATATTAAAACTTTGGGTTTGTAGTAATAAATCCTAGTTATGATTTAAATGGATATTGGATTGAATTTTGCGTATTTTGGAGATTGCAAAATTTCCCAAACAGTGCCCGTCGAACAGGCCGAATCGATTCGCCTAAGGGGATTTGGGTTTCTGCAATGGGCCGAATCGATTCGGATTTAGACCGAATCGATTCTCTATTAAGGACTTGTTTGCAGAAAACTTTTGGAATCAATTCGGATTGGGGGCCGAATCGATTCGCCCACCCGAATCGATTCGTATTTGGGGTGAATCGATTCGCTTTAGTCAGAATTGACAGTTTTCTCCCCTTAAGAGTATGGGGAGTTAAATTATAATTTGGGGTTTTATATGGGGGTTCCTAGTTATGAATTCAGGACTCCTAAATGATGGTTTTGAGGGTTAATAAACCTTTAAATGAAAGAGAATGCCTTGGATTGGTGTAGGGCAAATCCTATGAGATGATTAGGATGAAATTGAGAGTATAGATATATTCAATTAGTGTATAATTGTATAATTGGAGATATCCAATAAATCCTTAGATGGGATTAAAGTATGTATTGTTTATTAAAGTGAGAAAATACTTTGGGTTTAGTATCATGCGTATATGAATGCATGATTATGATTCTTTGAGAGAATCTTTGGGATTATTGATCATCGTTAGAGGTGATTGGCGTATGGACATATATATATATATATACTATGTGATTAAAGTATATATTCGAAAATAAAATATAAATGATTTTCTTAATTAATAAAATATGGATACACACCTCTATAAATCGCTATCATAAGGGAAGTTGCGTGCGTATGGTGAAGCCCCAGGCTAATGAATGCAGGGTGGATATAGTCCTATAGGCCATATGAGCATTTGTTGTATTTTTCTGCGCTGGTTAGGAGATACCAGGTGTGGTCTTGACTATCCCGCAGGCATATGGCCGCTTCCCGACGTCTTGAGTTATAGGATCCCAGGTTGTCTTGATGATAGGCCCTGGAAGATGATAGCCATTTTGGGGCGCGCACAGTGGGAAAACCCGAACGGGCGGTCTTAGAACGCGTTATGTTAAAGAAATTCATGATAATGGATTGGTTTAAATTACATTTCCTGGATATAGAAAGGGAAATGGGTTATATGAATTGGCTTCGGAAACACGACCCGGATGGAAGAAGGGAAGTGGAGGCATATGATATGGTAAAAGCATTTTTATGATAATAAAAATGGCTTTTAATACATTTCCTGAATATAAAAAGGGAAATGGGACGTTATAAAATGAAAAAGCATTTTTATGATAATAAAACTGGCTTTTAAAAAGTTGTATGTTTTGGTAAAGCAATTCATGATAATGAATTGGCTTTTGTATAGATTTCCTGGATATAAGAAAGGAAATGGAAAGTTTTGAGATAAAATGATAAGTATTGATAAATACTTTGTATATAAAGTAACTCTCATTCCAGGAGATATATCTCGGAGTTTAACATGGTATTGATATAAAATATGTTATATACATAATTGGGTACCGAGGGTTATTGGATCCCGACAATCGACCTTGCCGCGTAGTAGTGTATCGGAGGGTTCCTTGTTTGGATTTCGCTTTGCGAGACACCCCACGCATGAACATGGCTTAGTGTTGAGACTGGGGATAAGTTTAGCCCTTAGTACATTACTTGGACTATCTAGGGTTGATAGTGACTGGGTGATAGATTAGTTTAGCAGGGTAGCTTGACTAGGATGTTTAGAGGGATGCGCCAGGCGTGCACTGCTAGAGGAGAGGTGAGGGGTATCTCATGGGAGTGCGATACCAATCTAAATATGAGATAAAATATATTTTTCTAAAAATAAAGCATTTATGCACTTGCTAAATATTTTTCAAACTCGGGCTCTGACCCGTTTATCTACTTTTCCTTTCTTTCTCTCTCTCTCTCTCTCTCTCTCTCTCTCTCTATATATATATATATATATATATATATATATATATATATATATATATATATATATATATATAGGTGTCTAGACACAGGGACGCCTAGATGACAATTCCTTCGAGTCAGACGTCAGCTGCAGCAGCTGTGGATGCGTGCAGGATTCTCGATAGTCGCTTCTATCCTTATAATCTAGATAGGAGGTACTGTATACATATTCGGGCCAATGGTCCAATTGCATTTATTTATTAGCATCATTCGATGTGGTTGTATATTTTGACCGAGTGTTCGGTTATTTTATTTCATTTCAGTTTCATTTTCGCAAAATTTGTGAAGATGTTTTAATTATAGTTGTTGTTAAAAAGAGTAGTTACGTAAAATTTTGACACCGGCCTAATAGGTTATTAGTAATTAAATGAATTTTCGACAGTGATGCTAAGAATGATCCATATGAGACTCCTGTTAAAATTTGATTTAGGAGTGATCGCCCGGTATCTTATTAGGCGGGGTGTCACACATACATGGAAGTATTTTATGCATATCAAAGTCAATGGTAATATAACATATTCTAAGAACACAAATAAAAAAATCAAGTCTAAAGTCAATTAAGACTACACAAGAGCAATTATATACCCAAATATTATCACTCAACAAAGAGTATTATCCCCAATAATAAATTTCAAATTAATATTTTAAAGAAAATTGAGAGATATACTACAGTGGAAAAAGAAAATAAAGTGCAAAGAAAATGATACTTAAAGAGATTATAGCAACTTATGTCAAATAGATTTTAATAATTAAAGAATATAGGAAATATTATTCCACTTACTAAAATTTGAGTACTATGTCCAATGTTCATAATTAAGAAAATATTATCCATAAAAGTCTAATAACTTGATGGGGCATTAACCAAGAACATAAGATCATATCTCTATTATGAAAAACAAAAACAAAGAAAACCATTGAAAGAATAAGACACATCTCAAGTTCAATTACGAATAAAAATTCAAGACCAAATGACTCAAAGTTTTAATAGTAGTGAAAATTTCCAACACTTTTTAAAATATTTTTCCCTTTATCTTCCTCAATGAGAGGTTTGATTAAAACCATTAATTTAACATCCTTAATATTACTCAATCTTCTACGGATACATATAATTATAACATCGCTTTGTTCAAAATGTTTTTTCATATGGACGCTTTCACGTATTCATTACCAAGATGGAATACTATTTGCAATTTTCAAATGTATCATTATACGATCAAAGTTGTATCCCTAAACACATCATCTCTCATGATTTGTTTTATATAAACTAGCTTTTCAACTCCTTTAAATCATGATAAATTCTCACACATACACATTTGAGGATAATGGACAATCTCTCACAAATATTCGAAACTTTGAATCATTTATAAAATATTGTACAATTGTTTCATTCCTCATGAAGTGACACCTATACATTGTTTCTTGCGGTATAAATCACAACACGATATGATAATGTATTCTCAAGCATAAATTTTCTGAAAGTTTATAACACTTAAAAGAAAATAAATTTCATATCATGAAGCATGCCATATTCCCACACAAATGGAAAATGGTCAAATAAGCCATTTTGATATACGAAAACATGGCATGGAGTATATCATCTAAAAAGGCATAACGGTGATTGTACCAAAAAATCTTGTTTAGTTTTATGGATAAAGATATGTAGAACAAAAAACAGCGTGATATATGATCAAAAGATATACACGAAGCACATAGTCCTGAACATAGTCCAACAAACACAATTAATCGTGAAAATAAGTAATTAAGTCCTATGATAATCAATCTAGAGAAATCACAAAGTTAAGACTAAGAGAGCATGTAAGGCTTAAGTACAAAACTAGGCAAACTAGGATAATAAACATAAACACTAAATATATATCCAAGGTAAAATTAAAATACTTATAATATGCATACGAATAAACATACATGGATCAGCAAAAGATTAACTAGATGTGACAATCCTAAATATATTTTTGGAAACCCAAAACAGAGTATTTTCTAAAATAAAATCTTTTTTAAATATTAAACGTATGAAGTAAGAACAAACCAAGCAGAAGAACAATTCACATATTATTAATCAAAGATGATACAAATTTTATACAAACTCATGCATGAATCAAAAGTGCATAGACTAGCATAATATGTATGAAATGAACTGCTAACAATGGCTATGACTAAAACAAAACAACCTCTAGTGTTTAAAGGTGGAGGGAGCCAATTTCACCTTTTTATTATCAATTTCAATCTCTTATGAAATGTCTTTCCTAGCCCATACATGATTCACATAGGGTCTTCGGGATTAAGCGAGACTTGAGGTGCATTATTCTTCACTTTTCCTCTCTTAGAATGGTCCTTTTCCTCAAAAACATTTTGAAACTTTTTAACCCACATTTTTCTTTTATTGGGTTTATAGGTAAATTTATTTGATGCAAAAATGTTTTGACCTTTGTTTCTGCTTACAAAAATTTTATCATTCTTACCATGATGCAAAGGTATGGTTTGCTTGAGCAAAATGCTAAACTCCCTAAATTGACCAAATTTGTGACAATGGTCTCATTTAAAAGTTTTAGGTCTAGTCACTTGGGTTTTAGATTTTGGAGAAACCTTTTGCAAATAATAAACATTATTTAAATGGTAACAAAAATCTCTAAGTTGACATTTCTTATGAAAATAAGAAGGTCTAGTCACTTGGGTTTTAGATTTAGGAGAAACCTTTTGCAAATGTTAAACATTATTTAAATGGTAACAAAAATCTCTAAGTTGACATTTCTTATGAAAATAAGAACAAACAAATCGATTAGAAGGTCTATTATTATTAAGCATAGAATTTTTTTTTTTAAAATTGGAGTTTACAAAACCTTTCTTCTTTTCAAAATGATGTGAAACATTTTCCCCTTTACCTTGAAATGTTAAGTTTTTTTTTCAATATTTGTTTTCCCGTTTTGAGAACAATATTTCACAAAAATGTTTTCCTTTCCCTAATTTGAAGCATCAAATTTATTAAAACTTAAGCCTCTTTTATAATTTCCTCTTCATGTTGATATCGAAGTAATATCTTCAATTTTTAGTGATCTCGCCACTAGATTTACTTTTACATTTTTAGTTGAGATCAAATCATTTTGAAGTTTTTCAACTTTCTTGTCCAAAACAACTTTGGAGTCTCGACACAAAAGAAGATCCCTTTTAGCTTTTTTAAGAGATAAAATAAAACATTTCCTTTCCTCTTGAAATTTAGGAAAACTTTCATCCTTTTCTTTTGAAACAATTCTCATATCTTTTAGTTCATCAAGAAAGTGTAAATTATCTAAAAATGAAACATCAATAACTTTGAGCTTTCCAAGGAGGACATGTCCTTGAGCTTCCAAATCACATAAAAATTCATGTTCACCTTTATAAAGTGCTAGCTTATTCAAAAACTTTATTTTTTCTTGTTCAATAGTTTTAACCTTTTGCAAAAGAGTTTCATTTTCATCTTTCAAAAAATCTGTTGAACTCAAATCAAGTTTTGAAAACTCCTTTTTCAACAACTTAATCTTCTCACACATTTTAGTACGGTCAACTTCAAGTTGATCAAAAAGGTAGATTTAAGTTGTAAATCATAATTCTCCTTTTTATATGTTTAAATTTGGAGGACAACAATAAATTTTCTTTTACAAGTCTCAACGATTCTTTATAAATTTGATCATATTTATTTTCAAGATTCAAAGATAATTGTTCGTCAAATTCTTCCTCACTAGATTTATATTCATTGTCGGGGAAATAACGACTAACAAAATCGGATGGGGAGAAAATCACGTAAAATCACAACAAATATTACTAAGAGAAGCATCATAAACATATTATTTTATGTTAAAAAATACGAATACGGGTGAAATCGAATGAAGTAACAAGTTTGGTAACATTGTAATTTTCCCCAATGGTAAATATTTAAAAAAAGTCAAATGCATAATATATTTCTACACACACAAGATCTAATTATATATAATTGAACCTACAAATATGAGGTCTAGCTCTGATACTTATAGAGAGTTCATATGTTCGAAATCAAGATGGATGAAGAATACCAAATTAAAATTTCTTGCCAAAAAGAGACATGTTTTCCTTTAATGTCTTTTAATGGTTAAACAAAGCCTAAATCCATGTGAGAGGTTATTTACCAAATAGATTTCATCAAATTTTACCTTCAATGTTAAGTGATTTAATCTAAGTGCGGGATGGTAAACAATATAGCGCAACACCAAGGCGTACGAGGAGAAATGCACAACGGGAAAAAACCTCGGGCCTACATAATGAAAAATGTACTATGGTAGAGTTTTGTAACTAGAATAAACAAAATTACAACCGCGTGACGCTATAACCATATAGACACTTTTTCCCACCATATCCTTCGTAGAGATCACCAACAGTTGGAGAACACTACACAACCGCGACTTGTTTTTGTCTGCAACCAATGCCGTATAGTCCTCATGCCAATATAATCTTCATTTAGAGTTTGAAGTAAACTTTGTGTTCCAGATCTTGGAAGAAGGTTGAGAAGACACAAATATATTTCTACTTCCTAGGATGTGAGATTCCTTAAGTTTTATGGATGTTTGTTTGGCTAATTAAAAATATACTCACAAGTATTTTTGAGATATCAATAATGTTAAAATCTCTTAATAACAAACATCTCAAAAGTTTGTTTAAGTATTGAGAAGAAGTAATAAAACTTCAAATGACTTTAAATAGAAATAATAGCAATGGATATCTCAAGAACACTCAAACAAGATTGAAGAAAAAATCTAGTGAATAGTGATTTTCACCATGTGTTTTCTCTCCCAAAAACTAAAGCCCTCATAAAAATAACCTATAATTTGTGATGGACAAAAAGACCACATTAAGTAGCCAAAAAGATATAAATGAACTTGTGGACACAATATAATTCAAAGGTTTGGAGGCTTATTGTCCACACGAAATAGTCAAAAGAAAATCTACAAAAAAAATATGGTTCAAAAGTTGATTTGCATAAACTTTGAGGCAAAAAAATACTTGAAAAATGCATCAGTTCATTTTCAGATTTATCTCTTGTCATGCCTGTGACCTACAAGACATTATTTCTGCATCAAAAAAGTTCCTTGAATTGACACAACGCGGTAAGGCAGTAGCTCGATTGAATAGATTTTTCACCAAGTTAGATTTTGCACATAACGGGACCAATGAAGTACAACTTTGCTAAAACGACAAAAGACAAATTTTTAAGATAGTTTTAAAAGAACAACTAGTTTAAAAGAAAAAAAAATATTATATATGTAAACACACACACAATATTCCCTTTTCAAAGTATGTTTTTATAATAAAGATATATTGCTTTTGTATGTGGCAAAGCTCAAAACACCGCCTCACACACACACACACACATACACACACACACACACACACACACACACACACACACACACACACACACACTAGTTTAACACATTTTCTAGTTTAAGAAAATTCATTTTGAATTATCTTAAACCATGGGCTTTTAATGTCATATAAGTCCATTTACCATATCAAAATATGGAATTCCCATTTATGTGGGAGTGAATGAATCCGGGATGAAGTTGATGAAGTGTGGTACATATATATTGATTTGAAGCCTTCTGGAACGACCTCTTGAACTAGAGACACAAAGTGAGTTTTAATCAATGGGATAAGGCAACCTAATCCTATGGGTAACTTTGAGTATTATTCATACTCTTATATAGTTTATACCCATTAGTTTGAGATTCAAGTTTTAACATAACATGTGTGTTTGAGATCTCCTGCGTCTTTCACAAAGACTATTTACTCTTGATTGAGTTTGTTTTGCACGGTGGATTTTGTGTTTGTTCGACATTAAGGATTACGTATTTATGGTGGATGATGACTAGAAATAGCTAAGAAAAGAAAATATCTGTGGGATAACGAGACATGGGAGGTGCCTGCATTATGATTATCATTGTAAGGCGTCCAGTAAGGAATGTGAAAAAGGTTCAATGACTAAAGAAGCGCATCAAGTCTTGAAGGCATCGAGTTTGTGAGTAATGCTAATTTATTCTTATATCAAACCTATATCATAGATTATTTACATGGTTGGGGCGTCCGAGATTTTTCCCTTTATGGGGTTTCCTCGTACATCGTGGTGTCGTGTGACTATTTATTTTACTCTTTATATATCACCTAGATGCATACTTAGGACAAGATCAAATTTGACAAATATTTTAGATAACGTTTAGTTTAATTAGTGCATGTTTAAAATCATATTAAGTTTCCACTCAGTTAATTAAAATTAGGAAATTTAAAAAATTATATAACTATAGCACTATAGGCATTTCTCCGATCGGTATAAGAGCGGGTTACAATGTCTTATCCTGTTATATCAATGTTTAGTGTTGTTTTAGGGTTTTTCCATGAAATTTAATCGTGAGGATAGTTCTATAACCCAGACTACCATGTTTGATGGTTCAAACTATCCTTATTGGAAGGCACGAATGCGATTTTATTAAAATTGATTGATGAGAATGTTTAGAACTCGGTTGACCAAGGGTAGCATCCTCCCATTAAAAGAATACTCTCTTTAGACAGCGTCTAAAAATAATGCCTCGATTTTTAATTCCAACGTAGTGAACGATATTTTTTATACGGTCACAATTCAACATTTCAGATGAATTATGACCTACGATAGTGCGAGTGAGATTTTAAAATCCACACACGGGGATACCAATACGGTTAGGGTTTCTAGGTTACAAAATTTGACAACCGAATTTCAAATGATTAAAATTTTAGAGATTGAGTCTTTTGATGTGTTTTATGGTAAGTTATCGGTTATTGCTAACTCCTCATTTAACTTAGGTGAGCTTATCCTCGAGTCAAGAGGGCGCAAAAAATCTTAAGGTCTTTGACTGAAAGATTTAATGCCGAGGTAAGGGTACTATATTCAATTGGTGGTGTCGATACTATACGGGTACAAGAACTTGTAGATGATCTACAAACCTATGAGATGAACATATGTCCTCCTAACAAAGAAAAAAAAATAAAAAAAGTGTATCTTTGAGAACTAGGAAGGAGGATGTGTCGGATTCCAAGAGAGACGGTGAATTAGATATCGAAGTGATTGATAGGTTTGCTAGCAAGTTCACAAAGTTCCTTAACATTAGAGAATATGAGAAGTTTGATAGGAAATTAAAGAACTTTGTGAATTACCATGATAGGAAGAACACGGATACACTTAAGAAGGTGGATAACCGGTACATGTGTTTTGAATGCCAATGGTTTAGGCATTATTCATGAGAATGTCCCACTAAACTAAGTAATGAAGTAAATAAGCTTAATGTTTATAATGATACACTTAGTGATAGTGATTTACAAGAGGAGTGTGATTCTCCCATGGAGAACAACTTCGTCTCTTTCACGGGTAATCTTGTGAGCCAAAATAAAAGGTCTTTCAACATTGAAGATAATCATATGCATAATGATTCTTCGGTCCGATCTTATGATTACTAGTAGGGTAATAAGGAAGAAAAAGAGGAAGAGGAGGATATTGAGCTTTAAGTATCCATCCGTGAGCTATACACAGAGTCGTTGAAGTTGTAAAAGGCTAACTTGAAATGATGATGATAAATTGATTGATGACTTGAGGGCACATGAAGAGACTCTTAGGGAGAAAATCGAGTACATTGAAGAAGAGAGACATCCATTGTGGATTATTTGAAAATTTGAAGAAGGAGTCCCTAAAGTTTTATGAGTTTCCGATTATGGAGTTAGAGGAGAAATTAAGTTACTCAAGTTGTGTCAAATTTGATTCAGAATATAGGTCAGAGAAGTTGAAAAAGCTTTTAGGCACGATTGAAATAAAAAGACAACTAAGGAATTTTCTTTGATGTTATCGATCCTTTCGCTCCTAAATACAAGACCAAAGTTTTGATAGAGAGGGCCGTAGCAAAGGGCATTAGAAAATGTCAACCCAAAGGTAACGTTCCTCGCCTTATATACGCTTGCACACATTGTGGTGGGAAAGGTCACCTTAGGCATTTTTGTTATGATATTAGAAAAGTCCCTATAAAGTATAAGTCTAGTGTCACCAAGTTTTCCAAAACCCAAATTTGTCATGTTACATCTATGTGGATTAGGAAGATTGTTTTATAGGCTCTATATGTTAAACTTGTTGGTTCTCAAATGCTTAATCCCATGTCATGTCTTACAGGTGGTTGTGTTTGCATGTCTTTCGTACACTACGTTTTGTTCTTCATGTTATATGCTTTGGCTAGTTATATGATGTTTACGTATTTTGTATTTTGATTCTTCATTTTTTGAGTCTATATGAGAAAAATTTTGAGTCATTTTTGAAATTTTTTGAAAATAGAAAAAGATTTTTATTTTGTTTTGTGTAGTCGGTTTGATACATTTGGTGTGGTATACCGGTGTCCTTGTATCCCATTCATTCCATGTTTTCCATGTGGCTATGACATTTTATTATAGTTTACAATGCTTTGAATAGTTCTTAATCATGCTTGCATGGAGTTATTCAAACTTGATTTGCTTAATTGAGATATATTTGTATATGCCTCCAAACATACTTCCACAATCTCTTTTATAATCTCACTACTTATGTTGCATGATATAAGTGAGGTGTTCTCCTATCAATCTTTTCATATACATATTTGTTTGACTGGGGGATTTCTTCATGTAAGAATCATTTCTCGTGAGTTTTTAGTTTAAAAAATATGAGTGTGCAATGAAAAATGGATATGGAGGGTGTAAATTTCCTTCACATGAAAGGCCACCATTGCCAAGAGACATATAAAAATTAAGAGAGGCATAAGAAAAGAAAATAATCGCAAATACCAAGTTTAGAATTAATCATCAAAGTGTGATATCTTTAAAAAAGGTGAAAATTATATATGTTTATTTTTTGGGTGTGGTATAATTTTAAGATCATTGGTTTTTCACAATGATTCCTAGTTTATATTAAATGTTTGATGCTATTCATTTGATAATCATCACTATTTTCTAGGCTAGTGTACATTGTGTATGTTTGTTCATTATGAGTTCACTTTATTTGTCACTTGAGCCTAAACCTAAGTATGAAAAGTTAATACGATCAAATAGAAATCCTTCGACTATCTTGAGTGTTTGGGACATATTTATTTTGTTCTCTTATGCACACTCCTTCACTTTGTATCAGATTTCTTTTAGACACATTTATACCATACGAGTGTGGAAAGTTATGTTTTTGTGTCTTTTGTGGTGAGTTTGTACCTATATATTTATGTGCATTATTGATATATGTGTGCCTATATATGTATGGTATGTTTGGTTTGAGTCCTTATTTGCATTTAATCCATGTTTTCAATATGGTTCATATTTTTATCAAATTGGCATCATATATGATTTAATTGGTGTGTTTTGTTCCATTTTGCATTGGTATCATTTGTTTCATAGTTTGGTTTATTTGTTCTTGTGTTTTTTAGTTTATTTTTACATTGGTATCACTTGTTTTTCTTTATGTTCACATGTTTCATATTAAGGGGAGATGATGTATATATTGTGCATCTTTACCTTTGTCTATTCCATAACAAAAATGGGAAAAAATTCTACCTTAAGTGGAGACGTCTTACCATAGGTGGATTCGTTTAACAAAGGTCGGGGATGGTTTTTCATTTGCGATTTATATGTTATATTCCCTTTGTATTTGAAAAGTGTGTTCAGTGTGCAGGTTTTAATGGGGATGCGACAAAGTCTCACAAGAGCAAAGATACTCAAGATTTTGTATCAGTCAATATTATGTAATTTTCCTTTTGGGGTTGGGATTTAGTCTTCAAGAGCTTGACGACCTAGTAAGCTTTTTCATTTTCGGATTTTATCCCGGAATAGCCAAAGGCAAATATTTGTAAGGAAATTTTTTACATTTTGTTAATGTTTATTATTTATTGGCTTTATTACATTTGAAAAAAAATACGTTTTAGTCATAGGTTAGAATTTGAGTTCAATTTTTCCTTTAAGCTTATGATGTGTATTAAAGATCGCAGCATCCAAGTAAAGTGAAGATCAGATCATTTTGAGTTACATGTTGAGTTTTGTCTTCAACATCCATGTGATTTGGATAAGGTATGAGTGCATATTATGTTTGATCCCTAGATACGATTTGGGTGCTTTGTTTTAAAAACTATAAGATTCCATTTTTCAAAAAAAATTAAAGCCCGAATTTTTTTTTGTTTTCAAGGTTGTTTGAACGAGGAACATAGTTTCATTCAAATAAGTTTGTATAAGTCATTCAAATGAGTTAATGTTTTGTTCAAACGATGTTTGGGGTTTTGTTCGAACCAACTTTAAATGAGATATGAGCAAAAAAAATTCGTTTCGCATAAATTTAATGCGCAAAGGTTGTTCAAAGGCCGTTCAATTGAGGTTTGGTATTTCCTTCGAATGAGATTGATTTCGTTCAATCGAATATTTCTAAATCATTCAAATGTCTCACCTATAAATTTATGTCGATAACTTTTCATGATTTTATATAAATTAAAGGGTTTCCAAAGTATTTTTAAATAGAGGTTTTGAAAAATTGAATTTTAAAGACAAAGCTTAACTCCTCTAAACCCTAGTTTACACCCATTAGTTTGAGATCCAGGTATCAACATTACACATGTTCTTGAGATCTCATGTATCTTGCATTAAGATTTTTTAATCTTCGTTGAATTTGTTTTGCATGATGGATTTTTTGTTTGTTGTAGGTTAACACAATGGATTTCGTGTTTGCGGTGGACGACGACTAGAACTAGCTAAGCAAAGGAAAGATTCGTGGGATACCGAGATGTGGGAGGCGCTTGTATTGTGATTACAGTTGGAAGGCATCCAGCGGGGACTGTGAATAAGGTACAAGGATCAAAGAAGTGCATCAAAACTTAAAGGTGTCGGGTTTGTCAGTAAGTCTAATTTGTCCTTGTATGATACCCATATCATATGGATTTTTGTGGCTTGGCCGCCAGAGGTTTTTCTCATTGTGGGTTTGCTCGTACATCGCCGTGTTGTGTTACTATTTATTTTACTCTTGATATATCATCTAGTTGCATGCTTAGTACAAGATAAAATTTGGTAATTTGTTTACACATCGCTTAGTTTAATTGGCGCATGTTTAGAATCAGACTAATTATTTTTTCGATTAATTAAAATTATAAAATTTGAAATTGGTATAACGCTAGCACTATAGGTGTTTCTCAAATTGTTATCAGGGAGGGATACATTACCTTATTAGTGTTAGATACCTATTACTTTTAATCTAGGATTTTGTCTTGGAGTTCAATCCCGAGGGTAATTCCATAAGACCTTTATAAATGTTTGATAGTTATCCATCCTTATCCTAATGTTAGATCCCTCTTAAAATGTTTAATAGTTCGAAATATCCTTATTGGTTGGGTAGGATTCCATTTTTTCTAAAATTGATTGATGAGAATGTTGAGAACTCAGTTGAGAAAGGGTGGTCTCCTCCCACCGAAGGTGATTTACCTAAATTATACTCTCTTTGGACAATAACTGAAAAAATACCTCGACTTTTAATTCTAAGAGAGTAGATTCTATTTTCAATGCGGTTACAACTAAAGAGTTTGAACGAATTATAACCGGAGAGAGTGAGAGATATTGTAATCCCCACATTTTTATCGATATTTATTTATGGGATTAATTAAATTAAATGTGAATTAATTGAGAATTAATCCGGATAAAATACTAACGAGATGTGAATTGGTATTTGATTATAATGTGTATATATGGCAATATATGAATATTGAAAATATTGAAATTGTCGCGAGGCTGAAATATGGCAATTTGGAAAATTTAGTTGGGATGCCCGTGACAGTCGCGTCAGGAATGTAATTATTTGAATTAAAAAGTGAATTTTATTTTTATCAACCGTATGGTCATTTTGAGTGCGCCAACGAGTCCGGAAGGGTCGAAATAGTCAGAAAACACTAGCCGGGGGTTTAGTTTGGGTCCCGGGGCATTTTTAGGCCATACCGGCAACCCAAAAGGGTAGTTTGGTAATTTTGAAATTTTGGGAATTAAAACCCACGAAAATTAGAAGTTAAAATCTGATTTAGTCTTTACCCACTAAACCCACTAACAACACTAAATGACTTAACGGGCTACGGGAGTTATTGGAAGAAATTTTAAGAGGTTCCTAAGCAACCTCTAAACCACCATTGTCATCTTGGAGAAGAACTTGTAGAGAGAGAGAGAGAGAGGAGAATTCTGTAGAGAGAGAAAGAAATTCAACCTTCTTCAACCAACAACAAAAAATTTGAAGAACATAAGGCAAGTGATTTAGTTACAATTGATTCAATGAATGTGTTCTTCCATGTTTAGTGTAATTATTGAATTTTGTCTTGGAAGATTGATATAGACCCATAAATTTGAGGATTAAAACTATAAACCATGTGAGGAATTGCATGTAGACATATTCTGGACAAATTATGAATCCAAAACATAATACTTGATGATCTAAAAACGGATTAAAGAAGAGAATTACTGTTGTTCTTGAAAGAAATAGAAAACTAGGGTTCTTGAGGATGTTTTGATCTAAATAAGGCCTTTGGGTGATGATTAATTAGTTTTAGAACGTTAACAATGTTGCAGGATGATTATTTGATGATATTATAACGTTAGAATGAAGTTTCATGCATTGTAATGAATTTTTGGGACCATTTAAGGACTGCAAAATGAAGCAGTCCGTAGCCTATCTGGTGCAATCGATCGATCGACATTCATCAGTCGATCGATCGACCACCATCGATCGATCGATGTTCAAGATCGATCGATCGACCTTCCCAGAATGAGTAAAATTTTCCCTAGTTAAATTTTAATGATGTTAACCCTTAGAAAATTATTATTGGAGACTTTATAAATATCCTCAGACTTAAGGAAGACCAGTAGGTATGGTTATAAAATTTGGACCTTAATAAGAATTCAATTTGAGGAATTATTCTAAAATCTAATGAAATTCGATGAGTGAGATAATATTAGGGTTAAAAGAGTAAATTTGAATAATTTGATGAAATGAGGTTTGGGGAAGAAGTAAGGACCTTAAGAATAATGATGTTATATGTGGGAATAATAGGAAACTTAATAATCCCATTGAGAAACTATGACGTGAGATGTGTCGACAGTCTACATTATATATTATCGGAAGACTTAAAATGTATAAAATTGGAATAATGGTATAAGGATGTAGAATATACCTTTATTAATATTGAGACATCTAAGATGTGTGAATGCTTAGTATATAACTTATGTGTATGACTTACCTACCATACTTGCTATCACGGGAGGTTTGCGTTCGTTTAGGACCATCTAATTTTTGTGTGCCTACGGGGGGATATAGATTGGTACCTCGAGGACATAGGTCAGAGAAGGAATTATTGGGAAGTTAATAAGTATGCTGATCGTGGGAGCATAGGTATGTGCGTGACCCATGTGATGTGACTGTGTTTGCCTCCATTGATTGTGATTGTTGTTATCTGAGAACAATTCCTGAGAGATTCGAAATGCGTGATCCTTATGTACGTGATGTACCGGGATGGATAGCAGAGTATGTGTGCACCGTAGCTTAGTCTCGGGTGCTTGTATTGTATATTTATGACGTGAATAATACACGCTTAAATAATGAGAATTTTTCGGTTGCTATTGTGAGTATAATTATGGTCACGCCTTGAGAAAATAAAAAGGGATAACCTGTAGTGAATTGTCTTGTTAATAATTGAGAATCCGAGTTCAAGTAAGGTCCTCTATTTAATTGATAACATTAGAATGTATAATGGGAATCGAGTGGAAAGGGGTAGAACTTAAAACGGTTTAGTTAGATATGAATGTCATTTAGATGGGTACGGTACGTTAGGAGTGCACAATTAGTCGAGAGGTGAGTATTTCATGTGAGTGCACGTCCTAACATGTATTTTGAATTCATTGTTTTAAATGTCATTAAAGTACTTGCTATTTTGAAAATACTCTCCACTTTCGGGCTCTGACCCGTTTGCTTTCAAATATATTTTTTGTAAAAACCTTTTAGGTGCCCAGCCGCAAGGACACCATGCATAGTATTTCCATTCAGGTGACGAGCTGTAGCTGTTGTGGAAGTTACAGGGCCTTGCTAGTAGACGCTTCTTTTGGTTTTGACTCCATATTCAGTTCCATCACTTTTAGGGGATGTCGCCCATTTCTTTTAGAGACATTTCATATCAGTTATTCAGACTTTTGGCATGTAATTAATTCAGGATACACTGCTTTATTTATTTCAGTTGTGGGATTTTTGTGAGGAGTTTTTCCTCTGGACTCATTAATGTTTGTCGGTTACTTCGTTGAGACTTTATGGTGTATGATTATGTTATTATTTTATATCTCACTTACTGCTTGTTAATCAAACTTAATTTAAACTTTGACATATTACTTTTAAATACTAGGTGGTTAGTAATTTCTCAAAAATGTTTTCGACAGTGATGCTATTAACTGAACCAACTTGGCATTTTGATTTAATTTAATAAAGGAGTAGCTTCCCGGTATTTAATTAGTCGGGGTTTCACAGGTGGTATCAGAGCATCAGGTTCTAGTGTCCTTTAGGATCTGTACGACTTATTATGTTTCCGGTGAGCTTTCTTTGATGTAGAGCCCTATATTTTAGGACTGTTGTATTCTTTTATGTATGCTTCGCTCTTCAGCTATTTTGGGTTTATAACTGCGAACTTATAGACCTTACTCTTATTCCAGATGCCTCCATGACGTGCACCACGGCTTCCTAGGGATGCACAGCCAGAGCCCCAGCCAGCACCAGTACTGGGCACCATGAATGCCGCTGAGGTTGCATCCATTATAGCCCAAGCGGTAAATGCCGCTCTAGCAGTTGTACAGCAGGCACCACCCCAGGTGCCAGTAGCCACGCCAGTTCAGGCACATGCATTCCTGTATGCTTGGGAATGTGTACGTGATGCTTTTCAGAAAGCGCACCCACCGGAGTTCGCAGGTAGCTCCGATGTTGTGGTTTCAAGTCAGTGGAGGAAAGACATTCAGAGGCACTTGAGGATGTATGAGTGCACCGATGTTCAGAAGTACGTACTAGCTACTTTCAAGCTATTGGGATCTACACTGCAGTGGTGGGAGTCTATTACCACCAGGGAGGAGAGAGATACTCTCACGATATAGGAGTTTTGGGTGCAGTTTGACCGCAAGTATTTTCCGTCAGCCGTTCACACGGAAATGAGGAGGAAGTTAATGAATCTCAGACAGGAGGGAAGGATTGTGGCCGAGTATGAGGCCGAATTCACTAATCTTCTGAATATTGTTCCGGATGAAATACCGACAGAGGAGAAGAAGATTTAGAAGTTTACAGATGGATTGACATGGAGGATCCGTCAGCATTTATTGGGGAACCTCTCGTTGGCCACTTATTCTGACGTGGTTAACGTTGCACTGTTACACTGCCAGGATCACCGCTTTCACATGGATGAGAGCAAGAGATCAGGAGAGTCGAGCCATCAGGGCAGGACTGGAGGAAATGGTGCCAGTAGGGCACAATCTACTCAGGGGCAGAGGCAGGGTGACCAGGGTTTCCAGCAGGGGGATCATAAGAGGTTCAGATCGGGGAATTTCAGGCACGGACAGGGAGGTTTTAGGCAGGGCCATCAGGGTCCGAACTGCCATCAGGGCCAGCAGGGGCAGAATGGTCAACAACAGTTTCAGCAGGGCCAACATGGCCAGGGGAAGAATGGAAACGGCCACTAGGGCCGAGGGCAGTAGGGACAGAGAGGGGGAACTTCCCGGGGAAGTGTTACGTTTGTGGCAAGACTGGCCATAAACGCCAGGATTGTCCTGATAGGGGAAGGGCCCCGCAGCAGGGTGCTCGACAGGAGCCGCAGAGGCCTATATTTCCCGCCGCCCTCCAAACACCACCACAAATGGCAGCATTACCACCCATTCCAGCAGTCCCAGTTCAGCAGGGACAGCTTCAGTATGGGAAAGTGTATCAGCTCCAGCAGGCCGTAGCCCCACAGGATCCACCAGCCATTAAGGGTATGTTCTTTATTAAGGGGACTCTGGGGCGTATTTTATTTGACACGGGGGCTACACATTGTTTTATTGCTATGAGATTTGCACGAACCATTGGGTTGTTAGACACCGCCGAGAGCACGGTTACCTGTGTAGATTCACCACTGAGTAGGGGTTACATGATTTCCCTTATATGTAGGGGCGTGGGTATAGAGATCGGGAGGCTTATTCTACCCGCGGATATGTTAGTGTTAGAGATGACCGAGTATGATGCCATTATTGGTATGGATTGGCTAGTTGCGTACCGAGCCATGATTGACTGTTTTAGTAGGAGTATTATCTTTGCCATTCTCGGGAAGGAGATGTTTTTAGTGGCGATGCCTCGTCCTGAAGGAGGATCGTCCACTCATTTGTACTATATAGAGGAGGAGACCTCTAAGGAAGTGGTGACACCACTTGATTCGATTCCGATTGTTCGAGAGTTTTCCGATGTATTTCAGGATATACCTGGATTACCTTCGAGTAGAGAGATAGATTTTGTGATCGATCTGATGCCAGGCACTAGGCCTATTGCCCGCGCACCTTACCGTATAGCTCCAGCTGAGATGAGAGAGTTACGGGATCAGATTGAGCACTTGTTGGGTCAGGGGTTTATACGGAGGAGTAATTCACTGTGGGGTGCCCCTGTGTTGTTCGTGAAGAAGGGGGATGGATCATTGAGGTTGTGTGTAGATTACCGGGAGTTGAATAAGATCATGATACGGAATAAGTATCCGTTGCCCCGAATCGATGACTTATTCGACTAGTTGAGAGGAGTTTCTTTCTTATCAAAGATTGATTTGCGATTGGGATACCATCAGTTGCGTATTAGGGAGGAGGACGTCTCGAAGACTGCTTTCTTAACGAGATATGATTCCTACGAGTTTCGGGTTATGCCTTTTGGTTTGACCAATGCTCCAGCCGTGTTTATGGACTTGATGAATAGGGTGTTCAGAGAGTTCCTAGATCAGTTCGTCATCGTCTTCATTGATGATATTCTAGTTTACTCCCAGACAAAGGAGGAGAACTGTGAGAATTTGAGGCAGGTTTTGCAGACGCTAGGCCAAAATGAGCTGTATGCAAAGTATGAGAAGTGCGAGTTTTGGCTGAAGGAGGTTCAGTTTTTGGGGCATATTATTTCCGATCGGGGGATATCTGTTGATCCGGGGAAGGTATCCGCGGTAAGGGAGTGGGGACAGCCCACGACACCGACTGAGATCCTTAGTTTCTTGGGCTAGCAGGATACTACAGGAGGTTCATTCGGGGTTTCTCCAAGATAGCGGGTCCTTTGACACATCTGACTCGTAAGGGTGTGCCATTCATCTGGAGTGATGCCTGTCAGTTGGCATTCGATGAGTTGAAGGATAAGTTGACCTCAACACCTGTGTTAGCACTGCCGAGACCGGGAGTTGAGTATCTAGTTTACACCGACGCGTCCTTACAAGGACTTGGAGGTGTATTGCAGCAGGAGAGTCAGGCCATAGCCTATGCTTCCCGTAAGCTTAAGCCTCACGAGAAGAATTACCCCACCCATGACTTGGAGTTAGCGGGAGTGGTATTTGCCCTTCGAATTTGGAGACATTATCTTTTGGGGGAGAAGTTTCGATTGTTCACGGACCACAAGTACCTACAGTACCTATTCACGCAGAAGGAGTTGAATATGCGAAAACGGAGGTGGCTTGAGTTTCTGAAGGACTATCAGTTTGATATCCAATATCACCTGGGGAAAGCTAACGTGGTAGCAGACACGTTGAGTCGTAGGCCAGTAGATGAAGTGGCAGGGGTGTGGAAGGCAAAGTGGAAGGAGTTGGGACACCAGGATGCAGTGGCCCGATCATTCATGTCGGTGATGACTGTTACACCGCAGATTGTCACGAGAGTGGTAAAGGCACAAGAAGATGACTCGTTCTGTCAGGAGCAGATAGTTCGATTATTAGCAGAGGGAGCTGAGTCCTATACCGTTAGCTCAGACGTGGGATTACGCTTCAATGGTAGACTGGTAGTTCCGGAAGGGGAGGAATTACGACACGAGATGATGACAGAGTCGCACGACTCACGGTTCGCGGTACATCCCGGTGGGGACAAAATGTACCAAGATATGAGACGTCAGTATTGGTGGAGCGGGATGAAGAGTGATATTGCCGTGTTTGTTTCTAAATGCGCCACTTGTCAACTGGTAAAAGTGGATCATCAGAGACCGGCAGGACTTCTACATCCATTAGAGATCCCGATGTGGATGTGGGAGAGCATATCCATGGACTTTATCACGGGGTTACCTACGTCACAGAGGGGTAACGACTCCATTTGGGTAATTGTGGACAGGTTGACCAAAGTCGCTCATTTTCTACCCGTAAGGATAGACTACACTACGGGACAATATGCCCAGCTTTTTATTGCAGAAATAGTGAGACTTCACGGTGTGCCCCTAAATATCTTGTCTGACAGAGACAAGATATTTGTTTCACGGTTTTGGGAGAGTTTTCAGGAGGCCATGGGCACGGAATTGCGGGTGAGTACGGCGTATCACCCGCAGACCGACGGGCAAACCGAGCGTACAAATCAGATGTTGGAGGACATGTTGCGTATGTGCATCATTGATTTTGAGAGTGGATGGGAGAAGTATCTTCCACTGGTGGAGTTTGCTTACAACAACTCCTACCAGTTCACCATTGGCATGGCTCCAATTGAGGCGTTGTACGGTAGACCTTATCATTCCCCACCTTATTGGTTGGAGGTGGGGGACAACAAACTACTTGGGCCGGAAGTGATTCAGGATACTTCGGCAAGGATAGAATTGATACGGAGTAGCATTCGGGTAGCTCAAGATCGGCAGAAGAGTTATGCTGATGCGAAGAGGTTCTTCAGGGAGTTCCAAGTAGGGGACCAGGCTTTACTCGGAGTATCTCCTATGAAGGGGATTATGCGATTTGGGAAGAAGGGGAAGTTGGCACCGAGATATGTGGTGTCATTCCCAATCATCGAGCGGATTGGGTCTGTTGCCTATAGACTTGCATTACCAGAGCATTTGCATCGAATTCATGATGTGTTTCATATTTCCACGCTAAGGAAATATCTTAGAGACGATTTTTCTCATTCTCACATTGCTTTGGAGGACATCGATCTCCAGCCTGATAGCTCCTACGAGGAGGGGCCGATTGCTATTTTAGACCGAAGTGAGCGGAAACTGCGGTCAAATATAGTTCCGTTAGTGCGTGTTCAGTGGCGACATCATAATGTCGAGGAGTCCACATGGGAGCGCGAGGACAATATGCGCGAATGTTATCTAGGGTTATTTTTACCAGGTACTTTCTAGTTTCGAATTTCGGGACGAAATTTTGTTATTAGGGGGGAAGTATGTAATACCTCGCATTTTTATCGATATTTATTTATGGGATTAATTAAATTAAATGTGAATTAATTGAGAATTAATCCGGATAAAATACTAACGAGATGTGAGTTGGTATTTGATTATAATGTGTATATATGGCAATATATGAATATTGAAAATATTGAAATTGTCGCGAGGCTGAAATACGGCAATTTGGAAAATTTAGTTGGGACGCACGTGACAGTCGCGTCAGGAATGTAATTATTTGAATTAAAAAGTGAATTTTATTTTTATCAACCGTATGGTCATTTTGAGTGCGCCAACGAGTCCGGAAGGGTCGAAATAGTCAGAAAACACTAGCCGGGAGTTTAGTTTGGTCCCGGGGCATTTTTAGGCCATACCGGCAACCCAAAAGGGTAGTTTGGTAATTTCGAAATTTTGGGAATTAAAACCCACGAAAATTAGAAGTTAAAATCTGATTTAGTCTTTACCCACTAAACCCACTAACAACACTAAATGACTTAATGGGCTACGGGATTTATTGGAAGAAATTTTAAGAGGTTCCTAAGGCAACCTCTAAACCACCATTGTCATCTTGGAGAAGAACTTGTAGAGAGAGAGAGAGAGAGAGGAGAATTCTACAGAGAGAGAAAGCAATTCAACCTTCTTCAACCAACAACAAAAAATCTGAAGAACATAAGTCAAGTGATTTAGTTACAATTGATTCAATGAATGTGTTCTTCCATGTTTAGTGTAATTATTGAATTTTGTCTTGGAAGATTGATATAGACCCATGAATTTGAGGATTAAAACTATAAACCATGTTAGGAATTGCATGTAGACATATTCTGGACGAATTATGAATCCAAAACATAATACTTGATGATCTAAAAACGGATTAAAGAAGAGAATTACTGTTGTTCTTGAAAGAAATAGAAAACTAGGGTTCTTGAGGATGTTTTGATCTAAATAAGGCCTTTGGGTGATGATTAATTAGTTTTAGAACGTTAAAAATGTTGGAGGATGATTATTTGATGATATTATAACATTAGAATGAAGTTTCATGCATTGTAATGAATTTTTGGGATGATTTGAGGACTGCAAAACGAAGCAGTCCGTAGCCTATCTGGTGCAATCGATCGATCGACATTCATCAGTCGATCGATCGACCACCATCGATCGATCGATGTTCAAGATCGATCGATCGACCTTCCCAGAATGAGTAAAAGTTTCCCTAGATAAATTTTAATGATGTTAACCCTTAGAAAATTATTATTAGAGACTTTATGAATATCCTTAGACTTAAGGAAGACCAATAGGTATGGTTATTAAATTTGGACCTTAATTAGAATTCAATTTGAGGAATTATTCTAAAATCTAATGAAATTCGATGAGTGAGATAATATTAGGTTTAAAATAGTAAATTTGAATAATTTGATGAAATGAGGTTTGGGGCAGAAGTAAGGACCTTAAGAATAATGATGTTATATGTGGGAATAATAGGAAACTTAATAATCCCTTTAAGATAGGTTTTAAGTACAAGAAACTATGACGTGAGATGTGTCGACAGTCTACATTATATATTATCGGAAGACTTAAAATGTATAAAATTGGAATAATGGTATAAGGATGTAGAATATACCTTTATTAATATTGAGACATCTGAGATGTGTGAATGGTTAGTATATAACTTATGTGTATGACATACCTACCATACTTGCTGTCACACGGATATTTTTTTTTTCCTGAAATACTCCGGTGAGGCATCAAGTTTTCCCCATAAAACTTGATCAGCCAACCAATACACGAGGTTCACCAACACGGCCTGCTTTTAACACGATTATAGCAAGCAAAATAGTAAACCAAGTCACATATATGAGGCACACACACAATAGACACGAAATTATAGGAACTCAACTCCCAACCTTTATTTAATCACTCAAAGATTACAAAGGAACTCTCAAATTCGTCCTAAGGCTGCCTGCTTAAAAATACAAGGGGCTAATGCATATAAATAAGGTACAAAACTGCAGTTGACATCCCCAACTGCTAGGACATGTGTCTTAATCAAATGCAGCCAGGTTTCTCCACGAAACTGCCTTCAAAATTGTTGCATTATCCTTCCAACAGGTGTCTAGAGAAGTTACCCATGATCTCCAAATGTCTAACTGATGCATTCCCGTTTTTACACCTGTTCTGACCCAAAACTGCCATGGAACTGCTCTAAAACTGCTGCATCAGCATCCCAACAGGTGTCCAAGTAGTTATCCCATGCTCCCACATGTGCTACATTGGTGCAATCCCGTTTTTGCACCTATCCAGCCCTGCAACTCCCATGAAAACTACCCAAATCCGTTTTTGGGACAAGCACAACTGCTCTTTGAAGTCAAACTAGCAACAACCCACGAATTAAGACAATGCCACCTTAAAAATATAAGCAACTCAGCCCACCGATGCAACCCGATGTTGCATAACAGGTGTGATCGAGAAATTCCCGATCACAACCCAAAATCCATGCACTACCAATCCCACATTCGGTATATGGATAACCCAACATGCCCACGAAGTTGCCTAGAGCCTAGGAGCGCTCATGGCTAAATACCGAATTTTGCCTCGGAGGTACCCCCTCCTTATATATGTTCTTAACAAAAATTCTAGAGTGGTAGCAGTAGACGTCAACTACCAAATGATCGAAAAGAACCCATAATCTGACAACTTCGAATAGCATAACCACTTTGTTCTAGCTGAACGCCTTAGTCAAAGTGAACTAACCCAATTTCCCTTAGTAACAAGGTTTGCCCGTACCCAAACTTCATAATGAATCCCATACTTCATGATGAGAGTTTTGGGGTGTGACAAACCCTCCCCCACTAAAAGAATTCGACGACCTCGTCGATATCAAGAAAATTCCAACTCCACTGAAAAATTCCCCACAATGCCTTGAACTTAACCGAGAACAGCACCATGTCTTCGATTCAACCCAAGTGTAACACCGAACCAAACTCCACTCGATTCAATGTCTCCCTGCAGGATCCTAACCTCCACGTTTTCATCACCTACGCAGAAGTTTCTCTTGGTAATGCGAGGTTCCTGCATTCCCCACATACCAAGGCTTCAATCACCCATTAACCGAACTCCTTTGCTTGGAGTCCCTCCAACATAACCACGGAGTTGACACCACCATCTCCCGCACCAGAATTTGAGCCACCTCTTGACTCTTCCACTTGAATTACAGCAAGTTTTTCGCGCGTTGGACAATCCCTTGCCCGATGTGGACCCTTGCAAATGAAACACCCAGAATAGCCACTCTTGCCTTTGTTTGGATGTCCATCAGCCCCATTTCCCTTATCATGTTCTGTCACCCCATCTTTGCCCGATTCTGAGACGACCTTGTCTTTACCTTTGGACTTAGATGAAACAACTTCTGACCGGTCAAGTTTGAGATCCACTAGGCTGTCTGCTGCTGCCACTGCTTGCTGAAAATCACGCACACCTTGTCTCCTCAATTCTGCCTGCACCCAAGGCTGAAGATTGGAAACGAAATTGAAGACCTTGTCTTCCTCGGACATCCCCTTAACGTCCAGCATCACCGACGTGAACTCTTTCACATAATCCCGCACAGTCTTATCGTGCTTCACGCGTCGCAACGCCTCCCTCGCTTGCCAACCAGAATTTGCTGGCAAAAACTGATCCCGCAATTCCTTCTTTAGTTCACTCCACGAACTGATTTCAGACCTATTTTTGTCTTCGGTCTGAGTTCTCCACCAAAGCTTTGCATCATCACATAAGTACATAGTGGTGATTGCAACCATCTCCATTTCGTTGATATGAGCAGTCTTGAAATACTGTTCCATATCATACACGAAATTCTCCAATTCCTTTGCCGACCTTGCTCCAGTAAATGCCTTCGGTTCTGGAATTCTGTATTTCTTGACACCAACACCACTAGTGTCGTTGCTCCCAGCATTGAGCCACGCCTTTTTCAGCAACCCGGCATCTTCATCAAGTCTGCCCAAACGAGTACGAAGCTCGTCAGCCAAAACACCCACATCTGTAGCAAGGTTCTCAACCTTTGCTTCAGTTTCCCGAATGTGACTTTCTTGCACCGTTCGAACATGTTGCAGTTCCAACCGCAATTCTTCCAACTTGACTGAGAGTGCCGTATGTGCACCATCCGTTGGAGGATTTGCAAAGAATTCCTCCAATTTTTGCACCCTTTCTCGCAATTCTGCACTGCTGCCTCCTGCCATTTCTTTGCAGAATTCAAGAAATCACTTGCCAAACTTGTGCTAACCTTGACAAATTCGGACTTCTCCCTTCAAAAACTGGCTTGAACACACCAGAATTTCGCCCCAAATCTCAGCTCTGATACCAATTGTCACACGGATATTTTTTTTTCCTGAAATACTCCGGTGAGGCATCAAGTTTTCCCCATAAAACTTGATCAGCCAACCAATACACGAGGTTCACCAACACGGCCTGCTTTTAACACGATTATAGCAAGCAAAATAGCAAACCAAGTCACATATATGAGGCACACACACAATAGACACAAAATTACAGGAACTCAACTCCCAACCTTTATTTAATCACTCAAAGATTACAAAGGAACTCTCGAATTCGTCCTAAGGCTGCCTGCCTAAAAATACAAGGGGCTAATGCATATAAATAAGGTACAAAACTGCAGTTGACATCCCCAACTGCTAGGACATGTGTCTTAATCAAATGCTGCCAGGTTTCTCCACGAAACTGCCTTCAAAACTGCTGCATTATCCTTCCAACAGGTGTCTAGAGAAGTTACCCATGATCTCCAAATGTCTAACTGATGCATTCCCGTTTTTACACCTGTTCTGACCCAAAATTGCCATGGAACTGCTCTAAAACTGCTGCATCAGCATCCCAACAGGTGTCCAAGTAGTTATCCCATGCTCCCACATGTGCCACATTGGTGCAATCCCGTTTTTGCACCTATCCAGCCCTGCAACTCCCATGAAAACTACCCAAATCCGTTTTTGGGACAAGCACAACTGCTCTTTGAAGTCAAACTAGCAACAACCCACGAATTAAGACAATGCCACCTTAAAAATATAAGCAACTCAGCCCACCGATGCAACCCGATGTTGCATAACAGGTGTGATCGAGAAATTCCCGATCACAACCCAAAATCCATGCACTACCAATCCCACATTCGGTATATGGATAACCCAACATGCCCACGAAGTTGCCTAGAGCCTAGGAGCGCTCATGGCTAAATACCGAATTTTGCCTCGGAGGTACCCCCTCCTTATATATGTTCTTAACAAAAATTCCAGAGTGGTAGCAGTAGACGTCAACTACCAAATGATCGAAAAGAACCCATAATCTGACAACTTCGAATAGCATAACCACTTTGTTCTAGCTGAACGCCTTAGTCAAAGTGAACTAACCCAATTTCCCTTAGTAACAAGGTTTTCCCGTACCCAAACTTCATAATGAATCCCATACTTCATGATGAGAGTTTTGGGGTGTGACACTTGCTATCACGGGAGGTTTGCGTTCGTTTAGGACCATCTAATCTTTGTGTGCCTATGGGGGGATATAGATTGGTACCTCGAGGACATAGGTCAGAGAAGGACTTATTGGAAAGTTAATAAGTCTGCTGATCGTGGGAGCGTAGGTATGTGTGTGACCCATGTGATGTGACTGTGTTCGCCTCCATTGACTGTGATTGTTGTTATCTGAGAACGATTCCAGAGAGATTCGGAATGCGTGATCCTTATATACGGGGATGGATAGCAGAGTACGTGTGCACTGCAGCTTAGTCTCGGGGTGCTTGTATTGTATATTTATGACGTGAATAATACACGCTTAAATAATGAGAATTTTCAGGTTGCTATTGTGAGTATAATTATGGTCACGCCTTGAGAAAATAAAAAGGGATAACCTGTAGTGAATTGTCTTGTTAATAATTGAGAATCCGAGTTTAAGTAAGGTCCTCTATTTAATTGATAACGTTAGAATGTATAATGGGAATCGAGTGGAAAGGGGTAGAACTTAAAACGGTTTAGTTAGATATGAATGTCATTTAGATGGGTACGGTACGTTAGGAGTGCACAATTAGTCGAGAGGTGAGTATTTCATGTGAGTGCACATCCTAACATGTATTTTGCATTCATTGTTTTGAATGTCATTAAAGCACTTGCTATTTTTAAAATACTCTCCACTTTCGGGCTCTGACCCGTTTGCTTTCAAATCTATTTTTTTGTAAAAACCTTTTAGGTGCCCAGCCACAAGGACACCATGCATAGTATTTCCATTCAGGTGACGAGCTGTAGCTGTTGTGGAAGTTACAGGGCCTTGCTAGTAGACGCTTCTTTTGGTTTTGACTCCATATTCAGTTCCATCACTTGTAGGGTATGTCGCCCATTTCTTTTAGAGACATTTCATATCAGTTATTCAGACTTTTGGCATGTAATTAATTCAGGATACACTGCTTTATTTATTTCAGCTGTGGGATTGTTGTGAGGAGTTTTTCCTCTGGACTCATTAATGTTTGTCGGTTACTTCTTTGAGACTTTATGGTGTATGGTTATGTTATTCTTTTATATCTCACTTACTGCTTGTTAATCCGACTTAATTTAAAATTTGACATCTTACTTTTAAATACTAGGTGGTTAGTAATTACTCAAAAATGTTTTCGACAGTGATGCTATTAACTGAACCAACTTGGAACTTTGATTTAATTTAATAAAAGAGTAGCTGCCCGGTATTTTATTATTCGGGGTGTCACAGATATACTTGGGATATTTTACCCATCATAGAGGTATATAATTGCAAAACACCTCAAAATATTCCTATGGCTATCCCATGAAAATTTTGGACCTCATTGGCTTCCGACCAAGTTTCTGCAACTCATCTCGCGGGTAGGTGAAAATTAAAACACTATTCCATCGACCACCACCACTCATATCCACATGTATTATAAACTTCCATCTGCATTTAATTAACCCAACAACTACCTTACACCATCTAAAAAAACTTTTGTCGACATCCACACCCCTTGCTAACACCGTCAGACCACAGAGACACCATAACCATGTTGTGGAAGTCTAGTATTTCTCTCTCCAAGAGTTTTCATATAAATAAAGGCACTAAACAAGGTTAAACTCATGATATTCAAGTTCAAATCATCACACTCAAGAAGAATAAAGAGATCTCTACTAATATAAGTGTTCCTTTATTGTTCTAAGCACTCTCAACCCATTGTTGTGAGTGTGAAATCATAGTTTGGATCATTTCCATCTATCATATATCTTGTACTCGTTGTTGAGGCCGAAGGTAATACTCAGGTCCTTATCGAGAAGTCTATGAGTTACTTAGTGAGGATCTTTGGATTAGTGAAAAAGTACAAAAGGACCTTAGACACTCTTCATCAAAGCCCAAGAGGTCTTCTAGATTATAATAACTCTTTTATGATTTGATAAACATGACAACCCCCTTTGACAGTGGACATATGACTCTCAGCTGAGGACCGAAGCAATTTAAATACTTGTCATAGATTTTAACACTTATCCCCTTTAACTTGTATGGGGTCCTACGGGGAGCACCTACTAGGTCTGAGTTACCCACTAGTTTGGCATCGTGTGTGGGAATGATAAGTTCCATTCCTTTCAAATACTCATCTTACTCTTTTCAAGATGCCAAACAATGTCATTTTGTCACTCTTTTTCAAAGATAAGTAGGCTCGAGAAAAGAAGATACAAGTGGAACTCAATTATATTCTTAGGAGTCTTCTTTTACCCCCATTGGTAGAGGAACCAGCTCTACCATATCATAGTGATACTAGGGAGAACCACGATCCCTAGTTAGATGGAGAGATTAATCTACAGGGTGTGTTTAGGGCCTCCCAATGATTAGTCACCCTCATTCATATCAAGGACCAACTATCACTTCCTCTATACCAATCAAAAGTTAGTTCCAGGGTGGCTACGCCATGGAACAATGAGTTCAAGAAGATGTAAGACCGGTTGGAAAATTTCCTCAACTAATACAAGATGCAAAATCCTAGTGCCATTGAGTGGTCTCTTAAAAAGAAATTATCTCCATTTTTAAATGACATTCAACACTATGTTCTTCACCCAAAGTGGAATAAGCCTACTATTGAATCATTTAATGCGTCTAAAGATCTCATTGGCCACATAGAGACTTGTAGGTAGGTCACTGATGCTCCTTTAAGACACACCAAATGAGGTCTTATAGAGATATTTTCCTGATACTCTAAGGGGAATGACTAGGCACTAGTTTGCCAAAATCAAACCAAGTACTATTGGGATCTTTACTGAATTAGCAAGACCCATCAGCAATTTTATTAGAGTACAGAAGATGAGGAAGCATGTCACTTGCCTTCTCTATTTCAGACAAAATTCTGGCGAAGTCCTGAAGGAGTATGATAAGAGGTTTAACTAAGAGGCTCTCAAATTTGATGATGTAAAAGATACGATTTGTGTGGATGAATTCATATCATACCTCACTTAAAAAGGCTTGTTAAGGTCTTGTATTAAGAAACCTCCAAAATCCATGATTCAGCTAGTCGAAAGGTCTCATAAATATATAAAGGTTGAGGATGCCATCTCACCAATACACACCACAACCTTTCCCCAGTAAGGAAAGAATAAAGATGTATTATCCTATCTTTAGGAGAGAGGCAGCTGAGGACAATAAGAAGAAAGACATAGGTAAAAAGAACAAACCTCCAAAAGCCAAGCACTTCACAATGATCGTAACCACCATTGGAGGAGTCTTTGTAGCAAAAGAAGCTCATGATATCCTACCTCCGCCCAAGCTTATGTGGTATATAGATGATAGGAGGGACAAATCCAAGTATTGTAGATTCCACAAGGATCATGTCAATAATGCTAGTGATGGCTTCATGCTTAATAAAGTCAATAAAGGGGTAATAAAGAGGGCTACCAAAAAGAATTTTTGGCTAAAGACGCAGGCAAAGTTCATCGAAACAATAATAATAAAAATAAGGATGATATGTCCCTTTGATTTATGTCAATAATCTATTTGGAGCCTTTATTGTAGGCAGACTCTTATCCATGACTAGAAAAGCCCACTTATGGAGAATCCAACATGAAGGAGTGTAACTCAACCATGTTTCTTAGCTTATAATGTGATCTTCGGTAGATCGTCTCTCAATGACTTAGATGTTCTTGTCTCAACACAAAGGCTTGTGATGAGGTTCCCAATCCCCATAGGAGTGGGATAAGTGTTCAGGGACCAAAAGAAAGCTCAAGAGTGTTACAACACCTCCATGAAATAAAAATAATAGGTTGCTTAAGATTTCCCAAATCCTGTCGGAGATCCCTTAAAGTTCACAATGGTACCCCGAAGTTTGGCTAGAGGTTTTGACTCCTCCACCACCAATCCCGAAGATCCCTTTAGAGATCCTAACCATAGAGTTGATGAATGGGGTTACCTTAGATCCACGAGATGATGAAAATAAGAAAATATGTGAGGCAGTTGAAGCTTTTATCACTATATGTATTGATAAGGAGGATACACCAAAGAAGTGAGAATTGGGGATGGTCTAAGCCTTACCCTTAGGGAGGATCTCACTCAGTTCTTAAAGGAAAACAAATATGTGTTAGCTTGGAGCCATTCAGACATGATCACAGTGGCTCCTGAGGTCATGGTTCACTAACTAAACGTGGACCCAAATCACAAGACCATTCGTAAAATTATAAGGTTCTTTTGTCCATAAGGGAACAATGTCGTTGTTGAGGAGGTTGACAAGCTCTTGGCCACCAACTTCATCAGATATGTCGAGTACCCAAAATGAATCTCAAATATGGTACTTGTACCTAAAACCAAAAAAAAAATAAAGAATGTGTGTTGACTTCATAGACCTCCATAAGGCATTCCTGAAAGACTACTACCCTCTACCTCTGATTGACACACTACTGGACTCAAAATCATGCCATGAAGTCCTCTAATTCATGATCCTTATGGATGGCCCGTGCTGATGAAAAAATACCCTATTCATCATAGAAAAAGGTACATACTATTGCAATGGAATGCATTTTGGATTTAAGAATGAAGGTGCAACCCATCTAAGAGTGGTAAACTACATTTTCAAACACCTCGTTGGCAAGTTTATAAAGGTTTATGTTAAAGATATAATGGTCAAAACTAAGAAGTCCAAAATTGTGTGCAGGACCTCAAAGATACCTTAATCATCCCGAAAAAGAACCAAATGAGACTCAACCCAAAGAAATGATCTTTTGTGGTTGTTGGAGGTAAGTTTATAGGGTTTATGATCACCAGACATGGAATAAAGGCCAATCCTAAGAAGATTCAAGATCTGGTGGATTTGGAGTCTCAAAGAATAGTGAAAAAGGCCCAAAGCCTACTTGGGAGCATTATTTCCCTTAACAATTTTATCTTGAAGGCCAAAAACAAGTTCTTACCCTGATTTAAAATACTGAAGAAGGTCTTCGAATGGACATATGAGGCGGAATAAGTCTTTCAGAACCTCAAAAAGTATCGAGTTTTTTAACTCTGTCGTCTCAAATCCTCACGGAGAAGATTTATACTTAAACATTATTAGATCATCTATAATCCGAGAGGAATTTGGGGACTAGCACCCTATTTTAAATGTGACTCAGACGAGCTTTGTAAGGGGATCAAAGAAGATATTTATGTATAAAAAGCTATCCTTCTACCTCATCATCTCAGCCAAGCACTTGAGGCCTTACATTGAATCACACACCATTATCGTCATGAAGGATCAACCCCTCTGGAAGATCCTCCATATTCCTGATGTGACACCCCGCTTAATAAAATATAGAGTAATCATTCCTATATCAAATTAAAATAGGAATCTAATTTGGTTCATTCTTAGCATCACTATCACAAACTTTATTTAAAATTTACGAACCCCCTAGTATTAAAAAAAGTGCCAAATTTTATCTTTATTAATCCAAGACGAAAAATAAGTGCCGAAATAAACTAAAAACATCCAATGCTGATATAATCAATAATCACATAGAATAATAAAAATCTTGCCGAATAAACCATCGACTTAATCCAAAACCCAACGTAAATAACAGATAATGATAAATCCCATACAATCTGAAAAGAGATATCTAGATAAATCTAGGATCAACATGCCCGAAATAAACTGATATGAAACCCTACACTAGGAATAGAAAAGATAGAAGCGCCTATCCAAATCTCACAACATCCACATGTGCTGCTGCAGTGAATCCCTGGAATGCATTAAGTCTGGCATCCCTGTGGCTAGACACCTAAAAGGTTTTGAAAAATATTTGATAGCAAGGGTTATATCCCAAATTATTTTGAAAATATTTATCAAGTGATTAACATTGCAGTAACATAAAATGCATGAATGTGGTTCATATTTAAGTTAGTGTCACACTCCCTTGAGGGCATACTCACCCCTCAACTAATATTCACACCTAATGCTCCCTTTAATACCCTACCTAGTTATCTATCTCATAACTAGTTCTTGTTATAACTTTATCCTGACACCCTACTCCAGCCCGAGTATATTTAATATGACTTATAAGTTAATTAATACATTAACTTAAATAATAATTTTTCCTTTTTAAATCCATATAACATTCACACCCGTTATATAAACTGTACAAGTCACTTCATGTTTTTAATTTACTCGTATATAACTATTTATCTCATTATATACGTAAAACCATATTACAACATTCGCACATATGCTCAATATATATAATAGCCCATCCTCCAGAGTAATAACTCACTGTATGTATTCTCTAAAGTGCCATCGTACCAGGTGTGCTCACATAACCTAGTTAACCAAAGTCGGAATCGCTCATGAACTTAGCCAAAAATATAAACGTTGTGGAGAGGATCATATTTCCTTCCTGAAAGTGAGATAAGCCCCTCACCCATATAACGGATGCTATGACCTAGGGATATACTTTCCCTACTTCTCAAGCTAGGGGATTCACCCACATCGCGCAACCTCCCCCGATAGCACTAGAGTATATAAATTTAAATAAATATCTAATCACTGATATTCATAAGCACACACAATATATAATATATATATATATACACTATCACATACCATATATATAATTATTTAAATGTCGAATTTACCGTGTACAAGTCCATAACACTAGCCTATATATTAATCCCGAGTCTATGGTCTCACTCTAACTTTTAATTAATTTGCACACTAATTACTTTAACACTTTGGTGCGATCAACCAATGTACCAGGACTCGCTCGCTTTGGCCGAAACTAAATATTTCCCGGGCCTATATTCAAACTCTAAATTAATTAGTATCTCTCCATGATTAATTCAACATCTTGGCGTCGCTCAACCAATATACCGGGACTCGCTCACTCGACCCATACCTAATTATTTTGGCATTAATTTACTCAATTCGATCCATAAAGTTCCCCATATTAATCCTCCTTAATCCCAATTACTCTTCCCCATAATTTTTAGGAATATATGCCTCATATTTATTTATCACTAAACAAAGCATATAAATGTAATTAAAAATTAATTTCCCTCTTATATAAAAAAAAAACTAGACGAACTGTCAAAAATCTGGGACCATCGATCGATCGACTCCCTAGCTGGCTCGATTGATCGATGAGGTACTCTTCTTCTCCGAGTAGTCTGTTTCCTCCATTGTTAACCCAACCAAGTTTTTTTTAACTTCAATCTCAGTATTCTCCGATAACAATCTTTAATATTAACATATGAAAATAGGTTATAATCACCCTAGTGACCTTAATTCAACAACCAAGTTCCACAAATTTCAACGTTTTTCCAGATTCGGGTTTTATCCGGGTTTAAATCAGTAAATTTTAATTACCATTACAATATTAGAAATTAGTCACCAATTCCCATTGGTTTATCATACGATTCAGATTTCTAATTCCAAAACTACATAACACAATTAATCCCCCTTTTAATTTCATCACATTGTTTCAAACATCGAAAACCTAATTTCACATGTATTCCTACCCAAAAATGGATTCTAGATTCACCCACTACAATATGAACTGATTATCACAATTTAAACATCACAGGAAATTAACCACTTGCCTTTTTGGGTTCGTAGAGTCTGATCCGTTGAGGTAGAGAAAGGTTTGGTGAAGAACACCCAATTTGCTCCTTGTTTTATCTCCAAAAGATCCCCAATTGCTCTTCCATTTGATCCCTTTAGCATTCTCTTAAACTCGTAGGTTTAGTTTTGTGTTTCTGTCGTTCAACATTTCTTAGATTAGGTTTAATATTATAATAATGTTTTTAGTCTAATGGGCCCAGTCCAAGTGACCCGAGCACCCCCGTATGGCCCGATTATGCCTAAAAATGTCCTGAGACCCATTTATTATCCATGGGCACTCTTTTTCGACTATCTCGGCCCATTTGGACTCAACCGTGCACTCATAGTTGAAATCTGAATTAATTTATTATAAGTTCTTATCTCACACCCAATTTGGTCAATATCCGACTCCTGGCTGTGATAAATAAATAATACGTCACTAATACACTTATGACGAAAATAATTTATTGCTATTAACTTAGTACTTTAATTCCCATAAATATTAACCATTTATTCTGCGATTAATATTTATATAAAGTTAACATAATTAATTAAATTAAATTACGACATATAAGTAATTTAAATTTACCCAAATTAATTAAATATTAAATGCATAGAAATACGGGGTGTTACATACTCCCCCCCTTACAAGGGAATTTCGTCCCTGAAATTAGGTCATACTTGCTGTGAATAACTTTGGATACTGCTGCCGCATATACTCCTCCTTCTCCCACGTAGACTCCTCAACACTGTGATGACATCATTGTACTCTCACTAATGTTAGAACGTTAGACTGTAGCTTGCGCTCACTACGATCTAGAATAGCTATCGGTCTCTCCTCATACGAGATGTCTGGTTGTAAGTTGATTTCCTCGAGTGGAATGTGCCAGAAAGACCTCTCGCTCCTCCGATATTTCTTCAGCGATGCCATATGGAACACGTCGTGTATCCGCTGAAGATTCTCTGGCAAACCCAGTCGATAAGCTACCGGTTCCACCCTCTCAATAATCGGGATGGGACGAATGTATCTCAGCGCTAACTTACCTTTCTTGCTGAACCTCATCACTCCCTTTATAGGGGACACCCGGAACAATACTTGATCTCCGACCTCCATCTATACATGTCTCCGAGAGGCATCAGCATAACTCTTCTGCCTATCCTGAGATATCCGAATTCATCCCCGAATCAACTCTATATTGGCATTCATCTCCTAGACAATCTCTGGCCCCAATAGCTTATTTTTCACCACCTCTAACCAGTAGGTGGGTGAATGATAAGGTATCCCGTAAAGTTCCTTGAACGGTGCCATGCCAATCATAAACTGGTAAGAGTTGTTATACGCAAACTCTACCAAAGGGAGATATCGCTCCCATCCTCCCCCAAAGTCTAAAATGCACATCCTCAGCATATCCTCCAGCATATGATTTACTCTCTCAGTCTGCCCATCAGTCTGTAGATGATAGGCAGTGCTCAACCGCAACTCTGTGCCCATAGCCTCTTGAAAGCTCTGCTAGAAGTGGGCCACAAAAACCTTGTCTCTATCGGACATAATGTTAATCGGCACTCCATGCAACTTAACTATCTCCGCTATAAACAGCTGCGTGTAACGTTTCGTCTTAAAATGCATGTGAACCGGTAGGAAATGGGCTACCTTAGTCAACCAATCCTTCTGTTGTAACACACCCCCAAGTCCTTGCAAGGATGCGTCAGTGTAGACCCAGTACTCCAATCCTCCCCTAGACAAAGAAAGCATGGGTGTATATGTTAATTTGTACTTTAACTCATCGAAAGATAACTGACATTGATCACTCTAAATAAAAGGTACCCCCTTGTAAGTCAGATTCGTCAAAGGACCCACAATCTTAGAAAACCCATTAATGGACCGCCTATAATAACCTGCCAACCCCAGAAAGTTACGAACCTCTGTCGGTGTCGTGGGCTATCCCCACTCCCTCGCCACCGATACCTTACTTGAATCTACAGCAATACCCTGGTCTGACACTACATGACCAAGAAACTGAACTTCTCGTAGCCAAAATCCACACTTCCCGAATTTGGCATAAAGTTAGTGGTCCCATAGTGTCTGTAGAACCATACGTGGGTGCTATACGTGTTCCTCTTTGATGAAAGAGTAGACCATAATGTCTTCAATGAACACGATAACAAACTGGTCTAGATACTCTCTAAAAACCATGTTCATGAGATCCATGAACACTGCTAGCGCATTGGTGAGCCCAAACAGCATCACCCTGAACTCGTAAGATCCATACAATGATAGAAAAGCGGTTTTAGGAACATCTTCCTCTCGAATACGCAGTTGATGATACCCTAACCTCGAATCAATCTTTATGAAGTATGATGCCCCTCTCAACTGATCAAATAAATCATCAATCCTAGGTAATGGATACTTATTCCATATCGTCACCTTGTTCAGCTCCCAGTAGTTTATGCACAATCGAAGTGAACCATCCCTTTTATTTACGAACAACACGGGTGCACCCCACGACGATGTGCTCAGTCGAATGAAACCCTGACCCAAGAGGTGGTGAATCTGTTCTCTAAGATAACACATCTCTAAAGGGGCCATACGGTAAGGTTCTCGAGAAATCGATCTTGGTCCCGGTGCCAGATCAATAACGAACTCAATTTCCCTACCGATTGGAAACCCTGGTATTTCCTCAAATACATCCTCAAAGTCGTTCACAACCGAAATCGAATCTAATGGTATCACCACCTCCTGAGAGGTCTCCTCCTCAATATAGTAAAAGTGAGTGCACGACCCTCCCTCGGGAAGAGGCATCGCCACTAGGAACATCTCCTGTCCCGAGATGGAGAACACGATGGTCCTCTCGAAGCAATATACCATCACCCTATATCCTGCTAACCAATCCATGCCTAGGATGATGATTAAGGGTGAAAAGTAGCGTGTGTCAAACACCAATCATTGTTTTCTGTTCACCGTCATAATACAAAAACCTAAACTTATGACTACACTAAAAAAGGGAGTATAACGGCCAAGTTCGGGTATAAAAAATCCACAGAGACAAGTCACTAGAATTTAATTAATTTATTACTTCTAAAATAAAAGTGTAAAAGGGTAATTGCTACAAAAATAAAAGATAAGCAATGGAAAAGATTATACCAGGCGAATGTAATTAAAATAAAATTAACAAAGCGAATAAAAACTATAGGTTGCTTCGGATATCCCTCACCTCGAGTTAATTAGTATAAAATGGTTATATGGGCTCACGAGTTATTAAGATTGAGTCTCGTTTCGACAGTTAATTAATCCCAGAGTTGTCACACCCCTAAATTAGCATAAAAGTCTAATAAGATTTTAGCGTCAACAAATACCCCAGAAATTACGCACGCAAGGTCATAAATACGTAGCATACATGATATACCCCATTAAATCTCCTAGGCGTAATAACAAGGACAACCCACTATAAATCGACCCGTAAAACTCCATCATCAAAGCAAATCAACCCCATAGGTGAGTTCAATCCGATACAACCTAGACTAAATCAGCAATAAAGCATGGTAAATTGCATGAAATAAATTAACGAATTAATTAAAGCACAACTAATTAATTAAAGCAACAATAAATAAATTAACAACTAAAATTATCTAGGCATGAAATAAATAACTAAGCATGGAAATCTAGGTTACAAAGCATAAAAATAAGAGAGAAGAAAATAAATAGTACCCACTTACATTAATGCGTGTCAAACCACCAAGAAAATGGAGGAGAGAGGTGGTCTCCACAAGAAACCCCAAATTATGTCTTAAACCCTAATCTAAGAACTAAAAAATGAATCTCACAAGATATTTTCAAAAAATGAGATATGCCTTCTATTTATATTAAGTGGGAAAAAGGAAAGAAAAAAAAGAAATAAGAAAAGAAGAAGGATAAGTTCTAATTAAGGAAACAAAAAAAATAAAAGAAAAAGAAATTAAAAATAGAAAAAGAGAAACAGGTAGAAATCTCGGCCAAAAATAACAGAGCACCGGTCGATCGCGTATAGGGCCGGTCGACCGCGCTAGAATGGGGGAGCATACTGCCTGCGTTGTAGTGCAAAAAATTAAAACTCGATTAACCGCGTGTAGGGTCGGTCGACCGCACTGCTGGGACAACCAAAGTTGCTGAATCATGGCTGCGATATATGCCAAAAGCCAAGACCCGTTTGTAGAAAACAAAACCCACTATTGTTGTCCAAAGCTTGAAAATGGCCAAAATGGGTACTCCAAAAATTCGAGCCAATTGACCCGCAACTAGTTCCACAGGCGACCCAAGCTTAAATTTCGGACGAAAGTCCTCAATTTCGGATGAACCCAAAACCCGAGCCAAAAGAAAATCACCCATGGAAGCTCCTGCAAAATGAAAGAGAAAAGGACATAGATGGAATTAAATAGATTGTTAATATATTAATAAAATAATAATAAATAAAGTCTTATATTTCTTTCCCGATTAAAGGTCCGTGTTTCCTTCGTTTGGACTCCGATTCAAGCACCGTTCATGTCCACGCAAATCTTGGCTCAAGGGATACAACTTCCGTGAATACTTCGGGAAAAAATACTAAAGTGTGAAATTACCAAAATGCCCCTGAACATGCAAACTTATACAGAACTTAACTGGAATGCGCTCAAACTTCACACTTAGCACCGTAACACCTATAAAAGCTCAATAATACCTTAAATAACATATTATCACATAAAGCATAGGTTGTATGATTAATGAGCATATTCATAGCAATTACGGTACCCTAGGGGGCTAAAATGCCTAAGTTCGAGGGTATAAATGTGCAAGATTAGATACGAATCACACCCACTAACTTACACATTTCTAGTCCCTAGTAATTAAATTCAAAGAAAGAAGAACTATAAGAAAACCACAAAACATGAGATATATACAAAAGCGATAAAAAAGATAAGGCCACTTTCGCCGGTGAACTATTGCATTTAGCGTATGCAATAAGCCGTTAAACCCCTAGGTTACCCTAGTGGACGAGTGTCGTCTTGTGAGGGTTTTCAGGGATGAAACCAACAAACATAATATGGTTTCCTCAAAATATGCCTAATCACATGAGACAAACCCAACAATAACGAAAAATATTTTAAACATGTTACTAGCAAAGTAAACCAATTCATGCACAAGTCTGTATTATTAACATTACAGAATGAACTTCGTTAAATTGAAACCTTAAAATGTGGGAGGGGAGTGGGCACATGCAAAGTATCATTTGAAAAAAACTTAAATAAACTGGATAAAAATTAGAGAAAGCATATATTCAATCCTCACGGGCATTACACTCATCAAATGAATTCACTCAAAACAGGGAGTTAACACACGGAACATGCGGGCATAAATAGTAAATGTAAATGGAAACTAGGCCGCACACATGTCACAAATGAAGAGCACTATATATAAAAAATTAAAAACTGTAATTTCAATGAAAGATACTGCACATTAAAGGAGGTGAAATGTATTTGCACAGATTATCAAAACTATTATGACTTTTAAATTAAATTCATCGTAAGATCACATAGGACTTGAATAAGGTTATAATGTAGGCTAGGCCAGGGTACGAAACGAAGGTTATGTATGTACGCCTTCAAAGTGTTCAGAATGAAAACTTAAAATAATGGGAAAAAATGTGTGCAATTCCAAAATTGGAAAACAAGTTCCAAAACAAGCATTAAATGTGCAATGAGAGAGTAACAAGGATTATTGAACTATACACAACATATACAAACTTTCTCTTTCTTTTTCTTTTCTTCTTTTCTCACTTTTTCTTTTGTTTTCTTCTTTCTCTTTTCACTCTTTTTCACTTCTTTCTTTTCTTTACTTTTCACACTATCACATGCCTAAATTGCAACCACGCGACAACATCATTGAATCACAAGTAACGTTCCAAACAAAGGTTTTGAAGGTAATAAGTATGGTATATAACTCCAATGCGGTGTTGGTTATGGGATTTTGGGTAATGAAATGAAAGGCTAATATTTAGGCTCAAAGGGGTTGACGTCCAATGATTCTACAAAACATGTTGGTACGAAAGCATAACAAAAAGAAGAAATAAAACTTTAACTAATTACACTAAACTATAAGTAAAAAGAAAAATAAATTAACTATGTACAACCTACCATTTTAACTTCTAATTAACTATACACAAGAAGTTGAAATTTTTGAGGGTCCACCAAAAACACGATTTGACTTTGAAAGATCCACAGGGACCCTCCCTTTCATGCATACCTCACGAAAAATAGTAATTCCATTTGAATAACGGAAGGCATGTGTAAGGCGAAAGAAATGAACCATCCTCAATTAAATTTTTTGGCGGGAGGATGGGGGATTTGGATAAGACGGGTGACAAATACACAAGGGGACGAAAAAAACTAAGTTTTATCCCAAAAAAATTTTGATTGGAATGGGAGGTGGTGCACATGGAGGCAAAGATGGACTCATGGAAGGCGACTCGAGTAAGTAATCCTCATCGGTGAAAAGGTTTAACACTTTAAAGTTTAAAACTGAATCATTGAGTACTTATGATAATATGATAACGGAGAATGAAAATGGGGAGGAAAGAAATTCAAACTCAAGAGATGAGTCATCATCCCTTGAAGATTGAGATTCGAAGGAAATAAGATAATTTTCAATGAAATATTCTTCTTTGGGGGCCAAAGAAGAAATCATTTAATTGCAAATGGATATTACATTCATTTCATCCACACTTTTATTATCTATTATGAAATGGGCAAAGTCAACAATGGTTTGTTCCAAAGTAAGCACAAAACCTCATTTGGTTCAAAACATTCCTCGACTTCAAAAGTCTCAGAAGAAAAATCGTAGTCTGATTCAAATAATAAATTCAACTCATGCTCCCAACAACGATTTTATTCCCGATAAAGATTTTTAATTTTCTCCTTTTCAAGCATGCGTAAACTGTCGTCGAAACTCATAGGCCGAGGTGCGGATTCTTGAAAATGAGAACCTTGAAAATTACCCTCGGGACTATACTCAAACTCATTATTATAAGAATTTTGAAAGCTATTGAATTTTTTTTCAAAATTCCTATTATAAGGAATTAGAGGCCCAAAATCATTATCATCATCCTCAAAATACTCGCTCCCCAAAGCTTAACTTTTGTAATACTCGCCCAAAGTCATTTTTGAATTTGTAATTTTTTGGGACTCTAAGTATTGACCAATAGTCATAGGAGTACGAGAATTTTGAAAATTATCATAATGATTATTGAAATGATTGGAATAAGACATGCTTACCCTAAAGATGGCTTGAAGTGGCGAATTCCACAAAGGTATGCGCGTACGAAAAATTCAAGCATTTCTTAGCGCTCAAATGTAGAAGTCCTACAAAAAGGTTATAAAAAAAATACAAATAGAAAAAAATACTACGAAATACTAAATCATATAAATTATAAAACAAACTCATCCCTGGAAACGACGCCATTTTGATTAAGAAAATTGTTGGGATCAAAGCACTAAATCAATTAAGATTCAAAGCAAATCATCCGCAGCAATAGCGCCATTTTGATTAAGGGTGAAAAGTAGTGCGTGTCAAACATCATTCGTTGTTTTTCATTCACCGCCTTAATAAAAAAACCTAAACTTATGACTACACTAAAAAAGGGAGTATAACGGCCAAGTCCGTGTATCAAAAATCCATAGAGAGAAGTTGCTAGAATTTAATTGATTTATTACTTCTAAATAAAAGTGTAAAAGGGTAATTGCTAACAAAATAAAAGATAAGCAAGGGAAAAGATTATACTAGGCGAGTGTATTTAAACTAAAATTAATAAAGAGAATAAAAACTATAGGTTTCATCGGATATCCCTCCCCCAGAGTTAATTAGTATAAAATGGTTACATGGGATCACGAGTTATTAAGATTGAGTCTCGTTTCGACAATTAATTAAACCTAGAGTTGTCACACACCTAAATTCGCATAAAAGTCTAATAAGATTTTGGCGTCAATAAATACCCCGGAAGTTACGCACACAAGGTCGTAAATACGGAGCATACATGATATACCCCGTTAAATCTCCTAGGCATAATAAGTAGGACAACCCACTCGAAATAGACCCGTAAAACTCCATCACCAAAGAAAATCAACCCATCAACCCATAGGTGAGTTCAATCCGATAAAACCTAGACTAAATTAGCAAGAAAGCATGGTAAATGACACGAAATAAATTGACTAATTAATTAAAGCACAACTAATTAATTAAAACAACAATAAATAAATTAACAACTAAAATTATGTTGGCATGAAATAAATAACTAAGGATGGAAATCTAGGTTACAACGCATAAAAATAAGAGAGAAGACAATAAATAGTACCCACTTACATTAATAGGTGTCAAACCACCAAGAAAATGGAGGAGGGGGGTGGTCTCCACATGAAACTCCAAATTATCTCTCAAACCCTAACCTAAGAACTAAAAAAGGTAATCTCACAAGATATTTTCAAAAAATGAGATATGTCTTCTATTTATACTAAGTGGGAAAAAGGAAAGAAAAAAAATGAAATAAGAAAAGAAAAAGGATAAGTTCTAATTAAGGAAAAAAAAATAAAAGAAAAAAAAGTTAAAAATATAAAATGGGCAATAGGTTGAAATCTCGGCCAAAAATAACAGAGCATATTGTCTGCGTTGTAGTGCAAAAATTTAACAAATCGGTCGATCGCGTGTCGGGTCGGTCGATCGCGCTACTAGGACAACCAAAGCTTTTGAATCATGGCTGCGATATATTCCAAAATCCAAGACCCATTTTCAGAAACCAAAACCCACCATTGTTGGCCAAAGCTTGAAAATGGCCAAAATGGGTACTCCAAAAATTCGAGCCAATTGACCCGTAACTAGTTCCACACGCGACCCAAACTTCAATTTCAGATGAAAGTCCTCAATTTTGGATGAACCCAAAACTCGAGCACAACCCCGATCCAAAAGAAAATAGCCCATTGAAGCTCCTTCAAAATGAAAGAGAAAAGGACATAGATGGAATTAAATAGATTGTTAATATATTAATAAAATAATAATAAATAAAGTCTTATATTTCTTTCCCGATTGAAGGTCTGTGTTTCCTTCATTTAGATTCGATTCGAGCATCGTTCATGGCCATGTGAAGCTTGGCCCAAGGGATACAACTTCTGTGAATACTTCGGGCAAAAATACCGAAGTGTGAAATTATCAAAATGCCCGTGAACATGCGAACTTATACGAAACTTAATTGAAATGAACTCAAACTTTACACTTAGCATCGTAACATCGATAAAAGCTCAATAATACCTCAAATAACATATTATCACATAAAACGGAGTTTTTCTATTTAATGATCATAGTTATAGCAATTACGGTACCCAAGGGGGTTAAAATGCCTAAGTTCGAGGGTATATATGTGCAAGATTCGATACGAATCAGATGACATCATATCCCTCCATATCTAACTCTAGGAGGTCCACCGCTAAACTCAGTATCCCAATAAAAATGTCCAGTCATTTTCAAATCGAATGTATAAGTGAACCACTACCCATCGGTGACTCCACACGCATAAGGAGACTACTTGCTGACTCTAGCAAACCGATGGCCCTAGAAAATCTGGTTTTAATAAATTAATTCTATTACCCGATATTAAAAAGTATCCTACCCTCATGCCAATGGATAGGAAACGTACCCTCAACTACTGGCGGCGCTAGAGGGGCTGGTGGAATGGGGACATCTCGGACGTTGTACACATGTCCCTAGTGCATCTGCCACTGCTACTGTGGGGCGAGTAGAGCTGGTACTGCTGTCCCTGTTCATCACCCTACAACTGGCCCCTATCTCTTTGTGGGCACTCCCTCTTAAAATATCTCGTCTGACCACAAACGAAGCAACATTTTTTACCGTCTCCCTTTCATTAGCCCTGCTGGCCCTAACGAGGCTGGCCCCCTCTGTTGTTCCCTAACGGCCATGAGGAACCTGCTGCTGCTGATTAGGGCCCTGCTGGCCCTGCCTGAACCCCTGAACTCCCTGTTAAAAACCTCTAGGCTTAAATTTCTTAACCTGATTTCCCTGCTAACTGCCAATTTATTGTTGAACTCCACTAGTATCACCACCACCTGCCTTGCCCTGCTGGCTCGGCTCACCTCTCCTCTTCATTCCCTTCAGATGGAAGTGATGATCCTGACACTGTAAAAGAGGGACATTGACAATGTCGGTATACGTCACCAGTGCGGGATTACCAATCTAATGCTTCCTGATCCAACAAGCTAAACCAGTCAAAAACTTCACCTTCTTTCGCTCCTCATTGTGCACCTCGTTTGGCACAAAGTTTGCCAAACGGGTATACTCTTCCTCGTACTTTACAACGGTGCGCTCTCCCTAATTCACCTCTCCAAATTTCCTCCTCATCTTGGACTCAACTGCTGGAGGAAAGTACTTGCGGTCGAACCGCACCCAGAAATCATCAATGGTCATCGAATCCCTGTCTCCAATAGTGGTGATGGACTCCCACCACTGTAGAGTAGACTCGGTCAACCTGAAAGTGTCTAACATCTGCCTTTTTACCTCACTGCAGTCAACCATACACAACTAATGCTTCATGTCTTTCTTCCACTGACACGTTAGCACCACCTATGAACTCCCCTGAAACTCTCGTGGAGGCCCTTCTAAAAGTCCTCTCCTACTCGCTGCCACTATGATGGCCTCAAGTGGGCTGGTGCAATTGGGGCCACTGGCTGCTGTGGTTGAGGCTGAGGGAAATGGGCTGCCATGGCCTCCATCACTGCATTGACCGTTTGGGCCACCACTTTCGCCATTTGAGCTATCGTCACAAATCATGGTGGGGCCTGAGGCTATGGAACCTCTGGCTCTTGCTGAGCCTCCCTCACCTCGTCCCTGGTTGTTGCCCTAGCAAGTCTACCTCTCTTAGGCGGCATCTTAAATTCAAATCAAGTTTTATTAGTTCACTATTAATACAAAACTAAATAACAGAAGTACGATAACTCATAAGCATGAAGATAAAGCAACAATCATAATAATAGGGCTCTATATCAACAGAATGCTATGCTGAAATGTAAAAAGTCGTACAGATCCTAAGGACACTAGAACCTGATGCTCTGATACCATCTGTGACACCCCTCTTAATAAAATACCGGGTGATCAGTCCTATGTCAAATTAAAACAGGAATCTAATTTGGTTCATTCTTAGCATCACTATCACAAACTTTATTTAAAATTTACGAACCCCCTAGTATTCAAAAATAGGTGCTAAATTTTATCTTCATTAATCTAAGACGAAAAATAAGTTCGAAAATAAACTAAAAACATCCAATGTTGATAGAATCAATCATCACATAGAATAATAAAAGTCTTGCCGAATAAACCATCTGCTAAATCCAAAACCCAACGTAATTAACAGATAATGATAAATCCCATACAATTTGAAAAGAGATATCTAGATAAATATGGGAGAAACATGCTTGAAATAAACTGATATGAAACCCTACACTAGGAGTAAAAAAGATAGAAACGCCTATCGAAATCCCGTAACATCAACATGTGCTGCAGCAGCGAATCCTTGGAATGAATTAAGTTTGGCGTTCCTATGCATGGACACCTAAAAGGTTTTGAAAAATATTTGATAGAAAGGGTTAGAACCCAAAACTTTTTGAAAATATTTAGCAAGTGATTAACATTGCGGTAACATAAAATGCATGAATGCGCTTCATATTTAAGTTAGTGTCGCACCCTTTTGAGGACATACTCACCCCTCAACTAATGTGCACACCTAACGCTCCCCTTAATACCCTACCAAGTTTTCTATCCCGTAACTAGTTCTTGTTATAACTTTATCCTGACACCCTACTCTAGCCTAAGTATATTTGATATGATTTATAAGTTAGTTAATCCATTAACTTAAACAATCATTTTTCCTTTTTAAATCCATATAACATTCACACCCGTTATATAAACACTACATGCCACTTCATGTATTTAATTTACCCGTATAAAACTATTTATCTCATTATATACATAAAACCATATTAGAACATTCGCACATATGTTGAATATATATAATAAACCATCCTCCCGAGTAATAAATCACCGGATGTATTCTCTAAAGTACCATTGTACTAGGTGTGCTCACTTAACCTTGTTAACCCAAGTCGGAATCTCTCACGAACTTAGCCAAAAATACAAACGTTGTAGAGGCGGTCATATTTCCTTCTTTAAACTGAGCTAAGCCCATCACCCATATAATGAATGATATGACCTGGGGATATACTCGCCCTACTCCTTAAGCTAGGGGATTCACCCACATCGCGAAACCTCCCCCGATAGCACTAGAGTATATAAATTTAAATAAATATCTAATCACTGATATTCATAAGCACACACAATATATATATACTATCACACCGTATATATAATTATTTAAATCTCAGATTTACCGTGTACAAGTCCATAACACTAGCCTATATATAAATCCCGAGTCCATGGTCTGACTCTAACCTTTAATTAATTCGCACATTAATTACTTTAACACTTTGGTATCGCTCAACCAATGTACCATGATTCGCTCGCCTGGCCCGAAATTAAATATTTCCCGAGTATGTATGCCGACTCTGAATTAATTAGTTTCTCACCATGATTAATCACCATCCTGGCGTCGCTCAACCAATATACCCGGACTCGCTCACTTGATCCGTATCTAATTATTTTGGAATTAATTTCTTCAATTTGATCCATACAGTAGCCCATATAAATCCTCCTTAATCCCAATTACTGTTCCCCATAATTTTTAGGAATATATGCCTCATATTTATTTATCACTAAACAAAGAACAGAAATTTAACTAAAAATTTATTTCCCCATTATATAAAAAAACTAGGCGAATTGTCAAAAAACTGGGACCATCGATCGATTGACTCCTTGGCTTGATCGATCGATCGATGAGGTACCCATCTTCTCCGAGTAGTCTTCTTCCTCCATTGTTAACCCAACCAACTTTTTTTTAACTTCAAACTCAGTATTCTATGATGACAATCAATAATATTAACATATGAAAACAGGTTCTAATCACCCGAGAGACCTTAATTCAACAACCAACTTCCATGAATTCCCACATTTTCTAGATTTGGGTTTTATCTGGGTTTAAATCAGTATATTCTAATTACCATTCCAATATTAGAAATTAGTCACTAATTCCTATTGTTCAACAGGCCGAGCAATAGCAATAGGAAAATTTCGAGGGATTTTAATTACTTAAATTCCCCTTATACCCTAGATGACCCTCAAGCTGGGTTGGAGAAAGTGCAACAGACCTCTTCTGAAATGACCAAAGCACATGGGAAATGTCTAGCTGAATAATTCTCCCGTGTTTTTTACTTGCTAGATCTTAAATGTAACATTTTTAATAGTTGAAAGAATATCTGTTCTTGTTGTCAACTTGTGATTAGTAAATCAGTTAGTCGACTGAACAATTTGCTTGATGATAGATTATCAAACTGTGATTGTAGGGCCTTAGATTCTACTAATGTACTTAGATAAAACTATAAATAGTTTTGTTGATCCAAGTTATAGCATTAGTTATCAGCGGTGTCGAAGTGTATTACGAATGTATGCATGTATTCCTATATTTAGAAATGTATAAATATCTTCTTTATTTATCCCGGTCGAGTAGAACTTGTTTTTGACTTCTTGAGTTGTACACGAAGTTTTACAGACTTCTTGTTTTCAACCTGTCAAAGATGAGGTCATACATGAAGCAAGTTCTTAGTGTTGCACAAGTGTGTTAGGACTATATGTGCATATTACTGTGTTTAACTTGGTTAGTTAAAGCTTTTTACTTTGATTCATGGATCTTTATTAACTTCTTATTCGTGACTTGTTAATACGAAGTCATACATGAAGCAATAAATTGGTCGGGCAAAACACGACTGTGTAATAAACTGTTGGCTCATCTCGAACTTGATAAATTCAATATGATTAAGTATGTGATTTATGTAGTTTTATCATTGGCTGTTGATTGTCAAGGGCTGAAGACCAACAAAGATTCTGCTTGTTGTTTCTAGGGTACGTATATCATCGTACTCCGAAAAAAAATTGAAACGAATTGGGAAACTAAAATCAAGATATCTTATTAAACTTGAAAGAAAGTTTTGTTGAACATAAAGTAAAAATAAATACAAAATTACAATGCCTTTATTTACTGATAATATTTGCGTAGGTGCTCGACATTTCAAGGGTTCTTAAATTATCCCCATCAAGTGTCTCTAGCCAAAAAGTCCATGGTCAGATTATCACTAAAATATGATATAGGCCGTGCCAATTAGCTTCAAGCTTGTTTCCCTTATGGATGAATTTATTGAGGATGTATACGCCCCCTTTTAAGTTGGTTGGCTTGACCCTTTTGTTATAAAAGCGAGAAGTTCTTTGTTCATATGCTTCATTTTTGAGGGCAGCATCTTCTCATACTTCTTCCACCATGGCCAAGTCTAATCTTCTCATTAGGTCACTCTTGGGAGAATCAACGTTTAACACTCTGTGAGTTGGTATGCCTATCTCGAATGGTACCATGACTTATATCCCAAATGCAAGCATATATGGTGTTTCTCCAGTTGCTGTCCTCGGTGTTGTTCAATAAGCCCAAAACAGAATGTAGTTCATTAATCTAGTTACCCTTGGCAGCATCAAGTCTCTTCTTCACTCCATTAGCCGAGGTTATGCTTGTCACTTATGTTTGACCATTGCTTTGCGAGTGTCGTGGTATAAAGTGAAGTTTTTGGATCTTAGATTGAACACAGTATGTTTCGAACTCATCATTATCGAATTAGGTTTCATGGTCTATAATGAAGTCATAAGGCATGCCATATTTACATATGATGTTTTTTTTTCATATGAACTGATAAACCTTCTGGTAAGGAATCACTATCAATGGCTCCACTTCTACCCACTTCGTTAAATAATCAATAACTACCACAAGGTATTTGAACCTTCCTTTGGTGGTCGATAGTATGACGAAAGAGTTAATTACCCAATAGGGAATGGCCAAGGAAAAGTAATCAGTTCTAAAGAAGTACTTCGTGCTTTGTCATTTGTAGTAAACCTCTGGCATTTTCACATTTTCTTACGAAGGCCATACAATTTGCCTTCATAGTTGGCTAGTAATATCCCTGTGTGTTTATTATATAGACTAATGACCGATCAGTTGAATGAGTTCCACAATAACCTTCATGCACTTATTTGATTAAATCAATAACTTCCAGTGGATGGACACAACATAATAAGGAAATAGTATATCCCCTCATTTATAAGACTCCTTTCTCTAACACATATCTATCTACTTTGTATCAAAGCTTTTTTTCTTCTTTTGGATTAGTTGGTAAGGTTCTTTCTTAGATTTAAGTTCTAATTGGATCCATCTAGGATGGTGAAACTAATCATTGGATCCTCATCTATGCTCCTAGTTTCTAAGATTTCTAATGGAATGCTTATCCTAAGTTTTACCCTTGTTGCTAAAGCTAGCCGAGCAAGTACATCAGCTCGGGCATTTTCTATTCTTAGTATCCTATTCATTTATACATCTAGAAATTTGGAAATGAACTCCGTTGCCTTAGCCAAGTATCTCATCATCAAATATCCTTTGGCCCCATATACATGAAGCACTTGGTTGATGATCAACTAGGAATCAATATGGGCCACTACTTGTTCTGCGTCGAATGACTAGGATAATTCTAGTTTGGCGATTAAAGCCTCATATTCAGCTTCATTATTTAATTCTTTGAATCGAAACCTGAGGGAATATTCCACATCAATATTGTCAGATGTGTTAAATATGATACCTACTCCAATACCAGTGGTGTATGAAGATCCACGACATATAAGTGCCATAATGTATTTCACTGCTAAAGCTTTCTGTAGACAGAACTCCATGGAAAAATATCTTCTTACTTTCTTCTGCATATATATGATCCCTCTCTTGAGCACTAGAAAAATTTTGTTGGCCAACTATGAATTTGGCTTGATTTTGAGCTAAGTTCTCTTCTGTTCTGAAGAAGTATGCTCGGTAGGCAAGTTTGATTGGTTGGTAACCTCTGGATATCTGAATTTCGTAATGAAATATTCCAAACCTTACCCTTTTAATGATGATCTAGGCTCATAAATGATGTCATACTCTCCTAGCTCTACTGCCAAACACATCAACCTGCGTAACTTTTCAGGTTTGTGAAATGCTTGTCGAATAGGTAGATTAGTGTACACTGATATAGTGTGCACTTGAAAATAAACCTTCATTCACCTGGAGGCTTCAATGAGAGATAAGGTTTACTTTTCCAAGAATGGATATCGGATTTCGGCTCCCCTGAATGCGTTGCTGGTGTAATAGACTAGTTTTTAGAATACCATTCTCCAGCCTAATTAATGTCGAGCTAAGTACAAATTCAGAAATAGCTAAATACAAATACAATTTTTCTCCTAACACTGGTCGGGATAATAATGGTGAAGATCCCAGATACTTCTTCAACTACTGAAATACTTCTTCACACTCTTAATTCCACTCAAAGGTCTTTCTAAGCACCTTAAAGAATGGTAAACACAATTTGTTACTCAAGAAACAAATTGGTTTACAGCACCCACTCTACCAGTAAGTTTTTGAACATTTTTTTGTAGGTTGGCGATTGCATTTCAATCAGGGCTTTGATTTTGGTAGGATTAGCTTTAATTCCTCTCTGATTTACTGTAAAGCTGAGGAACATTCCTTCTTGCACACCAAACACACAATTGGTTGGATTCAATTTCATTTGATGCTTTTCCAGTTGGTTAAAAATTTGACTAAGGTCCTTCATATGATCCGAGGCTTTCTTGATCTTAGTCAGCATATCATCTACGCACACCTCCATATTCTTCCCAATTTGTTCTTCAAATACCTTATTAACCAATCTATGGTACGTTGCTCCAGCTTTTTTAAGCCTGAAGGGCATTACATTGTATCAATAAGTACCTCGATTGGTAACAACAGAAGGGCTTCCTTTGTCCTCTTGTTTCATTTTTATCTAGTTATATCCAGAATAAGAATCCATGAAACTTAACAACCCATGTCTCTATGTGGCATCTACCAACTGATCAATTATGGTTAAAGGAAAATGGTCCTTTGGGAAAGTCTTATACAGATCAATAAAATCTATACACATTCTCTACTTATCATTCTTCTTTAACCATCATAACATTTTCAACCATGCTCGATAATTAACATCCTCAATGAATTGGGATTTTTGGAGTTTTTCTACCTCTTCTTGTATGGCTTGGTTTTTCTCAGGACTAAACACCTTGTGCCTTTGTTTGATCGGCTTGGCGTCTTTGTTAATATTGAGCTCATGATAGAGGAAGCTGGTATCATTCCCAGGAATATCTTCATGACTCCAAGAAAGCACATTATTTTGGTCCCTTAGGAATGCAATCAGTTCTTGACTGAGGTGTGAGGCGAATGTGGAGTCAACTTTGGTGTTCCTTTCTGGTATTTCATCATCCAAAATAATGTTTTCAGTAACTTCTACTATTTTCCCTTTGAATAGATCTATCTCATCTCTGGGAGCTAATGTATGAACTTTTGATTCACTATTAGGCTCCAGAGTCTCAACTTGGTATGTAGTAGTGTTTTTCTTCACATCGACCAAGTCATCTTACTCGATAGATGAGTAATAGCATTCTCTGGCCACCTTTTGATCACCTCACCAACCCCAAAGTGAGTTGGGAACTTCAAAAATTAGTAGACTGTGGATGGTACAACTTTAAATTTCTTTAGTCCTATCCTGCTGAGGATCATATATAGGTAGACTGAATATATTTATCCATAACAAATAAGTATATCTTTTTGGTCCAGCTTGCCGACCAAGTGCCAAATAACACTTCTAACTTGACTCTTTTTAGGATATAAACTTTTTCCACTGAAAAACCTATCAAGGGTCAATGGTATGGTTCCAGTTGACTAAGCTTAAGTCCTAAACTCTAAAAATAATGATAGAATATGATATCAGCTAAACTTCCATTATCTATTAAGACCATGGCAATAATGGCTTCTTGGATTCAAAATTTGATGACCAGCGGGTCATTATGTGGATACAACACTCCGAATAGATCATTTTTAGAAAATACAATAACAAGTTTGTCTTTGTTTACTTTACTGGGACACTCATCATCATTCAAATTGATACGCTTTACGTAGGAGTAGGCTTGGACTTCATTCAGATAAGCTTTCCTCTCAACGATTTGATCTCCCCCTGCATCTCCACTTGTGATGACACGACCATCAAAAGAACTAAAACATACCATAAATACCTCAAATTCTGGTTGTTTCGGCTTCTTCGGGAGGTCAAGATCATCCTCATAACCATTTTCATGGCCTTACTTCCTGTCATCCCTTTATTTGTAAGGAAAATTTGGCCTTCCTTTTATTTCTCGATTTTCATGCCGATTAAGAAATTTTCTCATCTTTCCTCGATGAATGAGGGACTCAATTTCATTCTTTAAAGAAATATAATTATTGGTTGTGTGTCCATTATCCTAGCGGAATTCATAATATTTGGATTTATCTCCCCTATTGGAGGGTGTCCTTATCTTCTCAGTCCATTCAAAATCTTTATTCTGTCTAGTTTCCTCCAAGATATTATTAATACCGTCCATTAGGGGAGTATATACTTCATATTTTTTAGGCTTATCTTCTTTCTTCTATATCTTCTTATTCAATTTTGGTTTGGTTGCTATACTTTGCTTTGCACCCATTGCTTCTTAGGCATTTATGATTTTTCTAGCCTTCGCCATGAGCTATGTCATGGTTTTGGGAGGATCTTTTTCAAAAGTATAATATAACTTTTTAGGAAGTAATACGCTCATTAAAGTGGCAATGGTTGTCTTCTCTTCATAATCAACCATTTCTAGTTTCTCATTATTAAAATGAGTGATGTATTCTCTGGTGGTTTCTCCTACTCATTGCCAGACATTTAGAAGATGAACCACTCTCTTAACTAGTTTGGCCCCAAAACATAAGTTATCGGTGAAAATATTGATGAGTCGATTAAAATTGGAAATTTGTCCTTGAGTCAAGTTGTTGGACCATATTTGGGCTGAACTAGTGATGGTGCTTGAAAAAGCTCTACATCTCATTTCATCAGGAACGAGATATATGTCAATTGCAGCCTGATACTATTTAATTTCTAAAACTGGGTCTGTTTTATCATCATATTTGAGGGTAACCACTAGTGTTTTAAACTCGGATGGAGTTAGGAAATCAATAATTGCTTGGATAAAAGGATATCCTTTGACTAAATTGCATTGTAATGGGTTTTTTGCCTTGGCCATTTCCCCAGTCGATCTTCTAATTATTAGATCGATCCTTTCCATGAAGAATTTCCTACATTAGATCTATTTGAAGAAGCTAGGCCATCTTGGTCATGTGTTTGTGCTGAGATCTATTTTAAAGAAGTCTGCTAGGTGTGCACAGATCATCACACGCTTGACCTGGATCTGACTGAGCCTTTATAATGCTCGACTGGGTGTTTGTATTATCCTGATAACTCCCTGTGATGATTCTTATTTTTTTAGGGTTCTAAACTATCAAAAGGTGAAGCTATGCTCAACCTTTTTAAAACGCTTGGTCTTTCAGGACAAAAAGAATGGCCATCATAGAATTATGTAGATTTGAGTGATGAGCTTTCTTTCAGGCAATAAGACCTATTGCGCGAAGTCCTGCAATAACTATGTTGGCTATTCCTAAAATGAGGACATGGAATTTCTCTCCTCATATGTGGATCCGTATTTTTCTTGGAAATATGTGAAGACCTGGTTTGAAATGATTGAGCCAATTGTCTTATGGTTTCCTACATGACACCTTTACCCCTAACAATACTGGCAAGAATTCTATTTATGTCGGCTACTATAGGTGGATCAAATGGCACGATAGTATTGACTTCATTTCTGTTACTACTCTCAGGGTCATTCATTTCCTTTGAATAAATACATATAGGATAGAGAGCGATAATAGACACATGTTACCACTATTGGCGTTAATCTGTTGATGTAAAAAAATGGACTAGATCCATTTTCTAATCATAGATAAAATATAATATGCGACGAAATAAGCACTGAAGAGATAAAGAGTTTTTAGAGTGGTTCGACTGTGAAGACAAGCCTACGTCCACTATTATTATTATATTGATTTTAGTGATTACAGAAAGCTAGGCACTCTTGTTACAATGAGAATAACCTAGAATTCATTTTATCTTTCTTTTTGTGAAGGGAATATAGTGTATTTATAGTGACCCAAAGATTAAGGGTTAGAATGCTTTTATACATTCAAGCATTTTCACCCGTACATAATGAATGTGATGGTTGATAGTCTTGTGTCCGTATGGGATGATGACTCTTGGTCCTGTACCATGTGATGTCTATTTATCTACTTTTATGGTCTGTATTCTTCAGGTTGGTTAGAATTCTAGCCGATCAACTATCTTGACGGTCGATCAAATGATTAATGACTAAGACTGTTGCCACCTAAGGAGATATGTGTCTATTCCTAATTGGTCCATGTAGATGGAGAATTTTTGGTATGAACACTAATTTTATCTTTTTAATTCCTTAACATGAATCTAGTGATATAATCAAGATAAAGTAAAGAATTATCACAAAACATGTTGATGTACGAGGAAACCACTAAGGGAAAAAACCTTGGACCCACGCTAGATAATCACTATGATATGGTTTTACAAAGGAAGATTAGAGTATTACTCAATGAATCGATCCCCACAAGTATTGATGCCTCTTCTTCTCTTCAATAGATCCTACACAGTGCAACATAAGAGTCCACACATGCTAGGTCCATAGAAAACGATCCCATGCATACCTCGGTTTCCACCTCAACAACCGTCAATCAATATGTATGGAGTCCACCGCATGAAACAGTTCTTTGTATGAAGGAAAAATGAAACAATGGTACAAACACAAGATCTCTATAACATATGGTTATGTAAAACTCAGATCTTGTAAACACAAAGGATTTTTTTAGCTTTGGAAACCTTGGGTAAACAAGTGCATAAAACGTGTGGGTTATGTTATGTTTTGTATGTTAGCACACACGTTTTTCTGAGAAAAACACGCCTTAAATAAAAACTTTCATCCAACACATCGCTCTAAAAAAATCCTGATGTCATTTGAACGAAATGACCATCTTGTTAGAACGAGAGACTACATCATTTGAACGGTTCCACAATGTCGTTTGAACAATTGTTAAAGTCGTTTGGACCACATAAAAATCAAGGAAAATTTTATACGACTTTAATGTCTAAAAATTCATTTTAAGAACATTTTAAAATCAGATTTAAATAAAATAACATTCTTAGAAAAATTTACCGAGTATCCATAAACCATTATGTATTCATACCAGTGAGAATCTCAGAAAACAATGTGAAGATTTGAAATGTGCACTAAAATATGACATGATTTATCTTTTAAGCTTCGCCGCTATGTCTTTAACACAACGTCACAGGCTTAATGGGAATTTTGACAAATAAAATATATCCTCTAAAGCTTGGATCTTTTAGGATGAAGGATACGATGGTTTGGAGGCATTCTTTTGGAAACCTAGGGTCAGGTTACCTAAAGACTGACCCACACCTTCTTGGAGCTAACCTTTAGATCATGAAAGATTGGGGCGGCCCCGCCACCCTAGATTATACGCATTGGATTATGGGTCATGCTTCGACTTACTTTATTAGAGGGCATTTTCTTGCTCCACTAAAACCTTATTAGCCAGAAGAATGGGGCAATTTTTGACCAAATGATCGAATTCATCACAATGCAGACACATGGGGTTGACTACACGTTGGATGGATATGTGTTCGATATGGGATCCCACTTTACTCATCTCCAAAGCTTCTAAACGTTGGGACAATGTGGCAACTATGGAATTTAAATCATAACTTTGTTCTACTTAGTGATATAAACCCTCATTGGACGTGGTGGACGTAGAATCTCTATTGGGTGCCCATCGCTAGGACTTTTTCACTATGGCTTCTAGGAACACTCACGTGTCGACCTCACTTTTCTTGATAAAATCACCATTACATAGTGACTCGATCATAACTAGGTTATTATAATCGAACCCCTTATACAAAATTTAGAGTTGGCATACCATCTCAATCCTATGGTGCGGACATTGTAGTAACCAGTCCTTGAATCTCTCCAAATAAATCCACAAGGCTTCTCCCTCCGTTTTGCTAAATGTGTTGATAGGGTGACATACCGATGCTGTCTTTTGGTTGGGGAAGAGTTTTTTTAAAAATTCAACACTCATTTGATTCCATGTGGTTATGGAGTCGGGTTCTAAGGAGTTAAACCAACTATTTTCTTTGTCTTTCAATGATCACGAAAAAAATTTAACTTTAATAATCTCATCGGTGAGTTTTTAGTACTTGATGGTCCCATATATCTCCACAAATTCACAAACATAAAGGTAGGGATCCTCTTTTTGGGTACCTCAAAACACAAGCAACAATTGGATTATTTTCGAATAAAATTGGAAATTATTCGCATTGTGCTCGGGGAGACAAATGTATGAAGGTTGATAAGTTCCAGTTGAATAAAAATAATCTTTAAGGTCATGTTATGCTAACTCATCTCCCATATCGACGAATATAAAAAAACTACCTACGTATGTATCAGTAATGATAGACTGCACACTCGATAAACGACTAGTATGATCATGAAACCAACTTCGTATACACTGATCCACACGAATTTTTCTTTTTCTTTTTTTTTTAATTTTTAATCAATTTTTTTATATTTTAAATTTTTTATGTGAAGAAAAATTAAAAGAAAATAATTTGACTTAAACCACGTCATTCCTAGCTAACACAAAGAAAATTGAATTATCAAATTTAGGTGAGGTGAGTTTCAATTTTAAAATCTAGTTTTCCTGAGATTAATCGACGATTATGGGGGTCTCCGAATTAATCTCCATAATTAGACATCTCCTACTCTGTTACAAGGGAGAATTTAAAAGACGATCAACTATGATTATCATCTCATATCCCACATTTTCCTTTAGGTAGGGGTCAGTACGAAGACTCATTAAAAAACACCGATCCTAGACAAGGTGAAATGGAACCGATTTGACAATTTCGCATTGGAGTAGTTTTTAATTCTAGCCTTGCTAAGAGGTTTCCTACGAGAAATGTGATACCCTAAGGCTAAAATCTACTTGATTTTAAATTGAATGTGATGACACGGGATATGTAAACGCTTTGTTAATTAGTGATTTTCGGTCCAAGGAAGTGTGATGAAATCCCACCTTATCTTTCACATGGGTTTTTCCCTTAAATAAATTTACGCAACGTGCTTACATAATTGCAAAATTAAACCACGTAGGAGCACAGAAAAACATACCTTTGGCACGAAATTTTTATAGTCACTTGTTTACGCTGGGCCTAAGTTTAAGTTGAGGTCAGTCGGAGAGAAACGTCACCTACGTTTCAATCGTCCCCGAGATCTCCTTATGCTCATGGCAAGGTTTGGTCACCGTTGCACACTTTTTTTGATTTTTTCTTCACTTTTCCCCTTTTTATCTTCTTTTTATTTTTTTTGAATGTGCTTCTGTAAAAATAAACTACACCAAATGTAAAGTGCGACACAAAAAAAGTAATAAAAAAATTAACAGGGCACACGCACTAGGGGTGTATTTAACAAAAAAGTAACGAAGCACACTTATGAAACAAATTTTATCTTTTTTTATTTTATTTTCTGAAAATTGGAACATTACTACTAGAAATAAAAAGTAGTTTCTGAATTTTCATTTTTTGTATTATTCTTTTTAAAGTTCAACTAATTACTGAAAAAAATGATTGTGGAAATTTCTAGGAATTTTTTTTTTCAAAATTTTCAAAATAATATGTATTTTTATGATAAACTAGTTTTAAAACTACTCTTGTAAGGAAAAAATTTCCAATTGACTCCGTTTGTATGTATTTGACTTATTCCCGAAGCAAGACTTGTTTCTGAGTTATCACGATCCCACACAGTCTATGACATAAATTTTACTGAAGATGTCGTGTGCAATCTTCAAAAATTTGTCATGATGTGTTTTATTGGTGCACGTTTCACGTCTTCATCATGTTTAGATCTCCCAGGTATGAATTCATAATGTTTGTGGGACTCTAAAATGAGACTGAGAAGTGCTTTGAAATCAATTGATGAGGGTGCGTGGTTAGCGTTCGAAAAGGGTTTGACACCACCGGTCATATGAGAGGGTGAGACCACTACTTTAAAGACCATTGAGTCGTGGACCGAAGCTGAACATAGATTTTCACTTTACAACTCCCAATGTCCTCACATTATTTCCTCACATGTCAGACCGAAAGAGTATAATAGGATCATGACGTGTGAAACATCGAAAGAGGTTTGGGATATACTTTCACTTACTCATGAGGGAACTAGCATGGTTAGGGTGTCTAAACTTCAAAACCTCACTACACAGTTTAGACGATTAAGATGTTACAGAGTGAGTGATGAGTTTTATGCTGGATTGTCCAACATAGTTAACTCGTCATTTAATTTGGGAGGAAAATATCCAAAAACCGAGTCATAAAGAAAATCTTAAGGTCGTTTCCAAGTAGATTTTATGAAAAAGTGATCGTTTTGAAGTCATTGGGTATGCTTGAATCGACAAAACTTGAAGAGATTTTAGATTACTTATAAACTTATGAACTCGATATGTTTACCTCCAAGAAAGTGCCAAAGAAAGAAAAGTAAATTTCTTTGAAAACCCAAAATGAGGAGACCAAGGTTTTGAATGATGATTCCAATTCCAATTTTGAGTTTTGGTAAAGAAGTTCAAAAATTTTCTTAAGTTTCAAAAGAAATCAAAAGATGCCAAAAGACTTGAAAAATATAAGAACAACAAGGTTGATTCCTCCCTAAGGATAAGAGTGAGAAAGTTAAGAGGGATGAGTCAGATAGGTATTTTGGGTGTGGTAAAAAGGTTGTCGAGTGTCCCACTAGACTTAAGGAGGGAAAGAAAGCGATAGAATATAACGCCACCTTAAGTGATAGTGAATCGGAACATGTAGAGAGTTCCCCCATTGAGCGCAACTTTTTAGCGTTCATTGCGTGTCATGTGAGTGGGGACAATAAATCTTCCCATGAATATTATCACGTGCATAACACTTTTGAGGATGTTGAGTGTGAATCCTAAGTGAGTGAAGGTGAAGCTAGTGAAGATAAGAATATTGATGTAGTATAGTTGCAAGTTGCCTTTAATGATTTGTATACGGAAGCGATAAAGGTGAAAAATTAAAACTTAAAGTTCCAAGCTAAGTTGAATGAGAGTGTCGTTTAAAATATGGATTCTTTGATTAAGGATCTTAGGGAACCGGAGAAGACTCTTAGGGAGAAACTATAATACGTTGAGAAAGAGAGAGATAGTCTTCATAGTCTGGTGGAGGCTTTAAAGAAAGAGGTTCTAGAGTTTGGGAAGTCGAGGATTAGTGAGTTATAGGAGAAATTGGGAGACTCGAGTAAGGTAAATTTTTATTTGGAGTCTAGATTGGAGAAGTTGGATAGGATGTTAGGCACCATTTAAATCAAGGGAGATAGGTTTGGTATAGGCTACAATGATAGTTTTGTTCCCATTCCTAAAGACAATACCAATCATGTGAGAGATCCAACTAGGAACATTAATATAGGTTGATATTTTGGTAATCATTCCCATCATTTTTATACTTTGACTCATTGCGGTAAGAAAGGTCACCTTAGACATTTTTTCTATGACCTTAGAAATGCTCCTAGGAAGTTATGGAATAAAGTCGTTTCAGTTCCCAAATCCCCCATACGTCATTTTACACTTACTTGGGTTAGGAAATCAGACTTAGAGGCTTTACGGAATAAACTTCATGGTTCTTGTTTTGTTGCACTTGATTCTTCCAATGTTAGATCCAAAGGATGATTGTGTTTCCATGTTTGTCATACGATAGTCTTTGCATCATGATTTATTTTGTGCTAGTGTTATGACATGTGTATCTTTTATATTATATTTTTTCATTTATTGTGTCTTAATTGAAAAAAATAAAAAGATTTTTGGTTTTAAATTTTTTTGAGAAAAATACGAAAAGATTTTATATTTTGGTGATTTTAAGAAAAACACATAAGGATTTTTGGTTTATTTTTGTGTCTTGAGTTGTTCATGTTTGATGTGGCATATTGGTGTGATTGGACCCCTGCCATTTCATTATCCATGTAGCTAGGACATTTCGTCATAGTTTTTGATGCGTTGAATGATACTAACTGTTGTTTATATGGGATTGTTTCGTAGATGATAATCATTTGAATTCGACTTTGTATATATCCCATCTTTGCACACTTGCACGAGTTTATATGAATGTTTGATATCTCATGCATATTTGAGTTTGATGACACGTTCTTATCTCAATTTTGTCATCTATGCGTAAGTACACTTAGGAAGAGGTGTACATGTAAGAACCGTTTACCGCGAGGATTGATATTGCATATATTAAAAAATTATGAGTCTTCATGGGAAAGGGCTGCAAAAGTACAATTAACTCGCCATGAAATCCATCGTTTAAAAGAGTCCGATAAAAAAAATTAAGGCAATAAAAAGAATCATATGCCAAAATGGGCCAATTAGCTACTGTTCATTCCAAAATAATCATATGCCAAAATTGGCCAATCATAAAAAGATCATAAGCTTAGTTGATGATGTCATCAATATGCATTTTTTCCTGCAATAACCATTTTATCCCTTAAAAAATTGGATTCCCCCTCTTTTAACACACTATAATTTATTTCCCCCTTTCTTCAAAATTAAAAAATGGGGATAGATTATTAAACATAACTAAACTAGACTCTCTCTTATACTCTTCTCCAACCAAGAAACACACAAAACTCTCTTCTCTCTCCCGATTCACCCTACCTCGGTAAAACCCTCACCCTATCCACAGTCCCCGACAAACCCACTTAATCTCCAACGCTGCAGACATAGAACTCCATACTCCCCACCAATGCCTTTGTCTTTCTTCGACATGTTGACCATAGATGAACACATGTACACAATCTAAATCGATTTTATCTAACCATATATTTGGGGTTTTAAGCATTTTAGTAGATATGAAATTAGGGTTTCATCTCTATTTTGACCTTCCTTTTTTATGTTCATTTATTATGTAAATCTGAAATTTGGGTTCCTCAACAAATCTAGGGTTTACTTAGGTACGATGATAGAAAATGTGTTTTTGGTTTTATAATATTGGGTTTGAATTTATGTTTTTGGTTTATTTTTTGAATGTTTAGGTTTAGAATCTTGAAATATTTCTAGTAACATTCTACTATTTATGTTGTGGTTCGATTGTTTGATTTTTTCTTTTAAGATTGTTCTTATATTTTTATTTTATTTTATTTTTTTAATTTTTCCTTCAGGTAGATTATTTTGGGTTAAGATATTCGGTATTGAAGGAATCTTAATCTCTTATTCTTTGTCTTATATATGGGGTATGATTATTATGGTTCAAATAGTTCTTAGGATTTATTGGTATTTCTTTTGCAGGTTGGGTTCAAAATCCCACAGGCACAGTCTATAAAGAGTTGTGTTATTTGTTCATGATTGGGTATCACAAGAAGGCTATTTGATTATTTGTTTATTATACTATAAGAAGGTTGTTTGATTATTTTTCATGATATGTGTGCGTGTGTGTGTGGGGGGGGGGGGTACCACAAGAAAATTAACATAGTTATCTATCCAATTTTTATATCTTGGTGCCCTTTTTTATATGTCGGACTCCTCATACCCCACGCTAAATTCGGAAATGGGGGTCAATAAAATTAACACAATTTTTTTTCTAATAGTGACATTTTCCACAATTTTAGATGTTTTGTAATTCTTATGATGTTATGAGTTTTTAAACTCAAATGGTGTAAATTCGTGTATTTGAGTCGTATGTTTTTTCTAAACATGAATAACACCATAAAGATATGAACACAACACAAAAACACAAGTAACATGACACAACATTACAACACCATCGACACGATTTAGTCTAGAAAATTAGGGTTCCTGAATGTTTTTTTTATTGTTATGTTCATTTGGCTAATCATTCCTTAAAACGTTTGTTCATTCTACTAATAAATGTCTAAAAATTCATGTGCTGGAATAATATACGTGGATCGAGAATATTCAATCTACATTTTCTATGTTTCAGGTCCCTAATCCATGTGCGCATTCAATGAGTCAACAATAGTTGGTTTTTTAATTTTGAACAGGGCACCTAAATTCAAGAATCTGCGAAAGGTATCGACCATCGTTTGCTCTGTCTCACCTTTGTGTGTCATTGAGGAGAAATTCCCCGGGGGTCATAGTTTTTTGTTGCATTTTTCTGTTTTTGTTGATATTCGCACATAAACATCGCTTTCAAATGGTTATTACATGCATTATAATATTTTTAACTAACTTGGTTTGTAACTATTGAAAAGAATTTTTATTTGGGCTTTAACTTATCTCCGTATCTGAAGATTTTACATTCATATAATGGTATTGTAATTTGTGATGAGCCTCAATAAAATATTATTTATTCATCGATAACTTATAGAAACCAAGTTTTACTTTTATTGTTCATTTAAGTGCTTGATATCATAATTCCATTATTAAAGTACTCGAACGTGTAGGACCTGTATGATGAAACTTTACATATGTTTATTGATACTTTTTCATTATTGTAACACGTATTATAACAAGGCCATGAAATATCGGGCTTTAAATGTTGTGTGTGTATGTGTGTGTGTGTGTATATATATATATATATATATAGGACACATAATTGGCATACCTAATAAATTTCAAGAGGCATTGCTGATAAAAAGTGGTATAACATTTTTTAATGTTAGATAGTGAATTGGCAAGTTATAAGAAGAATAAATATTAGGCAGATTGGTTCATGTATTGACAAATTGTATTAATGTTTTCTGGAAGAACTTATGTGTATTAGTGTGGGTTGAGAATGTATAAGAAGTAGCAGTCATATGTTGATCTGCAATTGTATATAGAAGTGAATCCCAACTTCAACTTCCACATAATGTGTTCATTTCTCTGCCCTTTAGTTGTTGTCATATAACCTCTTTGTTCAATAACCATGGGGAAAACATGTAGAATTGGAGATGGTCGCAAGATAAAGTCCCACTGTAGAAGGAAAAGGTGGGCTGCTAAGTCTTACAAGAAGTGACATATGAAAAATGAATGGCACCGCCTAATACTAGATATTGTTCTGTTTAACTCTCTCTTCCACCTCATTCATTGATTTTTTTAACTTATAGTTCAGTTATAATTATTTTTAACTTATAGTTCATTGATATTTCTTGGCCTATTTTTAACTTACAATTTACTTATAGTTCAAGTAAAACCCATCCTCATAGTCTGTGGCATACATCGAAAGATTCATAGGCTACAAATCAAGAGTAGATATAAACGGGACACTCGTTGTTGCACAGCACAAACACACATCAATAGAATTCGAGGGCACCCTTATGATCATCTCTTCAATATATACTCTTCAACATATACTTTTAAGTAAATAATGGTCTATGTAATTTAGGGTGTTGAAACTACACACTGATGAGTTAGTTGTGTGTGTGTGCGCGTATATATATATATATATATATATATATATATATATCTTTGACTCTCGCTTCTTAATTATTTCTGTTATGATATATGATTACTGATACATAATTTTCTTGCTTATTGTGTTTGGTATGTTTTTATGTGATTGACTAGGTATGTTTTTAGGTGATCAAAGATTTCGAGAGAGTTTCAGGTGTCTTCACAACTTCATTAACGGTTGATGGAGTTTCGGTTGACTCATACCTCGCCAAGTAATGTCGTTTGCTCATTTTTCCAATGTGATAGAAGATTTTTCATTTGCTCACAAGTTCATTAACAGTTGATGGAAAATTTCTAACTTTTATGCTATGGGAGAAGGTTTTAGATTTTGGAATATTAGTTGGTTTTGTTGTTGGTAATTTTTATTGTATTTTTCAGTTTCATTCAATTATGGGTTTTGACATGAAGGAAAAATTTGGGCAGGTATCACAGAACCATGAAAGAAATTTAGGTTTTCATTAAATATGAATTTTTGAGTTTTTGAAATTAATGTTTAACGCTCAACTTCTCTTGGTATATACATATACACTCTCATATATGATTTGTGTTTTTTCCTTTTTTTTTCTTATTGGTGTCTCAGCAAATGATAGGGTATTTTTTTATAATTGTTCTTCATTTTATTCATTTATTATTGTTATTTACTCAAATGGAAATACATTATAATTTCGAGGCATTAGTTGTAACTGATTTCAACAAAGCAAGCACACTACCTATTTGGTGCGAATCAATTCAGGCACACTACTTTACTAAAATGTGTAACAATTGCGAGGCATTGCTCTTTACTCAAGTGGAAACAATAAGATCCATCTATGAAGTGGTCAAAACCATTATTATTGTTTGCTTTTATGAAATCTATGTGGTTTGGCCTACAAAAATATTTTTGGCATTATTTTGACTTTGTGTACACACTTTTCATTTCGACTTGCATACAATTTCATTATAATTTTTTTAAACATATGATGTATATATCTAATACTTTTAACGACACACTGGATGATGTACTAATGTGCCCACATTTAAATGGTGTTGGGTGATAATAGAAAACCTTGATTCAATTATATTTAGTATTAGCATTATTATAAATTTATGTTCACGATTTTGTCGATCCATCATAGTGCACTTTGTTTTATATGTTGAATACGCAATAGTGTACTATAATTAACTTGAACTCTCATTTTAGGTGTTGGTGATGAATTTATGCTAATATGTTGTAACAAGCTTCAAATTTTGACAAGTTCAAGGTTTGTGTCTTAGCTCTTTCATTTCAATCCAGTAGTGAACATGTTCAAATTATTAAAAGGCTGTGTTTATTTTGGAGTTAGTATATGCAAGTTGTTCGGCTCTTTGTGAAATTTTAGTTTAGGTATCAATTTTTATGTTAAATGTTGCATCATTTTTTTCTTTATTAATTAATTAGGCTTCATTTTCAATTAATTTGTTTTATTTATCCATTTACTCCCCCTAATAAATTAATGAAAGTTCATCATCTCCAGAAATACATTTATGTTAGAAACTTAAGATGGTATTAGAGCTTTCATCATCCATGGAAGTCTCTTCGACTAAATTTGTTTCAGTTTCGTTCTCATTCAATTTCAGTAAAGCTTGACAATATCAACTTCCTACTATGGCGAAAACAAGTTAATGAAGCCATTAAAGGTCATAAGTTGTAAAAATTCGCTTATGACTCTCCAGAATTAATTCCGCCAAAATTCATAACAAAATCTGATCATGCTGAGGGAAAATAGAATCAAGATTGTCTGGACTGGGAACAATAAGACCAACTGTTGGTTTCCTTGTTGCTTTCTTCACTATCTGAAAGTCTTCTTAATCGTATGGCTGGGTGTGAAACTGCGACACAAGTGTGGAAAGCACTTGAACTTTATTTTTCTTCTCAAACAAAAGCTAAATTCTCTCAATTTAAAATTCAACTACAAAACATAAAGAAAGGATCGCTAAGTCTAGATGAATATTTGCACAAGGTCAAACAAGTTATAGATTTTCTTCTCTCAACTGCATATCACATTTAGGAAATTTTCCATGGACGTTCTGATGAGTATTACATCTGTTAACTTGAGGACTAACTCATATTCTGTTGATGAGTTTGAGTCACTGCAATTAGCACAAGAAAATCTCATAGAAAAGAAAATAAAAGAAGTTGAGTCTACATCTTGAAAATGTTGTCAATGTAGCGATTGGTCCAAATTTTCAGAACAAAACAAATTTCAATAATCAGGGAAATTTCTCATTCACTAGCAATCAAGGACAATTTCCTGGTGGTTTTAGTGATGGATTTGCAACTTTTCGTGGTGGTTTTAATGAAAATAGCAGAGGATTCAACAACAATAATGGCAATAGAGGTGGCAGGTAATCTTGGAACAATAATAAGCCAGTGTCAACTCTGTGGGAAATTTGGTCATATAGTCTCAAAATGTTATGGAAGGTTTGATTGGAGTTTTCAAAGGCTAGCTACTTACAATCAATAGTTCAATAACAACATTTTCAATTTAAGCCGTCGGGTTCATCCATTTTTTACGGAAATCAGATGAATCAAAGGACTATAAATATGGCAGCCATGATGGCCACTCCTGCAACTGTTTGTGACTCTATCTGGTATTGTGACTCCGCTCAATCAATTAGTTATGAAATCCCATTGTGTGTTATCAGTATCTCTATGTGTGATTCATTGAGACATAAAATGTTCCCTATTTCTTTTTTTTCTAGGAATGACATTTGATTTGTTGAATTGATATTTACATTTTTTATTCAAAAAAAAATTAAAATTTACTCCCCTAATTGATATATGAGAGTGTCACTTTTTTATTCACGTGTTTACAAATACATGGAGATCAACTAAAAGTTGAGCTTTAATCAATTGAGGGTGAACATTGTTTGTCCAAGGTTAGAGTTGCTATTACAAATATATGCACTATCGTCAACAGTTTTAAATTTTGATTTTTATTTCAGATTTAATATCAGCTTTTTGTTATGTTTGTTACAAGTTTTATGTTTTAGAATAAGGTTTTCCTTTCATTTTAAAATTTTAGATTATATATGAGATTCAATTTTAAATTTTTGATTAAGGTTCTAAAATTAATACCTGTAGAAAAAGAACATGCAACATCAGATATTTAATGTGTTCCATCCATTAAATCCACATTGGTGCCCTCTAAATTCCTTTAGAATTCACCTTTTTTACCGGTGAAATTGCTACGTTAGCAGCTAACATTTGCCAATTGAAAGGTATGTCATATTCCTTAGTAGCTAACATCAATAATTTGCCTTAGTAGCTAACATCAATCATTGTCATTAGTAGCTAACATTTACCTTAGCAGCTAACATCAATAATTTGATTGTACTAACATTTGCCTTGGTAACTTGAAAGGTACGTCATATTCTATTTTTTCTGTTTCACACTTGCTTTGGTTTATTACATTTTCCTTGGTTCCTTACATTCTTTTCTTGGTTCATTTCAGCAGCTAATGTTGATGTTTTATAGAAGTTAACATTGTCTTGGGGAATAAATTATGTTTACTAATTTTTTATGTTGACATACCCCATCACAAATTAGGTGAAGTTGAGGAATAAATTTATTAAGTTGATTGGAGAATAGTAAATTTAGATTATTATTTTCATCTTTGGTTATTTGTATTCTTGTATATGGGTCTTCATTTATATGTTCAACCCCAATGCCAACATTTGGTTTTAGCCTCGATGAGGCCAACACTTTTGGGAACCAAATCCAAAGGACGCTGAAGCTTAGTCATAGCATTGTTGAGGGTGCAAGTGAGGCTGATGCAAACATACCACCATTGGATAAATCATATAGTGATAATGAGCGTAGCAAGATAAAGGAAGTTGACTAAATATAAAGCTTTTTTCAAGTATCTCTTTAGTTTTTCTATACTGAACTACGGCCAACTCTTTTGGGCACTATGTCACATATTTTGGATGAGAGTCCTAGATATTGTTGGGATATGGTGGTTCGTGCCAAATAAATGTCCATGTTTTTTCTACCAACATAACTACGATGTCTTTTTACTTATGTCCACAAAGAGGTTAACCTTAGTTGATTATCTTTGTATGAAAATTTTACTTTTAAACTACTTAATTGCTATTAGTATTCTAGTTGGAATATTTTTTATTTCTTAAACAAGAAGGATAGTCCTATAAACAAAGGGAACTTTACCCAATTTTATTTAGTTTATACAAGGTCCATGAGTGTATTTATTTGGTTGTTGAAGCCTTTTTTTATACCTTAAAACAGGTGGATAGTCCTATAAACAAAGTTGACTTTGTCCATTTTTTTTAATTTTAACTTATTTGTATTGAAATAAAATCGGGTTGATCGTTATTTTATTGTCATTGTGTCACCTATTTCGAATATCGTCGTGCCTTTAGGAATGGATTAAACATGTTGAATAGTTATAACACTGGAAAATTTGTCAAATTTTTTTAAATTGTTTACAATAATGTGTTGTAAAAAAAGTTTTCATCATAAAAGGTCTGTACCACGATATTTGTACCTTTGGTAAACGGACGGATATGGAGTGAATACCATGTTATCCATATCTGTATTCGTTATCTGGATTCAATATTCGTATCCGTATTCGCAAGGATACAAAAATAACTATCTAATTCCATATCCTTCATCAGTTTAGGATAATATTCGTACGTCGTTGATTGGACCATACATCGTATTTACATACATATATACACCGTGTTATGGACCAATCAACGATGTATAATTTTAAAAACTTTCTTCGTGACTTCAGGCATGGCCATACCCTAGTGTGTATATATATGTGTGTGTGTGTGTGAGAGAGAGAGAGAGAGAGATAGTGTGTTTGGCTGAATATTTAAATGGGGTTTCACCATGAATGCTTATATTGAAAAATCGTATCATGACGCTATCGTTTGTAGAATCATCAAAATTCCGAATTTGTGTGCTTGTTGACTGTTTAGTTCATTTAGCTTAATATATTAATTGTCACATATGGTTAAAACTAAGTTTGATGACATTTAGCTATCAATTAGAGGTTTTTAAACGTTTCAATGTGTCGGAGTTGTGATTCATTTGTTGTAGTTCACGCCCATTCACTCAATATCCAAGTTTGAGCACATTGATACTATGTTAGCATGAAACTCACATTGTTTTACTTGTTTTATTTTTTATGTTTGGAGTCTTTTTGGTTCTGTAACCCTATTACTTTTTATTCACGATCGGCCTCTGATCGATCCTCATGTGAATACTTGAGAATCTACATTCTCTTCATTTTTGATACCTCAGAGGAACTCACTATTAAAACCATCCACAAGGTTCCTCTACGAACAAAAGTTCCTGCTCCACTAAATATGTTAACTGTCGTTCCCACCATTTCGACATTAATCCAACGGGTAAAATTTTTTTCTCTAATTTTCACATCTGGGCATTTCTATACCCCGCTCTAGGCCAAAGCTTCCAGGCCCTATACTTCCACTGAATGAAGCTAAATTACCTTCGCATGACTTAACTTCAATGTGTGGCCCTTATCAAGGACCTTTCATACTTTTTCCCCATTTAACTTCACTGGGTAATTCAGGTTTAGTACCACTCTCTTCTTGTAGAGGTACATGGGAACTATAGCTACTGTACTTATTAGTCGCTGTAGAAGTCTATGAAAATGCCATGAAGGGAACGACCTCCAATGAGGTCCTCATCCCCTACTTTAGTTTACAGTTCTAACTAATCCTCATCTCCTGGTGCCCTCATAACGGCCTTCCCTGGTCGCCCTTCATCAATCAGCATACGAATCTCAGACGATCACACAAAAGATTTACTAAAATCTTACATTATGGCAGAAGAATGAAATCTCATAAGAGGAATCAACATTCCTAATCCTAAGGCTCTATGTCAAACCAAAAGCAAGGTTGAAAACATAGTACGTCCGCATAGATTCCTAAGGACACTAGAACCTGATGCTCTGATACCATATGTGACACCCTTCTTATTAAAATAAGAGATGGCCAACCCAATACTCCAATAATTACAGGAATCATAGATGTTCCATTCTTAGCATCACTGTCGTTAAAATAAATATACGAGATAGCCACCAATTATTAAAAAAAAACAGATGTCAAATTTAATTTTTTTGTAAGTTAAAAGAAAATCATTTCGACAATCCAACTTAAAAAGATGGTGGATATAAATAAAGACAGACATAAGATCAACGATACTATACAACATAATAACCTAATAAGTTGTCGGTTAACAGACAAAAACATGATTACACCAAGTATTATAATTAAATGGCACATTATATAATCAACTACAAATCTTGGGCAACACGCCTGAATGTCCAGACTGATCGTAACTAGAGTATAGAAAAGATGGATGTGTCTATAACAAAAATCCTACAACATCCGCAAAAACACTGTAGCTCACTGGCACTGAGAAGAAAGGATCATATTGGGCACCCTTGCGGCTGAGCACATGAGCATAAAAGAGAACCACACAAGAAAAATAAATATAAACGGGTCAGGGCCCGATTTGATATGATAAACATGTGAATAAAAATCATAATAATTATGAGCACTAAACGTTTTAAACAGGTTGGATTCGCGCATCAATAATAATCATCCTAACATCTCATCTAAATACAAATCCTATCATCCAACTAGATCATTATGAATTAAACTTCCTGTTTAAATAAGGGGATTAGCTAAATTCCATAATCATTCTTATCTTACAATGATGACTATACATTAATGCAAGAGAATATAACTTAGTTTCAACTTACTAAGATTTTCTCTTGAATTTTAGACAATAAGACTTCACAGTTCCATTTCTTATTAGGAAACATATTCAAAGCAATTTATCTTACAAAATGATTTATCGTCATTACAAGTTCCACTTTACTAAGAATAGTTATAATCACATCATACAACGATTCTAAGACCATCCTTCCGGGTTCCCCCACTGGATGCACCCTTAAATAGCTATCATCTTCCAGTGCCTATCACCAAGACATCCTACATCATGTGACGTCAAGAACTATCCATATACCTTCGACAGTGAGTCATAACCACACCCAGAATTACCTCACTACGAACAATAATCACACAATATATAATAACTGGTCCTATGGCTGAGGACTGTATTCACCCTACATTCACTAGCCAGGGGACTTCACCTCATGTACGTAACTTCTACTATGATAGAATTTAGAAAGGTGTGTATATGTAAATTATTATCTACAAATTATTCCCATTTAAAACATTCACTTTGAACATTTTCCAAAAATCATTTATGCTTAGCAACGTGTGCCAATTTTAAAATATGCATTACGTTTTATCCAGAGCCATAATCGTTTAATGTTTTCCTTATGAACTTCAATTTTTAATAAATCCCCCAATTTAGTCTCTGAGAAATAATAACGTTACTATGAGCCACCAAGTATAATATCCCTCAAATAAGTCTCTAATTTTCGATATTACATAGCCCTAATTTTCCCTAGTCTCAAACAAGCTTACTTAAGAAAGGACTACCCTAATGTCTATTAAATAATCCTAGAGATAAGCCCAAGTATCCCCTTTCTAATCTAGAATGGTCACATACCTAAAATAAGACTTTAGTTCACTTTATTACTTCCTGAGAGAAAGTTCTTAGGCCCTAAATCTACAAGAAGAGGGTTACAAACTAAGTTAGGGAAAGTTTCCTAAGAGAGCTCGAATTCCGAATTGATTCGCCCTAGCCGAATCGATTCGGTCTTGAAAGAGAATCGATTCGGATAGGCCGAATCGATTCGGTCAAGAGGACCCAACATTCTGTTTGTTGTCGAATCGATTCGGATAACCCAAATCGATTCGCCTAACACATACCTGTAGCCTACCCCTTTAGCGAATCGATTCGCCTGGGCCAGAAGTCCCCGTTTCGGCTATGGATTTTAAGAACCCTAAAATCCCCAAAACCTAATTCTTCCACTTTCCTCAACATCAACAACTAATTATTACACCAAATCATTCCTACACAACTACTAACTAGTAAATTCGTCTCAAGTCCAATTTAAATAAAAAATTAAAGGTTTTAGACACCAAAAATTACCAAAACCCATAAATGGTTTAAATTTAAAAAACACAACTATATATACAAATTATCCACACTAAATCATACATTTGAAAGTTAGAAACTTGCCTTATGTTTGTAGTCTCAGATTCTCTTCCCGTAGTAACGATTCCAAGCTCCAAATCTCCAATTCTCTCTGTCCTCTCAATTCTACCAAGATCTCTCTCTCTCTCTCTCTCTCTCTCTCTCTCTCTCTCTCTAACTCTCTTAGGTTTAGAAACCTAAAATGAGAAGTAAATGAATTTACAAGTCTAATATACCCAATTGCATTAAGTCTACTCATTGAAATGTTACTACATAATTAAAATGGCTCGTAACAACATAATTAAAGTATAACTAGTAAAAAATGTCCCGGAACCCAAAATTACAACTAGGCATTATTTTGACTATCTCAACCATTTCCAAACAAGCCGTACCCTCTAAATTGACATTAGAAATACCATACGATATTTTATGTTCCAAAGTCCAATTAAATCATTAACAATGATCCAATTCGAATATAAGTCATAATCGTCGCTTAAAGCATAACAATGCAATAAAACACAATATGATGCTATTTACATTCACATAACAGTAAATATGCAAAACTTGGTAAATATTATCTCTTAAATCACTTAAAATAATATTTACTTCAACTTTATTTATTTTATAAAATTTACACCCCCGGTAATTTAATATAAAATAATCACTCAAAAGTAAGGGGTATTACACCAGTTCAGTAAATTTATGCACATCCTCCATTTATAGCGTATGTTCCATTATATGGATTTAAATTTAATATGTTTTGGAGTCATTTTCTTTTTGATCTATTTCTGTTTAAACAATTTCATTTTACGTTTTGGCCTTCTCGTTTATTGTCTAGACTTCTTATGTACATGGACAATGGGAACCGTTAGTAGCTATTGTAGTACCATAGGCGAAGGTAAAGGATGGACAAGAAAAGGGTAGGAGAGGGCATAACCAGTGTGGTCAAATCTTCCAATTTCACAGTGGATTGCACTGGTCTAGTTCCTTATGCCCTATATTCAGATACAGAGCATGATCGAGACCTAGTTCTAGTTCGCACTGCAGTTCATACAAGCAAAAAGATAAAATGAGAAGGAGAAAATAGCAACAAGTTTGAAGTTGTAGCCATTCCATGATCACAAATATATATATATATATATATATGCATCTAAACTAATTAACGTGTGACTAAAGCCTTTATATCCCAGCCTTTAACAAAATAAAATAAAATAGTATTCACCGAGAAAATTGTGTACAATCCAAGTTCTACAATAAATCCCCACAAAGAAAATCTCTAATAAAATCCAGATCAGATAAATAATGTAAAAACATATAATGGACAACATGTGAGAATAAGTATGTATAGTAATTGATGTACCTTTACCTCTCTTCTTCTTTTCTCAAATTATCATTGGTATTTTTGTTCTCTATTGACCCAGTACTGGGAGATTTCTTTAAAGGAGACGGTGAGGCACTCCTACTTCTTTATCTCTTAAGATGTTTTGGTGTCGGAGAGAAAATTTTGCGACGGCGTTCGATATTGAATGCCTTCTTCATTTGTATAGTAATATTAAAATAATTAAGAAACAAAAAAACTGTCGCACTTTATAAGAGAATATATAAGACCATGCCAAGCACCATCTATGACAATATATACATACAAACATTTAGAATGACCTCTTACATTAGTAAGAATAACTTGTGTGCGCCGTATTTTATCACAAGAAACTGCTAATGTCAAAAGGACAGACATCGACAGCTATGACATGTTCACTTCCCTTATGGGTAAGCATCTGCTTTCTCATTTATTTCAGGTAAAAATGATGCATTTTATCTGACTCATGTAACATTTCAAATATTTTCTCCAATCATTTTATTCAGAATCTTTCAAATTTACGGTGTAAAGTTAAATCTCCTATAAGTCCAAGAATTCAACAAGTATCAACACCACTACCGTTTACGTAATACTTGAACAAATTGTGAATAATATCAAGGTGCTCATGGAAAGTAAAAACTTTTAGGCTATCAACATATCATGAGCAGTACCCAAAAGGACGCCACTTGACAATCGAACCCATCTGGTAGAACATCTAAAACAAAGAAGGCAATATCATGAACAATTACTGCATAAAAGATGATGCCAAGTCATGTCCGTTTATTCTTCACACTGAACTCAAATCTAAAAAAAATAGGAAGTATAATGGATTTGGAAAAGAACTAAATTCACTCATGGAATGTTATTGGTCGTGTCTTCCATATCGGAAAAGAAGATAACTCTTTTTATTGTTGATATGAACTAGAAAAAATGCAATTTTGTAGTTCAATCGATTTTTTTTCATGTGATTGCTGGTGATTGATGTACTTGCCAAATCTGTGCTTTTATCTTAGTTTTTTGTTTCGATTTGTATGTGGATTGGTGGTCTAGTCTACGAAATATTGTAATTTTCACACAAAGAAAACAAAGCTATAGAACACACTCATCAAGCAGTGATAGAGTGATTCTAGGATTTGATTTTCCTTCCAGCAAAGGAAATGGAACCTTAACCATAACTATCTCGTCTCCTATTAAGATCTAACGTTGTTAGGAACTGCAAAACGGCGTAAAACTTATGAAATTGATACATGAATTTGATAAAAAAGCCTCAGATTATTTATGGTCACAAAACATCTGGAACAAATATAACGACATAACATGACCATATTGAACCTACAAAGAACATAATTCAACCATTAATATTGAACAAGACCATCTTGATACAACGAATGTTGATGTAATGAAATGATTTGATGAAGCTATAATGGCCTTTCCAAATTAAAATGTAACCAAATGATCCCGATCATAAAGGTTTTTTTCTCCCAGCATCTACAGCTTGATAGCACAGTTTGATTATAAGTGCATTGTGAAATGCCCTCATAATCTTTAAAAACCACTGATGTTGAAGTTTTGTGTGAATCAAATATGGTAAATAAACCTCTAAAAATAGATTATAGAATATGGGATTTTAATGGTCAGCCATCAAATCATAATGATCTCTAATAATCCAAGTAATCCTGATCTGCTCCAAGTTTTCCGTGCTTAAAATAATTTTTTCAACAGGAATGAAATTAAAGACTTGTCATTATCTCAATTGGTATGGACTCATCTGGTGATGAAACAAACACAATATTGGATCCAAATGTAGAACATATACAATTGGATATTTAAGTAGAAACTAAAGATCCTCCAGTATAGATCCTCCATCATAGATCATCCATATTAAAATATTATTATGACCCCATTAGACGTATCCAAGGCATAAATTGAGAAATTAAATGACAAACGTTGTAAATGTAACCGATTTCACCATTTATAGAAAAACATTTGAGTTGCTGAATCTATAATGGAAATTCTAATTATGAGAATCAAATTATGTTAATCCTTTAAAAATACTGGCAAGACAATTGGACGTGTGATATGAACTGGCTTGGACAACAGTTGTACATAGGAATGTTTTTCCCATGGTGATAAAACCAAATAGATAGAATGATCCCATAAATGATTACCAATAAATCTAGAATCCAATTCAGAGGGTCGAGGTCGATTCTGAGGACCTAAGGAAACAAGGATGACCGATTCTGCGAGTCGAAGCCAATTCTGAGGGCTTGAAGATGAGATGACCAGTTCTGCAGGTCAATGCCAATTTTGCGGGCTTAAGTTGAGATGACCAATTCTGCGGGTTGAAGCCAATTCTACGGGCTTATATTGAGTTAACCAATTCTGCGGGTCGAAGCCAATTTCACGATCTTAAATTGAGATGACCAATTCTGCAGGTCAAAACCAATTCTTCGGGCTTAAGTTGAGATGAAAAATTATGTGGTCTTAAAGATGAGATGACCAATTCTACAAGTCGAAGCCAATTTCGTGGGCTTAAGTTGAGATGTTCTTGGGGAACTCTACTGGGGAAATTACCTTGTGGTTTTGTTTTGGGCTGGGGAAATCCTTGTGACTTTGGAGATCTTGCGAAGTAAAGGCAAATTTCATGCTATAAACTCCCCTGGGGAAGTGATTAGGTGGTCCAGGTATTGGACGTATTGCTCGGGGAGGTTGGAGACCTTTGGGGCATAGGAGGTGATCATTTGAGATCCTCTGGGGACATTTCTCAGAGGGGATTCACTTGGCTTTTGAGAGTTCCGCTGGGGAAATAAGGGTTCCGCTTGAGGGAGTGCGGAATTTTCTCGATGAAAGTGTTCTAAATCTCTCCTGGAATTTTTTGAGGAATTTTCAAGGCTTTCTGGTATTTTTGGGAAATTTTTGTTCAAAATTTTAAGGGGGTGCCAGTCGACATGGTGGGAGGGATGCCATTCGGCAGTGGCATGGACTTTTGGACTGCCTCGAGAAGGTAAAGGGTCAGTGCTGATCGGTAGGGTTGGGGTCAGTGCCGATCGACATGACCCTTGGCATCCTATATAAAAGGGGCGAATTTCCTTCATTTTTCACATCTTCTTGCCTTCTCTCTTTCTGTGATTTTCTTCTGCAAACAATTTGAACATTCCATAATCTGAAAAATGGCCACTTTTGTGGGCACTACTGTGCACCGGGAGTGGTTGACTGTTGACGACTGGGTGAACGTGGAATGGAGGTCCATTGCGCCTCTTGCTTTGGGGAGCAAGAACTCTTTTGATGCATTCGAGCCGGTTGCAGATTAGCAGACTTTGCTACGGGAGTCGTCGCATCATCGTTCCTTGAGAGTGGTGAACCCTAGTGGTTATGTAAGTAACATAACTTTTGGCATTCTTTTTTTCTGTGATTTCCTTTTTTTTTCTTGGATTCTGACAAGATTTTCCTTTTGATAGTTTGTTGTTTCTCTATCGAACATGCGTGCCCGCCGGACAACAGGGCTTAAGGATGTCTAGGAGAATCTTCCACCAGTGGTGCGTTGGGTGGTAACATCAATGGGTTTCGGGAGATTGGCGTCTACACTGGATGAGATGACTCGTTCGACAGCGGTCTTGTGCTCTCTGGGGGAGATATGGTGGGACACTACCCACACCTTCCATTTTGTCTTCGGGGAGATGAATGTAACTCCCATATATGTGTAGAAGTTACTAGGGATGGATTGTAATGGGGAACAGATAGAGGTGGATCGCTCTCTGCGGGTGAGGTGGGAGGTGGTGTGTGCGGCGCTCGGTGACGTGGGGAGGGTATCTGGGGATTCCATTTGATTGTCATTGCTAAAGGATGTTTTGATGGCTAGGGTGATTGACATGGAGGATGGGTTGCATGTGAGGCAGATGGATCGGTTGTTTATTCTGCTAATGTTGGGGGGCTTCATGCTGGCGTCGATAGGCGACATCTTCCATTTGTAGTTCTTGCCGTACTTTAGGGTGTTTTTGAACATCCTTTTCTATTTTCTCTGCATGCATTCAACTGGTGCTGCCGGTAGACTTTTACTGGAGCTATGTATCTTCTTGAAGTGTTCTTTATTTTATGCATTTTTCTTTCATGCATTCTATTTTTCCTAATGAGTCTCATTTTTTTATTGCAAGTTTTTGTCTTTGGCAAACGTGGTTCTATGAGGTGATTGGGTGTAATACCCAGCTGATTGCTCTGAAGGATGAGGATTTTGGGACTTCAGCCAGTTGTATCGATGGCGCAAGGCCAATCGACATCGAGGAGATCTCTCTCTTTAGAGTCAGTTGAAGCACCTTATACCTTTGACTTGCTTAAGTCTACATTGTATAAGTGCTCAACTAATTTGGAAATATTGAAAAAATTGGTAGTCCATCCTAGAAACCAAAAAGCCTCAGAACTTATCTCTCTAATCCTCTTCAATGATCCATGATGATATAAAATGAATCACACTATATAGAACTAGAAGTGCATACATGTGTTCATATTGATTAAATATTGAGTGTGTGTTTAATTCCCCTTGAATTGGAGCTTTAATAATATTTTGGGAATTTTTAAATAATTTTTAAACATTTTTTAATAAAGTTTTTTTATTAATAAAACAGCATAATATAATTTGTGGGGTTAATATTATATTTTGGAAACTTCATTTTTCACTAAAATGTTTGGTTGGGTACGATCTCAAAGCGCTAGAGACTTCAGGGTGATGTTTTGTAATTATTTTGATGCGCGTGTGAGAGCCACTCACAGGCCAACACTTGTCATCCTCCGGGTGAATGAATTTGTGTTTGTTATGTGAGAGGGCTGGATGGATGTCTGATGAACGTTGGATCATTCCTTATCAAGGGTATGCATGTGTTCTTGGTTAATCCCGGTGCTATTCATATGAACCAATCAGAATTGTTTTAATCCATCGCTGTTTTATAACCTTTGGATCAAGTCAAAGCTGGCATGACTTGATCTCAGCCCTTGATTTCCCTCGAATATCCAGAACCTTCCCTAAGCCCTATATATACCCTCCTCTTCTCAGCCTTAGAGAACTTTTGGGCATTCGTCTTTCTGAGAAAAACAAAATAAGAGAGAAGAGAGAAGAGAGAGAGAAGAGAGAAAAGAAAAGAGAGAAGAGAGGGAAAGGTAAACATGTTAGCCAAACCCTAACCCTAACCCTAAACAGTTCATCTTCTCTGAAACAAACCTTCGTACGATCAACCCCAAACACAACCTTGAGTGTTTGTGAGAAGAGAGTGGTTTGTTCTTGTGTTGTTGTAACCTCTTGATCTTTAGATCTTGTACACAACTTAAACATTTGTGTGAAGATCTAGTTTCTCTTTCATAGAAACGTTAGATCTACATACTATATGTTACATTTTCACTAGATCTGCATTTTTTATACTTGATTTAAGAAAATCTTACTGATTTGGTTTTTAAAATGTTTTCTGGTTTCTTTTCTTACGAAACTTAATCCTGACCTAGTTGGATTCGCACTTGGAGGGTTTTCAATCTCATAAATGTTTTCAAAAGAGATTGATTAAGGTCTTGACCGATTTCTGAAGCAAGATCTCCGTGGAATCTGGGTTATCTTTAAAGGTCAAAAGGATTTGAGTTCTGTGAGAAAGAAATAAATTAAAATCACTGCATATAGACTTTATATGTAATTTACTATGACTGTTTGTAAATCTAAGTGTGTGTGAGTTCATGCATGTTGGTAGGAATCACTACACTAACACTTAACACACTACTACACTGGAAGTGTTGTGTTTAAGATCTGAAATCATCGATTCGATGTAAAGAAGCTAAAGCAAAGGAAGTTAGCAAACTGGAGGAACATCATCAACAAATAAGATCTATGAGAAGTTAGAAGGACACCAAGTGGGGTATATTCCTAAACTTAGAATAGGTTGATTTGTGTGCTTGCATGTTGTATAGTTTGTAACTAATTTTTGTTATTAGTGGATTTTTGCTTTTGTGACTTTGAAGTCATCGTGGATGTTTCCTCTGTTGGGAGAGGTTTTACCACGTTAAAATCATTGTGTTGATTATCTTCATCTACTCATCTCATTCTATAAGTGTGCTGAATTTTTTGAAACTTCCTTAGTTTTAAAAACTGATTACACAATCTTAATTACTCTCTTACATAAGTTTCTTTGTAAACACATCTTGTTTATAATTTTTATTTTCAAAGAAAAGGGTTTCTCCAACAAACATTCGGAGTTGCTTATACAGTTTAACCTTGTGTTAAGCGGCATTAGCGACGTTTTTCAATTGGTATCAGAGCCCTGTTAACTTTTATTTCAAAAGATCTTGTGTTTCTGAAATCGTTTTTTGAAAAATCTAACTATGGAAGAGAAGAATGAAAGGTTTGGTAATCTGTCCAGACCTCCACTCTTTGATGGAAACAACTTTGCTTACTGGAAAGTAAGAATGGTTTCCTTCATCCAAGGGACTTTAGGAGATGATGTCTGTGACATTATCGAAAATGGATACACTTATCCTACTAAACCAGCCACTGAAGGAAGTGATGAGAGGGTAAAGAAAATCTTTAGTGAATTTATCCAAGAAGAGAAAACCATTTCTCGAAATAACAATAAAGGCAAGAATGACATTTTTATGTCTATTAATGAGTATGAGTTCAAACGAATCTCATCTTGTGCCACTTCTAAGGAAGCTTGGGACACATTAATCACTGCCCATGAAGGAGACTCAAGAGTTAAAGCTGCTAAAACTCAAATGCTTATCCAGCAGTACAACTCTTTGATCATGACTGATTCTGAGTCTTTTGATGATTTTTACATGAACTTAACTGATATAGTCACTAAGTTGCATGCTAATGGTATTACCTATGATATAAATGAAATTATTTCTAAAATCCTAAGGTCATTACCACAAAAGTTTGACAGTAAGAGGTATGATGTTGAGGAAATGAATGATCAAAACCTTACCCCTGAGTTACTCAGTAGCAAACTCAGAACTGTGGAAATGGAATTAGACTTTAAGAAACAATTAAATCATTCTCAAAGAAAACAGCCCAACTCCAACTTAAGTTTTGCCTCTAAGATATCTAAACTTGAGACCAATTTGAACAACTCTGACTCTGATGAGGATTGCGATATAGACAAACTAGATAATCAGATTGCCTTGATGTCTAAACAATTTAAGAAAATTGTCAAATTTCGAAACAAACAGGCAACTAAACAAGGCAAGCCTAATTATCCTACTCTGTCTAATCCCAAACCTCATGAGAGAGGTCTTGACAAACATTCTAAGGACAACAACTCCAGACCCACTAGAGACCTTAAAAAATTGAATGTTTTAGATGTGGGAAACTAGGTCACATTGCTCACGACTGCAGGGTTAATCTGAATAAAGCCAACACACACAATAGAGCCAATGTCTGTAAAACTTGGAATGATTCAAGTGACTCTGATGAAGAGGAACTTGAGTCATCTAATTTACTTGACCCTTGCATGTCTTTTTATGCTAAGATCATTTACAATGATGATATGCCTGTGTGTGATAATGATGCTCCTACTCTTGCTTGTGTGAATACTCCTTTGATTGGCCTAGATGCTTTATTGTCTGAAAATGTTGCTAGTTCTAGTTCCGTGTGTGTGAGTCAAAGTGATCTCGATAATGACGATGCAAATGGGTGCGTGAGTACTAAAACTGAATCGTTAGGGGTCACTACACACACTTCACTTAGCGACTCAGACACAGATGACCTCCCTGATATCCATACTTTGTATGATAAAACTCTCAAAAAAGGCACTAGATTGGAGAAGACTGTTAGAGACCTGACTAAGAAATTAGATGATCTAAGTCTTATAGTGAAGTTGAATGCTGAAGAGTACACTAACCAGTGTCTGACTCATCAATCTGAAATTGAAACTTTTGATCAAAAATTAAAAGATTTGACTAAAATTAATGAAACCCTGGAAATGAAATACAAGGGAACATTATTAGAATTGGAGGAAGCAAAAACAAAGACAGCTACTGTTTTCAAAAAAATTTCTAAGTTTGAAAACAATTCAAATTGCTTTACTGACTTTGTTGTTGACTCCAAGACCAATTCTGATGATAGAATCGGTATTGGATTTTGCCCTAAGAACAAATCTCAAACAACAAAACTTGAACCTATTAAGTTTGTGTCTAGGGGCAAAAGACCAATTGAAACATGTCCAGGCTTTCATGTTATTAAAAAGGAATTTGATCAAAAACAACAACAGAAAGACATTAGAGAGTCTAGTACTTCTAAGGCTGACACTACACTTAAGACTAAATACGTCTGTCCTTTAATCAGAAAGGCTGATTCTACCTATAAGACCATACCTCCTAGGAATAACACTTCTAAACAGAATGCTATCAACCCTATCTTTAGAAGTTTTCCTAAGGAAATTCATCCCTCAAGCAATCAATATTGCTCCTACTGTGACATTTATGGTCATTCCTTTGAAGGTTGTTATGCTAGGCGTCTAAATACCCCTGTTTATAACACTTCTGTCTACAAGAACTTTAACTATTCTAGGCAAAGTCGTAACAATTATGTCCTTCCAAGACAACCTGATAAGAACTCTAACTACAAAAATAGAAAGACCAAAACTAAGAGTTCATTTAAGAGAAAGGCTCCCAGAAACTTCCCTAAACCAAAAGCTCAAATTTTTCACAACAATCAGTTTGCTGCTCCAAATGTTTTTCGACAAAAAGCTGTGTCTCGAATATTTTATCAAATGAGAGCAAACTTGCGCAAAATTAAGACTAGAGCTATTTGGGTTAGAAAAGATGATCTTTTACCCCAAATTAAGTGCAACATTGTTATCACTGCTTTAAAAGCTGAACACACTTCATCTGGTTGGTATTTAGATTCAGGATGCTCCAAACATATGACAGGAGATGAAACCAAACTTTTAAACAAAACCATATTTTCTGGTGGGAAAGTAATTTTTGGTGATGGTGTTTCATCTCAGATCATAGGTAAAGGAACCCTAAAAGAAGAAGGAATGCCTGTTCTCGAAAATGTTCTATTAGTTAAAGGCCTTAAAGCCAACCTCCTAAGTATATCACAATTTTGTGACTCTGACCATACTGTCACCTTTTCAAAGAACAATTGTAAAATTCTAAATGATAAAGGTGAATGCATTATTACAGGATTTAGAACACCTGACAATTGTTATACTGTCAAGACTAGTTCTGAAACCTGTAACATTGTCAGAATGGATGACAATGAGATTTGGCATAATCGTATGGGTCACTTAAGTTATGATATCCTTGGAAGATTGTCTAGTCAAGAGATTGTTAGAGGTATTCCTAAAATTAAACCTATTTCAAGTGTTGTCTGTGGTCATTGCCAGGAAGGAAAAATAGTTAAGACTTCGCATAAAAAGGTTAAAGACATTCTCACCTCTAGACCTTTAGATCTCATCCATATGGACCTTATTGGTCCCTCTAGAACTGTTAGTCTTTGTGGACACAGTTATATCCTTGTCATGGTTGATGATTTCACCCGATTCACTTGGGTTGCCTTCTTAAAACATAAATCTGACACGTTTCATAATTTTTTGAAAATTCTTCTAAGAATTGAAAATGATAAGGACACACAAGTCAATCGCATTCGTAGTGATAGAGGGGGAGAGTTCATAGACACAGGATTAGTTGAATATTGTGACTACAACGGTTACAAACATGAATTTAGTGCCCCTAAAACTCCTCAGCAGAATGGCATTGCTGAAAGGAAAAACCGAACTCTTCAAGAAATGGCACGTGTCATGTTGCATGCCAAATCCCTACCTAAATACTTTTGGGTAGAATCTATTAGAACTGCCTGTCACATCACTAATAGGGTCTATCTTAGGAAAAACTCTAAACAAACTCCTTATGAGTTGTGGTACGGTAAGAAGCCTAATCTGAAATACCTAAGAACCTTTGGAAGTTAGTGTTATGTCTGTAAAGATAGAGAACATCTGTCTAAATTCGAAACTCGTGGTGATAAAGCCATCTTCTTAGGATACTCTCCAAACAGTCGTGCTTATCGTATATACAATCTGCGTACTATGGCTCTTATGGAATCGATAAATATAATTGTAAGTGACACTATTGTCGAAAATAAGATATCTGAATCACCTATTGTGGTTGAATCTGAAAATGATTTCAAAACTGATTCACCAGAAATAGATGACTCATTACCTATTGAGAGTCCAGAAGTACCTGGCTGTGTATCTAAAGATCATCCCATTGACAACGTGGTCGGTAATCTTAATGAGCCAGTTCGTACTAGATCCCAGTTAAGAAATTATGCTAATTATGCATGTTTCGTCTCCCTTGTGGAACCGAAAAATGTTAATGAAGCATTGAATGACACACACTGGATTTCTGCTATGCAGGAAGAACTTTTACAATTTGTCATTCACGATGTCTGGTATCTTGTACCTCGGCCTCAAAATAAAAATGTAATTGGAACACGTTGGATTTTCAAGAACAAATCTGATGAAAATGGGGTAATCCTTAGAAACAAAGCTAGACTTGTTGCTCAAGGCTACTCTCAAATATAAGGGATAGATTTCAGCGAGATATTTTCCCCTGTCACTCGTCTTGAATCTGTTCGACTTCTTTTCGCCATAGCGTGTAACTTAAAATTCACACTTTATCAAATGGACGTCAAATCTGCCTTCCTAAATGGAATTCTGTCCGAAGAGACATATGTAGAACAACCCAAAATTGATCCTAAATACCCTAATCATGTCTTTCGTCTAAAAAAGGCTTTGTATGGCTTAAAACAAGCTCCTAGAGCTTGGTATGAACGTCTTTCCAACTTTTTGTTGGATAAGGGTTTTAAGAGAGGATGAAATGACCAGACTCTCTTTGTCAAACATTTTGGCAATAATATTATTATAGCCCAAGTCTATGTAGACGACATCATCTTTGGGTCTACTTCACCATCTGAAGTTAAATCCTTTTCTGCTAGTATGCATAAGGAATTTCACATGTCCCTTATGGGGGAGCTACAACTTTTCTTAGGATTTCAAGTGAAACAGAATTCTGATGGACTTTTTGTCTCTCAAACCAAGTATGCCTTAGACCTTGTTAAGAAATTTGGTTTAGATAATGCTAAAGTCGCCAAAACGCCTATGAGTACTACTGTTAAATTATGTAAAGATGAAACTGGAAAGTCAGTTGATTCCACACTCTATCGTAGTATGATTGGTAGCCTACTCTATCTAACTGCCTCATGACCAGACATAATGTATGTTGTATGTCTGTGTGCTCGTTACCAGAATAACCCTAAAGAGAGCCATTTATCGAGTGTAAAACGTATAATAAAGTACATAAAAGGCACTCTTAATCTTGGACTTAGGTACACTGAGGATACCTGTAGCACCATCATAGGGTATACTAATGCTGATTGGGCCGGTTGTACTGATGATAGTAAAAGTACTTCAGGTGTCTGTTATTATGTCGGCAATAATTTAGTTGGTTGGAGTAGCAAAAAACAGAATTGCAAATCATTATCTACGGCTGAGTCCGAATATATAGCAGCTGGAAGTTGTTGTGCCCAATTATTATGGATAAAATAGATGTTAAGCGATTATGGGATTAAAGAAGATAAATTACAATTGTATTGTGACAATCAAAGCGCCATTAACATATCTAAAAACCCGGTTCAACACTCGCGAACTAAGCATATTAAAATAAGACATCATTTTATTCGCGAACTTGTTGAAACTAAGGAATTAGAAATTCATTACCTACCCACTGATCTGCAACTTGCAGACATGTTCACTAAACCTCTGGACTATAACAGATTTCTGTATTTGCGTAATTCTATAGGCATGGTATGCGCTGATTAACTCTCAAGACTTCAAGTTTTACCCTTTGTCCATTTGAGACAAAATGGGGGAGAAATTTGAGTTTTATGAGTTCATTTTTTGTTCACATTTCATCTAAACTGCTTGATCTTAGTGTGCATATTTACAGGAATCTCTTCTACTGATTGTCTACCGTTTCTAGTGTAAAAATTTGTAAATAGTTGAGTTATGTAATTTTTGACTTTCTAGGAATTGGGTAGATAGTATCTTTTGTATAGGACTAGGTTTTATTTTTTGTGGTTCCCTACGAGTTTTAAGCTAACTCAAAGGAGATTTTGTCTCATATTTCCAAAGGGGGAGATTGAAGCACCTTATACCTTTGACTTGCTTAAGTCTACATTGTATAAGTGCTCAACTAATATGGAAATATTGACAAAATTGGTAGTCCATCCTAGAAACCAAAAAGCCTCAGAACTTATCTCTCTAATCCTCTTCAATGATCCATGATGATATAAAATGAATCACACTACACACAACTAGAAGTGCATACATGTGTTCATATTGATTAAAAATTGAGTGTGTGTTTAATTCCCCTTGAATTGGAGCTTTAATAATTTTTTGGGAATGTTTAAATAATTTTTAAACCTTTTTTAAACATTTTTTAAACATTTTTTAATAAAGGTTTTTATTAATAAAATAGGATAATATAATTTGTGGGGTTAATATTATATTTTGGAAACTTCATTTTTCACTAAAATGTTTGGTTGGGTACGATCTCAAAGCGCTAGAGACTTCAGGGTGATGTTTTGTAATTATTTTGGCGCGCGTGTGAGAGCCACTCACAGGCCAACACTTGTCATCCTCCGGGTGAATGAATTTGTGTTTGTTGTGTGAGAGGGTTGGATGGATGTCTGATGAACGTTGGATCATTCCTTATCAAGGGTCTGCATGTGTTCTTGGTTAATCCCGGTGCTATCCATATGAACCAATCAGAATTGTTTTAATCCACCGCTGTTTTATAACCTTTGGATCAAGTCAAAGCTGGCATGACTTGATCTCAGCCCTTGATTTCCCTTGAATATCCAGAACCTTCCCTAAGCCCTATATATACCCTCCTCTTCTCAGCCTTAGAGAACTTTTGGGCATTCGTCTTTCTGAGAAAAAAAAATAAGAGAGAAGAAAGAAGAGGGAGAGAAGAGAGAAAAGAAAAGAGAGAAGAGAGAGAAAGGTAAACCTGTTAGCCAAACCCTAACCCTAACCCTAAACAGTTCATCTTATCTGAAACAAACCTTCGTACATTCAACCCCAAACACAACCTTGAGTGTTTGTGAGAAGAGAGTGGTTTGTTCTTGTGTTGCTGTAACCTCTTGATCTTTAGATCTTGTACACAACTTAAACATTTGTGTGAAGATCTAGTTTCTCTTTCATAGAAACGTTAGATCTACATACTATATGTTACATTTTCACTAGATCTGCATTTTTTATACTTGATTTAAGAAAATCTTACTGATTTGGTTTTTAAAATGTTTTCTGGTTTCTTTTCTTACAAAACTTAATCCTAACCTAGTTGGATTCGCACTTGGAGGGTTTTCAATCTCTTAAATGTTTTCAAAAGAGATTGATTAACGTCTTGACCGATTTCTGAAGCTAGATCTCCGTGGAATCTGGGTTATCTTTAAAGGTCAAAAGGATTTGAGTTCTGTGAGAAAGAAATAAATTAAAATCACTGTATATAGACTTTATATGTAATTTACTAGGACTGTTTGTAAATCTAAGTGTGTGTGAGTTCATGCATGTTGGTAGGAATCACTACACTAACACTTAACACACTACTACACTGGAAGTGTTGTGTTTAAGATCTGAAATCATTGAGTCGACGTAAAAAAGCTAAAGCAAAGGAAGTTAGCAAACTGGAGGAACATCATCGACAAATCAGATCTATGAGAAGTTAGAAGGACACCAAGTGGGGTATATTCCTAAACTTAGAATAGGTTGATTTGTGTGCTTGCATGTTGTATAGTTTGTAACTAATTTTTGTTATTAGTGGATTTTTGCTTTTGTGACTTAGAAGTCACCGTGGATGTTTCCTCTCTTGGGAGAGGTTTTACCACGTTAAAATCATTGTGTTGATTATCTTCATCTACTCATCTCATTCTATAAGTGTGCTGAATTTTTTGAAACTGCCTTAGTTTTAAAAACTAATTACACAATCTTAATTACTCTCGTACATAAGTTTCTTTATAAACACATCTTGTTTATAATTTTTATTTTCAAAGAAAAGGGTTTCTCCAACAAACATTCGGAGTTGCTTATACAGTTTAACCTTGTGTTAAACGGCATTAGCGACATTTTTCATCAGTGTGTCAGGTCTTGAATGGCCTGACCCGTGATAGGGTAAGACTTTTCCTTATTTAGTTTTATTCTTTGTAATCTCTGATTCTATATTGGCTTATACTTGCTGGGGATTTTTAGTTGACCTTTTACCCTTGGGAGATTACTATTCAGGACACGGGGTTTACTGGGGTGAACGCATAACTACGACACTTTCTAGCGCATGAGTTTGGCCTCTCTTGGTACCTCGGGGAGTGGGTGATTCGACATATCACTGAGGAGGAGGTGGTGGTGCCACTTGTGCGGCCTCTTATGTCTATGAGGCGAGAGTGACTACTGCTGGAGGATGCGAGGATCACGATGATGATCGGAAAGTCCTACCTATTGTACACCGATACGACCGTGCCGTATGATTACATGGACTTTATAATGAGTTGGCTGATAATGCCCAGCGTATATGATGCCTTGCCTCTCCCTCTTTCGTCTTTGAGTCGGCCAGTGGGATCCTCCCACAACGATGGCCGTCTATCGACGTCTGCGATGGTGGTGACTTCAGAGGTTCCCTTTGTGCAGCTGCATACCCCTTCGCACAACATTCGGCGGGCTGATGGAGGGATGGTGCTATGTTGCATCGTCCTCATGCGATGGATTCAGAGGAGTTGGGCTTGACATAGGACGTCCTTCATCCTGCGGTATACCTTTATGTTCCTCTTTTTCTTTCTTTTTGATTTCTTTTCTATTTTGATCTTTTTCGCTTGATACTGGTTTTGCCTTTTCTTGCAGAAAGTTTGGGTGTCGACCACTTGGCTGAGGGATATCATAGACTGGATATCTTCGACGACTGCCCATATTTGGGATGCGGTTCATGTTCCTTCTTTCTTGGTGTCATCTGCTTCGTCCGGGGAGGAGCCTGGCTCGGGTAGCGGTGGTGCGTCGTCTCGTCACAGGGGAAAGAGAGTGTGTCGCAGGGGTGAAGTTTAGGTTAGATGGAGAGAGAGAGAGAGAGAGAGAGTGTGTGTGTGTGTGGGTTCGGGCTGTTTCCGGTTTTTTTTTTCTTTATTTCCTGCAAAATTTGATGTAACACAAAAAAATATATATGCAATGCAATGGAGTTTTTTTATTATCTTCTATTAGTGGTGAATGAATGCATGCACATGCGCTTTTTACTGTGCTACTGAGACCATAAAAAGAGATATTTTTGGAATTTTGAAGGAAAGTTTTAAAAATGAGAAATTATATAGGGGTGGAAGAGGATTTTTTTGAACTTCTGTTGAGAATATCAATTTATTTATATTGAGTTTCTGATTTTGACAAAAGAGGAAAAAGGAAAATTTCCAAAAATGGAGGGTTGCCGATCGGTATGCACCTTGTCATGTCTATCGACAGTCAAGTCCAGTCCCATCAATTCAAAGCCTTGATGGGTATCCCCTTCAGACTTTTGTACTTTTTGGGGTAGGATTCGCTCTGATTTCTGCAGGGGTTATGTGTTTCGTGAGGGTTTTCCATGTATAAAAAGGGGCGTGGACGGGTCTTTCTTCCTCACACTTTCATCTTCTTCCTTCCCCACATTCTCATTTGCTTACTATTTCTTAGTTTTGTAAGATGGATCTCCCTGGTAGCATTGAGTTTGTTAACTACCTTGAAGTCCTGGAAGTAATGTGATCTTATAATGTCGACTACGATTCTTTCAACATGCGTCGAGTCTCTTTGTGGCGCAATCAGCCCATTGAGTGGAACATGCTGATGGTGGCAGTACAATTTTGGTACCCCGAAGACCATGTATTCCACTTTGGGTTGGATGAAGTTTGTCCTACCTACAAGGAATTTTCTGCCATGCTGGGGATAAATCTCAGTGTTACTGCGGCTCTACCTGAATTTTCCCGTTCTCCTAGGGATTTATTGGTCAGGCTTCTTCGCATTTCACCTTCAACGGCCAGACCACTGGCTGCTGGAGGAATGATCTCCTTTTCGGTGGTGTTACAGTCCGTGCATTTACGGGAGGTTAGCGATGCTGGATACGTCGGAGCCGTTGTTCTGGGCTTGGCTTCAAAATTATTATTGGTGATTGGGGAACTACTGGTGGACCCACAACTTGCAACCATTATTTCATAGATGTCATACCGTCACAATCCTATGGCAGTGATACTAGCAGAGACTTTAAACGGCCTGGATACCTAGCGAGAAGTTCGTTCTGACACTTTGAGGGGTAGCCCCGTGATGCTGTTCATATGGTTGTCTGAAAGACTTCGTCTGGTGACTCCTCCAGAATATCCTTTATCGGTTGTACACAACTTATTCTCGCATCATTTCATCAGCGTTTTTTTGATATTGAGAGATGGGAGAATTGGCTTGTGGATCATGGGGCTCTAAATCTGTACTGTTCACTGCGTTGGTGGGGAAAGTTGTTGCCTATTCTGGAGCTGGGAGAATATCCATATGTTTGGCTGGTTGGTCTCAGACATACCTCTTTCTATTTCTCTTGGAGGCTTCTGCTCTAATTTGGCTGGGAGCAGGTCGTGCCACCTCGGACACTAGATTTCCTTTTGATAGAATATTTGACTGAGCATCTGCGCATGCGTCTTGGCTCTTTGTGGGAGAGTCTACATCCATCGATCCGTCCCTCTCAGTTTATTGGTAGAGTTTGGAATATCCCCGAGATTATATGAAGTGGTTGTGGAGGAGAGTAGTCAGCAAGATATTGGCAGTGGAGACTGAACAAAGCTGGCTTGGCTTATTTAATACCATGGAAGGAGGTGTTGTGGTTTTTTCGAAGCTGGTTTGAACTTATCGGTCCATGGAGCACCTATGACACTCAATTTAGGCAGGGGAAGCTTGGGGACCATAGGATGTAGATAATGATGATGGAGCAGGCTCCTCTGGTAGCTGTGGATAGGACTCTTGGAGAGTTTATTTTGTAATGGAGAATAAGTGTGGGGATTTTATTTGGCTTTTTAGGAAGGTAGGGGGGATTATCCGTTCCTTTTTCTCATGTAATTTGTACCGTAATTTCTTATTAGTGAAATAAACAAGTTTTTGATGATCCAGCTGTGCCTTTTGATGAGTTTTGTATTTTTGAATTATCTATACCGATCGCTAAGGCATACATAATCCTTTGGTTCAATTACATGTTAGAATGGACTGTCGTTCTCGTAGATAAGAAAAGAATAGTTTTTGTGAAAAAGAAAGGGTCGTGCTCATGTAAAATGTATGAGCTGTCTACGTACCTATGGGGTTTTGAAATTTTTTAATTTGTTTGAAAATGGTATTCTGTAGAGGATCAGACCCACGTAGTTCTGGGTAGAGGGAAATGAAGATTTTTTTTAGAATAAAAAGGAGATGATAAGAGTCGTAGTGCACCGAGATTTTGGACTAGGGGTAGAATTTCTGGGGATGGTTCAAGTTGACTGGATGAGCCATCTAGGTTCACAATGTAGGGGTCACTCCAATTGGGCTTGAATTTCCCTCTAGGTTCCCAGATGGGTTCTACTATTTCTTTGAGGGCTAAATCCCCCTCTCGAACACTGCGGTCCTTGACTTTCTTGTTGAATGAACACGCTATTCAGCGATGGTACCCTTGTATATAATATAGCACTTTTAGTCTCCTTTATTTGAAGAGTAACAACTTGTCGAGACGTCTTTGATGCCAGTCCTCCTCACTGACTTGGCTTTCGAGCATGACATAAAATGAAGGGATTTCAAGCTCCATGGGTAGGACTACTTATATGACGTAGACTAGAGAGTAAGGGGTAGCCCCATTATAGGTTCAGATTGAGGTTCGGTAGCCCCATAGGGCATATGGGATTCGGTCGGCCTAATCTCGACAACTTTCAGTCATCTTACTGATGATGGATTTGAGGTTTTTATTGGCGACTTTGACTGCACCATTGGTCTGAGGTTGGTAGGGAGAAGATATGTGTATCTAAATCCCATACTCGCTGACCACTTCTGTAACTTCTACCTCAAAATGCAACCCGTTACCTGATACTAGCTCGTACGGGACCCCATATCGGCAGGTGATGTTTTTTTTGATGAATTTGGCCACTTTCTTGGCGTTTAGAATTGCGTATGACTCAGTTTCAACCCATTTGGTGAAGTAATAAATGGAAACTAGGATGAACTCATGCCCGTTAGAAGCCTTTGGTGTAACCTTCCCTATGAGGTCGATACCCCAGGTGGTGAATGGCCAGGGAGAAGTTATGTTACATAATTCTCGTGAAGGCAGGTGCTGAAGATTGGAAAAGTGTTGGCATTTGAGGCATCTCTGAATATAGGTGGTGAAATCCTGCGTTATGGTGGTCCAGTAGTAGCCTTGTCGAATGATCTTCTTGGCAAGGATGTGACCGTTCATATGGGGACCTCATTCCTCGCTGTGGATTTTCTGCATTATCTTTTCAATGTCAGCTCCTGCGATACAGTGCAAAGGAGTTCCATCGAAGTTCCTTTTGAGCAGTGCTCTGTGACAGATGATGTACTGGGCAGCCAGTCTTCGAAGGGTTTCTCGGTCTTTCTTATCAGAACCCTCGAGATACCTACCATGTTTGAAGAGGTGACAGATATCATAGTACATGCAATCGGCTAGCTCACGATCTTTTGTGGTGACAAGCTCAATATGGTAGCAGTGGGTTAGTTCATCATGCTTTTAAACTAGGAAGGGGGTATTTATTATTCCTTCGATTATTTCGACCATGGAAGTCAAGGTAACAAGGGAATAGACTAGGTTATTCTTTGCTCAAGGTAGGTAGTGGAAGGTGATATCTTGGAATTGGGAGGCTAGTTCTTCTAAGTGGGCAGGAGAGGGTTGGAGTTTCTCGTCCTTGACTCTCCACTTTCTGAGAACTTGACCGATGATGAGGTCAGAATCCCCATAGACATGTAGGCATTGAATACACTTTTTTAGAGAAACTTTGAGACCTACCGTGCATGCCTCGGATTCGTTCATGTTGTTAGTACAAGGGAAATCCAACTTGAGGGCGATGGGAGTCATCTAGGGCGATCAGAAGTATCCCAATCCCATATTCCCTTTTATTAGTAGTGCCCTCAAAGAACATTTTCCATCAGAGATTTTCTTGGGCAGTGTAGACGATGTTTTCATCTTGGAATTCAAAAATCCAGATATCAGATTCATCCATGGGGTAATCAGCGAGGTAGTAAGAGGTAGCTCTTCCTTTCATTGCTTTCTGCATGACATACACGATATTGAACTCGGCTAGGAGCATCAACCATTGGGCCATTCGGCTGGAGAAGGCAGGTTTCTCAAGCAAATATTTGATGGGGCCCATTCAGGATACAAGTTTGATGGGGAAGGCGATCATGTAGTGACGCAGCATTTGGGTGACCCAAATAAGCACGACACATACTTTTTCCAAAGCAGTGTAGTTGACTTCGTATTCGGCCAATTTGTGACTAGCATAATAAATGGCTCTTTTTTTGAGGGAATCTTCAAGGTATTGGGCTAGCAAAGCCCCGGCTGTAGTGTCGATTGTGGTTAGGTATAGGAGCAAGAGGAGACCAGGCTATGGTGACATGAGTACCGGGGGTTGGGTCAGATATTTCTTGATTCGATCAAAAGCTTCTTGGCAGGCCTCGTTCCAAACCTTGGTTTAATCCTTTCGGAGGATCTTGAAAATGGGTTCGCATATGGAGGTTAACTGGTTGATGAACTGACTGATGTATTGAAATTTCCTAAGGAAACCTCGGAATTCTTTCTCCATTTGGGGAGAAAGCATCTCAAGTATGGCCTTCAGCTTTGGCAGGATCTGGTTCTATCCCTTTATCACTGACCATGAATCCCAATAGTTTTCCCTTTATAACACCGAAGATGCATTTCTAAGGATTGAGTCTCATCTGAACTGTCGTAGTCGTTCGAACAACGTTTGGAGAGCGAGAAAATGACCTTTTCTAGTTTTGGATTTGATAATCATATCATCCATATAGACGTTAACTTCTTTATGAATCAGATCGTGCAAGATGGTTGTGGCAGCCCTCTGGTAGGTAGCCCTAGCATTCTTGAGGCTAAATGGCATAACAATGTAGAAAAATGTTCCCCATGGGGTGATGAATGAGGTTTTTTCTTGGTGATCTGCGTGCATTTTCCGAAAAACTCGTCGACAAATGACTTAAGAGCATGACTAGCTGTGTTGTCCATGATCATGTTGATATTAGGTAGCGAATAATAATCGTTGAGAGAGGCTTTGTTCAAGTCCCGGTAGTCTATAATCTGAACTTTCCCTCCTGATTTTGGCACAGGCACTATGTTGGCTATCCACGTGGGATATTTGATTACACGAATGAAGCCCACGTTCAACTGTTTGACCACCTCTTCTTTGACTTTAAGCGACCATTTGGTGCGGAGCTTTCTCAACTTTTGTTTAATCGGTTTGTAATTTGGAAGAGTGCGGATTTCGTGTTGAGCTATTTCGGGATCAATGTCGGGCATATCATCATAAGACCATGTGAAGACATCCACAAATTCCTTTAGCAATTATTCAAGTTGTGCACGCTCATACTCGTCAAGGTAACCCCTATCCCAATCTCGCGTAGTTGGCTATTAGAATCGAGGTTAACAACAACAGTCTCTTGTTCATTAACTTGAATGCGGTTATGTTATTTATTATTAACCTTATTTAAATTAGTTAAGAATTGTTCATTTGAAAAATCATTATCATCAAAAGTTTGATTAGAATCTAAACAATTAATGTAAGGCACAAGAAGATACTCAAAATCTTTGTTTATTTCATTGATAGGAAAAACATCATTGAGAATCTCATTAAAGGAGGTCTCGATTACATTTAAGCAAGGATAGATAACAGAAGAAGAAATGTGGTATACATTGGGATTTGGTGTAAGTTCAATAGGTAGAACTGGCGTAGTACGCCATTTGCGGAGAGGTGTGTCAACAACTTTGATCAGAAAGGATGGATCCAATGATGTAGTGCCTGAGTGAATCATGCAGAGTGTCATCCCCAGTATTTATAAGTTGAATGAGTCCTCGGAGTCACTTTCCTCAGAATCTTAGGTATCTTTGATGAGCGGTTGTATACGGTGTTGGGAACTTTAGGCCCATCGATTGCTGTCTTGGATAAAGATCTCCATTTCAAGCTTCATCTTCTTATTTGTATAATCATACCATGGTTCTAAAAAGCCACAAAAGGGGAAGTCTTCACCCTCTTTGATGAATCATCAATTCAAGGAGTCACCTGGGATAGTCTGAATGTAGTTTAATCTCCTATTTGGTCGAGATTGGTGGATCATTCTGAGCTTTTATTGTGACAGTTGATACCCCAAACCACAAAGAGGGAAAACTTTCTTCAGTTCAATGGGCTCAAGTATCCACTGTTGTCTTTGCCCTAGCCCCAGTCTGGGCATGAAGTGCATGTTTCTGAACATCTAAATAATGTTGACGTTGCTATGAGGATCGTATTCTGGACCAACCCTTTCTTTGAAAAAATCCCTTGCTGGGAGTAGAAGTGGCTCAACTCGGAATCCTGATAGGAGCATATCATTTGACCAGTGGTGTATCTCAAGGATTAGATTACTGGTACTTGCACCCTCGATATTGTCATCGTCGCCCAAGATGGTGATGACCCGTTCGTCGGCGAAGAAATTTAATTTTTGATGGAGTGAGGAAGACACACCCTTGACACTGTGGAGCCAAGGTCGTCCGAGCAATAGGTTAAAATAAGCTGGGATGTCATTAACTTGGAATTTAACGACAGGGTTTATAGGGTTAACCCCTATTACTAGTTTTATGGATCCCATCACCTCCCAACGGGTATTATCGTACGAACGTACAATAGCGGAGGTTTGAGCGAGGTCACTTTCCTTTAGTCCTAAGCATTTGAAGGTTCTTAGTGGGCAGACATTCAAGGCAAATCCATTATCGACAAGAGAGAGTGGTACGACCTTCCCCATAACTTCGACGGAGTTATTGAGTGCATGATTGTGATTTGGCCCAATTTTGGGGATTTCTTCTTCGAAAAAGGATAGCATTCGGGTAGAGGTCAAGGATACAACCAAATTTACCGCTTCTTCTCTTGTGGTAGAAGGAGGAACTTTTGGTCCAATGAGCAACTTGATCAAAGCATTTATATGCAGTTGGGAAGACATAAAAAGCCCCTATAGAGTGATGTTAGCTTGAGTTTTCTTCAGTTGATCGAGGATCTTGCTCTCCTTGAGGGTCATTTATAGCATAGGATAGTTTACAACGCCCTTCCCTTTGTCATTTGCTGGTAGTGAGCTTGGGATCTGGTAATATGCCTTCCTGATCTAGTCATGTGATTTATCGAAGGAGGGAAGAACAAGAATCCTATTTCCTCGTTAATATCGAGTTGTTCTGCCATTTTATTTATTTCTTTGAGGAGTTCTTCAAATGATATCATTCCACACATGTTAGCTACCGGACGAGTTTTATCTGAAGCTTGATCTTCGTTCGAATCTTCAAATTCTTCCCCCCATCCGGTGGCAACAATTATGTATTTCCATGTAAAGTCAATGCATTCCACACCTTCAATGGCTTCTTCATACATTTATTCCCATTCTGTGCGGATATGTAAGGGTGAAAGGACCAAGCACCCTTGTAGCTTCAGATTATCAAGTAACTCGATCATACTGCAAATGTTGTTGGTTTGTTCGAATAATTCTACCATGATCTAGACGACATCATCTAGGTTGATTTCATCGGTCGGTACTACCCAACGGTCTGACTCTCGGGCCCATTTTGCCCTTCCAAGAATAGCGTACTGAACCTCTAGTAATCAATGATCATCTGTGAGGGCAATTTCATCCTGAACTCCAAGAGTTGATTTAACACTTCTGATAATTCCATGCTTTCTTTTTCAAAATCGGTACGGATAGCGATGAATGCTCTGGTAAGGAGTGTCAGTGCTTGATCAACGAGGCTAATAGGGTATAAGAGGAAATATGGGCAAGTTTGGAGAGGTTTGGGAGAGTATATGGGTGTGATTTGAGTTGAAGGATCAAATTTTGAGTTCTCTTCTAAGAAGATGGCATTTGCATGATTTGGGAGTGGGATGTGAGTAGTGTTTGGTTTAGGATTGGCTGGTGGGGCAAATGGTACCCCGGTAAATTAGACCTTAGATTATGTTTCGAAGGTGAAAGCATTGGTCGGTGGTATGGCTAGCAGTTTAGTGAAAGGCGCAATGGGCGTCTGCCGTGAAGTTTCTTAGGAGTGGATTTGGCAATGGACGGGGGTCCAAGGGTTTGATAAGGTTTCGGCTTAACATGGCTTGATAAACTTTGGAGAGGGGAGAGGGGATCTCGGTGTATTATTTACGTACTGGGATAGGGAGGATTTCCGATGCCCATGAGGTGGTTGGTTTATAAATGTTGTTGAATGTTGAGATCGCAACATTGACAGGCTTGTCATATTTTTCTAGAGGTGAATTGTCCGGACACTTTTTTTGGTTCAGCCTTTGTTTTAGAAAGTGGGGATAGTATTGTAATCCCATAGTTGCACGAACATGGGTTAAGAAGTTCTTTTTCACTATGTTTACTTTTTCTTCCTAGGAATGCCGATTTGTCATGATAGACACTTTTTCCCTCCATCGGGCTATGAATTACTGACTGATTCCCCAAGCTTCTGTTTGAGAAGCTCTAAATCACGGCAGTTGACCTTAAGCTCTTCATTGTATTTGTACTATGACATGAAATGTCGGGCCACATCCTCCCAGCTATGGATTCTGGACTCCTCGAGAGACAAAAATCATCGGAGGGTGCTATCCTTCAAAGTTTGCTGAAATAATTGGGCCATCACTTCTTCAGAATACCATAGGATAGTCATAGAACGGTGATAACTGCGAAGATGAACAATCGGGGTTCACTTCCTTCGAATTTCTCGATATTTGTCATCTTGGACTTATCGGGTAACCTCGCTTTAGGATAAGGAGACATGTGGGTGTAGTCCATATAATTCCCATAGATTATGACTTGTTTGAACTTCTTAGTGAGCATCTTGATATCTTCTTTGACTTTGTTTAACTCTTCCTCATTATAATCAATAATCATAGGCAAGTTAGCCCCAGGCTAGGCAAGATTCTGCATCAGAAGCTGGGCAGGTGGCGACACGTTAGCAGGAGGAGCACGTGGAGCGTGCTGATACTCTTCAGAAACCCAGATAGGCTCGAGTCGACCTATAGCATGAGGGAATAGGGACTCGGGCTCTTGAGTAATAGGAAGCTGATTTCGTTGCATCTCTCGGACCTTAGTCTAGAGGTTGTTAATCTTGGACACGATCTGAGCTAAGACTACCATCAGATCCGGCTACACAACTTGTGCTTGGTCAGCGTTCTCCATGGAAAGCGGATGGATACCAGACTCAAAAGAAGTAACAAGGGAACGGACGGAACTCCGAGGTGATTTGACTGAAGACCGAAGCCAATAAGGACCCTGACCAAGGGCGTGCGATCAACCTAAGAAGCGTAAAATGGGATTTATTTTTGAGAAAAGGAATGAAAATATTTTAGACTTTTTTTTTGGGATTGAGAGGCAAAATATTTTTGGCTTTTTAATAAAGAAGGGATAAATGTTTTTGGATTTTTGATAAAGAAAGGAGAAATGTTTTTGAGAGACGGTCTCAGCATGATTATTATGATTATTAAGTTTTCACTTGTATTAAATTCTCCTAAGTGCAAAATGAAATTTCGGACGAGACCCGAGCCTGGAAAAATTGGGTTTGTAATATATGCAAAGCTATGGTTGGACTTGTAACCAGGATCACAGACAGGGTCCCATTTTTAAAATACGCGAAAATTTAGGCGGCAGGCCGACTCGAAATTTCGACAAAGTTTCGGGTTGAAATTGGAAATCTTATACGTGTGTCCTAGGCTTGAAACCTATATGCGGGTATGCAGTTGGTTAGGTGAAGCGTGACTTCCATGATACACGTCTTGCTCTTGTGGGCAATTGGTACGTGTGAACAAGCCATTTTATATACCTAAGTGTATGTGAATTGCCTCACCATATACCTCATGGGGACGGTACGTATGAGAGCGAATTTGATATACTCGGTGCACGTGCACGAGTTCCATGCGATATACCTCCCGTCATGACTTCGGTCAAGTGGTACGATGCGGGGAAACCGTTCTATACACGTCGATGGTACTTGGCCAATGGAAGGGGAGAGTCATATCGCTTAGGCTAACTGTGCCCTGCCGGACCAGTGCCCATCACGACGTGATCCTCCAGTTACTAGACAAAATTTGGTCAATCACAATGCTCTTTTGTGATGTCATGTGAATCATGCATGATTCTATTATTAGTATCTTATAATGAAAGTGCCTTTCTTGATTATGCCAAACAGGGAGCAAAGTATAAATACCAATGGTGCACCAAGTATGGATGGGTGATGCATGAAACACATGGATACATGTGATCCTAGGTGCATGTGGTGCGAAGTGTAGATGGAGAATTTTTCTACAAGTATGTGAATAGAAGCATAAGTATGAGGTACACATGAATAATAACCAGGGAAGATGCAAAATAGGAGAATATATGAGAAAATAAAACACCCATGTAAATAGAGTCTAGCCCTCAAAATACATGTCCCTAGCAGAGTCACTACTGTGGACATCCCCGATCCTCGCGGTGGGTGAGAGAGAGGATCCTAGGTCCCGTGCATCCCTCTCGGGAGCACTTTGACCGACGTCATTGATGAGGTAAAAAATGTAGAGAGAGGGAGTCGCCAGTCTATTTTACTCAAAACAAATAAAAGAAAAGGGAGCCATCCCGAGGGACATCACCCAAAGACATACTGATACATACGAAACCAAAATGATTCAAAAAGGGTTCGGAGGCTAAGTTACGAAATGGGAAGGTGTTAGGCACCCATTCCGCCCTTACCACCTCTCATGGTTTTTTTGCTATGTTCCTTTATTTACCCATGATATGTGTGCATGTGTATATATAGTGAAGATAGGAATCCTCGACTTGTATCATGGAAGAGATAAAGCGAGTCATCCGTAGGAAGGTTCATAAAAATAATGTTAAAAAATAGGATTTACGCGATTATCATTGCGTTGATTATTATAATGGAACGATAACATATGTGGAATAATACGCCACTAAGAACAAATATATAGAACATAAGAGAATTGAATTTAGAGAAAATTGAAAATGAGAGAAAGAGTAAGAATAGGACTCGATTCTCAGGTTTTACCCTGAGACGCCTATGTAGCCTATAGAGGCATTAAAGTCCACATAGTTTGCATGAAAAATGAGGGGTGGGGTTTATCCCATAAATCCAACCGGGGGCTTCTCTTATGTGTGTGTGTGTCTGTAAAAAAGTGTTTTAGTTGTGAGAAAAGTGTAAGAATTCCCGTTTGGAATTTATGAGCAAACCCTCTTTTTCTTATGTTTTTGGGTTTTTATTTATATGAAAATAAGATATGTGCAATAATACTAAATAAAAAGTATATTAGGATATGTGAGATGAGAGAATAAAAGTGTTGAGTAATAAAACAAGTTGATGCCAATTTATGAGAATTTAAGGAGAGAATTGAGAAAATTTGACCTTCTTGAAGATCTTGATCTTGATCTTGAATATGGGAGAGAAACCCTTGCGCTTGGATGATGATGAAGGGTAGTTAATTCACCAAGTTTGATGAAAAGGATGATGAAAAGTGAAGGTTGGAAAGAGATTTGGATGTAGAAATCACGCTAACTTCGAGGGATATTTTCTAGATTCGCTGAGAGTGAGGTATTTGAGATTTGACCTCCCCTTTGCAATAAGGTCAGGCCCTCCTTTTTATAGGCCCCGGGAATTTCCAATCAGTATAGCCTTGGTCCTTCCAATCGGCAGGTGCATTAAGGCACACTGCCGACAGGCAGGGTTTTGAACATGCCGTTTGGCAGTCTCCTTTAGGCTCCTTCGAAAAATCGATCGTTAAGAGCAAACCGTTGATCCGAATTGTACACGGGGAAAACCATTGGAAAGGTAATTAAGAGACATTCGAAATTCCTTTGGACTGCTCCCAGGTTCGGAAGTTGACTTTGGGTCAAATGTGGCTCGGAAGCGCTCATCGGTCCTTTGGATGGGGAAACTTTGGATGTAAATGGATCGTTCGTCCGTATGGTAAGTTAGAATCGTGCACGGGGTGGACCGTTGGAAATTTTAGGAGATGTACTTCGACATTCCAAAGAGTTTGACCCGGTTTGGGGAGTTGACTTTGGTCAATCGGGCCCTGGAAGCATTTGGTGACCTCTTAGAGTAAATCGGATTGTTCGTCAGCACCGTAAGTTAGAATCGCACACGGGGTGGACTATTAGAAAGGGTTTTCAGTTCCCTTTGAAGATCCATTTAGTCTTAGTCAAGTTGAAGAGTTGACTTTGGTCAAACGGAGCTCGGGAGCGTCCGGTAGCCTCTAGATTAGGTTTCAAGGGAAAACGGGTCGTTCGTCCGCATGGTAAGTCAGAATCGTGCACGGGATGGACCGTTGGAAAGAGGTTTTAGTGCCCTTCAAAGATTCATTCAGTCTCGATCGAGCTGAGGAGTTTGAGTTTTTCAGTACTCGGGGTATGACTTAGGTTGGTAGTGATGAAGGGAGGTCCTACGGACCTAAGAAGAGTTTAGGGGGTAATAGAATGGGGTGTCTACATCATCCATCAGTGCTTCTTTAAATCTCATTTTATTTTTTCTCAAAGCATGAGTTAAATGCCTTAGTTTTGACGCAACAAGAAGAAAAGGACAACGTTAACAAAGTTCATACGGAGACGTATAAAAGATATTAGTTTTGGATTTAAACCTCTCTTTTTTTTACTGCAAGTGACTCTGTATTTTAACCCAAAACTGAAACCTTAATTTACATTATATTGTTCTCTTTAGTTTTTTTCACCAGTTACTATTATAGTGTTATTAACTGACCAAAAATTTGCCCTGCAATATCGTTTGCAACAGACTCAAATATCCCCTATACAGACATAAAATGATTATCAGTTCAGTCTAAAAATCATCGGATAAAGTATGGATTCAGCGAGGTCACTTTGGCAGATCAATCATGAGTCAAAACTACAGGCCATTTGTGGGTCCAAATAGAGATTCACCCATCTAGTTCAGTTAATTTACGCACATCCTCCATTTATAGTGTATGTTCCATTATATGGATTTAAATTTAATATGTTTTGGAGTCATTTTCTTTTTGATCTATTTTTGTCTAAACAATTTCATTTTATGTTTTGGCTTTCTCATTTATTGGCTAGACTTCTTATGTACATAGACAATGGGAACCATTGGTAGATATGGTAGTACCATAGGCAAAGGTAGGGGAAGGACAAGAAAAGGGTAGGAGAGGGGATAACCAGTGCGGTCGACTCTTCCGATTTCACAGTGGATTGCGTTGGTTTAGTTCGTTATTCCCTATGTTCAGATCCAGAGCGTGATCGAGACCTAGTTCTAGTTCCCACTATAGTTCATACAAACGAAAAGATAAAATGAGAAAGAGAGAATAGCAACACGTTTAAAGTTGTAGCCATTCCACGATCACAAATATATATATATATATATATATAAACTAATTAACGTGTGATGAAAGCCTTTATATCCCAACCTTTAACTAAATAAAATAAAACAAAGCGAAAAGTGGGCTCAGAACAGTATTGACCGAGAAAATTGTGTACAATCCAAGTTCTACAATAAATTCCCAAAAACCAAATCTGTAATAAAATCCAGATCATATAAATATTGTAAAAACATATAATGCAAAACATGTGAGAATAAGGATGTACAGTAATTGATGTACCTTTTCCTCTCTTCTTCTTTTCTCAGATTATCATTGGTATTTTTGTTCTCTATTGACCCAGTACTGGGAGATTTCTTTAAAGGAGATGGTGAGGTACTCCTACTTCTTTATCTCTTAAGACGTTTTGGTGTCGGAGAGAAAATTTTGCCATGACATTCGATATTGAACGCCTTCTTCATTTGCATAGTAATATTAAAATAATTAAGAAACAAAAAAACTGTGCACTTTATAAGAGAATATATAGGACCATGCCAACCACCATCTATGATAATATATACATAAAAGAATTTAGAGTTACCTCTTACATTGCTAAGAATAAATTGTGTGCTCCGTATTTTATCACAAGAAACCGCTAATGTCATAATCAAGCAACAAAAGGACAGACATCAACAGCTATGACCTGTTCACCTCCCTTATGGGTAAGCATCTACTTCCTAATTTATTTCAAGTAAAAAAGATGCATTTTATCTGACTCGTGTAACATTTCAAATATTTTCTTTAAACCTTTTATTCAGCATCTTTCAAATTAACGGTGTATAGTCAAATCTCCTATAACTCCAAGAATCCGACAAGTATCAATACCACTACCGTTTAAGTAATACTTGAACAAAGCATGAATATTATCAAGGTGCTCATGGTAAGTAAAAAATTTTAGGTCATGAACATATCACGAGCAGTACCCAAAAGGACACGACTTGACAATCGAACCCATCCGGTAGAACATCTAAAACAAAGAAGCCAATATCATGAACAATTACTGCATAAAAGATGACGTCAAGTCATGTTCGTTTATTCTTCAAAATCAACTCAAATCTAAAAAAAATAAGAAGTAAAATGGATTTGGAAAAGAGCTAAATTCACTCATGGAACGTTGTTGGTCGTGTCTTCCATATCAGAAAAGAAGACCGCTCTTTTTATTGTTCACATGAACTAGAAAAAATGCAATTTTATAGTTCAATGAATTTTTTTTCCTGTGACTGCTGGTGATTGATGTACTTGCCAAATCTGTGGTTTTATCTTAGTTTTTTGTTCCGAGTTGTCTGTGGATTGGTGGTCTAGTCTACGGAATATTGTAATTTTCGCACAAAGAAAACAAAGCTATAGAACACACTCATCAATCAGTGATAGCGTAATTCTAGGATTTGATTTTCCTTCCTGCAAAGGAAAGGGAACCTTAACCATAACTGTCTCATCTCCTATTAAGACCTAACTTTGTTAGGAATTATAAAACGGCGTAAAACTTTTGAAATCGATACATGAATTTTATAAAAAAGCCTCAGATTATTTATGGTCACAAAAGATCTAGAAGAAATATAACGACATAACATGACCATATTGAACCTACAAAAAACATAATTCAACCATTAATATTCAACAGGACCATCTTGATACACCGAATGTTGATGTAATGAGATTATTTGATGAATATATAATGGCCTTTCCAACTTAAAACGTAACCAAATGATCCTGATCATAAAGGTTTTTTTCTCCCAGCATCTAAAGGTTTATAGCACAATTTGATTATAAGTGCATTGTGAAATGCCCTTATAATCTTTAAAAACCACTGACATTAAAGTTTTGTGTGAATCAAATAAGGTGAATGAAGCTCTAAAAATAGATTATAAAAGACAGGATTTAAATGGTCAGCCATCAAATCATAATGATCTCTAATAATCCAAGTAATCGTGATCTGCTTCAAGCTTTCAGCGCTCAAAATAAATTTTTCATCAGGAATGAAATTAAAGACTTGTCATTATCTCAATTGGTATGGACTCATCTGGTGATGAAACAAACACAATATTGGATCCGAATGTAGAACGTATACAATTGGATATTTTAAGTAAAAACTAAAGATCCTCCATATTAAAATATTATTATGATCCCAGTAGACGTATCCAAGGCATAAATTGAGAAATTAAATGACAGACGGTATAAATGTAATTGATTTAACCATTTATAGAAAAACATTTGAGTTGCTGGATCTATAATGGACATTCTAATTATGAGACCCGAAGTATGTTAATCCTTTAAAAGACAATTGGACGTGTGATATAAACTGGCTTGGACAACAGTTGTACATATGAATGTTTATTCCATGGTGGTAAAACTAAATACATAGAGTGATCCCATAAATGATTACCAATCAATGTAGAATCCATTAAAGTTAAATAAAATGGATCTATTATCCAGAATGGAAGTTCCTACAGTAGCAGAAGAAAACTATGTAAATAACTCTATCCTAAAGGGACTATATTTTCCCCTTGTTGACTGGTGATATTTGTAAGCTTTCGTAAACAATGTTGGTCAGGGGTCGGGCATTCACATGGTAATCTTTCTTGATGCGGTGATCGAGATTGATATGATAATATCATTCTGAACTTTACATTTGAATTCTTCTTTCATTACAACCTTTTTTGCTTCAGATTTTTATTTTTATTTTTTGTTAAAAATTGTGATGGATTAAAAAATTTATCTAATGATGTTCGTGAGGACCATTTGCTTTTATTACTGTTTTATTTTATTATAGTCAGAAATTTGGTTGCTTGATTTAAGATAGATTAAAGAGTTATTGACAGATGAGAGACCATATTGCTCTAATTCTAAATGTTGGATTGCACTCAAGTGGCGAGAAATTTGGTGAACCAAATTCAGATAATGGGAATTTTAATTTTGTAAGCTAGAATCAGATAATGGTAATTTCAATTTTTTATAGAGTGGGGATATATACAAAAATTGTTGTTAATGTTTGAATTAGTTTTAAACCTAATATTATTTTTATTCTTTGACACCTTAAAATAGTTTTCAAATCGTCTCCATTTTTTTATACTTTGTTGTGCTAATACATTGCTTCAACCTTACCAGAGTAATGAGAAGAGATTGTTAACGGTGAGATTATCCCCAATAATTTTGCGTCTAATATCGACCAAACACAATTCCGTGAAGATGGTTTCACATTAGATAGAAGAACCCAAAGTAACAAAAAACATTTCAATAAAAATAATCAGAGGGGTGTCATCTCCCTTAAAATCACTACTCGAGCCTTAACCAAAGGCATTTCAATTGCTACTTATCGGCCTTCCCAATAATCAATAAAGTCATTTGGAACAATTGTAAGATAGGTAATAATTGATGCATTAAAAGACAAAAACTCATCCATTTACGTAAAAGTTGTTTCCTGGTTCTATTGGAGCCTATGCTAGATAAGGGGCAAATGGAATCTAATAAGAAGAAAATTATTTTTAAGAGGAGTTTGGCTCATGATTATTGGTTGATTTGGCTTTTTAGGAACATAGATTACAAAAGAAACTCACTGGATCATGTGCTTCACATGATACACCATAGGATTGTGTAAATTTTAAAGGCATTACTATTGATGTTGTCATTTTTTTCCTGAACTAATCAATATTATACTCTTCATCACAAATTTAATTATTAGTACCAATGTAAATCATCTTTTTTTTGTTACAAAAAATAAAACATGTATCTGACACATTTTTCTTTAGACATTTTCTCAAACATATGTAATGCATCCATAAGAAGTTAAAAGTAAATATCATTTAACCTATCCAATCGACCTAAAAATTCTACAAAAACAGAAACCTCAACATATATGACATAAAAATTACAAATCATTTAATTTTTCAAATTTTTTGACATTTTCTCAAACATATGCAATGCAAATGTATGAGTTTAAAAGTGAATATCATTCAACATATCCAATTAACCTTAAAAATCTACACAACATAAACCTTAGCATATATGAAGTAAAAATTATAAATCATTCAATTTTTCCAAATAAAAAATAATTCTACATAAATCTAAACCTCAACATACGTATTCATAAACAACATACACCGATTAAAAAAATTCTAACTTAAGTATTTATTTAAGACATACATACCTGTTCACGCCTTCCTCTAACAATGGCACAAAATGATTTTGTTGGTCTACGACAAAATTGCAATATCTAACAGAAATATGTGACCAAAGAAATATAATCAGCCCAAAAGGTTTATAAAATGATCAAGGAGGAAAAAAAATTCCAACAAATAGGTATTACGATGACATTAAAAATGTACAGGTAAAAAAATAAAATAAAAAGCATTAAATATGAATTACATATCGTTACCTCGAGAAAATATTTTGTTGATTGCAAGAAGAACGAAGTAAAAAGGTTTTTTTTAGAGTCGTATAGAGAGAGGAGTCATTTAAGTTTCTTTGAGAGAATCTGAATCAACACGGGATAGTAAAACGGAGGTAATAAAAATTTAGGAGACAGTTGTACTCTTATTAAGAAAAAATAGGCGTGAATGAAAAAATTTAGAAGGTACCATGTGGGCATCTTTGTTGAGAGGGAGCCTTAAATCTTGTATAGAATGTTAGAGTACACACACACACACACATATATATATATATATATATATATATTAGGGGGAGACGTCTTTCTTAGGTTGAGATTGTTAGACATCGTTCGATTTTTTTCTTATACGAATTTAAAACTTGGTGTGTTTAAGTCTGCAAGTTTTCAACACATGATAAAGTTTTCAAGTGATAAAAGCTACAGAGACTTGTGTCTATCGAGTGTATGTACTATTTTTGTTTTGGGTTTGGTGCTTGAATCTTTTTAGATTGCTTGATAGCCCATAGGAATTTTATTTTGGTTTTGTCCAGGAATAGCCAATGGGGGAGATTTGTAAGGAAAAATTACCAATGGAGTTAATTTGTTTTTAATTGGCTTACTTCCGAACAAAACATTTAAGTTATAGGTTAGACTTTGTATTGTCAATCTCGCATGTTTATTTTTTAAACAAAATTGTTTTGAACTATTTTTAAAATGATTTTGAGGGAATTTTTTTTTTCTGAACAAAGTTAGACGTTGTTAGAAAAACCTTTTGGGACCCCCTTGGGATGGATATCTTACGAACATCAAACTAGTATTCTCTTTTAAGAAAAAATAATCTTGTATGAAGCTTGTTAGAACGAGAAATCATGTTCGTTCGAACGAACTTGAGTTTCGTTAGAACGGAAATAACTTATCGTTTGAACAAACTTTGAATTTTCATTCGAATGGGTTCGCCGACTCGAAATTCATGTTTTCAGTATTTAAGGCATGTTTGATTGAGTTTTTTTAAAAACTTTTGGCAAATATCAACTCCCTACCAGTTTACAAAAGTTCCAAAACACTATATTCATCCATTCTATTTAAAGATCCAAGTTTCTATATTCATATTCTTTGAGATATTTGTGTTAGGAACAAAGTTTGTTTTCTCATCATCTTGAGAGAAGAAGTTTTGTGCAGTGGACTCCATACTGGTTTGCTGTGTTGTGGTGAATAAGCGGTATTCTGTGTTTTGATTTCATAGACAATTGTTGAGCCTCATCGGTGGATACGGAGATGTGCGTGGATTCGTGCGTTGTGGAAACTTGCGTGGGTGGACTCGTACTTGCACTGTGGAGGAGAGAATGAAGATAGAACATCTTCAACGCTTACAAGGGAGAAGATTCATTGAGTAAGTCTATTGTCTAGTCTTTATAAAGCCTTATTATAGTGATTTGATTGGCTCGATTGTCTGACATTTTTCCTTTAGTGGTTTTCCTCGTACATCGACGTGTTGTGGACGATTTATTTATTTAATCTACCTATCACTTACATGCATGTTTTATTTTAAAAAGATAAAAATTAGGTAAATCAAATTTTCACAAGAAATGATTTAAATTTGATAAACAAGTTTTATTGGGTTTAATTTGTTTAAAGTTTTGATCTTTAAAATTGAAAAATATAAAAATAATTTTTTTGTTTGTGACTATACCTAACTAAGCACCGTAGGGACTTTCTTACATAACAAATTGGTTTCAATTACATTTTATAACCTAATTGAATCCAAATTTAAAAATCTAGGTTGAAACCCAAAGTCGCGTATACATACCAAATTTGTTTTAATTATACCTGATAAATTGATCGAATCCAATTTTCAAAACCTATGTTGAAACCCTAAGTCGCGTATACATACCAAATTTGGTTTAATCATAGTTTATAAACAAATCCAATCCAATTTTTAAAACCTAGGTTGAAACCTTAAGCCTCATATACATACCAAATTGGAAATTATGGTAGAACATTCATTATTTTCTTGATTACCACAAATTGTTCACATTATACATAGAAATTATACATACAAAATCCTAAAATCATTGATTACATTTTGCACAAGTTGCTTTCTAACAATATCAAAGCCATATATGTAAATACAATCATTTTATAATAAACAAACACATGTATTATATAACTATTGGGGTTGTATACTAAAAATCATGGTTCACTAGTGAGTTTTAGTATGTCTATTTAATGAGAATATTCACAAGTGATGTTTGCGTCATATTATATTATATATTTATGCATAGATATATTTTATTCTACATAGTTGATGATTTGGTGTGTAGAGTTCGACTTAAAAACAGATGATCAGATCATCGGTCTTTGTAGAATATAAGACTTGTTCACAATCTTAGGTGCAGATGGGCACACCATCAGTAGGATTGTACCACACTATTTTAGTAGGTCCATATTGATTATAGGAAATAGTATAGTTTTGACTTATTGTGCTAGTACACTTTGTGCGTATTGAATGGGACTAATTTGGCATATTTGTCTTTATACTGACTATATAAGATAATGCACATCTCATGGTTATTACGAGTGATTAAGCTCTTAATATGTACATAATTAAGGGACATGTGCATCAGTTGTTCATTACTTTGACCTATTGAGTAAGATTCATTAATGGATCAATAAGCTTAGTAGTGTAAAATACGAATAAATGTGTTGTGTGATACCGATTAAAATTAATTCGCAAGTTTTCAATTAAACCTTATTTAATTAGACTCTATTTTTAAACCAAATTAATTCAGCCCCTAAATATGAAACTACGTATAAAAGCAAATAACATATAGCATGCGACACAAAATTTCACGAAAACTCCCCGAAGGTCAAAACCTTTTATTTCTAGAACTTTGACAAGTTTACAAGACCATTAACTTACATACCATCTTGCTTTTGCCCACAAGAGTAACGCAAGGTGTCTTCGTTAAACCTTCAAAGAAACGGCAAAAAATAAATTAACAATGGTTTACACGCAGCTATACCACCAGGATGCGCAGTCCAGACACGCAATCTAAAATCTTCAGAAGGAATCCCTCCATAATAGCACGCAGCTTTCCGATTGTAGAGATTTCCCCACAAAGAATGAACAAAAGCAAAGTGTGCTCCTGAACACCAAAACAATTCACCAAAGCATATGGGAGTTTTGTGAATTGAAAACAAAAGGGATGAAAACCCTAAAAGAAGTCAAAAGAATTCTGCAGATTCGAAGTTTTCTGTCTTTCAAAACGCTAGGGCTTCTTAATGAAAATAAAACCATTTAATGAGTATTTATAGAAAATCATTCTGCCTCAGTCGTTCGAATGAAAATGGGATCTCGCTCGAACGAAGTACACATGTCATTTGAACGACATTGCGCGACATCTCAATGTCGTTCGAACGAGATGGGATCTCGCTATGACTTGAGCGTCAAAATCGAGGAATGCTACATGACTTAGAAAACTACTCATTCTCAAATTTTGACGAAAAAATTCCCTCCGACACTTAGAAAATAATTTGTAAAAATATCCTAAAGCTCTAAGTGCAAAGTTAAGGTATATGAAATATAACCCTACCAAAGTAAACTTTGCGGAGGCTTTTTAATGAAGAACCTTGATATATTCGGACTCGTCTTGATGTAGATTGCTCTTGAACTTCTTCGACGGTTGTAAAGGTATAAAAAATAATTAATTGTGATGGACATTTATAAAAATATGTCCTTACAAATCTTCTCCTATGTTTATGCTTGAACATACATAAAAACATCCGAATTATCAAATATCAAAATGCCTATACAAATCTACCCTCCCATGAATCTCAAGACTAAAAAGATTTAAATTTGCAAGTTCTCAAAACTCTTCATCAAATCTCAAAGCTTTTCTCATCAGGGTGTGCAACATAATGATCTTCAATCTTTCTACCTACACACATGAGATAAAGAAAAAATCTTCGTTATGTATCGAGCTTGAAATGATATAAGAATAAATCAGTAATAAATCAAATCTCCCCCATACTCCAAAAACTCCCCCATAACATGATAATTCTTTCTCCCCCATTGAATGATGTCCCCAAATAGACAGATAAGAAAAAACAATGAAAACATGGAGCGTCATGATAAAATCAGAGCAAATATGAAGCAAACTTCACTCAAAAGATTTCCACAAACTATTTTTGATTTTTCAATTTTTTTTCCAAAGAAAAAATAATGTTACAAAAATCACACCATGGATTTATACTAAAACAACCAAGTCATGGGAATGGAATATATGGGTGTGAACACATTGGATAGGTAAATCAACTCAATCAATCATATGTGCACAATGAATACGCGTACCTCTAACGAATGAACATAAAAAGTATCCTTAGGTGTCAAAATTATTGAATTTAGATGACGTCGTCTTATGCAAATCAACAAATCAAAGTCAAAGTAATTTCCACACCAATAACGTACAAAACTATTTAACGCCTTTTCAAGATTGTCAAGGATGTGCAAACCCGTTTTAAATTCCATCCAAACTCCCTCATGCATATTTTGTTTTAGAGGTAATCTAAATTCTCAAACATTGGAGAATTGGTGCAAAAACCTAATGGCCCCTTTTTGGCATGAATTTCTTTTTATTGCCTTTAAATTTTTTCGGGCTCTTTTAAACCTCTTTTTTCCCCGGATAATAAAATTCCACAATTTTTTAGGTCCAATACAACAGTGGCTTAGTATTTGCAAAGGCCAAATGAACCTTTCGCCGCCCTTCCTTGTTTTCAAATAAAGCACACAACCTCGCCAAACGGTTCTTACATGCACTACTTTCTTGTCAAGTTTTATCGCGCTTGGTTAGTTTTCAAAGACAGGATTGAAGTGAAAACACCAAACCAACAAGTGATAAGACAAGCAAAATAATCAAACAAAGCCGTGCATGTGTGCAATAAACGATATAATGAGTCAAACATGTAGGAAGTAACAACTAATTACAACTTAATGACTCCAAACATTATAAATCACATGGATGAATTGAAATATTGTCTCAAAACACTATCAAATAGTCACATGAAAAATGGAATGAAGTTGTTACTCGATCATCCTAAGTGTTCATCCATAAACGGTGTAAAACAAAATACAAAACTATTTTTGGATTTTTCAAATTTTTTTAAAAACGAAAATCTTTTTTATATTTTTCAAAAAATTTCAAAAATTAAAAATTTAATATAAAAATTACATGTCAACACACTAGAAAATATATATCATGAAACGACAACTAGTGTATGAAAAAAATGCAAACACAATCATCTATATGATATGGAAAGAGAAGGACCATGTGCAAGCAAACGAGAATCAACTACTCTAAAATCTAGCGCGTATCCAAAAGTGATTTCCTAACCCAAACGGATGTAACACATCGACACGGGGTTTTGGGAACCAAAAAAACACTAGACTTTGACTTCCTAGGACCTATTACAAGATCAAGACAAAATCTCCTAATGTGACCTTTCCTACCACAATGTGAACATGTGTAAATAGGTGGAACGACATCTACGGTTTGACGTTTTCTAATGTCCTTGAAATTGGTTGACCCTCTAAAACAAACTATGGTTTTGGCTTTAAAACTCGACACATTAGAACACGACGAGCCATTAACATCACTATCAAACCTACTTGAATCGTTTAAATCAGTTTTCAACTTCAAAATATTTGATTCAAGCAAAGAATTAGACTCCTCCAATTTAAGGGACGCTTTTTTCAAATTTTTAACAATTCCTAAAAGAGTATCTCTCTCTCCCTCAATCAAAGAAAACTTTGCCCTAAGAGTCTCTTCACGTGCCACAAACTCATTGATTAAAATATTTCTATCCTCTTTGGCACAGACACAAACACTAGAATTTTTAAAGTCCTCCATTTCTTTTTGTAGAAAAAGTACTCTATCATCACTCTCCTTTTTGTCAACTTTTAACAAATCAAAATCATTACACAAATTACCAAAGTACTCAAGACAAATATCTGTTTTAGTTTGAAACGTTTACAAATATTCAATCTTACTTTTAAAAAGAGAATTTTCTTCTTCCAAAACTTTAATTCTTTTGCAAAGTTTCAAATTGAAACTCTTTAAATTATCAAAACTCTAACTTGTACAGTCGAGGGAGGGCATCCGATCATATAAGAGCTCCATTGGAAAAATTGCGATTTTTTACAAAAGTGATTTTTCAAAAAAAAATCAATATCACACAAATTTTGCGGAAAGTAGGAATACACAATAAAATAGTGTAACCTGCTCTGATACCAATTTGACGACGTGAGAAGTCAAATTGTATCAAAAAAAATAAATCTTTAAAAAATCAGTATCACGCGATAAATTAGCGTAACCGGCTCTGATACCAATTTGTAAAATACAAATAAATGCGGTGTGTGATACCGATTAAAATTAATTCGCAAGTTTCCAATTAAACCTTATTTAATTAGAGTTTATTTTTAAACCAAATTAATTCAGCCCCTAAACATGCAACTACGTATCAAACCAATTAAGATAGCATGCGACACAAAATTTGAGGAAAAATCCTCGAGGGAAAAAACATTTTATTTCCAGAACTCTGATAAGTTTACAAGACCATTAACTTGCATACCATATTGATTTCACACACATGAGTAACACACGGTGTCTTTATCAAACCTCTAAAGCAACGATTAGAAATAAATCAGCAATGGTTCGCACGCAGCTATTCCACGAGGACGCGCAGTCCAGACACGTAGTCTAAAATCTTCACAAGGACTCCCTCGACAATGCATGCAGCTTTCTGGTTGTAGATCTTTCCCCACAAAGAATGAACAAAAGAAAAGTGTGTTCTTGAGCACCAAAACAATTCATCAAAGCTTATGGGATTTTTGTGAATTGTAAACAAAAGGGATGAAAATCCTAAAAGAAGAAGTCAAAAGAATTCTGCTGATTCGCAGTTTTCTGTCTTTCAAAACGCTGGGACTTCTCAATAAAAACGAAATCATTTAATGAGTTGTTGATGTAAAAAATTAGATCATTCTAATTATTCAATCACAGATAAATAAAATGAGATAAATATTTTTAAAGTGGTTCAGCCTTATATGAATGGCCTACGTCCACTGTTATGTTATTGCTGAGTGTTTGGGAATTCTCGATGTTAAGTTCAACCAAGAAATTCCGGTCCCTTTGAATGAGGGTGATACAAGGTATTTATAGCCCTTGGGCTGTACATGAAAGGGTTGATACATTAAATGATATACATATGAAAGGGTAATACATTTAATGCAGCGTGTGCGTCAAAATGATAAACATTCATTAAATAGTTGAACTGTTGATTATCTGGCAATTAATGCTACGACCGAGATGCAGCTCGGACCGCCTTAGTTGCTCGTTGCTCATGAGTTCCTCGGAGTGTCGGAGTACCTCGGAGTGCTAAAGTTCCTCGGTGTATCCTCGTTGATCGGAGAGAACATGAGTTGGTCGGGGAAATGAACTTCCTTGTTGCTATTGTGCCACGTAGATTGGCACGTGTCTTCGTATTATTAGTCCATATTAGCATATTAATTTTGGTATTAACATGAGTATTTATAGAAAATCGCGCCGCCTCTGTCGTTAGAATGAAAATGGGATCTCGCTCTAATGAAGTACACGTGTCGTTTGAATGACATCGCGGGACATCTCAATGTCGCTCAAACGAGATGGTATCTCGGTTGAACGACGTGAGCGTCAAAATTGAGGAACGCTACATGACTTAGAAAACTATTTATTCTCATATTTTGACGAAAAAAGTTCCCTCCAACACTTAAAAAATATTTGTAAAAATATCCCAAAGCTCTAAGTGCAAAGTTAAGGTATTTAAAACATAACCTTACCAAAGTAAACTTTGCAGAGGCTTTTTGATGAAGAACCTTGATATATTCGGATCCATCTTGATGTCGATTTCTCTTGAACTTATTTGACGGTTGTAACGGTATATGACATAATTAGTTGTGACGGACATTTATAAAAATATGTCCTTACTGGTAGATTGGGTGATGGTGATTAGTGTATGGAGAAAGTTAATTATGAATGGAATCCATGTCTCGATATAGATATTGATGATACCCCCTTGAAGTAGCTCATAAATTTTGATTATGACAAACTTGGCCGGTGGATTTAATTATCAGACATATAAAAAATTTAAGTGATTGGTCTCAAGTAATTTATAAGAGGTTGATTAAATATAATTGTTAGTAATTTAGTTTAATTGATGGGTATCTGCAATCTTAACATGGGGAGATTATTAAGTATTTAATAACGAGGAGCTCAAAATTATAATTTTGAGATAGTCGACTAGAGTGAAATTATTATTCTTTAGTGGAATGAATTATATTTTATAGAATTATGGAATTAATTATAGAGTTTAATAAGGATTCCTAATTCTGTAGGAAGCTAGCCTCCTATTTCTCCTTGTGGATCCCCGTGCTAGCCTATATAAGCAACCCCTTGTCTCCTAATAAGTGTGGGATCAATATAGATCAGAAAAATACATAAAAAAGGAGTGCTAGGTTCATGATACTTAGTGCCCACACACTAATGACATGTATTGGCTTAAAGGAATATCATAGAAGATCTCGAGGTCTCTTTCAATGATCTCATGTCATAAAATCGATTATGGGCAACTGTAGAGTCCAAAAATTTTGAAAGTAGAACCACGAGTTCCTGATATATAGAGGAAGAGGCATAAGAAATTTCAAGTTATTCTGAGATCGTTTTATCCGCCTTCTTTATGCATCTTTAAAACATAATGATTCACAAAGTAGATCCAACAACACATATTAGATCTGGAATCGAATTAAGAACGGATCAAAAAGGTGAATTAAATTTTCTAGAAAGTGATATAATATACATAATCCCTTGTATAATACTTTTGGATTCATGAATATGAAGGTTTAGGGATGAAATCAGTTCTAGATCACATGATTTCAACTTCCCAAACAAATGCACGACACGTTAGGGTAACTACTTGATATAGCAATAACTTGAGAACTGTCGATCAGATGGGGCTGAAAGTTTTACTATGGGTTCTAGAGGTCGAAAGATATAAAAAATCATGAGAGATCTTATTTTTGATGTTGTTAAGATTTTTGAAATAAAATCATTTCAATTTTATTATTACCACACCATTAGATTTATGACACGGATTTGTGTAACACGAAAGATATCAAATCTCTATGGTTTAAGACAGAAGGAACCGCAAAGGTATGAGATATTTAATATCCTATGTAGATACACCATAGTTATTTTTTTTCAGCCCAATTATTGTATAAATTAAATGATCCAGTATTTTATTTTAAGTCCTCCAGCAATTAGTATCAGAGTCGGCTTTTGATTTACCCGCTAATTGAAAAATCCTCGTTGTCCATCAAAATTGGTTTAATCAATTTAGTTTTATTCTTGAATGAATTATAGATTTGAGATCTTTTTTTGGTAGAGATTCATAAGTTTCGTCCCTCCATTATGGTTTGATTCATATTTATTAATTTCATGTGATTGGATCCTACGATAGTTTATGATTAGTTATTTTTTTTGTCTTTAGTTTGGTTTTAATAATTATTTATTAGTTTTATATCATAAGATCTGGTTGTAATTATTACATGTAATTTTTTTGGTTCATCGGAATCTACATCAATTCATGAGCCGGGCACCAAAGGCAATTTTAGGTCGAATTAGATTTGTCGGACAACAATTTGGAAAGTTTTGGTGGAATCTTATTGTGTTATAAACGGACCATGGTGTGTGAGTTAGTGATTACGACATCACACGAAAGCATCACGAGAAACTTCATAAGAATATTAGGTTTCGTGGTGGCATGGCGCAGTGGTGCAGTTATGTGCTGTTTTGGCAGGGGCAACCTCCCAGAGTATTTTAGTGGTGGTGGCGTAGTATGGGTATCCTTGACTTGGACTAGATTTCTGTGATACCCCATCTAATTAAATACCAGGTAGCTACTCCTTTATTAAATTAATACAAAATATCAAGTTGGTTCAACCTTAGCATCAGTGTCGAAAAATATTTTATTAATTACTAGGCACTTAATATTTAAAAAGTGACATGTCAAATTTTATTAATTAAATTAATTTACAATAAAGTAATGAATAACCAACCGTTCAACATTCACATAAACAATATCATAGAAATAATTAATAGAAAGAAATAATAAAGTCTGGAGTAACACTCCAAATATAGTCTCAATGCCAAATAATCCTAATACAAAAGTCTGAATATCTAAATAAATCCAACAACTGAAATGAAAATGGAAGTCTGAAACTTCTATCTCTAAATGAAAAAGGGTAACACGCCCTAACTGATGATAACTATGTAAGAATCAAAGATAGATGGTGAAGGTGTCTAATACCATGATCCTGTAACTTCCACATCAGCTACAACACGTTAATAAAATGGAACTCCTATGCTTGGTGTCCCTATGGCTGGGCACCTAAAAGGTTTTTACAAAACAAAATATATTTGGAAGCAAACGGGTCAAAGCCCGATGTGAAAATAGTTTAAAAAAAATAGCAAGTGTTTAAATTGCATTAAACAGTAAATATCATATACATATTAGTCACGTGTTCACACTTGAGATTCTCACCCATCAACTATTGTGCACGCCTAATGCATATTTACTACCCATACTAGCTATGCTACCCACCTATCTTGTTGGTACCAAATCTTTGTCTATAGGGATTACTATATTGAGCCACACGTATTACTCAAATACCATGAAATTCCATTACCATTATTTATTAATCATTTTCATGTAACTTAATACTCATGATGAATTTCCATAAGTTTCCATTACTCTATAGGTCTCATCCTAACTCATCTACTAAGCAAAGAGTTGAACAATCTCAAGTATATATTTATATCACTCTTAGTACATATATACACATATGGCATCCCGGTACTCTGCTATCAAATACCGGTACATCATGTACGTAAGGATCACGAGTTTCGAATCACTCAAGAATCATATCAATACAAATCACACATATTGGAGGTGAATATAGTTCACATACCTATGGGTCACGCATATACCTATGCTCCCATGGTCAGTTGACTTATAAAATCACAAATAAGTCTTCACATTCCTATGTTCTTAAGGTACCAAATCTAAATCCCCCCCCCCCCCCCCCCCCCCGAAGGCACACAAGACAATATTGTCCTTTTCCCACAACCTCACGTGATAGCAAGTGTGGTAGGTATGCCATACACATAATAATCCATAAACTAGGAACCTAAGTAATCATCATTTCAATATAGGTATACTCCTATCCTATTTTAAAAGTCTAATACGTAGTATAGTTTCATCTCGATTATTCTACATAATATGTTTAGCGCAACAACTCTTTTCGTATAAATCCGATTACTTACACCTATCCCAAAAGGTTACTAAGTCACCCACTTGTCTCTAAGGTTATTTAAGTAATTTAAAGTTCCCCTACAACTGTCTCTAACCTTAAGTTATTCTTAATAAGAATTAAGTTCAAGTTACCAAAATTTCCAACCGTAACTCACTCGTCGGACACTCGTAAGTTTATCATTTAATCCCAAACCAAACTTATATTTCTCGGGCCTCAAATACACCCCTACTGACCTTACCTAAGTCCCAATATGTTCAAATAGTGCACACCAATAATTCTTAAAAGTTGGGATTGGTTAAACGTTAAAAGGAAATTTTATCATATATACAGAGGGAGTCGATCGATCGACTATAAATGTCGATCGATCGAACGAGTCAATCAATCGACTATGGATGTCAATCGATCGACTAGTTGAAGCCCAAAATTTTAGCATTTTTTTCCATCGTTTTGTCTCCAAAATTCATTACATGATCCCATTCTCCAAACTAAGCATACTTTATGTTATAACAACCAAAACAAATGATTTCTAATGTTCCAAAATCATGAAATCATCACGAATATTGCATACAAATTTAATTATTCATCAAGTTTTCATGTTTAAACCCTAGGATAACTTTTCTCAATTCAAGATAGCCAAATACTTAGATTTGATCCGTGATTTATATCATTTAGGATATGATTCAATTCTCTAGTCCTTATAAAATTTATCTACATGCAAAACCTACCCATATTCAAGATTAAATTCTCTCAATTCGTGAAATTATCAATATTTCAAGTTTAGTCTCCAATTCAAAACTACCATGGATAATATATTTGCTAAATCATAACAACTTAAATCACTTGACTCAAATGGAAGTTCTGATCCTTTGGAGAAGATGATATAGGGGCGATTCTCTATTTCCGATAACAAATCCAACGGTGATAGTGGTGTAAGGTGGTTATTTAGCCCTAGCAACCTTTGGAAACTCTTCCTTTCTCTCTAGTTCTTTCTCTCAAGTTTGTAGCAGCCAATAAATCTAATGATCCTAAGGGTTGGATGATATATTTAACCTAAATTTTGTAAGTCACTATTCATCAAATAGTAAAATGACTAAAATACCCTCCCGGGTTGTCGATTTGGCCTAAAAATGCCCCGGGACCTAAACTAAAACCCCAGGGAGTGTTTTCTGACTATATTAGCCCTTCCGGACACATTGGCACACTCAAAATGACCATAAGGATGACACAAAAATAAACTTCTTTATAATCCATTAAATTGGTCCCGACACTACTGACATGTGCATTCCAACTTAATTTTCAAAATTGTCGTATATTCCACTCGTGACAATTTTAATAAGTTCATAATCATATATTACTATACTCGCTCAGTAATATTCAACATAATTATCATAATCAAATATTAAGTCTCGTCTCGCTAGTACTTAAATCCAGATTAATTACTAAATCATTTCCCAGTTTTAATTCAATTAAACCTATAATTAATATCAGTAAGAATATGGGGTATTACAATTTCCTACTTGGTATGGTTCCTTAAATGGGAAGGATTCTTGGAGTCAATGATGGCATGTGATAAAGAATTAGATACCATAATGGAGAGGAACCTATTTCAGTTTCCAACTGTTTATGGATTGTCTCTTGCTTTTCTTATTCTATTGAGATTAGGGTTCTTGTTTAATATTTGTGTTTATTCAATGGCGTATTAAAATTAATTAATTATTGTCAACCCATTAAATTGGGCAACATGGACAAATATTATTGAACCCGACCTTAGATCATGGTTTTCTTAGAATATAAATTTTTTGGCGGTTCATTTTAAATTTATTAAATTTAATGGGTTTTATTTGTTACCCAAATTAAAATTTATTTCCATAATTATTTCAATTTAAAATAGTTTAACAATTTTTGGATAATTAAAATAAGGAAATTTTTTCTTTCAATTTGAATAAATAAATTGGAAAATTCGATTATTTTAAATGGACAATTTAAAATTGAACAGTCTCCATGGTTATATGTTTAATTTATATATATTTTTAAATTATAGGGTTTTAATGTGTAATTAGAAAATAAAAATTAAATTTTTGGATTTATTTTTTGAATATAAGAGAATTTAGAATTTATATTTATTACACATGTTTTGGACGTGCAAAAATTTTGGAACCGAAAATTTTGACACGCGTCAGTTATCCTGTATTTTTTAAAATATTAAAATTAAACTTCTCTTTTTGACAACCCTCATAAAGGTTTCAAACTACTAAGTGGGAGAGGTATTTGGTCACAAACAAATCCCATGGTATCCACTAACGATTTAGGTTTTCAATAACAAGTAGGTCCTCAAAGAGTAATACTATTGTGGTAACTAGAGTAAATTTACTGACAGGTAGTTTTGGGCTCATATTCATATGGCTGGCCCCCAAAGGAGGAGTGTATGTGATATGGGATATTCTAATATTATTTGGTGGTATACACTTAGACACAAAATTATGGTAGGTTCTTCAAAGAGGTATCCTACTATTTCGTGGGACCAAAGTGTCAGCTAATAATTTTATTTGGCATAGTCTTTGCTTAGATGGTAAAATTAAAGGAATTGTCCGGCCTAATGTGATTATAAGTAGAAGGTTCTCCAAAGAGGAATGTTATTCAAATGGTAGTTAGGATGCTAATGAATTATTTTAAAATGGTAGAGGTAACCAACTTTAAATTCAATTCAAAATTAATTGCTTGTCATAATATGTTCTTTATTATGTGATTCTCCAGTTTTAAATGGTAACTCCAATACCCATGTATTTCACACTCTATTTTATGTACCTTTTGGTAATAATTAAAAGGATTAAATTTAAATTGGACATAGTGTTGACGATAAAGATATGCTCATATATATTTTCTCAGTGTTGTATTGAATAGTCACATTATAAGATTCTAGTATGGAAATGTTGAATATAAGTGAAAAAGATTAATGGTATGACACAATATGACTTATTGATTAGGTCAGATATATTATTATCATTATTAATCAGTGTCCATTACCTATAATATGATGATTATCTCACATCTAATATTTGATAATTAGGACATATAGTTAGGTAGGTTTCCATGACTGACTTAAAAGGAATATTAGTATGATTGATAAAACCCTAGTTATAAGATTATGTTTTAATGGTTATTTCTCATCTGAAGGAACTAGAAATCTAAAGAGGTGAAATCGATGGGGAAACCCACGTCGATATCCCCCCCTAACAGAATGTTTTATCATGATATCATATACGTATTATAGTTATTAAAATAACTTCACTTCTTAGACGAAAGGTTGATAGAAGCTAAAGTCAAACCCAAAACTATTAAATCGAAATTCAGACAATGGCTTGGTTTCAAAGTCAGTTAGTGAATTGCATAATCGCAAGTGAACTCACTAAGAGTACTCAGAACACTTGTAGGAGTTAATAAGATTATCTTCTTTAAAAGAATAAGGTAGATACATTTTATGCGAAAAAAAGTTGAATAATGTTTAATGGTTTGTTCTACGATAACCTGGATAGTAGACACATGAGCCATTAATCATTGGTTCCTGGAAACTAGTCAACTAGTAATATGTTAGTTTATAACACTTGGAATTTGTAATTGCATTGGGAGACATGAGTCTCAGTTTTGATAATTAGAGATTAATTTGAAATGATTGCTTATAAGTATGTGAGAATAGAAGGAATTTTGTTTCAACTTTTAGTCTTTTTATGGAAGGATATATGTTTTATTTACGGTAATAAATAATATATTCATCTTTGGTACTAAATAGGATAATCATTATAAAATAAATCTCATTTTTTTTACACCGTAGGTTTTGAATAATATTCATGATTTATCACTAAATGGATAAGATTAGCCTTTATAATTTATAATATATCTATAGAACCAAATATCCAGGTCATTTTATCTAAATTAATTCTAAACTGGTAGAAGGTGGGTTCTTACATTCATTGAAAGTGGAGGCACTTCTAGTTAAAGAATACGATTTAGATGGAAAATGACCAGGAGTTATTATAACTATAATTATATTAGAGTTGTTTTATTATGATTGATGTAATTCTATAACTACCTATTCGAGAATTTAAGAATTACAACTTAGTAGCTCGGATTATATCCATGAAGATCAAGTGACAAGTTACTTTCAGCAACGGTGTGTCAAAGAAAGAAGAATTAGGTTTCTTTCACACGTGATAAGATTCTTGCTGATTATTCATAAGATATAGATACACATATTCCAAGTTTATTTTCCAAGTCCATTTCCTTTACTCTCGTTAAATATATGGATTGATTTCAATTCAATTTCGGTACTTCATATAATGGGCAATGCAACTCTTGTGTTGGGACAAAACTTGACAAGTTGGAATAGGATAAATGTTTAATCTATATTCTAGACCACATTCCCAAAATCATTATTTGGAATAAATGAAGGTCTAATAGGCTTATGTGTGTAACAACCCATCCTTTTGGAGACAATTAAATTCCATACGTGGATATAAATTGACAATTTGGAGAATTTCTCGAAATAGTGATTTTTGGGATTTTCAAGGATTTAATGATTTTCGATGGGTATTGTAACTATTTTTGGGACCCAATAGGTCGAAATATTTTAATTATATGTCGTCGTGGAGTAAAGTGACAAAAAGGTCAGATTTTGATTAGAAAGTCCGCATTAAGTTATATGAGTTAGAATAGTGATTTGTGGTCAAGTACCTCAGATGGGAATTTTGACTGCGCCGTGAGTCTCAGAATGTCCGAGATAGTTGGAAAAGAGTGTCCGGTTGTCGAAATTGAGTTTCAGAGAATTTTGGAGTTAAACAGGCTCGTAATTGAGTAAACGAGTCGTTTTTGGGTTTTAAGGGTTAAAACCCTTTTCTGCTTATAAAAGGAGGGAGAAAGGGAGAAAAGAGAAGAGAAAAGAAAGAAAGAAAAGAGAGAGAAGAGAGAGAGAGGAGGAGAGAAAAGGGGAGATTCCGGCCAAACTCCGCGTGATTCGGCTCGAGGTCGTCGGATTATATCCAGGAGGAAAGTGTTTACATGCTTTATTTACTTTTGAGCATAAATCTCATATCGTAGTTTGGTATAAACAAACCCTAAATATTTTGGGTTGGGATTCTTGAATAAAAATGGGTTTTTGTGAAATGAACTCAGAGAAATTTATGTAGTAATTGCCTCATAAGAAATCTAAGCTTGAATGGATAAAAATAGTGTATTTTTTGTGAAAAATGAATTTAATGGAGTTAGGGTTAAATTCTTGAGTGGTTGACGAATCCCATGAAATTAATGTTATGTTGGTTAAAAATAGATGCTTAGATGATTATATTATTGGTTGGTGAAGTGGAAAACCACAAATCTTGAATTGATTGGGTGTTGATTTAAATTTGGAGATGGAGAAGATGATGAATAGTAGGACCTGCGTCCATTCTGAATCGATTTGTCCTAGGAGAGAATCGATTCGGCTCTTGGTTCGAAAAGAAATTTGTAGATCTCTTCGACGCGGTCGCGTGGGCACTGACCGTGTATTTTTCTGATTTTTTTTGGATTTATAGTGATTTTTCTACGAAAAGTTGTCCGTTATCAAAATCGTTAGTTAGAACTTATTGGAGATAAATATTAGGGGTTCTCAACTGGAATGTTAGGACCTCTAAAGAACTTGAGGAGTTGTGAAAACTTTGGGTTTGTAGGAATAAATCCAATTTATGATTTAAATGGAGATTGGATTGAATTTTGGGTATTTTAGAAATTGAAAAATTACCCAAACAGTGCCCCTCGAACAGGCCGAATCGATTCGGGTCTTGGCCGAATCGATTTGCCTAAGGGGATATGTAATTTTGCAGTGGGACAAATCGATTTGGATATAGACCGAATCGATTCTCCATTAAGGACTTGTTTGCATAACACTTTCCGAATCGATTCGGATTGGGGGTCGAATCGATTCGCCCACCCGAATCGATTCGCAATTTGGGCGAATCGATTCGCTTTGGTCAGAATGGCCAATTTTCTTCCCTTAAGAGTATGGGGACTTAACATACAATTTGGGATTTTTATGGAAAAATGCTAGGAGGTTATTAGGATAATTTGGGAATATAGACATATATATTCGCTTAGTGTGGAGTGTTATAATTGGAGATATCCAATAAATCCGTAGATGGGATTTAGGTATATGTTACTTATTGAAGTAAGGAATCTTTGGGATTATTGGTCATCGCTAGATGTAATTGGAAATTATGGCCATTTATATATATTCGAGGAGGAATATATGGTATATGTATACTATGTGATTAAAGTGCATATATAATTTGAGATAAATGACTTTTCAAAATATAAAAATGAATGTTTTCAAAAGGAAAGGTAAATGATTTTCATAAATTATAAAATATGGATACACACCTCTCTAAATCGCTATCATAAGGGAAGTTGCGTGCGTATGGTGAAGCCCCCTGGCTAACGAATGCAGGGTGGATATAGTCCTATAGGTTATATGAGCGTTTTTTGTATTTTTTCTGCGCTGGTTAGGAGATTTCGGGTGTGGTCTTGACTATCCCGCAGGCATATGGCCGCTTTCCAACATCTTGCGATGTAGGATCCCAGGTTGTCTTGATGACAGGCCCTTGAAGATGATAGCCATTTAGGGGCGCGCACAATGGGGAAATTCGGACGGGCGGTCTTAGAACGCGTTATGTTAAAGAAATTCATGATAATGGATTGGCTATAATTACATTTCCTGGATCTAGGAAGGGAAATGGGTTATATGAATTCGCTTCGGAAACACGACCCAGATGGAAGAAGGAAAGTGGAAGCATATGATATGGTAAAAACATTTTTATGATAATAAAAATGGCTTTTAAATACATTTCCTGAATATAAAAAGGGAAATGGGATATTTTGAAACGGAAAAGAATTTTTATGATAATAAAACTGGATTTCAAAAGGTATATGATTTGTTAAAGCAATTCATGATAATGAATTGGCTTTTAAAATACATTTCCTGGATATGAGAAGGGAAATGGAAAGTTTTGAGAAAAATGAATAGTATTGATAAATACTTTGTATATGAATCCTCAATACGGGAGATAGATCCGGATGTATATTGTAAAATGAATATGTATATATGGATTAATCGAGTACCGAGGGTCTAATGGATCCCGACGATCGACCTTGCTGCATAAGTAGTGTATCGGGGGGGTTCCTTGTTTGAATTTAGCTTTGCGAGACACCCCACGCACGAATATGGCATTGTGTTGAGACTGGGGAGAAGTTTAATCCTTAGTGTTCTTATATTGAGATGTATTATATGTGTATATATATAGATATATATTCTGTACTGAGGGACTGGAGGATCTCGACGATCGACCTTGCCGCGTAGTAGTGTATCGGGGGGTTCCTTATTTCGATTTCTCTTTGCGAGACACCCCACGCACGGACATGGCTTAGTGTTGAGACTGGGGAGAAGTTTAGCCCTTAGTACATTTCTTGGACTATCTAAGGTTGATAGTAGTTGGGTGATAGACTAGTTTAGCAGGGTAGCTTGACTAGGATGTTTAGAGGGATGCGCTAAGAGTGCACTGTTAGTTGAGAGGTGAGGGGTATCTCATGGGAGTGCAATACCAAATTTAAATATGAGATAAAACCTTTTTCTAAAAATAAGGCATTTATGCACTTGCTAAATATTTTCAAAACTTGGGCTCTGACCCGTTTATCTACTTTTCCTCTCTTGTTATATATATATATTGTGACACCCGGACTAATTAAATACCGGGTAGCTACTCCTTTATAAAATTAATTCAAAATGACAAGTTGGCTCAGTTAATAGCATCACTGTCGAAAACATTTTATTATTTCTAACCACCTAGTATTTAAAAAGCAAGTTGCCAAATTTTAATTTAAGTCTGATTAACATGCAACAAGTGTAGTGAAGAAATAGATAACACCATTCACCATACTGAAGTAAAATGAATAACCATCACAATAAAGTAAATATTAGTCTGGAGGAAACTCCTCACTACAATCCCATAACTGAAATGAATAACCGAAACTGAAATAAAACATGCTAAAGTCTGAAAACTGAAATGTAAAAGATGCTCTAAATAGAAATGGGCAACATGCCCTACAACTGATAGATAGTGACTCTGGAATCCAAAAGATAGAAGCGTCTACATGCAAATCCCTGTAGCTTCCACAAGCAGCTACAGCTCGTCACCTGAATGAGTATCCTATGCTTGGTGTCCTTGTGGCTGGGCACCTAAAATGGTTTTACAAAGAAAAAGAGATTTGAAAAGCAAACGGGTCAGAGCCCGAATGTGGAGTTATATTTTAAAAACCTGCAAGTCCTTAAAAACATTTAAAACATTAAATGCAAAGTACATGTTAGGACGTACACTCACATGATATTCTCACCTCTCGTCTAACTGTGCACTCCTAACGTAAGTACCCATCTATAACGACCCATACTACTAGCTAACAGACAACATAACTAGCTAGACTGCCAAAGGTCCTACCCATTCTACTCGGTTACATTTAACATAACAACGCTCGTAATTAAATAGGGGTTTAACGTAAACTCAGTTACTAAACCTACCATTGATATAACTACCAGTTAACTCATTATATACTCGAAATAACACCGTAATATTTTTACAACCTTAACATGAGGATTCCCATTAATTTAATGTATATTATTCACATCATAAATATACGATACAAGTACCCCGCGATCTAAGCTATGGTGCACACATACTCTGCTATCCATCCCGGTACATCACGTACATAAGGATCACATATTCCGAATCTCTCAGGAATAGTTCAGATAACACAAATAACAAATAGTGGAGGCGAACACAGTCACCATCACATGGGTCACGCACATACCTACGCTCCCATGGTCAGCGGACTTATTGATATCACAATAAGTCTTTCTATGACCTATGTTCATCAAGGTACCAGTCTATATCCCCCCTGTAGGCACACAAGGATTAGAGGGTCCTAAGCGAACGTAACCTCCCGTGATAGCAAGTATGGTAGGTATGTCATACACACAATCCATATAACAATACTAAGTAAACTCACATCTTAGTAATACCGTATTTTAATCGTAGTACATATCGCATTCTCGTACTAATTATAATTATCACAATTCGTACTATTCCGGTTTATAATTATACGCGCTATAATTCATCCTCACATCGTAGTAGACACTCACGTCTTAACCCAAATGGTTTATTGGATATAACTCTCGTATATAATTTACTCCTCTCAATAACCCAAAAGTCCCAAATCTATCCTTACATCATCAAAGAATGTTAACTCTACCCTCGAACCAGTTTCCGGGACTCCAAAAATCAAAACAGTCCAAAAAGGACCAAACTGTCAACTCGTTAGAAGTCTCGTTCGAACGAGGCTTCGAACGAGTTTGGACTGTCAAGTCGTTAGAAGTCTCGTTCGAACGAGGCTGTTCGAACGAGATCCCAGTTCGTTCGAACGAACCGACCCTTCTAACAATATCTCGTTCGAACGAGATATCGAACGAAATCTCCACTCGTTAGTAGTGACTGGTCAACTCGTTAGAAGCTCGTTCGAACGAGTTCGTTCAAACGACCTGGGGGCTGCTTCTAACGAGATGCCAGTTTCGGCCCAGAATTTTCCAAAAATCGTTTTTCAACATATTTACTCCTCAAATATTCTCCAAAATACGTCCCAATGATTGATTTAAGATATCTAAACAATTCTAAACACAATATAACCACATCCTATCACGTTTTTATGGATTAACTCATCCTAATCATCCATCAAATTTGCAAATATTAAACTTTCCCCCCAAATTATACATGAACAAGAACCCTAATTTATAAATCCTCAATTCATCAAATTAAATCCGTTTTTGTTTCACCCAATCATGTATAATCATCATATAATTTCGTCCCATACTATTCTACGTGCAAATGGTCCTCAATAATCAAATTCTAAGTCCAATTAACATGGGTTTTCATATATCTTCCAAGAACAATTTGTAAAACATCAATTTTCTAACATGGAAAGAACATCCTTTGAAATTAAACATAGTTAAACCACTTGCCTTGTTTGTCTCTGAATTTGGTGTGGATTCGGTGTAGAATTTATGCAGAATTCCTCTCTCTCTCTCCTTCTCCAAGCTTTCTTCTCCAAAAGGCTATGGTGGCTAGGGTTTGCTTTGGGGAAACTTATGAAAACCTAATTTAATAAACCTCCGTAGCTTGTTGGGTTAATAAGGGTTGGTTGGGTCAATTCCTTATCAGATTACAACTCTCAATTTTCGTCACTTTTAATTACCCAAAAATATCAAATTACTAAAATACCCTTTATGGTGCCGGAATGGCCTAAAAATACCCCGGGACCCAAACTATACCCCCGGCTAGTGTTTTCTGACTATCTCGACCCTTCTGGACGCGTTGGCGCACTCAAAACGACCATACGGATTATAGATTTTAAATTCACTTTTAATATCAAAATATTATACCGTGACGCGGCGGTCCCACGCGTCTCAACAAAATTTCTAAAATGCCGTATATAAATCCCACGACAAATTTTATAATACCAAGTTCATATATAATCATATATGCACATAATCAAATACCAATTCGCATCTCATTAGTATTTATAACCCGGATTAATTTCCAATTAATACGCATTTAATTAATTAATCCCAAAAATAAATATAGCCAAAAGTACAGGGTATTACATATATATATATATATATATATATATATATATATATATATATATAGGTGTCCAGACACAGGGACGCCTGGATGGCACATCTTTCGAGTCAGACGTCAGCTGCAGCAGCTGTGGATGCATGCAGGTTCTTGATAGACGCCTCCATTCTTGTACTCTAGATAGGAGGTACTATATAAATACTCGGGTCAATGGCCCAATTGCATTTATTTATTCTTTGAGTACATCATTCGATATGGTTGTATATTTTGACCGAGTGTTCGGTTATTTTATTTCATTTCAGATTCATTTCTGCAATATTGTGTGGATGTTTTAAATTGTAGTGTTTAAAAAGAGTAGTTAAGTAAAATTTTGACACCGGCCTAATAGGTTTTTAGTAATTAAATGGATTTTTGACAGTGATGCTAAGAATGATCCATATGAGACTCCTGTTATAATTTGATATAGGAGTGATCCCCGGTATCTAATTAGGCGGGGTGTCACAATGTGAACTTATTTTATACCCCCAGTATAGGTGAAAACATCACAAAGAAATGAGTATGACATTCTACTACGTTATTGTGGTGGGAGGATTGTCAATTCTCATAATGTTGAAATCCATATAAACGCATCACGATTTATACACATGTATAAGGATAACTTTATCACAATGGGATCATTTCTTATTATTTGGACTCTCACCCATCGTGACCCTTGGAGAAGAATATAACAAACCCTGTAAATATAATAAGGTATTCCTTTACTAGGATGCATAACATTTTTGGAAAATTTATGATATTTAGTACCATAAAGATTCAGCAACAAAGGGTAATCAATTAGTTGCAAGTGAATTTAGTAAGAGAGGTAATCAAGTTCATGATTTTGATAAATTGTTTTATGTGTTTAGTGTGTACAAAAGGAGTGATAGAAGCGAGGTGGTGTTTTTAGATACTAGATGTATAAATATATTTATAGTCGCACGAAATGTAAGGATATTTCATACAGTTAGACAGTATTAGTCCAATCAGTTCAATATGAAAACATTAGAAAATTCTATTACATTTTTGGGATCTGATTAACATTTGATCACTAGAAAAATGTACTTTTCCATATCTAAGTTATCATATTGATAAGTTCTTTTGAGACTTTGTTATGCAATATTCCAAGAAAGACATTCGCTGTTTCATATTTGAAATTTGTATTACTCTAGAACAGAACATTGGTTTTGATAGAATAAATATTCAAGTACCTAAATGGATTAATGATTATATATTTGGTTGCCAAGTAAAGATATAAGTAACTTTCAGGTTACAAACTCATGTATTCAGTCAGATTTAAGATTCCAGAAAGTGTATATTATGCCTTGTATAAGAAATTATACATAAGGGAGTTTCTAGTGGGTGTGATTGCATTGATTGACAACTGGTAAGCCTCTTACTGTAGGTGTGACATATGGCTTCTAGATGCACGGTTCCATGTCTTTGAGTATAAGGGGGAGATTGTTGGGTTTCTATACTAAAAGTCATGGTTCACTAGTGAATTTTAGTACGTCTATTTAATTAGAATATTCACAAGTGATGTTTGCATCATATTATTATATATATTTATGCATAGGTGTCTTTTATTCTACATAATAGATGATTTGGTGTTTAGAGTTCATCTTACACACGAAAAATTAAATCATCTGCCCTTGTAGAATATAAGTCCAGTTCACAATCTTAGGTGCAGATGGGCACACCATCAGTAGGATTATAGCACATTATTTTAGTATGTCCATCTGGATTATAGGAAATGGTATAGTTTTGACTTGTTGGGATAATACACTTTGTGCGTATTGAACGTGGCTAATTTGAGATAATTATCTTTATACTGATTATATAAGATAATTCACATCTCATGGTTATTACGAGTGATTAAGTTCTTAATCTATACATAATTGATGGACACATGCATCAGTTGTTCATTACGTTGATCTATTGAGTGAGATTTATTTATGGATCAATAAACCCAATAGATTGGGAAATGGTTATTAGTGTATAGTGAAAGTTAATTATGAATGCAATCCACGTCTCGATATAAAAATTGATGATACCCTCTTGATGTATCCTATAAGTTTTGATTATGTCAAACCTGGCTGGTGGATTTATTTATTCGACGTATCAAAAAAGTTAAGTGGAGAGGTCGATGAAATATAATTATGAGTAATTTAATTTAATCGACATATATCTATGATCTTAATGTGAGGAGATTATTTAGCATTTAATAACGAGGAGCTCGAAATTATAATTTGAAATAGTACACTAGAGTGCAATTATTATTATTTAGTGAAATGTGTAATAATTTATTGAATCATGGAATTAATTATAGAGTTTAATAAGGATTCCTAATTATGTGGGAAGCAAGTCTCCTATTTCTCCTGGGGTCCTCGTACTGGCCTATATAAGAAACCCCTTGTCTCCTAATAAGTGTGGGATCAATATAAAGCATAAAAATACATGACAATGGAGTGTTAGGGTCATTATCCATGGTGTTTATACACCAATGACATGCACTTGCTTAAAGGAATAACATTGTAGATCTCCAGGTCTCTTTCAAATCTCTCATGTTGTAAAATCGATTACAAGAAATTGGAGACTCCAAAAATATTGAAAGTATAACCATGGGTTCCTGACATGTAGAGTAAGAGGTATAAGAAATTTCAAGTCATTTGAAGACTGTTTGATATGCTTGCCTCACACATATTTACAAAATAGTGATTCACGAAGCAAATCCGACAACACAGATTAGATCTGAAATTGAATCAAGAACGGATTAAGAAAGTGAATTAAATTTTCTAGAAATTGTTATAATATACATAATACCTGATATAATAGTTTCGGGATTCATGGATATGAAGGTTTGGGGATGAAATCAATTCTAGAACACACGATTTCATCTGCCAAAAAAAATGCGTGACACATCATGGTATCTACTTGTTAGAGCCATAACTTGATAACTGTTGTTCACAATGGGATGAATTTTTTTATGGGGTTCAAAGGCCGAAAGATATAAAAACTCGTAAAAGATCTTATTTTGACACTTTAAATATTTTTGAAAAAAATCATTTCGATTTTATGGCTACCACACCGTTAGATTTACGACGCAGATCAGTGTAACACGGAAGAGATCAAATCTATACCGTTTAATCCAGAAAGAACTGCAAATGTATGATATCTTGAATCTCCTATGCAGATACACCATATTTTTTTAAAACCCTATTATTGTATAAATCAAATGATCCAATATTTTATTTTTAGTATTCCCCCAATAACTACAAGTACACACACACACACACACACACACACACACACATATATATATATATATATATATATATATATATATGAAAGGAAAAATGTGTAAATAATACCTTCCGGTGAAAATAAATGGTGGATATTTTACCTAGGAGAGACAGGCAGTCGAGTAGATGAGAGAGAAGAGGGAATGTGTGTGTGTGTGTGTGTGTGTTTTGGGGGGAAGGGGTTTTAGAGTTGAAATAACAATATTTTAGTGATGGTGCTTGTCATGATCAAGGACTATGATAAGACCATGACAAAAAAATATCTTGGGAGTTATCACGGTCGACCGTGACAACACATGGATGAAAAAAGTGGCATTTTTCTCTTTTGTGGTAGTGGGCTTTAGTATGTATTTTATATGTTTGTTTTGATTAGAAATAATAAAAAAATTATAAAGAATATTAGTTGTCAAATAATCATTGTCGAAGTGTAAGTCTCATTTAATAGGGTATTTATGAGGGGATGTGAAGGGTTAAATGTGAAAATTAAATGAAGAAGAGTGGGAGATAAGTCTCAATATTTTTTTATGGGTGTTGAAATTGTATGTGACCTTAGACCCATAGGTAATCCCCTTTGGACATCAGACATGTAAGAGGAGAGGAGTGTTAAAGTAAGAGACAATTATTTAAAGTGGTTTAGACCTAAGATAAGGATTCTACATCCATTGTCAAAGGGTGTTATACTATTTATTATATCATAAAAGAGTTATTACAATCTATGAGGCCTCTCAAGCTATGGTCAAGAGAGTCTGATGTCCTTAAGGCTTTTGTCAACAATCCAAATGATCTTAGGAATCACTTTATGGACTTCTCTAAGGGTTTCAGAGTATCAATCTAAGGGTTAACAATTTATAAGATAACTAGAAATGATTTGAGTTATGAATATCAGATCAAGATAGTGGTTTGAGAGAGTACTGAACAAGGAGTAAACACTTATGAATGCTAAAACTCTTAGTTCTCTTGATGATTGATTAGTTGAACATGTCTTTAACAATTCCCTAACCTTCTATTTATATGCAAACTCTAAGAGTGAGAATGAGTGGACTGTCATAATATGGTTGTGATCTCTCTGAGGTCTGACACCGTCAACAAGGTGGTGGTGTGTTGGCCAACGGTTTTGAAGGTGGTATAGGTAGTTGTTAGTGGCATTAAATGTGGATATGAGCTTTCAATGCAAGTGGTAATGAGGGGTATCGATAGGTGGAATGTGTTCTTCTTTCCACCAACTCCACCAGACTGGTCAAAGGAGATTTTCCCGAGTCTGAGGAGCTCGAAAACTACCATAGGATTTCCATAGGTTGATCCTAAGGTGTTTTATAGTGATACACATTTATGCTGATAGTTAGGAAACATCGAGATGTCATTTCTCCTTACACTGAGGCCTATTATTAGCATCAGTCATGGCAGACCGCTAGTGTTATGGCATCTAAGTTGGGTTGAAGAGACACGTTGGAATGACATATCATTATAGACATATTAAGAGGTGATTAAAAACTAAGAGAGTACTGTAGACTTTTCTTGAGGACAACAAAGGTTTTGGACGCCTAGAAAATGGTATGTCTGAGGTTGTACATGGTCTAAGAGAACAAGAAAGAAAATGATAAGGGTTTATGTACCTGGATCCTAGGGTCGATGTAGCCTTTGACAAGGATAAACACAACACTCCCAATTATTTGAAGGAAAGATTCTTATTAATTGATGGAGCTTGGGAAACTCTTGACTGTGCTAAACCAATTTTGTTACTTGCATCTGGTGTACCCCTATGGCTGTGGGTAAGTTAAAGTCTACCTCTACTTTTTTACTTGAATTTATTAATTGAACTCTTTAGTGAGTCCTAACAATTTCCATTATTTTGCAGTGGTTGCTAAGTCTTTTCATGAGGATGTGGACAAGACAATTGAGGCCTTGCAGTTGTCCACTATACCCTTTCAATTCCTTGTAATGTCAAAATGTCTCTTTAATAGTGGGTTGGGCCCTAAACCCAAGGCTTTGACCTCTTGAAATGCTCCCAAGGTCCCCAAAATCATGGTTGGGTATACTTTGGGGTATGAGACCTTTATTGTGGTGTCCCAAAAGACAAAGGATGTAATGAGGTTTCTACTGACGTTCCCGAGGCCTCTAAGGGTGAGGATGACTAGCCTAAGGGTAAGCCTGAGCTTCCTCCAAGAATTGTATAGGTATTACCCACTATTAAAGAAGCTATGTTGCTGGATTACAATTTATCTCTCAGTATGTAACTTGACTTTACTTTTTTACATTTACCTCGTGATTGGCTCTTTGATATCTAATTCTGATTTTTTACAAATCCATTACATGAATGGGAGGAACGGGGGATAGCTAGGTGGTTTGCCAAGGAAACCCCAACTTATGCTGCCATCAGCAAGAAAAAAGAGGTCCAATACCACCAATCACTTAAAGTTAAATACATCAGTGGACCTTCTTATCACTGGTGACAAGTTGGTGAGGGAGGCAAACTTGAGGTCTATTTCAAGTGGGGACATAGAGTTGGAGTTCATGAACATAGACATGCCCTTGCTTCAAGCATCGTCGGGGTTAGGTAGAACCTTTGGGGAAACCCTAATTATTTCTTCTATTATAGGGGACTTTCAACCCTAAGTCTCAACACTTGAGGGAGACAAAGGAAAGGATATGATGATGTCCCAAAGATAGAAGAGGTTTGAAGAGTGCTTCTGAGGTTTTAGGCCAACCTAAGATCGCAATCTCTACAGTGGTAGAAAATCTATTAGCCCTTTATTGTCTGGTTTATATTATTGTATGTCGTATACCGCTACAACCGTAAAAGCCTTATTCAAGTTCAATCATGCATCAAGATGGATCTGAAGCGTTATTCAAGTTCAATCATGCATCAACAAAGATGTTATCGTGAGATTAATTTTGGTAAGGTTGTGTTTAAATACATTAATGGTTCATTTAGAGTGTTGGGATAATTTTTCTAAATTATTTTCGAAGTGTTGAGACGGAGTTTTTCGTCAAAGAATTTTTTTAAGTGTTGAGACGGAGTTTTTGACGAAATAATTTTTTTTAGTCGTTCGAGCGACTTGAGCTTCTTGTTCGTGCAACATGTTGAAGTTATGTTAATTTCATTCGAGCAACATGTGGCATCGTTCGAGCGATAACTTGATTTCATTCAAGCGACGCGCTGACTTAAGTTTTCTATATAAAACATGTTAAACCACTCCATTTTCGTAAAGAAGACCTGGCATTTTTTATTCTTCACAAATTCCAAACCAGCAGAATACTTTGTCTTCTTCATTTAAGGGTTTAATACTTTTTATTTTTAATTCACAAAAATCCCATATGCTTTAGTGAATTGTTTTGGAGCCCAATATACAACTTTGGTGAAGTTATTTCTTTGTGGAGTGTTATCTCTACGGCTGACTATGAGTGTATGTCGATTGGGAGTGCTTGTGGGTGTTCCTGGATGAATTGCACTAGGTTTTCTTATGGGCTACTGTGGTTATTCCATTACAGACTCTAGGTTGCATGTCTATATGAGTATCAACACGATATTCATTGCGGATTTCATTGTCTATGTAAGTTGCGATTTATCATTCATACTGAAATATAAGGTTTTACCCGAAAGGGCTTTTTCCTAAAATCTGTGAGTTCGTAATTTTATTTGTGATGGTCTGATAGACACACACACACACGTGTAGTTGCATGTTCAGGGGTTGAATTAATTTGGTTTGAAAATTGTCACTGATTAAATAAAGTTAACTTGGAAATTTGCAAATTCGGTTTAATAGTTATCACACGGAATTTACATTTTGGTATCAGAGCTTATTTAAGCGATCACCACATTCTCAAATTGGTATCAAGGAAGGTTTCTCTAATTTATCGAGTGAACCTTGGTTTTCGCAAAGTTGTGTGATATTGATTTTCTTTTTGAAAAATCAGTTTTGTGAAAAATTATAATTTTTCCAATCGAGCACTTATATAATCGGATGCTCATTTTTTTACGGGTCTAATTATGCTTACTCAAAACCCCGTATGAAATCACAGTTAAAGTCCATTGATGAGAGAGTTTGGGTTGTTTGTGAAAGAGGATGGACTCCTTCCACTGTCACCTTAAATAATATTACTAATTTAAAACCCGTGACAGACTCGACCGAGGACGAATTTAAATGGAGGATTTTTAATTCACGTGGGCTGAGTGCAATTTCAGGTGCTATCACTCCTGAGGATTTCTGACGTATTATGACGTGCACCACATCGAAAGAAGCGTGGGACATTTTACAACTTACCCACGAAGGCACAAATGCGGTAAAAGAGTCTAAAATTTAAAATTCAACTACTCAATTTGAAGAATTACTATGCTTGAGACTGAGCGTGTTGATGAACTTTATGCATGTTTGTCTAATATTGTCAACACTAGTTTCAATCTTGGTGAGCACATTCCTGATGCACGAGTAATTAAAAAGATTTTGAGATCGTTGCCTAAACGTTTTATCCCTAAAGTGACTGTTTTGAATTCCTTAGGTAATTTGAGCAGTTTAAAATTGGAAGAGATAGAAAAAGACCTCCATACATATGAGATTGACATGTTCCCGGGAACTGTCATGCCTAAGGATAGAGGGATAGCACTTAGATCCCAATATAGGAAGGGATAGCAAGTGTTAAGGAGAGAGAAGAAAAGAAAGTCAGAGTTTGTGAGTTTGACTATGAGGGTAAGGTTGATTTTGATATGGCCATGCTTGCGATACTTTTTATAAAGTTTCTCAAATTTTCCAAAGAAAACTCTTACAACAAAAGAGTTTTTGAGAAAAACAAAAAGAAAGATGAGGCCAAAGAGAGCGATGACAAAGAGAGTGACACACACACACACACACACACACATATATATATATATATATATATATATATATATATATATATATATATATATATATATATATATAGAGAGAGAGAGAGAGAGAGGAAATGTTTTCAGTGCAACGATAGAGGGCATAAGGATTTAGAGTGTCCCACTAAGCTAAAGAGAAAGGGCAAGAAAGTCGCCATGCCAGCCACTCTTAGTGATAGCGAGGGAGAGGTGAAGGGTTCCTGGGATGAGTATTCACATGGGATGTGTGTCAACTTTTTATCTAGTCAGGAGAGCACACCTAGTTTGTCCCACAATGATGAGGATATTTATGGATGTGAGATCCCCAAGGATGAGTTGAGTGTATCTAGCGATTACGCTAGTGAGGGTGATAGTGATCTCCAGATTGCATTTAGAGATTTGTACGCTGAGACTCTAAAGACAAAAAAAGATTAACAAAGACCTAACTCTTAGGGTGAGGGATTTAGAGAGCAATATTGAGAGTTTGAGGGTGTTTGAGGAGAAAGCCAGTCAATTATAGAAGGTGAAGGTTTCTTTGAGTCAACAGTTGATTACTTTAGATCAGGAAAAGAGTGATTTGACCAACACGATGTATAGTCTAAAGACACGTGTATCCCAACTCGAGCGTGATCTCGAATGTGCCTGAAATGTCAAAGTCCCTTTAGAGAATGCATTCCAGGATGTTCTAAAGATGGTTCTTAAACTCACTTTGGGTGATGTTGAGAGACAAGGAATAAGTCATTACGGCGCGTCCACTTCACATGTTGCACCCGAGTCAATTCCCAAGTTTGTGATTAATTCATATGTCTCTCAACCCAACCCACGTAGGCATCTTGTACCTAATAGGACAGTGTGTAGGAGACGTTTCAAGAGAGGTGTACGTATGCCTCTTTATGTTTGCACCAATTTCCAAAAGAGCAGACACCTTAGGGAGTTTTGTTTTAAGTTGGGTAATGTGTCACATTTTGCTATTACACGTGTTTCCACTACACATGCACCCAAACATGATACGTTGGATGCTTTTAATGTTTACATGAGAGAGTTTGGACATATTAGGGAGCAACTTAAGTTTTTGCTCAAAATTTCACACGACTTGATGGATGTTTTTCATAGGATACCACCACCTTTAGAAAACTCCACCGTTCTTAACGGATGAGGTTTAGACTTATTTGCTAGCATTGGATGATTTTCATGATGATATTTTAAGCCTATTTCTAGTGTGTCTTATGGTGATGATTGCTTTGAGGTTCTTATTAGAAGCTTCGACTAAACCATTGATTTGAGGTCGGTGGGGAGAAGATTTATGTCTCTAAATCCCATACTCATCGACCAATTCTGTGACTTATGCCTTAAAATGTAACCCGTTAACTGATACTAGATCGTGCAGGATCTCATATCAGCAGATTATGTTTTTTTGGATAAAATTGGCTACCTTTTTGGCATTCAGAACTACATATGACTCAGCTTTAACCCATTAAGTGAAGTAATCAATGGAAACCATGATGAATCCATTCCCACTGGAGTCTTTGGGTGTAACTTTCCTTATAATATTGATACCCTACGTGGAAAACGGCTAGGGAGAGGTCTTGTTGTATAATTATTTTAGAGGCAAGTGTTGGAGGTTGGAGAACTGTTGGCATTTAAGGTATCTCTGAACATAGGCGGTTCAATCTTGAACCATGGTGATCAGATAGTAACCCTTTCGGATAATATTTTTGGCGAGCATATGTCCATTCATGTGGGGTCCTCATTCCCCGCTATGGATTTTCTGCATAATTTCTTCAATGTTAGCCCCTACGAAGTAGTGTAAGTAGGTTCCATTGAAGTTTCTCTTTAACAGTGCTTTATCACAGAAAATGTAGTGGGAGCCTAGTTTGTGGAGGTTTTTTTATCTTTATTCTTATAATCTTGGGGGTACCTACCATGCTTCAGGAGGATCCAAATATCGTAATACTAGCAATCGGCCATATCAAGATCTTCTCCTGTGATGTGCTCGATGTGGTAGCAGTAGGTTGGCTTACCTTTCTTTTGGACGAGGAAGGGGCCATCTTTATTCCTTCGGGCATATATACCATGGAGTCCGAGGTATAAAGGGTTTTGGCTAAGTTGTTCCTTATTTAGGGTAAGTAGTGTAAAGTAATATCTTAGAATTAGGAGGCCATATTTTCTTGGTGGGTGTGGAAAGGTAAGAGTTTCTCGTCCTTAACTTTCTATCTTCTAAGGACCTGACCGATGATGAGGGCTGAATCCCTATAGAAATCTAGGCATAGGATACCTTTCTTGAGGACTACAATGCATGCCTCGTATTCAGTTATGTTCTTGGTGCAGGGAAAGTCTAGCTTGATGAGAATAGGAGTGTGAGAATCATCAGGGGTAATTAGGAGTATCCTAATGCCATATACTTTATTTTTGGTAGCCTCGTCTAAGAACATTTTACACTCGAGGTCTTCCTGAGAGGCACAAAGGATATCTTCATCCGAGAATTCAGAGATCCAAACATCAACTTCTTCTATATGGTGGTCAGCAAGGTAGTCAGAGTTGTCTCTCCCTTTCATGGATTTATGTGTGACATAAATAATATAAAATTTGTCTAACAACATAAACTATCGAGCCATTCGGCTAGATAAAGTAGTGACGTAATTTGGGATACAAGTTTGATGGGAAAGGCGATCATGTAGTGACGTAATTTTTTGGTGACCCAGACAAGGGAGACATAAGCTTTCTCCAAGGCAGTTTAGTTGACTTTGCATTCAACTAATTTGTGACTGACATAGTAGATGTCTCTCCCTTTATGGGTTTTTTCAAGGTATTGGGCTAAAAAATCCCCGACTATGGTGTTTGTTACTGCCAAGTATAGTAGTAGGGAAGACCAGGATCCAGTGGCATGAGTACCAGAGGCCGGGTTAGATATTTCCTGATTCGATCAAAGGCTTCCTGACAAGCTTCGTTCCAAACCTTGTTGAATCCTTTTGGAGGAGTTTGAAGATGGGTTCATAAATACAGGTCAATTGGTTGATGAACCAGTTGATATACTATAATTTTCCAAGGAATCCCCAGACGTCTTTCTCTCTTTAGTGTGGTGCCATTTTAAGTATGGCTTTTAGTTTGCCAGGATATGATTCAATGCCATTTTTGCTAACCATGAATCCCAAGAGATTTCCTTTGGTAATGCTAAAAACACATTTATGTGGGTTAAGTTGCATCTCGTATCACCGTAGTCGCTCGAAGAACTTTCAGAGAGTGGTAACATGACATGTACGAGTCTTAGACTTGATGATCATGTCGTCTACATCGACCTCAACTTCTTTGTGTATCAGATCATGTAAGATGGTTTTGGCAGCTCTTTACTAGGTAGCCCCTGAATTTTTTAGACCAAATGGCATAATGGTGTAACAGAAGGTTCCCCAAGGGGTGATGAATGTGGTTTTCTCTTGATGATTCAGGTGCATCTTGATCTGATTGTATCCGGTAAAACAATCAATAAATGGCTTGAGAGCATGATTGGAGGTGTTGTCTTCAATCATGTCGATATTGGATAGCGATAATCATCCTTTGGAGAGACCTTGTTCTAATATCACTAATCAATGCACATGCGAACCTTTCCTCTCGATTTTGGCACATAAATAATGTTGACTAGCCATGTGGGATATTTGATCATCCGGATGAACCGTACGTTCAATTGTTTGACCACTTTTTACTTAACCTTGAGTGAACATTCGATGCGATTCTTTCATAGTATCTATTTAACTAGTTTGCATTCTGGGGGCATTGGAATCTCATGCTGAGGTATTTCGGGGTCGATGTCGGGCTTGTCAACGTAGGACCATGCAAAGATGTCCATAACTTACTTTAAAAGTTCTTCAAGTTGCACGTGCTCATGCTCATTAAGGGTGAACCTTATCCTAATCTTACGCATGTGGCTACTAGAACCATGATTAATAACAACAGTTTCATCTTCATTAATTTAAACACAATTATGTTGCTTGTTATTAACTTTCTTAAAATTAGTTAATAATTGTTCATTTGAAAAATCATCATCATCAAGAGTTTAATTAGAATCAAGATAATCAATGTAAGGCACATGAAGATACTAAAAATATTCATTTATTTCATTCTTGGGAAAAATAATGTTGAGAAGATCATCAAAGTAGGTCTCAATTACATTATGATCAGAACAGGGAGGAATAACAAAAGAATAGGAAATGGGATAAACATCTGAGTTGGGTTTCATTTCAGTTGGTGGAACTGGCACAACATTCTAGTTGAGGAGGGGTGCATTAGCAGCTTTCATCAGGAGGGATCGATCTGATGATATAGTGTCTGAGTGAATCGTGTAGAGTGTCAGCCCCATGTCTACAAATTTAATGAATCCTTAGAGTCACTTACCTCAAAATCTTCGGTAGTAACTATAGTCTTCTCAATGAGTGGTTACACATGATGATGGGATTTTTTGGCCCATAAGTAACTCTCTTGGAAGAAGATCTCCATTCCTGACTCCATCTTCTTATCCAGATGATAATACCATGGTTCTAAAAAGCTATAGAGTGGAAATCCCTTTTTAATGAATCTTTTGTTCAAGGAATCTCCAGAAACAGTCTTGGTGCTTTCTAGATTGCTCTTCAATCGAGGTTGGTTGAGATTTCTGAGTTCCTCTATTAATTGTTCATAACCCATGACACAAGGAGGAAAGGCCTTCTTCAACACTATAGGCTCTAAAATTCCCTTTTATCTTCATCTCAGTCCCAGTCCGAGCATGAAGGGCATGATCTTGAACATCTGTATCACGTTGACATTTCCATGAGGATTGTTCTCTAGATAGACACTATCTATGAAATTATTCCCTCCTGGGAGTGGAGTGGTTCGACTCAGAAGATAGACATAATTATATCATTCACCCCATGCTGTATCAGTAGTGGATTACTGGTGCTTGCATTCTCGATGTTATCATCGTCACCTAAGATGGTGATGACCTACCCATTTTTCAAAACCTTTAGTTTCTAATGGTGGGAAGAGTACACACCCTTGATACTATAGAGCCATGGTGTCTGAGAAACAGGTTGAAACAAGTTGGGATGTATATGACTTGGAATTCAGTAACAAAATTTATAGGGCCAGGCCCTATCGCAAGCTTTATGGATCCCATTACTTCCCGACGAGTATTGTTATAAGCACGCATCAGGGTAGAAGTTGGAGTAAGGTCGCTTAATTTCATTCGCAAGAAATTGAGGGTTCTTAACAAGAAAATAGTAAGTGTTGATCCATTATCGATAAGACAAAGTGGAACGGTCTTTATCATGACTTCAATAAAGATATTGGTAACATAGTTGTGATTTAGACCAAACTTAGGGATTTCTTCTTCGAAGAAGGAGAGCAGTCTAGTAGAGGTTAGAGATTCGACCAGATACACTGCTTCTTTTGGCATAGTGGAAGGAGGGACTGTGGGCCCGGTAAGTAGTTTAATCAAGGAAATTCGATGCAGCTGGGAAGACATAAATAGTCCCCATAGAGTGATTTTAGCTTGAGTTATATTTAACTAATCAAGGATCTTGCTCTCCTCGAGGCTCACCTCTGGCATAAGGAGTTTCTCAATACATTTTCCCTTATCGATCGTTGTTTATTGAGGGTTCGAAACCTAGTAATGCCTCCCTCATCTAGTTATATGGTTCATAAAAGAGGGGAAAAATAGAAACCCTATTTCTTCATCTATCTCGGTCTGTTCGACCACTTTGTTGATCTCGCCTAACAGTTCCTTAAACGATGTCATTCCATATATAATGACTATCAGGATAGTCTTTTTTGGGTTTTTCTCTGTATTTGAACTATCGAATTTGTCTCCCCATCTAGTGGCAACGACATCATCACTCCATGAAAAGTCAATGCACTCTACAACCTTAGCGGCTTCTTGGTATATATCCTCCCACTCAACAGGGAGATATAGAAGTGAAGGGACCAAGCACCCTTGTAATTTCAAAGCATCAAGTAACTCGATCATACTTTAAATTTCACCATTTCATCGGAATAAGTTTGCCATGATATAGATGGCATCATTTAAGATGAATTTGTCGGTGGGTACCACCTAACTATCTAACTCTGTAGACCACTTCCAAGAACAATGTGCTGAATTTTTGGCAGTCAATGGTCATTTTCGAGGGCAATTTCAACCCAAATGCTAGGTGTTGATTTAATATCATTGGTAATTCCATATATTTTCCTCTAGAATGAGTATGAATAATAATGGATTCTTTAGTAAGAAGTGATAGGGTCTGATCGGTAAAATAGGTAGGGTATATGAGAAAATATGGGTAAATTTTGAAGGGTTTTGGTGAATATATGAGTATGACGGGTGATTTGCTGAGTATAATCTGGGGAGATGGGTCAAATTATGGATCTTTCTCTAGGAAGATAGCCTTTTTATGATTTGGGAGTGAATTGTGGGTAGTGCTCGATTTAGGGTTGGCTGGTGGTGAGATGATACCCCGATCAATTAAAACTTGGATTACGTTTCGGAGATGGAAGCACTGATCACTGGTGTGGCCGACACTTTGATGGAAATCATAATGGGCATCGGGTTTGAAATTTTTAGGAAGTGAGTTTGGCAATGGATGAGGGTCCAATGGATTGATAAGATTGCGTCTTAAAAGAGCTTGGTCGACTTTGTAGAGGGGAACATATGTCTTAGTATATTCCTTTATGGCAGGGTTAGGGCGATTTTCTAGTGCCCATAAAGTAGCAGGCTGAGAAATGTTATTAATGGTTGAAACTGTGGTAATGGCAGGCTTCTCACACTGTCTTGTAGTGAACTGTTCGGATAGTTTCCTTGGCTCAACTTCTGTCTTGGCAAGATGTTCTTCAATCTCCACTCCTGCTTCTTGGAAGGATAAAAAATAGGGGTAATACTGTCCTCCCATTATCGCTTGGACATGGGTAAGAAGTTCTTCTTCACAATACTGACCTGCTCTTCTTCGGAAGTCTGGTTGGTCATGGTGGTTGCTATCTCTCTCCATCTTGATATGAAATTAGTGACTGGTTATCTAGTGTCCAGCTTAAGAAGTTCTAAATCATGGCGGGTAACCTCAAACTCCTCGTTATACTTGTACTGTGACTTGAATTCATGGGCAACATCCTCCCAATTGTGAATTATGGATTCCTCGAAAGATAGGAATCATCCAAGAGCGTTGTCTTTCAAAGTCTATTGGAATATCTATGACATTATTTCCTCGGAGGCCCTAGGAGAGTCATGGATATGTGGTAACTTCGTAGATTGAGATTTGGGGGTCCACTACCCCAAACTTCTCAATGTTGGTCTTCTTGAACTTTTTTGGCAACCTTACTTTAGGATAGGGAGACATATGGGTGTAATACAGGTAGTCCCAGAGATTTTGAATTGGCAAAACTTCTTATTTAATAGCTTAAGGTCCCCCTTAACCTTATTAAACTCTTCTTTATTTGGATCAATGGTCATGGGCAGTTAGCCCCTGGATGGGCAAGATTCGGCATAAGGAGCTGAGCTGGAAGTGGCCTATTGGCAGGAGGGACATGTGAAGCATAATGGTATTCTTTCGGGGCCCATATAGGCTCATGTATAGGCAGACTTATAGTGCGAGGGAAGAGGACCTCATGCTCTTTGAGAATAGGTACCCGATTTCACTACATCTCATGAACCTTGATTTGAAGGTTGTCAATCTTGGTAGTAAGTTGGGCTAGAACCGTCATCAAATCAAGCAGCACATTCGGCATTGGGTTTGTGTTCTCCATGTAAAGTGGGTGAAAGTCAATTCTGGACTCGAAGGAAGTAGTGGGAGAACATATAGAGCTTCAGGGCAGTTCGCGAAAGATCGAAGCCAATAGGGAGCTAGGCCAAGGGTCCGATACGCGATCGACCTGAGAAGGAAAGTGATTTAAATTTATTTTTGATAGAGAAGTGAGGAAAACCTTTACTATAGGAGGAAAATGTCTTTGACATTTTTGGAAAAGGAAGGAAAAAATGTTTTTGGGTATTTTCATAAAAGGAGGATAAATTTTTTTGGTATTTTGATAAAAAGAAGGAAAGATAATGTTTTTTACACTTTTGCAAATAATGAGGAAAAAAGAGAGAATGGTCTCAACATGATTATTATTATGTTTATGTTTTCACATTTATGACGTTTACATAAATGTAAAAAGAAATGTCGGACATGACCCGAGCCTCAGAAAATTGGGTTTGAAAAATATGAAAAACACGGTTTGACTTGTTTCCAGGATCATGGACATGGTCTTGTTTTGAAAAAGAAGAAATCATGTAAAAATTTGGGCAACATTCAAACCCAACATTTCAATAGAGTTTCGGGTAGTAACGGAAAAATAAAATATTAGTGCCCTAGGTTTGACGCCTATATGAGGGTATGAAGTTATTAGGTTAGTGGAAAGGTTCCCCCCTTTGTCATGACTTCCACAATATTCATTTTACTTTTGAAGGCAATTAGTACGTGTGGACAAGCCAATTGAGATACCTGAGTGTACATGAATTGCCTCAGTATATACCTCATGGGGACAATACGTGTGAGAGAGAATTCAATATGCTCAACGTACGTGAATGAGTTCCCTATGATATACCTCCCGTAATGACTTCAGTCATGTGGTACGATTCGGGGGGAACCATTCGATATACGTCGAAGGTACTTGGGAAATGGAAGGTGAGAGTCATATTGCTTAGGCTAACTACGACCTGCCAGACTAGCACCCATCACAAAGTGACTCCCCAAGTTACGGGACAAAAATTTGGTCAATAGCCATGATCTTTAGTGATGTAGTGTGCAAAATGGATGATTTTTTATTAGTATATTATAGAGAAAGGATTTCATTTGGCATGATGAGCATTTTACTAATGGGGAATAATGTAAAAGTATCATAAAAAGTAAATTTAGCATGGAGCATGAAGATTACCCTAAACATGGACGTGTGAGAGTGTGTGATGTGTGACTACCTATAAGTGGTAGTGATCCTAAGCATGGATGAAATGCAAGTGGTGTGTGACAAGTGTGAGTGAGCATGGATATATAAAAATGTGATAAGTGGAGGTGTATGCTAGTGACACCTAATCATAGATATTCTAAGTGGTGTGTGAACTACGTGGTCATGAGTGATCTTACATGTAAGTAGTGTGAAGTTCATATGGAGAGTATCTACAAGTGTATTAGTGGGGAGTGATATAAGCATGAGGTAGATATATACAAGAAGTAATAGAGGAGAAAAAGGGGGGAAATATATAAAGGTGCATACGCACACAAGCCGAAAATGATGACACCCATGAAAGCATAGTCTAGCCCTCTTATGATAAACAAGTCCCTATAGGAGTTGCCACTGTGACCATCCCTTTTTTTCCTTCCTCCCGGGGGGGGGGGGGGGGGAAGTGAAGTTATCATGCCCTCTTCCTCTATGAGAGTTTCGTCCGTCGTCGATGTGGGGGTGATGTAAAGAAATGGAGATGCCATCTTATTTTTCACCAAACAGGCAAAAAACATGTCATGGCCTCGAGAGAGTGGCATCAAAGACAAATTGATGCTTATGAAACTAATAGTTCAGAGGTTCGGGGGCTAAGTCGCAAAATGGGAAGGTGTTAGGCACCCATCCCGCCCTTTTGGTCTCTCATGGGTTTGTGTTACTCTTTTACTTAATTTCTCTGTAAAGTGTGGGTGCGTGTATACATAGATGGAGATCGAAATCAACCGACTCATATCACGAAAAAGATAGAGTGAGGTCATCCATAGGAATATTCCCAAAATAATATTTAGAAAATACGATGCATGCGTTTATCGAGATATTGATCGTTATAATGAAATGATAATATTCGTTAGATAAAAAGCCAATATGAATCACAAATATGGTATATAATGAATAATGGATAAATAAAATGGATGAAAATAGGAAAGTTGGACTCGAGTCTCTAATTGTAGTCCAAAATGCGTACGTAACCTATAAAGGCATCAAAGTCCACGTAGTTTGTATGCAGCATAAGGGTAGGGTTTATCCCATAGATTTCAAGCAGGAGTTTATTATATGTGTGTATGTAAGAAAATTATTTTAATTTTGAGAAAATGTGATGAAGAATCCTTTTGGAATTTATAGGTCTAACCCTCTTTTTTTTGTTTTGCTTTTTTTTTATAGAAAATAAATTTTGTGTAATATAAATAATAAAGGATGAGATGTTAATCTGTATGAACTAAAGTAAAAAGTGGATCAAGAATATGTGTAATTAATGCAAAAATAGAGAAAGTTAAAGAGGGAGGAGAATATTTTGACCTTCTTTGGAGAATTGAGGCTTGATCTTGATCTTTGATGAGGTCCCTTGAATTTTGGAATGAATATTGGATCGAGAAAAGAAGATTTTGCTAAGTTGGGTATGAAAATGATGGGAATGGATTGTGTAAAGGAATTTGACATAAGAAAACTTCGTTGTTCATAAGATAATGTTACTGACATCATTAATATTGATGGATCAGAGGTGTTGCCTGAGAGTGAGCTCATGCCCTCATTTTATAGGGTAGGGGCTACCTATTGTTATACCCATAGCCCTGCCAATTGACAGGTGACCCTAGACACATTGCCAATTAGCAGAAAAATGGACCTGCCAATTGACAGTATCGCGCTAATTTTTCTTAACAAATGGTCATAGAAAGAAATTCATAAATCTAAATTGCTTACGGGGCATACCATTAGAAGGGTGATTCAGAGACCTTTCATAGTTCTTTGGGCCGCTCCCAGGTTTAGTAGTGACTTTGGGTCAAATGGGGCCCGAAAGCGTCCGTCAGTCCATTTGATGGATGATCATCGGATGGTAATCAATCATTTGTCCAAACCATAAGTCAGAATCATGCATGGAGTAAATGCAAGGCACTTCAATGTTCTAAAGAGCTTCGCTCGGGTGGAAAAGGTAACTTTGGTTAATCGAGGCCCGAAAATACTCGGTGACCTTTCAATGTAAAACGGATCATTCATCCATATTGTAAGGCTTATTTGTGCTGTGGGAAGATCATTGGAAAGGTTATTTAGTGCCCTTCAAAGATTCATTCAGTCTCGTTTGAGCTGAAAAGATGACCTTGGTCAAATGGAGCCTAGAAGTGGCCTCCGGATTAGTTTTTGAGGGAAAATGGATTGTTTGTCCAAAAGGTTATGCTATTTTGTACATGGTTAAGACCATTGGAAAGTGCTTTCAATTCCCTTCAAGGATCCATTGAGATTTCACTCCGACGATGAAGTTGACTAGGGTCAAATCGAAGCCCGGGAGTGCCCGGTGGCCTCCATATCGATTTTTAAAAGTAAAACGGTTCGTTCATCTGATCATTATGATGACTCATGCATGGGGAAAACTATTGGAAAGGGTATTCAAATCCCTTCAAAGATTCATTAACCTTTCGCTCTGACGATAGAGTCGATCAAAGTCAAACGGGCCCGAGAGCGCTTGGTGGCCTCTTGATCGGTATTCAGATTATGACCTAGGGTTTGTAGTGAATTGGGGAGGTTCTAGGGACCTAAGTATAGACTTAGGTAGGGTCATAGAATGTGGTGTCTACAATTATATTTTCATAGCTTCCACTCTCTCATTAGCTTTACCCTCAATCAGCATGGAGTACATGGTCGGGGGTGATATTACGTACCCCCATACCTATGTAAGGACCATGTGCCTTATTCATTAAGGATATATCATTGAAAACTCTATTGTTACTTTGAAGAATTGTATCTAGAGAGGGATATACATCTTGAGCATATATCATCCATGTCCGTTAGAGCTCTGTTATAGTGGAAAGACCCCATTGTTTTGCACAGTGGATGTATGCCAATGGCCGAACCACTTATATTTTGTGTCATTTAGTTCTCTATCTCTCATCTCTTCTACTATATTTCTCTCATTTAATACTTCCACCATTGTTATGTAAGATCTAATATTGGTTGAATCCTTAGTATTATCTTTAACATCGTTAGTACATGCATGCTATAACAGAGTGAACTAAAATTATTAGCTGACTGTCATCTATTGGGGTTAGATGATATGTCAAGACTACCTCGATCGACTAGATTGCTACCTGGGGACGATCTCATTTTTATTGTTGTGAGTTCTGGTGTCTTATTATTATTTCTTTAAAAGCCATACCATATTTATGGTATAACACTTGGGACTTTCACTTTTGCTTTTAAAACTGAAGTTTTTAGACAATTTTTTTATTAGAATAAGTACTCCCCCGATTTTTTTATAAACTAGTCTTTTTAATCATGTCTCAGATTTTAATAGAGAAGTTCAAGATACTTGGATTTATTTTTAAAATATGAGTTAACTAGTTATTTCTCTAAGGTCCTTGTGTTCTTGCATAACTTTTGACTCTTTTGAAAGCATTTTTAGGCACACACAAGGCCTCTAAGGTTACTGTTCATGGTGAATTGGACCTTAGTGAGATCTACAAATATTTTAGTCTTTTCTGGGTCCTTAGACCTTTGAATATTAGTCAAATCCAAAGCTAGAGTCCTTACAACTTGAGGTTTATGTCCTTAAACCTTAGCTAGAATCTAGATCTAAGGATGAAGTCCTTTCAACTCTTGCGAGTGTGTCCTTAAACCTTATTTTCAGTTTAGATCCAAGGCTAAAATCCTTGTAATTCAATGTGTGGGTCCTTAGACATTATGTTTTAGAACCAAGGTTGAAATCCTTGTAACTCTTAAAGAACATTTATATTAAAACATCATATATAACAAAAAGGAATTCTTTTCATTTCATTTTAAGGTATATGATTGGAAGCCTTTTTTTAAGTGTTCAAAATTCCATGGGTGAGGAAGTTTATATCCCTCCATGTCTTTGACGTAATGACTGTCTGTCCTCATAATTTTGGTCATCATATATGGTCCTTCCCATTTAGGACCCATCTTCCCTTCATTTGGATTCCTGGTCGCGATGGTGTCTTCTCTTAATACCAAGTCCCACACTTTGAATTCTCTGTTGTAGACCTTTTTATTGAAGTTTGCGGTTGTCCTTTTCTGGTTGGTAGTTCTACGAATTAAGTCATTTTCCCTATTTTCCTTCAGTTAATCTAGGGACATATTTATACCTTCATCATTATAATTTGGTTCGAACTGAGCTAGCCTTTGTGTAGGTATCTCAAACTCTATTATGATCGCTTCTACAATGACAACAGTCAAGGAGAATAGTTTTCTTTTATTTGATCTCCGACTGTGGTTTTGGAGGTCCACATCATGCTTAGATTTTCATTAGCCAATAGCCCTTAAGCCTTTTCTAACCTCTTTTTTAGACTATGAAAGATGGCCTGGTTGGTTACCTCAACTTGGTTTTTGGACTAAGGGTGGCTTAGGGATGAGTAGTCATTGGTTATGCTATAGTCTGAGAAGAACTCTCGGAAGACTTGGTTCTCAAAATTATTTTCCATTATCTGAGATAATAGCCTTAGGAAAGCCAAATCAATATACGATGTTCTTCCAAATAGAGTTGGTAGTCTTCTTCTTCGTGATGGTGGCTTAGGATTGAGCCTTAACCCACTTGGTGAAGTAAGAAATGGGCACAATATATAACTTATTATGACCTTTGTTGAGGGACTGAGGTCCTATCAAATCCACATCCCATTGAGAAAAGGTCCATGGACTTCACATCAGAGACATATTCTCTGTTGGCTATTTTGAATATAAATGGACCTCTCACATTTGTCATAAAGTTGGACCATATCCTTGTCTTCCTTCCCCAATGTTGGATAGAAGTACCCTTGCCTAAAGACCTTGTAGACTAAGTTCATTGGCCCTATATGGGCACCATACACACCTTTATGGAGATCATAGAGGACATAATTGGCTTCTAACAGGCTAAGGCACCATTAAGGTGGTTAATAGTACCCATTTTTTAAAAATACCCCATTTTCATATAGTATAAGTTACATAGGGACTTCATTCATTTTCTTTCCAGCTTGTCTTTGGGTAGGACACTATCTCTGAGGTCGCCCTTGGTGGGAGTGGTCCAATCTGAACTTTAATCAAACTTTGTAGTATTGATCCGGATCTAAGTGATGCTTGGCCAGTCCAGGGTGATAATTAGGACCTCTAGGCCTATCTCATCTATTAAATACACTCTTGTGCAAAATGGTCAACATTTTAATTTTCTCCCCGTGGTACCCTTTGGTGCAAAAATTAGGGATCCTCTTGGTGAGGTGCCTCACGATGGCCAAGTACCCAACCATCTTATCACCTTTTGGACTCATAAACCTGAGTGACATGGTTAACACCTAGCTTAGAGTTGATAATGGACTCTAACTGTTGTGACTTTTAATGGACTCACATGCTAAAACTTCCACCAAGGCTTAATACTCCGCCTTATTATAAAAGATTTTGAACTTAAAATGGTGATCAAGATAGAGAGTACCTCCATAAGGAATTACTAGATGAAGTCATGCTCAACTGCCTGAGCTGTTTGATAATATATCCATGTATAAAGCCCATGTACGAGTTCTGAGGTCTATATTGTAGAATAATAGTTGTCTGGGCTCTTTGGACACTACTATGATCTGCCCTAAAGATCTTGGGGGTCTTTTCCACTTCTTCCATGTTGCTGGATTCTATAATGAAGTCATCTCAAGGTCATCCATTGATGTCACTTCATAGTTAATACTTGATATTGAACTATCCTAACTCTAAAAATCGCTTGATAAGACTTCCTGAGGTTTAAGTCCTATGGAAAACCAATTGGATAGGTTTATCGGTCATGGCCACGATGGTATGAGACTGGAAGTAAGGCCTTAGATTCTCAACTGAGGTGATGAGGCAAATGGAAAACTTCTCCATTCTTTGATACTTGATTTTGTTCCCTTTTAAAGCTCAAATGATGTAATAAACAGGGCACTGAACGCTAAACTCCTCTCGTATTAGAGTTGATCTAACAGTGATTGGTCGTGAAAAAAGGTACAAATACAAATCTTCCTCAGCAATGGTCTGGGAGAGCAGAGGTGGGGATCAAAAATACTTTTTGAGGTTCTGAAAAGCTTCCTCGACCTCAGGAGTCCTTTCGAATGCCTTCTTGTGTACTTTAAAGAAATGAAGGCACTTATCGTTGGGCTTTGAGACAAACCTGTTTAGTGAAGTAACTCTCCCAACTAGGCTCTGGACCTATTTAATGGTTTTTGGAGACTTCATGTCGAATAGAGATTGAATATTCTTTAGATTGTCCTCTATGCCTCTACTAGTGACCATGAACCTAAGGAACGTTCCTTTAGCAACCCCAAAAGCACATTGTTTTGGGTTGAGGCTCATTTGGATCCTTTTGAGGATCTCAAAGGTCGCTTTTAGGTTCTGCACATAATTCTGGGCTGCTAGTCTTTTGACCAACATGTCCTCAACATATACCTCCATGGTCTTACTAATAAGATCCTTGAAGATGAAGTTGACAGCCCTCTAATAAGTAGCACCAGCATTTTTTAGTCCAAAAGTCATAACTTTGTAACGATATGTACATTTATTTATAATTAATGATGTATTTTCTAAATCACCATCACCATTATGATCTCTTTGTAACCTGAGGATGCATCCATGAAGGAGATGAGATCACGACCTGCTGCTGAGTCCAACAAGGTGTCAATTTGAGGTAGAGGATATAAGTCGGGAATGTTTTGTTGAGGTCAGTGTTGTCAATAAACATCCTCCTTTTTTATTGTCTTTAATAATAAGGACCACATTAGAGAGTCATTATGGTTATTTGAATTACCTAATAAAGTTGGTTTTTAAAGGCTCGTCAACCTCCTCTAATGTGGCATTATTCCTTTTTGGTCCAAAGAACCTATTATTTTGGTGAACGGGTTTATAGTTTAGGTTCATGGTGAGGTTGTGGATGATGATCGCAGGATCTACCCTGGTCATGTCTGAGCGGATCTAGGCAAAGATGTTTTTATTCTCCTTTAGGAATTGGATAAGCTATTCTACGAGGGAGGAGTTCAGGAGAGCCCCAATCTAAACTTCTTTGGGCTGAACTTTCACATTAATGCATATGGTGAACAAATATTCATATGCATCACCCCTTTTCTTTTTCCGTTCATCTCATAGATCTAGAGTATTCGTATTTAACATCTATGTGCCTAGGATCTTTATGAGAGCTCTAGCATTGGTGGTGGAGGTGATAAGACCTGTAACAACTCTTATGGACCCTTTTGTGAAGTTTTTAGGACCTGTAACTAGCTTTAGAGAGTACCTGATCACTTTTCTTATCTTTCGCTCATGTGATGTAACACTATCAAGATTTATCTTAAGACACTTGGGGGTTTGAAAAATCATCACCAATCTTTGGGTTGAGATAACAACATCTACTTAATTGACCGATGGTCTGTCTAAGATCATATTATAAGCTAAGGGGAGATACACCTCTATAAACTTATTCTAGATAGTTGTGCATTAATATTTGGAACCAAGGGAAAGGAGGAGAGTGACATATCCCAAGGAATAGGTCCACTCTCTGTTGAATCAAACAAGAGTAGTGGTTATGGGTTGCATATGTTTGCCAACGTCTATAGACTCAAAAGCTTCTAAGAATAGGATATTTAAAGAGTTCCCGATGTCGATTAAGACCCTCTGCATGTTGTCACTCCCCATGATTACAAATGTGTTATTATGAGGAAGATGAAACCTATTATGGTTTGTTTATAGGAAGATCATCATTGGAACTCCTTTTGGATCTTAATGTGGGAAAGAGACATGGTCGACCTACACTCTTCATGTTGGATGCTCCTATGGTGGGACTTTCTTTTTGTAGCAGAGAATTCACATCAGAAAATCCTCCTAAGATGCTTTGGACATGAATCAATCCAACATATACCTTATTCTTATTGTTGTTGTTTCATTGACCTATGTCACCGTTTTCGACTATAAATTCTTTAAGGTAACCCATATTGATTACCCATCGGTGGATTCTTTTAGTCAGAAGCAATCTCTGGTGTTATGACCATTGTCTTTGTGAAATTAATCGTATTTGGAATTATTTACTTTTTCTTCAATAGTCTTCATCGTATTTGGCTGATACAAGAGATCTTGAGCTTTTAATAATACAAATACTTCTTCGATGGTGGTTGTGAGAGGGGTGAAATGCTTGGTCTTTGTAGGTTTATTTTTCTTACCTTCACTTTTATTCTTTGTGGCTTCTGCGAACTCGGGGGATTCCCTAAAATGAGATATGAACTCTTTCTTCTTTCCTTGCTTAGGGTTGGTCATGACATATCTTGCTGAGATGGCATCTTGAGTATTCATATACTTCTGAGACCTTTCAAGGAGCTCGATCATGGATTTTAGGGGCTTTTTGCTAAAAGATCTCATCAGGTTTTTTGAGATGAGGATTGAGATAAAGGCTACCATATAGTAGTTTCATTTAGATCATCAACCTATAGGGCTTCTTAGCTAATTTTCTTTGCATACTCTTGAGAGACTCACTGATCTCGTGTCTAAAGTGGAGAACGAAATTGATAGGATTCCTTATCTTCTGCAACCTAATGAAATAGCTGATAAAGGACCTTTCCAGTTCAGTGAAGCTTGTAATGGTCCCTAGTTTGAACTTTTCAAATCAGTGCCTAGCAGTTCCACTTAAGGTAGTGGGAAAATATCTACATATGACCTCATTAGGGGCACACTTAAGGAGCATGAGCGATCTATATGTATCCAAATTATCAACGGGATCCTTAGATCCATCGAATGGTTCAATAGTAGGAATCTTCCACTTTAGGGGAATAACATAATATAGAACGCCATTGGACAATGGAGAGAAAGTCTTTTGGAGATCCAAATCAATGGTTTTATGCATTTATACCTTGTACTAGTTAAGAAAATTCCCTAACTAGTCTTGCATCTTCTTGATCTCATTATCCCAGGTATTAGCCACCCTAAAACCACCTTGGGATTGATCTCTGGGGATTGAAAACATGTACTTGACATTAATATGGGTTGAAAATCTTTTAGGGGCCCTAGACACACTTTTTGGATCATTTTTCACCTATAATCGAGGCTCGTGGCTCTCATCATTACCGTTATGATCTAGTATAACTCGTTCCTCTGTCACTAGGGGTAAAGGGATTCTAGTGATAATGGTAGCCAACTTCTACCAGAGATATTTTTCCTAGATTCTATTTCTTTGAAAGAAAATGACAAGAAGACGATAATTAAAATCTTTAAGTTAGAAAGATGTGTATTTCAAAGAAATGAAACTTATTATTTACCACGGATGGCACCAAATTGATGGGTGTTAAAATCGTATGTGATCTCAGACCCAAAAGTGATCACCTATGGAACCAAAACGGGTAGGAGTAAAGGACTGTCAAAGTGTGAGACAATTGTTTAAAGTGGTTAGGATCTCAAATGAGGATCCTACCTTCACCATCAAAGGGTGTTATACCATTTAATGGATCATAAAAGAGCTATTACAATCAATGAGGCCTCTTGATCGTTGGTCAAAATAGTCTAGGGTCTTTGCGACCTTTGTCAATAATCCAAAAGCTCTTAGGAAGTAACCAATGGACTTCTCTAAGGGTTCTTGAGTACTGATTTAGGGATCAGCAAGGTATATAATGTATAAGATAACTGGAAATTATCAAAGCTATGAATATAAGCTCATAACAGTGGGTTGAGAGAGTATTGAAGAAGAAGTAGACATTTATGAGTAGTAAAACTCTTAGTTCTCTCGATGTTTGATAACTTGAACTTAATTTTAACCTTTCCCAACCTTCGATTTATATGCAAACTCTAGAAGAGATAATGAGTGGACTATCACATCATGGTTATGATGGCTCTCAAATATGACAACATCAACAAGGTGGTGGAGTGTTGTACAAATGTTTTGTAGGTGGTGTAAGGTAGACGTTGGTTGCATTAAACATTGGTGGGATCTTACAATGAAAGTCGTCTTGAGTGGTGGTAATAGGTGGAATAGTGTTCTTCTTTTCACCTTCTCCATCATGCTCGTCGTAGGAGGTTTTCTGGAGGCTTGGGAGCTTAGGATCTATCACAGGATTTCCATTAATTAATATTAAGGTGTTTTTTTAGTGCTACACCTTTAGTGATGAGGGTTAGGTAACCTTTGAAGGTAATTCATCTTTATACTGAGGTCTATTCTGGGTGTCATTCAAGGTGGAACTATAGTGTTGTGATCTCTGATATGGATTAAAGAGGCATATTGGAACGAATGATCATTTTATGAATAATAAAAGTGACCAAGGTCTAATACAAGGTTGTGGCCTTTTCTTGGGGACAAAGAAGGTCTTGGAGTCCAAGTAGTCGTATGTCTTAAGTCATAGGTCAGTCTTGGGACCACTATTCTTGCCTGAGGGACATCGAGGGGAGTAAGTACCTTTTAAATTCGAAGGGTTAAATATAGTATCATCATTTTAAAAGATTTTATACTTACTTTAAACCTACCTACTTATATATAAAATTTTGTTATATTTGTGGCTTTTAGGCATCGTTTAGGGATGGAATTCTAGAAAATTAAGTCAGAAAACAATATAAAGAAATGTGGGTGTTGTATGTAAATATTACTTATCTATGTGGACCAATGAGATATGGACACATGTCCTCCTACGTGGCAGATACACAATTCTTACTTCCTTGGTCGGCTCAAGAGGCTCTTGGTCAGCTAACCGACCGACTAACGGATTCAAGAATACAGACCATCAAGAATAACAAAAGTCACTCGGGAGGAATAGCTCAAAGCTCTTGTACTTATAGTAACGAATATTAACAGTCTTAATTATTGTATACAAATGTAAATGCCTGATGAGATAAAGGCATTCCATCTCTTGGGTTCCTAACTAATATAAATACATGATCTCCCTTATCTCAAACAAAGAATTTCAATTAAGCACATACATACTCAACCCTGAGCTATTGTAACCACCAGAAATATTAAAAATAGTGGATGTAGGATTTTCTTATATTTGAGCCAGTTTAAAGTCCTTGGTTGTTTTTGTTTTCCTTCTTTAATTATCTTAATTTTATTTGTTATTATAAAATTGGACCCACTCCATTTTTAGAGATCAATAGAGTGGCACCGTCTATAGGGACGTTTGTCTATCATCGATCTCTACCAGTTGTTAAACTTATTTTACCTTCGAGAAATGACAAACCCAGAAAATAGCCTCACGAATGAAGAAAACGATGTTATTCCATATGCTCCTCCAAATATGGTAGATCTTCACGGATTTTTTATCAACCTTGCTAAAGAGTAAGATGCCACGCAAAAGTCAGTTCAATAATTGGATCATACATTTCAAGAAAAGTCCACCACTGTGCCACCCCGGAGAACATGCCACCTTCACCCATTAGAAATGAAAGAATTGCCTATTCCAGATCTGTGCGACGTGTCTTATCGCCCTGGGATAACTTCTTCAATTAAGTACACCGATTACTATGATGGTCGGTCTTTCTCCCCTTAGTAGTCGAGAGCCTAAAAAAGTCTGAGAAAGGCCTTCACCTTTGATTATCTTGGTTCCCGAATGACCACATGTCATTGTAGAGAACTAGCTTGATCCTACCATAATCAAGAAGTGTCACTTAGAACTTGAGCTAGCATCCGAGGATATTTTCATGCCGAGTAGACTTCTCAAAAAGGGATCTCAAGATAAATTCACATTAAGACCACCAAAGCCTCCTCAGCTAGTCCAAACCAGAGGAGCATTCCTAGAAATGATCGATGTAGTGACTAAAAGATCATTTGGGAGAAATGGCTAAGACTAAGAACCCTTTACAAAGGAGTTTTGTGAAGGGAGCCCCTTTTATTCAGGCAATTGTGGACTACCCCACACCTTCTAAATTCAAGCAATCAGTTGTCACTCCCAAGTATGATGGGAAAACTGATCCAGTCCTCTATATTGAGCAATATCAGTCTACTGGCGATATCTACTCTGTCCCCAATGAGATGTGTTATAGGACATTCTTAAGTTCCATTACAAACCAAGCCCATATATGGTACAACAATCTACCTAGAGGTAAAATTTCTATTTTGCATCAGTTAGTTGAGTTGTTTGTTGATAACTTTTGTTTTGGAGCAAAATCGATTAAGAGTATCACTCATCTCTTGGCCATTCATCAAAAACCTGTAGAACCTAGTTCGGAGTAAATCACTCACTTCAACAATGATAATCTAGATGTGATTGATTATGAAGAGAAGACTACCATTGTAGCACTGATGAGTTCATTGCTCGCCAATGACCTTTACTATGCTTTAGGAAATAATCCTCCCAAAACCATGACAAAATTGATGGCCAATGTTGGGAAGATTATGAACGCTGAGGAGGCTATGGTTGCCAAAGAAACTCCAAAAGTGAAGACTAAAGAACAAAATAATTCAACCAAGAAAGATTAAAAAGATATGAAGGTTGAAAAAATTAAGAAGTATGATGAATATGTCTCATAGGATTATTAGGAGGAAAAGTTTATCCCTTGGGCACAATCAAGCTAGAGATCTTGGTCGACATTTGGGCAACAAGAAGAAAGAAGAGGACTCATTTATTTATACAAGGTAAAAATATCCCTTTGTCCTACAACATGATTCTCAGTAGAGTTAGGATGAAGCAGTTGGAAGCAGTGTTATCTGCAGTATATCAGTGTATGATATTTCCTACCAATTATGGAGTCAGCATGGTGAATGTCAACGAGATGGAATTTAGATAGATCTATTACACTTCCAATAACTAGCAAGAAGTCTAAAATAGTACTACCACCTATCATATTGATACCCTAGCACTTGGGAGGAAGAATATCTAGTTAAGGGATAGGTTATGGAGGCAGCATAGGCCATTGTGCTTGACGATGAGAAGCTAGAAAGAACCACACAAATTGTCATGAACTTAACACCTTCTCTCAAATAGGAATTGATTCCATTCCAAACAGAACGAAAAAATGTGTTCTCTTGGATCCATGAGGATGTGATAGGAATTGATCCTAATTTTATCTGCCATAAGCTTAACATTTATAAAGATTCTAGGCCGATCAAGCAGAAATGCATAGTATTCATCTCCGAGAAGAATATGTCCATCCAAGAGGAAGTGGAGAAGTTAAACAGAGCTTAATTTATAGAAGATATAAGGTTCCCCAGTTGGTTGGCCAATTTAGTAATGGTAAAAAAGAAATATGACAAGTGGCGCATGTGCGTAAACTTCACCGACCTTAACAAATCATGACCAACGTATCATTTCCTTTACCAAGGGTTGATCAGTTGGTAGATGCAAATGAAGGTCATGAGTTACTTATCTTCATGGATTCATATTCTGGTTACAATCAGATTAAAATGAAGTCAGAAGATAAGAAGACCACATCTTTCATTACCAGTGAAGAAATATACTACTACAACGTTATGCACTTTGGGCTAAAAAGCACTGGAGCGACCTACCAGAGGCTAGTGAATAGAGTGTTTGAAGAAATGATTAGAAAAAATATGGAGGTATATTTAAAGGATATTCTCACACAAAAAAAGGTGGCCACCGATCATATAAAAGACTTGACTTAGATGTTTGACTAGTTGGATAAGCATGAAATGAAACTTAACCTGACTAAATGCATATTCATGGTACAAGAAGGAAAGTTGTTGGGATATATTATGAACCAGAGGGGAATTGAAGTCAATCCGAACAAGATAAAATATTTGATTGTGATGAAATCTCCCACCTGCAAGAAAGACGTGCAAAAACTGAATGGAAGAGTAACAACTCTCGACTATTTTGTGTTTCGAGCAACTGACAAGCGTCTTTCATTTTTTAAGCTGCTCACGTGGAGTGATGAAAGTGAAAAATCATTCCAGGAGCCAAAGAAATATCTAGGATCTCCACTATTACTCTCCCGACTAGCTTTGGGGGAAAAGTTATATTTGTACTTGGCTATTTCAGAGTTAGTTGTTAGTTCAGCTACGATCTAACTAGAAAGAGGAGTTCATAAGCCTATTTACTACACCAACAAAGCATTTTCAGGAACAAAAATCAGGTATTAACACTGGGAAAAATGGGCACTTGCACTTATTGAAGCCTTTAGGAGAATGAGACCATATTTCCCATCAAACAATATTGTAGTGTATACTAATTTACCAATGCGATAAGATTTTAACAAACTAAAAAAGTGAGGAAGGTTGATGTCCTAGGTAGTTGAACTAGAGGAATATGAGGTTGTTTATGATCCAAGGAATACCTTGAAAGGGCAATCAGTATTATATTACATTAAAGAATTCACATACCCAGAGGTGACTAATAATCCAAGTTTCGTACCAAGCACACTTTTTCGGAGGAGAGCGCAGCTCAAAGGCAAACTAAGATTATTGTTAACTAACTAGAGACATCGACTGCTCAAGAAAGAACTCAGTGATTAGGTGAGATGAGACAGAAGATATTAATACATAGAGTATTATTAGAGGAAGACTTTAACAATGACATTCCCGTTTGGAAATTATTTATGGATGGATCTTCATGCGCCACTGGTAGTGGAACAGGACTTATCATCAACACTTTTAATGACCAAATGTGGAATACGCTTTACATTTTCAGTTCCAAACTTCCAATAATGAGTCCAAGTACGAGATGTTAATCGTGTGTTTAAAACTAGCTTTGTCACTAGGTGCCGAGCAGGTGATAGGAAACAGTAATTCTCAACTCATTGTCAATCAAATGCTTCAAATATATGGATTTAAAGGAAAACTTATGGCAATGTATTGGGACAAAGATATGGAGTTGGTATCTCAATCGTCTACGTCAAGATGGTCAGGATTCCTAGAATAGAGAATGTTCGAGCATATGAACTTGCACCATTCTGGTAGAGATCCTCGCACATAGAAGCATTGATGTGGATGTTTTCAACATTAAAACTATAGAACTATGACCTTCTCAGATGGATTCGATCAAAGATTACATTGATAAAGGGTTGCTGCCATCTGAACAAAAAGAAGCCGAGAAGCTGAGATACAAAATAACTAGTTATGTTTTGAAAAAAGGCGTTTTGTACAGAACGGGATACATTGTCTCCCTACTTCGCTATGTTAATCCCACGAAAGTACATGGCTTAATTAAGGAGGTACATGAAGGCTTATGTTGATCTCACTCAGTCGTCCGATTATTAGTAAAAAGAATAGTTATGCAAGGTTACTACTGGTCAATGATGAAATAATATTGTGTTAATTTTGCCAAGAAGTGTGATAAGTGCCAAAAGTTTGCCACTATTCATAAAAGATCGAGTGTTACCCTAACCACCATCACTTCTCCTTGGCCATTTTCTATTTGGGTGATTGATTTGGTCGGCATATTATCGGCTAACAAAAGGAAAGGTTAAGCATTTAGTTGTAACCGTGGATTACTTTACCGAATGGGTGGATATCGAGGCTTTGGTTGATATGCCTTAGTAAAGAGTCTTTCAATTCATATGGAAGAAAAACATATGCTGCTATGAGATGCCTTATGAATTAATCACTAATCATGTTACTAAGTTTGATAATGATGAGTATGAGTAATATTGCATCGGATCCATGATTTAGAAACATCATTCTGCACGTGGTCATCCACAATGCAATGGTAAGATAGAGGTCAGTAATAGGGCTTTTCTTAACGGGTTAAAGAAAAGGTTGGATGATTCTAAGGGGAACTAGATCAATGAGTTGCATAGTGTCCTTTAGGCTTAGAAGACTACGCCAAGAACGGCAATAAGAGAGACTCCCTACATGCTTGCATTTGATACTAAGGCATTGGTACCAACTAAAATAGGTCTGTCGACTCACAAGGTGTTGAATTTTGACTCACCTAAGATTTAACCTATGACGAGACTGGATCTAGACATGATTAAAGAGTTTAGAGAGGATGAAGAAATGATAATGGATGCTTATCAACAAAGGACTGATATATTCTACAATAGGAGACTCAAACTGACTAACCTAAAATAAGGATATTATGTCCTTAAAAAGGTGATTTAGAAAGCCAACAAGTTGAAACCCAACTGGCATGATCCTTATCGCATCTCGACAATCATCCAATGAAGCCCTATCGTCTGGAAAAACTCGAAAGGTAAGAATTCAAGAATCCATAGAATGCCTTCCACCTCCAGAAATATTATGAGTAATTTTGATTTGATGTAATCATTTGTTATATTTAATGAAGTTGGGACTTTCTGTCAATTATGCTTCCTTTTATGATTTGTTTTAGGGTATGGTGATATACATCCACCACTAACAAACTTTTCCAACATATTACAAATTAGGTTCAACATTTGACCACACGCTTATCATTTATGTAGGTTACGTAGTCAGTAAACCGATTAACTAATTGCAATCTTAAATAAATGTTGTAACGTACTAAGAAACATACATATTGGAAAACAAAGTTTATTTGATTCCCAGTACATTTTATTTTATAATAGGGAAACAAAAAGTAGGAAATACAAGTCTATTCTACTAGTCGCTTTCGTTAAACTTTATTCATCCCAGTAAGAGTCTCATCAAGGGTGCTCAACAAGGTTATAACTCTAAAATCTCTTTGTCGATCACTTCTTCTACTGCTCGGACGATCTAACAGATGTACGGGATGAACATATTAATCTTCTCCTTAAAGGGTAAAATCCCTAATGTATTTTCCTAAAAGGGTAAAATCCCTAATGTATTTTCCTAAAAGGGTAAAATCCCTAATGCATTTTCCTACTAAGTGTAGACACCCCATTCTGTTACCCCATAAACTCTCCTTAGGTCCCTAGCACCTCCCTTCATCACTACAAACCCAAGTCATACCTCCAGTACTGACCTAAAAGCCATCGGGCACTCCCAGACTCCATTTGACCAAAAGTCAAAATCTTTAGCTCGATCAAGACTGAATGAATCTTTAAAGGTTCCTAAAACCCCTTTCCAATGGTCCATACCGTGCGCGATTCTGACTTATCATGCGGACGAATGACCTGTTTTCCCCCAAAACTCAATCAGGAGGCCACCGGGCGCTCCCGAGCTCCGTTTGACCTAAGTCAACTCTTTAACTTGACTGAGACTGAATGAATCTTTTAAGGGCATAGAAACCCCTTTCCAACGGTCTGCCCCGTGCGCGATTCTGATTTACGGTACGGACGAACGATCCATTTTACTCCGAAAGGTCACCAAATGCTTTCAGGGCCCGGTTGACCAAAGTCAACTTCCTGAACTAGACCAAACTCTTTGGAATGTCAGAGTACATCTCCTAACCTTTCCAACGATTCACCCCATGCACAATTCAGACTTACTATGCAGACGAACGATCCGCTTGCGCCCAATGATTCCCCGTCCAATGGACTGGAGAAAGCTTCCGAGCCCTATTTGACCCAAAGTTAAATCCCGAACCCAGGAGAAGTCCAAAGGACTTTCGAAGGTCTCTAAATTACCTTTCCACCCGTCCACCCTGTGCGTGATTCTAATCAACATTTTATGTTCTGCGACTAATTTTTTGAAACGTCCTCAAAGACACTACCAAACGTCAGGTCCCAGTGTGCCTAAACGCACCTACGGATTGGCAGGAACAGGGCTATGCCGATCAGCAATGCCTTGGGCCTATAAAAAGGAGGCCTAACCTCACCTGCAAAGGGGGGCCAGATCAGAAACATATCACTCTCAGCAAATCCAGAAAACCTCTCTCGAAGTCAGCGTGATTTCCACATCCAAATCCCTTTCCAACCTTCACTTTTCATCAAAGTTGGTGAATTCACTACCCTTCATCATCATCCAAGTGCAAGGGCTGCTGTCCAACACTCAAGATTAAGCTCAAGATCTTCAAGAAGGTCCAATTTTCTCAACTCTCTCCATACATTCTCATAAATTCGCATTAACTTGTTTTATTAATTAGCACGTTTATTCTCTCATCTCACATATCCTAATATACTTTTTATTTAGTATTATTGCACATCACTTATTTTCATTCAACTAAAAAACCCAAAAAAACAAGAAAAAGAGGGTTTGCTCATAAATTCCATAGGGGAATTCTAACACTTTTTCTTACACTTTTCTCATAACTAAAACACTTTTTCTACACAAATAAGATAATCCCCCGATTGGATTTATGGGATAAACCCCACCCCTCGTTTTGCATGCGAACTACGTGGACTTTGATGCGTCTATAGGCTACGTAGGCATCTTGGGGTAAAATCCGAGATTCGAGTCCTACTTTTGCTTTTTCTCTCATCTCTTATTATCTCTAAATACAATTATCCTAGATTACATATATATATATATACATATATTTGTTCTTAGTGGCGTATTATTCCACATGCGTTATCGTTCCATCATAACGGTTAACGTAAGGGTAATCGCATAAATCCTATTTTATAATATTTTTATATCTTCCTACGGATGACTCGCTTTACCTCTTCCATGGTACAAGTTGATGATTCCTATCTCCACTACATATACACATGCACATATATGATGGGGAAAATAAAGGAAAATATCAAAAACCCATGAGAGATCGTAAGGGCGGAATGGGTGCCTAAAACCTTTCCATTTCGTAACTTAGCCTCCAGACCTTTTTCGAATCATTTTGGTTTCGTATGTATTAGTATGTCTTTGGATGTTGTCCTTCGGGATGGATCCCTTTCTCTTGTCTGTTTTGAGTAAAATAGACTGGCGACTCCATCTCTTTACATTTTCACCTCACCCAAATGACGCCGGCCGAAGCTCTCCCGAAAGGGACGCGCGGGATCTAGGATCCTCCCTCACGCGCCCGCCCGTCGCGAGGATCAGGGATGGCCACAGTGACGACTCCGCTGGGGATTTCTTATTTTGAGGGATAGACTCTATTTACATGGTTGTTATGTTTGTTTATATTTTCCCCCAATTTTGCATGTTCCCCTTTTTCATGTATATCCCATACTTATGCTTCTATTCACACACTTGTAGAAAATTCTCTATGTACACTTCGCACAACGTGCACCTAGGGTCACATATATCCACATGTTGCATGCATCACCCATCCATACTTGGGGTACCTTTGGTACTTGTACTTTGCTCCCTGTTTGGCATAATCGAAAAAGACATTCTCATAAGATACTAATAAGATAATCATGCATGATTTACATGACATCACCAAAGAGCATTGTTATTGACCAAATTTTTACCCAGTAACTGTAGGGTCACTTCGTGATGGGCGTTGGTCCGGGAGGGCGCAGTTAGCCTAAGCGATATGACTCTCACCTTGCATTGGCCAAGTACCTTCGACGTATATCGAACGGTTTCCCCGCATTGTACTGCTTAACCGAAGTCATGACGGGAGATATATCACAGGGAACTCATTTACGTACGCCGAGTATATCGAATTCTCTCTCACACATACCATCACCACGAGGTATATAATGAGTCAATTCACGTACGCTCAGGTATATCAAATGGCTTTTCCACCAGTACCGATTTCTCGCAAGAGCAAAACGTATATTGTGGAACCCTTTCCGATTCACCCAATAAACTGCATACCCGCATATAGGTGTCTAGCCTAGGACACACATATAAGATTTTCGGTTTCAACCCAAAACTCTGTCAAAATTTCAGGTCAGCCTGCAGACTAAATTTTCTTGCATTTTTAAAATGGGATCCTGCCTGTGAGCCTGATCACAAGTCCAGCCATAACTTTGCATATATTACAAACCCAATTTTTCCAGGCTCGGGTCCCGTTCGGCATTTCATTTTGCATTTAGGACAATTAATACAAGTGAAAACATAATAATTATAATAATCATGCTGAGACCGTCTCCAAAAAGAAAATTCTCTTTTTGTATCCAAAATCCAAAAACATTTTTTCCTTTCCTTATCAAAAATCTAAAAATATTTTTCATCTCTTTATCAAAAATCCAAAAATAATTTGTCTTTCAATCAAAAAAAAAATTGTCAAAAAGAAATTATATTCATTCCCTTTTTCTCAAAAATAAATCCGATTTTACGCCTTCTCAGGTCGATTACAAACCCTTGGCCTGGCTCTTTATTGGCTTCGATCTTCAGTCAAGTTATCCCGGAGTTCCGTCCGTTCCCCTATTACTTATTTCGAGTCCGGAATCCATCCACTTTTCATGGAGAACACATACCAAGTACCCGTTGTGCATCCGGATCTGATGACATTCCTAGCTTAGCTTGTGTCCAAGTTTGAAAACTTCCAGAGAGAGGTCCGAGAGATGCAACGAAACTACGTTCATGTTCCTCAAGAACCCGAGGCCCTATTCCCTCATGCTATGGGTCCACCCGAGCCTATCTCGGTTCTCGAAGAGTATCAGCATGCTCCACCTGCCCCTCTTGTTAATGGGTCGCCGCCTTCCCAGCTTCCTATGCCGAACCTTGCCCAGCCTGGGGTTAAATTTCCTATGATCATTGATCCGAAGGAAGAAGAGCTGAGCAAAGTCAAAGAGTACCTCAAGATGATCACCAAGAAGTTTAACCAAGTCAGAATCTCAAGAAATCACATGGACTAAACCCACATGTCTCCTTATCCTAAAGCGAGGTTACCCGAGAAGTTCAAGATGCCAAATATCGAGAAATTTGGAAGAAGTGGACCCCCGATTATTCATCTCCGAAGTTATCACTGTTCCAAGACTCTACTAGGGGCTTCTGAAGAAGTGATGGCCCAATTGTTTCAGCAAACTTTGAAGGATAGTGCCCTTCGATGTTTTTTGTCTCTCGAAGAGTCCAGAATTCGTAGTTGGGAGGATGTAGCCCGGGAATCCATGTCACAGTACAAATACAACGAAGTGCTTGAGGTCACCCGCCATGATTTAGAGTTGCTCAAATAGAACTCTGGGTAATCAGTCAGTAACTTCATAGCCCGATGGAGGGAAAAAGCAGCTACCATGAACAATCGACCTTTCGAGGAAGAACAAGTCATCATAGTGAAGAAGAACTTCTTACACCATGTCCGAGCAATTATGGTAGGACAATACTATCCCCACTTCTGAGCTCTCAGAGAAGTAGGAGTAGAAATCGAGGAAGGTCTTGCAAAAACAGAAGTTGACCCAAAGAAGGTGTCTGGATAGTTCACCCCTAAAAATTATGATAAGCTTATCAGTGCTACCGTCTCAACCATCAACAACATCTCTCAACCAACCACATAATGGGCACCAGAATTCCGCCCAGTCCTAGTCCGACAGGAATACACCGAGCTCCATGATCCCCTCTCTAAAGTTTATCAAGCCTTGTTAAGCCGAAACCTTATCAGACCTTTGGATCCCCATCCATTACCAAATCTACTACTAAGAAACTTCAAGGCAGATGCCCATTGCGCCTTTCACCAAACTGCTGGCCACACCACCAACCAGTGCTTTCACCTTCGAAACATAATCCGATGTCTAATTGACCGGGGTACCATCGCCCCACCAGCCAATCCTAAGCCAAACACTACTCACAACCCCCTTCCAAATCATGCCAATGCCATATTTATAGAAGAGAACCCATAATTTGATCCCTCAACTCAAATTACACCCATATACTCTCCTAAACCTCTTCAAATTTGCCCATATTTCCTCCTACACCCTGCTTGCCTAATTGATGTCACTCCTTACCAGAGCATGCATCGCCGTCCGTACCTGTTCCGAAAATGATAGCATGGAATTGTTAGAAGTGTTAAACCAACTCCTAGAGTTCGGGTTGAAATTTCCCTCACAGATGGTCATTGATTGCAAGAGGTTCAGTACGCTATATTTAGAAGGATGAAAATGGGCCCGGGAGTCAGATAATTATGTAGTACCAACCAATGAAGTCAATCTAGATGATGTCGTCCAGATCATGGCATAATTATTCAGTCAAACCAATAACATTTATAGTATGATCGAGTTACTTGATGCTCTGAAGCTACAGGGGCGCCTGGTCCCCTCACCCTTACATATCCCTACTGAATGGGAAGACCTGTATGAAGAAGCTGTTGAAGTTTTGGAATGCATCGACTTTACATGAAAAGACATAATTATTACCACCGGATGGGGGGAAGAGTTAGAAGATTCAAATGAAGAGCAAGCTTCAGAGAAAACTGGCTCTGTAGCCGACATGTGTGTGATGATATCATTCGAAGAACTCCTCGGAGAAATAAATAAGGTGGCGGAATAACCCAAGGTTAACGAGGAAACAAGATTCATGTTCTTCCCTTCTTCAATAAATCACATGACCAGATCAGGGAGGCATTATCAGATCCCAAGCTCATTACCAGCAAATGAAAAAGGGAAGGGTATTGAAAACCTTCCTATGCCAGAAATGACTCTCGAGGAGAGCAAGATTCTCAATCAACTAAAGAAAACTCAAGCTAACATCACTCTATGAGGGATTTTAATGTCTTCCCAGCTGCACAGAAATGCTTTGATCAAGTTGCTCAATGGACCCACAGTTCCTCCTTCTACCACACCAGAAGAAGCGATAAATTTGGTCGGATCCTTGACCTCTACCCGAATGCTATCCTTTTTCGAAGAAGAAATGCCTAAGATTGGGCCAAACTATAATCATACAATCAACATCTCCGTCGAAGCTATGGGAAAGATCATACCAATCTCTCTTGTCGATAATGGATATGCCCTGAATGTCTGCCTATTGAGAACCTTCAAATGTTTAGTCCTGAAAGAAAGTGACCTCGCTCCAACCTTCGCTACTGTGCGTGCCTACGATAATTCTCGTCAGGAGGTGATGGGATCCATAAAGCTTATAATAGGGGCTGACCCTATATACCCTGTCATCTAATTTCAAGTTATTGACATCCCAACTAGTTTCAATATGTTGCTAGGACGACCTTCGCTTCACAGTATCAAGGGTGTGTTTTCATCACTCCATCAGAAATTAAAATTCTTAATTGATAGACGCATCATCACCATCTTAGGCGATGCCGACAATGCCGATGGTGCAAGTACCAGCAGTCCAATTCTTGAGATACATCACAGTTCAAATGATATGCTCTTATCAGGATTTCGAGTTGAGCCACTTCTACTCCCGACAGGAGACAACTTCAAAGAAAGGGTTTGTCCAGAATACGACCCTCATGGAAACCTCAACGTGATTCAAATGTTCATAAACATTAACTTCATGCTCGGACTAGGTCTAGGACAAAGACAACAAGGAATAGTCGAGCCCATTGAACTGAAGAAGGATTTCCCTCCTTGTGGTTTGGGGTATCAACCGTCAGAACAAGAGCTCATAATGATCCGCCAGTCTCCACCAAAGAGAGGACTAGATCGCATCCAGACTATCCCAGTGACTCCTTAAATGGACGATTCATCAAAGAGGGTGAGGACTTCCCCTTTTACTGCTTTTCGGAACCATAGTATGACCATACTTACAAGAAGATAAAGCCTAGAATGGAGATCTTCTTCCAAGATAGCTACCCATGGGCCGATAGTTCCCAACACCATGTACAACCACTCATCAAAGATACTGAAGAGACTAAGGAAAGTGACTCCGAAGATTCCTTCAACTTACAGACACTAGGGCTGACACTCTGTATGGTTCACTCAGGCACTACATCATCGGATCCGTCCCAACTGATTAAAGCTACTGATACACCTCTCCTTAACTGGGATGCTGTGCCAGTTCTACCTGTTGAAATCTCCCATAATCCTAATGTTTACCCCATTTCTTCTTCTGTTGTCTATCCTTATTCAAATGTAATCGAGTCGTCCTTTGACGAGGTTCTCAATGTTGTTTTTCCTATCAATGAAATAAATGAAGATTTTGAGTATCTTATTGTTCCTTACATTAACTGTTTAGATTCTAATCAAACTTTTGATGATGATGATTTTACAAATGAACAATTCTTAACTGATCTAAATAAGGTTAATAACAAACACCATAATCGTGTTCAAGTTAATAAAGACGAGACTATTGTTGTTAACCTCGATTCTAGTAGCCAACTGCACGAGATTAGGATATGGGATACCCTCGACGAGCATGAGCGTGCACAACTCGAAGAATTACTAAAAGAATTCATGGATGTCTTCGCATGGTCCTACGATGATATGCCCAGCATTGATCCTAAAGTAGCTCAGCACGAGACCCCCACTCTCTCAGATTATAAGATGATCAAACAAAAGTTGAGAAAGCTCCGCACCGAATGGTCACACAAAGTCAAAGAAGAGGTGGTCAAATAGTTGAACATAGGATTCATTCGTGTGATCGAATATTCCATGTGGCTAGCCAACATAGTTCCCGTGTCGAAATCAGGAGGAAAAGTTTGGATGTATGTAGACTATCGGGATTTTAACAAAGCCTCTCCAAAGGACGATTATCCGCTACCTAATATTGACATGATCATAGACAACACAACCAGTCATGCTCTTAAGTCATTCGTTGATGGGTTTTTCAGATACAACCAAATCAAAATGCATCCAGACCACCAAGAAAAAACCGCATTTATCACCCCATAAGGAACCTTTTGCTACACTGTCATGCCATTTGGTCTCAAGAACGCTGGGGCTACCTACTATAGGGCTGCCACAACCATCCTGCATGATCTGATTCACAAAGAGGTGGAGGTCTATGTGGATGATATGATTATCAAGTCCAAAACTAGAGAAGGTCATGTTCCTTCTCTCCGAAAGTTCTTCGAATGACTGCGACAGTATCAGATGAGACTCAATTCGCAGAAATGCGTCTTCGGCGTTAGAAAGGGAAAACTCTTGATATTTATAAGGGGATAGAAGCAGATCCTGCCAAGATGAAAGCCATACTTGAGATGCCACCTCCCCGAACAGAGAAAGAAGCCCAAGGCTTCCTTAGAAAATTACAATACATCAGCCGATTCATCAGCCAGTTGACCTCCATCTACAAACCTATCTTCAAACTCCTCCGAAAGGACTAAACTAAAGTTTAGAACGAGTTATGCTAAGAAGCCTTTCACCGAATCAAATAATATCTGACCCAACCCCCGGTACTCATGCCACCACGGCTTGGTCTCCCCATACTCCTATACCTAACCATAACTGACATTGCAACTGGGCCTTTGCTAGACCAATACCTTGAAGATTCTCGTAAAGAAAGAGTCGTCTATTATGCCAGTCACAGATTGGCCAAGTATGAGGTTAACTACACTTCTTTAGAAAAGGCATGTGTTGTGCTTGTCTGGGTCACCCAAAAGTTATGACACTACATGCTCGCCTTCCCCACCAAACTTGTATCCCGAATGGACCCCATCAAATACCTTCTCAAGAAACCCTCCTTGTTTAGCCAAATGACCCGATGGCTGATGCTCCTAGCTGAGTTCGATATTGTGTACATCACGCAGAAAGCCATAAAAGGAAGAGCCATCTCTGACTACCTCGCTGATTACCCCATGGATGAAGCTGATGTCTGGGTCTCCGAATTCCCAAATAAAAACATTATTTGTGCTTCTCAAGACTTCCTTTGATGGCAAATGTTCTTTGACGGCGCTGCTAATAAGAAAGGATATGGCATTGGGTTACTTATGATCGCCCAAGATGACTCTCACACTCCCATCGGCATCCAATTGGATTTCCCCTTCACCAATAACATGACTGAGTACGAGGCGTGTATGGTAGGCCTCAAAATTGCTCTCAAGAAAGGTATTTAATGCCTAGATGTCTATGGAGATTCCGTCCTCATCATCGATCAACACAGAAGATCCTGAACTAGCCAATTATTGGTACCATGATATTTGGCACCTCCTCAAGCATGGTAGGTATCCCAGGGATTCCAACAAGAAAGATTGAGCAACCCTACGAAGTCATGTCGCCCAGTACATCATCTGTCACAAAGCACTACTTAAAAGCAATTTCTATGTAACTCATTAGCACTACATCGCAGGGGTGAACATTAAAAAAATAATGTAGAAGATCCGTAGCGGGGAATGTAGACCCCATATGAACGGTCACACGGTTGTCAAAAAAACATCCAAAAAGGATACTACTGGACCACCATGACCCAGGATTGCATCGCCTATGTTCGTTGATTCCTCAAATGCCAACAATTCTCCAACCTTTAGCATCTGCCTCCGTGTGAATTATACAACATGACCTCTCCCTGGCCGTTCTCCAACTAGGGCATCGACATCATAGGGAAGGTTACACCGAAGGCTTCCAATGGGCATGAGTTCATCTTAGTGGCCATTGATTACTTCACCAAATGGGTCGAAGCCGAGTCATACGCGATGCTAAACGCTAAGAAAGTGGCCAAATTCATCAAGAAAAACATCATCTATTGGTATGGGGTCCCGTACGAGCTAGTATCAGATAACGGGTTGCATTTCGAGGAAGAATTCACAGAGGTGGTCAACAAATATGGGATTCAGAGACACAAATCTTCTCCCTACCGACCTCAGACCAATGGTGCAGTCGAAGCTACCAACAAGAACCTCAAAGCCATCATCAGCAAGATGACTGAAAGCTGTCGAGATTGAGCCAATCGAATCCCATACGCCGTCTGGGGATACCTAACCTCAATTTGAACCTCTACTGGGGCTACCCCTTACTTTCTAGTCAACGACATGGAAGCAGTCCTACCCGTGGAGCTGGAAATACCCTCGTTGCGCATCATGTTTGAGAGCAAGGTCAGCAAAGAAGACTGGTTCCAAAGACATCTTGACGAGCTGACCCTCCTAGATGAAAGGAGACTAAAAGCACTATACCACATACAAGGGTACCATCGCCGGATAGCGCGATCATTCAATAAGAGAGTCAAGGAACGCGGTGTCCGAGAAGAGGATTTAGCCCTCAAAGAGATCATAGAACCCATCTGGGGCACCAGAGGGAAATTCAAGCCTAATTGGAGCGGCCCCTACATTGTCAAGAAGATCTTATTCCATGGTGCCGCCCTGCGTACCGAATTAGATGGGGAAGAGATGGATCTTCCAGTCAACCTAGACCGTCTCAAGAAGTTTTACCCCTAGTTTGAAATCTCGATGCGCTACGACTCTTCTCATCTCTCTTCTATTATAAAAAAATCTCTTCCTTTCCTTCTAACAGAACTACGTGAGCCTGATCCTCTGCAAAAAAAACATTTTCAAACAAAGTATAAAATTTCAAAACCCCAGAGGTATGTAGGCAGCTCATACATCTTACATGAGCATGCCCCTTTTCTTTTTCATAAATTATTATTCTTCTCTTATCTTCGAGAACGACAATTCATTCTAACATATGCTTGAACAAAAGAATGCCTTAGCGATCGGTATAGATAATTCAACCAACACAAAACTCATCAAAAGGAACAGCTGGATGATCAAAAACTAATTTATTTCACTAATAAGAAATTTCGGTACAGATTACATAAGAAAAGGAACGGATAACTCCATTCTTCCCTACCTTCCTAAAAAAACCAAATAATATCCCCACATTTATTCCCCATTACAAAATAAACCATTCTACCCACAGCTACCTGAGAAGCCGGCTCCATCATCATCATCTACATCCTGGGGTCCCCAAGCTTCCCCTTCCTGAACAGAGTGTCGCAAATGATCCGTAGACTAATAAGCCCGAACTGGCTTTAGAAAAATCATAACACCTCTCTCCATAGTATGAAACAAAATAAGCCCCCTCTGTCCACTCTCCATTGCCAACATCTTGCTAACCACTCTCCTCCATAACCACTTCATATAATCACCAAGGATATGCCAAACTCTCCCAACAGACTGAGAAGGGTGGGTCGACGGACGCCTACTCTCCCACAAAGAGCCAAGCCACATGCGCAAACTCTCAGTCAAATCCTCTACCAGAAAGAACTTTAGTGTCCGAGGTGGCACGACCTGCTCCCAGCCAAATTGACGCAGAAGCTGCCAAGGGAAAAAAAAGAGGTCTGTCTGAGACCAACGAGCCGAACATACGAGTATTATCCTTGCTCCTGAATAGGCAGCAACTATCCCCATCAGGGCACCGACCAACACAGATTTAGAGCCTCGTGCTCCATAAATCAGTTCTCCCAGCTCTCGATGTCTAAGCCAACGCTTATAAAATAGCACGAAAAGAAGTTGGGTACAACCGATGAAGGGTATTCCGGAGGGGTCACTAGGTGGAGTCTCTCAGATAACCACATGAACAGCATCACGGGGCTACCCCTCAGGAAGTCAAAATGACCTTCTCGCCAGGCATCCAGGCCATTCAAAGTCTCTACCAGTATCACTGCCACAGGATTATGATGGTATGACATCCACAAAATAATGGTTGCAAGTTGTGGGTCCACTAGAAGTTCCCCAGTCACCAGCAGTAATTTAATACTAAGCCCAAAACAATAGCTCCGGCGTATCTAGCATCGCCAGCCTCCTACAAATATACGAATTGTAAAACTGCCAAAAGAGAGATCATTCCTCCAGTAACTAGTGGTCTAGCCATCGACGGTGAAATACGAAGAAGCCCGGCCAACAAACCCCTGGTAGAACAGGAAAATTTGGCTAAAGCCACAACAACACTGGGATTTATCCCATCATGGTAGAAAATTCCTCATAGTTAGGACAAACTTCATCCAACCAGAGAGAAATACATGGTCTTTGGGGTACCAAAATTGTATCGCCGCCATCAGTATGTTCCACTCAATGGGCCGATTGCGCCACAAAGAGACTTGACACATGTTGAAAGCATCGTAGTCGACATTATAAGAGCACATCGCTTCTAAGGCTTCGAGGTAGCTAGCAAACTCAATGCTACCAGGGAGAGCCATCTTGCAATACTAAGAAATAGCAGGCAAGTAAGTAAGAGTGTGAAGGTGTGATAAAAACACTCCACCCTTACCCCTTTTTATACTTGAGAACCCTCACAAAAAACATAACCCCTGTAGAAATCGGAGGGAATCCTACCCCACAAGGTACAAGAGGATGAAGAGGGACTGGACTTGACTGCCGATAGGAAGGATAAGGGGCTTGCCGATCGACAACCCCCTATTTTTGGAAATTTTCCCTTTTCCTCTTTTGTCAAAATCAGAAACTCAATAAAAATAAATTGATATTCTCAACAGAATTTCAAAAATCCTTTTCCACCCTTATATAATTTCTCATTTTTAAAACCTTCCTTCCAAAATCCCAAAATATCTCTTTTTACGATCTCAGCAGCAAAGTAAAAGCGCATGTGCATGCATTCATTCACCATTAACAAAAAATAATAAAAAATCCCATTGCATTACATATATATATTCTTCTATGTTACATTAAATTTTACAGGAAATAAAGAAAAGAAAAAAACAATGGGACTCGGCCCGAACCCACATTCTCTCTCTCTCTCTCTCTCTCTCTCTCTCTCTCTCTATCTATCTATCTATCTATCTATCTATCTATCTATCTTTTCACTCCTCTCTTTAAGAGCTTCCATCCCTGCGACGTTCTCTTTTTCCCCTACGGCGAGGCATTGCACCATCGCTACCCGAGCCAAATTCCTCCTTAGACGAAGAAGACGATACCAAATAAGAAGGACCCAGGACTGCGTCTCAAATATGGGAAGTTGCCGAAGATATACAGTCTCTGATGTCCCTCGGCCAAGTGGTTGACACCTGGACTTGCTGCAAAAAAAAAAAGAAAAATTAGTATCAAGATGAAAGGGTTAAAACAAAAAAAGAACCAAAAAGAGGAAGAAGGTATACCGCATGATGAAGGACCTCCTCTGTCAAACCCAACTCCTGTGGACCCATCGCATGAGGATAGTGCAACATATGCACCATCCCTCCATCAGCACGCCAAATGTTGTACGAAGGAGTATGCAATCGCACGAAGGGAACCTCTAAAGTCGCCACCACCGCAGATGCCGATGGACCACTGCCGATGGGGGAAGACCCCATCGCCCGACTTGAACTCATCGGAGGAAAAGGCAGGGCATCATATATGCTGGGCTCCATCAACCAACTCATCACAAAGTACATATAATCATAAGGCGCACCCGTATTAGTGTACAATAGGTAGGACTCACCGATCATCGTCGCGATCCTCGCATCCTTCAGTAACATATGTTCCCGCCTCATAGACATAGGAGGCTAGGCAGATGGAACCAATATCTTCTCCTCCACAATCTGTCAAACCACTCGCTTCCCCAGATACTAAGAATTATCGAACTCATGCACCAGCAAATGCCTCATCTGCGCATTCACCCCGGTCGCCTTCGTATCCTTAATGAATGTCCCCCAGGGATGAAAGGTCACCTAAAAATCCCCAGTAGCTGTTGCACGTCTATGGGGGTCACGGTCATCTCCCTAAGACCGAAATGGAAGGCGTGGGTAGTATCCAACCATCTCTCCCCAGAGCGCACAAGATCGCTGTCAACCGAGGTGTCTCATCTAGCGCAGACACTAACCTCCCAAAACCCGTTGATGATACCACCCAACACACCACGGGTGGAAGATGTTCCCAAACGTCCTTAAGTCTCATCATTCCTCGGGCATGCATGTTCTTCAAAGATATATCAGACTATCAAAAGAAGAAACCTTATCAAAATTCAAGAAGGAAGGAAAAATCACCAAAAAGATAAGAATGCCAAAAGTCAGGTTGCTTACATAACCGCCAGGGCTTAGCACCTTAGAAGACCGATGATGCGATGACTCCCATAGAAAAGTCCTCTCATCCGCAATTGTCTCGAATGCGTCAAAGGAGTTCTCACTCCCAAAAGAAAGAGGCGCCCTGGACCTCCACTCCACATTCGCCCAGTCATCGACAATCAACCATTCCTTATGCGCTGCAGTGCTCACAAAGGTGGCCATTTCTTAGAGATCAGAATGCTAGAACGATTTACAGAGGAAAATTGCAGAATGAAAGAAAGAAAGAAGCTGTGAAAAATAAAGGGAATTTGCCCCTTTATATAGGATGCCAAGGGTCATGTCGATCGGCATTTACCCCCTACTCACTGATCAGCACTGTCTCCTTACCTTCTCTAGGCAGTCGAAAAGTTCGTGCCACTATCGAATGGCACCCCTCATACCATGCCGAGCGGCGCCCCTCTTAAAATTTTGTACAAAAATTGTGAAAAAATACCAGACAGCCCTGAAAAATTCTCAGAAAATTCCTAAAAATCCCAGGAAGGATTTAGAACATTTTCACCAAGAAAATTTCACACTCCCTCAAGCAGAACCTCTATTTCCTAAGTGGAACTATCAAAAACCAAGTGAAACTCCTCCCGTCAACATCCCCGGATGATCTCTAAAGATCACCCCTATGCCCCAAAGGCCTCAATTTTCCCCAAGAAATACATCCAAACCCTGGGCCACCTAAATCTCCCCAGTGGAATTTTGGCTATTCCTTCAGAGGATGTAAAAGATTTCCCCAAGCAATCGGCTCCCCCGCCCAAAAAAAAACTCAAGATAATCTCCCCGACAGAGTTCCCCCAAGAACATCTCTACTTAAGCTCGCAGAATTGGCTTCGAACTGCAGAATTGGTCATCTCATCTTAAGCCCGAAGAATTGGCTTCGACCTATAGAATTGGTTATCTCACTTTAATCCCTTAAAATTGGCTTCGACCCGCAGAATTGGCCACCTCATCTTAAGCCTGCAGAATTGGCTTCGGCCTGCAGAATTGGCTTCGGCCTGCAGAATTGGTCACCTCATCTTAAGCCCGTAGAATTGGCTTCGACCCGCAGAATTGGTCATCTCAACTTAAGCCCGCATAATTGGCTTCGACCCGCAGAAGTGGTCATCTCATACTTAAGCCCGAAGAATTGTCTTCGACCCACAGAATTGGTCATCTTACCTTAAGCCCACAGAATTGGCTTCGACCCACAGAATTGGTCACCTCATCTTAAGGCTGCAGAATTGGCTTCGACCCGTAGAATTGGTCATCCCCCGTTAAGCCCTCAGAATTGGCTTCGACTCGCAGAATTGGTCATCTCATCTTTAATCCCGTACAATTGGCTTTGACCCAGAGAATTGGTCATCTCTACTTTAGCCCGCAAAATTAGCTTCGACTCGCAAAATTGGTCATCTCAACTTAAGCCCGCAGAATCGGTTTTGACCCGCAGAATTGGTCATCCCCAACACCTCCTTAGGATTGACCTAAAAAACATCACTAGTATTCCGCCTTCATGCCCTCAGAATTGGCCCCGACCCTCTGAATTAGTCATCCTCGTTCAAAATCAGCATGCGGTGTCTATTCGATAGCTATTGTTTGTTCCAAACTCACCCGTCGAGGGGCTCTATAGACACCCGATTCTGTTACACCCTAAACTCTCCTTAGGTCCCTAGCACCTCCCTTCATAACTACAAACCGAGGTCATACCCCAAGTACTGACCTAAAAGCCATCGGGCACTCCTAGGATCCGTTTGACCAAAAGTCAAAATCTACTGATCGATCAAGACTGAACGAATCTTCAAAAGGCCCTTGAAACCCCTTTCCAATGGACTGTCCCGTGTGTGATTCCGACTTACCATGCGGACGAACGACCCATTTTCCCCAAAACTCAATCAGGAGGCCACCGGGAGCTCTCGATCTCCGTTTGACCTAAGTCAACTCTTTAACTCGCCTGAGACTGAATGAATCTTTGAAGGTCATAGAAACCCCTTTCCAACGGTCCGCTCCCTGTGCGATTTTGACTTACGGTACGAACAGACGATCCGTTTTACTCCGAAAGGTCACCAAATGCTTCCAGGACCCATTGACCAAAGTCAAATTCCGAAACTAGACCAAACTCTTTGGAATGTCGAAGTAAATCTCCTAACCTTTCCAACGATCTGCCCCGTGCGCAATTCAGACTTACCATGCAGACGAACGATCCATTTGCGTCCGATGATTCCCCGTCCAATGGACTAGCGAATGCTTTCGAGCCATATTTGACCCAAAGTCAAATCCTGAACCCGGGAGAAGTCCAAAGGACGTTCGAAGGTCTCTGAATTACCTTTCCAATGGTCCACCCCGTGCACGATTCTGATCATGGTTTCCGTTATGCAACTGATTTTCCGAAAAGGCCTAAAAGACACTACCAAACGGCAGGTCCTCGACCCTGCCTATCAGCAATGTGCATAAACGCACCTGTCGATTTCTAGGACCAGGGCTATGTCGGAGGGAAATGACCTGGGCCTATAAAAAGGAGTCCTGACCTTACTTGCAAAGGGGTTCCAGATCAGAAACATATCACTCTGAGCAAATCCAGAAAACCTCTCTCTAAGTCAGCGCGATTTCCACATCCAAATCCCTTTCCAACCTTCACTTTTCATCATCCTATTCATCAAACTTGGTGGATTCACTACCCTCCATCATCATCCAAGTGCAAGGGCTTCTCTCCAACACTCAAGATCAAGCTCAAGATCTTCAAGAAGGTCCAATTTTCTCAACTCTCTTCATAAATTCTCATAAATTCGCATTAACTTGTTTTATTAATTACCACTTTTATTCTCTCATCTCACATATCCTAATATACTTTTTATTTAGTATTATTGCACATCTCTTATTTTCGTACAACTAAAAAACCTAAAAAAATAAGAAAACGACGGTTTGCTCATAAATTCCAAACGGGAATTTTAATGCTTTTCTTACACTTTTCTCATAACTAAAACACTTTTTCTACACAAATAAGAGAATCCCCCAATTGTATTTATGGGATAAAACCCACCCCTCATTTTGCATGCGAACTACGTGGACTTTCATGCCTCTATAGGCTACGTAGGTGTCTCGAGGTAAAATATGAGATTCAAGTCCTATTTTTGCTTTTTCTCTCATTTCTTATTCTCTCTAAATACAGTTCTCCTAGATTACATATATATACATATATTTGTCTTTGGTGGCGTATTATTCCACATGCGTTATCGTTCCATCATAATGGTCAACGTAAGGGTACTCGCATAAATCCTATTTTCTAATATTTTTATATCTTCCTACGGATGACTCACTTTACCTCTTCCATGGTACAAGCCGATGATTCCTATCTTCACTACATATACACATGCACACATATCACAGGGAAAATAAAGAAAACTAGCAAAAACCCATGACAAATCGTAAGGGCGAAATGGGTGCCTAACACCTTCCCATTTTGTAACTTATCCTCCGTACCTTTTTCGAATCATTTTGGTTTCGTATGTATCAGTATGTATTTGGATGTTTTCCTTTGGGATGGCTCCCTTTCTTTTATTTTTTTTGAGTAAAATAGACTGGAGACTCCATCTCTCTACATTTTTCACCTCACCCAAATGACGTCGATCGAAGTGCTTTCGAGACGGACGCGTGGGACCTAGGACCCTCCCTCACCCGCCCTCCCGTTGCGCGGATCGGGGATGGACACACTATGCTCTGAGGAATTACATCAGTTGGAATCTAGTTGACATCAGCCTTAAAGGGAAGATCAGTGTAATCCAACATCCGTAGATCATGCTAGTACCATAATTCATCCAATTTTGGTATCTTCAATAGCCCCAATAAGTTCAACCAACCACATTTATATCCTTCTGATGAAACTTGCTCCATGTGGTCATCCAGGTGAGTTAAGGCTTCATCATACCCATCCATCCAGACAGCCTTGGGTTGCTTATGGAACTGGAAGGTTAGTCGGTTTACTTTGTCTTGGAGTTTTTTGATAGCCTTATCCTTCTACTGTAATAATGCTACTTGGTCGGATACGGTCTTCCCAGTTCTCTCTTCATCTATTGTTGACCAAGATACCACTACTTCCTAGAGGTTTGCCCTGACCTGGTTTTTCTCTTCTTTAAGTTTTCTAGCTCCTCTAACAGTTTTTCATTTTCCAATTCAAGTAAAAAGGCACCTTCATTCGATTCCGTCTCAGAGGTCTTCTTCAGATCATCCAATTCATTCCTCAAGGCGTTATTTTCCTTTTCCAGGCGCGCATAAATCTCCTAGGAAGTTTCTATATATTTATTTAGTATAATTTCTTTCTTCTTCAAGGCATACATAATTTCGTGTAGCTTCTTATCAAACCCCTATCCTGCGCTCAAGGCCTCATACTTAGCTTCATAATAAGAGTGTAGCAATGATCGAGAAATATTATAATCTTCCTGCAGCTATTAAATTATCTTATGGTAGGCAACGTTGTTCACCATAACTCTGTCAAGGAAATAATGAAGATGAACATAATAATCTTTAACTTGGTTAAGGCATTTGCGTTGAGCAACCCTACCAGCTCGTCTTCACTCAAAGTAAAATGACCAACTTCAATAAGACTTTTGCAACGTCTCAATAAGTTGGATTCAGTAAAAATTATCATATTCTTCTTGGAATCAAATTGCAAATTCACAAGTATTCATAAGTATAAGAACGTAAGTTCGACCAAAGAAGACAAACAATAATATTCAAACAAGTAAAAATACCAAAGGATCACAACAAGGATTGAGCGTAACTTCTTTATTTCATTGATAAATCAAGGATTATAGTGATGGTTCTGTTACAAATAAAGAAGGAAGAAGACAGAGAAGGAAAGATTAAGAAGAAAAAGAGAGTCTAGGATTAAAAAGTTTGAAGAAAAAGAGAAAGGGAGGGAAACATCCGTCCTTTTATAGGTCACCTAAAAAATAGAACTGAAATGATTAAACTGAACAAATGATTGAATTACTGGTAGCCGTACGGTTCCTAAAGACATGAAATGACCAACATACGCTTTGGTGGTTCGGTATTTTTCAAATTGTTTACAAAAATGCCACCGCGTACTAAACTGGTAAATTTTTTAATAAGTTCGAAAGGTCGGCTGCCAACCAACTTCCAAATAGCACGTCGATCAATATTTTGGAACAAATACTCCCTACTTTCTATCAATCATCAAGCATGGAGCATTGAGGACTTTTATTATATGTAAATATTACTTATCTACGTGTATCAATGAGAAATGGACACATTACTTAATCCTTGATCGGCCAACTATGACACCCCGCCTAATTAAATACCGGGTGATCACTCCTTTATTAAATTAAAATCAAGGTGAACAATTGGTTCATTCTTAGCATCACTGTCGTAAAAATAATTTTTCCAAATATAACACCCTATTTAATTAAGCAAAGTGTCAAAACCATTTTTTTTTCATTACTTTCCAAATTTTATTTTGAAAATAAAGATTTAATTATCTACAACAATTCAATATTTAAAGAATCACGCCACAATAATCCTGGAACATATGATCCAATTAATTTAAACATTCAACAACTAAATCCCAGCATTTAAAACTTAAAGTAAAACATACATGATGAATAAATCCCAAAGTAACAGTACTAGAAATAACTAAAATACAAATGTCCCAATAAAACAGATAAATAGAGGAAACGGTGACACATGCCCAATAAGGAGAATGATAGAAGTGGAATCAAGTAAATGAAATAATCTAAGCAAGTGGCCTGCAACTCCCACCTAAGCTGCAGCACGTTCCTTCCAAGGAATCCTAAACAAGACTCCTATGTGGCTTGGCACCGGTAATATATACATATATATACAAGAGAGAAAGAGGAATAGAAATGGGTCAGAGCCCGATAGTGTATATGATTTAAAAATTCGTTTAGCAAGTATTTACATTGATACAAGCCAATGAAACAACATATTAGTGCAACACTCTCTTGAGAAATTCTCACCTCTCTTCTAATGTGCACTCCTATCGCACTAACCTTCCCAATGGTTTATCTCATCATATATCACACTATCTTTCCCCAATGATTTAACTTATCTTAGGTGACTCTCAATATTTAAGATTTAACAACATCATGGTTCAAAAGGATAATTTCCTTTTGTACAAAACGCTCATTTTAACTTTATTGATTCATAAAGTTTTTCAGTATCATATTATACTTTTCAAAACAAGTATTTCCATTTTGAGTCATTATACATGTCTTACTTACCATAACACAGTAGGCAGTTTCCCAAATTTCAGAAGTTCATATATATATATATATATATATATATATTAAATACTCGTATAATATATATATATTCTAACAACACCCCACATAAGAATTATGGTGTGGGCATACTCTGATATCCAATCCCCGTATCAATCGTACTAAAGGGAATACAAGTTCGGAATCACTCTCGAACTGTATGAATACATACACAAACAATATTGAGGCGAAGCATAGTTTCCAAGTCCAAAAGGTCAGTACCTACCCTCACGTCTCTTAGGACCGTGACTACCGATTCGATAGCCTGTACCTAGGATTTCTATCTTCTAGGGTACGAGTCAATATCCCCCATGAACGCTCATTCGAGATAAGACTGTCCCAACGCGGTAACCTCGGGGATAGCAAGTAGCGCGGGCATGATTTTCACAAGTATATAATATATGCATACACAATCACATAAATATACCACTTTTATTAAATCAATTTAGGTTTATCCCATAACCCACATTCACAACATTTATCCTTATTTTCCCATTATTATTTATCAAGTATAATGGTTCGTTTCTAACTTAATTCGAAGGGTTTTTCCAACTTACTACGTAACCCTCATGGACTCTATTCTTCCAAATGTACAATTCAGTAGGTATACATTTATGTTCCAACGTAACTCTCTCTTACGTGTCTCTCCCCTTTAATATATACTTACATTGTCCCTTATGCCAAATATCCCAAAAATATAGGTTTCGCCTTACACTAAAGGTCTCTTATTCATTAATGAATCTTACTGGTCATCATTATCTCCCAAATTATTTTAACAAGGATTTCTAAGGAGTTTTCTTCATTTCGAATCAATTCAAAAATTTTGAAATGGGACTTAAGTCTGCCAGGAGGGGTCGATCGATCGAGGTTAGGGGCTCGATCGATCGAACCTTCGATCGATCAAAGCTCTGGGCTCGATCGATCGATCAAACAGGTATTGCGATTTCTGCAGTTTTGCAGTTACGGGTTCTAACACATATCTTCATCCGAATTCAAGTTTTTCATTCCCAAACGTCCACAGATTTATACTACTAACATCCTAACATAATATTATGCATTTCCTACGTAAAACATGTCAATTTCCGTCACTAAACATGGATTAACAAGCCAAAATTCATTTAAAACTCAAGAACCCTAGAAATCTCTTAATCATGGTTCTAATCTGTTTTCCCAGAATTTCCTTCTTATACAACATCAACAGTTCGTGGTTTAATCCTCTACGTCACAAAAGGTTTCCAGAATATCCTTTAAGTCATAACTACATGAAATTTCCTAACTCAAATCGGGTTTTTCATCCATATGAATCATCCTAATCATTCCTAAACCAATATGAAAGATGCATCAATGAAATAAGCAAGATAAACACTTGCCTGGGATTTTCAGAAATCTGGTTTGGTGTTGAATTTGGTGTGGTTGTGTTCCCCGTCTCGCGATCTACGCGTTGGCGGTGGCGGTGGTGCAAACGGGTGAGTTTTAAGCCTTGGAATGCCTTGAGAGCTCTCTCATCTCCTCTCCAATGGACGTTCTAGCGTTTTGAGTTATCTAACCCTAGGAGATAACCTAAACATCTGATATAACCCCTTTAATTTTCGTGGGTTTAATTACCCAAAAATACAAAATGACTAAAATGCCTTCCCAGGGTACTAATTAGGCCTAAAAACGCCCCGAGACCCAAATCAAACCCCCGGGTATGCTTTTCTGACTATCTCAACCCTTTCGAACGCGTTGGCGGGCTCAAAACGACCATACGAACAACTTATAAAATATTTACTTTTATTTATCAATATTTAGTCCCGACGCGACACGGACGCGTCCCGACTCAAATTTCTAAAATTATCATTTTATTCCCTCGTGACATTTGATATGACCACTATTATATATTACTTTGCTCATTAGTAATATTCAACAAATTTTCCCATAATTACTAACTCTCATCACGTTAATAATTATAATATAATTAATTTTCGGATTATTTAATTCACATTAAATTTAATAAATCCCCAAATTAATATAGCATAAAAATACGGGGTATTACATACTTCCCCCCTAATAACGGAATTTCGTCCCGAAATTTAGAAAATAAGGCATACCTGGTAAGAACAAATCTGGATATCTCTCGCGCATATCGGCCTCGCGCTCCCAAGTGGATTCCTCCACGTTATGATGCTCCCACTGGACCCGTACAAGTGGAACTATCTTCGACCTCAATCTCCTCTCACTATAGTCTAGGATAGCCACTGGTCTCTCCTCGTAAGAGCCGTCAGGCTGTAAGTCTATCTCATCTATCGCGATCATAGTATGGGCCATATCATACCAAAGATACCGTCTCAACGACGAGATGTGGAATACATCGTGAATGCGATGTAAATGCTCTGGTAGTCCCAATCTGTATGCTACCGGCCCAATCCTCTCGATAATGGGAAATGGTCCCACGTACCTCGGGGCCAATTTCCCTTTCCTCCCGAACCTCATCACTCCCTTCATAGGAGATACACGCAGTAACACTTGGTCCCCCACATTAAACTCCCGTAAGAACCATTTCGCATCGGCGTAGATCTTCTGCCTATCCTGGGATACTCGAATGTGACTCCTAATCATCTCAATCCTCACGAAGGTTTCCTGAATTACCTCTGGTCCTAGCAACTTGTTATCCCCCACCTCGAGCCAACAAGTTGGAGAACGATAAGGCCTGCCATACAAAGCCTCAAATGGAGCCCTACCAATAATAAATTGATAAGAGTTATTATAAGCAAACTCTACCAGTGGAAGATGTGGCTCCCAACCTCCTCCAAAATCAAGAACACACATGCGTAGCATATCCTCTAACATCTGATTAGTACGCTTTGTCTGTCCATCTGTCTGTGGGTGATAAGCTAAACTCAACCTCAACTCAGTACCCATAGCCTCCTGAAAGCTTTCCCAGAAACGTGACATGAAAATCTTGTCTCTATCTGACACAATATTCAGGGGCACCCCATGTAATCTGATAATCTCAGAAATGAACAACTGAGCATACTGACCTATGGTATAATCTGTCCGCACCGGCAGAAAATGACCCACTTTGGTCAAACGGTCTAGAATCACCCAGATGGAGTCGTGACCCCGTTGTCATGTAGGTAACCCTGTAATAAAATCCATGGAAATACTCTCCCACTTCCACGCGGGTACTTTCAATGGCTGAAGCAATCGTGACGGTTTCTAATGGTCCACCTTCACCAGCTGGCAGGTAGAACACTTGGACACAAACTCAGCAATGTCCTTCTTCATCCCACTCCACCAGTATTGCCTCCTCATATCTTGGTACATCTTATCTCCTCCAGGATGTACTGCAAATCGGGACCCGTGAGATTGGGCCATCACTGCATGACGCAATTCTGCCCCTTCTAGAACCACTAACCTCCCAATAAACCTCAAACCCCCATCAGAACTAACAGAATATGACTCAACTTTCGTGAGCATTTGCAGGGGTTAATTGAGCTTTGTAGGTATTTGGATGCTTAGTATGAAGTTCGGATGCATTCCGGTGAAGTTCCGCACACAATCGCACGCACAAGGGCATTTTAGTCTTTTCACAGCTTGGGTACCTGGCCTGACATCTCACGGAAGTTGTAGCCCTCCTCGCTAGCTTCGCGTGGCCGTGAATGGTGCGCGATTCCGATGCATAACGAAGAAGTTACGGCGATTTCAGCGGAGGAAATATAAGGAAGCAAAAGAGGAGAAGGGAGAAAAAGAAAAGAGGAATGCAGTAGGCTGCTGCATTCTGCCCTGCTTGATCAATCGATCGACACTTCTGTCGATCGATCGACCATTCTGATTTGCCAAAGTTTTGCCTAGGTCGATCGATCGATGCTCTGTTTTCTGCAGATATTTTGCCTTCTTTTCTTTCTTCTTTATTTTTATTCCAACTTACTATATAAGCCAATTTTGTTGTAATAAGACCAGATATCAGTACATACACAATTTTAGGGTAGAATAGTTAGGGTTTTGAGGGTTTTGGATGGTTCTTCTTCATTTCTCTTTGGATTGACAATCTAATTGGTTTGTAAGTTGACTATTCATCTCCTCTACCTTTAATATAGCTTGTTTTCCATTAATTCTTGCTTTCTAGATAATTTTCATGCTTTGTTAATTAGGTTTTCTTGCTTTAATTCTTGCTTTCTTAGTTTAATTAGTTTAATTCATGTATTTCCCGTAGATAAATAGGTTCGGGATTGCGTTTCCGCCATTTACGGGTTTGAACCTCGAAAATTAGGTTTTGTGTAAAATTGCATTTAATTGAAACCTCGCGTATTAAAGTCGGATTCTTATGCGTTTAACTTTCTTTGTCACGCAACGTTAGTGTTTATAGCAATTATCAGAAATTAATCCGCGTGTGACCATTTGTGATTAAATGTTTAATCTCGCAACTTTGGCTTAAATTCCTTATTGCGTGATGTTTATGCTTAATTGTAAATGCTCGATTAAATTGCTTTCGAGCAAGAATTCTAATTAGTAGTTGTTTAGCCTGTGAATGTGTGTATGCGATCCCGATCCTCGCTTTCCTTTTGTGTAGCGTAACTTATTCTTTTCTTTTATCACCATTTCCAACCTATCATCTTTTACACTTTTATTCTTGAAGTTTTAAAATAATTAAAGTCTAAAATTTAATCACTCCCTGTGGATTTCTTACGACACCCGACTTACCGTTGTGCTTGCTTGTCAAGTGTAGTAGTAGCTTAGGTTTTTTTCTTTTGTATCACGGCGGCGAAACACACGACGATTGTGTCCTCACACGAACACACTTTTTCCGCCCGGTCACAAAATGGCGCCGTTGCCGGGGAGTGTGTTTTAGATAGTAATTATTTTATTATTTCGTAGTATTTTTCCTTTTGTATTTGTATTCTTTGTTGTAACCTTTTTTGCAGGATAGCATACTTGAGTGCTAAGAAACTTTGATTCGCGGTTGCTCACTTTCTTGCTCGGATTCTCCATCTGCAAACAACGAGGTAATCATGTCCTACTATTATAGTTATTACGGTCATTCTAATGATTCTTACTTTGGGGAAAGTTTTCAAGTTTTTCATTTTCAAGATTTTCTTGAAAATGAAAGACTTGAAAACATTTATCGGAATGAAAATCGTTATTGGGAGCTTGAGTTGGATTCATTATTCGAATCCAATGACGATTCTTATTTCATTACTTTCGAAGACGAGTTTCAACCAAATGAGGAGTCCGAGGCTCTTAAGTCGAGGAAGCCTACTTTGGAAGAGACTTTGCTTCTTTACTCCCAAGGTTTGGAAAGCTTAAATGATGCTGGAATGAGACTCGGTGCACTTTGCGATGAGATGAATTCTTTTGCACAAAACAACGAGGAGGTGGAAACTTGTGTTTCACCTAAATTTTTCGAAGAATTTCTCATCGAGTGTGCATCTTTCTCCCCCGAAATTCAATCTCCTTCCGACGATGAGTCGATTGAGATTGAATTTGTTTCATCACCATATTCGTTTTCCGTGATCGAACCATTAGAATTACCGGTTGATTCCTATGAGTCGGTAGAAACTTTTACAATTTCTACACAATTTGTCGACGAGGACTCTTTGCCGACTTTGTTTGCTACGATGGAACCTATCCCCGTGTGTGCACTATATCCCATTCCACTTGAAAAACCTTTGGGAGATGAGTCGATTTTTCTTGGACCTCTAGTGTACCTTTCCCCCTTATTATCCAAATCCCCCATCGTCCGCCCAAAATTTCAAATTGGCGATGGTTCACTTTTTTCACCACCCACATGCCTTCTGTTGTTCAAACGGAATTCATATCTTTCGGAAGGCATGTTCGCTTTGGAGGGTCCACCGTTGATCTTTCAAAGTCAAATACCTTTTTGGTTGGACCCTCAACTATTTAGACTTCTAGTGTAAAGTTAGTGTGAAGCCTAAATAGTTGGTTGTAAATAGTTAGCTTTTTAATTTTCTTTCTTTCCTATTTTTCTTTCCTTTTAATTTAGTCTAATGTAATTAGTAACTTTTTGTTATTTGTTTTTGCTATGCTCGGTAGTAACTTGTTTTGTAGATTCCTTTGGACTCATGCTTATGGAGATCGCTCCAATTTTGGGTAATATCGTTCTTTTCCTCTCTTTGTGTTGTGTTCTTAATGCGCATTGAGGACAATGCAACATTTAAGTTAGGGGGTGTAGGATATTCTATCCATTTCATGTGTAGTCCATTTATTTGCTTACTTGTTAGTTACTTAGTATTCCTTTTTGTGAAAAATTTGAAAATTTTCAAAAATATTTTCTTTCTTTTTTCTCCTTTGTTGGGCATTTTGCCCTATTTTCGATGATAAATTTTAATAATTGCCCAATCCAATAGACAACTCAATGATGCATGTTCTCGATTTTAGAAGTTATTAGACTTTAGTCCTCAAATCATTGATATTGTGAATAACTTCATGAATTAAACTTTATCCCATGAGCATATGCACTTTCCTTGTTATATTGATTTGGTTTAAGATTTTTATAACTCGGTAATCTTTTGTTGCATTGTATATACTTACACCGAGTAATCTTTGTACCTTTCGTCGTTTGTGAGTGTTATACACTATTCTTTTCTCATTGAAAACGTTGAATTCGTCGGTAATCTCTCTAATCTTTGACCGTTCATTAATTGAGTTCATGCTTGAAATGTGTTACTTGATCATGATTTTCATATATTATTTTGACTTGAGAATTGCGTAACATTGTGAAATGATCATAAGCAATCTTTGTTATATCTCCCATATTGACCTTCACCTCACCCTTATGTTTTCCCTAGTTAACCCCTTTGAGCCAAAATATAGCCTTTCGTTTCATAACCCCATTCCCATAACCAACTCCAAATTGGAGTTTTAAGCCATACATACACTTTCCATACCTTTGTTTGGAATGTTACTTGGGATTGAATGTTGTTGTTGTATTGTGGTTGCAATTTTAGGCATATGAGAGTTTGAAATGTAAAGATAGTGAAATGAAAAAGTGAAGAAAAAGAGAAAGAAAAAAGCAAAAAGAAAACAAAAGAGAAAATGAGAAAAAGAAGAAAAGAAAAGAAAGAGAAAGTTGTAAATGTTGTATATAGTTCAATAAGCTTTGATTACTCTCCCCGATGATATATCTAATGCCGTTTTGTAACTTGTTTTTCCAATTTTGTTATTGCATGCATTCTCCCATTATCCCGAGTTTTCATTCCGAACACTTTGAATCCGTACATACATTCCTTCATTTCTCACCCTAGCCATACCTACATCATAACCCTATTAAAGTCCTATGTGATCTTAGGTTGATGTAATTCAAAAGTCATAATAGTTGTGATAATCTGTGAAAATGCATTTCGCCTCTTTTAGTGTGCGGTATCCTTTCATTGAGACTAAAAGTTTTTATTTCCTATATAGCGTTCTTCATTTGTGACATGTGTGCGGCCTAGTTTCCATTTACATTTACTCTTTAGCCCACATGTCCCGAGTGTTACCTCCCTGTTTTGAGTGAATTCACTTGATGAGCGTAATGCCCGTGAGGATTGAATGTATGCTTGCCTTTACGTTTATCCGGTTTATTTAAGTTTTTACCAAATCATATTGTGCATTTGCTTTCCCCCTCCCACTTTTAAAGTTTCAATTCTATGAGGTGCATTCAACTTGTTAATAACAATGGACTTTTGTTTGAATTCGTTCAATATGCTAATAACATGTTTGAAATCTTTTTCGTTGTTGTTGAGTTTGTCGCATGTTGGCTTGGTCATATTTTGAGGAAACCATGTGATGTTTGTGGGTATCATCCCTGAAAACCCTCACGAGACGACACTCGTCCACTAGGGTAACCTAGGGGTTTAATGGCTTATTGCATACGCTAAATGCAATCGAATCGCCCGCGAAAGTGGCCTTATGCTTTTATACCATACTTTTGTTCTTTCTCCTGCTTTTGGTTTGCTTGTAGTTCTTGTTGTTTCCTATTTCATTGCTAGGGACTAGCAATGTGTAAGTTAGGGGGTGTGATACGACGCAAATATTGCGTATTTCACCCGTTAACCTACGCATTATTAGCCCCCCGGGTATCTTAATCCCTATATTTATGCTCGTTAGCCAGAAAACCTCCGATTTCTATGTTAACATGTTTTGCAGGGGTTAATTGAGATTTTGTAGGTATTTGGATGCTTAGTATGAAGTTCGGATGCATTCCGGTGAAGTTCCGTACACAATCGCACGCGCAAGGGCATTTTAGTCTTTTCACAGCTTGGGTACCTGGCCCGACATCTCACAGAAGTTATAGCCCTCCTCTCTAGCTTCGCGTGGCCACGAACGGTGCATGATTCCGATTCATAACGAAGAAGTTACGGCGATTTCAGCGAAGGAAATATAAGGAAGCAAAAGAGGAGAAGGGAGAAGAAGAAAAGAGGAATGCAGTAGGCTGCTGCATTCTGCCCTGCTTGATCGATCAATCGACACTTCTGGTCAATCGATCGACCATTCTGATTTGTCGAAGTTTTGCCTAGGTCGATCGATCGACCAAAGGGGTCGATCGATCGATGCTCTGTTTTCTGCAGATATTTTGCCTTCTTTTCTTTCTTCTTTATTTTTATTCCAACTTACTATATAAGCCAATTTTGTTGTAATAAGACCAGATATCAGTACATACACAATTTTAGGGTAGAATAGTTAGGGTTTTGAGGGTTTTGGATGGTTCTTCTTTATTTCTCTTTGGATTGACAATCTAATTGGTTTGTAAGTTGACTATTCATCTCCTCTACCTTTAATATAGCTTGTTTTCCATTAATTCTTGCTTTCTAGATAATTTTCATGCTTTGTTAATTAGGTTTTCTTGCTTTAATTCTTGCTTTCTTAGTTTAATTAGTTTAATTTAGTTTAATTCATGTATTTCCCGTAGATAAATAGGTTCGGGATTGCGTTTCCGCCATTTACGGGTTTGAACCTCGAAAATTAGGTTTTGTGTAAAATTGCATTTAATTGAAACCTCGCGTATTAAAGTCGGGTTCTTATGCGTTTAACTTTATTTGTCACGCAACGTTAGTGTTTATAGCGATTATCCGAATTTAATCCGCGTATGACCATTTTTGATTAAATGTTTAATCTCGCAACTTTGGCTTAAATTCCTTATTGTGTGATGTTTATGCTTAATTGTAAATGCTCGATTAAATTGCTTTTGAGCCGGAATTCTAATTAGTAGTTGTTTAGCCCGTGAATGTGTGTACGCGATTCCGATCCTCGCTTTCCTTTTGTGTTGCGTAACTTATTCTTTTCTTTTATCACCATTTCCAACCTATCATCTTTTACACTTTTATTCTTGAAGTTTTAAAACAATTAAAGTCTAAAATTTAATCACTCCCTATGGATTTCTTACGACACCCGACTTACCGCTGTGCTTGCTTGTCAAGTGTAGTAGTAGCTTAGGTATTTTTCTTTTGTATCGCGGCGGCAAAACACTCGACGACTGTGTCCTCACACGAACACACTTTTTCCGCCCGGTCAGCACCCTAGGCTAAAAGTTGTACAATCTGCTCCTGGAAAAACGGGTCTGTGGTTTGGGCCTGTATTACCCTCATAACAATCTCGGATGTGACTGTCATAACAGATATGAAGGAACGGGCTACTGCGTCCTGGTGACCCAACTCCTTCCATTTCACTTTCCAGACATCCGCTACCTTATTTACCGGTCTACGACTCAACGCATCAGTAACTACGTTGTCCTTCCCCGGATAATATTGTATGTTGAACTGATAGTCCTTCACAATCTCTAACCATCTGCGCTGATGCATATTCAGCTCTCGCTGAGTGAACAGGTACTGCAGTGATTTGTGGTGTGTGAACAAACGGAACTTCACCCCCAATAAATAGTGTCTCCATATCCTCAATGCAAAGACGACCGCTTCTAACTCCAAGTCGTGGGTGGGGTAATTCTTCTCATGCGGCTTAAGCTTGCGGGAGGTAAAAGCTATAGCCTTCTCTTCCTGCTGAAGTACTCCCCCAAGTCCCCGTAAAGAGGCATCGGTGTAAACCAGGTACTCCACACCCGACTTTGGTAAAGCAAGGACTGGTGCTGAAGTAAGCTTGTCTTTTAGCTCGTCAAAAGCCAATTGATAAGCATCATCCCAAACATATGGTATCCCTTTGCGAGTCAGGTTCGTCAATGGACCCGCTATTTTGGAAAATCCCCGAATGAATCTCATGTAGTATCCGGCTAACCCCAAAAAACTACGCACTTCCGTCGGTGTCGTGGGATGTCCCCACTCCCTCACCGCTGACACTTTACTCGGGTCAACTGCTATCCCCTGTTCAGAAACAACATGCCCCAAGAACTGTACCTCTCGCAACCATAATCCACACTTCTCGTACTTAGCATACAACTGATGCTCTTGTAAATTCTGAAGAACCTGCCTCAAGTACTCGGCATGCTCCTCCTCGGAGTGTGAATATATCAAAATGTCATCTATGAAGAAGATGACAAACTGGTACAAGAACTCTCTGAATACTCAGTTCATTAAGTCCATAAATACGGCTGGAGCATTTGTGAGACCAAATGGCATCACTCTGAACTCGTAAGACCCATATCTCGTCAAGAAGGCAGTCTTTGAAACATCCTTCTCTCTAATACGTAGCTGATGGTACCCTGACCTCAGATCTATCTTCGAAAAGAAAATTTCTCCCCTCAGCTGGTCGAATAGATCATCGATTCGAGGCAACGGATACTTATTCTATATCGTGACCTTGTTCAACTCCCGGTAGTCCACAAATAACCTCAGTGAACCATCTCTCTTCTTCACAAATAAGACTGGAGCGCCCCAAGGTGAGGTACTCCTGCGAATGAAGCCCTGACCTAACAGCTGCTCTATCTGATCTCGTAACTCTCGCATCTATGCTGGAGCCATACGGTATGGAGCGCGTGCTATAGGTCTCGTATCTGGCAATAAATCCATGACAAAGTCTATCTCTCGACTGGGAGATAGGCCTGGTATCTCCTGAAACACATCGGAATACTCACGAACAACTGGAATCGAGTCTAACGGAATCATAACCTCCTTAGAGGTATCCTCCTCTATATAATACAAATGAGCGGTCGAGCCTCCCTCTGGGCGAGGCCTCGCCACTACAAACATCTCTTGCCCCGGAATGGAAAAAATAATGCTCCCACCGAAGCAATCAATCATGGCTCTATAAGCTGCGAGCCAATCCATACCGATAATAACATCATGCTCATGCATATCTAAGACTAACATGTCTGCAGGTAATACCAAGCTACCAATCTCTACCCCCACTCCCCGGCATATAAAGAAGATAAGCGACCCACTCCCCAGTGGTGAGTCTACACACGTCAATGTGCTCTCTGCTATGGCTAATAACCCTAAGGCCTTCGCAAAATGCGCAGCTATAAAATAATGCGTTGCCCCAGTATCAAACAAAACCCGACCCATAGTACCATGGATAGGAAACATACCCTCAATCGTGGGTGGTGCCTGTGGAGCTGCTGCCTGGTGGACGTTATAGACACGTCCGTACTGTAATTGCCCCTACTGCACTGGAGCTGCTGGAATGGCTGGTAGGGCTGGCACCTGGGCTGGAGCTGGGAGGGCAGCTGGAAAAAGTGGTCTCTGTGCCTCATTACGGGCACCCTACTGCTGTGGGGCCCTATTACCCTCTGGGCAATCCTGGCGCTTATGACCATGCTTGCCGCATACAAAACACCGGCCTCTGAAGTTACCTCACCTCTGACCCTACTGACCACGGCCCTGCTGGCCGTTACCTCCCCGCCACTGGCCCTGTTGGCCCTAATTAGCACGCTGTTGGCCCTGTTGATTAGGTTGGCCCTGCTAGCCCTGCCTATAACCCCCAAATCCCTATCTAGAATCAGCTGAACGGAATCGCTTAGCAGGGTCCCCCTGATGGGAACTCTGCTCGTGTTGACGAGTCTGTCCATGAGATGGTGCCCCACTAGCACTACTACCCCCGGTCCTGCCCTGCTGGCTGGACTCTCCTGCTCTCTTGCTTCCTTGCAGATGGAAGCGGTGATCCTGGCAATGTAGTAACACAGCATTGAGTACATCAGTGAAAGTACTCAGAGATAGATTCCCTATCAGATGCTGACGGATCCTCCAAGCTAACCCTTCCACAAATAACATAATTTTTCTTACTCTCAGTAGGTGCCTCATCTGGCACTATGGTGAGAAGTCTCGTGAACTCCTCCTCATACTCAGCAACGGTAGAGTTCTCCTGTTTCAAATTCAGTAATTTCTACCTCATCTCAGTCTGCACGGCAGGTGGAAAGTACTTGCGGTCAAACCACTCCCAGAATGACTGAATAGGGATCGTGTCCCTCTCCTAAAAGGTGGTAGTGGACTCCCACCACTGCAAAGTGGCCCCCCACCAGCTTGAAGGAAGCCAATAACTGCCTTTGCACGTCGGTGCACTCATACATACAAAGATGCCTCTGGATGTCTTTCTTCCATTGACTGACTGGGACGATATCTGAGCTACCAGAGAACTCAGGGGGATGAGACTTCTGAAAAGAATCCCTAACCCTCTCCCATGCAGATGGAAGTTGTGCTGGTACTGGCGCCACTGCCTTAATCTGGGGTGGAGCCTGCTGAACCACCGCTAGCGCGGCATTCACCGTTGGAGCAACAATGGCGGCTACTTCATTAGCATTCATAGTGCCTTGTGCCGGAGCGGCTGGCTGCTCGGCCTAGGCACGCCTATCCTTCGGTGCACGTCTCGGAGGCATCTGAAACGTGAAGAAGTTTATTAGTCTCCAGTCATTATCAAATCTCAAATAGCTGAAGACGTAACGTAAAAGCAGAAATACAACAATCATGAAAATAGGGCTCTATAGCAAAAACGTTAAGCTGAAAGCGAAAATAAGACGTACAGATCCTATGGACACTAGAACCTGATGCTCTGATACCACCTGTGACACCCCGCCTAATTAAATACCGGACGATCACTCCTTTATTAAATTAAAATCAAGGTGAACAGTTGGTTCATTCTTAGAATCACTGTCGTAAAAATAACTTTTCCAAATATAACACCCTATTTAATTAAGCTAAGTGTCAAAACCATTTTTTTTCATTACTTTCCAAATTTTATTTTGAAAATAAAGATTTAATTATCTGCAACAATTCAATATTTAAAGAATCACGCCACAATAATCGTGGAACATATGAACCAATTAATTTAAACATTCAACAACTAAATCCCAGCATTTAAAACTTAAAGTAAAACATACATGCTGAATAAATCCCAAGGTAACAGTACTAGAAATAACTGAAATACAAATGTCCCAATAAAACAGATAAATAGAGGAAAGGGCGACACATGCCCAATAAGGAGAATGATAGAAGTGGAATCAAGTAAATGAAATCGTCTAAGCAAGTGGCCTGCAACTCCCACCTAAGCTGCAGCACGTTCCTTCCAAGGAATCCTAAACAAGACGCCTCTGTGGCTGGGCACCTGTAATATATACATATATATACAAGAGAGAAAGAGGAATAGAAATGGGTCAGAGCCCGATAGTGTATATGATTTAAAAATTCGTTTAGTAAGTATTTACATTGATACAGGCCAATGCAACAACATATTAGTCCGACGCTCTCTTGAGAAATTCTCACCTCTCTTCTAATGTGCACTCCTAGCGCACTAACCTTCCCAATGGTTTATCTCATCATATATCACACTATCTTTCCCCAAGGATTTAACTTATCTTAGGTGACTCTCAATATTTAAGATTTAACAACATCATGGTTCAAAAGGATAATTTCATTTTGTACAAAACGCTCATTTTAACTTTATTTATTCATAAAGTTTTTCAGTATCATATTATACTTTTCAAAACAAGTATTTCCAATTTGATTCATTATACATGTCTTACTTACCATAACACAGTAGGCAGTTTTCCAAATTTCAGAAGTTCATATATATATTAAATACTCGTATAATATATATATATTCTAATAGCACCCCACATAAAAATTATGGTGCGGGCATACTCTGCTATCCAATCCCCGTATCAATCGTATTAAAGGGAATACAAGTTCGGAATCACTCTCGAACTATATGAATACATACACAAACAATATTGAGGCGAAGCATAGTTTCTAAGTCCAAGAGGTCAGTACCTACCCTCACGTCTCTTAGGACCGTGACTACCGATTCGATAGCCTGTACTTAGGATTTCTATCTTCTAGGGTACGAGTCAATATCCCCCATGAAGGATCATTCGAGATAAGACTGTCCCAACGCGGTAACCTCGGGGATAGCAAGTAGCGCGGGCATGATTTTCACAAGTATATAATATATGCTTACACAATCATATAAATATACCACTTTTATTATATCAATTTAGGTTTATCCCATAACCCACATTCACAACACTTATCCTTATTTTCCCATTATTATTTATCAAGTATAATGGTTCGTTTCTAACTTAATTCGAAGGGTTTTTCCAACTTACTACGTAACCCTCATGGACTCTATTCTTCCAAATGTACAATTCAGTAGGTATCCATTTATGTTCCAACGTAACTCTCTCTTACGTGTCTCTCCCCTTTAATATATACTTACATTGTCCCTTATGCCAAATATCCCAAAAATATAGGTTTCGCCTTACACTAAAGGTCTTTTATTCATTAATGAATCTTACTGGTCATCATTATCTCCCAAATTATTTTAACAAGGATGTCTAAGGAGTTTTCTTCAATTTTAATCAATTCAAAAATTTTGAAAGGGGACTTAAGTCTGCCCGGAGGGGTCGATCGATTGAGGTTAAGGGATTGATCGATCGAACCTTCGATCGATCAAAGCTCTGGGCTCGATCGATCGACCAAACAGGTATTGCGATTTCTGTAGTTTTGCAGTTACGGGTTCTAACACATATCTTCCTCCAAATTCAAGTTTTGCATTCCCAAACGTCCACAGATTTATACTTTTAACATCCTAACATAATGTTATGCATTTCCTGCGTAAAACATGTCAATTTTCGTCACTAAACATTGAATAACAAGCCAAACCCTAGAAATCTCTTAATCATGGTTCTAATCTGTTTTCCCAGAATTTACTTCTTATACAACATCAACATTTCCTGGTTTAATCCTCTACATCATAAAAGGTTTCCAGAATATCCTTTAAGTCATAACTACATGAAATTTCCTAACTCAAATCGGGTTTTTCATCCATATGAATCATCCTAATCATTCCTAAACCAATATGAAAGATGCATCAACGAAATAAGAAAGATAAACACTTGCCTGGGATTTTTAGAAATCTGGTTTGGTGTTGAATTTGGTGTGGTTGCGTTCCCCGTCTCGCGATCTACGCGTTGACGGTGGCAGCGGTGCAAACAGGTGAGTTTTGAGCCTTGGAATGCCTTGAGATCTCTCTCTTCTCCTCTCCAATGGCCGTTCTAGCGTTTTGAGTTATCTAACCCTGGGAGATAACCTAAACATCTGATATAACCCCTTTAATTTTCTTGGGTTTAATTACCCAAAAATACAAAATGACTAAAATGCCCTCCCGGGGTACTAATTAGGCCTAAAAACGCCCCGAGACCCAAATCAAACCCCCGGGTATGCTTTTCTGACTATCTCGACCCTTCCGAACGCGTTGGCGCACTCAAAACGACCATACGAATAACTTCTAAATATTTAATTTTATTTATCAATATTTAGTCCCGACGCGACACGGGCGCGTCCCGGCTCAAATTTCTAAAATTGTCATTTTATTCCCTCGTGACATTTAATATGATCACTATTATATATTACTTTGCTCATAATATTCAACAAATTTTCCCATAATTACTAACTCTCATCCCGTTAATAAGTATAACATAATTAATTTCCGGATTGAATAATTCACATTAAATTTAATAAATCCCCAAATTAATATAGCATAAAAATACGGGGTATTACACCAACCTACCGACTAACCTCAAGAATATGAACCATCAATAATAGCAAAAGTAACTTGGGTGGAATAGGTTATAGCTCTTGTACTAATGCCAATGAATATCAATAATCCTACTTATTATATGAAGATGTAAATGCCTGGTGAGATAAAGGCACTCCATATCTTGGGTTCCTGACTAATATAAATACATGATCTCCATTATCTAAAACGGAGGATTTCAATGAGGCACAAACATACTCAACCCTGAGCTATTTTAACCACTAGAAATACTAAAAATAGTGGATGTAGGCTTTTCTTATAGTTGAACCACTTTAAAAACCTTGTTTGTTGTATGTTTGCCTTTCTTGGTTATTAGTATTTTATCTGTGATTATAAAATTGGACCCACTCCATTTTTAGACATCAACCGTGAGAAAATAGGATGACTTTGAGAGAAAATTTTAGAGAGAAATACAAGGATATTTCAACAGAAGATCAAGATAATTGATATTTCCATGTCAATATTTTCAAGGATTTTTTTTTCTTTGATTCAACGGTTGCATGTGAATATATTTAAGGTAGGTGTTCATCCTACCGTGGTTATTTTTTTGCGATATGTATTCACCTTTGATTGTATATGTGTTACGTGCTATGTATGAATTTCATATGTTATATATTTGTATATAATCTTCCTTTTTTGTTGCATACATGTTATACGCTCAGTTTTCCCATGATGTGTAGTTGGGTAAAAATTGTAATTAGATGAAATTACATGTATAATAGGTTTTAGAATTTGGTTAGCATAATTGTACCAAAACTATTGAAATTAAAAACGCACTAGTGCGCTAGGGTTAAGGATTACCAAACGAACACCAATTAAACCGTAGTGTTGTCTAAATAGTTTATCAATTTTAGTCTTGACCAAAGAATTCATCAAGGTGAGTATAAGACAGAATAAAATATAAAACCATAACACAACGATGTACGAGAAAAACCCACAATGGTGAAAACCTCTGATGGCCCGGCCACAGAAGTCCACTGCAATATAGGTACCTTTACAAAAACATCGAAGACTTACTCATAGACACAGTGCCTTCAATCCTTCGTGCACTTCCTTCTTCCTTGTAACATTCTTCTCATACATTATTGGACGCCTTCCATTAGTCACACAATGTTGTCGCTTACCATGTCTCGGTATCTCAATAATCTTATTTGTATCATGATAAGTCTAGCTATAGCCCAAGATAAACACGATCTCCACAACTTGAAACACTCTCAACTAGTATAGAAAACAACCATGGTGTAGTCGAAATGAGATATCAAACATATATATATATATATATATATATATATATATATATATATATATATGTAGGTTTTTTGGATCTCAAACTTGGGCTTAAAATAGGGTTTGTGAGGCTCTAGATTTGATTCTAAAATTTGTTTTCACAAAACCCCATTTTAAAAACTGATGCCAGACCTAAGTTTTCATAGAAAACAAAAATTTAGAGGCAATAAGTTTTTTTAGTCATATCATTTAAACAAAATGTATAGGGTCATTTGAATGGAGTATACATTCTTATTTGAACAAAACTGAATCTAATTCGAATGTACCTATATAACTCATTTGAGCACCTTTCAAATTACCTTTGAACAAATTTTTTTTGTCAAATAAAATGTTCTCTTTTGAACTTCGTTCGAACAACAGACCATTTCTCATTTTAACTAAAGGAAACCACAATAGAACGAACTATGAAATCTCATTTGAACGAGTAAGGAAACCTGATTGGAACGAATTAGTTAAAGAATATTTTCTTTTACGAAAATTGCTCCAAACATTTTATAAAATTAAACACCCAAAAAATCATTCCAGGGATCAAGAATAAATACAGATTCATACGTTAATAATATCCCTTGGATGTTAGAGATGAAACCCGACTCAAAACTTAACATGTACGTGATGTCGCTTTAACCTGGCCGCTACGATCTTTCATCACACATCGTAGGCTTGGAGGACAAACATCTAGAATCCTAGACTATGACTATAACAAGTTTGTCAAAACGAAATTAATCCAATTAGATACAAATTGACTCGATTAGAAATGTATACTTAAAAATCTCCCCTTTTGGCTATTTTGGGACAAAAATATAAAACAAAAACCTATTAGGTCATCAATCTCACTATGAATCAATCTGAACCGCCAAAGAAAAAAGTACAAACTCTTGACCACACAAACTTTGAGCATCTTTGCTTTTGTTAAACTTTGTCGCATTGTTGCAAATTTGCACACTTAACACACCTTTCAAATGAAAGGAGAATATAACAATGTAAAAATCCTCATATGAAAACCCTTCCCTTCTTCAAATAATCTCCACCTAAGGTAAGAAGTCTCCTTCTAAGGTAAAAATTTATTCCCTGAGTTAAAGAGTTAGATACGATTTTCCCCATTTTTTTTTTAGTATTGGGCAAAAATAAAGGTGCACAATATAAAAACTTCTCCCCTAAATGTAACATATGTAAGCATAAATGAAAGAAAGTAATATCATGCGATGATGTGAAGTGAAACACAACATCAAATAAACTCGTCAATATAAGCGCATATAATCCAAATAATGAACAAATGACACCAATTTTGATGCCAAAATTGAAGCATAAGATAGCAATGTAAACAACCAACAAAAGATACCAATATGATCAGATAACATGCCAATTTGAATCGAAGATTAAGTATATGGAAAACATGTATTAAATGCACATGACAAGACACAAAAACAAACATACCATATATATAACCGTATATATACCAATGAATCACATAAATGTATAGGTATAAACACCACAAATGACACAAAACACATTAGATTTCCACACTTTTATACCATCAATTGGTCTAGACAAAATGTGGAATGAAGTGAATGGGCATTAATTAGAAGAAAAAAAATATGGCCCAATCACTAAAATTATATCCAAGGAGTTCTATTTTATCGCATTAACTTATCAAACTCTAGTTATGCCACAAATGACAATTAATGATCTCATAATGAACAAACATACACAATGAACACTAGCCTAGAATATATTAATGATTCTCGTATAAATATCGTCAAAATAATTAAGCTTAACTAGGTCTCATGGTGCGAACCCATTGATCATTGATAACTCTTTATTTGTGTTCCTTCAGATATGATTTGGAATGTCGGTGCGGTCAAACTTCGAGTATCAAAATTCCTGGAATTACCTACAAAACTTGTTAAAAATTCAGTATCGTGGCAAATTCGGGTATCAATCCAATTTCAAGCGCCGAAACTGTAATCGTGAAAACTTACAATTTTAATTTTTAATAAAAATCTTTTTGTGTTTTTTTATTTTTTATTTTTAAAACAAATTTTAATGGAGAAAATGAAAATTTACGCAACTAAAGTAACTACAATAGAAAAGAAAATATGCAAGGAAAGAAAATATGCAATCGAAAATACAATATGCAAGGAAACGGGTCAAAGCCTGATTGTGAAAATAATTTTTAAAACAGCAAGTATTTAACAAGTGCAATAAAGCATGTATTATGTACATGTTACCATCCCACTCTCACTTGCTATTCTCACCTCTCATCTAGTGTGCACACTTAACGTTTCCTATTAACCTCCTAGTTAATGGTTCCTCCTAACTAGTTTCCATAATACGATTCCATCCCATATCATAACCCCGTATGTCCCATACCATACGTAGTATAAATATTCATATACGTTTCTCATTAATATGAATCGTTTCTCATTAATATGAATTAATCTCTTCAACAAATAATCGTTATCTTACTTCAATTATGTTCTCAATTAACTGTCATCTATAACTATCACACAGTAGATGATTTAACCACTATATACACATTCATAAAATTCATTATATATATATATATATATATATATATATATATATATATATATATATACACATATATAATACGGCACCCCGAGTCATAGATGTGGTGCAATACATTACTCTGCTATCATGTCCCAATATCGCTCGTCGCCGAATAGGGGACAAAAGGTTCGGTAAGGATTCCTCGAACCACAAACAACATCATACAAATTGGAGGCGAACATAGTTCTCGTATCCATGGGTCATGCACATACCTAGTACCCACAGTCAGCGGACTTATCAACTCCCTGATAAGTCTTTCATAGACCTATGTTCTCGAGCGACAAATCAAAGATCCCATGGATTCATCAGGATATGACTGCCCTCACACGCAAACCTCCCGTCGATAGCAAGTAAGCTAGGTATGTCTTGCACATAAATCAACAATCAATCAAATAGGCATTATCATACCTATAATATACTATCAACAAGGTACTCACATTACCCTTAGATTATTCCCATACGTAGCATTATATCTTTCAAATCCTACGTATTAAAATATCACGACTTATCAACCAAACCAACATCTCTCCACTCCCAACATCGTTAAGGTTCATGCGCGGAGCGTCTCGCAAAGCGAAATCCAAACAAGGAACCCCTCCAATACACTACTACTTAGATTTGTCGATCGAGGAGGTCCGTCAACTTCAAATACGCGCTCGAAATAACCTCATACCCTCTTTTAACCAAATGTGTTCTAAACTCCCATCTCCATCCAAGAGCCATACTACTAAGTGCTTCTATTACACTCAGTCCTTGCGAAATCAATAATGAGCTTAAACTCAGTCCTTGATGTTCAAATTTTAACCCTAAGGCTACCCAGGTGTTATATCAAATCACCACTACTGGACCTATCCTTAATCCTTAAGAAAACCAATTATAATCCAACAAATGAATCTAGCAACCGAAATTTCCTTCAATTTAATTATCATATTTCTAATCAATTAAATCCCAATCAAATCAATTCAAACCTTATCTAGGGCTTACTGATCTTCTCTAAGTCCCATAATATCCAATTAATAATCACCAAAGATCTACAAAAGGTTTGGGATAAGAATCAACATTAAAAAGAAACAACTTTAACAATCCTGGGGAGGTCGATCGATCGAAGGCAGGGGGTCGATCGATCGATCACTCAAGTAACAACCCAGTTTTCTGCATTTCTGCAACTACGGGTTTAGCCATTTTTGATCATTCAAACCTTCATATTAACAGCCCAAATAACTTATAATCCTTACTACATGATATATCAACATATACAAATGATTTCTAATGATCTAAACATCCTAGAATCATCAAGAGATTGAATTAAAAGCAAGTTTCTATCCTTATTTCCAGAAAATCATCAACATAATATCTTCAAGAACACAACCATGGTTTTTCAGAAGTTCTTCAACAGATTCATGATTATTTCGTGGATTACTAACTATCTACAACAAGAGTTTGATTCCTATATATTTTCAGTTTCAAAAAATCCATTTAAAACTTCATTATTATCTTCCAAACATGATAAACCATCTCTTTTAAAACTAATCTAACATAGACAATATACAAACTTAAATTGCTATTATCAAACACTTGCCTCTAATGAAGATCTGATCCTTTGGAGTTGAATAACACAGGTGGTGATGGTGGTGGTGACCTTTGACTTTTGGTTCTCTTCCTTTCCAAGCAAGCTTTTTCTTTCCAAGCAAGCTTTTTCTTTCCAAGCAACCTTTCACTCTCTCTAAGAAGATGACTTTTCAATTTTGTGTAGAAGAGATGAAATTAATCTACGTACACTAATCTCTAAATATTTATAATAAGACAAAACCCGAAATCACTATTCATCCCCCTTGTAAAAATGACCAAAATGCTCTTTTGGGTTGTCTTTTCATTTCCAAATGCCCCTGGACCCAAATCCAACATCTAAATAGATTTTTCTGACTATTTCAACCCTTCTGAATGCGACGATGCAGTCGAAACGACTATAAGTTTGATGTAAAAATACGTTTCCTTTTTAATTTAACAAATTAGTACCGACGCGTCCCATACCGCGTCCGACTAAAAATCCAAATTACTGAATTTAATTCACACAGCCATATCAATAGCTTCACATTCATATATTACCTAAATATCTTTAAGTAATATTCAGAATCATACATTTTAAATCCACAATTCGGATAAAACCCAAATGAATTAATTAATAATAAAATCCAATTAATCCATTAATTTAAAATATAACCCATTTTAAAGTCATAAAAATTACGGGGTATTACATACTTCCCCCCTTATAACAGAATTTCGTCCCGAAATTCAGGAATATAAGTCATACTGGTAAGGTCAACTCAGAGTATAAATCTCACATCGCAAGAAATCTAAGACGTACCGCCCATACAGTACATTATCAAAAATCCCTATTAATGTTATATGCCCAACCTCACCATATAGTTTCAACTCAATCGAATATAAACTTTACCCAATCTTCCCTATACCGTCCTCGTGAAAAACTTTGGGAAAAATGATCCTTACGTATTAAACAAATAAATCCTGAAGTCACAACTACTTTCTCTTTCACAATTATGAGAACTACTAAAATCCAATTATCCAGGGCGCCCATACACCCTATCGTATATCGTTTTTGATAATATTATCGCAAAGGTTATAAAATCATATCCTAAAGACCTATCTTATTTCGACTCCCAACGGTCATTAGTTTAATGCGTGGGGTGTCTCTCAAGCGAAATCCAAACAAGGAACCCCCCCGATACACTACTACCTAAAGTAGTCGGTCATCGAACCTCCTCAGGTCCTTAGTCAATAGTTTATAACCTCTCTATGGGTTTTATCGATTTCGAATAAAGTCTACTCATCTACTCTCTTATAAAAGACAAGATGCTAGCTATAGTAGTACACACGTTCTCAAATACCACAAGTCAACCCACGCCGATAGTCACATCACGATCGTACATGCCCAAAGTAATTAATTCCACGATAAAAATCAAACTCACGTGATGATATGAAAAATATAGGTGTCCCACACCCCTCGGTGAGTCTACATAAATAACAGTGCTATAGGATAAGTTTAGCAACCCTATTTCTCATTCAATATTAATCGATACAAAAATCAATACACGCCTCATAATTCCTTAGATAGAAAACATACTCTCATTCGCGGGTGGTGGTTGTTGACTCCCAATATTATAACTTTGCTCCGATGAGTCAAGAAAAAATTTAACTCAAATTTTCAGTTCTAAATCACCACACTTCACTATATGCCCAAACCTTTGAATATATTGCCTTCGTTAGGTAACACACACAATTCCCGTATTTCAAGAACTTCTACTAATGACTCTCCTTAATTTTCCATAATAGGGGTGACCTCGACTACGGTCATCATACTCGAACATACTTCATAACCTCCTAAGTATGACCTTCGCTATCCGTCCAATGGCCCTCATCTGCCATACTTCTTGTACGAACCCGTCCGCACATAAATAAGATTCACTAATATATACGGAATCTTACCAAAGAAATCAACAATACTAAACATAGGGCTCTACATCAAAGAACGCTAAGTTGAAAACACAATAAGCCGTACAGATCCTAAAGGACACTAGAACCTGATGCTCTGATAGCACCTGTAACACCCCGCCTAATTAAATACCGGGTGGCCAGTCCCATACCAAATTAAAACAGAATATACAGTTGGATCATTCCTAGCATCACTATCGAAAACATTAACTAATCACCCAATACCCAATTAAGCTGGTGTTAAAAACTTTCCAAATTTTAATTTAACAAAATCCATTTCCAGTTTAAGAATAACACAACACGTTTTATTCTACAACACTGATGACCAAATAGATAACACAAAAGAATTTAAATGCAATTGGAATAAACATTCCCAAATAATATAAATCCATTACAGAAATCCCAACAATATTAAATGTATTAAAACGACACGACTACAAGAGTATATGACTTCGATAGAAAAGACATATCTGAATCCTTTGGGCGACATGCCCTACTAAGAGAACACTATGAATCAAATGAAGATAAGCGTCTAAGCAATACTCCATAGCTCCATAGCTCGTCAAAATCAACTAAGGTTGGCATCCCTGCTACTGGACACCTGATATAGAAGATACAATAGAAAAGAAAATATGCAAGGAAATGGGTCAGAGCCCGATTGTGAAAATGATTTTTAAAACAGCAAGTATTTAACAAGTGCAATAAAGCATTTATTATGTACATGTTAGCATCCCACTCTCACTTGATATTCTCACCTCTCATCTAGAGTGCACACTTAACGTTTCCTATTAACCTCCTAGTTAATGGTTCCTCCTAACTAGTTTCCATAATACGATTCCATCCCATATCATAATCATTCATATACGTTTCTCATTAATATGAATCGTTTCTCATTAATATGAATTAAGCTCTTCAATAAATAATCATTATCTTACTTCAATACTATTCTCAATTCACTGTTATCTATAATTATCCAACAGTAGATGATTTAACCACTATATACACATTCATACAATTCATTATATATATATATATATATACACATACATAATACGGCACCCCGAGTCATAGATGCGGTGCAATGCATTACTCTGCTATCATGTCCCAATATCGCTCATCGCCAAATAGGGGACTAAAGGTTCGATAAGGATTCCTCGAACCATAAACAACATCATACAAATTGGAGGCGGACATAGTTCTCGTATCCATAGGTCATGCACATACCTACGTACCCACAGTCAGCGGACTTATCAACTCCCCGATAAGTCTTTCATAGACCTATGTTCTCGAGCGACAAATCAAAGATCCCATGGATTCATCAGGATATGACTGCCCTCACGCGCAAACCTCCCATCGATAGTAAGTAAGCTAGGTATGTCATACACATAAATCAACAATCAATCAAATAGGCATTATCATACCTATAATATACTATCAACAAGGTACTCACATTACCCTTAGATTATTCCCATACGTAGCATTATATCTTTAAAATCCTACGTATTAAAATATCACGACTTATCAACTAAACCAACATCCTCGCATACTATAACATCTCTCCACTCCCGATGTCGTTAAGGTTCATACGTGGAGCGTCTCGCAAAGCGAAATCCAAACAAGGAACCCCTCCAATACACTACTACTTAGCTTTGTCGATCGAGGAGGTCCGTCAACTTCAAATACGCGATCAGGATAACCTCATACCCTCTTTCAACCAAACGTGTTCTAAACTCCCATCTCTATCCAGGAGCCACACTACTAAGTGCTTGTATTACACTCAGTCCTTGCGAAATCAATAATGAGCTTAAACTCAGTCCTTCATGTTCAAATTTTAACCCTAAGGCTACCCAGGTGTTATATTAAATCACCACTACTGGACCTATCCTTAATCCTTAAGGAAACCAATTATAATCCAACGAATGAATCTAGCAACCAAAATTTCCTTTAATTTAATTATCATCTTTCTAATAAATTAAATCCCAATCAAATCAATTCAAACCTTATCTAGGGCTTACTGATCTTCTCTAAGTCCCATAATATCCAATTAATAATCACCAAAGATCTAAAAAAGGTTTGGGATAAGAATCAACATTAAAAAGAAACAACTTTAACAATCATGGGGAGGTCGATCGATCGAAGGCAGGGGGTCGATCGATCGATAACTCAGGTAACAACCCAGTTTTCCGCATTTCTGTAACTACGGGTTTAGCCATTTTTGATCATTCAAACCTTCATATTAACAACCCAAATGACTTATAATCCTTACTACATGATATATGAACATATACAAATGATTTCTAATGATCTAAACATCCTAGAATCATCATGAGATTGAATTAAAAGCACGTTTCTATCCTTATTTCCAGAAAATCATCAACATAATATCTTCAAGAACACAACAATGGTTTTTCTGAAGTTCTTCAACAGATTCATGATTATTTTGTGGATTATTAACTATCTACAACATGAGTTTGATTCCTATATATTTTCAGTTTCCAAAAATCCATTTAAAACTCCATTATTATCTTCCAAACATGATAAATCATCTCTTTTTATAACTAATCTAACATGGACAATATACAAACTTAAATTGTCATTATCAAACACTTGCCTCTAATGAAGATCTGATCCTTTGGTGTTGAATAACACACGTGGTGATGGTGGTGGTGACCTTTGACTTTTGGTTCTCTTCCTTTCCAAGCAAGCTTTTTCTTTCTAAGCAAGCTTTTTCTTTCCAAGCAACATTTCACTCTCTCTAAGAAGATGACTTTTCAATTTTGTGTAGAAGAGATGAAATGAACCTACATACACTAATCTCCAAATATTTATAATAAGACAAAACCCAAAATCACTATTCATCCCCCTTGTAAAAATTATCAAAATGCCCTTTTGGTTGTCTTTTCATTTCCAAATACCCCGGGACCCAAATCCAACATCCAAATAGATTTTTCTGACTATTTCAACCCTTCCAGATGCAATGACGCAGTCGAAACGACTATAAGGTTGATGTAAAAATAAGTTTCCTTTTTAATTTATCAAATTAGTCCCGGCGCGTCCCATACCGCGGCCGACTAAAAATCCAAATTACTGAATCTAATTCACACAGCCATATCAATAGCTTCACATTCATAAGTAATATTCAAAATCATACATTTTAATATCCAAAATTCGGATAAAACCCAAATGAATTAATTAATAATAAAATCCAATTAATCCATTAGTTTAAAATATAACCCATTTTAAAGTCATAAAAATTACGGGGTATTAGAAATGATTATTCCAAAAGTGAAAAATAATGAGACCATGCAACGACTAAATATAGTACCCGAAGAAAGTTGAGTCAACTTGTGACTCGGAGATACGTAAAAACCCTCAAAAAGGGTGAAAAGCTCAAATCTCACGGGTTTAAGTCTCCACTAGTGATCTTTTAAGACTCTCTTGAGAATATATTCACTCTTCAACTTTTGATTGTAAACGTGATAGTGCAAAATTGCTGAATCTAAGAATTCATAGTGCAAGTACGCTTTTAAGAGGTATTAATTAATTTATGGTTAAAAGCGTAATTTTTGGGTTAAACACAGGTATTTCGAGATTTCTAAAAGAGGGATGATAGAAAAATCATATCATAAAAATTTAATTGAACTGCACAAAAAGTTTAAAATCACTTGTTTATGAAAATTTTCAAAAGAGGTACGATTTTGATAAATTTCCCACCCCCAAACAAAAGAGAACAGCATCCTCGATGTTTAAAACGATATATAAAAATGAAAGCACAAGGGAGGAAAGATATTACAATAAATGACCACTGGTGAAAATGTACCGCCTGAGGGAGCAGAGATGAAATCTAAAGAACAAAGGCGATGCAAAAGTATGCACGAGTCTATAAAGCATGTGAAAATCATTGGGTGGTGTGAAACACCACCACCAAATAGGTTAAGACTCATACGCATAAACAATGTACGACGGGATGCCTCCCGGTAGCACTAAGTTTAACGTCTTCAGCCAGACCGAACCAATCTCACCCTAAATATAGGAACTATGAAAAGCACAGGGCGGCAGAAAAAGTGGGTGATGAAAATCATCCCCAAACAAGACTGAACAATCAGTCTTCATACATGGGATCAACAAGGTCAATTTCTTCAATGGGAGATGGGACTAACTCTAAGAAAGGCTTCAATCGTTGACCGTTGACTTGAAATAGGCTACCATCCTTAGGATTTTAAACTATGATGGAACCATAGGGAGTAACAGATTGAACAACAAAGGGTCCAAACCAACGGGTTTTTAACTTCTCGTGAAAGAGATGGAGACGGGAGTTATATAACAGCACTTTTTGACCAGGGTGGAATTCTTTGCGGAGGATGTTTTGGTCATGGATCCACTTCATTTTGTCCTTGCATTTATTGGACAAATCATAGGCATAATTTTGTATTTCCTCTAATTCATTAAGTTAGAGCTTTCGATGAATGCCAGCCTCGTCGATATTAAAATTAAGGGCTTTAACAGACCAATAAGCATGATGTTCAAGCTTGACAGGGAGGTGGCATGGTTTACCAAAGACCAAGAGATAAGGAGACATGCCAATTGGAGTCTTAAAAGCAGTACGGTGTGCCCACAAAGCATCATTCAAGGATAAGGACCAGTCTTTCCTATTAGGATTAACTGTTTTTTTAAGATTTGCTTGATTTCGCGGTTGGAAACCTCAACTTGACCACTAGTCTGAGGGTGGTAAGAGAGACCAACTTTGTGGGTAATGCCATACTTTTTGACGAGATGTTCAAAGACTCGATTACATAAATGTTTACCCCAATCACTAATGATAGCTTTGGGGGTTCCAAAACGTGTGAAGACATACTCCTTAAGAAACTGGACCACAATACGATGGTCATTGGTGCGATAAACTATGGCTTTAATCCATTTGGAAATGTAATCAACTGCAACGAGTATATATTGGAAGCCATGAGAGGGGGGGAAAAGGACCCATGAAATCGATGCCCCATACATCAAAGATTTCGACGATGAGGATGGGTGTGAGGGGCATCATATGACGATGAGAGATACACCCAGATTATTGGCATTTGACACAAGCCTAGTAGTAGTTGTGGGCATCTCGAAAAAGAGTGGGCCAATAGAAACCACTTTGCAAAATTTTGGTGGCGGTTTTCTTGGAGCTAAAGTTCCCACCACAGGCACCATCGTGACAAAAGGAGAGTATACTTGACTATTCATGGTCAGGAACACATCGGCGAATGACTTGATCAGATCAATACTTAAAAAGGAAGGGGTCATCCCAAGAATAAAATTTCACCTAGGCTATGAACTTAGAGCGCTCTTGTTTGGACCAATGATTGGGCAGCTGGTCGGTAACAAGGAAATGAACAATATCAGCATACCAAGGAGCAGTGGAAAAAGCAAAAAGTTGCTCATCGGGAAATGTTTCAGAAATAGGGACATGATCAAATGGAGATGTAACAGTGAGGCGGGAGAGATGGTCTGCAACCAAATTTTTGCACCCTTTCTTATCACAAATTTCTAAATCAAATTCTTGAAGCAAGAGAATCCACTGTATCAAATGTGGCTTAGAATCCTTCTTCTGAAGTAGGTGTCGCAGGTCAGTGTGATCAGTGTAAACGATGATAGGGGAAGTGATGAAATATGATCAAAACTTATCGAGTGCGAAGACAACGACTAGAAACTCCTTTTCGGTGGTCGTGTAATGAAGTTAAGCATCATGGAGGGTTCTGCTAGCATAATAAATGACATGCTGGCGCTTGTCAACTCGCTGACCAAGTACAGCGCCTAGAGAAAAATCAGATGCGTTACACATAAGCTCAAATGGTAAAGACCAATTAGGGGGTTGAATGATAGGAGTAGAAGCGAGCTCGACTTTAAGGCGCGCAAAGGAAGCAACACATGCGTTATCAAATACAAAGGGAAAATCTTTGGATAAAAGGGTTGTTAAAGGTCGAGCAATTTTAGAAAAGTCTTTGATGAAACGTCGGTAGAATCCCGCATGTCCTAAGAAGGATCGAATGTCCTTAACAGACTTAGGAATGGGAAGCGATGAAATAATGTCAACTTTTGCTTTATCTACTTCAATACCGTCGCGAGAGACGACGTGACCCAAAATAATCCCTTTTTGACCATGAAATGACACTTTTCCCAATTAAGGACCAATTTCTTTTCCTGACAACGTTTGAGGACCATAGTGAGGTGAGAAAGGCATTGCTCGAAGGAAGAATCAAACAAAAAGAAATCATCCATAAAGATTTCGAGAAAACATTCAACCATGTCGCTAAAAATGCTAATCATACACCGTTGAAAAGTCGCAGGTGCATTGCAAAGGCCAAAGGGAATGCGAGAATAGGCAAAAGTGCCAAAGGGACAGGTGAAGGTAGTTTTCTCTTGGTCTGCAGGGGTAATTGGAATTTGGTTGTATCCTGAATAGCCGTCAAGGAAGAAGTAATACGCATGACCGACTAAACGTTTGAGCATTTGGTCGATATAGGGAAGAGGAAAATGGTCCTTGCGAGTGACAGCATTGAGCTTTCGATAGTGAATGCAAATATGCTAACCCGTTTGCATATGAGTGGGAACAAGCTCATTATCACTGTTTTTGATGACGGTGACACCAAACATTTTTGGTACCACATGAATTGGACTCACCCACTGACTGTCTGAGATGGGGTAGATGATACCAGCATTGAGCAATTTTAAAATTTCAGCGTGCATGAATTCTTTGATAGCAGAGTTGAGTCGACATTGGGGTTCACAAGAAGTCTTGGCGTGTTCCTCAAAATGAATGAGATGACTACAAACATTGGGGTTCACGTCGTGAATGTCGGAAATGGTCCAACCTATAGCAGTGCTATGCTGAGTAAGAGTGTGAACTAATTGCTCTTCTTGATCAGTGGTCAAATCGAAAGCAATGATAATAGAGTGATGGTTGTTGGGGCCTAAGAAAGTATATTTAAACTCCGAAGGTAAGGGCTTAAGCTCCAAAGTAGCAGGTGGTGGAGGAGTAACATCGGACTCAGACGTAAAAACAGAGTCCGATGGTTTCTCGGTGCATAAAGTGGAGGAAACTGATGTGCTTGGGAGTTCAGAATGTGGAATGGAGTGATCCACAAAGTGAATAGTATCATCATAGAGGGGCTCAAAAGGAGGATCCCTAGAGGAAGTTTCCATCAGTGGAGTGGAATATAGCAGGGCATTGAGGTCAGAGATGGGGGAATCAATGTTAAAGTCGGATACAAAATGAGCCGAACATTGTTGGAGAGGATCAGCAGGGTAAGTTTGGTCCAATATTTCAGTAACTAAGGAGTCAATCACACACACCTCATCAATAGAATCGACATCAGCTGGTTGGTGCATAAGGTGGAATATATTGACTTCGACAGTCATGTTGCCAAAGGAGAGATTCATGGATCCATCATGACAATTGATGATGGAATTGGCAGTGACCAGAAAGGGGCGACCCAATATGATAGGAGTATTGGTAGGGTCGGGCGCAGGAGTGTCTAAGATGATGAAATCCACAAGATAGTAAAAGTCTGAGACTTTCACCAAAACGTCTTCAACGATTCCTTTAGGTACTTTCACGGAACGATCAGCAAGTTGAAGAGTTACGCGTGTAGGTTTCATTTTTTGTAAACCTAACTCAAGGTAGAGGGAGCAAGGTAAGAAATTAACACTAGCCCCAAGATCAAGTAAAGCACTAGTAGTGAACTTGTCGCCTAACATGGAAGAGGCAGTTGGATGACCAGGGTCTTTATACTTCACAACACCATTATTATGGAGTAGGGACATAGCTTAATTAGTGAGGAAAGCATCCCGCGAAACATTTGTCCTACGCTTAACAGTGCACAAGTCCTTCAAAATTTTGGCATACGAAGGGGACTTGTTGAATCGCGGTGAGGAAGGGAATGTTAATGTGAACATTCTGAAAGACTTTATGGATCTCATCGAATTTCTGGGCTTTCTTAGTGGGAGCCAACCGATGAGGGAAGGGTGCCTTGGGCACATAACCAGAGGTGGGATCAGGAGGAGTAGACTTAGTGGGAGCTGGGGATTTAGAAGGTGGGGTATCCTTAGGTAGAGGCTCTAACAGTGGGATGGTTGGGTGGGGCACATTAGTGGGAGCATGAACACCATTATCAACTTGTTTTACCGAGCGAATAGTAGACACCGCTTTCATATCCGCTTGGTAATTGGGTGGATTAGAAGTGGAACCAACCTCGTAGGCCGAGTCTTTACCATTCCCCTTAGGGTTAGCAATGGGTTGACTGGGAAAACAATATTTCTCTCGCTCAGACTCGAATTGGTTGAAACGCTGTTCAAGCCATTGGAGAGCTTGAGTCTGAGTGGTCATAAATTGAGTGAGGATATTCTCGAGAGAAGAGGTGGAGGAATTGGGCGGCAGAGAAAAATATGGTTGGGGAACCAACTCGCGCTGAGAATTAAGCGATTGTGAATACTCAAAGGAAGGCGGGGGAACATGAACAAACTGATTATTGTTGTTTGAATGTCCGTCATGGGGGATAAAGGAAGATAGAAAGTGCGATTGATGGTATGAAGCAGATTGGTGTGGGACAGGAGGGCGAGGTTGCCTTTGTGGGTTGTGTGAAAACCCAGGGGGACCACCAACATGTTTTTGTGGTTGGGCAAGAGTGGAGGTGTGGTCGTACTTATAAAAGAAATAGGGATGATTCCTATTGTTAGGATTGTAAGTAAACGACGGGGGAACGGATTTCCTAGCGGTATCAAAGGCACATACTTGGGCCATGGTGGGTTCGGGATCATCTTGCAAGAGGGGACACAAATGAGCTAAATGATCTTGACTTAAGCATACACCACAAGAGGAAGGACTAGAATCGTTGACAGTCATTGCTTGTTTAGAAAGTGTAACATTTTGTTGCATAGTACAACTGAGAGCGTCAACGGTTTTAGTCATTGAGTGTAAGCTGTGGCGCAAAGTTTTAAAATCAAGATCATTTTTTACCGCAGAAGTTTTTCCTATGCGTGGAGGATCGGATCTCGAAAATGCATTGGTACCCTCCGAATCTTGGGAGTCATCGCCTAATTCAAGGAGAAAATTATAGGCGGCAGTGGGAGTCAAATGCATGAACTTGCCTTTATGCATGGATTCAATCATGGTGCGAGAAGAATGGATAAGACCATTGTAAAAACTATGCACTAAGCGACTTTTCTCGAGACCGTGATGTGGGCAACTATTGATATAGTCTTGAAAACGGCCCCATGCTTCACAAAACTGTTCAGTAGGCTTTTGTTAAAAATTCTGAATTTCTTGGCTCATTTCATTGGTTTTGCTCATGGGATAAAATTTTGACATGAACTTCTTAACAAGTTGTTCCCAAGTGAGGATAGAATCCGGGGGCAAGGAATGGAGCCACATGGATGCATTGTCGTGAAGAGAAAATGGAAATAACCGAAGGCAAACATTCTCTTCGTCTAAGTTTTGATTTTTGAAAGTAGCGCACACAGTGAGAAATTTTCGCAAGTGAGTATAAGGAGACTTGCGTTCAAGGCCATAAAAACTGGGCAACATAGAAATAGTCACGGGACGAATTTCAAATTGCATGGCCGAAGTGGGAGGAAGGACGATACATGAAGGCGGAGTGATCGTAATCGGGGTAAAGTAGCCCCTTAAAGAGCGTTCGTCGGCCATGACGGGTGGGGTAATAGAATCAGGGGAAGTGGGAGAACTAGGCATCTCCGAAGAAGAACACGGATCAGAAAAATGAGGAGCGATGATAGGAACACGATCACCTAAGAGGGAATTTAGAGAGGAAGCACTAGGGGAACGCGTTAATCGATGATCAATGTGTTGCCAATGTGGCATAAAAGCAAGGAAAAAATATTTTTGGGATTTTGGGTATTTGAAAAAGAAGAAAATCTTTTTGGATTTTTTTTGAAAAATACGGAAGGAAAAATGGAAAATATTTTTGGATTTTTTCTGTGAGATAAAGAAAATATTGAGGCGGAAAAAGAAAGGAAAATATTTTTGGAGTTTTGGGTTTATTTAAAAAATGTCAAAAAAATCGGGAAAAGGGGCGATGGACTGACGGTGGAAAAACTGACAGTTGGAGCAAAAATTGGACTACCTAAAGGAACAACTTAGACACGTACACAAATGGAACAAGTCCGAAAGAGCACATAGCCAAATTATTATCTTCAAGTTAAGTGAGTGGGTAGTCAATTTTAATTAGTCTGCGGGCAAGAAAATCATGGAATCTTAGGCCTCACCGATAAAAGTGTGCTCCTACTTTCTTCCCAAGAGTCAAGAGGCTTACTAGTTAAGGCTAACCAGACTAGCTACTACAACAAACAACTATTCGGTACCACGCTGGGGAAAGAACAACCCGTTTTACTGGGCGGCCTCACTTAAAACCCAGTTTCCCTGGACAAAAGTCTTAAGACAGTTGAATGAAGATTGGCAGGTGTGGAAAGGACTAACTAGAGTATCCTATGAGGGTCTCGGTCTGAAAGGGTCCTAATGAACACCGTTCCTACTTGGCTTGCTAGTTGATTGATTTTGATTTAAGTGAGAGCACGGGCAACAAGCAAGTGGAGATTTGATTGAGTGGGTGATGAAATCCCAACTCGTTGCAATGACCGGGTATAGGCCTTAGGAAAATTTATTCATCAAACCATCCAATTTAAATGCGATATTGAAATAAAAAACATATAGGAGAAAGTAGCACACAAAAATTGACTCGCTTGCATGAGATTCGCGAGTGATAAAGAGTTTACCTCCCACGATTTTTACACACGTGGGGTGAAGACCGAGTTGAGTCGACCGGGGGGAAGTACTCCTACTTCAGTCGTCCCCGGGATTCCTACCGACCCAAAGTAGAGAGGCTTCTAAATCCTCTCCTTGGACGCCCTCTCTCTACCTTGTTCGGTACCCCTTTTCGCTCTTTTTTTTTGGAATAAATATTACAAAAAGAAATAGGTGTCAAAATGCACCCAAATTAATTACAAGGCCTCAATAATCCTAAACAACCAATCTAAGGAGGGAGAGGAAGGAATAACTATATAAAAAAAATGAAAAGTAAAAATCTTCACGGGCTTCAAACTTCAAGAAATCGGCAACGGCGCCATTTGATAACTCTTTATTTGTGTTCCTTCAGATATGATTTGGAATGTCGCTGCGGTCAAACTTCGAGTATCAAAATTCCTGGAATTACCTACAAAACTTGTTAAAAATTCAGTATCGTGGCAAATTCGGGTATCAATCCAATTTCAAGCGTCGAAACTGTAATCGTGAAAACTTGCAATTTCAATTTTTATTAAAACACTTTTGTGTTTTGTTTTTTTTAAAACAAATTTTAATGGAGAAAATGAAAATTTACGCAACTAAAGTAACTACAAAATTTTGAAAAGTAATCTAGTTTGGAATTTATGAGAAGAAACAAGAGATGGGATTACTCAACGTAATTAATTTAATTTAATTTCCCAATTATTCATTTGATACGTTCGAAATAATATTGAAATTTAAAATTTAACTCTCGTTACAATCCTATATTCAAAATTATTTTTTTAGCAATTAAATCAGAAAGTGTCACTAAAAATATAAAATTTAGATCCATACCCCTTTTTTACAAATTACCCGCTAGGATCAATTCTTAAAAAAACTTGTACGGATCTTTGAATTGAATACACAAGATTAATATTTGAATTCAAGAATGAAACCTATCTCTAAGTTAATCCAAAAATCAAATATCAATTTTTAACATTAATTTATTAACTCTCGTTAAATAAATTAATGTGTGATTTTTTTTCCAATTTAATTTTCCTAGAACACATCAATTGAACAGGTGTTCAATTAATTAAATTAACATACGTGTTTCATCCCACCCCTTGAATGGGGTGTTTAGCCAGACATGATTAAATTTTCAGCACAATCACAATTAATCAGCAAGAAATTAAATAGAAGAGAAGGAAATACGATACGAATAATTCCTTGAGTCAATTGTAGCATGAACACGCGTCCCAAACGCATCACAAAAACTGGACTGGATTACGAAACTAAAAACAAAAATTGAACCTACAACTTTTTTCTAAACCTAAACTAATTTTTTTGGAATTGTTTTTTTAACTTTTTGTACCCTCTAGAGTCTTTTTTTTTTTTTTTGTCTCTCGTCTGTATCAGGGTATATCCCTCTTTGGTGTTGAGAGTCTCCTTTTTTTTATAAGCTTCCCTACTCCTTTAAAATAAGCCACGAAGTGTTTGATTTTAAGAGATTTTTATGGGATTTTCTTGGAGATAATAGTTAGTTCCTATTTTAACGGAGGTTTTGATTTGGCAATGGTTTGTGGCTAAAATGGAGAGATAAGGTTGGAAATGGGTTGGCTCGTGGCAGGTCGGGTAGGCGCCGTCGGGTCCGGGTTTTGATCAGAGTCGCGAGTTGGCAGGGACGGAAATGGGTCGGGTTGAATCTGGGTTGGTTCAGCTTTGAAATGGGTATAGGAGTAGGGGTAATGGGTTAGATGGTTAAGTTTTTGAGTTTGGCGGACCGGGTTGTAACAGATCTGCCTGGCCTTCATCGCCGGCAAGGGATGGCGTTGGAGTGGGTTGGCTGGACTGTCGGCGATGGGAGTCATTTGACAGATGCGTGCCAAAGAGGGGTTGGAACAGGCGGCGATTTTTGCGGCCGGGTTTGGTTTTGTCAGTTGGGTGAGTTGTGTTGTTGGGTATGGTTATGGAGGTTAAAGTAGGAGAAGGGTTTTGTGTTGATGGTTTAGGTGAGATAGAAAGATGTGAAGTTGAAGAAGAAGTGGGAGGGGATTGTGTGTGTGTGGTGTAGGGATTTAGGTGAGGGTGAGGGTGTAGTATTAGTGTGTGTGTTTAATTTGAACCCCTAAAAATAACACTCAAACTAACTAACAAAATAAAGCTATAAAAACTATAAATCTAAAAATTAAATTTCTATTCAAAAATAAAATAAAATAAAGACTCAATAAAAACAAAAAGAAATGAAAAGAAAAATAAAAATGTAAATCTATTAAATTTAAAAACTAAAGTCCTAAAAAAATAAAATCTAATAAAAGTAAATTATAAATGATATCCTAAAAATTTCTAATCCTAATAAAATAAAATAAAACTGAGACTAAAAACTAATAAAAATCAAAATAAAATAAAATTATATTAATAAAATATAATAAAATAGAAAAATAGAAAATAACACCTAGAAAATACTAAATAAATCTAAAATAAATCTTAAAAATTAAAAATGACTCAAATTAAAAATTTTAAAAAAAATAATAAAAAGGGTACAAACTCAACACACGCACGGTTTAGGGTAGGTTAAGGCTAGGCTTAGGTTACGGAACTAGTTTGGGGCATCGAAACACATCGGGGTAAGCTCAGATTGGACTCCAGACTTCGCGATCTCCTTCATTTCTTCGTTGCAAGATTTTGACCGCTTCTGCGTCGCAATTGCACTGATTTAGCTTTATTTGTACAGCAACTGCGTATTGACCTGAGAAATAAATAAATAAAAACATAAGGCCAATTTTAATTAAAATGAATGACAAAAATGCATCTATTCGGGGTATAAAATATACACTTTTGGGTGCTTATCAATCATCAATTATAACATCCTCAAAATAAATATATATCATTTTTTCGCTCTCATTCTTTTGAAGATATCATTTTTTTAAAGAATCAATGTAAAAAATTATCCTTGGAAAATTTTCTTTTATTTTACTTATCTATTCTTTTAGGCTCTTGTCAATAGTGGTCTTTCATGCAGGGAAGATTTCTCCCCTCATAGCCCTTTTCCATTGCACGCTCATATTTTATAAACAAAATAAAAAAACTCTTGGGTAATGGGTCTGACATACATAAATCCCGCCTAGTCAAATAGATATGTATATGTCAAGATTATAGGAGAACGTATCCCTTAGATCACGCATCATAGGTAGTTATAATCCAAAAGAGCTTGTGCAAGTGCATGTGGAGGCATATGCAAAATGAATCCGTTAAGAAAACCAAAGTCGAATAACTCCATGCAAGCATTTAAAATCATAATCAAATGTGCAAGACACATAGAAATGAATGGGATTCAATCAAACCGTTATGCCAAACAATCCAATTATTTTTTGAGTTTTTATAAAAACTTCCTACACGACACCTATTTAAAAAACAACTCAAAAGACAAACAAAATCTTTTTATATTTTTTACATTAACACATAATAAAATTAAAATCAAAATACAAAAAGATTCAAACATCATACAACTATCAATAAACATATAGCATTAAGCACGAGATCTAGCATATGAAAAATATGAAAGCACAAACAACCATTAAATATATCACGTGATGAGTCATGTGAATGCATGCAAGAATCAACAAGACTAATATTAAGGACCTTAAAATCGGATTTCTTAACCCACATAGGTGTAACGTGACGAACATGGGTTTAGGGAACCTTGGTAACACTACTCATAGACTTCCTATGACTTTTTCTAAGATCATAAAAAAAACTCCTAATGTGACCTTTCCTACCGCAATGTCTATAAGTTTCGACAAGAGGAATGTTACCTTTGGGTTGATCTTTTCTAATGTCACTAGCAATGGCTGAATCTCTTAAAATATTGGTTTTGGCTCTAGTAGTGGAAGCAACGGGATCATCAAAGGCAATTCCAAAACTCTCATTTTTTATTTTCACGCTACCTAACATTTTTTATTTTCACGCTACCTAACATTTTGTCCAACTTCTCCGACCTAGATTCCAAATCAAATTAGCATGACTTGAGTCTCTCAAGATTTCTTCTCACTCCACAATTCTCGACTCAAGTAAATATTAGACTCTTCAAACTCAACAGAACCCTTCTTCAAAACATTCATCAAACTATGAAGGTTATCTCTCTCACCCTCAATATACTCAATATTTTCCCCAAGAGCCATCCGACGTGCCCTTAAACGATTAATTAATTTTGAATTATAATTACCTATGGATAATTCCTTCAATTTTGATTCTAACTCCATGTTGGCCTTTTTCAACTTCAAATACTCGGTGTACAAATCAATAAATGACACTTGATGTTCATTATCCTCCTTTTCATCTTCTTATTCTTATTTATCGCTCCTCACTTGGTAATCACAAGATTGGACCTCCAAACTATCATGAAAATGATCATCTTTAACGTAACATAACGTATCATCTACGACCATGAGACTAGTTGTGAACGTGGTGTAGTTATGCTCAACGAGGGAATCACAATCCTCTTCCAACTCACTATCACTAAAGGTGGAATTATATACTATTGGTTGCTTTCCCTCCTTCCATAGCTTAGTGGAACACTCATAAGAATAATACCCAAATCCTTGGCCTTGAAAGAGCTTACCTGGTCATACACCTCGTTAGGATCATCCATCTTCTTCCTATTATGATCATTAAAGTTCCTAGGTTTATTCTAAAAACTCTTATCTTATATAAGCATAAGAAACTTCTTGAACTTCCTGGAAAACCTAGTGTTCCCATCAAAGCAATATACTTCTCTTTCTTTTCATCCTTTTTCTATAGAGGACACATTTTCATCTCATAGGTTTGAAGGTTACCTATAAGTTCTTGGACTCTCATAGTGTCGACACTACCTAGGGAATATAGGACCGCTACTTTGACATTAAATCTTTTAGGCAACGACCTTAAAAGTATACGCACCTCTCTAGGTTCGGGGATAGACTCACTTAAGGTAAGCGAAGAATTGACGATATCCAAAAAAAATTGCCACCCCGCCCAATTAAATAAAGGGTGATCAGTCCTGTACCGATTTAAAACAGAATGTTCGGTTGGTTCATTCTTAGCATTACTATCAAAAAACTTTTTAACATATTAATCACCTAATATAAAATTAAGCTAAGTGTCAAAACATTTCCAATTTTAGTAAAACCAAGTAAATCCATTTTCATTCAATATTAAAATTTAAACCATTCACCACACATATGAATATAATAAATACTGAACATGAATCAAGTACTGAAATAAATAAGACTGGGTAAAACCTCCCAGTTTAAAACTCTAAACCATAAAGTAAACTGAATACAATATCTCAGATCAAAGACTGTAAGTGAGCGACACATGCCCTAAATGAGAAGTCTAGACGAAACTGAATGGAAAAGATAAATGCGTTTACTTCAAAGACCTACAACTTCCACAATAGCTGCAGCACGTTTGACACTCCAAACTCTAATTATGGTACCCATATGCCTGAGCACATGATATAGTATATATATAGAAAAAGAGAGAAGAGATACAAGAAACGGGTCAAAGCTCGAGGTTTAAAAATGATTGATTAAGTATTTAAAATTGGTTCTTAAACCAAGTCTTATACGCATGTTAGTTATCGAACTCTCACATGAGTTTCTCACCTCTCATCTATTGTGCACGACTAACGTACATCAAATCTCCCCCTAGTTATACCACCCAGTCTAACTAGTCAGAAACCAAACTAATACTAACTATGCTCACTAGTAGTATTCCCGTATCGCCCATACAATACGCTATTCAAATAGTTAATCTCACATACTAAGTTTCAGTATTCACCGTTCGAATGGTTAATCTTTTATCCACTATGATTATTTTATTTCTCATTTCCACTTTATCTACTAGATTTACAAAGTAGAAAGTTCCCCGAGTACACTCATATATATATATATATATATATATATAGTCTCATCATCCCTAAATATATACACTAATCTTTCACCCTTAGGTTAAGACCACTTGGCGCAATGTAATGATTATTATTATTACCAAGTCTACTAATTTCATGCAGTAGAAATATTCACAAGTTCATATATATATATACTAATCATGCACCTGTAATACCCCGTATTTTTATGCCTTTTAAAATTATGGAATTATTAAATTTAAATTGAGATATTAATTTAATATTAATCCGAAAATTTATTTTTATATTTACTAACGTGATGTGAGTTAGTAATTATGGGAAAATTGTTGAATATTACTAGACGAGTAAAGCAATATATGTGATTCATTTTATTAAAAATTGTCACGAGTAAATTAAATGGAAATTATGGAAATTTAAGTCGGGATGCGACTGTGTCGTGTCGGGACTAAATTATTATTACATAAAGTGAAGAAATTATAAGTTGCTCGTATGGTCATTTTGAGTGCGCCAATGTGTCCAGAAGGGCCGAGATAGTCAAAATAAGGTACCCGTGCGTTTAGTTTAGGTCTCGGGGCGTTTTTAGGCTTAATTAACACCCCGAGAGGGCATTTTGGTCATTTTATATTTTTAGGCCTAAAAACCCACGAAAATTCTAAAGTTATATCAGATGCTTAGGGTTGTCTTCTATGGTTAACACAACAAAAAACAAGATACGACCATTGGAGAAGGAAAGGGAAAGCTTGCCAAAGAATTCTAGGCCAAGAACTCCTCCGTTTGCACCGCCGTCACCGCCAAACGCTAGATCACGCCACAAGGATCACAACCACACTGATTTCAGCCACAAATCAGAAACAAATATTCGCAGGCAAATATTTATCTTGCTAAATTTCATTAATGCTTCATTCATATTAGTTTAGGGTTGATTAGGATGAGTTTTTTATGAAAGAAAACCCATGTTAGAGATTAGAAATCGCATGTTGTAGAGATATAAACATTATTCTAAAAATTCCCTTCACATGTAGAGGTTGAACCATGAATTTATGTTGGATTAGAAGTAGAAATTATGGAAAAATAATGAGAAGAATTAAGTTATAGAAATTTTTAGGGTTCATGAGAATTGTATAGATTTTGCCCCTTTTAATCCATGATTCTTTTAATCCATGATTCTTTTAATCCATGATTCTTTATGAACACTCACATTCCTTACGTAAAATATTGTTTATTTGGGTTTAGAATGTTTGGGGTATAAATTTCTGAGAGTTTGGGAGTTAAGAACTTGGATTTGGATATTTTGGATGATAATTCCCGTAACTGGTAATCTGTAGTTTTCGCCATACCTGCTTGATCGATCGATCGACCATAGAGTATCGATCGATCGATGGTTCGATCGATCGAAAACCTACCATCGATCGATCGACCCCTCCTGTATAACTCATATTATCTTTTTAAATAGTTCATTCCAACTTAAATGATTAGTCATTTTTTGGACATTAATGTTAGAATATTTTGTGATATAAATAAGACCAGTAGGACTTTAGAAATGTATGGAACCGTCGACGAAAGGCGAAATTGACATTTCACGGGGGTGTTTTACATTTAAGGGAAATGGAAATACGTGTTAAAGGGTGAAACTCATAAAGAAGTTACGTTGTAAGATGATTAAGTACCTACTGAAATTTCACTTGGGAAGGTAAGAGTCCACGAGTGTTACGTAGTGAGTTGGAATAATTCCCCAAATTAAAATAAGAGACGAACCGTTATACGTGATATCTAAATAATGAGAAACAAGGATAAATATCATAACTATGGGTTGTAAGAATGTACCTAAATTTTATATGGTAATAATAGTATATTTATATGACTGTGTTTATGCATATACTATACACGTGTGAAAATCATGCCTGTGCTACTTGCTATCCCTGAGGTTACCGCGCTGGGACAGTTTTATCTCGATGCGGCCTTTATGGGGGATATTTACTCGTACCCTAGAAGATAGAAATCCTTTGGTACAGGCTATCAGATCGATAGTCAGACAGTCCTAAGAGACGTGAGGGCATGTGCTGACCTCCTAGAGACTTGGAACTATGCTTCGCCGCAATATTGTATGTGTTTTACGTTGATACCGTTCGAGAGCGATTCTGAACTTGTATTTCCCTTAGTACGAGTGATACGGAGACTGGATAGCAGAGTATGCCCGCACCATAATTGTTATGTGGGGTGCTATTAGAATATATATATTATATGAGTATTTAATATATATATATATATATTTATTTAAATATAAAATTTGGGGACTATCTACTGTGTCTTTGGTACGTAAGAAATGAATAATTATTTCAACTTGGAAATGAGTATTTGAAAAGTATATTGTATTACTGAGAAACTTTATTATTAAATGAGGTTTAAATGAGAACTTTGTTGTGAAATGAAATTAACCTCTTAAACAATTGAATTTGTCAGTTGAAAATCTTACGAGTAGCCTAAGATAAGATAAGTTAAACCGTTGGGTAGGTTAGTGCAATAGGTGTGCACATTAGAAGAGAGGTGAGAATTTCTCAACGGAGTGCCGCATTAATATGTTGTTGCATTAGCCAGTAAACATTTTAAATACTTGCTAAACTAATTTTTAAACTGTTTTACAATCGGGTTCTGACCCGTTTGCTACTTTCTCTTCTCTCTTGTATATATACGTATATATTACAGGTACCCAACCAGAGGGGCGTCTTGCATATGATCCTTTGGAAGGAACGCGCTGCAGCTTAGGTGGGAGTTGCAGGTCTCTTGCTTAGACGACCTCATTGTTGACTCCACTTCTAGCACTATTTATTCAGTTGGGCATGTGTCGCCCTTTTTCCATTATTCAGTTGTCAATCAGATATTGCTATTAGTTTATTTCCAATATTTATACTTTGGGACTTATTACTGTCAGGATGTTTTTCCTTTAAGTTTTAATGTTGGAATCAATTGGTTGGATGCTTAATTAATTGGATTGTTTGTTCCAGTATATTTGTTGGATGATTCTAAATTTATGAATTATGGAAAGTTTTAAAATATTGGTTTTAATTGAAATTGAAATTTATGTCTTAAAAATGGTATTTGTCACTTAGCTTAATTAATTAGGGTGTTTAATTGGAAAAGTTATTTTTATGACAGTGATGCTAAGAATGAACCAATCGTTCACCTTGATTATAATTTAATAAATGACTGATCACCCGGTATTTAATTAGGCGGGGTGTCACAGCACCCCCGGACTAAGACCCATTAGTGCACCTATCAAGAGAATCCTGCATCCCTGAGTTAGCACCCATTAATGCACCTATCAATAATAATCCAGCACCCCCGGGTTATCACCCATTAGTGCGCCTAATAATAATCATCCTTCTACCCCGGGTTATCACCCATTAGTACACCTAACAATAATATCCTTGTACCCCTGGGTTATCACCCATTAGTAAACTTAACAATAGAGTTCCTATACCCCCGAGTTATCACTCATTAGTGCGTTTAACTATAAGATTCTTTCACCCCCAAGTTATCACCCACGAGTGCTCTTAGCAAAAATATGACATAATAGGCATACACACGTCCTATTAAAATTTATAGTTATTTCCCCAACCTACCTATATACTTCCCATACGTATTTTAATCTCAAAACTACGTATAGTATATATATTTAGATTACTATCTCTCTCGTAACCTCCAAGGTACATTCTATATACCAAATAATTTAAGTATTAATTCTCACTTACTTTCCCGAAATTATGTCCTATTTAAATTTACTATTTGGCAGTTTCTCTCACTCTAATAAATCGATAAACTCAAAACTGGACTCTAAGAAAATCCCAAAAAATTCACTACATCGCTCGAACCAGAAGGGTTGTCATTCGAACGATTGCCACGTGTCGTTCGAGCAACTTCGCGCGACATATAGGTCTCGCTCGAACGACTACACGCGATAACGCGCGAGATGCACTGTTTCGTCTTCTTGCCCAGATTTTCAGTGTTTTTCACCATTTTTTTATCCTAAAAACCTCTAAGATTCATCACCCAACACCTCATCATCAATCCCAATCAAGCCATGGCAAGTTATATAACATTCCTAACATCTTAGGATCATTAATTCGTCATCAATCATCAAAATTATATGAAATCCCCAAATTAATTCGTATGAACCCTAGTTTACAAATTTTCAATTAAAGAACCTAATCAATCTGGATTCGTTCATCAATGTATAATTATATTTGGTGATTAATCCTCTACATATATGAAGGAATTTCAATCACTAATTGACCCAGTCCTTAGTCATAATTTAAATCTCCAATTTTCACCCAATTAACATGTAAATCATGATTAATTTCACCTACTCTAACATGAGTATGAATATTGCTAAAAGAAAGCAAGTAATAAACAATTGCCTTAAATCGAAGGTCTAAATCCTTTGGTGATGTTGGTATAGGCGTGTTCCTCGTCTTCCGATCTATACGATGGTGGTCAAGGTGGAGGAAGATGATGCCTAAAAGCTTTGGCTCCTTAGGATTTGCTCTCCCTCACTCTCTGTGACTCTCTCTTGAGTTATGTGACTGTGAGCCCTAATTTATCCCACGTAACTGATATAATAAAACTCTAATTTTCGTCCATTTAATTTTCCCAAAAATCCAAATTATAAAACTACCCCTACGGGGTGCCGGTTTGGCCTAAAATATTCTAGAGTCCAAATAAAATACCCAGGTAGTGTTTTTTGACTATCTCAACCCTCCCGGATTCAACGGTGCACTCTAAGTGACCATACGAGTTAATAAAAATAAATTCTCTTTTTATCCCAATCAATTAGTCCCGACACGACTCACATGCGCGTCAGACTTAAATTACCAAACTATCGTATTTCTCACTTTCGATAATTTATCAAATTTAATAATTCCATATTACATATCACACAGTAATATTCAATAATTCTCAAAAATAAGTATTAACTCTTGGCACGCTAGTTAATAATTATTTTAATCTAGATTAATTAACAATTAAATTTTCACATTTTAATTCAATTAATCCAACAATAATAATTAATTCCATAATTAGTTAAATCATCAAAAATACGGGGTGTTACATACTTCCCCCCTTACAACGGATTTTCATCTCGAAATTCGAAAAAAGTATAGAAAGTATAGGCAATGTTGTGTATAAGTTGCGCATCACATCATTGCGCTCCCAAGTAAAGTATTTTGTACCACCCATACAGTATGCTATCAAATACCCTTAATAATGAACACTTCACATGTGTTTGTTTTAAACTCCAGGTTACCATGTCATGTAGGCTCCTCCCTAAGCCTTACCATTTAAGTTCCAATACTTACCATATTTTAGATATTCGCTTACTAGCCTTCTACTATTTGCACCTTAGTAGATTTACACTCCTTTCAGATACATACGGCTACGTCTCGTGTCGTTCGTATAAGTAAATTGGTTGTGAAATATATATTTTACACAATATATATGATAATATCAATTCTTCTCCAATATTGGTAATCATAACTAGTCCCCCACCTTTAACTATCAAGTAGGACAACAACAAAGTTTACCGTGCCATACTTCTACTGGCACTCTGCCCGAACGTGAACTTATAGGAGTTATTTGGACACAAACTCCACTAGTGGAAGGTACTTCTCTCGTCCTCCCCTAAGGTCTCAGGGTCCACATAAAATTTTCTCTCCAACATCCGATTAGAGCGCCTGTTCTGCCCATCCCTCTACGGTTGGTAGGCTGTACTCAATAGCCTCTCGGTAATTATGGCCTCACTATCTCGGCTACATAAGGATTCCACGCATACGGTTTTGTAGTATGATCATCCCAATTGGCATAACGTTCAGTCAGTCGCTCCTTAACACATATATAGGATCGTGAGCCTTTTAGAAAGTAGCACTTCATGAGAAGGTCCTTGGGAATACTCTCCCATTCACTGGTGGAATAAAACTATGTTGCTTTCAGATTGTCCACCCTTTCTCCAACAGTCAGGTGACCCACTGTAAGACGAACTTTGAAAATTAATCTACATTAAACCCATCACCACTGTTATTTGTATCCTGGTACATTTTATACTCTCTTGAATGTACTTCTATTCGTGATACGTGTGAATTTGTCATACCGCGTGACACAAGTCTCTTTTCCCCCTTAAAAATCTCAGTTTATCTTGAAACATAAGTCTCTGACAAATCTAAAGGAGAATTCTTCGGCTTACCCGACTACATGTTATCGAATTAACATGGTAATCATAATCCACTGCTTGATTTAATCACCTAGGGCGCCCATACACCCTATGCCTTGCGCGTTATTGTACAAATGACATGTAATTTTCTGACTTCAATTCTTGCACACTTGGTATGTTAATGTAGTAGGGGTGCACTCAACCGCCCCACTAGACATAATTTACTCACTCCTTCAGTGACATCATTGCTCTATTCATAATGATACTAAGACGAGGTGACTCTACTGCCTCAAGTCATAAAAGAATTATCAACTCTCAATTACATTCTTTTATAGGTACAATCACCAACGTATAAAACTTATGTACTATCGACCAAACTTCTCTCCACTCCAACGTTCGCTAGTTTCATGCGTGGGATGTCTCAAAAAGTAAAATCAAAACAAGGAACCCCCCCCCCCCCGATACACTACTATCTAACCTAGTCGGTTGTCGAGGTTCGTAAGTCCCTCAATCCATACTATGTACCTCTCTACAATCTCCGTATGTTGACATAAGAGTTTGCTTGTCCCCTCTCATGTCCCTAAACATAACATGAAGCATGGCGCTCTCAGTATCCCGAGTACTCATCGCTATATATATATATATATATAATGAGCTCTACCTCTCTACTCGAAGAAGAACACAATGCATCTTAATTCTCCTCAGTAAAATCAATTCCTACGCACTGGAATCACATATAACTAGACAACATACTCGCTGAGGTCTATAATACCATGAAAATTTTCATATATTCATATATCTGGGCCCAACCCTATTTCAGGTGGCGCCGCACAAAATAAAGATTACTCCTCCCGGAGTATCCGACACGATAGTCATATCACTCAATTTACTATCGTTTAACCATACGATAATTAATCAATACACATTACCATAATAAACTCAACTAAAACTGACTTAATGCAATAGTAAATTATAACAACAAAACATATTCTTAGCGCCCACCATGTTCACTCACGCGCAGTATCAAAATGCCCTGCTAACAACGAGAAATACGTTTTTAACAAGTCTATTAAAACTAATGTTCCCCACTCAACTCGACTCGCACATGAATTTTAGGGTATCCAATTTACATATAAGTTGTGACACACCCATGTCACTAGAATTAATCCTTTAATCACAAGGAAGAAGCAAAACCTCACCAGTCTCGCCAAATCACAGGGTCTCAGCACATGGCTGTCAACACGATCCATGAACATGTGCAATCGTTATACATCTTAGGATTTCATCCTATACTTGTCCCCTCTCATCATGGGCAATTTTTTCCATCATGTGGGTTTCACGCCCATTATTGAAATGTTGGACCAAACTCTCTAGGCCTCAATTATGGCTTTACTGGACTCCCGTTTACATACTGAGCCCTGTCGACCCTGACATACTGTATGCTACTATTAATGAGGACTCTACTGGTCCAGCCTGAACTCATCACTCTCGGATTGTAAATTTCCTGGGCCTAATTTTCTTAACCTAAATTCCTTTGTTGGAAGTATCACTCCTCCAGTTGTTATGCCTAACTGGCATGATTTACCATTTATAATTTTTTTTGGTATCACCTCTCAATTGTGGACACATTCAACACTTGTAGTTCTACTTTCTTCACATAGGGAAACTTCACGAGCCATTTCCCCGTCACTGGTCCCACTAACCATTTTGAAATGTCCTTCTCCGGTACAAAGTAGTCTTAACTCATAATTATTCTTTCGTTGTCCCTTTGGTTATGATGGCCTTTCGAAACTCTGGTTGGTCTCCACATCTCTGATTGACTTCATTGTCACTTTGTAGGAAGCTAGTCACTCAAAATTATCTAACTGAATTCCATATTGGGTATACTCTCATGTGGGGTTTCATTAACACTGTTAAGTTTATTTTCTGCTCTTCACCAGATTCATTAACCCTCTTTGCTCCATTCTCATGGAAATATTGCAATAACTTGCGACCGTATAACCTTAATGACATCGACATTAGTCATTCTAGCTGGATTTCTCATCCATGCTCATACACAGGTGTTGATGTAAAAAATTAGATTACTCTAATAATTCAATCATAGATAAATGAATGAGACAAAGAATTTTAAAGTGGTTCAACCTTATAAGAATGGCCTACGTCCACTGTTGCTTTATTGCTGAGTGTTTGGGAATTCTCGATTATAAGTTATCTCAAGAAATTTCGGTCTGGGACCCCCTTTACAATGAGGATTGTACAATGTATTTATAGCCCTGAGGCTGTAATGTGAAAGGATAATACATTAAATGATATACATATGAAAGGGTAATACATTTAATGCCCTCTTTGCGTGCGCGTCCAAATGATAAGCATTTAATGAGCAGTTAAACTGTTGGTATCCTGCTTCGAGGTGCAGCTCGGACCTCCATGAGTTGCTCGGAGAGGCATTGTTCCTCGGAGCTTGTGAGTTCCTCGGGGAACTAGTCTTCCTCGTTGTAGTCTTGTTCCTCGGAGCGAGTGGGTTCCTCGGAAGTGTTTGTTGTTGCCATGTAGATAGCCACGTGTCTTCATATGATTGGTCCATGTCAGCAGATTAATTTTGGTATCAACAGAAGCCCCCAATGTTTCATAGTTCAAAATTTGAGGAGTATGGAACATTATTTCTCGGATTATGGTAGCTTTAAATAGTCTTCCTGATTTTTAGGAGCATTTCCCTTGTATTTATTTCTCCTTCCCAATTCGTAGAATCATGCTTTTTTGAACTTTTTTGTGTGCTTCGATTCCCGCGTTACTTTTCGTCTTCTTAGACGCTGTTGTCCGCTTCGATTCCCGTGCCACTTTTCCTCTATTTAGCCGCTGTTGTCCGCTTTGATTCTCGCGCTACTTTTCATCTTTTAAGCCGTCGGTAACGCAATCATCCTTTTTAATAATCATTACTTCACCATTTCCCAAGGCAAGGTATTTAAACTACACAGACACTCCCATTGTCTTCTACCTTTCAAATTTTTATCTTCGAGTTTTACGTCGTCTCTTCCTACTCTCTTGTACGTTCATCTTTTCTGTCGTTCGTTGTCAACAGCTCTACTCTTTTTCTGTAAGATCTTCTTCTTTCTTCTTCATTTCTTTTATTCATCATCATGGTTTACTCTATTGAGTCTCTTGAAAAGTTTCGCTCTAATTTTTCCATTCCCTCTTGGGTTGTCTTGGAAGAGATTTCTGAACCTTCTGATTATTTCAATTTGGCTGAGGGACATTGGTTCTCCAGCCTTTTTATTGCTGAGTGTGGATTTTCTTTTCCACCAAATCCCTTTTGTCTGGAATTCTGTCATTATTTTGACGGCGTTCCTGCGAGAATAGCCCCCAATACATGGAGAATAGTTAATGGGGTGCATAAATTAAATCAAGTCCATGGAACTCGCATAGGAATTCCAAAAATCATGTACTGCTATAGATGGGTAGTTAATGATAATATTTTTTATTTAAAAACTAGATTTTTAAATAGAGCCTTAGTAGTCAATCTCCCTGATGCCAATAGGGATTATTTTGAACATGGGGTTGTCATAAAAAATTGGCAACACCCTCCATTAGCTGGAGATGAGGTTTACCAAGGTCCCAGATGCCCTACTTATGGCAACGGGATAGGTTATTTTATTTTATTTTATTTTGAAATCATGTTTCTTTTCTGTTTGATAAAATGTGCCACTGATGACAATGTTTATTTATTTGCAGTTGATAACAAAAGAAAGTGCCCAAAGGAAGCAGATGTTACTGTAAGACATCTGAAACTTATCTGGAGTCTGCATCAGAGTGTTGCCGATAAGCACATTAGGTCGGCCTCGTATCTGCTCCAGTACAAGAGCTACACCACTTCCTTCACTGCTCGTCCAGTGATAAGTGAATCAGAGCCAGTTCCTGCTTCCACAAGCTCATCACCTGAATCCCATATTCCTTTAAGTGAAAGGATGAAGAAGAGAAGATCTCCTGCCCTATTTGAGAAGACTGCCTCCGGTTCTAGGGAGGTAAAAAGGAGTAGGATTGATGTCCCAAAGGAGGGGACGAATAAGATTGATGCAGCTCCTCTCGCTGCACCTGTTAAAGTTGATGAGAAGCCCGCAGTGGCTCCGAGCAGGTCTACTGCTCCTGGAGAGGTGATTGTGATATCACCGACCAAGGGTTCTTCCTTGTTTGAATCGGTACCTATTCCCCCGAAGAGGCTGAAGAAGAGCTTATCGGTCCATTTAGCTGATACCATTGCTCAGCCCCCAGTTGTTGGACCTGGGGCTCCAACTTTTGTTCCCCCGAGCTCTGCAATGAGCTCGGTAAAGTCCTCGATCATTCCCGAGGTACAAGGTACTAAAGAGAACCTTACTTGGGACATGGTCACCTCACTAGATGCTCATCATATTGCTTCTGTAAGTCTCTTTACTTTGAATTTTTCATATTTCCTTTGTCATTTATGTTTCTAACTTGCTTTCTTTTTCTGTTCACAGTTTACGAGCTGCTTCAATATAATCCTGAAGAAGGATGAAGTGATTAAGGCTTCTTGCTCCTCGTCCAGTGTGGAGGGAGCTCTGGAAGAAGTTACCAAGTCTCTGGCAGATTCTCGCCAGAAATATGCTGATGAAAAAGCTGTCTGGGAGAAGAAGCTTGCCTCCACCAAGCAGGATAAAGCTCGAGCCGTTGAAGCCTCCAAAGAGTTGGAGAAGAAAAATAATGCCTTGGAGAAGGAAAATAAAGAGCTCGTAGAGAAGCTCAAAACTGCTGGAGAGCTTGAAGATAAGCTCAGGGTTCCTGAGGAAAGGTTGGGCCATCTTCAAAAAGTAGGTCGGAAAAAGGAGGAAGCAGAAAATAAATTGAAGGCTGCTGAGAACCTGCTGTCTGAGACACTTTCCTCGGAGAAGCTGAAGAGGAAAGCTGCTGTGAAGAAGTCCTTCAGCTCTGGCTGGGACAAGGGATGGAACAAGGGGTTGGCCTCCATGGTGTCGCAAGTGGACTATGGCGGTCTTAAATATTTTAGCGATGGATGGGTTGCCGCCCTTCAGGAGATGAAGGTCGACGAGTCTTCCGAGCTCTTCCAGAGACATATACCTGGTCCCCCTCCAACTCTAGAAGAATTAGAAGAGGATGAAGCTACCTCTGAAGAGTCTTCGATGGTGATGGGAGATCATGACCTAGCCATCCAGCCTGCTGATGGGGAAAATCAACAAATCATTTCTTCCTCCGAGAAACTGCCTATTCTCCCCGAGCAGCTATCTCTTCCCTCCGAGCAACCTACCTCTTCATCCCATCCTCCCGAGAAGGTTTTGCGAGATAAGGAAAAAGGTTTAGTGTTGTTAGGGTTTCTCTTTATTTTGTTTCTATTTTTTAAATGTAACTCAAGCGATATAACTCTGAATTATGATCTAATAAAATTTGAACTTTTTCCATACTGCTATCTATCTTTCATTCATACTCTGCTTATTCTTCTTATTGATGATTGTTCTTCTTTCTCTGCTAGTTTGTGGCCAGGATGGAATTGCTATCTGCTCATGACACAAAGTTACTGCAACAATGTAATGAGTACTTTAAGGCTGGTCACACAGACTTGAGTGCTGCACAAGTTGTAGACATCCTTGGTCATGATGCTTCAGAACAGGCAATTGAAGCATACCAGTACCTGAAGTGTCTACTTGACCGAGCAGTGACCAATAATGTGGCTTACTATGACATGATCGAGGATCTCCAGGGTACCCTCGAAGACCTTCAGAATTAATACAAGGAATCAACTGCCTTGTTGCATGAGGGGTACGAAAAGAAGTGCAAGCTGATCATGGCCGACAAGGGTTACGAGAAGCTTTTTGCTGGGTATGATCTAAGGGAGAGAACTTTGAAGGGTGAGGTAGAGGAATGCAGACAGATTGCCAAGATGCTGGAGCAAGAGAATAATAACTTGCAAAAAGTACTATCACAATTGAAGTCTGCAGCCTCCACTTCCAGTGCCTTGATCCCAGTGACCGACGAGGGATTCTCATTCTTAGAGGTTGAGAATGCCAAGTTGAGGGACGAGTTGGAGACTTTAAAGAGTTCAGGCACCTCTACATCTTTTCGTGGTCGAGCAAGAGCTCCTCGGGGACGAGCAAGAGCAGCTCGGGTTCTTGTCGAGGAACAGAGAACTCAATATGCGTTAGAGAACCAGGCTTTCCAATTAATGGCGAAGAACCAGGCTTTGTCTGATATGTCAAAGAAGATTAGGGACCTGGAAAAATAACTCTCTACGCAAAAGTCAATCTTGGAGAATAAGGAGCTTTTCATCAAGAATCTCCACGAGCAGCTAGAAAGGCTAACATACCAATTCCATAAACAGCCCAGGGAGTTCTGGATGGCTGGATACAACGAAGCACTATTCCACTTGGACCATCGTATCCAGAATGCCAACAATGAGGGCTACAAGCAAGGCTGGCTGAATGCCTTAGGTGTGCTAAATCTCGAACAGGGTCATTATTTATGGGACTACCATGATCCCGGGTTGCTCGACTTGCCTGTGCCACCATACAATTTGGAGATGGATTGGATCCCTGCTCGGGCCATTCCTCAGAGCTTAATTTCAAAGTATCTCGGTGACTACAATTTACATTCTCAAATCAAGGTATCTCGTCCCGAGCATCTCTTAGACCGACCATCCGTGAAGAATGTCAGGATATTGAAGGACCTCAACTTCATCAATTCTCCTCTGTCTTTAAATGATCCGCCTACTGGCGAGGAACCTGTGTCAAAAGCAGAGGGGAAGAGACCAGTAGAATAGGAATTTTTGATGTAATAGTTAGTATACATGTTAATGTAACTCTAATTTCATTATCAATGTAATTTATTTTGATTTCAATGAAAGACTTTCATTTTTGTTTGCAAATCTTGATTGCTATTGTCTTGTAATTATCAAACACTTTATATTTATGCATATCTACTAAAAAGATAACAATGTTGTGTTGTTTGTCGACCAACTCAGTAACAATTAAAAAATTATAAGTATCAATATTGTTGCTCAATCACTTAATAAAAAAGTAATGAGTATAAAAATGTTGTTTAAAATGTTTCCAACCAACCAAGGTTGTTAGATTCTCCATGTCGACCAACTACAGTTAGTGGGTTTTTATCCCCGACCAGCTATAGTTAGTCTTTTTGAAATAATTTTACCCATAAAATGTTTCCGACCAACCAAGATCGGTAAATTTTGCTTGTCGACTATCTACAAATGGTGGGGATTTATCCCCGACCACCCATAGTTAGAAACTTTTCTTTTAAATGTTTCCGACCAACCAAGGTCGGTAAATTTTCTTTATCGACCAACTACAGTTGGTGGGTTTTTATCCCCGACCAGCCATAGTTAAAAACTTTTGCACTTTCTGGAAAAATCTTACCTCCCTACGAACATAAGTTGGCATTTGCGAGAATATTTTGTTTCCTAGCCAAACAGGTTGGAATTTTTAGGAATATTTTGTTTCCTAGCCAAACAGGTTGGCATTTTTAGGAATATTTTGTTTCCTAGCCAAACAGGTTGGCATTTTTAGGAATATTTCGTTTCCTAACCAAACAGGTTGGCATTTTTAGGAATATTTCGTTTCCTAGCCAAACAGGTTGGCATTTTTAGGAATATTTTGTTTCCTAACCAACCGAAGTTGGCATTTTTAGGAATATTTTTTTCCTAACCAACCGAAGTTGGCATTTTTAGGAATATTTTGTTTCCTAACCAACCGAAGTTGGCATTTTTAGGAATATTTTGCTGCTGAGCAGTCTGAGCTTTGCCGAGTTTTGCTGAGTAGTGTGTAGCACTAGTATTCCCAAAAAAATTCTCAATAAAAGGAGAGACTTTACCAGAATATCTTCATTTTATTCATACTGATGGAACTGTGTTACATATACATCACTGATAATACTTGCGTAGGTGCTCTGCGTTTCATGCATTCTTGAACTCTTCCCCCTCATGCATTATTGCGTAGGTGCTCTGCGTTTCATCCTGGTCGAACAACTTCTGTAACTCGGTATGGTCCATGCCAGTTTGCTTCCAGCTTATTGTACTTTTGAATTACTTTCTTCAGCACATAGTCTCCTTCTTTCAAGTCGCACCTATACACCCTTTTGTTATAGAACAAAGTTGTTCGCTGCTGGTAAGCAGCATTTCTAATGGCTGCTTCTTCTCTAACTTCCTCGAGCATGTCTAAATCCAGTCTTCTCATTAAGTCGCTGATATGGGAATTGAAATTCAGTACCCTGTGTGTTGGAAGGCCCAACTCGGCAGGTATGACAGCTTCACTTCCAAACGCCAGCATGTATGGTGATTCTCCAGTTGCTACTCGGGGAGTAGTTCGGTAAGCCCAAAGTACTGATTGTAACTCGTTGATCCAGTTCGCTTTTGCATCATCCAATCTTTTCTTCAAGCCATTTAGCAGCGTCCTGTTTGTCACTTCAGTTTGTCCATTTCTTTGAGGATGGCCTGGTGCTGAGTGTACCTTCAAAATGTTTGATTGATGACAATAGGCAGCAAACTCCTCGTTATCAAATTGTGTTCCCTGGTCTGTGATGAAGGCATGAGGTAGACCATATCGACAAATGATGTTCTTCCAAACAAATTTGTACACCTTCTCATACGTTATGTCAATGAGTGGCTCAGCTTCTACCCATTTAGTAAAATAACCCACTGCGACGACGAGGTACTTGAACCTTCCTCGGGTCGTTGGCAGTGGCCCAACCAAGTCAATTGCCCACATGGCAAATGGCCAAGGGGAAGTTATGGGTGTCAACAATGCTTGTGGAGTTCTTCGAATGGAGGAAAAGCACTGGCACTTGTCGCACTTCTTGGCGTAGGCTATACAATAAGCCCTCATCGTCGGCCAGTAGTATCCTTGAGTCATTAACCTTTATAAAAGCATCCGACCTCCTACGTGTGCTCCACAAGACCCTTCGTGGATCTCTTTAATTAATTCTTTCACCTCAGAGGGGTGTACACATCTCTGCAAACCTTCCATAATTCCTCGTCTATATAAAACACCATTAGTTAATACGTACCGAGCAGCTTTAAACTTTAATTTTTTGGCAGCGATCTTGTCATTTGGCAATTCTCCCTCCTCGATATACGCCCTGATGGAATCCATCCAAGATGGTCCTAAATCAAGGGTGATAAAGTTCATCGTCAGATCTTCATCTATGCTCCGACCAGCTAACACTTCAATTGGGATTATTTGTCGTAGCTCGGTGCGAGTAGCTGATGCTAGTCGAGCTAGGGCGTCTGCTCTCGCATTCTCCATTATTGGTATTCTGACCAGCTGAATAACGGCAAATTCTGACACCAGCTCCTTTGCCTTTGCATGATATCTGATCATCAATTCTCCTCTAACTGCATGTACTCCCATCATTTGATTTATGATCAATTGAGAATCACTGAAAACAATGACCTGTTGCGCCTCCATAATTTTTGCTAAACCAAGTGCTGCAATCATGGCCTCATATTCAGCCTCATTGTTGGAAGCTTTGAATTGGAAACGCAAGGCGTATTCCATATCGACCTCATTCGGAGCGCCGCATCCTGCAGTGCAAGAGGAGCCATCTACATATAGTCTCCATATAGGTAACTCGTCTTCAAATTTCTCATCAGTTAGAGTTCCTCGGTGAAATATTTTTTGCTTTATTTCCTCCTCGGATTCTTCTCGCTCTTCGTCGATCATTTGTTCTTGCCCTTTTACCAACCGGAGTTGGTCTGAGCCCGAAGTCAATGATATTGTAACATCCACTTGCCCTTTTACCAACCGGAGTTGGTTTGAGCCAGTGTATGTTGATCCTGTAACATCCACAGGTTGATCAGTGAGCAAATCTTGTTTATCATCCGGAGTCCTCACAACTGTCTCTGCGTCGCATCCCGTAATATCCACACGCCCTTTTACCAATCGGAATTGGTCTGAGCCTGTGTTTGTTGATCCTGTAACATCCACAGGCTGATCAGCGAGCAACTTTTGTTCCTCGGAGCTATCAGGATAGGTGAACTCTGCTATAAAATCTTCTACAGCCTGCCCTTTAAGCGATGATCTGGGTTCATAGATTATATCATATTCATCGAGCTCTATTGCCCAGTACATCAATCTTCCTGACTTTTCTGGCTTATGCAGTGCTTGCCTCAATGGCATATCAGTATATACTACTATAGTATGAGCCTGGAAGTATGGCCTCATTCTCTTACTCGCCTTTATCAGCGCCAATGCCAATTTCTCCAGCCTTGGATATCTGATTTCTGCTCCTCGGAAGGCTTTACTTGTGTAGTAAATTGGCTTTTGTACTCCATTCTCCACTCTGATCAATGCCGAGCTAACTGCATTCTCGGACACATCAAGGTACAAGTACAATTTTTCCCCATCACTGGCCTGGACAACAATGGAGGTGCTCCTAAATATCTCTTCAAGTCTTGAAAAGCCTTCTCGCATTCATCATTCCACTCAAAAGTCTTTCTGAGTGTCTTGAAGAATGGGAGACATCTATCAGTTGCTCGTGACACAAATTTGTTGAGTGCCGCTACTCGTCCTATGAGACTCTGTACTTCCTTCTTCGTCGTTGGAGATCGTATCCCTAATAGAGCTTTGATCTTTTTAGGATTTGCTTCAATGCCTCGTTGATTGACAATGTACCCGAGAAACATGCCTTCTCGTACTCCAAAGATGCACTTCGTCGGGTTCAGCTTCATTTGATATTTATCTAGTTGATCAAAAGTCTGACTTAAGTCAACTAGATGATCGACAACTTTCTTGCTTTTCGTCAGCATATCGTCAACGTAAACTTCCATGTTGTCACTGATTTGTTCAGCAAAGACCTTGTTCATCAGCCTATGATATGTCGCACCTGCATTTTTCAAACCAAATGGCATAAAATTATAACAATAAGTTCCCCGAGGGGTAATGAAAGAAGTACTTTCCCTGTCTTCAGGTTTCATTTTAATTTGATTGTAGCCAGAATAAGAATCCATGAAGCTCAGCAACTTGTGTCCCGAGGTAGCATCCACCAGTTGATCAATTCGGGGAAATGGAAAATGATCCTTTGGGCATGCTTTGTTGAGGTCGGTGAAGTCCACACACATCCTCAACTTGTTGTTCTTCTTCTTTACCATTACCACATTGGCTAACCAATCTGGATATTTAACATCTTCAATAAAACAAGCTTTCTGGAGCTTCTCGACTTCCTCCTGTATAGCTTGATTCTTCTCGGGACTGAACACTCTTCTTCTCTGCTTCACAGGCTTGATCTCCTTATTCACATTGAGCTCGTGACATAAGAAGTTTGGGTCTATCCCAGGCATATCTTCATGACTCCACGCAAAAGTTTGTCTCCTGCTTCTAAGGAAAGTTATCAATTCCTGTTTTAATGAGGTTTCCAACGACGAACCTATTTGAGTAGTTCGCTCAGGGTGCTCGTCGTCCAGAATGATGTTTTCAGTAGCTTCCACCACTTGACCCTTCACCAGTTGCGACTCATCTCAAGGATCGAATGTTTCAATTTCTGCACCTTCATCCACTTGATAGGTAGTAGTCTTTTTCTTTGATTCTTCCAAATCTTCTTGCTCGGCAGATGAATAATAGCATTCCCGAGCTACTTTCTGATCACCTTTCACAACTCCCACTCTAAAGTTTGTTGGAAATTTTAGGCACTGATGCACTGTAGATGGTACAACCTCGAACTTCTTTAATCCCACTCTTCCCATGATGATATTGTACGATGACTGGACATTCATATCCATCATGAAGAAATGTATTCTTTCTGTCCGACAAGCAGGCCACGTACCAATGAATATATCCAACTTGATCGTCCCAAGTGGAAATACTTTCTCGCCAGCAAAACCAATGAGGGGTCTGTGGTAAGGCTCCAGTTGAGATAACTTTAGATTTAAACTATCAAAGAACGAGTAGAACATGATGTCTGTCGAGCTACCATTATCGACCAGTACTCTTGAAATCATGACTTCCTTCATTCTCATTTTGATCACCAGCGGGTCATCATGAGGATATAAAACACCTGCAAGGTCATTTTTTGAAAAACCAATAATCGATTTCTCCTTGTTCACCTTTCTCGGGCGATCTTCCTCAGCTAGATTTATTCGCTGAATGTACGAGCAAGCTTGAGCCTCACCGAGGTAAGCTTTTTTTTCTATAGTAAGTTCTCGTCCTCCTGCATCCCCTCCTGTAATAACATTACAATCAAATGACCCAAAGCGTATTGAAAATACCTCTCGTTCTGGCTGCCTTGGCTTCTTGGGAAGGTCGGGGTCATCCTCTGGATCAACTTCATGGTTTCTCTTCTTGTTCTCCTCTGCTCGATGAGGAGATCTAGACCTCTCTCTAGTTCGGTCGTTGTTTCTTCTTTTGCCTCCCCGATCAACATACTTTGCTAGCTTTCCTCGTCGGATGAGTGTTTCAATCTCATTCTGAAGAGCTATGCAATTTTTGGTCATATGGCCATGATCCTTATGGAATTCACAATATTTTTCCCTATTCCTCGTGTCAGGGTCTGCCTTCATTTTCTTTGGCCAGTTTAACTCCTCGCTGTTCTTAATTTCTTCTAGGACGTGATTGATATTTACCTTCAAAGGTGTGTAATTATCAAATTTCCTCAAGACCTCCCGTGACGACCTATTTTTGGATTGTTTGTCACCACCATTATTCTTATGTTCCTTCTTCTTAGCTTTATCACCTTCCACCTTGGTTTCTTTGGCGTCCATATTCTTCTTCGCAAATATGGCCTCCTCGGCATTCATAATCTTGGACGCTTTTCCCATCAGATCCGACATGGTTTGAGGTGGATCTTTGGGCAAAGTGTAGTACAACTTGTTTGGCAATAGTCCACTCATCAAAGAGGTAATCGCTGTCTTCTCCTCATAATCAATGACTTCGAGTTTCTCGTTATTAAAACGAGTTATATAATCTCTGGTACTCTCAGTAGCTTTTTTCTAACACTTAACAAATGAGCTACTCGTTTCACTGGCTTTGCTCCAAACAAGAAATTCCCAATGAATAGCTCGGCCAATTGAAGAAAAGTTGAAATCTTACCCCGAGGAAGACTATTATACCATATTTGAGCAGATCCGGTAAGTGTTCCCGAGAATTCTCTGCATCTCATCTCATCTGGGATAGCATAGATGTCGGCTGCAACTTGGTATTGTTCTATATGAAGGACAGGATCAGTCTTTCCATCATACATGGGAGTCACAACAGGTGCTTTGAACTTTGATGGTGTTGGAAAATTAACAATGTCCTTGACAAAAGGTGTTCCTCGAACAAAGGTTCATTGTAGAGGATTCTTGGTCTTAGCCATTTCCCCTAATCTATCCTCCAACCTCTGAATAGATCCTTTCCATGCATCATTTCCTTCCTCGGGCCTATTGGTTCGAGCAACTGATCGCGTTGAAGTGGCTTCCTGGGATTTATCTTGACGAGTAACTGGTCAGTCATAGGATCTATCTTGACGAGCAGCTGGTCGCGACTGGGCAGATCCTTCCCTTAAATTTGATGGTCGTCGAAAGCTCCTCGATGCTGCATTAAGAGGACTTTTATTCCTCACAGGGCCTAATCGGTCTAAAGGAGAAACCCTACTTAATCTTTCCAATGCGCTGGTCCTTTCTGGGGAGAGGGTGACACGTTGCTCAGTATCCGTGGCTCGCACCGAAGAATTTCGCCCAGGTTGATAAGAGAAATCGTCAGATTCTTCATTGCGATGTGAGTTAGCACGCCTAGTACGCGAAGAAGGCGCACGGGTATTTCTTTGAATGCTTTGTGGTCCAGAATGGGCTGATGCACCGCCATGGAGGGTTTGGATGAGTTGTCGCATTGTTTCTTGCATGACGGTCTGGCCTTGAGCCAAATTTGCCATTATTCCAGTCAGATCTGGAATAATTGGTGGAGCAGATGGATTTGTAGGGGTTCCAGCATTTCGATTGCTGGATTCAGGAATATCCGCCATTGGTAATGGATTATTTTTTATGAAAAATGATATTATCAGTCGTTTCCCACAGACGGCGCCAACCTGTTGATGTAAAAAATTAGATCACTCTAATAATTCAATCACAGATAAATGAATGAGACAAAGAATTTTAAAGTGGTTCAGCCTTATAAGAATGGCCTACGTCCATTGTTGCTTTATTGCTGAGTGTTTGGGAATTCTCCATTACAAGTTATCTCAAGAAATTTTGGTCTGGGACCCCCTTTATAATGAGGATTGTACAATGTATTTATAGCCCTGAGGTTGTAATGTGAAAGGGTAATACATTAAATGATATACATATGAAAGGGTAATACATTTAATGCCCTCTTTGCGTGTGCATCCAAATCATAAGCATTTAATGAGCAGTTAAACTGTTGGTATCCTGCTTCGAGGTGCAGCTCGGACCACCATGAGTTGCTCAGAGAGGCATTGTTCCTCGGAGCTTATGAGTTCCTCGGAGCGAGTGGGTTCCTCGGAAGTGTTTGTTGTTGCCATGTAGATAGCCACGTGTCTTCATATGATTGGTCCATGTCAGCAGATTAATTTTGGTATCAACAACAGGGTCCTTATTTAACTATAAGCCCTTATATAATTATATGTCCCATTTCTAGGTATGAATTTTGTTATGAAATTCAACCTTTCTCTCATGATCGGTCTCTTACTCACAGTGCTAATTTTCAAATTTTCACTTGTATTTCTATTACAACATCAAATGGAAGACCTCATGGTCAAATCGTACTTCAAATTTCTCTTTAAATTTCAAACTCACTTTCTACACGTGGTGATTGACTCTAATCACTTTATGTCACTCCTAAGAGCTATAACTTTAACTCTAAATTTTATTCTGAGTGTCGTCACACTCCACTCTACACAATTGCCTTCAGATTTTCTTCTTCCGTTGGCCTTTTACATTTTCTCTCTTTCTTCTCTTCATCTTCACTGATGGTTTTCACAAGAGTCCCTCTGATTTCCCCCTTATTGATTAGGATAGGTGGTCCTGAAATCATTCCACTGTTACCTACGACTGTACCCTGGGAACCCATCGTTCCCGAGTAATGGTTTCTATTATCACTTGCTTAAGTAATCCTCATGGTAATTTTTGTCACGATCGCTCTTTCCCGATTACTCTATGTCTTCTGTTGGGCTTCTCCTCTTGCAGTCCTTCTTACGGCCCTCGTTGGTCGGCCCATACTATTCGGTGTCTAAAGCACACACGATTTTATATAATGAGTTTCCTCCATTATGATTCATAGCAGGAGAACGTAAGTCGCATACGTAAAGGAACAGAATAATCTTATAATAAGGCTCTACATCAAAGAACGTTACGCTGAAATGTAATAAGTCACACAGATCCTAAGGACACTAGAACCCGATGCTCTGATACCACCTGTGACACCCCACCCAATTAAATAAAGGGTGATCAGTCCTGTACCGATTTAAAACAGAATGTTCGGTTGGTTCATTCTTAGCATCACTGTCGAAAAACTTTTTAACATAATAATCACCTAATATAAAATTAAGCTAGGTGTCAAAACATTTCCAATTTTAGTAAAACCAAGTAAATCCATTTTCATTCAATCTTAAAATTTAAACCATTCACCACACATAGGAATATAATAAGTACTGAACATGAATCAAATACTGAAATAAATAAGACTGGGTAAAACCTCCCAGTTCAAAACTCTAAACCATAAAGTAAACTGAATACAATATCTCAGATCAAAGACTATATGTGGGAGACACATGCCCTAAATGAGAAGTCTAAACGAAACTGAATGGAAAAGATAGATGCGTTTACTACAAAGACCTACAACTTCCACAATAGCTGCAGTACGTTTGACACTCCAATCTCTAATTATGGTACCCCTATGCCTAAGCACCTGATATAATATATATATATATATATATAGTAAAAGAGAGAAGAGATACAAGAAACGGGTCAGAGCTCGAGGTTCAAAAATTATTTATCAGGTATTTAAAACTGGTTCTTAAAACAAGTCTTATATGCATGTTAGTTATCGAACTCTCACATGATTTTCTCACCTCTCATCTATTGTGCACGCCTAATGTACATCTAATCTCCCCCTAGTTGTACCACCCAGTCTAACTAGTCAGAAACCAAACTAATAGTAACTATGCTCACTAGTAGTATTCCCGTATCGCCCATACAATACGCTATTCAAATAGTTTATCTCACATACTAAGTTTCATTATTCACCATTCGAATGCTTAATCTTTTATCCACTATGATTATTTTATTTCTCATTTCCACTTTATCTACTAGTTTTACAAAATAGAAAGTTCCCCAAGTACACTCATATATATATATATATAGTCTCATTATCCCTATATATATACACTAATCTTGCACCCTTAGGTTAAGACCACTTGGCGCAATGTAATGATTATTATTATTACCAAGTCTACTAATTTCACACAGTGGAAATATTCACAAGTTCATATATATATATCTAAATAATAAAGTAGGAAACTTATGTATGTCATAAGCTTACTTGATGATGTCACGAGGGTAGAGTAGTAATTGCACCCATTCTCTCCCTTTACCTAATCTTCCAAACCTAGCCGTCACTTTCCAATACATCACTCCCACACTCGCTCTCTCCATTTCTCTCTCTCCCGGCTGTGCGATTTTAACCTAGGTAATGACGTTTTTCAAAATATGATTCATACGATGTTATAATTTTTGATTTTGTACATGAAAACCCATTTGGTCCAGATTTAATGTTTGATTTGTGATTATTTTCATCTTCAGATTTTTTTTTGTGTTCATTTTCATTTGGTATCTCAGATTTGAGAGTAGAGAACTATTTCGATTTGGAAAACCCATTTGGTCTCGATTCAATGTTTGATTTATTATTGTTTTCATCTTCATCTTAGATTTGTTTTCATTTCCATTGGGTATTTCAGATTTGAGAGTAGAGATCTATTTCGATTTGGTTCAATTTGTTTTAGATCGGTTTATTCTTGGGAAATAATTATTTTTTGGGTTTTGTTATTTATTTTTCTTTTGCAGGTGACATGATTATACATGTACATGGTTGTGCGATTTCAAGCAAGGTAATTTCGCTTTTGAGAATATACATACGATTTTATATCTTTTGATTTTGTACATGAAAACCCATTTGGTCCCGCTTTAATGTTTGATTTGTGAGTAAATAGTGGTAATATTGATAAATATAGGGCTTTATTCATTTTGCAGGTGACATGATTATACATGAACATCATAAATAGGTATACTCTATCAACCCTGAGTTCTTTTTGGTTTTATAGATTTGAAAATATTGTTTGCGTCCCACAGATAATCTAAAATATGGTTTTCATCTAACCATATATCTAGAATATGTATTTTTTTCCTTTTAGAGGTTGGATCAATGTTATTTGGTACATTTGAAAATTTGGTATATTTGGTGTTAGATTTGTACATTTGGTATATTTGAAAATTTGGTATATTTAGTATTAGATTTGGTGTTAGATTTGTACACCCGTCAAGTAGTTTGTAAGTACTCCATGTGTCGTATAAATTGTGTGCCCAATCAACCTTTAATTCCAGTTTCTTTTCTTACTCTTTGGAATATATATGTTTCCAGTTTCTTTTCCTTCCATAAAGTAGAAGTGGTGAAACTGCGTAATAGTGAGACTTAGAATTCAAATTTCTTAATATGAGTTTGCTTAGATATAAGACATGTTTTGACATAATGTTCATTATTGGTTCCAGGTATTTGACTCAATATCTTCGTGTTTCGATAGAGTTCATTTTTGCTACCAAGTATTTGACAAAATTCCAAAGTGAGAATTCCATTAATTTTGTGAATCTTTGGATTTATATTTGTTGTGAACGAGTGTTTGTTGAACATTATGATATATACTAGGTTTATATTTGTTGTGAACGAGGTTTTGTTGTACATTTTGTGAATCTTTTCATTTTTTTTGTTTTTATTCTTCGTTCGCCATCATTTTCATTTCATTTCGCAGGTAATTTTGTGGGTAATATTCTAATTAGTTGTGTTTTACTATTTTGCAGATTTCACTAATATTGGGTTTCAACAAGCTGTGATATATAACTATGTTGCTGATCTAGCAATGTGTATAGAGGTATACCGACTTTATTTGAGATATGAAATTATAAATTGCATTTAGATTCATTAATAACACTCACTTTTACTATATGTTTTTATGTCCTCTGTTTGTAGGTACTCGCATAAATGGGCAAATGGAGTTATCATATTGGTGGGCATGAAAATCAAGACCTTTTGGTGTTTTGGTGGAATTTGTCACTTCTGGTGAAAATTCAAGTCACTTTTGGTGGAATTGGTTGAATACTAGCTCCCAATGAAAGAAGCATAAGAGGTGCAGTAGGACGCATTGATTTAAATTGCCAAGACAAAATTGTTGATCCTGACAATGACATTTATTTTCCTCCTTTGAAGCAAGGAGAACTTTGGGTTAGCAACTGCATCAGTGTTGGATTATGAGGGATGGTCAAAACTGGTAATGGTTGTATTTTGACAGTGGAGGCTTTCTGCTTTATGTAGACCGAATAAAAGAATTAATCAAACAAAAAGGCTACCAGGTTGCCCCAGCAGAGCTGGAACATCTTCTTCAGTCCTATCTAGATATTATCGATGTCACGGCTGTTATTTCGTATCCTGATGAGGAAGCAGGTTAAATACCCATGGCCTTTGTGGTGAGAAGATCAGGGATCACCATTGATGAATAAAAAATTAAGGATTTTTTTTTGCTGAACAGGTTGCTCCGTACAAGAATATAAGAAGGGTATCCTTCATCAATTCCCTACCCAGGAATGCTCCTGGTAAGGTGTTGAGAAAGGAGTTGATTAAGATTGCATTATCAAGCACTACCAAATTATAAGTTCCTATTTGTTGGCTTTGTTGTTGTGTTAATTATGTAATTCAAGTGGGAAAAAATGCCAAAAAGTGCATTTAACTCAACTGATCAAATGGATGGTCCTTTGTAACCATCTTAGTATCCGAGTGTGTGGAAGGAGCATCTTAGTAATTCAAGTGGGAAAAAATGCCAAAAAGTGCATTTAACTCAACTGATCAAATGGATGGCCCTTTGTAACCATCTTAGTATCCGAGTGTGTGGAAGGAGCATGAGAATTTAACAGCTTATTTTGTTCTTCGGAGGCACAACTTTGGTAGAACAAATCAATCTCTAGAACGGATACAAGTAGGATGAAACCATATAATCCTGTCTAGAGATTAATTTTAGAATATATTGTGTGTTTATAGTTTTTTCGTTCATAATAGATTTTAGAGTTGGCATTTATCAATTCTCAGCAGTATGTACAACAAAGAAGAATGGAAGACGATTATGTAAAGTTACTCCAAAGGATCTGTAGCTATGAATCGCTGTTTACAAGAGTTTGCAGTAAATATGGACGACGACAACAGTAAGATAACAAGATAAGTGGCTGCTCTCTTTGTGGATTCTCTGCCATATTAGAAACTATCTACATGTGTTCATTTTTTTATGTTTTTTTTACTTATTTAAATTTGTTTTTCTCACTGTTTTTATGCTTGATTTATAGCATAGCCCCATAGATAGGTTTTCAGTTAAATTATTTATTTTATGAGCCTATTTCAGGGTTTTTGTTTAAGAATATTAAAGAAAACGTGTTATTTGAAATTGTTAGTGGGGGACTAAAGGATAGCTTGATAGTTGAAACTTAGTTGGTGATGCCATGTATGTTGTATGAGTTTGTAGTCCTTAATACATCACCAATTAGAAGGTGTCGAGTTCTAAGATAAGGAGAATTTGGTATGAACTTTTTTTGTGTACGGTATATCTTCCAGCGACGTGATAACTATTAACAAGGAAACTGTGCAAAATGAAAAAGAGGACCAGGGACTCGGTGAAAAAACTGATCGGGCCGAAGAAGACACTTTTATGGACGAAGAAGACATACCCTATATGTGAGACATATCACCGAAAATGGGTAATTATTTTTCACCCTTTCTCATTTCATTCAATTTTCTTCCTTTTCAATTTGTATAAGTCTATTTGAAATTATCATTGGGTGTAGTGTTGAAACAATTGAATATTTATGTTTTGGAAAAACTTCCTTACTATTTTTCTAATTTAATTGTCAATATTGTGAAGTTTTTGGAAGATTTGACTATGTGAATATAATTTACTATTGTTGGATGCACTTTTTTTTTTAAATGTCCATGCGTTTTTCCGGTTATTTATGGTATTTAAGATGTTCATAGCTGCCTCCGCTCAGTATCCCCTCACAAGCCTAAATTAAAAGTTTTTTCATTAACGATCAGATTTGTACTGAAATTGTCGAACACGGTTGGCACGTAGTCTGTGGGAATGGTGTTGGTATAGGACATCAACTGTGAGTAGGCCACCAGAAGTCAACCTTGGGAAGAGATTCAACCGAAAACAATCAAACCGTTCAAAACTGTGTTGATGGTGGAGTTAGAGTTGTAGGTTGTGTTCTTCTTCACAGGTTCGTTCTAAAGGTATAAGTAAAACTATTTTAATATAACTCTTTTACATTTTCTTCCTGCATTTAGTTTATCATTTGGAAATATATATGTTGATATATGTCTTAGTTTTACATACATAAGATTTTTTGATTTGTTTTTTATTATTAAAAGTTAAAGAAGTTTTTGATTTGTTTCTATTGATTATTAAAATTTCTCAAAACTCTTCAACTGTTGTGGAAGTTTTGTCAAAGGTAATACTCGAAACCCTTTTACGCCTTTGAATTGATTTTTTTTTAATCTGAACATATAAATATCACTTTGAAATCATTTGATCGAACGAAAAATATCAAATCTGAAAATATATGTTTATATTTATAGTGTTCAGTGTTGGAAAAGATGTGGTTTGAAAGGATTGCATATGTACACTGCTATAGGTTTGTTGTTCGAAACCACAGGTCTGTCATTCAAACAATCAAGATTGTAATACATATCAGAAGGTTATTCAACTAGAAATGTGTGGAGCATTGCAACTGGAAATGGGCGGAGTGATGCAATAAAAATAATCAGTTCTATAGATTATCTGAAGGCTATGAGCTGGGAAGACAAATGTGGGGGGACTTTCCAAGTTGCTAACGAGGGTATTGCTAAGCATGAAGGCTGCTATGGTGTGTGCAAGTCGAGTAATAAACTTACGTTTGACTATCTAGAAAAGTATTTTTAATCGGTCAATGGAGGTTGGTGGTGTAATAGTCCAATAAGCCATTTGAATTTAATTGTAATTTGGTTTGTAAGTTGTGTACCCCTCATTAATTGTAATACAAAGTTGTATATGAAGGTTAGCTTTAGCATAACCATAGATTCATATTCAAGTGATACTAATGGATGTGACTGTTTTAGCTCACTATTAAAGTTTAGACATTGGTTTGATACTTTCATACAAAATTTACTGCACACGAATCTACATACACGAACAAGCTTGGCCATACATATATTATGCTTTCTTGATGCCCTGTTTATAAATTATCGATCAAAGTACTTTTTCTTTTTGTATTTGTGCAATTGTCATTCAAGAAATTAGCCTTAAATTATGCATTGTTCGAATTGTTTGGGGCGTTAATGTTTTAGCTTCCTACAATTAATAGTCAATAGTCAAGTAATTTACAATAAGTAATTTATTTGATAATGTGATTTTAGTATGGTCAAAATTTCATGTGCTTAATACATGTGAACGGGAATTATAGATCTATACATTGGTTCATTTTATGTTTAGGTGTGGGTTGTTGAATTGGGTGTTTGTGGTACTTGGTGGCGGTGCCGTGTCGCAAGCACAAGTACGAATATTGGGGGGGGGGGGGGGGGGAAATTATCTTCGTGCCTTCTGGCACGGGCATACCCTAGTATATATAATAAAGTAGGAAATTTATGTATGTCATAAGATAGAAGAATGATGTCATGAGATGTATTTTTTTGCAATACCCATTTAACCCTTGAAAATTTTAATTTCCCCCTCTTTTAACAGACTCTAATTTATTTCCCTCTCATCTTCAAAATTCAAACACATGGGTATAATAGTATTTTTCTTCCAATGATTCTTTATCTTAACCTCATTATCCAAACAATACTCACTTTACCCTCTTCATCCCTCTCTCCACTATTCTCTGGCTTTGCAAAAAAAAATTGATGTTCTTTCACACGACACGCTTCTGCCAAATCCGAAATATGTCTTTCAATGCCACACCCTCCTTTCAACATTTTTCACTCCCACCTCCTTATTTACCACCTCTCTTCAACATTCTTCAATGTTAAATCTTCATTGCGTGTACATATAAAAGGTGAGAATATAAGGTTTGTGCATATAGAATTGGTATGTTCGAGTAAAACAGATATGTTTGATTTCTATGTTTTTTTTAATTTGTATGTTTGAGTAGAATGTTAGTTTTAAACTTGGTTATAATGTCCCCTCCATACTCATTACTCTCTAAGTTGAAACCCATATCCGATCTGAAGCAAAAGACTGTCGAGGTTAACTGAAACCCAGATCTGACCAGAAATGCAAAAAAAATTCTCAAATGGCGGAGGTACATTTTTTAAAGTTATCCTCAAGTTTTCTCTTTTTCCCTCCCACTTCAAAGACTGTCAGGTGATGGCTTTGGACACTAACTTAGATGCTCCCTTTCAAGTAAATGCACGTTATGGGCATGAAACAAACCTCCAAAACAGTAAAGAGGAATTTTTTAGATTTGCAAACAAACCTTTCAAATTGGTTGAAGATGGATTTTTGTTTTAGATTTGTTTTTTCCAAAGCTCTCAATCTTCTAATTTGATTTTTTTATTTAAATGATCATATTAGATTTATTTTTAGTTTATATTTTCTTTTGATACTCGCTTTAGATTTACATCATATTTTTTAATAAATGTGTTGGTCTACAGTGAAGATCGTTTAAGAGAATATTTTCAAGCTTTTGGTGAAGTAGTGGAAGCTGTGATAATGAAGGATCATACCACTGATCGTGACCATGGTTTCAGTTTTGTTATTTTTACTGAAACAGTTATCTTGAAAAGGTATGTTTTATAGATGGTAGAACTGTAAGTTATACATTTCGCTTCTATATTATATTATATTCTACTCTATTATTTATTTACTTAATTCATTTTTAATTTTACGATTATAAGTCATGGACTCATGAGTATGGGTATGGTATTTGAGTAAAAGTTGTTTCATTTCTCTCTCAATCTTGCTCACTCAGACATTGATATTTGAAGGGGTAAGTATCTCTCTGCCCTTTCTCTGTCCAGAGGTTAAAGATTTTATATATTTATGTGTTACTACACCTGGGCACCACCATCACCACCAATTAATACCTCCACCCTAAACTCTCACCATAACCACTAGCTCGCACCAACTTCATCCCGTAAATCCATCAACCCACTCAACACCTAAACCCCCACCATCAACCTCCCAACGTCACCACACGAAGCACAACTCTCCACCATCAACACAATGAGCATTGACTGCCCAACCACAACACCTACACTAAACCACTAGGGTCATCTCCAATACAACCCATCAAACTTGAAAAAACCATTCAACACCTACACCACCCGTCCACCATTTATCGGCTCCATCATACACCATCTACACCATCGAACCCGAAAGTACCATCCATCCACCACCTACCCGTCACCACTATGCACCACCTGCACCATCTAACCCAAAACCACCATAAAACCATTGAACCCGATTTTTTTTTCTCAAAACCAGATTGGGGTGTGAGAGAGAGAGAGAGGCAGACAAATCGTACCCGAGAGAGAGAGAGAATCTGATGAGAGAGAAAGAAAAAAATATGTGAAGGGGGTATTCACCCTCCACTGTTGGGTTTCATTTACTTTATCTCGGTCATTTAAAATAGAGTTTGGGATATACCCAATATGTGACTATTTCTCTTTTCTTTTGTTTATTTGTCTTCTTTCTAGCGTTTTTACACATCGACCATTTTGATTTTTATTTTCGGTAATAACACATTCTCAATGTTTTATGTTAAGCCTTTTGTAAGTAAAATAATTAGCGTGTTTTCTATTTGGTTTGTGTGTAGTGATTTTTGCATAAAAGTAAGAGTTGTAATAGATTTTGTTTTTTGTTTATTAAAAGTAGTTCATTTACTTATTATAATACTATCATTTTCGAAATGTCTATGAACTAATAATTAATATTAACAAGATAAAAACGTGGGGATTGACAAGTAGTTATCTGTGAGTTGGGTGGTGCCAAGGCTTAAGGTTCTCAGTCTTTGTAAAATGGACATATTTGCTTTGATTTTATGTTTGATTCTGTGAATGAAGAGCATATTATTGTTGGTGCCTAGTTTTTTCATTTTTATGTTTTACTTCTTTCATCTTCAATGTTGGATTTTTATTTATCATTTCATTACTAAAATTTTATTATATCATTTAATCATAACGGGCAGATGAGAATATTTTAGAATTATGGTTCCATGTTTCTTTTTTTAACTATATGAAGTGTTCAGAGCACTAAGGGCCCATTTGGTTCTCTATTCGGAAAACTCGATTTAAAATCTATTTTTAAATACAATTTTAAAATTTGAATTTATTTATACTTACAGTATATAAAAGGGTGTGGCTATCCCGACACCCTAAACATCTTCCCCCACACCCTTTTCAATACAAAGGCAAAAATACCCTTTCCCATTTCATTAAAACAAAACATTATTTTAAGTAAAATAAAATTTACATTTTGAGATAAAATATAATTTTATTATCACTATTATTTTAATTTTTTACTTTAACATATTACTAAATTTTTTTAATTAGATTATAGTACATTTCATGAATTTATTAGATTTTGCTACATATTTCGTCGCTAAATTTGAAACTTACTCTAAAAAAATGATATTTGGTGATATTTAAAAAGTTTTTAACCAAAAAAAAAAAACTACTAATGAAAAAAAACATCTTTTTAACAAACAAAAAAACAACTTTTAGCATAATAAAAGTTGTTTTAATTATTTTTTTTAATTAAAACTACTTGTAAAAAAACTAAAAAAAAATAATTTCCAATAAAACAGAAGAGTTTTTAGCAATTTCTAACAAAACAAAAGAGTTTTTAACAAAAATAAAAACAGTTTATAACAAAGAAACAATATCTTAAAAATCATTTTTCAAAGAATAAAATTATATTAGTGAAAATAAAAAAGACAAGTTTTTAACAAAATTGTATTTAAAAAAAATGTTAAAAACTTTTTTGTATTCTTAGAATTTTTTTTTTTTTTAAAGTTAGAAATATTTTTAAACAATTTTAAAATAGTTGTTTTAAAAAAAATTAACAAAACAAAATAGTTTTTTAACATTTTTGTTGAAAATACAATTTTGTTAAAAATTACTCTTTTTTCACTTAAGTATTTTTATTTTTCTAAAACAATTTTTTAATAATTTTATTATTTGAAAAGTGATTTTTTAAGATATATTTTCTTTGTTATAGACTGTTTTTGTTTTTTTTAAAAACTATTTTGTTTTGTCAGAAATTGCTAAAAACCCATGAGTTTTATAAGAAATTATTTTTTATAGTTTTTTTTTTCTTTTAAATAGTTTTCATTTTGTTAAAAAAATTTGTTAAAACTTCTTTTATTATGTTAAAAACTGTTATATGTATAAAAACTATTTTTTGTTAAAAAGCTATTTTTTAATTATTAGTTTTTTTTGGGTTAAAAACTTTTTAAATATCACCAAATATCATTTTTTGTAGAGTAAGTTTCAAATATAGCGACGAAACATGTAGTAAAGTCAAACAAATTCATGAAATTTACTATAGTAATATATTAAAGGAAAAAATTAGAATAATAGTAATAATAAAATTATATTTTATCTTAAAATGTAAATTTTATTTTACTTAAAATAATGTTAGGTTTTAATGAAATGGGAAAGGGTATATTTGTCTTTGTATTGAAAAGGGTGTGGGGGAAGATGTTTAGGGTGTGGGGATAGCCACTTTCTATATAAAACATTTATTAACTACATTATGTATGACTATTTAATTTTTAAAATTATACTTTGTTTGATGCGGAATGAATTTTTTCACATTTGATCCACACTTAATAGTATATAAAATATTTATTTATTACATATTTATGAATTTATAATTTCCAAAATTATATTTTGTTTTGTTGGAGATTATGTATTTTGAAAGTTATCAGCGTGCCTTCAAGCACAAGCATACCCTAATATATATATATACTAATCATGCACCCCCGGGCTAAGACCCATTAGTGCACCTATCAAGAGAATCTTGCATCCCCGGGTTAGCACCCATTATATGCACCTATCAATAATAATCTAGCACCCCGGGGTTATCACGCATTAGTGCGCCTAATAATAATCATCCTTGTACCCCGGGTTATCACCCATTAGTACACCTAACAATAATATCCTTATACCCCCGGGTTATCACCAATTAGTACACTTAACAATAGAGTTCCTCCACCCCCGAGTTATCACTCATTAGTTCTCTTAACTATAAGATTCTTGCACCCCCGAGTTATCACCCACGAGTGCTCTTAGCAATAATATGACATAATAGGCATACACACGTCCTATTAAAATTTATAGTTATTTCCCTAACCTACCTATATACTTCTCATACGTATTTTAATCTCAACACTACGTATAGTATAAATATTTAGATTACTATCTCTTTCGTAACCTCCAAGGTACATTCTCTATACCAAATAATTTAAGTATTAATTCTCACCCACTTTCTCGAAATTATGTCCTATTTAAATTTACTATTTGGAGTTTCTCTCACTCCAATAAATCGATAAACTCAAAGCTGGACTCTAAGAAATTCCCCAAAAATTCACTATGTTGCTCGAACCAGAAGGGTTGTCGTTCGAATGATTGCCACATGTCTAATCGAGCGACTTCGCGCGACATACAGGTCTCGCTCGAACGACTACACGCGATAACGCACGAGATGCACTGTTTCGTCTTCTTGCCCAGATTTTCAGTGTTTTTCACCATTTTTTTATCCTAAACCCCTCTAACATTCATCACCTAACACCTCATCACCAATTCCAAGCAAGCCATGGCAGGTTATATAACATTCTTAACATCCTAGGATCATTAATTCGTCATTAATCATCAAAATTTATGAAATCTCCAAATTAATTCGTATGAACCCTAGTTTCCAAATTTTCAATTAAAGAACCTAATCAATCCATATTCGTTCATCAATATATAATTCTATTTCATGATTAATCCTATACATATATGAAGGAATTTCAACCACTAATTGACCCTGTCCTTAATCATAATTTAAATCTCCAATTTTCACCCAATTAACATGTAAATCATAATTAATTTCACCTACTCTAACATGAGTATGATTATTGCTAAAAGAAAGCAAGTAATAAATAGTTTCCTTAAATCGAAGGTCTGAATCCTTTGGTGATGTTGGTATAGGTGTGTTCCTCATCTTCCGATCTATACGATGGTGGTCAGGGTGGTGGAAGATGATGCGTAAAAGCTTTGGCTCCTTGGGATTTGCTCTCCCTCACTCTCTGTGACTCTCTCTTGAGTTATGTGAATGTGAGACCTAATTTCTCCCATGTAATTAATATAATAAAACTCTAATTTTCATCCATTTAATTTTCCCAAAAATCAAAATTACAAAACCACCCCTCTGGGGTGCAATTTTTTGGCCTAAAAGATTCCGGAGTCCAAATAAAATACCCAGGTAGTGTTTTCTGACTATCCCAACCCTCCCGAATTCAACGGCGCACTCTAAGTGACCCTACGAGATAATACAAATAAATTCTCTTTTTATCTCAATCAATTAGTCTCGACACGACTCACACGCGTGATAGACTTAAATTACCAAACTGTCGTATTTCTCACTTTCGATAATTTATCAAATTTAATAATTCCATATTACATATCACACAGTAATATTCAATAATTCTCAACAGTAAGTATTAACCCTTTCCACTCTAGTTAAAAATTATTTTAATCCAAATTAATTAACAATTAAATTTTCACATTTTAATTCAATTATTCTAACAATAATAATTAATTCCATAATTAGTTAAATCATCAAAAATACAGGGTGTTACAAATTAGGAACGCAAGGGTCCTTTTATTTCACACTATGAAAAATAGCTATAGGAAAATAGCATGGTAAATTCTAGAACTTTAGAATTCAAATTTTGAAAACTAGCCATTGGATTTTTGGCCTCTTATACAATTTAAGACAGCTCAAAGTACTTTGAGTGGAATCAAAGTCCTAGGACCAAACTTGGTTTGCATAAAATCCTTTTCTTTTAAAGCACTATTTTAGGCAGGTTTATTTGGGCAATTTAAGTCGATGCACATTACACTTTAAGTTGACTTGAAGTGACTGGTATTGTGTTATTGTTATTTCGACTTTGTTTTTGATATTGGTAAGGTTTTGGTTGGATTGTTTGATCAAATACATTCTAATGCAAGTTTATTGACATTATTTCAAACATTTCCTAACCACTCAAAACTCTAGGAAGGTCTCCTAAAGTTTGATCAATTCTTTTTTATTGTATGGAACAATTGATTCTTCTTTTTGTTGTCTTTATGATCAATATCTATGATTAATATTTTAAACATATGTTTGTATTGAATTAATTTCTCTTGGTCCTTTATTGAAGATGCTTGAATTGGACTTTTACTGATAAGTTGATCTTGCCATAGCCTGAGCGTGCTTCCTATGATTGAATATTTTGATTATTGAGCATGCATGGATATTCTTCTGATTTAATGGATTATGAATGTCTAATAATTAACTCATTGCTTGATTATGGATGATGATCAAGACTTGGCTTTGTTCTTATTTAGATCATGCTTTTGTGGATATGATAATATTGACTTTTATGGATATGATAATCTTGACTTTCCTATGGTGTTTGCTTGCTTCTTCTCATTCTATGATATATGGTGCATGCTTGATTCTTCTCATGTAATCATTGATACTTTGTTATTACTTGCATGATGACATGGTTCTTCTTATGGTGATTATTCTCTGTTGGTTCTAGTTTCTTGGTTAGTACAATCCTAAAGATATGTATCATCATGCCTTAGGTGCATGATTTCATCTCAAGAACATTAGAGAGAAAATAGTGAAGTGATATCACATATTAATTGAATTGCTGTCGTACACAAATTTTATACAAAATCCCATTCCTTTTGACGATGACATTACAATTGGAATAATTTGAGAAAATATTTTAAGTCCCCCCTTTTCTTAGATACTTGGTTTAGAAAAATATTTTTTCCCTCCTTTGTTGTAGCCTTTTTGTTTTCTTTATGTTCTCATTATAATTTCTCTCCTCCTTTGTAATTATGAAAAAGGAACTATGAAGTAGTGGAATTCAAAGGCAGGCTTTGAGAAGTAGATTTTTTGCCAAGAAATGTTAAATTTTTAAGGAAACTTGGGTTCTTGGGATACACTAGATTCTTGTAATTTTGTTTTTCCTTTCCCTATTATGACTACTTTCTAGCCATGTACTGCAAAAGATATTTTTTGTGTAAATGCTATGAAGTAAGATATTTCACTATTAACATTTTACTTTTCAAGAAGGGTTTATAAACAAAGATAAGCTTCCACAAAATAAGGTATCATATTATTCATGGGGCATGAACGTGAATATGCAACAATTAATTATTATGAGTTGAATGATAAGAGGAAAAAATCAAGTCTACATCACTAATAAATTTCAATAACTTTTATTTATCGATGTCAGTGGTTAAAGAAATTTATTCAATAATCTTACAAAAACACTAAAACTATTAACTTAACAATTGGGAAACATTTATTACTAATGTCCCATGTGACATTGATATTATTTTATGAAGTAAGACTTGATATATTCACTAATGTCATGTACCAGATATAAATGTTTTTAAAATCATAAATACATGTGAAACTATCAAGAGGATAACCAAGGGATAATGTAAAGATTAGGTTTTAAGACATCTTTTTCACATGGGTTGTATCACTTAGTACAGATAATCCGAAGGTTCTTTAATCATTTTTAAATTATCACGAGTCAAAATAGAGTTTAATGACTATCAAACATCTTATTGATAAAACTTCCAAGATTTTTTTCTAAAATTACCCTTCCCCTCATTTTTACAGAAATTTCAGAATGTGTCCAATGTTAATGAATATTAAAGATTTTTATTAGTTTTCGGGTTTGAAGTTTTCTAACACCAACATTTCTTTTCACAAACATTCTTTAATTCCAATATTTCATAATTTTTGCAACCAATTGCTTTCAACTATAATGTTAAATACCATAAGGGACATATGAGGATTATAAGATATAGTTCACTAATCATTTAAAGTAGTTGAATAGTATAGTTAAAGGCAGATGGAATTTCAATATCCTACCAAGGTTCCCAAAATTACATTTACCCAATAACTTTATCTTCATTTAACATTAATTTTACTCCTCCAATATTTTATATATAATGAAACAAGGTTTTATTTTGTATGAAGTCTTTGAAATTTTTTGAGTTTTCTAGATTATAAAATTTCCATGGTTTGTTCTATCAAAAGCTTATTCTTATCTTGCCTTTTGTTTCATGGAAGGAATGATATCAATATTTTCCTTGGCTTTTGTGAAATGGGAACATTAAATCATATCTTCTTGGCTAGTTTTCCTTTCAAACTTTTGGTTTTCATATGAATGAGTTTAAAAATACTTTGGTGAAGCCACACTTCAAGTGTCGCGAATCTCAGGATTATTTCTAATTTGAATAAAATTCAAATCACATAGAGTGTGTTATGAGGAAGTCATGTGGGATAAATTGAGAATATCAATTTCATCATTTGGCCTCCAATTTGAGTGGGGATAATGTAACATTTTTTCATAAACTAATTTATTTTGATAAGAAGAAATTTTTGAAATCTACTCATGTTTTATGTGAATGTCAACTTCACAATTTTTGTGAAAATATATATTTTCACTCATTACTAAAACATTGTTTTTCGCCTTGATTTTTTTTTTCTCTCACCCCAAAGCATTCCCGACACAATTTATTTTCCAACGCATATTTCTTTTGAAAGATAATAATCTTCATCATTTTACAACTTCCATATTTTCTTCTATTTTTTCTTATATTGTTTTTGAAATATAATCTCATAACAAATTCACATTTTCAACAATCTTTCCCAAATAAGTATCCTCTAATTGTTTTAATATTTCAACTTTCAAGTTGGTGAGGGTCAAGGTGTAAATTCCCCAATTATATTTTTATCATGCATGTTCACTACGTTACCATGTTTCATATTTTCAAAAAATATGGTTCGAGATGAACATTTCAGTGATTAATTTCATCAAACGTGGAGTCCTCGATTTAAAATCAGGGTGTGGGTCTTTTTATCCCATCCATAATATTCCCTTAAAACCAAAAACCCTACAAACCCAAGAATAAAACTATGGGGACCAAAATGAAAATTAAAGAAAAAGAAAAAAAGAAACCAAACAATCTTTTTATTCCCTTTAACCGATCAATTAAAGTCCCCAAAGGATTTGATCGATTGGCCATCTCCCTTAATGAATACAAAAATCTCATAAGATCTTTCATTAGGGATGACCGATTGGTCAAAAGCCCTACCCAGACCCCTTTAGAAGGAGGTCACCACAAACTATTTAAAGGACCCTAAAACGCAACATTGATTCTATTTTGAACTTTCTTCAACCACTAGAGCCGGAGATACTCGAGCTCATTCTGAAAAGTCCCAAAGACATTCGTACTTTGAAAAATCCCCCTTAAAGAAATCTCGTATCTATTTGGAGTCACTTCCGTCACCAATGACGCTAGTACTTTGAAAAATTCACCTTCGAGATAAAATCAAACATATGTCTGTATTCCGTGAAAGTCAGCACTTCTAAATGAAGCTCTTCTCACCTTGGGCACCTCAAGTAGGAGCACTCCCCCGAGAAAAATTCAATTTATGCTATGAGGGTAAAGAAACACTGCACAAATAACATAGCCATGGCCCACATAATATTATAATAAACTGTCCATATTTTTTTATCTCATTTTTCTCTACCCCCATTTAGGGGACCAGTTATGAACTTACTATCTTTTATATTTTAAATCTTGGTTTATAACCCAACACCTATGTCTATTGAATTGGCATTCTCATGTGTTAAATATATGCTAATCAAATGACATAACAACTAAATACAAACATGAAGAAAATAGTTTTCGAAATCGTTTTCATGATAGTGTCTCTGAGTTATGTCAGCCCAAAACTTTGCACAAGCCAGGCTCTAAAATCCAGCTACTCTTTCTAAATATCTGAGCGAACAAAGCCCGCCGCTAGGATGACACCCAAATATGTGTGTTCATATCTATAATTATCAAGCATTGGCCTTTGATTACCATATTATTTTAACATATAAATATTTCAATCCAACAAAATTGAAATGTTATATTAAAGACTAGGATACACAAATATAATAAGTTGTATATTGTATACCCGATATCCAATCATCTACACTCGTAAATATGTCACATTTATTGGAAAAACGTAGGCTTTGATCCCAAGTCCTCTTAGGTACAAAGGAGCTATACCGATCTAAAATTCTAAATCCCAAGCCTTATTATTTGTCTCTTAACGTATTATCCATTATGTATGCATTCGTTCTCCATCCAAATAATGGAGTAACCAGCCCAAGGACTATGACTCTTCCGATGATTTTAGCTATGTCGATAAGGGATATATAGATCTCGATTGGTGGTTTTTCGTCCACTCCAAAACTAAATACACATCACCCCTCTCTACAACGAAGGATGCTTAGAACTTAACATCCTTAGTAATACACTTCCAAACTAGTATGAAGGATAACACCTTTCGACTAGTGATCACCAAATGATCTTAATTTAATAGGCCCCTATCAGAAATCATCGGGCCCACTCCCATTCTGTACCTCCACTGAAGCTACCCTTTGTCCCACATCACTTTGGAACACATGAACAACCTAACTACGTAGGCGTTGATCTCCTGGATACATGAGTATGTACATGCAATACTGATTCCTTCTCGTGAGCACAAGCCTTAACAATATATCTCATTACATATGGTCCCCAAAGAGATGCAATCATATCTCACCTCTTTTGTCCTTCTCTAATCCAAACGAGATATCAAACTATCTCAAAGTCGTGGCCTCTTGTTCACCTCCATGCCAAAGCTCGAAAGCATACACAAACTAAACTACTTAGGCTTTGATCCCAATTATTCTTAGGTAAGTAAGCTCAATATCAAGTCCTTATCATGAGCAACATCCTTGACAATATATATCTCGATATGTTGTCACAACATAGATGCACCCACCTCCCATATTAAGTTTCTATGTCTTCTCAAACCTTGGATGGGATATCAAACTATCTCAAACCTTTACACCTCGCGCCCAGATTTACACACACATTAATGGCCACCTGTTACCTGTAACAACCTACATTTTTATTGTTAATAAAAATGTAAAGTTAAAATATTTAATTATCGAAATGACAATTTTTGTTTTATTAGATACAAGTCGAGAAATGAATAAATTAATATATTTTCGAGTATACATTTTTTATAAACCAATACACGTGTAAAATACCATGAATATTTAAACTAATTTTTTATATGAAATTATGTTAAACCAAACTGAAAATTTCTTTTAAGTTGAAATAAATTTTATGTGTTAAAGAGTTAATGGTATAAAACTTTAAGTCTTAAAATTTAAACATTACGGGAGAAAAGTTGAAAAAATAAAAAAAAAAAACTAAAAATATCTAGATGGACTAACCAACCCTTCATTTCCATTATCCCATTCGGCTAAAAACACAAGAAAGAGAAAAAAAACATAAACCAACCTCTTAGTGTATAAGACCCAGAATGGGTTTTTGAAAAAACCAAACTTCTCTCATTCATTTTAAACATTTCCATAACAGGTATGTGTTCTTTCTTTTTTCCTTCCTCTTTTTCATGTTGTTCCTCTCGAATATATATATATATATATATATACTTCTTCTACATACATACATATAGAACCGGCAGGCTTTTGTGTGGGACTGTTTTAGTGTATATAGATATATGTGTGTGTTCTTGAAAGTGTATACTATAGGAACATGTGTGTGCGTAGGTGTACTGTGTGCGTGTGTTTACACACACACACACACACACACACACATATATATATATATATATATATATATATATATATATATATAGAGAGAGAGAGAGAGAGAGAGAGAGAGAGAGAGAGAGAGAGAGTACTACTGTTATGTGGATTGGTCCACATATTTATAGTGCATACAAAACATGTGTCACCTGATGGTAGGCCTAAAAAAGAGAGAGAGTGCCGATAATTTTTGGGCTCATCGCCAGGTGACACAGGTCTGTGTCCACACTGTTAATATGTTAATATGCAGGACAACTCGCATAAGAGTGTGTGTATATATATATATATATATATATATATATATATATATATATATATATATATATATATATATATATATAATAAAGGAGGAGGGACTTTTGCCACATCATACAACTTTGTCGCGTCATATAATAAAGGTGTTTGCCGCATCATACAATTTTGTATACAAAATTTATGTGAACATATTTTTGTATCTAAACTAGAAACCCACTTAAAAAGAGAAACTTTTGTCACATCATATTAATTTATACACAAAATCTATATAAATAGATATTGTATCTATCTATCCATGTATATTAACGGCTGACATGATGCCACACGCATTTAATAATCTTTTTAGAGACAACAAATTTTCACTGAGTAGTCAGAATGCTCAAGCCTCAAGAAAATAAAAGCACTTTTTGCAGCTACTTTATTCTGTGTATTGGTGTGAAACGAAAGATATGACCCCCCCCCCCCCCCCCACACATCCCCTCTCTTCTCTCCCCACTAACGATGGTTGTTTATGGTCAGGTATGTTGTCTATATTTTCCCTCATTATCTTTCATTTACTATTTTTTGTTTTTATAATAATTAGTTGTGCTAAATATTTATGAGACTGAGCATGTGCGTATTTTTTCTGTTTGGTTTAGGTGACAAGAGTTAGTAAAAATGGGTATGCATATGTGTAGAGGATCAAGAAGGTTATAGAGATACGGGTAATGGAAAAAAAACAATGAACAGGTCTCAGGCGGATGAACAGGTCTGGAGGGAAAAAAAACAATGGGTATGTATGCTTTGTGGATGTATGCATTTTGTTGGAGGTCGTGAGTTCTCCTACTTTTTCTACTTACTTAAACCCTTGATTTATGAGATTTAGGGCAAATGTTGGACATAAAATTCTACAAAAACACGTTGGACAAACCATGTTGAAGGCGTGTAGAGGATGGGCATCATTTATTTTCATTTTACAAATCTCTTTTTCATTTTTTTTCATTTTATCTAACTTTTTATAGATTTGATGGTTCTTGAGGGTGAGTCTATAGGTGAGTTAGTGTTAGGTACTTTCTCACTCTACCTATTTTTTCCTTCCTTTTCTCCTGTTAATGTTCTTTGATTTGTTAATGTTCTTTGATTTGTAATGTTTTCCTTATTTTTTCGGCACTGGAGGTGGGATCTTTGTACAGGATGGTCATACAAGAGGTGTGAACGAAGCGGAAGATACAGGCGTTCTATCAAGGTGGGATTTGTTTGATTATTACAATAACAATCGTTGTTTTCTCTGCAAATTATTCACGTTTCTGGTGGTTCTCAAGTGTTGGGTGGGTTTGTAATGATTGTTATACCTACATGAACACATTTGAGGGATATATGGGTCCACGTTAAAACCTCATAAACCTTTTCATATGTTGAATAAAAAGGTAATACAACCCATTTCTTTCAGCTTTTATAGATGAGATAAGTTCCAATGGCACCCCCATTATTCTTTCGTCGTGTTCTGTTAAGTCTCATAGGACGGGCCGTTTTAAACTCCCACTTTTATACATGTCGCGTTTATGCTTTTTTATCTCATAGGACTGGCCGTTTATTTTCCAAAACTCAAGTAGTGAACCACAGGTTTTGCAGAAGCAGTTCCCGTGTGTAAATTGGTATCACTAACAACTTTACTTAACAGTATCTAAATTTACGTTTATGGTTGCTCATCTATTATCTGTTTCTATTTTGTTCTTCAGGTGGTGGTCCCTTATTTTCTTCTGGTGGAGATGGAGAAGAAGTAAGTAGTGAACTACGAGTTCTGCAGAAACAGTTCCCGTGTGTAAAATACACACTTTGCAGGGAGGTACTTTATTCTTCATTATGTTTCCCTCATTTTATTTTTGGATTCTATTTTTTTTATTTCCCTCATAAGTTTTTTTGGGTTTGTTTTTATTTCTTGCTTTCATTGTTAGCTATTTCCAAGACGCCACTGGTGTAGCCATAGATCCAGTTTTGAAGCGGAGGAGGACGAAGTGGACGTTCAAGTTTACATATTGGGGTATCTCTTTGGTAGATACAGTTTTGACATTTTTTCTGTTAACAGGTTCAAGTTTATTTTACGTTTATATGTTTTTTTTGTCTATTTTCCATGTAAACCCAGTTGGAAGTGGGTGTTTACTCCGTGACAGATGGCAAGTTGTGGATAGAAAGTTGTGGATGTTTTTTTCTCTGTTTACAAGTTTGTTTTACGTTTATATGTTTTATTTTTATTTTTATTTTTGTCTATTTTCCAAGTAAACCCCGTTTTGGAAGGTTGTGGGTGTTTACTCTGTTGTGTTAGATAGGAAGTTTTGGATAGAAAGCTGTGGATGGCTTTTAATAAAAATATCTCACATCTGCTAAAAAATAAAAATATCTCAAGGCTCGAGATAAGGCCTTAGAGTGTCAGGTACAAAGTCTAAACCAGATCTCGATAAACACACAACCCATGTAGGCTTACAGCTCCGAACCATGGCAACTTGATTATAATTTCAAAGAGTAAGACGAGAGCGACTTGGACTCCAAACTTAAAATCTCTACGGAATTATGTGTCACACTTTTTTGTTTTGTCACAAATTTAATAAGATGCACACTATTTTTTATCAAAATATAATTTTAAAGTTAAAAAAAACAATTCAATATATATATATATATATATATATATATATATATATATATATATATATATATATATATATATATATATATATATTAAAATTATGTGTGTGAAAATACAAGATAAGACACGAGAAAAACAGTAAATTATTTTTAAAAAATTTATTTTGACTCGATTATTTTATGTTTCACCTTAAATATTTAAATACCACACAAAATTAACTCAAAAATAGTTTAAATACACGTTTATGAAAAATGGGTGTTTGAGGGGATTAAATGGGTTAAAAATAATTTATCATTAGAATAATTTTTTTTAACGCGGACATTTAAACAATTTTAAGAAATACAAAAATTGCTTTAAATGTTCTAAATTTAAAAAAAAATAAGTTTAAAAATAAGAGGTGTCATTGGCGCGGTTCTTTAAAAATAGGAGAATATTGGTGTGTGTTATTTAGACCAATGAAAAAGATAAAAAATAATAATTTGTCGAATTGTTTTTTTAGTTGAATTTTTTGTGTGTGTTACTTAAACATTTCAGGTGAGAGATATAAAAATCTATTTATAGTGATACCAATTTACACACGGGAACTGCTTAGTACTGTTTTTTATCATTACTCTTTCAACATTACAATATCAGATTGATGGATAAGACAACAAAAAAGATACACATCTCGAGGTAAAAAAAAAAGTTAATATGGGATAATACAACTAAATGGCTTATATATGAAATAACTGACTCACATGGCCCTAATCTTATAATCTTAGATACAAAATCAAAACATGATTCACCATATCCAATTTTTCCATTTCAAATAATTTCAACTTACACCAAAATAATTTATTGTTAATGTTGTGTTACACCAATATAATTTGATGCTTTGTGCATTTTTTTTTCAAGATTTTAAATTTTAATAAATTCATGCTTTTATTTTCCTCCACAGTTTTATTTTTTTAGTGTCATCAGCCTGGGCAAATTAATGTGTCGTGTTAATCCGTTATTACCGATTAAGGTAATGTATTGTTTAGTATCGTATATAGGTTGATATATTAGCTCATTTAGACTTATGATTGAGCTATAAAAGATATAAACGATTGAAGTGGGTCAACGCAATCCCAATCTTTTAACTGTTTGGCATTGTTATAATCCCGATTACGAATGTTTTTTCAATCGTGCTTGGATGTAATCACTACGAGAAAATATTTAGATCGTTCTTACAATCGTGCCATCGGCACGGGTACACCCTAGTATATATATATATGGGAGAGGGTTATTTTAATAGTGCCAACGATCCAACGGTTCGAATTTGTCTTCTGATTTAATCTAAGGGTTTTAAAGTTTTCCATGTCATGACTTAATGATTATGACATGGAAAATTTGGAGATAACCTAAAACTTTTCTCTCCTCTCTCCCGTTCTCTTCATTTAACCCACACAAAAAGCCCTCTCCCTAACCATAAGCGCTCCCACTCCCCCGCTACTCTCCCCCATTGGCCCTTTAGTTACCCCTCCCTCGCTACCCTCACCCGTCTCCCTCATACCCTCTCACGTTTCCAACTTCCCCTCCCCCACTCGAAGACACCCCTCCTACGCCCTCAGTTGTCTTCCATGCTCCCACGCGTTGTCTGTCTTCCACGCTCCGACGCTGCCACTTCATTCAACTGGATCTCCACAAGATCTGGTATTTTAGATCTAATATTTTTAGTTTACTTTTTTGTAACTTAGATCTGTTAAATCTTTTACCGAATCTTAACTGGATGTTCACTTATTTTGGTTTTGGGGATTTTTTAACATAAGATTGATTCGGGTTTTGGTAAGATTGATTTGGATTTTGGTTCTTATTTGATGTTTGTTTTATGTTTTTCAGGTTAGTTGGATGTATATTTCTTGGTGTTATTTTGCATAACATGGATTCAGTTATTGGGACTGATTTGTTGATGCTTTATATTTTTTCTATTTTGGGTTTTGGTTCTCAGAGCTAATTTCTGTAAATGGTTGAACAAATTTTGGATTTTTGGTTCTCAGATATAATTTATTGGAGTAGAAATTGGTAAGGGTTCGACCTCACTCTAATTAGTGTTCAACACTTGGGAGTTTTGAGTTCCGAATCTGTTTTAGATCTTATTGATGTATAGATGCCTATGTTGTATAATATATGATTTTATTTGATACGATGTTAATTAAATGTGGGATGCTTTATTTAAAATTGGTTCCTCTCACCACCACTGTCGGTGCACTGCTTCCTCCGTACTACGACCACTGTTCAAGGTAATTTTTGGTCCATCACTCACGTTTTATCTCTCACCATTAAAAAAAACATATTTCTTTCATGGATTTGGGTTTTATGTGTTTGTTTTGAATTTCCTTCCAGATCTGATGTTTTTAATTTTGGTACCTCACAACTTAGCAATGAAGGTAACTATTATGTTTTGAAATGCAAAGTTTCATGGCCAGTGGTGTTGATTGAAATAATCTATGGTGCCTATGATGGGACAGGGTTTGATAGTAGGTGCATCATTTTTTCTTATGTTGTTATTTTTGTTTTAAAGATATCTCAGTTGTTCAAATAATTTTTGGGGTTTAAATATGTTCTAATTATCATTTGTGCTTTTTCTCTATGGATTTTAAATTGTGTGCCTAATTTGGGATTCATGTTTCAACGCATTTACATATAGATAATTTTCTATATCTAGACAGTTTTAGACTTTTGGGTCACACATAGTTTTTTTAGAGTTTATTAGTGCTCTTATCTAATTTTTATCTTCCTATAGGAGCAACAAAAATGAGTTTGAGGAGTAAGAGGATCAACGAAAATGTGTTGGATCTAACATAATTAAAGGTTTGCTATATGGTTTTGATTCTTTTCTTTTAGCTGCCAGTTGGTCTTCTACTAGCATAAATTGTTCATTATATTATGGGTGAGAGTAAGTTTGAAATAATATATTGGAGAGTTTTAACATGGTGTTTTTGCAATTATCCTCTACAAGTATGTTAAAGGTTTTGTTTTCTATTTTCTTGGAATCTATATTTTGCTTCCTTTTATCATTTTGTTGCTATTTTGGTGATTTTAAAATTGATGTTTTGGGATTAATTTTTATCTTTTGTTAACATTACTCTTCGGCAATAAGTTAGTGATGGTTGTTTAACTATTGCATTTACATACATATTTTATATTGTATATTACCATGGTTGGAAAGTGCTGGCACTATGTTGGGATTGCGGTTTTGAGTTTTTTTTTTCTTAATTTGGTTTTGATAGATGATGAAGATACGTTCTGATAAAATGAAGTTCCTAGATAAGGCTTTACAAAAGTCGAAAAAGAAATAAAACTGTATATCTGATTTATCTCCTTAATATCTATTCAACCGGTTTGGTAATATAAAATACAAGAACCCACCAAGAATATATAGAGAAAATCTGTTTGGGGGCCTACATGTGGGAATTATTATGCCACTTAAGTTTGTTGGATGTTAATTCTGATAGTGAATTTTTTCCTGTCAAGATTTTATATATTTATTGTTTAAAATAAAAGAGTTACCATACTTATTCTTGAGTTACCATACTTATTCATTGAGTATTTTTGTTTTTCTTTCATTTTATAGGTTGCAATTTCATAGGTTCGGGTTTGAAAAACTATCGAAGACGAAAAAGTTTTAAGTTTGAAATTTTGACATATGATGGCTTATTGGGTTTCATATCGCTTTTAGTTTCTTTTTATTTTTATTTTCATTTTAAATTAAGGGTGACTTGGGCTTTAAAAGTGGTTTAGAGAATTTAAGGTTTACGCTGGATTTAATTTGAAATCTGGTGTTTTTGCATTATTAGTAAACTAACATTACCTACTTTTTATTTTTTAAAAATAGTTTTAAACACTACTGCATTGTTTCAAGTCTTTTTTTTATTTAGAGGAGAAATTGTGTTTGGAATTTTTGATATTGCATTTTTTTTCTTTTGTAATAGTACTGCTTATCTCACACGCATATCTCATTTTCTAACTTTACTTCTACATCAACTCAAACAATTATATTTAGCAGTTTGTGATCATAACTATGGAAAACAAACAGAAAGGTTTATTTTTTTGCCTAGAAAGTGCAAGAACAGAACACAACTAAGTTTACTAATCCATTGATTTTGTTATTGAGAAAGGGCAAGAATTAAGTCTACATTGCAGTGACGAGAATTATATTTGGTTTCCTATGATGCACAATTAAGACCTTTTTTATATCTCTGATGAGTCTAGATAATATGGGATTATATATATTTGGTTCAATATATATTTGAGATTTTAACTGTCTAATGATTTGGTATATTACAAGAATATTTCACCATTTTCGTATATTCAGTTGTAAGGATATTAGTTTCTGTATAACAGAGATAATCGTATTTATTTGACATTAAGTATTTATTTTTTTGAACCCTATAATTTACTTGCTAATTTATGAAAAGACCAACTGAAGGGCGTGACACTGAATTGGGCAATATATCATTTTTGACGTTTGAAAAGGAACGTATAATCATACTAAACTTGCGTCACATATTTTTGTTACTTGGTGTTTGTCTTTCTCAACAACCTATATTAACCATTTCAACAAGTCAGTATATATAGATCCAAAACTAATGTACATGTTGATTGATGTGGGTATGATATTTGTTTAATATGTTAAGCCAAGGAGCGGTTACATGGGTGGGTGTTGGGACACTGTAATGAATGGGAGTACTAATTTTTACTAAGTTCTTAAAATGAATGGGTGTTGACTTTTCTTTTATAATTGCAAACTTTTTATTGTTGAATTATGTTGTAATTTCTTTGGATTTATTGATGACTAGATACTTATTTTGAATCTTTCAAGTAATACACGTATGCCCTTTACATGGAATCAAAAATGAAATGTTGGTTCAGATTTCTTGTAAAGCTCCGGTAAGTGTAAAACGATGCTAAGGCATTGTGTATTTGGTTAAAAAATTCCATAATATCAACGATATAAAGCTCGTTATTATAAAGCTCATTATATAAAGCTCCGGTAAGTGTAAAACGATCCTAATGCATTGTGTATCCTGAGATATTCGATTCCAGCATGCGTAGGGACTTTATTGATATGATTCAGAGTGTATTGGGTTTACTGTTGGTAAAAAAAAACTATTTAGCTCGTTATTATGTTTAAGGCTCAGGACTGAGTAATAGGAAGATCACATTGTTATATCACTCCTTTAGAGACGTGTGAGTTAAGACTTGAAGTTATATGTCCGGGGACAGGATTTCGAGAGTCCCAATTGTATGTTACGAGGCTTATGGAATGTGATTACCAACTTGTTGAGTGATAGTGCCTTTGGGAGGGAAGTCTCTCCTTTGAATGTAACTATGGAAGGAGATGTAGATTTTATGTCAAAAGATGGGAATATAGGGGTACGTGTTATAGACCGTGGGCCTAATGGATTTCGATAATCGACAATGCTAGGTAGTAGTGTATCGGGGGGGGGGGGGGTTCTTTGTTTACATTTTGCTTTGCAAGATATCCCACGCATGAAACTTAGTGTAAGGTTGGAAGTAGGGAGATTTTTAACTATACGTCCATGAGTCCGGTACCTCGGCCGTTATAGAAGTATGCAGTTATAACTGCAAGTTGAAAGTTAAATTTCAATATAAGGCCAGTGGAACCGGTTTTGTAGTGAAGAAGCATTGAAAATTTTATTTTATCACCACGAGTAAAAGGGTGGAGTAATGTTAAAGAAAATTTTAATTTCGAACTCTGGGGTGATTGAGAATGCCCAAGTGTTATAGCCACGTTGTGAATATATGGGCAATAAAGAATTGGGTGTTATATGTAAAGTGTATGCAATGTTTACGCCATTATGCACGGTTTATAGGCTACGTGGACACCCTAGTTAGCCGATGTCAAAATAGCCCGGGTTAAAGGGGCGTGGGAATAGATGTGTGAAATATATGCTTGTGGGACTAATAAAATGAAAAGGAAGTGGTAGAGTGGATTAAACGTCGCGTGAGAATGACGATAATCCATATATACGTGTGCGAACAGAGTAGTAGACAAGAACTTGGTTGAAAGGTTGTGGGAAGCCAATTAAAAAGGGGTGTCCCTTGAGAAGACTAAAATTTAATATTATGGAAAATTTGGAGTGGAGTTCTACCCAGTCGAATGTTAGGAGTAACTTACGCATAAATAGAATGGTGATGTCAATAAGGTATAAAGAACCCAGAAATGCACATCATGGAAAAAATTGCACGGGTCCAAACTTTTGGTATGCGCCAAGGGAAACAGAGGAGTATTAAGTACCACTTAATGTGAGGCATTATAAGTAGAAGTGGGTGTTGAGCGGTACATAGTGAGTAGTCTTCGTGTGTACCACTCATGGATAGAAATCAGTTGGAACAAGATGGTCAACCAAAAAATTTGTATAAAGTCGACGGCTGCGGTAAAGAAAAGGGCAGTCAAGTTGGAAAATTTCTTTGATGGGTTGCCAACCTCAAGATAAGGTCATGAGTTCCTTCGAATGTGTGGAACACGTTGACCAAAAGAGAAAATAATTGTTATTCCTTTGGGGTGAGTACACTATTAGATAGTATGCCCCAACCTTTCTTTGAAAAGAACGATCGCGTCGGTATGTGGTCCTTCCCAGTATTGTTCTGAATGAGGATGAGACCCTTGAACCCCACCTTCAATACAGGATTTCAGGAAATGGTGGGGATTATGTTTCACTTTGAGCATGTCGTATCATCTATAACCCGAGGAGTAGGAGGATGGTGATTGACGACTAGTGAAATTGAATGAATGTGATTTTTGAATCACTGCGATTATTTCATTTCCAAAACTGATATAGCTGGTACATGAAGTATAATGAATTAATTAGGAGATGATTTTCCTAATGTTAGAGTTGTGTGTAAACACCTGTACCTGTTTGCTATGAACAAGGCATTTATTGAGGTTTTGTGTGGAAGAACCTTAACCATTCTCCCTCTGGTTGTTTAAGGGTGAGGAAATAATCAGAATTTGGGATTGGTCGAGAGTTAGAGTCCGATGACTAAAATGGAGTAACCTCAAACTATTTTGAGTGTCCTTTGATTGTCGTAAGAGTTATGTCGCCAAGAATAAAAAATTGAAGGAGTGATAAGAGTGGTTAGATACTCATATGCTTTCTCTCAGGAGGGGAGTTTTGGGCTGAGATGAATACGGGAAGTCAGCACGTAATGAGCCCTCCCAATAATATTGAGGTAATGGGGGCCGATGATGTATAGGCTCATCTAAATCGAATGTCGTCGGTTAGAATCACATTGTGAAGTGTTGTATTTGAGGTGTGACCCTATAACTGATAAAATGTTGAGTGTGTTAAAGAAGCTTGCTGTGAGGCAGGGGCTATAGTGATCGAGGACCTTACTCTGAATTTAGTTTTGCGTACTACTAAGGTATCCAGAATTATTTTACCAGGTAGCCCTTATTTTTCTGAATTTTGGGACAAAATTCCGTTATTAGGGGGGAAGTATGTAATACCCTGTATTTTTATGGCTTTTAAATTGGGGATTTATTAAATTTAATTGAGATAAATTAATTTAATATTAATCCAGAAATTCATTTTAAATATTTACTAGCGTGACGAGAGTTAGTAATTATTGTGAATTTTATGAATATTACTTAATGAGTAAAGTAATATGTAGAATTGAATTTATTAAAATTGTCACGAGTGAATAATATGACAATTATGGAAATTGAGTTGGGACGCGCCTGTGTCATGTCGAAACTAAAATATTATAATAAAAAATTTAATAAATTATAAGTCACTCGTATGGTCATTTCGAGTGCACCAACGTGTTCGAAAGGGTCGAGATGGTCTGAAAAGTGTACCCGGGGGTTTTGTTTTGGTCCCGGGACTATTTTTGGCCTAACTGGCATCCCGAGAGGGTATTATAGTCATTCTGTATTTTTGAGTGATTAAACACACGAATTTTCCTAAGTTATATCAGCTATTAGATTTAAGCTTTTAGGATTATCAGGCACAGAAACATCAAATGTCCATTAGAGAAGAAAGGAAGAGATCTCTTCAAGACTAGATCACAATTCGTAACCCCTTTTACAAGAATAACACCACCGGGGCATAGATCGTAAGACGGGAATGCAGCCATACCTTCTTCACCAACATATCAGACCTTTAATTCCCAGGTAAGTATCTATCCTGTTGATTTCTAGTTGATATCCCTTCCATGTTAGCCTAGGAATGAAAATCACATGTTTTATTTAAAGAATTAAATGTAGGACGAGAATTTATATGTTGTAGGGAGAATGCATGTAGCCTAAGATCTTGATCATATGTAGAGGATTACCCATGAACTTATATTGGTATTTGGGAAAGAAATCTAGATTAAAATAATGATTCTTGATTATACATGCATAATTAGGTTTTATAAAGAAATCTGGAATTAAACCCCTTTTTGATTGATTTGTTGAGGATTTATTGATGTTGTTACGTTAGAACTTGTTTATATGTATTTCTTATAAGTTTGGATTACTTGGTTGAGAGTTTGGGATGAAATTATAGAGGTTTTGAGGAGTTTTAATGATTGAACCCATAATTGTCGTAAGAAAATATGGGCTGAGACTAGAAGGGTCGATCGATCGACCTATGAATGTCGATCCATCGACTCCTGCTGATTTTTGGAAATTTTCACCTTCTCTAATGATGATGTAACACCGCTTCGAGGGGACCTTGCATGTGATGATATTATTATAATAGGACTTATGAGGTACCAGTAGGGTTGTGGTTTAGGCCTGAATAATATGGATTAATACGAGACTTACCCATAGTGTCACGAGGGCTGTAGAAAAATAAAATATGTTGTGTGCATGACACGTTAGGTTGAGTGAGCATGATTGATAACTTAGGCCAGTAGGATAGAGAGTGTTCACCTTCTAACATTATGGTTATAAAAATGATACACTTTGGGGGTTGAGAAGTAATTGGAACCGTGCATCAAACGAGAAAGACATTAAGCTAATAATACGTAGGTTTTGAGAGCGAGCACCACGTATGGTTAGTATAAAAATATTATGGGTCATGGACGAACCTAGTTGAAAAATGAGAATATTTATATATATGACCAAATGCATGTGTATACATATATATTATATATTTTTGTATAATCATACCCGCGCTACTTGCTATCACGGAGGTTGCCGCCCTGAGACAGTCTTATCTCGATGGGACCTTCATGGGGGATATTGACTTGTACCCTAGAACATAAGATTCCTTGGTACAGGATATCTAAGAATGATAGTCAGACGGTCCTAAGAGACGTGAGGGGTATGTGCTGACCTCTTAGTGACTTGGAACTATTCTTCGCCTCCATTTTTTATTTATTATGTTAATACAGTTCGAGAGTGATTCCGAACTAGTATTTCCCTTGGTATGAGAGATACGGGGACTTGATAATAGAGTATGTCAGAACCATAGATTTTATGTGGGGTGCCTATAGTATATATATTATATGAGTGATTAATATATATATATATATGGAATTCTTCTACTGTGTGTATAAGTAGATAAATATTGAATAAATGCTCCAAAATTGTGGTTAGTGTTTGGTAACTTTATAACAGTATTGAGAAATATGTAATGGACGTAAGTAATTATTGAGATACTATTCTCTAAACTAAAAGCATAGGCTTGTGACTTCTCGGAATAGAATTTATGTGAGATGAATTAGATAGACTTATGAGACATTTTAGTAGTTTGGTAGGCGTGCACACTAGATGAGAGGTGAGAATTCTCAAGAGAGTGTCGCGTACTAACATGGTTGTTATATTAGCTAGTAAGAATTTTAAATACTTGCTAAACTATTTTTAAAACTACTTTACACTCGGGCTCTGACCCGTTTCTTGTCATTTTCTCTCTCTTGTATATATATGTATATATTACAGGTGCCCAGGGGCGTCAGACATAGGTTCTTTAGATTGGATGTGCTGTAGCTTATGTGGGAGTTGTAGGTCCATGCAGTAGACGACTTCATCCTTGCTTTCAGTCTTCTATTTAGTCATCATTATACAGGGCATGTGTCACCCATTTCCAGCTTTATCTAGTTCAAAGAGATTTGTACTCTTGATTTACATCATTACTCTATTTTAGTTGGGATTACTTGTGATTATTACTTTGTCCTCTGATTTGGGACATTTCATTTGGGTGGATTTATCTAGCATGATTCTTTCATTTGGATGGTTTAGTTTTAATACTATAATTTATATTCGTGAAAATGGCTTCATAGTTAATATTAACAATCGGACTTAATTTATAAAGTTAAATGTTTTGACACTTAGATTAATTATTTATTAGGTGATTGATAAAGAAAATTATTTTTCGACAGTGATGCTAAGAATGAACCAACCGGACACTTTGAGTTAATTTAATAAAGGACTGATCACCCGGTATTTAATTAGGCGGGGTGTCACAATTATGTTCTTTAAATCCTAATAAGCGTGATTGTATCCCTCTTACTGTCAAAGATCAATATAATGTGGACTAGAACATATATTTAGTTTTCTATTGTTTTTAGTTGGTTTAAGCTTTACCTAATCTCTAATTTTTTGATTTTTTTTTATAGAACCATGGGTTGTTGTATGGATCATACAACTCTTACCACAAGAGTAAATTTAGTATAGTCTTACTGTATTAAAATATTAAATTGATGCACTCGGACAATATTTTACAAAAAATATGTTTTGTCGATTATAATTTTTTAATTTCTTCAATGCTTTTATTCTCAATATTTTTTAAACAAAGGGTGTTTCATAAAGGAGGTTAATGAGTAACATGATTTAGTGTTTGTTGTTTAGGTGCAGAGAATGAAAAATGTGAAATACACATGGAGGTGAAGGTATTTTCACTAATTAACTAAAAATTATTGTAAATATTTTAATAGTTATTTAATTTCTACATAGTCATTTTTATTATTATTAAGGTTCTAACAATCAGCATTATAGTTTTTTTTAAAAGTGTCATTTTCAAATTGAAATCCTGTTTTTTGACAATTGAAATGAAGTGGAGGGTGGAGGCAGGGTAATCTCAAGTAGACCAAGAATATTCAACCTGGATTTTCTCCGTTTCCGGTCCCTAAGCCTTGTGCGCAGTGAACGAATGAGTAGTAGTTGGTTTTTGGTTTTTGAATAGACAGCCTAAACCATTTGCTTTATGGAGGGAGCTTAAATTCAACAATTTGCAAAAGGTGTAGACAATCGTTTACTCTCTCACCTTGGTATATTCTAATACTTTGCAGACTTATGTTTGATTTTTCTTATGGCTCGAGGGTTCAAAGAAGCCATCTAAAAATCAAACATGTTTTTTTCATTATAATTTTCTTAAAATTGAGATCATTTGAAATTTTATCCTAATTGTTAGGCATGCAAGATTTTTTTATTCTCAATTATCTTTTACAGGTCTGTTAAGAGTTCCATATTCTTACAAATGTAAATTTTTTTTATGGTTTGACAGGTTGGAAAGATCATGTATGTATATCATAAGAGAAACGCAGAATGAGAACACTTCACGAAGCTATTTCCGAGCAGATAAGTTGGATGTTTCTTACATTGTTGAGAAGAAGGTATTTGTCCTAATTTCAATGTGAGTGGGTTAATTGTTGACAACAGTTTTATAGGGAAATGAATGAGGTAAATAAAGTCCCACTAGTGCAGTTGCTAAGAATCGAAATAAGTCATCCACCCCTCAGTTTACAAGATACGCCAAAAGTGGCACATGAATCGAACATTACACAACAAGGAGTCAGACGATCTGAAAGTGCAGTCTTTTGCGAGTACACTTTTTTTATATTTTAAATTGAAGTGTTCTTAATTTTTCACTTAAAAGTATCCATTTCATAACACATTTTTTTTAATATAAATGTATCTAAAACAATTTGTTGTATGTTTTGTATTTATCAGTGGATGTCCCATTTCTTCTACAGGATTCACAGGTCCTAAACATCTTAATTTTGTTCTATGTTTTGTATATATCTGTTATTAATTAGTTGGTATGTGATTTAAGGGTCCACATTAATTAATTAGTTACAAAATGTATACATACATCTCTATATATATAAATATATAATGTTCGGGATGGACTATTTGTATGGCTGAGTAGTTTTGGTTTCCTACACAGGGGTATAGTCCTATAAATAGAGGAAATTTGCCCAAATTTTCTAAATCGTGTATACATTTTTTGTGTTTTATAATAAATTCTATGATTACAAGTCTTTGTCGACGCAGTTTTTCAGAAGTGTTCGTCGTGCCTTTAGGCATGGGCATACACTAGTATATATAACCGATGACTTTTCGTGTGGGAGTGTTTTAGTGTATATAAATATATGTGTGTGCTCTTGAATGCGTATATACTATGGTAGCATGTGTGTGTGGGTGTACTATGTGCGTGTGTTTGTACATGTACATGTAACTATATGTATGTGTGTGTGGGTTTATATATATATATATATATATATATATATATATACTAGGGTGTACCCGTGCCGATGGCATGGTGATAAATTTACTCGCAATTATTTATGGTTATAGCCGATGTCACAATTTCACATTCGCTATCGTATATTTGTCTCTAAGACAAATCAATATGTATTTTTTACAACTCGAGTTAATTGACCAATAAATTTTGAAATGAAAAATTATATTTTTGGTCAAGTTTATTCATAATTGTGAGAAACACATGTCCTATTTACGACACACTCATAATATCACTACATGGCATGCATCATATTTTTGGCACATCACACAATTACTGGCTACAATTGAACGATAACAATATCATTCTCAATGTACTACTATGGTATGTTCTATTACCACATGCAATACACAATTTACTTTTTTTTTATAAAAAGCTATCAAAGAAAAATGTAATTTTGTACAATATACACTTAGAAATCATAAGCCTTTTCATTTTGTTTGTCCAGCCATTTTTTTATACCATATATCTTTCAAAGGCCTGTCTCATATCAATGCAGATATTTTTTGTATATCTTCATAATAAATATTTACACACGAACATACTATACCTTTCTTATGTAAAACTATATATATATATGTGTGTGTGTGTGTGTGTATTCTATTAGTGTTGATTGTGTAAAAAATTAGTGGGGTTGGAATAAGCCTATAAGGGAACTAAAATTAAAAATATGACATATATAGATTTGATTAAAAATCTAATTAGAATTCATTAAAATTAATGTCTTCACAAAAATTATTAGAATAAGAGTTAGTTTTGCTCTCATGAGAATTCAAATTTTCAAAACCTCCACACATATATAAATTTGATTCATTTCCACAACAAAAATGACATATTTCCAACTTCAAATCTACATTATAATCAAATAATTAAACATGTACGACTTACTAAGATAAATAAATTTGTTGGTGTATGTAATTAAATTTAAATATAATTTTATATTAATAAATATCGCATATTTGAGACACATGTTAGAAAAAATGACATCCTAAACAACTTTTCTTATAGCTCAAGCTTTTAGAGCATGGTGCAAGAACAATGTTTTTCTTTATTTTGATACTTTTTTTACATTTACTCCGGGGCTCTAGATCTTCAAATGGTTAAGCTTGTTAAAAAAAAATATATGAATTACATTAAAATTATTAATACAATTATATGAATTACATATTATAAAATTTTAATTTGGTCAAATTCAGTTTTGGTTGGAAAAACATTTTATTACTGTTTTCCTTTTACGTGGGAAGCGTACGTGATCAAAACAAAAATAATATTTCTTTACGCAACAGGTCACTTTTTTTGGTCAACTTTGTAATTGGCCTTTTTTAAAAAAATATTTTATATTGTGCCATTTTTAATTGGATAGTGTTTATGATTGATAAAAAATATATATTTCATACCATGACATACTTATTTTAGTTGATAAAATATATTTAATATTCCATCACTTTTAATACCAAACGACCGAACGAATAACCCGAGGCTCAAAAAATTCGACCAGCCATAAACATGTAGAACTACCGGCAACTGTAACAAAAAAAACATTAAATGGGTTAAGAACTAAAAAACTAAAAGCAACAAAAATGAGAAAAAATGAGAGGATAAAGATAAAGAATATTGTCATCAGATAACAGTTTAGTTTTTAAAGACTAAAATCACTTTTAATCTATAAATGGGATAAATGAGAGAAATGTATAGCAACGTCAAACACACAGGGACCAAGATCTTAATGAAGCTCATAAAAATTGTTGGAAAACAGCTGTCATAACAGCTGTTGGCTTTGGTTACAAAAATTGAAACAGCAGAACTCATTCTTGTCCCACATCGATGGGTTCAAAGAAATGGGGTGTGTTAATATACAATTTTTTGGGAACAAAGGTTCAGCCCTTTGGGCATTCAAGTTTTTGTGGGTATGTGGGGCAGACCCAATGGGCCAAGTCACACGCGCGCGCGCGCCGCCGCCGTCCGTCCGGCCCGGCCCGTGCCCGTGCCCGTGTCCGGGTCCGGGTCCTGGTCCTGGGTCTTGGGCTTGGGCTCATTAAGAATTAATTTTTTGGACAAATAAATTAACGTTTTTTGGGCCTTAAAAATTATTTTTTAACGGTAATTAATTCCGAAAAAATTAAAACGTGGTGTACTCCGTGTTGATTTCTTCAACCGAGTTGCCCACTTCTTCCAGTTTTTTCTCCACGTTGTTTCCAACGTCTCTTTTCTTTTTGCCCCATAAAAGAGCTGGTTGCCTCCGGTTTTGGAATACAGTTATCTTCTTCCAACACGAAAATTTTCTCTACAGTTCTGAAAAATTTCTTTCTCCCAGAATACTATTTCCAGAATAATTAATCTCATTAAAGATTAATTATAGAATCGAGCAATTAATACAGAATGGGTGTATACAGACCGGATTAATTCTTGTGCTATCAATCCGTAATTTAATTGGAGGCTGTTTTATCCTGGGGGTGACGGGGCTGCACACTGTCGGCACAATTAGAGGCAGAGCCGCGAAACACCTTAAAGAGAGCGACCTAGTCCGCGACTCAGCCGTGTTCTTCGCTGTCCAGTTTCCGGAATTCTTATATTATTTTTCTGCCCCAGAATTATTTGCTCCAATTGGGTAATTTCGTTCCTGAATTTAATTCTGCATTTAATTGTTTATTACTGCAACAACAATTTTAAGGTGTTCTATAATCTGCCATGGACGAAATTAATTCCAGTAACCTAAATAAGCCCTTCAAATATGAAGGCACTCATTTTAAACGTTGGAGCAAAAAATTGCTATTTTATTTAACTACGAAAAAGGTCGCATCATGTGTTCAATTTGACAAACCCGTAGTTAATAATCCACCTACTGTTGAGGAAAGCAAAACAATTAGAACTTGGGAGGAAAATGATTTTTTGTGCAAGAACTATATTCTGAATGCTCTAAGTGACGAACTTTATGACTATTATGCGAATTATAAAACTGCGAAAGATGTTTGGGACGCACTTTTTAAAAAATATGACACGGAGGAGGCGGGTGCTAAAAAATATGCCGTCAGCCGTTATTTGAAATTTCAAATGACGGATGACAAATCTGTTGTTGCTCAAACCCATGATTTGCAAATGATTGCCCATGAAATTATTTCCGAGGGCATGACCTTAGATGAGCAATTTCAGGTGGCTGTGATTATTGATAAATTGCCTCCACTGTTCAAAGAGTTTAAAAATATTTTGAGGCATAAGTCTAAAGAATTCTCACTAGAGTCATTAATTACTAAATTGAGAATTGAGGAGGAATCCCGAAAACAGGACTATAAAGATGAAATTCTTGTTGTGTCTAACAACAAAAATCAGAAAAAGAACCACACTCCAGTTGTTTTAAAGGCAAACGGGAAAAATATGAAAAATCAGAAAAAGAGCCACAACCAGAATTTTAAAAATCAGACTCAGACTCAGAATAAGTATAAGAACCCTGGAAATGGACAGTCTAGCAACTCGGGACAGTTTCTCTGTTTCAAGTGTGGCAAGCCTGGCCATATGGCTCGCAAATGTCGCAACGTGCCACAAGCACAAGCGAATTTGACCGAAGAAGACCTATGTGCTATGATTTCAGAAATCAACATGGTTAGCGGTGCCGAAGGGTGGTGGTTGGATACTGGCGCTTCCCGCCATATCTGTTATGACCGTAGTCTATTTAAGACTTATTCTGAGACTGCAGATAAGAAGGTGTTGTTGGGTGATTCTCACTCCACCGAGGTTGCTGGTACTGGAAATGTGGAATTGAAGTTCACTTCGGGAAAGACTATTATCCTCAAAGATGTTCTTCACACTCCCGAGATAAGGAAAAATTTGGTTTCGGGCTATCTTCTCAACAAAGCTGGCTTTACTCAAACTATTGGTGCTGATTTATTTACTTTGACCAAAAATGGAATTTTTGTAGGCAAGGGTTATGCCACTGATGGGATGTTTAAATTGAATGTTGATGCAATGAATAAAATTTCTCCTTCTGCTTATATTGCTTGTTCATTTAATATTTGGCATGCTAGGCTTTGTCATGTGAATAAACGACTTGTTAAAAATATGAGCACTTTAGGATTAATTCCCGAATTATCATTAAATGATTTTGAAAAATGTGAATGGTGTAGTCAAGCAAAAATCACTAAGACACCACATAAATCTGTTTTTAGAGAATCTGAACCACTTGATTTAATACATTCAGATATTTGTGAATTGGATGGTGTCACAACTAGAAATGACAAACGTTATTTTATAACTTTTATTGATGATTGTTCCGATTTTTCATTTGTGTATTTAATGAAAAATAAAAGTGAAGCGTTTGACATGTTTAAAATTTTCCTTAATGAAATTGAAAATCAATTTAATCGGAAAATAAAAAGGTTACGTAGTGATAGAGGCACCGAATATGATTCTGGACCATTTATTGAATTTTATAAAACCCACGGTATTATTCACGAAAAAACTGCCCCTTATTCGCCCGAAATGAACGGTAAAGCCGAAAGAAAAAATAGGACATTAACTGAATTAGTTGTGGCTATTTTATTAAATTCTGGGGCTGCCTCACATTGGTGGGGTGAAATTATTTTGACTGTGTGTCACGTGCTTAATAGAATTCCTAAGACTAAAATGAAAATATCTCCTTATGAAATTTGGAAAAATATTAAGCCTAACGTGTCATACTTTAGAACGTGGGGGTGCTTAGCCTATGTACGTATACCCGACCCTAAAAGGTCTAAATTGGCAAGTAGAGCATATGAGTGTGTTTTTATAGGCTATGCTAATAATAGCAAAGCATACCGATTTTATGACTTGAAAAATCAAGTAATTATTGAATCAAATGACGCCGATTTTTATGGAGATAAATTTCCTTTTAAATTGAGGAATAGTGGGGGCGAGTCATCCACTAATATTTCTTTAAATAAAAATAAAGAAAATAATGAATCCATTTTAGAAATTCGAAAAAGTAAAAGGGCTCGTGTAGAAAAAGATTTTGGTCCCGACTTTTATGCTTACACCTTAGAGGAGGATCCTAACACTATTCAAGAAGCCTTATCTTCTTTAGATGCCGATTTATGGCAAGAGGCTATTAATGATGAAATGGATTCTTTGGAAACAAATAAAACTTGGCATTTAGTGGACCTTCCTCCTGGATGTAAAACAATTGGGTGTAAATGGATTCTTAAAAAGAAATTAAAACCTGATGGCACTGTTGAAAAATATAAGGCACGTCTTGTTGCTAAAGGTTTTAGACAAAGAGAAAATGTAGACTTTTTTGACACATTTTCACCCGTGACTAGAATAACGTCTATACGTGTACTATTTGCTATAGCTGCCTTAAATAATTTAATTGTACACCAAATGGATGTTAAAACTGCATTTTTAAATGGAGAATTAGAAGAAGAGATTTATATGGATCAACCTGAAGGTTTTATTGTACACGGTCAAGAAAATAAAGTATGTAAATTAGATAAATCTCTTTATGGACTCAAACAGGCACCTAAACAATGGCATGATAAATTTGATAGTTTAGTCATCTCTAATGGGTTTAAAATTAATGAAAGTGACAAATGCATTTATTATAAATATGTTGAGAACATTTGCACTATCATATGTCTTTATGTTGATGACTTGCTTATTTTTGGTTCCAATAATCATGCCGTAGAAAATGTTAAATCATTATTATGTGCCAACTTTGATATGAAGGATTTGGGTGAAGCTAGTGTAATATTAGGAATTAATATTACTAGGTCAGAAAAGGGACTTTCTTTGGATCAATCTCATTACATTGAGAAAGTTCTAAAGAAATATAATTACTTTGACTGTAAACCTGCTAGTACTCCATTTGACCCTAGTGTAAAGTTATTTAAGAACACTGGCGACAGTGTAAACCAAAATGCTTATGCAAGCATTATTGGTAGCTTACGTTACGCTACAGATTGCACTAGACCTGACATAGCTTATGCTGTTGGAGTACTATGTAGATTTACTAGTAGACCTAGTATGGAGCATTGGCATGCTATTGAGAGGGTCATGCGGTACCTTAAAAGGACGATGAACCTCGGATTACACTATAATAAGCATCCCGCTGTCCTTGAAGGATTTAGTGATGCTGATTGGAACACCCTATCTGATGATTCTAAGGCTACTAGTGGATATATATTTAGCATCGCTGGTGGTGCAGTTTCGTGGAAATCTAAGAAACAAACTATTTTGGCTCAATCCACTATGGAGTCTGAGATGATAGCGCTAGCTGCTGCTAGTGAAGAGGCAGGTTGGTTAAGAAACCTACTGTCAGATATCCCATTATGGGAAAGACCGATTCCAGCCGTTTTGATTCATTGTGATAGTACCGCGGCTATTGCAAAAGTTGAGAACCGTTATTATAACGGTAAGAAACGACAAATACGTCGTAAGCACAGTACTGTTAGAGAATTTATCTCTACGGGTGCTATGAGGGTGGATCATATACGGTCTGAACAGAACTTAGCTGATCCTTTGACGAAAGGACTAGCTAGGGAGAAGGTGTGGAACACCACGAAAGGGATGGGACTAAAGCCCTTAGATAAATGAGTCATTTGTGATGGTAACCCAACATATAGACTGGAGATCCCAAGAAATATGTTCAAAGGGTAATAACAAGTCACAAGTGATATGGGTTGAATCATGCGATTATTAATTAATATAGAACGGGGTTTTACTCCGAGTCCATCCCTATGGAGCATGATATCCTGAAGCGAGTTAAGGATGAGTTATTATAACTCTTAATGAGATCTATAGCTTTATTTTGAGTGGGGTACTTAGCTACAGGAGTATTCTTGATAGACTCACCTATGTGAATGTGGAAGTGTGGCCGCTTCCTATGGATATTTTGGGCAAATTCCTAAAGCATTCACTATACTGGGATAGAAGCACATGGCCGTAACGTGCTAGCTATTAGACTTACACCCAAGTAGGGTTGTGTGTGGGATGTTGTCAGAGATAGAGTTCAAAACTACGGTTACTCTAGTATATTCTGAATCATCTTTACTACGTAAAGGTTCAAGTCGAAAGACACCTTTGCTTATGCACAATTCTATAGATTATTGCTCGATAAAATGTTTTCAAATTTTGCAAGTGGGGGATTGTTGGAAAACAGCTGTCATAACAGCTGTTGGCTTTGGTTACAAAAATTGAAACAGCAGAACTCATTCTTGTCCCACATCGGTGGGTTCAAAGAAATGTGGTGTGTTAATATACAATTTTTTGGGAACAAAGGTTCAGCCCTTTGGGCATTCAAGTTTTTGTGGGTATGTGGGGCAGACCCAATGGGCCAAGTCACACACGCGCGCGCGCGCCGCCGCCGTCCGTCCGGCCCGGCCCGTGTCCGGGTCCGGGTCCTGGGTCTTGGGCTTGGGCTCATTAAGAATTAATTTTTTGGACAAATAAATTAACGTTTTTTGGGCCTTAAAAATTATTTTTTAACGGTAATTAATTCCGAAAAAATTAAAACGTGGTTTACTCCGTGTTGATTTCTTCAACCGAGTTGCCCACTTCTTCCAGTTTTTTCTCCACGTTGTTTCCAACGTCTCTTTTCTTTTTGCCCCATAAAAGAGCTGGTTGCCTCCGGTTTTGGAATACAGTTATCTTCTTCCAACACGAAAATTTTCTCTACAGTTCTGAAAAATTTCTTTCTCCCAGAATACTATTTCCAGAATAATTAATCTCATTAAAGATTAATTATAGAATCGAGCAATTAATACAGAATGGGTGTATACAGACCGGATTAATTCTTGTGCTATCAATCCGTAATTTAATTGGAGGCTGTTTTATCCTGGGGGTGACGGGGCTGCACACTGTCGGCACAATTAGAGGCAGAGCCGCGAAACACCTTAAAGAGAGCGACCTAGTCCGCGACTCAGCCGTGTTCTTCGCTGTCCAGTTTCCGGAATTCTTATATTATTTTTCTGCCCCAGAATTATTTGCTCCAATTGGGTAGTTTCGTTCCTGAATTTAATTCTGCATTTAATTGTTTATTACTGCAACAACAAATATAATAAACATCCCACTGTTAAAAACGATAACAAATGGAGTTGCATGAATCAGCAACTTGAAAACAGTCGTATCTCCAAAATAAAAAATCCGAGATGAACTCGAGAGTCGAGGCTCGAGACTCACTTTAAAAATCTCAGCCGTAGATCAACTCATAGAGGTTAAGTAACCTCCACCTCCCCCCCGCAGATCTGCTATTCCTCATTTCTGCACATGCTCATCCTTACACACGCTCATAGTTTCTGCACATAAAATGGGAAAAAGATGTTTAAAACACACAAGGACCAAGAATTAAAAATTAAAAAATAAAAAATAAAAAACTAAGCTTCAGCATAGTGATTTATGTGATGAGAAATAGTAAAATTCTAAATTTCATGCCAAATAACAGTGAACCATAGATTTTATACAGATGTATTACTTTCCATTCAGTGCTAGAGCACAAATATATAAGGGCAACCATTTAAAGAAAAAGAACAGGTAAATCAAGTACAGTGAGATATGCAAAACCAAATACAAAACCCATATTAGAGTGGCACCTGCCTATGACCCACCTGTCTCAAAGGCTAGAACACATATGTGAGTGAATGTCATCTCTTGATTAAAAACGGATACATAAAAATAAATTTACCATCTTGTACCAACTTTGAAAAACATAAAGATTAGAAAAAATACCATTTGGAACAAAACGTGGTCAGTAAAGGGTAAGATTAAACCCACTTATGCCAGTGAAACTTCGGTCGGAGCCAGAAGGTACGATTGTCGTGGACGGAACCAGAAGGTATCGTTGTAGTAGCCGGAGCCAGAAGGTACGATTAAACCCACTTCGGCCGATGAAACTTTGGCCGCTGGTCAGTTTGTTCCATTTGAGGCAGCTGGTAGGATTGGGAAGCTGGAGTTTCGTCGACATGAGAAGGATTGGAGGGAGGGGTTGAATCTATGGCCGAACATAAAGGAGGTAACTGTTTTATGATAATGGATTGTTCCATTTCGCCGGAATGAGTGGGATTGGAGGGAGGGGTTGAAACAGCTACTCTCCTTGATGAGGGAGGGAAAATGATGAAGAAAAAGTGAGAAACAGCTAACGTTCTCCCCTTTTTCTTGAGCCAAGTGCTCTAACTCGAAAGTGATAGAGCATGAGAGTTTTGGCCGAACATAAAGGAGAGTAAGCATGGTATCATAAATTATTCTGAGTAAGAGTACAATCCATTATCGTAAAGCAAATTGTTTAGGACCCTTAGATCCACACCCATGAGGTTTAATCTGAGCCACCAATTGATAAAGACCAAATCTCTCGTAATGTAATCTGAATCGTTAGTTGGGAGGGACAAAAAAACCCTCCTCCTTTATTTTATATATATATATATATATACAGTTATAAGGGTAACAACCGACCATAATAGAAATATATAGGAACAATGAAAATGGATCCTTCTTTACTGAGAAACTATGAACTAATGCTTGACCAAAAAATGGAATATTGTCGACCCCAATAGAATTTCTCCTAAGATATCTAAAATGAACCCATTGAGTCCAAATGGACCCATCACGATAACGGATAAAGAAAAAGGCCTGAAAGCAAAGGAAAGAAATATCAAGATTTTGGGATATAAAGCTATAAAATAATATACATGGTGATACTATAGAATCTTATGAATCACACACGACACACTTTCTATATCTTCTCCACCTACAAGTCGAACAACTTAGCTTTATATGAACATCCCACCATTGAATGATGAACTATGCCAGTCTTCGCCTCTGACCCGATAAGGAGAGAATACACGGTCAAGCCAAGCCCTTACCCACCTGAATGGAATTCAAATCTCCTTCATCTGTTGAAGAAGGGGGAAATAAATTCCCCAAGAAGATGTAAAAGGTTTGATTCTCCATGCCCCATATTAAAGGAATTTTGTTGACAAGCAAAAATCAAGAGAAAATGCACTTGAATCACATTTCAGTGTCCCGTTAGAAGGGAGATTGGATCACAAGGGTACACTCACTTCTGCATTTTTTAGGTTCTCAAGATTCTCAATCGCTCTTGGGGAGGAATAGTGCGTGAATGGTAGTTCTCATACGAGGAAATATATCCTCTAGGGAACGGATGCGGGAAAAATTTCCACTAATGTCTTGAGATGTTTAGTCGACTCCCTCCCCCTTTGTGGAGGTCTGGACCCCTACGAGTGATCAAAAAAGGGAGGAGCAAAGAGTACCCAGGTGAACCGTTATAATTAGTGAACAATGGTAAGCTTCGCTGCATATATATATATATATATATATATATATATATATATATATATATATATATATATATATATATATATATATACGTGTGTGTGTGTGTGTGTGTGTGTGTGTGTGTGTGTGTGAGAGAGAGAGAGAGAGAGAGAGAGAGAGAGAGAGAGTATGTGATGTGTATCTTTAGTATGCACCTATATTGCAATATTTGATTATTTTTAGGCCTTGATGGTAATTGTTGGAAGAATTAGGGTAACAAATCGAGATTTAAGGAATCTAGCAATATCAAACGACTTTGAGGTAGTTCGAAGGAGATACACATTTTATTCGAACGAGAATCAGGTCTTTTGAGAGATAATCTAAGGTTGTTCAAATATGGGCTCTAATGAGGATCGAACGAGGAGACACTATATTAAATTCGTTAGAAGTTACTTCGATGGTCGTTCGAACGAGGTCTCATTTTTATTCAAATGAGCTACGCATATTTTTTAAGTTCGAGACGCACTTATTTGCTATCACATTTTGTGTCGTTGGGTCGATGAAGTGCCGAGATTTGGTGCACCCAGATGGACAAAAATGGGATTTTGGTGTGTGGGGTTATTTTTATAAGGGTTGTTTGGGTTATTTATGGGTTTAATTTATTAAAGAAGGAGAGAGAGGTGGTATCTTCTCCCCCACCAAAAACCCTTCAGCTTTTTTCCCTTTCACTCTAATGTCAAGGGTATTCCATATCCCTAAAGCCTTTCCACCATTTCTACAACATAGTCCCACCATATATCACCACATTGTATAGTTATTCCACAATATTTAGGCCCAATACACCCATTTCCTCCATTGTTGGGTAGAGTTACAAATTTTGGAGGTGTTTTTTTTTTATTTTTATTTTTTTTGGGGGGGGGGGGGGGGAGGGGGTCTTAGAGATAAAGAAAGTAGAAATTTATAAGGTTTGAAGGGGTTTTTGTTAGAGCTTTCTTGGAGTCAAGTTTTGTGGAGCTAGGCAACCTCCTTAAGTACACCTTAGGAGGGGAGGGTTTCAATCATCTTCTTCTCCGTTAACCATTTTTGGATCTTCATTTAAGGTTGTAAAACTCAACTCTTATTTTAGGACTCTTCTTGTCATATTATTACTCTTGTAACTAGAATTGTTAGAGTAGAGTTCATACATGAGGAAGAAGATGATTTCTTAAGGTTTGGGAATAAAGGATTTCAAATGTTTTGAGAAAAATATTGTGATTTAAGAATATTGAATAAATTATGTATTTTAAGAAGTTTGGTTTTAAACATTTTATGCAATAAAATGTTTGGAAATGATATTTATCTTGCTAACGATATTTTGGGTGAACAATGTTTTAAAGTTTCTTCAAAATGATGATTTTATAAAATTGGACATTTTTTGAAGTTTTGAATAATAATAATATCATTTAGTGTTGAAAATGTATTTTTTCAAGTATTATGAAATTTCTAGAGTAAATCACATGTTAGACCACCCATTTGAAAGGATTTTTGGACTTGAAACCCATCTTCTCATGTATACAAACTTTTAGTATTTTGAGGTTGAACATATAAAAAAGTTCAATGAGGGTTTTATTAGGTTTAAACATGAAATAATCAAATTAGAAATTTCATCCCTAAAGTATGAGAAACGAGAGTTGAAAGGGTTATCAGTGTATGGATTTAAGACTATCTGAATTAATAAAGCAAATGGTATTTTTATTATAAAGTAGTCTTAGATGTTCAATGATTTGTCGAAAAAGAAAGTAATGAAATAGATATTCTTCCAACATGAGAAGAATGTTGTTCCAAGATGTTAAAAAGGTGTTAATATGTTAAAAACACTTAATGGTGTTTTCAGATATAACACTTGTGAAATTGGAGGAAAAGACAAGTTTGGAAACAAATGGGTAAAATGGTAATATTACGTAAAGTGGAACCTTTTTATGAAATAAAAATATTAGAAAATGGATTACACAAAATGGTTCCAAATGAACATGATTTTGGGATTAAATCAATGTCAGATTAAAACGGCGAAGAATTGATTATTTTAAAGTGTAACAAAAGTTGGGGTGAAACCCCGAGTTTTTGACTTCTTCCGGCAAAGGAAAATGTGGAATAATGTTTATATTTATATAATGTTAAAACACATTAATATGGACTCGGATTACGCCGAAATAATTAAGGAGGGACCCAAGCCCTGGAGTGAAAAACCCACAATCATTGGCCAGAGCATATGGTAGCATAGCCGATGGTGGGGAGCGCATTAAAGTATGCGGATATTAGAAGATTTCGAGAAAAAGATAATGAAAATGGAACATGTCAACAAATGGGTTGTGTGGTTAATATATGAAAAAACAACCTAACTTTAATGAACTACTAAATGTTATGATAAAGGGTAAAATTCACGACACAAAAATGGTCAAATTGACACCCTTCTACCGGTCAGCCTTATCACGGTCATTGATCGTGACAAAAAAATACGCGTTTTTTATCACCGTCAATGACCGTGACAAGACTGTGACAAAGGTTTGTCATGGTTATTGACCGTGAAAAGACTGTGACAAATACATTTGTCACGGACTTGTCAAGGTCAATGACCGTGACAAACCTTATAAACTTGTCACGGTCAAGGACCATGACATGTCCGTGACAATTATGTCAGTAAAAAACCCTTCCCTCTTCTTTTTTCCCACTGATTTCTATTCCCTCCATTTCTCCCTCTCTCTAAGCGACTGCACTCTATCTCTCTACGATTTTGGTACGTTTTCTCTCTCTCTCTATTTCTCTTCCATTTGGGTATATGTGTGTGTATATGTGCGTGTGTGTATATATGTGTGTGTAGATGTGTGTGTATATGCATGTGTGTGTGTGGGGAAGGGGCAGGGCTGGGGGAGGGGGTGTATATGTGCGTGTGTGTGTGTGTATATATATATATATATATATATATATATATATATATATATATATATATATATATATATATATATGTGTGTGTGTGTGTGTGTGTGTGTGTGTGTATGTGTGTGTGTGTGTGTGTGTGCACGTGTGGTGGGCAGTGGCAGTGGGGGGGGGGGGGGGGGGAGGGCTGGGGGTGGAGGAGAAAGGGGGCAGGGGGTGTGGGGTTGTATGTGTATACTTGTGTGTGTGGTGGGGGGGAAGGGGGTTAGGTGGGGCAGGGGGAAATGGGGCAAGGGGTGGGGCTTGTTAATTTATTTAATTAAATTTTTATTGGTTTATTAGATATTGCCCCTCATATGCAAGTAGTTCCCCTTGTAAAAGAATTGATTGATTAAATATTGATTGGCTATTAATTTTTTTTTGTAAATTAATAATTAGTGCCGCTTTCATATGCAAGTAGGATTGCCCCTCATTGTAAATTAATAAATTAATAATTGTATACTTTAATTGTTAGCTTAATTGATGAAAATAATTAATTGAGTAGATGAATTAGGAGTATAGGATACACATTTGTTGTTGCTATTGCGGTTGGATTATAGTGGATCGATATTCAGTTGGTTAATTTTACAAGTGGCATAACCACTGGATTATTGTCCATATGGGGGTGATATTTTTCAACTTTCTTTTAAAATTACTTTGTATCACGAACAATATATATAATATGATAATTAAATGAAACATACTTGAAATTACATATAGTGCGCATAGATACCAGCCTTCTAGTTGTTATCCGTACCCATTAAATAGACCTTATAACCGTTCGACAGTCATTATCCCTGTAATGAGATCTCTCGAATTGTCCCGTTTGGACAGTTTGGGACTGCATAATTTCTATTTAATAATATTCTTAGTGACTTAAAGTTATTACTTTTGGAGGAAATTCTGTAGTCGTATCCTAATGTTCTTTGGGTACATACTAGATTGACAAGTGTGAGTGTTATTTTAATTGATCAATTTGAAATAACACTCACACTTGCCAATCTACATCGTGTACTTGTAGAACTATGGGTATATGTTGCCGAATTTTTCTCAAATCGAAACAATGTGCATGAGTTGTTAAGCATATTACAGAAATATGCAGTCTTGAATGGGATAGGACCACTCACCCTTTAGAGGAGATGGAGCAAATAGGAATTTCTATTATAAATTGAATTTGAACTTGAAATTTAAAAATCGAATACTAATAAGACATAATTAAATGAAAAATAATATAAATCTAAGTTTTGTTTATACTAGTCCATGAATATACGCTTCTTACCTTTAATATGTGATTAGTTGTGGTCGATGTGATGGGATATCCTAAATACAAAAGAGTGGATTGGTGAGACAAATAGAACGGGGGATGTGTTTCACATAGGTGCTAATGAATTTATGAAATACGCAAAGAGATGTCATAATGATGAAGAGTTTCCGTGTCCATGTGCTAGGTGTAAGAATGGTAAGGTGTTTGAGTGGAAAACAGTTGAACTACATTTTTTAAGATTGGGTATGCAAGATATTTATTGATTTTGGAGTTTTCACGGTGAATTGAAAGTTCCTTTTGTCCCCGAACAACCTTCACAACAACCTTCAACATGTAGGATATATATAGAAGGGGACGACATAGATCATAATATGTTAGAGGATTTAGTGGATTACACGTACGGAGTTTATGAACCGAAGGAGAATGAGGTTACTGATGATGTACAAGTTCTAGGTGTTCGTGAAGATATCATGATAAACCTTGACGACGACTACTAAAGTTTAAAATTTAAGGCGACACAACCGTTATACTTTGGCTGTGAGAAAGATCAAACAACTTTACATGCCTTGGTTGGTTTGAACTGTTTGAAGATGAAGTACGGTTTGTATGGAAATAGCGTGACAAAAATTCTAAATTGGGTAAAGGGCTTACTATCCAAGGAGAATACGCTTCCAAATAGCTATCCTGTTATGAAGAATAGTTTGAAAGGTTTGGGAATGAAGTATAAATCGATTCTTGCTTGTGTGTATGACTGCATACTACACTGAAAGGAGTATGAAAATCTCGATTGTTGTCCGGTACGCGATGAACCTAGATATGTCCAATCTACTAGTAAGGAAGGCACAAGCTCAAAAGTGCCTAAAAAAGTATTGAAATATCTTCCCGTTGGGCCTAGGTAAAAGTGATTTTTCACAGTACCATGGATAGCGGAGGCAATGACTTGGTATGCCAGGGCAGAAGTAAGGGGTAATCTCATGCGTCGTCCTATTGATTCTATAGCTTGGAGGATGATGAATTATGAGTATCCCGATTTTGCTCGAGAACAGCGCAACATTTGTTTGGCTATATCAACAGATGGTTTCAATCCTTCTGGAAATCTAAGCACGAATCAGAGTGTATGGACAGTGATCCTAGCCCCACTCAACCTCCCTCCTTCACAGTTTATGCAACCTGAATTTTCGATATTGTCTTTGTTAATACCTGGGCCAAAGGCACTAAATGATGACATCGACGTCTACTTGGCCCCTTTGGTAGAATAATTAAATGAGTTGTGTGAAGAGGGTGTGTAATCATTTGACTCTTTTAGAAAAGAAGAGTTTATGCTGAAAGCTATGTTGATGTGGGAAATTCATGATATTACTGCTTATGGGACATTATTCGGTTGTGTAGTACATGGTTATTCGGGGTGTCCTATTTGTGGAGAGGAGATTGAATCCCTTCATCTATACGCTAGCTCAAAAAATGTATACCATTGCCATAGGAGGTTTTTACCCCCGGCTCATAGTTTCAGATTTGAGAAAGGTTCCAATTTTTTATCGGGCGGGGTTGAACATAGGCTACCGCTGAGATAACTTTCAGGTTCAGAAATTGAAATTAAATCTTCTGAATGTGGCCCTAATATGTCAGGTAAGAATCCCAAATTTAAGAATGTCAAGCATAAGAAGATCCTAACTGGGAATGAAACTGAGATAAAAAAGGCATGGTCTAGGAGGCCAATCTTATTTGACTTGCCTTATTGGAAGAATAACTCGGTGTGCCATGTATTGGATGTGATGCATGCAGAGAAGAACCTCGTTGAACATATTATGGGAACTTGGGGGGATTCATTCGAAGGATGGAGAAAAGGCACGAAAAGACCTTAAATCGTTGAAACTTAAGCCACAACTATGGTTGAAAGAAGATAGTAGGGGAAGGACAATAATTCCCCTTGGTGCGTTTACATTAACGAGTGAGGAAAGGAAGGTGCTTTTAGACACAATATATAATTTGAAGGGTCCATCTAATTTTTCATCCAACTTGCAATGGATTGTGAATTATGCTACTCATGATTTACATAAGTGTAAGTCCCACGATTGACATGTGATCATGCAATTGGTTCCTCTATTGTTTGAGCACTGTTTCTCTAAGCACACGGATTTACGGAGAGCTATTATGCAAATTAGTATTACCGTCTCAGTTTTGTGTGCGAAGGTAGTCAATCGAGAACACATTGTGGCCGCAAAATTAGCGGTGAGAGAAGAGATTTGTGTGTTGGAGAAGTACTTTCCCCCATCATTCTTTGACTTAAGTGTTCACTTGTTGGTACACCTATGCGACGAGGAACTTCTTTGTGGTCCAGTTAGATATCGATGGATGTATCCGTTTGAAAGATTGATGAAAGTTTTTAAAGATTACGTCAAGAATACGTGATACATTGTAGGATCAATTATAGAGGAATACATCACCGTGGAGTCGTCAATCTATACTTGGGAATATATGACAGACTCGACCGGCGTTGATGACACTGATGAGTTCATCGATGATGGTGGTCATGTGATGGGAAAACGAGTGAAATTAATGAGTTTGCAACATGAATAAGCAGCTCGTTATCTATTTGACACACATGAAGATGTGAAAGAATGGAAAAAGTAAGTTTAAATTATTTTAAGTTTTACATTATTTTAGAATACTTTAGATTATTTATACATGATTAATTTTGTAATATGCCGAAAATATGAAGCATGTGAGAACAATAAAAGACAAAAAATAATGGTAGAATCAGACAACGAATTTAGTTTATGGTTGTCACAAGAGGTAATTATAATGGAAATGGTCATTATATAACGTTACATTACACTCAAACTTTACAACTAACGTAATTAATTTATCTATATTCTCAGCTCTTAAAGACGGGTGATGCGACATCAAGGCTTGCTCGTCTAGCCACTGGACCCTTGTTCATGACACAAGAGTACAAAAGTATCAATTTAATGGTTATGTATTCGGCACAAAAGTGTACGAGGGAAGTACAAATGTACAGAACTCGAGCATTTCATACACGTCTCTTACTTTCTTTCGAGCGAGCACAAAAGATAAAAACATCGTTGAAGCTGAAATGACTTACTATGGTGTAATTCAAAAAATATTTGAATTGGATTATATAAGCTTCAATGAGGTTGTATTTTACTGTGATTGGGTAAGAGTTGAGGATAAAAATTCTTATAAAGTTGATCCTGACACCATTTGATCATGGTTGACCTGTCCAAGTTGAAGAGCAACGACCACGTGAGCTATGAGCCGTTTGTTTGTGCATTTCAAAAGGTCAACCAAGTATTTTACTTGGAGTATATCAACAACGAGCCGTGGTCAATTGTCCTACATGCGACAAAGTGTCTAAATAGTAGTGTGGATGACTTGGCTGCTCCTATTGAATATCAATCCATTTTTTATGATAACCCGAATTTGAAACAAATTTTGAATTTGTAATAAATATTCCAATTTGTACTTTATCAATCCATTTTTAATCCTTTTAATTGATTTGCAATTTATCATTTTCACTCTTTTTATCTTTCTTTCTTTCCTTTGTATATGTATGTGTGGGGGGGGGGGGGGGGGGGGGCAATGTGCGTGTGTGTGGGCAGTAGGGGTGGGGGTGGGGATGTTTCGGATTTTTAGTAATTGTACATAATATGAGTTAGATGTTGTTGTTTTGGAATTCAGAATGGAGGTGTTAAACAGTAGTAATTCATTTGGATTTGTAGTAATTGTAAATATTTTCATTTCTTCTTCTAATTCATTTGGATTTGTACTAATAACAAATTTTTTTTTACAGAAAATGTCTCCTTAAGCTATTAAGGCGAGGATGATGATGCTGATTATGATGATGTCGTCCAGGCTTGGTGGTAGCGGAGGCGACGAGGGCTCCTCGGCCCCTAGGATCCCCAAATGGGGAAAATTGGGGATGGCCGTCGAGAACAAGACGTGTCTATTAGCGAGATGCCTCGAGCTGGTAAAGACGATCATCGACCCGAGGTACACTAGTTGGAGGGATGTGCCAACTGAGCTCAAGTTAGTTATTTGGGTGGCACTACAGGTAATGTAAATGTATTTATATTTATATGAATATTTTAATTTCAATTTCATTTTATATTTATATTTATATTTATTCGCAACTAACATTGTATTTGTTGGACAGGAACAATTCAGCCAGGACCTAAAACTACGCGATTCCGTCTTGGAGTAGTTGAGGGAGCAACACAAGATATGGAAGAAAAATATGCGGACCCAGTACTTTGGGAAGACCCGAGACTCTGTTATTCGAGTGCATGACTCTGTCCCGTCGAAGGAGCCTATCTCATTGGTGCAATGGTAAAAGTTCATTGACAATGAGACCGGGGAGCGACAATTGGCATGTCGCCAATCGGGGTGGGAAAACTTGGCAAAAAAGATGGACGTGCACTACTCCGGACGGACGTCTTATGCCGAGGTGGAGCATAGGATGATGGTAAGATTTAATTTTTCTATAACTACACAAAATATATTATTCTGCATTATTTTACTTTGGGCCGATACTAATTTTACTTTATTTTATTTCAGGGGACAGGGAGTGGCCCTAGGGGTAGGCCACATAGGCTCTATACTTATGTCATTATTCGGACGAAGAAGGGTAAGGATAAGGAGGTGTCCCCGATTGTCGCGTCCCCGATTATAAGTAATTCGACTGTTTACTTTTTGTTAATTACGTTATGATTTTTTTATTTACTTATTTAACTAATCATGTGATTTTTGTCGTTTCAGGAAAAGCTTAAGGAAGTGCATGAGTCGCAGTCTGATGCCAACAAGGAATCTTTGTCCACAAACTCACTCAGCCAAGTGCTTGGCGCTGATCCCAAGGGGAGGACAAGGGGGTGAGCTCGCGGGTGGCAAAATCTAGGATCATCGAATTAGAGACGAGCAACACCGGGTTGGCTCGAACGGTGGACTCGTATGACGCGAAGCTGTCCCGTTTGGAGGCGACGGTCCAAGATATGTTGTCATTAAGGAAGCATTCGTTGGGAGGAATACATAAGGGGAAAGTGAAGGAGAAAGTGGTGCAGGAGGAGGTTCAGGAGGACGAGGATGTGGGTGTGGACCTCGCTGCTTCATCGCTGACACGTACGGACTCTGATGATCTAGTCCCCTATTTGGATCCCTTCGACCGATCGATGTCGACACTTGGTTGGTCGAGCATGTTTTTACAGGACATATTTGATGGCCAGCGGATAGGGAGAGGGTTGAGGGACCCGAATACCACCCAGGGTATGCCAATTCATAGACGTGCGTTTCAAGACATTAAGGCTAAGGTGCTCTTAACGCATGTGATACCCGGGAAGGAGAACTCCCCATTGTGGTTGCACAAACAATGCGGCACGATGAATATATAAGGGTGTATGAATTCGTATATAGTGTGGCCTACCCACCTTCTTAAACCTACCCCACATATGTAGTGACATTATTTTAATTGAATTGATTTAAGTTGTTAAATTTATATTATATCGTGATGTATATTTTTTTGAATGTCTATTTGCATTATCTATATTTTATTTAGATACATGATGTTTGAACAGGTACAACGTTGCTATAACAAGTACAAATATATTGCTGGACAGTGGCAGTGGCCATGCTGCCCAGCAGATTTTTTTTTATTTCTGCTCAAAATTGTCACGATCATTCACCGTGACAAGTCCATGACAAATAAAACTTATCACGGACGGTCATTGACCGTGACAATTTTTTAAAGATTGTCACGGGTTTGTCACCGTCTTAGACCGTGACAAATATTGCCAAGGTCACAGACCGTGAATGAACTTGTCACGGTAAATGACCATGACAAGTTCGTGACAACAGAAGTTGTCACCCCAAGAATTGTCACGGTCATTGACTTTGACAAGTTGGACTTGTCATGGTCAATGACCCAGACAATCCGACAGATTTGGTGTAGTGATGCACAAAGTAACTTGAAAATTGATTAATGTCCTTAAGGTAAAGGAATGGTAAAGTGAAGTGATCTAATGGGTGGTTAAGGACCCTAAAGAGTTTTAATCCATAATTAACACAAAGGTGTGTTAAAGAAAGGTTTTCAAGGCGAAAATAAGTATTTCCTAACATGGTATTTCGTGTGTTGAAGGGTATTTTTATTGAAAATACTAATGTGGATTGGTAGAAATAAAGTGGGTAATTTCAGTGCAAGAAATGATTTTCCTTATACAAAGTGTATTTGTTTAAAGTATTTAACCAAGTGAGTGAATTTTTGGAATAAATGTAAAGTTAAGAAGAATGGAATTCTTTATAAGTTTAAAGTGAATTAATAGAGATAACTAACGTTTTGGGAATTTAGCTGTTTAATGCATTCAGGAATATATATATATATATATATATATATATATATATATATATATATATATATATATATATATATATATATATATATATATATATATATATATATATATATATGTGGTGTGTGTGTGTGTGTGTGTGTGTGTAAGGTATTTTCATGCGCACGTAGATAAACGTGTTAGAGTCTCCTTTCTGTCGTTCAATTCTATATTTCATTATTATATATTTCCCACAGGGCATTCGGCTCATTGCCTCATCTTTATTGTGACAGGTTGGGTTCGATTTCGTATTTTGAGGGCATTATACATGTAAGTTTTCCCTGTATATTTTACATTAATAGCTCTATATTCTTGGCTTTCGGGAACGCTTACCACGAGTCCCTTATGTAGTAGGATTTAAATTGGACTTGCATGCTAAACAATTGAAACATTAATTAAATAAAATTGTATTAACAACATTGTATAGGTTGTTCCATTTCACTTCACACCTAATGCTCAGGGCATATTGGGTTGACCACGAATAACTCGTAAATCCAAGTCGAGGTGTTATAAATAGTATCAATGTTCCTTTTGAAAGTGACGTGGTGATGCCGATTTTGGATTTTTCGATGTTGGTGTTGGTTTTGGTCCGGTCACACTAGATTGGCGATGGTTTCAGTTCGTTTTCTCGACGATAAACTCAGGGACATGTGCACAATTGGTAATTCATTGCCAAGTGTCATGCGACCAAGTTATTTTTCATTACTCACTTCTACCCTTCTAATTAGACACGTTAGTAAGTTGCGAGGGTCTGTGTAATACAATAGTGGCGACGCCGCGGAATTAGTGTGAGGTGCTTATGTGTCAACCCTTGATTATGTGATAGGAGAATTAAGATGAAGAATGGTGAATAATTCCTGCTAAATTAGAAACAGGAATGTTGTAAAAAAAAACTGTGGAGATTAGGTGACTAGTGTGTCTTGCGTAAGCAGTATCGGTTGTGATAAGAATGCATTAAGTTTCAGGCTGTAGCTCTTTAGGATAGAGAGTGATGATGATGTAATTATATGGATTCAATCCTTAGGGATGTGTAATCGATCTGATTCAATAAAATACTTCATTATAAGTGTGTGTATTGATGATTGTTGATTGAAAAATATACCTTGCAAGGTATGATGAGGGTTATGGGAAAATTATCGTGAGTATGTTACGTGTCCATCAATGATGATTGAGGTGACTTAGGAGTAAACTCTAGATAATATTCCATGTCTGGGGTTTTAGAAAATATGATACAATTATAAGGAATAGGATCTTTAGTGATGTATACCTAGAGGTTTGCGACGTCTTATATCCGGCCAAAATCTTTATTATTTACAGCCTGTGCTTTGGTACGTGGCTTATGGCCACAACTGTTCGTAAAGAAGATAAGATTTTTTTTTATCTAAGTGTTAGGGACCGTTTAGTAACTTAATTAATGGCTAGATGGGAGGTAATCCTAGTGTGAATGTGGTTTAAGGGAATCTTGGATTGTCCATACGGTAAATTATGTGTGGCGTCATTGGAAATAGAAATCGACTGTCGTGACGCCTTATATATATATATATATATATATATATATATATATATATATATATATATATATATATATATATATATATATATATATTCGATGGTTAAGGTGCTCCATATGTATATATATATATATATATATATATATATTCGATGGTTAAGGTGCTCCATATGTAGAATATCATAGACAATGTCTTTATGAGCACCTAGTAATCACGAGGTGCGTATTGAGAAATTTTTAGGGCGCACCAACAATGAGAAAGTCATAGATGATGAAATCTTGTCGGGTTTTACGGAATTTTATGTGGATTATTTTTTGTGTTCTTAGGAAACCAGTTATGTTCGGTACGAATAATTACTAGTGTCCTAGTGATGATCTTAGTAAGGGTCATGCAATGACATCTGATTGTTGGTTAGGGTTTAAAAGAGTCGAATAGTGTATGTGCTAGGTGCTGTAAGTCGAATTGGCACAAATGGGTGGTGTAACCTTTTAAGAGAAATGAGAATCTTGTGTTGTGAACGGTCATGATGCCCGAGTATCATGGAATGACTAGTGTAGGCGGTGTGACATATGATTTTGAGGAGTAGTAGGAAATGTATTTGGGACCTAGATTGATGATGTCATATGGAGACTTGAAAGAGAAACCCTAAGAGGGGATATTGAAGAATAATTATAATATTGGCGAGTGTCGATAGTATACGTTAGGATAAACCTAGCAATGTAGGGACTAGTTCTTAGCATGTATTACCAAGTTGGTACGAATTAAAATATGTAACCCTGTGTGGTAATTACTACCCTTGGAATGCTAATGACGACCGGTGTGACCGTAACATAAATTCAATTTGGGTAAAACTTGGAGATAAATTTAGTCACAACCTTGTGTAGTTGAAGGCTATTTGTAGGGTGAATATTTTACTTAATGGGGTTCTTCTTAAGGAGACGTTCGTATGCGATCACGAGATGACAATGACCTGGGTATGTTAGGTTAGTCACGACGTCACTAAAAATGTGGATAAGGTTGGCTTGACAAGGGCTTTAGGCATTCGCCAATCGGAGCGGTTCATCTGTGTGTCAAGGATGTAAGGGGGAGAGCCTTACTCCTAAGGTGATAAGTCTAGCATTTGAATTTTTAGAGAAAAATAGGTTCATACGTTGATTTTGTCTGATGAGGATGAATGGTTATGATTCGATTCATCACGATTAGTGACTCGAGCCAAGGTGTGTGGCTAGGTCGATACTAGTGAGAATATATGGGAGGAGTCATAAACTTCAAAGCAGGTAGCATAGGTTCACTTTTAGTAACCATAGTCTGAAGCATACAGATGAGATTTTCTCATAACAGTTGTTTGTTCCTTTGATTCTCTTATGTGTCCCGTTCGGTTCTGGTAATCGAGGATTGGTATTTCTATGATGGTGGTAGCTAGGATTTGTACCATGTTATGGTAACATGAGGTCTGGCCCAATAGAGTGCGGTTGGACCTGGCATGGTCAAAACAACTAGGTAATTGGGTGCGTCTGCTATTATAAAAAGTTCAGTGTATGGGTGGTTGTGCTTTTGGACGCACGTTTTTCTCGTAGGAATTTATTTCCTTAGGATTAACGACCTTATGATTGGATGGTATGGCAATCAGTGGATCTAGTTATAAAGGGCGTGATCATGACTTGATGACATTGTATAGTGTCGGAACTCGAGGGAACTTAAAACACAATGTTAGGTTGCCACGGTGAGTGGACTAGTGCGATACTCAAATTATTGCTCCAAATTTAGATGCCTATAGTAATATTAGGTTAATGAGAGTGACACAACGAAAAGTGTTAGCAGAGTGTGCGATAATGATTTGGTCGGTGGAGTGAGTAATTAGTGATGTAAGGTTAGTTTCGATCTGGAGCGAAGTTCTGTAGTTGGGATGACCCAAGAACTAGTGGGGATGGAGGATATGTAGTCCTAAGATTAGAAATGGTTCTTTCTCATGAATATGATTATTAGTTGTATAACGGTTAATACTCGAGTGAGCATGTTGCACAACGACACTGGTATGCTTTGGGTATTAGTAAGGTCGTCTTGGGACATGATTGAACGTGATCGTCAGGTGAGTGGAGACTTGGGGATGGTTGTGAGAAGTTGATGGTTAGCATGATGATGGGCGTTAAAGCACGTTGCACGTTAGGCTTTTAGTGACAACCTCTATGTAAGAGTGTGTGATGTGATCTTGGCTATTGGGGGATTAAATAATTTACTCTTAGAGTTTAACTTAGTATAAGACTTAGTAAATCCCATTAACTTGAGGAATTAGCAGATTGATAATTTCAGGGACGAAATTTCCTAAGGAGGGAAGAATGTAATACCCGTTCCTAATATTTTATTATTTTTCACGTACAAATCGTAATAATGTGAAATCCTTGAGATTTGGAGCATTAGTGTGGATTTCTATTGCTAAATTTGATTATTTTTCATCCTTGATGCTAATTGTTAAAAGATTATAGGTCAAGAAATGGAGATTTAAGGAATCTGGCAAGATCAAATGACATACATGCAGTTCGAATGATATCCCCATTTCATTCGAACGAGAATAAAAGGTCATTCAAAGCTTGGTTCAAATGACATACATGGATCGTTCATCCTCATTGTCAGTCCGAATCGCGCACGGGATGGACTGTTGGAAAGGTTAGGAGATGTACTTCGACATTCCAAAGAGTTTGACCCAGTTTGGAGAGTTAACTTTGGTCAACCGGGCCCGGGAAACATTTGGTGACCTCTCGGAGTCGAACGGATCTTTCGTTCGCTTGGTAAGTCATAATTGCGCACGGGATGGACCGTTGGAAAGGGTATTCAGTGCCCTTCGAAGACTCATTCAGCCTTGGTTGAGATGAAGAGTTAACTTAGGTCTAACAGAGCCCAAGAGCGCCCGACGGCCTCCGGGTCTAGTTTCGGACGCAAATGGATCGTTTGTCCGCATGGTAAGTCAGAATCACGCACGGGATAGACCGTTGGAAATGGTATTCAGTAACCTTAGAAGGTTCATTGAGTCTCGGTCGAGATGAGGAATTTGACTTTTGGTCAAACTGAGCCGGGGAGTGCCCAATGGCTTCTAGGTCAGTACTCGGGAGGTGACCTAGGTTTGTAGTGATGAAGGGAGGCACTAGGGACCTAAGAAGAGTTAGGGGGTAACAGAATGGGGTGTCTACAGAGCCCCTTGATGGGTGAGTTTGGAATAAATTATGACCGTCGAATAGACACCACATGATGCTTTTGAGGGAGTATAACCGATTCAGAGGGTCGAGGTTGATTCTGGGGACCTAAGGGGTGTGCTGGGGATGATCAATTATGCGGGTCAAATCCGAATCTATGGGCTTAGGGTGAAGATCTAATAACCGAGGTCAATTTTGACCTAAGATTGGTGACGATCGAGAACTGGGGTTAATTCTAACATAAAGAGTGGTGACAGCCAAGGACCGGGGTCAACTCTAACCCAAATCAGGTGACGATCCAAGACGGGTGCCAATTCTGACCCAAGAGTGGTGACGACCGAGGACCAAGGTCAATTCTAACCTAACTCAGGTGACGATCTGTAATACCCCGTATTTTTATGCTATATTAATTTGGGGATTTATTAAATTTAATGTGAGTTAATTATTAAATAAAAATCCGAAAATTAATTATGCTATAATTATTAACGTGACGAGAGTTAGTAATTATGGGAAATTTGTTGAATATTACTAATGAGCAAAGTAATATGTAATATTGGATATATTGAATGTCACGAGTGAATAAAATGACAATTTTGGAAATTTGAGTCGGGACGCGCTCGTGTCGCGTCAGGACTAAATATTGATAAATAAAAATGAATATTTTATAAGTTGTTCGTATGGTCATTTTGAGTGCTCCAACGCGTCCGAAAGGGTTGAGATAGTCAGAAAAGTGTACCCGGGGGTTTAGTTTGGGTCTCGGGGCATTTTTAGGCCTAATTAGTAACCCGGGAGGGCATTTTGGTCATTTTACATTTTTGGGTAATTAAACCCACGAAAATTAGAGGAGTTATATCAGATACCTAGGTTACCTTCTAGAGTTAGAAAGCTCAAAACTCTAGAACGACCATTGGAGAAGAGAGGAGAGAGCTCTCAAGCAATTCCAAGACTAAAAAACTCAACCATTTGTACCGTCGTCACCGCCAACGCGTAGATCGCGAGATGGGGAATGCAACCACACCAAAATCAGCCAAAATCCAGACTTCTGAAAATCCCAGGCAAGTGTTTATCTTTCTTATTTCTTTGGTGCAATTTCCATATTAGTTTAGGAATGATTAGGGATGAAATATATGGAAGAAAACCCAAATTGTGATAGGAATTTGCATGTAGTAAAGACTTAAACCTTATTCTGGAAGTCTTTTGTGATGTAGAAGAATAATCCACGAATTTTTGGTGTAAATAAGAAAGAAATTCTGGGATAAAACAGATTAGAATCATGATTTAGAGATTTTTAGGGTTCTTGAGTTTTAAATGAATTTCGGTATGATTAATCCATGTTTAGTGATGTAAATTGACATGCTTTACGTAGAATGTGTATCATATCATGTTAGGATGTTAGTGGTAGAATTTTTGAGACGTTTGGGATCGGAAAATATGGATTTGTATGAGGATAGATAGTAGAACCCGTAACTGTAATTCTGCAGAAATCAAAATACCTGCTTGATCTATCGATCGAGCCAGATCATCGATCGATCGAAGGCTCGATCGATCGAGCCCCAAACCTCGATCGATCGACCCCTCCTGGCAGACTCCTATTTCCCTTATTAAATGAGTTAAATTTAATTTATCATGAAATAATTCTTGGGCATCCTTAATAGAATGTTTTGGGAGATAGGGGAGACCAGTATGTTATACGAATAAATTTTGGAGATACTTAATGTGGACCAAGAATTTCATTTTGGGATAATTACTTATAATTGGATTAATTTATGTATTGAAGGGTAAGGTGCGTAAGAGAGTTACGTTGGAAGATAATAAGGACACTTACTGAATTTTACACTTGGGAGGATAGAGTCCATGCATGTTACGTATTCAGATGATAAAATCCTTCGAGTTAAGGTTAGAAACGAACTCTTATACGTAATACTAATAATGTGAAAATTAAGGACAAATGTTGTAATTATGGGTGATGAGAGGAACCTATATTAATATGATAAAAGTGGTATATTTATATAATTGTGTATGCATATATTATATACATGTGAAAACCATGCCCGCGCTACTTGCTATCCCAGAGGTTACCGCGCTGGGACGATCTTATCCTGTGTTGCCTAATGGGGGATATTGATTCGCACCCTAGGAGATAGATATCCTTGGTACAGGCTATCGAATCGATAGTTCAGACGGTCCTAAGAGACGTGAGAATATGTACTGACCTCTTAGAGACTTGGAATCTATGCTTCGCCTCAATCTTGTTTGTGTTTATATGTGATACAGTTCGAGAGTGATTCCGATCTTGTATTTCCCTTAGTGTGATCGATACGGGGATTGGATAGTAGAGTATGCCCACACCATAGTTTTATTTGGGGTGCTGATATAATATATATATTATATGAGTAGTTAATATATATATATATATATATATATATATATATATATATATATATATATATATATATATATATATATGAAATTCTGAAATCTGGAACTGCCTACTGTGATTTGATATGTAGGACATGGTTGATGACTCAAATTGTAAATACTTGTTTTGAGAAAGTATAATATGACACTGGAAAACTTTATTGATTAATAAAGTTAAAATGAGAACTTTGGTTACTAATTGAAATATTCTTTTCAAATAATTGAATCGTTAAATATTGAATCTTACAAGTAATCTAGGATAAGCTAAATCATTGGGAAGATTAGTACGATAAGTGATAAGACAATCCGTTGCGAAGGTTAGTGCGATAGGTGTGCACATTAGAAGAGAGGTGAGAATTTCTCAAGAGAGTGTCGTACTAATATGTTGTTGCATTGGCCTGTATCAATTTAAATACTTGCTAAACGTATTTTAAATAAAACACACTATCGGGCTCTGACCCGTTTCTTCTTCTCTTTCTCTCTCTTGTATATATATGTATATATTACAGGTGCCCAGCCACAGGGGCATCTTGCTTAGGATCCCTTGAAAGGAACATGCTGCAGCTTAGGTGGGAGTTGCAGGCCACTTGCATAGACGACTTCGTTTACTTGATTCCACATCTATCATTCTCATTTATTGGGCCCTTTCCACTATTTATCTATTTTATTGGGACATTTGTATTTCAGTTATTTCTAGTGCGGTTACTTTGGGATTTATTTCAGCATGAATGTTTTACTTTAGGTTTTAAATGTTGGGATTTTGAATGTTGAATGTTTCAATTAATTGGGTTATGTTCCAGGATAATTGTTGTATGATTCTTACTTATTAAAAATGTGGTTAATAATAAATTAAATAAGTTTTTCTTTAAAAATACAATTTGGTTAGAAAGGTTAAAATGGTTTTGACACTTAGCTTAATTAATTAGGGTATTAATTTGGAAAAGTTTATTTTTATGACAGTGATGCTAAGAATTAACCAACTGTTCACCTTGATTTTTATTTAATAAAGGAGTGATCGCCCGGTGTTTAATTAGGCGGGGTGTCACAGGTGGTATCAGAGAATCAGGTTCTAGAGTCCTTAGGATCTGCACGGCTTATTATGCTTTCAGCGTTGCTTTGTTTGATATAGAGCCCTATGTTTAGGATTGTCGATTTTTTTGACGAGATTTCGTTCTCCTGCTATAATGTGTATACATTAGTGAATTCAAATTTCGTTCGGATATGTGCGTGTGCCGAACGATGACGGATGTCAGAAGAGGACCGTCAAGCGTACATCAGGAGGCAGGGCTCAGTTAAGATTATGAAATATATCCGAGGATGATGACCGTAGTCGAGGTCTCCTCCATTATGGCACGAGAAGCCACGACTAGAAAGGCGACTAAGGTGAAACAATGATTTTCAAATGTTGTTATAGTCAAATGAGGTGCGAGGGTAAACTTACCCAACGTATTATAAAAACGTGTAGAGACTATCAGTGGGAAATTTTAGAAACGCGAAAATTGTATGTGGTTACCAAAGGAGGTAAAGTATCCAAAGGCTTAAATATAGGACGGAGTGTGGCAAACTGAAAGTGAAAATTTAGAGAAAATCTTCTTGGCTTTCGGGACGAAATTATAATGGTTGAAGTCAACCAACAATTTTAGAAGTGGAATGCTATGCCTATAGGAGAACCTTAGGTATAGTGTTGACTGTATGTTCCTTCCTCAACTGTTCAGGATGAGAAGCAAATGTGGTTCTGAACTCATCGAGAAAGGGCATGTCAAGGGTCCATTCGTGAATATGAATCTTAACCGTTAGCGAATTTTGTATCGGAAGATGTAGATACAAGTGGGGGAAACGACTCCAAGTGGGAGACCAACTTGTAATAATAGTTGATAATACTCGAGGAGGAAATTCTGATGGACGACCGATTCAGAGGTTGACAATGTCATATTTTGTCAATATAGATGATAACGCTTCTTTGTGGGGAAAGTTAAAGGAATCGAAGAATTTAGTCGAGAATAAGACTGAATACAACGGTGGTGGTATAGCACCACAAAAGGATGTGGATACACATCAGGAAAACCATTTAAATGCTTCAGATAGTTAAATTCGTACCAAGTGATGGTAAATTCAGTAAGTACTATTATAGATAGTAACATGATCTCTATGGCCTAAAAAGCAAAGGGAACAACCGGGATGGCTAACAGGAATCGAGTTTACTAACGTCCGAGAGAAGGATAATCCTAACCTGGTTAGTAGGACAGGTGGTAAGTGGATTATGTGTTGAGGTATTTTTTGCGGAGTGAAATCGCTCACAATAAAATGTTCCAAAATAAGAAAAAGGACAGGAATACGGTGCCTTGTAAGGCAACGATTAAAATAATTTTGTTTTGGGTTAGGCAGACGTGTTACGTCCAAAAACCATTTGTGCAGTCAAGACGATTGCCAGGATGGAAGTATAAGTTGTATCCTTAGAGGATGCGGCATGTGTGTGTGACACGAGCGAGTCACCATATTTTGTTCATTGCTAGATTAGCATGTGAGACGAGCTTAATGCATATAATTATAAATGTTACCATTATGTGAATATTTTTCCCTAGTGTAGCGGGATTTTTCCTTTAGTGCTATCCGCGGAGGATGAATGAGTATAATAACAGTGTTTCATACTTTATTGTGGTTACTCGTTGTAGTGATGCGATACATGAGTATGATATTATCTTTGTTAAAACGTTATAGAAATGGTTAGTACAATAGTGGGAATTTATTACAAGGCTATCGGAGTAATTGCAATAGTGCAGCATGTTTTGCTGTGGCGAGCTTTACCTGTAAGAAGGTTGGACTCGCACCTATATTATCTATCCTAGAGACTTCGGAGGAGATAGCGGGCTCAAGATATTCGATGCCAAAGTATGTATAGACTTTGTCAGTATAATTCCGTATGTATCGGGATTTACCCTTGAGCGAAAAGATTTGACTCAGTATTATGTTTAGCACTTCGGACTTAGTGATAGGAGAAGTGCATTGTTATATTTATCCTTTAGAGATGTGGGAGTTAATATTTATACCCCTATTATTAGGGAGAGGAATTTCGAGAATTCCGAGTGTATGTATTCGAGGTTTATGAAATGTTATTACCACCAACCTATACTGAACAATAGTGCAATTAGTGAAACGTTCTTTGTTAAGCATAATTATGGGAGAAATTATAACTTTTCTGTCAAGAGACAGAATAAAGGGGTACATGCCACGGATGGAGGACCTAACGGATTTCGATAACCAACAATGCTAGGTAGTAGTGTATCGGGGGGTTCCTTGTTTGGATTTCGCTCTGCGTGACATCCCACGCATGAAACTTAGCGTAAGGTTGGAGATAGGGATACGTTTGGTCACTATTCCATATCGGTACCCCGGTCGAAATAGGCTCAAGTAATTCTGTATGTAAGTTGGAAGTTGAATTTTGTTTTAAGGTCATTGGAGCCGGATTTTGTGGTAGGAAAGCATTGAAAGTTATCCCCACGAGTTGAGGGGTGGAACGATGATAAGGAGAATTTAAGAATTTTGATTTCTAGGGTGATTGAGAGTACCCAAATGTCGTAACCGCGTTCAGAACACGAGGTGAATAAAGAGTTGGAATGATTTTTAGCATGGATTATCTGGAAAGAACTTTATATTATACAAAAGAGATAACCTGTAATTATTTTGATGAATAGGGCGTTAATGATTTATTTTGGTTGTTGTACCTATTTGGGAAAATTGTTGTACTTATCTGAGGAAGGTTGAGAATTATTATTCCTCTTTTATTGTCATGGAATTTGAATGCCCTATTCCTTCTATTATGTTGAATTTAGTTTGTCCTACAGATGAGTGGCAAGTCGTTCGCTCTCCCAGGGCGGTGGGAGTATTGCGAAAATGTGGGCATCTTGGTTAACGACAGTTAAAATAGTCCGAGTCGAAGGGACGTGGTAATAGACGTGTGAAATATATGTTTGTGGGACTAGTATAACGAAGTGGAAGTGATAGAGTGGATTAAACGTCACATGAGGGGCGATAATCAATACATAAGTGTGCAATTAGAATAGCACGCCCTAACTTGATTGGAAGGCTGTGGGAAGCCATTCAAGAATTGGTATTCTTTGAATAGAGTAGAATTTAATTGTTATGAAGCACACCCGGAGCGGAGTTGTTATTAGTCAAGTGTGAGAGCGACTTACGCATACAAAGAGTAATGATGTTAGTATAGTATAGGAGATCCAGTAGTGCGCTTCGTGGAGAGAAGAGCACGGGTCGGAACTTTCGGCATACTCCAAAAAAGGAAGGGGAGTATTACGTGTCACTTAATGTGATACATTTCAAGGGAAGAATCGATGTTTAGCGAGACGTAGTGAGTAGTCTCTACATGCACTGCCCATAGGTAAAGTTTGGTTGAAAGAGGAGAACCAACCAAAGAATTTTGTGTTTATAAAAAATTCCTGAAATTGGAAGAGGTCGGTAAAGCCGGTTAAGTTCTTGAATGAATTGCCATCCTCAAAACAAGATCAAGGGTTTATCCCGAACATGTGAATTAAGTCGCCGAAAAGGAAGTTATTGATATTCCTTTGGGCTAGCTCACAATATTAACTAGTATGCCCCAAACTTGCTTTGAAAGGAAGGATCGCGCCAGTACATGGTCCGGCGCAGTATAAATTTCTGAATCAGGATGAGATTGGTGAATCCCACCTTTGAAATGGGATTCCAGGAACCATCGGAGATAAGATTTCGTTTTGAGTAGGATGTATCACCCTTAGCCAGGGAATAAGCGCATGGTGATTAAAGATTAGTGGAGCCACGTGAAGGAAAATTTTGGAATCTTGGTATGATGATTTCAAGCATGATCTGTAGAAGCACTCGTACCTGTTTGTCGCGTACGAAGTACTTATTAAGGTTTTGTTATGGAAGAACCTCGACTATTCTCCTTCCGTACGTTTAGAGGAGAGTAGATAACCAGAATTTTTGATCGGTCGAGAAATATCCGATATTTATGGTGGAATTCCACGACTGTTTTAGGCAGTCAGGAGTGGTCGAATGTTCGTATGATCTTCTCAGAATGGGATTTTTGTGTATGAATAAATACGAGTAGTTTGTCATGTAGTGAGGTGCGGCCTCCTAATAATAGTGAGATAAGGAAATTATAACGTATAGGCATGACCTATGCGAATGTTGTCGGGTGGGAGCACAATGTGAAGTGTCTCCAATAAGAATGTAAAACAATGTTGTTGTGAGGAAAAAGCTATAGTGATTGAGCGCCGTACTATGTAGATAATTTGCGTACTGACAAGGATATCCAGATTTGTTCTTACCAGGTATGCCTTGTTTTCCGAATTTCGGGACGAAATTCCGTTATTAGGGGGGAAGTATGTAATACCCCGTATTTTTATGCTATATTAATTTGGGGATTTATTAAATTTAATGTGAGTTAATTATTAAATAAAAATCCGAAAATTAATTATGTTATAATTATTAACGTGACGAGAGTTAGTAATTATGGGAAATTTGTTGAATATTACTAATGAGCAAAGTAATATGTAATATTGGATATATTGAATGTCACGAGTGAATAAAATGACAATTTTGGAAATTTGAGTCGGGACGCGCCCGTGTCGCGTCAGGACTAAATATTGATAAATAAAAATGAATATTTTATAAGTTGTTCGTATGGTCGTTTTGAGTGCTCCAACGCATCCGGAAGGGTTGAGATAGTCAGAAAAGTGTACCCGGGGGTTTAGTTTGGGTCTCGGGGCATTTTTAGGCCTAATTAGTAACCCGGGAGGGCATTTTGTTCATTTTACATTTTTGGGTAATTAAACCCACGAAAATTGGAGGATTTATATGAGATACCTCGGTTACCTTCTAGGGTTATAAAGCTCAAAACTCTAGAATGGCCATTGGAGAAGAGAGGAGAGAGCTCTCAAGCAATTCCAAGGCTCAAAAACTCAATCATTTGCACCGCCGTCACCGCCAACGCGTAGATCGCGAGACGGGGAACGCAACCACACCAAAATCAGTCGCAATCCAGACTTCTAAAAATCCCAGGCAAGTGTTTATCTTGCTTATTTTGTTGGTGCAATTTCCATATTAGTTTAGGAATGATTAGGGATGAAATATATGGAAGAAAACCCAAATTGTGATAGGAATTTGCATGTAGTAAAGACTTTAACCTTATTCTGGAAGTCTTTTGTGATGTAGAAGAATAATCCATGAAATTTTGATGTAAATAAGAAAGAAATTCTGGGATAAAACAGATTAGAATCAAGATTTAAAGATTTTTAGGGTTCTTGAATTTTAAATGAATTTCGGTATGATTAATCCATGTTTAGTGACGTAAATTGACATGCTTTACGTAGAATGTGTATCATATCATGTTAGGATGTTAGTGGTAGAATTTTTGAGACGTTTCGGATCGGAAAATATGGATTTGGATGAAGATAGATAGTAGAACCCATAACTGCAATTCTGCAGAAATCAAAATACCTGCTTGATCGATCGATCGAGCCAGATCATCGATCGATCGAAGGCTCGATCGATCGAGCCCCAAACCTCGATCGATCGACCCCTCCTGGCAGACTCCTATGTCCCTTATTTAATTGAGTTAAATTTAATTTATCATGAAATAATTTTTGGGCATCCTTAATAGAATGTTTTGGGAGATAGGGGAGACCAGTATGTTATACGAATAAATTTTGGAGATACTTAATGTGGACCAAGAATTTCATTTTGGGATAATTACTTATAATTCCATTAATTTATGTATTGAAGGGTAAGGTGCGTAAGAGAGTTATGTTGGAACATAATAAGGACACTTACTGAATTTTACACTTGGGAGGATAGAGTCCATGCATGTTACGTATTCAGATGATAAAATCCTTCGAGTTAAGGTTAGAAACGAACTCTTATACGTAATACTAATAATGTGAAAATTAAAACAAATGTTGTAATTATGGGTGATGAGAGGAACCTATATTAATATCATAAAAGTGGTATATTTATATAATTGTGTATGCATATATTATATACATGTGAAAACCATGCCCGCGCTACTTGCTATCCCAGAGGTTACCGCGCTGGGACGATCTTATCCTGTGTTGCCTAATGGGGGATATTGATTCGCACCCTAGGAGATAGATATCCTTGGTACAGGCTATCGAATCGATAGTTCAGACGGTCCTAAGAGACGTGAGGGTATGTACTGACCTCTTAGAGACTTGGAATCTATGCTTCGCCTCAATCTTGTTTGTGTTTATATGTGATACAGTTCGAGAGTGATTCCGATCTTGTATTTCCCTTAGTGTGATCGATACGGGGATTGGATAGTAGAGTATGCCCGCACCATAGTTTTATTTGGGGTGCTGATATAATATATATATATATATTATATGAGTAGTTAATATATATATATATATATATGAAATTCTGAAATCTGGAACTGCCTACTGTGATTTGATATGTAGGACATGGTTAATGACTCAAATTATAAATACTTGTTTTGAGAAAGTATAATATGACACTGGAAAACTTTATTGATTAATAAAGTTAAAATGAGAACTTTGGTTAATAATTGAAATATTCTTTTCAAGCAATTGAATCGTTAAATATTTAATCTTATAAGTAATCTAAGATAAGTTAAATCATTGGGAAGATTAGTATGATAAGTGATAAGACAAACCGTTGTGAAGGTTAGTGCGATAGGTGTGCACATTAGAAGAGAGGTGAGAATTTCTTAAGAGAGTATCGCACTAATATGTTGTTGCATTGGCCTGTATCAATTTAAATACTTGCGAAACGTATTTTAAATCCAACACACTATCGGGCTCTGACCCGTTTCTTCTTCTCTTTCTCTCTCTTTTATATATATGTATATATTACAGGTGCCCAGCCACAGGGGCGTCTTGCTTAGGATCCCTTGAAAGGAACGTGCTGCAGCTTAGGTGGGAATTGCAGGCCACTTGCATAGACGAATTCGTTTACTTGATTCCACATCTATCATTCTCATTTATTGGGCATGTGTCGCCCTTTCCACTGTTTATCTATTTTGTTGGGACATTTGTATTTCAGTTATTTCTAGTACGGTTACTTTGGGATTTATTTCAGCATGAATGTTTTACTTTAGGTTTTAAATGTTGGGATTTTGAATGTTGAATGTTTCAATTAATTGGGTTATGTTCCAGGATAATTGTTGTATGATTCTTACTTATTGAAAATGTGGTTAATAATTAAATAAATAAGTTTTTCTTTAAAAATACAATTTGGTTAGAAAGGTTAAAAACGGTTTTGACACTTAGCTTAATTAATTAGGGTGTTAATTTGGAAAAGTTTATTTTTATGACAGTGATGCTAAGAATGAACCAACTGTTCACCTTGATTTTAATTTAATAAAGGAGTGATCGCCCGGTGTTTAATTAGGCGGGGTGTCACACGATCCAAGACCGGGGCCAATTCTGACCCAAGAGTGGTGACAATCGATGACTGAGGTCAATTCTGACCTAACTCAGGTGACGATCCAAGATCGGGGCCAATTCTGACCCAAGAGTGGTGACGACCGAGGATCGAGGTAAATTCTGACCTAACTCAGGTCACAATCCAAGATCGAGGCCAATTCTGACCCAAGAGTGGTGATGACCAAGGACCGAGGTCAATTCTGACTTAACTCAGGTGACCCATCCAGGACCGAGGCTAATTCTGACCCAAAAATGGTGACGACTGAGGACCGAGGTCAATTCTGATCTAACTCAGGTGACGATCCAAGACCGGGGCCAATTCTAACCCAAGAGTGGTGATGACCGAGTATCGAGGTCAATTATGACCTAACTCAGGTGACGATCCAAGACCGGGGCCAATTCTAACCCAAGAGTGGTGACGACCGAGGACCGAGGTCAATTATGACCTAACTGAGGTGATGATCCAAGACCAGGGCTAATTCTAACCCAAGTGTGGTGACGACCAAGGACTTAGGTCAATTCTGACCTAACTCAGGTGACGATCCAAGATCGGGGCCAATTCTGACCCAAGAGCGGTGACAATCGAGGAGTGAGGTCAATTATGACCTAACTCAGGTAACGATCCAAGATCGGGGCCAATTCTGACCCAAGAGTGGTGATGATCGAGGACCGAGGTCAATTCTGACCTAACTCAGGTGATGATCCAAGACCGGGGCCAATTCTGACCCAAGAGTTGTGACGACCGAGGACTGAGGTCAATAATGACCTAACTCAGGTGACGATCCAGGACCAGGGCCAATTATGACCCAAAATTGGTGACAAACGAGGACCGAGGTCAATTTTGACCTAACTCAGGTGACAATCCAAGACCGGGGCCAATTCTGACCCAAGAGTGGTGATGACCGAGGATCGAGGTCAATTCTGACCTAACTCAGGTGACGATCCAAGACCGGGGCCAATTCTGACCCAAGAGTTGTGACGACCAAGGACGGAGGTCAATTCGGACCTAACTCAGGTGACGATCCAAGACCGGGGCTAATTCTAACCCAAGAGTGGTGACGACTAAGGACCGAGGTCAATTCTGACCTAACTCAGGTGACGTTCCAAGACCTGAGCCAATTCTGACCCAAGAGTGGTGACAACCGAGGATCGAGGTCAATTCTGACCTAACTTAGGTGATGATCTAAGATCGGGGCTAATTCTGACCCAAGAGTGGTGACGACCGAGGACCGAGGTCAATTCTGACCTAACTCAGGTGACGATCCAAGACCGTGGTCAATTCTGAGCCAAGAGTGAATAAAGATTGGATTTTGATTCTGGTGGAGAGAGAGCTTTATGATTTTGATCTGAGCTAGGGAGCTGATAGCTATGGAAGCTTTTACGAGACCTCACAGGGGGGAACAACCTAATTTGGGTGCTGTAGGAGAATTTCATTGGGGAAGTGATCAGGTGATCTTTAGAGGTCCTCCAAAATTTTGTCGGGAGGAGTTTCACTTGGTTTTTGAGGATTCTGCTGGGGAAATAGGGGTTCCGCTCAAGGGAATGCAAAATTTTCTTGGTGAAAATGTTCAAAAATCCATCCTGGGATTTTTAGGAATTTTTTGAGGCTTTCTGGTATTTTTTGGAAATTTCTGTATGAAATTTAAGGGGAGTTTCGGTCGGCATGGTATGAGGGGTGCCATTCGGCAGTGGCACAGACTTTTGGGCTACCTCAGGAAGGTGAGGAGTCAGTACCGATCGGTATGGTGGGGGGAAGTACTGATCGGCAGGGCGCTTGGCATCCTATATAAAGGGGGCGAATACCTTCATTTTTTCATAGCTTATTTTGCTTTCTCTCTCTCTGTGATACTTTTGCAAATCATTATAGCGCTCCGATCTTCAAGAAATGGCCGCTTTTATGAGCACTGCAATCCACCGGGAGTGGTTGACCGTTGATGACTGGGCGAATGTGGATTGGAGGGACAGGGTGCCCCTTGCTTTGGGGAGTGAGAACTCCTTTGATGCATTTGAGCCTGTTACGGATGAGCGGACCTTGCTGCTGGAGCCATCGCGTCATCGCTCTTCGAGAGTGATTCCCGGTGGTTATGTAAGTAACCTGACCTTTGGCATTCCTTTCTTTTTGGGTGATTTTTCTTTCTTTCTTCACTTTTGATGAGATTTTTCCTTTTTCCTGTCTGATATTTCCTTGAAGAACATGCTCGCCCGTGGGACAACGGGGCTCAGGGATGTCTGGGAGCATCTTCCACCTGTGGTGCATTGGATGGTATCATCAGCGAGTTTTGGGTGATTGGCATCGACGCTGGATGACACACCTCGTTCGACAGCGGTCTTGTGCACTTTAGGAGATAGGTGGTGGGACACTACCCACACCTTTCATTTCAGCTTCCGGGAGATGACTGTGACTCCCATGGACGTGCAATAGCTGCTGGGGATGGATTATGGTGGAGAGCAGATAGAGGTGGATCGCTCTTTATGGGTGAGACCGGAGGCAGTGCATGCGGCACTTGGTGATGTAAGGAGGATTGTTTATAGGGATTCTATCCGGCTGTCCCTACTGAAGGATGTTCTGTTGGGTAGGGAGGTTGATGTGGAGGATGGCCTGCAGGTGAGGCAGATGGCCCGATTATTTATTCTGCTAGTATTGGGAGGTTTTATGGTGGCGTCGAGCGGCGATGTCATCCATTTGTGGTTATTGCCGTACCTGAGGATGTTTTCGAACATCCCTTTATATGATTGGGGGAGTCTGACCTTGGCGACCCTTAACTCTTCTCTGGATGCATTCAGCCAGTGCTGCCGACAGACTTTTACTGGGGCCACATACCTTCTTGAGGGATTCTTCAATTTATGCATTTCTTTTCATGCATTCGCATTTTCCTTATGCGTTTCTTTTTGTTTGCGAATTCAGACGTGTTTCTATGAGGTGATTAGTGGTAATACCCCGCTGATCGCTCTGAAGGACGATACTGTTGGGGACTTCTGTTGATTGTATCGATGGCGTAAGGCTAACCGACAGTCGAATGGATCTCTCTCCCTAGAGGCGGTGCGTCAGGTCTTGGATGACCTGACCAGTGGTAGGGTAAGACTCTTTCCATTTCAGTCTTGGTTTTTTGCACCTTCTAATCTTGTATTGATTTATGCTTGCTTGGAGATTTTTAGGTGACCTTTTATCCCTGGGGGACAACCATTCAGGACGTGGGGGTGACCGGGGTGAACGCGCAGATGAGGCGCTTGCTAGCGCATGAGTTCGGCCATTCCTGGTACCTTGGGAAGAGGGTGGTTCATCAGATTGCTGAGGAGGAGGTGGTGGTTCCACCTGCACAACCTCCTATGTCTATGAGGCAGGAGCGACTGCTGTCAGAGGATGAGAGGATCGCGACGATGATTGGCGAGTCTTACTTGTTGTACACTGATACAGCCGCACCGTATGACTATATGGACTTTATGATGAGGTGTTTGATGGCGCCCAACATATATGATGCATTGCCTTTCCTTCCTATGGGTTCGAGTCGGGCAGTGGGATCTTCCCACAGTGGTGGTGTTTCGTCGGCATCTGCGGCAGCAGCGACCTCGGAGGTCCCTTTTGTGCGGTTGCATACCCCTTAGTACAACATCCGACGAGCTGATGGAGGGATGGTGCCTATGTTGCACTGTCCTCATGCGATGGATCCGGAGGAGTTGGGTTTGACAGAGGAGGTCCTCCGACCTGCGGTATACCTTTCTGTTCCTCTCTTTCTTTTTTTTTTTTTTTTTTATTTTGGTCATTTCTGCTTTGATACTAATTTCGCCTTTCCTTGCAGCAAGTTCGGGTGTCGATCACTTAGCTCAGGGACATCAGAGACTGGATATCTTCAGCGACTGCCCATATTCGGGATGTGGTTCCTGTTCCTTCTTGCTTGGTGCCGTCTGCCTCGTCTGGAGAGGACTCTGGCTCGAGTAGTGATGGGTCTTTGTCTCGCCGAAGGGAAAAGAGAGCACGTTATAGGGGTGGAAGTTCTTGAGAGAGAGAGAGAGAATGTGGGTTCGGGCTGAGTCCCGTTGTTTTTGCTTTTTCTTTTTATTTCCTGCAAAATTGATGTAACATAGAACACAAATATATGCAATGCAATGGAGTTTTTTTATTATCTTTTATTTAATGATGAATGAATGCATGTATATGCACTTTTTACTTTGCTGCTGAGACCGTAAAAAGGAATATTTTTGGAATTTTTTTTAAGGAAAGTTTTTAATTAAAAAGGGAAATTATATAAGGAGAAAAAGGGATTCTTGAAATTTTGTTAAGAATATCAATTTATTTTTATTGAGTTTTATGATTTGACAAAAGAGGAAAAAAGGGAAATTTCCAAAAATGGGAGGTTGCCGATCGGCAAGCACCCTGACCTGCCTATCGGCAGTTCAGTCCAGTCCCATCAATTAAAGGTTTTGAATGGTACCCTCTTCAGACTTTGGTACCTTGTGGGGTAGGATTCCCTCCGATTTCTACAGGGATTATGTCCCTTGTGAGGATTCTCAAGTATAAAAATGGGTAAGGGTGGAGTTTTTTCATCACACCTTTGCATTCTTACCCACTTGCCCATTATCTTTTAGCCTGTCAAGATGGCTCTCCCTGGTAGCACCGAGTTTGCCAACTACCTCGAAGCCTTGGAAGATATGTTCTTTTATAATGTCGATTATGAGGCTTTCAACATGCGTCGAGTCTCCCTGTGGCGCAATCGGCCTCTTGAGTGGAGCGTGCTGATGGCGGCAGTACAATTATGGTACCCCGAAGACCATGTATTTCGCTTTGGGTTGGATGAAGTTTGTCCTACCTACGAGGAGTTTTCTGCCATGTTGGGTGTCAATCCCAGAGTTACTGCAACTTTTGCCCGAATTTTCCCGTTCTCCCAGGGATTTATTGGTCGGGCTTCTTCGTATTTTGCCTTTGGCGGCCAGATCATTGGTTGCTGGAGGAATGATATCCCTCCCAGCGGTGCTGCGGTCCATGCATTTGTGGGAAGTAGGTGATGTCGTCTATACTAGATCCGTTGTTCTGGGTCTGGTTTCCAAATTGCTGCTGGTGACTGGGGAGGTGCAAGTGGACACACAACTTGCAGCCATTACCTCATGGATGTCATATCATCGTAATCCTGCAGCGGTGATACTAGCGGAGACCCTGAATGGCCTGGATGCCTGGAGAGAAGGCCGTTCAGACTTTTTGAGGGGTAGCACTGTGATGCTGTTCATGTGGTTGTCTGAAAGATTCTGCTTGGAGACTCCTCTAGAGTATCCTTTGTTGGCCTTACCCAACTTCTTTTCACGTTACTTCATCAGCGTTGGCCTATATGTTGAGAACTAGGAGAATTGGCTTGTGGAGCATGGGGCTCGTGGGTTATATTGGTCAGTGCCTTGGTGGGGACAGTTGCAGCCTGTTCTGGAGCTAGGAGAGTATTAATATGTGCGGCTGGTTGGTCTCAGGCATACCTCTTTTTATTTCATTTGGCATCTTTTGTGCCAATTTGACTGGGCGCAAGTCGTGCCCCCTCGGACCTCAAATTTCTTTCTGATAGAAGATTTGACTGAGCACTTGCGTCTGTTGCTCGGGTCTCTGTGGGAAAATTGGCATCCGTCGACCCATCCCTCTCAGTCTGTCGGGAAGGTTTGGCATGTCCCCAAAGATTATATGAAGTGGTTGTGGAGGAAAGTAGTCAGCAAGATGTTGGCAGTGGAGACTGGACAAAGATGGTTTGTTTTATCTAACGCCATGGAAGGGGGCGTTGTGGTCTTTTCGAAGATGGTTAAGGCTCATCGATCCATGGAGTGTTTACGGCACTCTATTCAGGCAGGGGAAACTTGGGGACCTACGGATGTAGATGATAAGGGTGCAAGCTCCTCTGGTAGCTGTGGGTAGGACTCTTGGAGAGTATATTTATGTAATAGGGAATAGATGTGGGGATTTGATTTGGTTTTTTATGGTAGTAGGGTAAGGGAGTTATCCGTTCCTTTTTCTTATGTAATCCGTACTGTAATTTCTTATTAATGAAATAAACAAGTTTCTGATCATCCAGCTATACCTCTCGATGAGTTTTTTATTTTGAATTAGCTATATCGATCGCTAAGGCATACATAATCCTTTTGTTCAAGTATTTTTAAAATGAACCGTCGTTCTCGGAGGTGAGAAAAGAATAGTATTTTTTGAAAAAGAATGGGCCGCACGCATGTGAGGTGCATGAGCTGCCTATGTACCTCTGGGTTTTTTGAAAATGTTTTTATTTATTTGCAAAGTAGTTTTTTGTAGAGGATCAGGCCCCCGTAGTTCTGGGTAGAGGGAAATGAAGATTTTTTTGTAGAATAGAAGTGGGATGAGAAGAGTCGTAGCGCGTCGAGATTTCGGACTAGGGGTAGAATTTCTTGAGATGGCCCAGATTGACTGGACGAGCCATCTCTTCCCCATCTAGGTCAGTGAGCATGGCGGCACCGCCGGATAAGATTTTCTTCACAATATAGGGGCCGCTCCAATTGGGCTTGAATTTCCCTCTGGGGTCCAAGATGGGTTCTATTATTTCCTTGAGGGCTAAGTCTCCCTCTTGGATACCGCGGTACTTGACTCTCTTGTTGAATGATCGCGTTATTCGACGATGGTACCCCTGTATGTGGTACAGTGCTGTTGATGTAAAAAATTAGATCACTCTAATAATTCAATCAAAGATAAATAAATGAGACAAAAGATTTTTAAGTGGTTCAGCCTTGTAAGAATGGCCTACGTCCACTGTTGTGTTATTGCTGAGTGTTTAGGAATTCTCGATTACAAAATTCTCTCAAGAAAGTCCTCTCTTGATTCCAGGGTTTGGATTCGGTCCCCCTCTAATGAGGATTGTACAATGTATTTATAGCCCTGAGGCTGTAATGTGAAAGGGTAATTAATTTAATGCCCTTTTTGCGTGTGCGTCTGAATGATAAGCATTTAATGAGAAATTAAACTGTTGGTATCCTGCTTCGAGGTGCAGCGACCGCCTGAGTTGCTCGGATCGCTTAAGCTTCTCGGTGCTAAAGAGTTCTGTGACACCCCGACTAATTAAATACCGGGTAGCTACTCCTTTATTAAATCAATACAAAATGCCAAGTTGGTTCAGTTAATAGCATCACAGTCGAAAACATTTTAATGATTACTAACCACCTAGTATTTAAAAATTAAGTTGCCAAATTTTAAATTAAGTCTGATTAACATGCAGTAAAAGAATTATGAAAGAATAACACAACCATTCACCATAATGAAGAAATAGAATAACCAATCCAAAATAAATAAGTCCGGAGGAAAACTCCTCACAACAATCCCACAACTGAAATAAGTAAACAATATATCCTGAATTAATTACATGCCAAAAGTCTGAAAATCTGAAATAGGAAATGTTTCTAATAGAAATGGGCGACATGCCCTATAACTGATAAAACTGAATATAGAGTCAAGATAGATGAAGCATCTACTAGCAAAGTCCTGTAACTTCCACAAACAGCTACAGCTCGTCATCTGAATGAGAATCCTAAGCATGGTGTCCTTGTGGCTGGGCACCTAAAATGGTTTTTACAAAAAAAAAATACATTTGAAAGCAAACAGGCCAGAGCCCGAAAGTGGAGAGTATTTTAAAATAGCAAGTGTTTTAATAACATTAAAACAATGAATGCAAAATACATGTTAGGACGTGTACTCACATGAAATACTCACCTCTCGACTAATTGTGCACTCCTAACGTACCATACCCATCTAAGTGATATACGTAACTAACCAAACCGTAATAAGTTCTATCCCTACTACTCGATTCTCATTATGCATTCTATCGTTATCAACTAAATAGAGGGCGCTACTTAAACTCGGATTCTCAATTATTAGCAATACAATTCTCTACCGGTTATCCCGTTATAACTTCTCAAAACATTACCATAATTATACTCATAATACTCAACAGGAAAGTTCTCATTATTAAAGTGTATATTATTCACGTCATAAATATACAATACAAGCACCCCGAGACTAGCTACGGTGCACACATACTCTTCTATCCATCCCGGTACATCACATACATAAGGATCACGCATTTCGAATCTCTCAGGAATCGTTCTCAGATAACATCAATCACAAACAATGGAGGAGAACACAGTCACATCACATGGGTCACGCACATACCTACGCTCCCACGATCAGCAAACTTATTAACATCCCAATAAGTCCTTCTCTAACCTATGTTCTCGAGGTACCAATCTAAATCCGGGCAACAAAAGGATTAGAGGGCCCTAAGCGAACGTAAACCTCCCGTGATAGCAAGTACGGTAGGTATGTCATATACATAAAATCATATACATATACTAAGTATGCACACATATTAGTAATCACTATAATTTATTTGTGGTACACTTCTCATTCTCGTACCAACATATAATGTTACACAATTTACATATTCCCGGTTAATATAATTATTTAAGCCGTCAATTGTTCTCACGTCATAATAGACACTCACGTCCTAATCCACAATTTCCATTTGGTTCAAATCACACTTTTATGTTTTACTCGTCATTATATCCCAAATATCCCAAATATATCAATTTATCATCGAGGAAAAGTTATCTCTAAATTTAGACAAGGTTACGGGACACGCGAAATCAAAACAGGCCAAAAAGCCTAAACTGTCAGCTCGTTAGAAGTCTCGTTCGAACGAGAGTTCGTTCGAACGAAGTGGGCCTTCTAATGAGATCTCGTTCGAATGAAAGTCATCGAACGAACATCCCTCTCGTTAGAACTCAAACTGTCAACTCGTTAGAAGCTCGTTCGAACGAGCTCGTTCAAACGACCTGGGCAGGTCTTCTAACGAGAGGCCAGTTTCGAGCCCAGAAATTCCTTTTTTCGTTTTTTCCAACTTTCTTCACCTCTAATCCCATATACAATTTGTCCCAACAACATTTTAAGGTTTCTAATACACACTAAACATTCGTAGGTCATAATTAAACATTTATATATAGCCAAATCTTCCTAAACATCATCAAATCATTAAATCCCCTCAGTTTTCCCCAAATCTCATGAACATGAACCCTAGAAAATTTAATTCATCCATAGACATAAATAAATCCGTTTTTATGGTATAAAAGATGTATTTTTCTCTGAATAATCATCCTAACATTGTTCTACATGCAATCTCCTCATAGAATTATAAATCTCTACATCCACTTTAATGGGTTCTTATCATTCTCCAAGAACAATGTAATTTCATAAATTTCCTACGCATGGAAGAAACATTATTTGCAAAATATGTAATTAAACCACTTGCCTTATGTATTTCTCTGATTTGATGTTGAAGGTGAATTGTTCTCTCTCTAACTGCAGGATTTCTCCTCTCTTTTCTCTCTACAAGCTCTTCTTCTCCATGGTGACAATGGTGGCTAGGGTTTGCCTTAGGAAATTCTTGGAACTAATTCTAATAACCCCCGTAGCCCATTAGGTCATAAGGTGTAGTTAGTGGGTTTAGTGGGTAATTACCAAATAAGATTTTAATTCCTAATTTTCGTGGGTTTTAATTCCCAAAATTCCAAATTACCAAACTACCCTTATACGTTGCCGGTATGGCCTAAAAATGCCCCGGGACCCAAACTAAACCCCCGACTAGTGTTTTCTGACTATTTCGACCATTTCGGACGCGTTGGCGCACTCAAAATGACCATACGGTTAATAGAATTAAAATTCACTTTTTAATTAAATAATAATATTCCTGACGCGACTGTCACACGCGTCTCAACAAAATTTCCCAAATTGCCGTATATCAATCTCACGACAATTTAATAATTCAATATTCATATATAACCATATATACACATTATAATCAAATACTAACTCACATCTCGTTAATATTTTATCCGGATTAATTCCCAAATTAATTCACATTTAATTCAATTAATCCCATAAATAAATATCATAAAAATACGGGGTATTACAAGTTCCTCGGAGAGGTCTGTTCCTCGGAGCGTATGAGTTCCTCGGAGTAACATGGTTCCTCGGAGCGTGTGATCATCTCGGAAGTGCTTGTTGTTGCCATGAAGATAGCCACGTGTCTTCATATGATTGGTCCATGCCAGCAGATTAAATTTGGTATTAACAGAAGCCCCCAATGTTTCATAGTTCGAAATTTGAGGAGTATGGAACATTATTTCTCGGAATATGGTAGCTTTAAATAGGTTTCCTAATTTTTAGGAGCGTTTACTTTGTATTTATTTCTCCTTCCCAATTCGTAGAATCATGCTTTTTTGGACTTTTCTACGTGCTTCGATTCCCGCGTCACTTTTCGTCTTTTTAGCCGCTATTGCTCGCTCTGATTCCTGCGCCACTTTTCAACTTTTTAGCCGCCGATAAAGTAATCATCCTTTTTTGTAATCATTACTTCACCATTTCCCAAGGCAAGGTATTTAAACTTAACAGATGCTCCCATCGTCTTCTACTTTTCAAATTTGTGTCTTCGAGTTTTCATTGTCTTCTACTCTCTTGTGCGTTCATCTCTTCCATCATTCGTTGTCAACAACTCTATTCTTTTTTTGTAAGATCTTCTTATTTCTTCTTCATTTCTTTTATTCATGATCATGGTTTACCCTGTTGAGTCTCTTGAAAAGTTTCTCTCTGATTTTTCCATTCCCTCCTGGGTTGTCTTGGAAGAGCTTTCTAAGCCTTCTGATTATTTTAATTTGGCTGAGGGACATTGGTTCCCCAGTTTCTTTTTTGCTGAGTGTGGATTTTCTTTTCCACCAAATCCCTTGTGTCTGGAATTCTGTCACTAATTTGATGTTGTTCCTGCACGAATAGCCCCCAACACATGGAGAATAGTTAATGGGGTGCATAGATTAAATCAAGTGCATGGAACTCATATAGGAATTCAAGAAATCATGTACTGTTATAGATGGGTAGTTAATGATAATATTTTTTATTTAAAAACTAGATTTTTAAATAGAGCTTTAGTAGTCAATCTCCCTGATGCCAATAGGGATTATTTTGAACACGGGGTTGTCATAAAAAATTGGCAACACCCTCCATTAGCTGGAGATGAGGTTTACCAGGGTCCCAGATGCCCTCCTTATGGCAATGGGATAGGTTATTTTTATTTTATTTTATTTATTTTGAAATCATGTTTCTTTTGTGTTTGATAAAATGTGCCACTGATAACAATGTTTATTTATTTGCAGTTGATAGCAAGAGAAAGTGCCCAAAAGATGCAGATGTCAATATAAGGCATTTGAAACTTATCTGGAGTCTGCATCAAAGTGTTGCCGACGAGCACATTAGATCAGCTTCGTATCTGCTCCAGTACAGGAGCTACACCATTTCTTTCACTGCTCGTCCAGTGATAAGTGAATCAGAGCCAGTACCAGCTTCCACCAGCTCATCGCCTCAATTCCATATTCCTTTAAGTGAAAGGATGAAGAAGAGAAGACCTCCTACCCTGTTTGAGAAAACTACCTCCGGTTCTGGGGAGGCAAAAAGGAGTAGGATTGATGTCCCAAGGGAGGGGATGAAGAAGAATGATACACCTTCCTCAGCTGCTGCAGTTGTGATGGTTGCTGAGAAGCCTGCAGTGGCTCCGAGCAGGTCTTCTGCTCCTAGAGAGGTGATTGTGATATCACCGACCAAGGGTTCTTCCTTGGTTGAATCCGTTCCTATTCCCCCGAGGAGGCTGAAGAAAAGCTCCTCGGTCAATTTGGCTGATATCATCACTCAGCCCCCAGTTGATGGAACTGGGGTTCCAACTTTTATTCCCCCGAGCTCTGCCATGAGCTCGGTAAAATCCTGGATCATTCCCGAGGTCCAAGGTACTAAAGAAAACCTTACTCGGGATATGGTCACCTCGCTAGCTTCTTGCCACCTTACTTCTGTAAGTCTCTTTACTTTGAATTTTTCATATTTCCTTTGTCGTTTCTGTTTCTGACTTGCTTTCTTTTTTCTTTCACAGTTGACGAGATGCTTCAGTATAATTTTGAAGAATGATGAAGCAATTAAAGCTTCATGCTCCTCATCCAGCGTGGAGGGAGCTCTGGAGGAAGCTACAAAATCTCTGGCAGATTCTCGCTAGACATATGCCACTGATAAGGCTGTCTGGGAGAAGAAGCTTGCCTCCACCGAGCGGGATAAAGCTCGAGCTGTTGAAGCCTCCAAAGAGTTGGAGAAGAAAAAGAATGCCCTGGAGAAGGCAAATAAAGAGCTCGAAGAGAAGCTCAAATCTGTTGGAGAGCTTGAAGATAAGCTCAGGGTCACTGAGGAAAGGTTGGGCCAGCTTCAAGAAGTAGGTCGGCAAAAGGAGGAAGCAGAAAATAAATTAAAGGCTGTTGAGAACCTACTGTCCGAGAAACTTTCCTCGGAGAAGCTGAAGAGGAAAGCTGCTGTAAAGAAGTCCTTCGGCTCTGGCTGGGACAAGGGGTGGAATAAAGGGTTGGCTGCCATGGTGTCGCAAGTGGACTATGGAAGTCTCAAATACTTTAGGGATGGATGGGTTGCTGCCCTTCAGGAAATAAAGGTCGAAGAGTCTTCCGAGCTCTTCCAGAGACATATCCCTGGTCCCCCTCCAACTCCAGAAGACTTAGAAGAGGATGAAGCTACCTCCGAAGAGTCTTCGATGGTGATGGGAGATCATGCCCTAGCCATCCAGCCTGCTGCTGAGGAAAATTAGCAAGTCATTTCTTCCTCCGAGCAACTGCCTACTCTCCCCGAGCAACTATCTCTTCCCTCCGAGCAACCTACCTCTTCATCCCAGCCTCCCGAGAAGGTTTTGCGAGATAAGGAAAAGGTGTAGTGTTGTTCGGGTTTCTCTTTATTTTCTTTCTCTTTATCAAATGTAACCCAGAATATGTAACTCTGAACTATGATCTAATAAAACTTGAACTTTTTGCATGCTGTTGTCTATTTTCTATTCGTACTCTGCTTATTCTTCTTATTGATGATTGCTCTTCTTTCTCTGCTAGTTTCTGGCCAGGATGGAACTGCTATCTGCCCATGATACAAAGCTGATGCGGCAATGTAATGAATACTATAAGGCTGGTCACACAGACCTGAGTGCAGCACAAGTTATAGACATCCTCGGCCAAGATGCTTCAGAACAGGCAGTTGAAGCATATCAATATCTGAAGTGTCTACTTGATCGAGCGGTGGCCAATAATGTGGGCTATTACGATATGAACGAGGATCTCCAAGGCACCCTCGAAGACCTTCATCTTCAATACAAAAAATCCACTGCCCTGTTGCATGAGGGGTACGAGAAGAAGTACAAGCTGATCATTGCTGACAAGGGCTATGAAAAGCTTTTTGCTGGGTACGATTTAAGGGAAAGAACCTTGAAAGGTGAGGTCGAGGAATGCAGACAGATTGCCGAGTTTCTGGAGCAAGAGAACAATAACTTGCAGAAAGAGCTATCACAGTTGAAGTCTGCAGCCTCTTCTACGAAAGCCTTAATCCCAGTGACCGATGAGGGATTCTCGTTCCTGGAAGTCGAGAACGCCAATTTGAGGGATGAATTGGAACAATTGAAGAGAGCTGGGCCCTCTACATCATCTCATGGACGAGCAAGATCTCCTCGAGGATGAGCAATAGCAGCTCGGGTTCCTATCGAGGAGTAGAGGACTCAGTCTGCATTAGAAAACCAGGCCTTCTAGTTGATGGCGAAGAACCGAGCTTTGGCTGAAATGTCAAAGAAGACCAGAGACTTGGAAGAGCAGCTCTCTGAGAAAAAATCTACCTTGGAGGACAAAGAGCTCTTCGTTAAAAATCTCCACGAGCAGCTGGATAGACTAACATAGCAGTTCCACAAACAACCCAGGGAGTTCTGGATGGCTGGATACAACGAAGCACTATACCACTTGGACGATCGTATCCAGAATGCCAACAATGAGGGCTACAAGCAAGGCTAGTTGAATGCCTTAGGTGTCCTGAGGATTGAACAGGGTCATTACCTGTGGGACTACCACGATCTCGGGTTGCTCGACTTACCTGTGCCACCATAAAAATTAGATATGAATTGGATCCCTGCACGGGCCATTCCTCGGAGCTTGATCTCAAAGTATCTCGGTGACTACAATTTACATTCTCAAGATGAGGTATCTCGTCCCGAGAATCTCTTAGATCGACCATCCGTGATGAATGTCAGGATGTTGAAGGATCTCAACTTCATCAATTCTCCTCTCTCTTTAAATGATCTGCCTGCTGGCGAGGAACCTGTGTCAAAAACATAGGGGAAGAGACCAGTAGAATAGTTATTTTTGATGTAATAGTTAGTATTCATTTCAATATCAATGTACTTTTCATTTTATTATCAATGTAATTTATTTTGAATTCAATGAAAGACTTTCATTTTTTTTTGCAAATCTTGATTGCTATTGTCTTGTAAATATCAAGCACTTTACATTTATGCATATCTGTTAAAAAGATAACAATATTGTGTTGTTCGTCGACCAACTCAGTAATAGTTAGAAATTTACAAGTATCAATACTGTTGCTCGATCACTTAATAATAAAGTAATGAGTATAAAAATGTTTGTTTAAAATGTTTCCAACCAACCAAGGTTGTTAGATTCTCCATGCTGACTAACTATAGTTAGTGGGTTTTTATCCCCGACTAGCCATAGTTAGTAAAGTTTTCTTTTAAATGTTTCTGACCAACCAAGGTCGGTAAATTTTCTTTGTCGAATAACTACAGTTGGTGGGTTTTTAACCCCGACCAGCCATAGTTAGCAAATTTTGCACTTTCTGGAATAATCTTACCTCCCGACCAACATAAGTTGGCATTTGCGAGAATATTTTGTTTCCTAGCCAAGCAGGTTGGCATTTTTAGGAATATTTTGTTTCCTAGTCAAACAGGTTGGTATTTTTAGGAATATTTTGTTTCCTAGCCAAACAGGTTGGCATTTTTAGGAATATTTCATTTCCTAACCAAACATGTTGGCATTTTTAGGAATATTTTATTTCCTAACCAACCAAAGTTGGCATTTTTAGGAATATTTTGTTTCCTAACCAACCGAGGTTGGAATTTTTAGGAATATTTTGTTTCCTAACCAACCGAAATTGGCATTTTTAGGAATATTTTGTTTCCTAACCAACTGAGGTTGGCATTTTTAGGAATATTTTGTTTCCTAACCAACCGAAGTTGGTATTTTTAGGAATATTTTGTTTCCTAACCAACCGAGGTTGGTATTTTTAGGAATATTTTGTTTCCTAACCAACCGAGTTTGGCATTTTTAGGAATATTTTATTTTTTAACCAACCGAAGTTGGCATTTTTAGGAATATTTTGCTGAGCAGTCTGAGCTTTACCGAGTAGTGCGTAGCACTAGTATTCCCCGAAAAATTCTCAATAAAAAGGAGAGACTTTGGTAGAATATCTTCATTTTATTCATACTGATGGAACTGCGTTACATATACATCACTGATAATACTTGCGCAGATACTCTGCGTTCCATGCATTCTTAAACTCCTTGCCTTCTAAAGTTGCTATTCGATAAGTTCATGGTCGAACAACTTCTGTAACTCGGTATGGTCCATGCCAGTTTGCTTCCAGCTTATTGTGCTTTTGAATTACTTTCTTCAGTACATAGTCTCCTTCTTTCAGGTCGCATTTCTTCACCCTCTTGTTGTAAAACAAAGATGCTCGCTGCTGGTAAGCAGCATTTCTAATGGCTGCTTCTTCTCTGACCTCCACGAGCATGTCTAAATCCAGTCTTCTCATTAAGTCACTGACAGGGGAATTGAAATTCAGTACCCTGTGTGTTGGGAGGCCCAACTCGGCAGGTATTACAGCTTCACTTCCAAACGCCAGCATGTACGATGATTCTCCAGTTGCTACTCGGGGAGTAGTTCGGCAAGCCCAAAGTACTGATTGTAACTCGTTGATCCAGTTTGCTTTTGCATCATCCAATCTTTTCTTCAAATCGTTCAGCAGCGTGTTGTTTGTCACTTCAGTTTGTCCATTGCTTTGAGGATGGCCTGGTGTTGAGTGGACCTTCAAAATGTTTGATTGATGGCAATAGGCAGCGAACTCCTCGTTATCAAATTATGTTCCATGGTCTGTGATGAAAGCACGAGGAAGACCATATCGACAAATGATATTCTTCCACACAAATTGGTACACCTTCTCATACGTCATGTCGATGAGTGGCTCAGCTTCTACCCACTTAGTAAAATAATCCACTACAACGACGAGGTATTTGAACCTTCCTCGGGTCGTTGGAAGTGGCCCAACCAAATCAATTCCCCATATGGCAAATGGCCAAGGTGAAGTTATGGGTGTCAACAATGCTTGTGGAGTTCTTCGAATGGAGGAAAAACGTTGGCACTTGTCACACTTCTTGGCATAGGCTATACAATCAGCCCTCATCGTCGGCCAGTAGTATCCTTGCGTCATCACCCTTTGTAAAAGCGTCCGACATGCTACATGCCCTCCACAAGACCCTTCATGGATCTCTTCAATCAATTTTTTCACCTCGGAGGGATGTACACACCTCTGCAAACCTACCATAATTCCTCGTCTATACAAAATACTATTAGTTAATACATATCGAGCAGCTTTAAACTTTAATTTTTTGGCTGCGAGCTTGTCAATTGGCAATTCTCCCTCCTCGATATACGCCCTGATGGGATCCATCCAAGATAGTCCTAAATCAAGGGTGATAAAGTTCATCGTCAGATCTTCATCTATACTCCGACCAGCTAACACTTCAATTGGGATTGTTCATCGTAGCTCGGTGCGAGTAGCTGATGCTAGTCGAGCTAGGGCGTCTGCTCTCGCATTCTCCATTCTTGGTATTCTGACCAGCTGAATAGCGGCAAATTATGACACTAGCTCCTTTGCCTTTGCATGATATCTGATCATTAATTCTCCTCTAACTGCATATACTCCCATCATTTGGTTTACGATCAATTGAGAGTCACTGAAGATCACAACCTACCGCGCCTCCATAATTTTTTGCCAAATTAAGCCCTGCAATCATGGCCTCATATTCAGCCTCATTGTTGGAAGCTTTGAATTGGAAACGTAGGGCGTATTCCATATCGACCTCATCCGGAGTGCTCAAAACTATCCCCGTACCACATCCTGCAGTGCAAGATGAGCCATCTACATATAGCCTCCATATAGGTAACTCGTCTTCAAATTTTGAATCAGTCAGAGTTCCTCGGTAAAATATTTGCTGCTTCTTTTCATCCTCCCCGGATTTTTCTCTCTCCTCGTCGATCATCTTTTCTTGCCTTTTACCAACCAGAGTTGGTCTGAGCTAGTGTTTGTCGATCCTGTAACATCCACAGGTTGATCAGCGAGCAACTCTTGTTCCTCATCCGAAGTCCTCACAACTATCTCTGCATCATATCATGTAACATCCACACGCCCTTTTACCAATCGAAATTGGTCTGAGCTTGTGTTTGTTGATCCTGTAACATCCACAGGTTGATCAGCGAGCAACTTTTTCTCCTCGAGGGTATCAGGATAGGTGAACTCTGCTATAAAATCTGCTACAGCCTGCCCTTTTAGCGATGATCTGGGTTCATAAATTATATCATATTCACCGAGCTCTATTGCCCAGTACATCAATCTCCCTGATTTTTCTAGATTATGAAGGGCTTGACTCAATGGCACATCGGTATATACTACTATAGTATGAGCCTAGAAGTATGGCCTCATTCTCCTACTCGCCTCGATCAACGCCAGTGCCAATTTCTCCAGCCTTGGATATCTGATCTCTGCTCCACGTAAGGCCTTACTTGTGTAGTAAATTGGCTTTTATAGTCCATTATCCACTCTGATCAATGCCGATCTAACTGCATTCTCGGACACTGCAAGGTACAAATATAATTTTTCTCCCATTACCGGCCTGGACAACAGTGGAGGTGCTCCCAAGTATTTCTTCAAGTCTTTAAAAGCCTTCTCACATTTATCATTCCACTCAAAAGTCTTTCTGAGTGTCTTGAAGAATGGGAGACATCTATCAGTTGCTCGTGACACAAATCTGTTGAGTGCCGCTACTCGTCTAGTGAAACTCTGTACTTCCTTCTTCGTTGTTGGAGATCGCATCCCTAATGGAGCTTTGATCTTTTCAGGATTTTCTTCAATGCCTCGTTGATTGACAATGTACCCGAGGAACATGCCTTCTCGTACTCCAAATATGCACTTCGTCGGGTTCAGCTTCATTTGATATTTATCTAGTTGATCAAAAGTCTGACTTAAGTCAACTAGATGATCGGTAACTTTCTTGCTTTTCGTCAGCATATCGTCAACATAGACTTCCATATTGTCACTGATTTGTTCAGCAAAGACCTTGTTCATCGGCCTCTGATATGTCTCACCTGCATTTTTCAAACCAAAAGGCATAACATTATAACAATAAGTTCCCCTAGGGGTAATGAAAGAAGTACTCTCCCTATCTTCAGGTTTCATTTTGATCTGATTGTAATCAGAATAAGCATCCATGAAGCTCAGCAACTCGTGTCCCGAGGTAGCATCCACCAGTTGATCAATTCGGGGCAATGGAAAGTGATCCTTTGGGCATGCTTTGTTGAGGTCGGTGAAGTCTACACACGTCCTCCACTTGTTGTTCTTCTTCTTTACCATCATCACATTAGCTAACCAATCTGGATATTTAACATCTTCAATGAAACGAGCTTTCTGGAGCTTCTCGACTTCCTCCTGTATAGCTTGATTCTTCTCGGGATCGAATACTCTTCTTCTCTACTTCACAGGCTTGATCTCCTTATTCACATTGAGCTCGTGACATAAGAAGTTTGGGTCTATCCCAGGCATTTCTTCATGACTCCACGCAAAAGTTTGTCTTCTGCTTCTAAGAAAAGTTATCAATTCCTGCTTTAATGAGGCTTCCAACGATGAACCTATTTGAGTAGTTCGCTCAGGGTGCTCGTCGTCCAGAATGATGTTTTCAGTATCTTCCACCACTTGACCCTTCACGAGTTGCGACTCATCTCGAGGATCCAATGTTTCAATTTCTGCACCTTCATCCACTTGATAGGTAGTAGTCTTTTTCTTTTATTCTTCCAGTTTTCTTGCTCGGTGGATGAATAATAGCATTCCCGAGCTACTTTCTGATCACCTTTCACAACTCCTACTCCAAAGTTTGTTGGAAATTTTAGGCACTGATGCACTGTAGACGGTACAGCCTCAAAATTCTTCAATCCTACTCTTCCCATGATGATATTGTACGATGATTGGACTTTCTTATCCATCACGAAGAAGCGTATTCTTTCTGTCCGACAAGCAGGCCACGTACCAATGAATATATCCAACTTGATCGTCCTAAGTGGAAATACTTTCTCGCCAGCAAAACCGATGAGGGGTCTGTGGTAAGGCTCCAATTGAGATAGCTTTAAATTTAAACTATCGAAACACGAGTAGAACATGATGTCTGTCGAACTACCATTGTCAACCAGCACTTTTGAAATCATTACCTCCTTCATTCTCATCTTGATCACCAGTGGATCATCGTGAGGATATAAAACACTTGCAAGGTCATTTTTTGAAAAATCGATGACCAATTTCTCCTTGTTCACCTTTCTCGGGCGATCTTCCTCAGCTAGATTTATTTGCTGAATGTACGAGCAAGCTTGAGCCTCACCGAGGTAAGCTTTTCTTTCTGCAGTTAGGTCTCCTCCTCCTGCATATCCTCCTGTAATAACATTACAATAAAATGACCCAAAGCGTACTGAAAATACCTCTCATTCTGGCTGCCTTGGTTTCTTGGGAAGATCGGGGTCATCCTCTAGATCAACTTCATGGTTTCTCTTCTTGTTCTCCTCTTCTCGACGAGGAGATCTAGATCTCTCTCTAGTTCGGTCGTTGTTTCTTCTTTCGCCTCCCCGATCAACATACTTTGCTAGCTTTGCTCATCGGATGAGTGTTTCAATCTCATTCTGAAGAGCTATGAAATTTTTGGTCATATGGCCATGATCCTTGTGGAACTCGCAATATTTTTCCCTATTACTCGTGTCAGGGTCTGCCTTCATTTTCTTTGGCCAGTTTAACTCCTCGCTGTTCTTAATTTCTTCCAGGATGTGGTTGATATTTGCCTTCAAAGGTGTGTAATTATCAAATTTCCTCAAGACCTCGCATGACGACCTATTTTTGGATTGTTTGTCACCACCATTGTTCTTATGTTCTTTCTTCTTAGCTTTATCACCTTCCACATTGGTTTCTTTGGCGTCCATATTCTTCTTCTCAGACATAGCCTCCTCGACATTCATAATCTTGGACGCTTTTCCCATCAGGTCCGACATGGTTCGAGGTGGATCTTTGGCCAAAGTGTAGTACAACTTGTTTGGCAGTAGTCCACTCATCAAAGCAGTAATCGCTGTCTTCTCCTCATAATCAATGACTTCGAGTTTCTCGTTATTAAAACGAGTTATATAATCTCTGGTACTCTCACCAGCTTTTTGTCTAACACTTAACAAATGTGCTACTCGTTTAATTGGCTTTGCTCCAAAGCAGAAATTCCCAATGAATAACTCGGCCAGTTGCAGAAAATTTAAAATCTTACCCCGAGGAAGGTTATTATACCATATTTGAGCAGATCCGGTAAGTGTTCCCGAGAGTGCTCTGCATCTCATCTCATCTGGGACAGCATAGATGTCGGCTGCAACTTGGTATTGTTCTATATGAAGGACAGGGTCAGTCTTCCCATCATATTTGGGGGTCACAATAGGTGCTTTGAACTTTGACGGTGTTGGAAAATCAACAATGTCCTCGACAAAAGGTGTTCCTCGAACAAAGGTTCGTTATAGAGTGTTCTTGGCCTTAGCCATTTCCCCTAATCTATCCTCCAGCCTCTGAATAGATCCTTTCCATGCATCATTTCCTTCCTCAGGCCTATTGGTTCGAGCAACTGATTGCGTTGAAGTGGCTTCCTGGGATTTATCTTGACGAGCAGCTGGTCGCGACTGGGCAGATCCTTCTCTTAAATCTGATGGTCTTCGAAAGCTCCTCAACGCTGCATTAAGAGGACTTTTGTTCCTCCTAGGGCCTAATCGGTTGAAAGGAGAAACCCTACTTAATCTTTCCAATGCGCTGGTCCTTTCTGGGGAGAGGGTGACACGTTGTTCAGTATCTGTGGCTCGCACTGATGAAGATCGTCTAGATTGATAAGAAAAATCTTCAGATTCCTCATTGCGATATGAATTAGTACGCCTAGTACGTGAAGAAGGTAGACGGGTATTTCTTTGAATGCTTCGTGGCCCCGAATGGGCTGATGCACCGCCATGGAGGGTTTGGATGAGTTGTTGCATTGTTTCTTACATGACGGTCTGGCCCTGAGCCAGATTTGCCATTATTCCAGTCAGATCTGGAATAATTGGTGGAGCAGATGGATTTGGAGGGGTTCCAGCGTTTTGATTGTTGGATTCAGGAATATTAGCCATTGATAATGGATTGTTTTTGATGAAAAACGATATTATCAGTCGTTTCCCACAGACGGTGCCAATCTGTTGATGTAAAAAATTAGATCACTCTAATAATTCAACCACAGATAAATAAATGAGACAAAAGATTTTTAAGTGGTTCAGCCTTGTAAAAATGGCCTACGTCCACTGTTGTGTTATTGCTGAGTGTTTAGGAATTCTCGATTACAAAATTCTCTCAAGAAATTCCTCTCTTGATTCCAGGGTTTGGATTCGGTCCCCCTCTAATGAGGATTGTACAATGTATTTATAGTCCTGAGGCTGTAATGTGAAAGGGTAATACATTAAATGATATACATATGAAAGGGTAATACATTTAATGCCCTTTTTGCGTGTGCGTCTAAATGATAAGCATTTAATAAGCAATTAAACTGTTGGTATCCTTCTTCGAGGTGCAGCTCGGACCGCCTGAGTTGCTCGGATCGCTTGAGCTTCTCGGTGCTAAAGAGTTCCTCGGAGAGGTCTATTCCTCGGAGCGTATGAGTTCCTCGGAGTAACATGGTTCCTCGGAGCGTGTGATCATCTCGGAAGTGCTTGTTGTTGCCATGTAAATAGCCACGTGTCTTCATATGATTGGTCCATGTCAGCAGATTAAATTTGGTATCAACAAGTGCTTTTAATCTTCTTTCATCTAGGAGGGCTATCTCATCAAGACGGGTTTTGAACCAGTCTTCTTCACTAACCTTGCTTTCAAGCATGACGTGTAGCGAGGGTATTTCCAACTCTACAGGTAGGACTACTTCCATGCCATAGACCAGGGAGTAAGGGGTAGGTAATGGAAGGTGATATCTCGGAACTGGGAGGCTAACTATTCTAATTGGGCATGAAAGGGTTTGAGTTTTTCGTCCTTGACTTTCCACTTTCTGTGCACTTGACCGATGATGAGGGTAGAATCCTTATAGACATCAAGGTATTGAATACCCTTCTTCAGAGCGACTTTGAGGCCCACTGTGCATGCCTCGTATTCCATCATGTTGTTAGTGCAAGGGAAATCCAATTTAATGGTGATGGGAGTGTGGGAGTCATCCGGGGCGATCAGGAGTATCCCAATGCCATATCCCTTTTTGTTGGTAACGCCATCAAATAACATTTTCCATCGAAGGCGGTCTTGAGTGGTGTAGAAGATATTTTTATCTGGGAATTCAGAGATCTGGATATCTGCTTCGTCTATGGGGTAATTGGTGAGGTAGTCATAGATGGCTCTTCCTTTAACAGCTTTCTGTGTGACATAAACAATGTCGAACTCGATTAGGAGCATCAACCATTGGGTCATTCGACTGGATAAGGCGAGTTTCTCAAGCAAGTATTTGATGGGATCCATTCGGGATACAAGTTTGATGGGGAAGGCAAGCATGTAGTGTCGTAACTTTTGGGTGACCCAGATAAGTGTGACACATGACTTTTCTAAAGAAGTTTAGTTGACCTCGTACCCGACCAATTTGGGACTGGTGTAATATATGGCTCTTTCTTTGCGGGAGTCTTCAAGGTATTGGGGTAGCAAAGACCCAGCTGTAGTGTCGGTTATGGTTAGGTATAGGAGCAAAGGGAGACCAGACTGTGGTGGTATGAGAACTCGAAGTTGGGTCAGATATGGTTTAATTCGGTCAAAAGCTTCTTGGCAAGCCTCATTCCAAACCTTGGCTGAATCCTTTCGGAGGATCTTGAAGATTGGTTCACAGATGGAGGTTAGATAGCTAATGAACCGGATGATATATTATAATTTCCCCAGAAAACCTCGGACTTCTTTCTCTGTTCAGGGCGGTGGCATCTCAAGTACGGCCTTCAGCTTTGCAGGATCTGCTTCTATCCCCTTTTCGTTGACCATGAATCCCAAGAGTTTTCCCTTTATAATGCCAAAGACACACTGTGGATTAAGTTGCATGTGATACCATCGCAGTCGTTCGAAGAACTTTCGAAGAGAGGGAACATGACCTTCTCTAGTTTTGGACTTGATAATCATATCATCCAAATAAACCTCGACCTCTTTGTGAATCAGATCATGCAGGATGGCTATGGCAGCCCTTTCGTAGGTAGCCCCAACATTCTTGAGACCAAATGGCATAACGGTGTAGCAAAAGGTTCCCCATGGGGTGATGAATGTAGTTTTTTCTTGGTGGTCGGGGTGCATCTTGATTTGGTTGTATCCGGCTAACCCTTCGATGAATGACTTGAGAGCATGACTGGCTGTGTTATCCATGATCATATCGATATTGGGTAGCGGATAATCATCCTTTGGAGAAGCTTTGTTTAAATCTCGGTAATCCACACACATTCGAACGCTCCCTCCTAATTTTGGCACGGGTACAATGTTGGCTAGCCATGTGGGATATTCGATCACTCTAATAAAACCCATATTTAACTATTTGACCACCTCTTCTTTGACCTTGAGTGACCATTCGGTGCGAAGTTTTCTCAATTTTTGTTTAACTGGCTTGTAATCTGGGAGAGTGGGGATCTCGTGCTGAGCTATTTCAGGATCAATGTTGGGCATATCATCATAGGACCATATGAAGACATCTACGAACTCCTTCAGAAATTCTTCGAGTTGTGCATGCTCATGCTCGTCAAGGGTGGCCCCTATCCTAATCTCGCGCAGATGGCTACTAGAACCGAGATTAATAACAACAGTCTCTTCTTCATTAACCTGAACGCGGTTATGTTGTTTATTATTAGCCTTATTTATATCAGTTAAGAATTGTTCATTTGCAAAATCATCATCATCAAAAGTTTGATTAGAATTCACGCAGTTAATGTAAGGCACAACAAGATACTCAAAATCTTCATTTATTTCATTGATAGGAAAAACATCATTGAGATCCTCATCAAAAGAGGTCTTGATTACATTTGAGTAAGGATAGACAACATAAGAAGAAATAGGGTAAACATTGGGGTTAGGGGAGATTTAAGAGGTAGAACTGGCCCAGCATGCCAGTTAAGGAGAGGTGTATCAGCAGCTTTAATCAGATGGGATGGATCCATTGATGTAGTGTCTGAATGAACAATGCAGAGTGACATCCCCAGTGTCTGTAAGTTGAAGGAATCTTCGGAATCACTTTCCTCAGTCTCTTCGGTATCTTTGATGAGCGGTTGTACGCGGTGTGGGAAACTTTCGGCCCATGGGTAGCTATCTTGGAAAAAGAACTCCATCCCCGACCTCATTTTCTTGTCTGTGTGATCATACCATGGTTATGGAAAATCGCAAAAGGGGAAGTCCTCGCCTTCTTTGATGAATCGTCTATTCAAGGAGTCTTCAGAGATAGTTCGGATGCAGTCTAATCCTCTCTTTGGTCGAGACTGGCGGATCATTCTGAGCTCTTGTTCTGATGGTTGATACCCCAAGCCGCAATGAGGGAAAGCTTTTTTCAGTTCGATGGGCTCGAGTATCCCTTGCTTCCTTTGCCCTAACCCCAGTCCGGGCATGAAGTGCATGTTTCTGAACATCTGAATTACATTGATATTGCCATGAGGGTCATATTCCAGACAAACCCTTTCTTTGAAACCGTCCCCTGTCGGGAGTAGGAGTGGCTCATCTCGGAATCCTGATAGGAGCATATCATTTGACCAGTGCTATATCTCAAGGATTGGACTGCTGGTGCTTGCACCCTCGACATTCTCGCCATTGCCCAAAATGGTGATGACTCGCCCGTCGGAAAAAAACTTCAATTTCTGATGGAGTGAGGAAGACACACCTTTGATATTGTGGAGCTAAGGGCGTCCGAGCGACAGGTTGAGACAAGCTGGGATGTCCATGACTTGGAATTCAACGACAGGGTTTATAAGGACAACCTCTATTTCAAGTTTTATGGATCCCATCACCTCTCGGTGGGTATTATCGTAGGCATGCACACCGACGGAGGTTGGAGCGAGGTTGCTTTCTTTCTAGCCTAAACACTTGAAAGTTCTCAGAGGGCAAACATTCAAGGCAGATCCGTTATCGACAAGAGAGAGAGGCACGACCTTACCCATAACTTAGACGGATATATTGAGTGCATAATTGTGATTCAGCCCAATTTTGGGGATTTCTTCTTCAGAAAATGATAGCATTCGGGTAGAGGTAAAGGATCTGACCAGATTTATCCCTTCTTATGGTGTGGTAGAAGGAGGAACTATGGGTCCAGTGAGCAGCTTGATTAAAGCATTTCTGTGCAGCTGGGAAGACATGAAAATCCCTCATAGAGTGATGTTAGCTTGAGTTTTCTTCAGTTGATTGAGGATCTTTCTCTCCTCAATGGTCATCTCTGGCATAGGAAGGTTTTCAACGCCCTTACCTTTGTCATTTGCTGGTAGTGAGTTTGGAAACTCGTAATGTCTCCCTCATTTGGTCATGTGATTTATTGAAGAAGGAAAGAATATGAATCCATTTTCCTCATCAATCTCGGGTTGTTCTGCCACCCTATTTATTTCTCCGAGGAGTTTTTCAAATGAGATTATCCCACATATGTCGGCTACTGGGCTAGTTCTTCCTGAAGCTTGTTCTTCACTCGAATCTTCGAATTCTTGCCCCCATCCGGTGGTAACAATTCTGTCTTTCCATGTAAAGTCGGTGCATTCCACAACTTCAACGGCTTCTTTACATAGGTCCTCCCATTTTATGTGGATATGTCTGATTGAAGGGACCAAACGCCCTTGTAGCTTCAAAGTGTCAAGTAACCTAGTGATATTGCAAATGCTATTGGTTTGCTCGAATAATTTTTCCATAGTCTGGATAAAATCATCTAAGTTGACTTCATCGGTTGGTACCACCCACTTGTCTGAATCTCGGGCCCACTTTCGTGCTTCCAAGAAAAGTGTACTGAATCTTTGGCAATCGATGATCATCTGTGAGGGCAATTTCATCCCGAACTCTAGGAGTTGGTTTAATACCTCTCACAATTCCATACTTCCATTTTCCGAATGGCTACGGACGGCGATGCATGCTCTGGTAAGGAGTGACAGTGCCTGATCAGTGAGGCTGGTAGGGTGTAGGAGGAAATATGGGCAAATTTGAAGAGGTTTACGAGAGAATATGGGTATGATTTGAGTTGAGGGATTAAAATCTGGGTTGTCTTCCAAGAAGAGGGCATTGGTGTGATTCGAAAGTGGGTTGTGAGTAATGTCTGGCTTAGGATTGGATGGTGGGGCGATGGTACCTCGGTCAATGAGATCTTGGATTATGTTTTGAAGGTGAAATCATTGGTCGGTGGTATGGCTGGAAGTTTGGTGAAAGGCACAATGATCATCAGTCTTGAAGTTTCTTGGGAGTGGATTTGGCAATGGACGGGGATCGAAGGGTTTGATAAGGTTTTGGCTTAACAGGGCTTGTTAAACTTTGGATAGGGGAGCATGGAGATCAGTGTATTCCCTTCGGATGGAGGTAGGGCGACTTTTCGGTGCCCATGATGTGGTTGGTTGAGAGATGTTGTTCATGGTTGAGACTATAGCACTGGCAGGCTTATTATACTTTCTGGGGGTGAACTGTCGGGACACCTTCTTCGGTTTAACCTCTATTTTAATGAGGCTTTCCTTTATTTCCATTCCAACCTCTCTAAGAGCTTGGAAGTGGGGATAGTATTGTCCTCCCATCATCTCTCGGACATGGGTCAAGAAGTTCTTCTTCACTATGTTTACCTGCTCTTCCTCGGATGGCCGAATCGTCATGGTAGCTGCTTGCTCCCTCCATCGAGTTATGAAGTTACTAACTGATTCTCCAGGATTATGTTTAAGAAACTCTAAATCACGATGGGTGACCTCAAGCTCTTTGTTGTATTTATATCGCGACATGAATTCTCGGGCTACATCCTCCTAGCTACGAATTCTGGATTCCTCAAGAGATAAAAACCATCGAAGGGCACTATCCTTCAAAGTTTTCTGAAATAATTGGGCCATCACTTCTTCAGAAGCCCCTAGTAGAGTCATGGAACAATGATAACTGCGAAGATGAACAATTGGGGGTCCACTCCTTCCGAACTTCTCGATATTTGGCATCTTGAATTTCTCGGGAAACCTTGCTTGAGGATAAGGAGACATGTGGGTGTAGACCATGTAATTCCCAGAGATCCTAACTTGGTCAAACTTCTTGGTGAGAATCTTGAGATCTTCTTTGACTTTATTCAACTCTTCCTCCTTTGGCTCAACGACCATAGGCAGGTTAGCCACAGGCTGGGAAATATTTGGCATTGGAAACTGGGCAGGCGACGACCCATTGGTAGGAGGGGCACGTGGAGCGTGCTGATATTATTTTGGAACCTAGATAGGCTCGAGTGGACCCATAGCATGAGGGAATAAGGACTCGGGATCTTGAGGAATTGGAACTTGGTTTCATTGCATCTCTCGAACCTCAGTTTGGAGGTTGTCAACCTTGGACACGAGCTGAGCTAGGACTATTGTCAGATCCGGCTGTATGACTCGTGCTTGATCTATATTCTCTATAGAAAATGGATGGATTCCGGAATCGAAAGAATTAGTAGAGGAACGGATGAAACTCCGGGGTGATTTGACTGAAGACCGAAGCTAATAGGGAGCCAGGCCAAGGGCTTACGATCGACCTGAGACGGCATAGGATGAGATTTATTTTTGAGAAAAAGGAAGAACTATTTTTGGATTTTTGATAAATAATGGAGAAATGTTTTTGGATTTTTGATAAAGAATGGAGAAATGTTTTTGGAGACGGAACTCAGCATGATTATTACAATTATTATGTTTTCACTTGTATTTAATTCTCCTAAATGCAATGCTAGACGGGACCCGAGCCTGGAAAAGTGAGTTTTTTAGTATATGCAAAGCTACGGCTGGACTAGTGACCAGGCTCACGGATAAGGTCCCGTTTTAAAAATGCGAGAAAATTGGGTGGCAGATCGACCCAAAATTTTGGCAGAGTTTCGGGTTGAAACTGGCAATCTAAAGTGCGTGTCCTAGGTTTAACACCTATATTCGGGTATGCAGTTAGTTGGGTGAATCGGAATGGGTTCCTCCCTTTGGCGTGACTACCACGATATACGTCTTGCTCTTACGGGCAATCGGTACGTGTGGACAAGCCATTTGATATACCTAAGTGTATGTGAATTGCCTCACCATATACCTCGTGGGGACGGTACGTGTGAGAGAGAATTTGATATACTCGACATATGTGAATGAATTCCCTGTGATATACCTCCCGTCATGACTTTGGTCAAGTAGTACGATGCGGGGGAACTGTTCGATATACGTCGAAGGTACTTGGCCAATAGAAGGTGAGAGTCATATCTCTTAGGCTAACTGCGACCTGCCGGACCAGCACCCATAACGAAGTGACCCTCCAGTTACTGGGTAAAATTTGGTCAATATCAATGCTCTTTGGTGATGTCGTGTGAATCATGCATGATTCTCTTATTAGTATCTTATGATGAGAATTCCTTTCTTTGATTATGCCAAATAGGGAGCAAAGTACAAGTACCCAAGGTACACCAAGTATGGATGGGCGATGCGTGCAATATGTGGATATATGTGATCTTAGGTACCCATGGTGTGAAGTGTACATGGAGAAATTTCTACAATTGTGTGAATATAAGAATAAGCATGGGATACCCATGGAAAAGGGGAACATGTAGATATGGGGGGAAACATAAACAAGTATAGCATCCATGTAAATAGAGTCAAGCCCCCAAACAAATAAAGTCCCCAGTAGAGTCGCCACTGTGGCCATCCCCGATCCTCGCCATGCGTACGGGCGCGTGGAGGAAGGATCCTTTGGGTATCGCGCATCCCTCTCGGGAGCGCTTCGACCGGTGTCGTTTGAGATGTGGTGTAAAAATGTAGAGAGATTCAAAGTCGCCAGTCTATTTTACTCAAAATAGACAAAAGAAAAAGGGTAAGCCACCCCGAAGGATGGCATCCAAAGAAATACTGGTGCGTGCGAAACCAAAATGATTCGGGAAGGGTTCGGAGGCTTAGTTATGAAATGGGAAGGTGTTAGGCACCCATTCCGCCCTTTCGGTCTTTCATGGATATTGCTGTTTTCCTTTATATTTCCCCCCGTGATATGTGTGCATGTGTATATATATAATGGAGGTATGAATCCTCGACTTGTATCATGGAAAAGACAAAGCGAGTCATCCGTAGGAAGATATAAGAGTAATATTAGAAAAATAAGATTTACGCGATTACCCCTACGTTAATCGTTATAATGGAACGATAACGCATATGGAGTAATACGTCACTAAGAGAAAGTATATAGAATATAAGGAAAGTGGATTTAGAGAAGATATAAAATGAGAGAAAAAGGACTCGAGTCTCGGGTTTTACCCTGAGACGCCTACGTACCCTATAAAGGCATCAAAGTCCACGTAGTTCGCATACAAAATGAGGGGCGGGGTTTATCCCATAAATCCAAATGGGGGATCTCTTATTTATGAGTGTGTGTGTGGGGAAAAAGTGTTTTAGTTGTGAGAAAAGTGTGGAAAAGTGTGAGAATCTCTATTTGGAATTTATGAGCAAACCCTCTTTTTCTTATTTTTTTGGGTTTTATGAAAATAAGAGATGTGAAATAATACTAAATAAAAATTATATTAGGATGTGTGAGATGAGATAGTAAAAGTCCTAAGTAAGAAAACAAGTTATTGGAAATTTAAGAGAATTTAAGAGAGAGTTTGAGAAAGTTGGACATTCTTGAAGATCTTGAATGTTGGAGAGAAGCCCTTGCACTTGGATGATGATGGAGAGTGACTAATTCATCAAGTTTGATGAAAAAGATAATGAAAAGTGGAAGTAAAAAAGGGATTTGGAAGTTGAAATCACGCTGCCTTCGAGAGAGGTTTCTGGGATTCGTTGAGAGTGGATTTTATCAGATCTGGGCTCCCCTTGCAAATGAGGTGAAGGCCTCCTTTTATAGGATCAGGTCACTTCCGATCGGCATAGACCCGTTCCTGCCTATCGGCACCTGTCGATAGGCAGGGTCTGGAACCTGTCATTTGGTAGTGCGCTTCAGGCTTTTTCGAAAAATCGGTTGCCGAGGTAAAATCGTTGGTCCGAATCTTGCACGGGGCATACCGTTGGAAAGGAAATTTAGAGACCTTTGAAAGTCCTTTGGACCACTTCTGGGTTCGAGAGTTGACTTTTGGTCAAGTATGGCTCAGAAGCTTTTGTCGGTTAATTGGATGGGGAATCGTTCGGACGCAAACGGATCATTCATCCGCATGGTAAGTCCAAATCGCGTACAAGGCGGACCGTTGGAAAGGTTAGGAGATGTACTTCGACATTACAAAGAGTTTGACCCAGTTTGGAGAGTTGACTTTGGTCAACCGGTCCAAGGAAGCATTTGGTGACCTCTTGGAGTCGAACGGATCGTACGTCCGCCTGGTAAGTCAGAATCACACACGGGACGGACCGTTGGAAAGGGTATTCAGTGCCCTTTGAAGATTCATTTAGCCTCGATTGAGATGAAGCCCGAGAGCACTCGGTGGCCTCTGGGTCTAGTTTTGGACGCAAACGGATCGTTCGTCCGCATGGTAACTCAGAATTGCGCACGGGATGGACCGTTGGAAAGGGTATTCAGTGACCTTCAAAGATTCATTGAGTCTCAGTCGAGATGAGGAATTTGACTTTTGGTTAAACTGAGCCGGGGAGTGCCCTATGGCCTCTAGGTTAGTACTCAGGACATGACCTAGGTTTGTAGTGATGAAGGGAGGTACTAGGAACCTAAGAAGAGTTAGGGGGTAACAGAATGGGGTGTCTACACACGTATATATATAATATTTTATATTTGTGTGTAACCATACCTGCGCTACTTGTTGTCACGAATGTTCCACACCGGGACAATCTTATTTCGATTGGACCTTTATGGGGGATATTGACTTGTACCTTAGAACATAGCATTCTTGGTACAAGCTATTTGAGAATGATAGTTAGACGATCCTAAGAGACGTGAGGGTATGTGCTGACCTCTTAGTGACTTCGAATTATGCTTTTCTTCCATTATGTGTTTTGTGTTAATATAGTTAGAGAGTGATTCCGAGGTAGTATTTCCCTTTTGTACGCGTGATTTAGGGACTTGATAGCAGGGTATGTCAGATTTATGTGGGTTGCCCTACTAGTATATATTATGGGTGATAACTATATGTACATGTGATTAATCTTCTGTGCTTGTAAGTAGATAAGAATTGAGTAATTAATATTAAAGGAGTTAAATTATTGAGAACTTGGGTCTAAATTGAGATGAATATAACTGGCCTAGAAAATTCCTAATAAAAGGTTGATTAGATATAATATAGGGTTATGTGATCACTTGGATTAGGATTGGTGAATGAAGATTTGGTTAGACTAGTTAACTGGGTTAGATTTAACTAGGTTAATTCGGTAGTACATAGGAGTGCACATTAGTTGAGAGGTGAGAATTCTCAAGTGAGTGTAGAGGTACTAACATGTATGTAATATCAAATAGTAAGCATTTTTAAATACTTGCTAAACTATTTTTAATGATGTTTTACCCTCGGGCTCTGAGTCGTTTCCTGTTATCTTTTGTTCCTCTTATATATAAATATATATATATATATATATATACACACTAGGGTGTACCCGTGCCGATGGCACGACGATAAATTTATTCTCGTGATATTTTTTACCCGTGCCGATAGCACGACGATAAATTTGTTCATACGATAAATTTGTTCCCGTGGCACTAATAGTGTGTTGTCTTGTCGATCATTCTAATATTGTAATGTTGAAACTCTTCTATCCTTTCGTCATTTACTATATAGTTGGCCACGTTTATTGGTTTGTGTTGTCTGAATAAATTTTCTAGAGCCCCACACCGTTATATATATTTGACCATCCAGAACCTAACCACTGCTTGAGCAATGTTTTGTACAGTACCTCCCAATGTGTACTATTTTATAGTTGGATACATTATATATATATATATATATATATATATATATATTGTTACCTGATTGAATACCATTTGGTTAAAATGCAAGCAAACACATCAAAGAGTTGATTTGGTAAATATTTTTATGCATCAATACAAATATCTCTTAACACATTTAACAGCCCCACTTTTTTGTATATAAATATTTTTTATATAAATATTTTTCATGACTGGAGTAATGATAGAAAACTTTAACAGCCCCAAGCACAGTAAATGCCATCTAAATCAAATTTGTCGGTATATATAAATTAATACCCAGGACCATAAGTATTAAAAAAATAAAGAAAGAAAAAAATGAACCCAACATTAGAAAAAGTCGAGAAATATTTTTACAATTTAATGCATACAACGTTTAATTAATGCTTACCTCTATTGTCTATTGACCCGTGTATGTGTTAATTATTTTACCTAACGCGAACCAAGTAAAAACATTACATGACACGACACGAAATCTTTCTTAAATTTAACATGAACCAAATAAAACATGACGCGATATAAAATTGTGTTTTTTTTATCTACCACGTAAACCCCATTAAATAAGGACACAACACATTCCTTTTTTAATCTAAATGGAGTAAGATAAAACACAATACCCATTTGAGCAACTTCTACTATTAATTTTTTCACCTGAAATATGTGTAACATGAAACTAAAGCCCTTTCGCACAACAAATATCAGTGACATAACCCACAATACATAATTTGTTAAGCTCAACAGATTGTTCCCACAACATTTGCAAAAACCAAGGTTCTTTATCTCTTACATAACACAATTGTCATAATAATCTAAAATAAAAGTCTCTAAAATCTTGAGCCATCAACACGCATTGACAGTTAGAGAGACCCCATATCTGTAAAAAAAAAATAGAGCATGATACACTAACACGAATGCAAACAGATAGTCTGAAGTTAAACCCATATGTATGCCTCAACATATTTAAGTATAACGAAAAAAGAGTTGAAACTATAACAATCTTATCAAATATAAGAAACTAAATTTTGTATAACATCCAAGTGTTGAATAATCTTTTTTTTTTTTGCATAATTTGTACCAAAATACCATCCAAGGGGGGTGGGAACAAAACAAATAGAAATAGACATGTTAACTGCCCAAAACAAATCGATATTGTTAAGAAGGTGAACAACCATGAAACAAAACAAAGCCCTGGATACTAACAACAATTAGATATTTTATATTGAAGACTGCTCATAACCCACCACATATAAACAGAGACCCACTACATATTTTATACTTCCCAACTCCGCTCCTAACCATCCCCGCTCCGTTACCCATATAAATAGAGATCCACCAGCTCCTAACATCACATATAAACAGAGACCCAACACATATTTTATACTTTCCAACACTGCTCCCACCCATCCTCGCTTCATCACCCATATAAACAGAAACCCACCAGCTGCTAACATATTAGATTCCAACCCGACTCACATCACACCCTGTATACTCACCCATGTGTCATTTCCCAACCCACAAAAACTCATTAGATTATTTTATCACCTGACACCCAATAAACGAACTCGTGTTCTATGAGACTTGAGATGACTAAAAACAGACTTGAGATGACAGAATCCTGAAGCAGGCGATGATCGACCTTCTGATTCATGTGCCTAGAGATAGATGGGATATTTCTAAGTTGATGAGTGGAGGTTAGCCTCCGAGAGTGAGAACTGCAAAAAGCATTATTTGAACACAAACAAAAAGCAAAAAACAAAGTCGAATAAAGTGAGATCAGGAAAAAAATTCAAAGCCAAACGTCTCTTGAAAAACTTGTAAATATTATACACGCAGAAAAAAAAACTAAATGTCTCTTGAAAAAAAATAACATCAGAAATGTTAAACGAACTTCACCGATGGAGGTCATGAAAAAAATGAATAAAAATCCAGGGAGTGTGCGAGAGAGGGAGGTAGAAGGATTGATGACGACACGGTGACAATAGAGAGAGAAGGAGGAAGAGTCACCCAAAAAAGAGTAGATGATGTGTTGGTTTGGATGGGTATTGAGAGGTCAGTGTTGAGAGGCTCGAGGCTTATTAATTTGTGTACTTAGTTACAGTGAGACATGTCTACTTCATCCAAGGGTTTTTATAAACTAGAAGGGTTCAAGGTGTGTAAAACACTCACATCGTTCCAAGGAGTTTTTTTAGGAATATAAGCCATTAGATCAAAACTCCTAAGATTTCATCCTCAAGGTTTCATCATAACCGCCAGTTGATAAAGATCAAATTAATCAACTTTCGATCTCAGTCGCGAGTTAGTCAAGACCAAAAGTCCCTCCTCATTTATTATATATATATATATATATATATATATATATATATATATATTACAAGTGCCCTGCCAGGGGGCGTCAGGCCTAGATCTTCGGACCATTGACGTGCTGCAGCTATCGTGGATGTTGCAGCTCCTTGCAGTAGATGACTTCATTCTTGTTCTTCTAGTCTTATATTTAGTTATTCTCAGACAGGGTATGTGTCTCCCATTTCCATATCGCTTTTTAGTTCAGAGAGAGACTTGAACTCTCTATCATTTCAGGATTTAGCTATTGTCTGGATTGTTTTATTTATTTCCTTGTCTTGCGATTGGGATTTATTATTTGGATTGATTAATCTAGCTTGGTTATTTCATTCGGATGGTTTGGTTTAATATTATCAATTGTGTTCATGAAATGGGTTCGTATTAAATCATAACAATAGGTCTTAATTTATAAAATCAAATGTTTTGACAGTTAGCTCAATTATTTATTAGATGATTAATAAAAAAAAATATTTTTCGATAGTGATGCTAAAAATGAACCAACTAGACACTTTGATATAATTTAACAAAGGACTAATCACCCAGTATTTAATTAGGTGGGGTGTCACGGGTTGTATCAGAGCATCATGTTCTAGTGTCCTTTAGATCTATATGACTTATTATGCTTCCAGTTTAGCGTCTTTGATATATAGCCCTATTTTTAGGATTATTGTATTCTTTTTCATATGATTACGTTTTTAACTATTTAAGATTTAATAATAATTATGGACTATTAAAATTCCTTCTTGTTTCAGATGCCTCCTAGACGAGCACCCCGAGACAGAAATGCCTAGCCCGAGCAGCCAGCAGATCAGGCACGGGGAATGATGAACGCAACTGAGGTCGCCCCTATAGTTTCCAAGGTGGTGAATGTATCATTAGCAGTGGTACAACAGGCCCCACCCCAGGTTCAGGTAGTAGTGCCAGTACTAGCACAGCTTCCCACTACATGGGAGAGGGTTAGGGATGCCTTACAGAAGGCACATCCTTCGGAGTTCTCGAGAAGTTTTGACACTATCATCGCTAGCCAATGGAAGAAGGACATCTACAGTCATCTACACATGTATGAGTTCTTAGACGTTCAGAGACAATTACTATCTTCCTTCAACACAGTACGATACGCCTTACAGTAGTGGGAGTCCACTAACACCTTAGAGGAGAGGGAAAATATGCCGATTCAAACTTTTTGGGTGCGGTTAAATCGCAAATATTTTCCTTCCGTCGTGCAGACTACGATGAGGCGGAGATTGCTGAATATTAAGTAGGAAAGTATGATGGTTGAAAAGTATGAGGAGGAGTTCACGAGACTTCTCACTATAGTACCGGATGAGGCACCTACTAAGTAGAAGAAAATCTTGATGTTCATGGATGGATTGACCAGGAGGATTTGTCAGCACCTCATAGGTAATATGTCATTGGGTACTTACACTAACGTACTCAATGTCTCTCTATTGCATTATTAGGACCACCGCTTTTATCAACAGGGAAGAAAGCGAGCAGGAGAGTCCATCTAGCAGGGCTGAACAAGAGGTAGTAGTGCCGGTGGGGCACCAGCAGCTCAAGGACAGGTTCGTCATAGTGAGTAGAGTTCCCATCAAGGGGACCCTGCCAAGCAATATCGATCCGATGATTCAAGGTAGGTATATGGGGGGTTTAGACATGGACAAGAGGGCCAGTATAGTTAGCATGGCCATAGTGCACACATCGTTACGAGCCGGACCAGTAACAGGGTCACTAGGGCCAACAACGTTGTTAGCAGGGCCAATGGAGGGGTGGTAACGGCCATCAGGGTCATGGTCAGTAGGGATAGAGGGGAGGAAACTTTAGTGACAGGTGTTTTGGTTGTGGCAAGAATGTCCATGGTTCCAGGATTGCCCAGAGGGGGATAGGGCCCCACAGCAGCAGGGTTCCCGTCTCAAGCCGCAGAGACCGTTGTTCCCAGCGATCCTCCCAGCACCACCTCCAATGCATGCTTTACCATCCATCCCAGTAGTCCCCGTTCTGTAGGTACGATTGCAGTATAAACGTGTTTATAACATCCACCAGCCAACAACACCACAGGTACCACTTGCAGTTGAGAGTACATTTCTTATCCATGGAACTATGGGGCTTGCTTTATTTTTGATACTGGGGCGTTGCACTATTTTATAGCCACTAGATATGCACGAGCCACGTGGTTATTAGACACAACAGAGAGTACAATGACATATGTAGACTCACCACTGGGAAACAGGTATTTAATTTTCTTTATATACCGGGGAGTAGGTATAGAGATTGGTAGCTTGATTTTACCTGCAGACATGATAGTTTTAGATATGCATGAGCATGACGCCATTATTGGCATGTATTGTAGTACTGTGTATAGAGCCGTGATAGATTGTTTCAGTAGGAGTATTATCTTTTCCATACCAGTTTCCCTAAGGGAGGATCATCCACCCATTTATATTACATAGACGAGGAGACCTCTAAGGAGATAGTGATTCTCCTCGACTTGATTTCGGTTGTTCGTATGTTTTGTGATGTGGTCTAGGAAATATCGGGACTACCTCCCAGTCGAGAGATAGATTTCGTTATAGACTTGATGCTAGGCACTCGGCCGATATCCCGTGCACTATATCTCATGGGGCCAGCTGAGATGAGAGAGTTACGAGATCAGATTAAGCAGAGTTATGGGTTAGGGCTTCATTCATAGGAGCACCTCGCCTTGCGGTGCTCTGATGTTATTTGTGAAAAAGGGAGATGGTTCATTGAGGTTATGCGTGGACTACTGAGAGTTGAACAAGGTCATGATACATAATTAGTATTCATTTCCCCGAATCGATGACTTATTCGACCAGCTGAGGGGAGGTGCTTTATTTCTAAAAATAGACTTGAGGTCGGGATACCACCAACTACGGATTAGGAAGCATGATGTGTCAAAGACTGCTTTCTTGATGAGATATGGGTCCTATAAGTTCAGGGTCATGCCGTTTAGGCTGAAAAATATCCAGCCATATTCATGGACTTGATGAACCGGTGTTCATGGAGTTCTTGGATCAGTTTGTCATCATCTTCATAGATGACATCCTAATTTATTCAAAGACTGAGGAAGAGCATGTTGAACACTTGAGACGGGTTCTTCGGACTCTACGGGAACATCAGCTGTATGCCAAGTATGAGAAGTGTGGATTTTAGTTACGAGATGTATAGTTTCTGGGGCACGTTGTGTCAGAATTGGGGATATTAGTGAACCCGATAAAAGTGTCAGTGGTGAGGGACTGGGGACAACCCACGACACCGATAGAGGTGTGTAGATTCTTGGGGTTAGCTAGATATTACATGCGGTTCATCCGAGGGTTCTCTACGATTGTGGGGCCATTGATGAATTTGACACGTAAAGGGGCACCATTCATCCGGGATGACACTTGTCAGTTAGCTTTCGATGACCTAAAGGATAAGTTGACTTCAATGTCAGTTCTTGATTTACCCAGGCCAGGAGTGGAGTACCTGGGGTATACTGATGCCTCTTTATAGGGACTCGATGGAGTAATTCAATAGGAGGACCAGACTATAGCTTATGCCTCCCGCAAGATTAAGCCTCACGAGAGGAATTACCCCACCCACGACTTGGAGCTAGAAGCAGTTGTGTTTGCCTTGAATATTTGGAGACACTACTTGTTAGGGGATAAATTCTACCTGTTCACATACCACAAGTCATTACAATACTTGTTCACTCGGTTGGAGTTGAACATGCGTCAGCGCAGGTGGTTAGAGTTTGTGAAAGACTATCAATTCGAGATACAATATCATCCGGGGAAAGCTAACGTGGTTGATGATGCGTTAAGTCATAGGTCGGTATGTGAGGTGGTGGAAGTATGAAAGGTGAAGTGGAAAGAGTTGGGACACTAGGACATAGTGGCCCGATCCTTTATATTCGTTATGACGGTCACACCAAAGATTGTTACGAGGGTGATCCAGGCACAAGCAACTGATAAATTTTGTCAGGATGAAATTATACGACTCCTAACCGAGGGGATGAGTCCTATTCAGTAAGTTTAGATGGGGGATTGCGATATAATGGGAGATTGGTGGTCCCAGGAGGGAGAAGATTTACATCATGTAGTGATGATACAGTCGCATGGGTTCAGATTTTCGGTACATCTCGGAGGGCATAAAATGTACCAAGATATGAGGCGACATTACGGGTGGAGTGGGATGAAGAAGGATATGGAAGAGTTCGTGTCCAAGTGTTACACCTGTCAACTAGTAAATGTGGACCACCAGAGACCGTCAGGACTACTTCAGCTGCTAGAGTTACCTACGTGGAAATGGGAGAGAATTTCCATGTATTTCACCACTAGGATTCCTACATCACAGTGGGGTCACGATTCTATATAGGTAGTGGTGGATCGTTTGACCAAGGTAGCGCATTTTCTGCCAGTGCTGATAGACTATAATACGGGACAGTATGCCCAGTTATTCATTGCTAAGATAGTGAGGTTTCACGGGGTTCCCTTGGATATCGTGTCTGATAGGGAAAAGATTTTTGTATCACGCTTATGGGAGAGATTTCAAGAAGTAATGGGTACTGAGCTACTGTTGAGTACGTCATATCACCCCCAGACAGATGGACAAACTGAGCGTACTAATCATATGCTGGAGGATACGCTACGCATGTGTGTCCTTGATTTTGGAGGAGGATGTGAGCAGTACCTTCATCTGGTAGAGTTCGTTTATAATAACTCCTACCAATTTACGATTGGTATGTCCCCTTTCGAGGCGCTGCATGTCAGACCTTATCGTTTTCCCACTTGCTGGCTAGAGGTGGGGGACAATAAGCTACTTGGGCCATAGGTGATTCAGGAGACGACAACCAGGATTGGGTTTATCCGGAGTTGCATTTGGGTAGCCTAGGACAGGTAGAAAAGATACGCCGATGCAAAGCGATCTTTCAGGGAGTTTGGCGTGGGAGACCAAGTACTACTGCGAGTGTCTCCTATGAAGGGATTAATGAGGTTCGGGAAGAAAGGGAAATTGGCTTCGAGGTACATATGATCATATGCCATTATCAAGAGGATTGGACCAGTGGAATACTGACTTGGGTTGCAGGAGCACTTGCACCGTATTCATGATGTGTTCCACATTTCGTCATTGAGGCGGTATCTTCAGGATGATTTGGCCCAATTGGGAGCGTGAGTAAGATATTCACAAAAAGTATCCGAAATTGTTTTTACCAGGTATGCCTTATTTTTTGAATTTCAGGACGAAATTTCGTTATTAGGGAGGAAGTATGTAATACCCCTTCTTTTTATAGCATTAATTAGGGGATTAATTAAATTAAATTGGGATGAATTAATTTAATATTAATCCGAAATTTTAAAATAAATATTTACTAGCGTGACGAGAGTTAGTAATTATTGGTAAGAATTATGTTGAATATTACTAGATGAGTAAAGTAATATATGATATTGAATTTATTAAAAAAATTCGCGAGTGAATAATATGACAATCATAGAAACTAAGTTGAGACACGCATGTGTCATGTCGGGACTAAATTAATGAAATAAAAAGTAATTTAATTATAAGTCACTCTTATGGTCACTTAGAGTGTGCCATTGTGTCCGGAAGGGTTCAGATAGTCAGAAAACTGTACCCAGGGGTTTAGTTTGGGTCTCAGGACGTTTTTAGACCTAACCGGCAACCCGAGAAGGAATTTTTGTAATTACCCATTTTTGGCCTTAATTATGGACGAAAATTGGAGTGTTATATTTGATGAGAGTTAGATTCCTCGAAGGTTATAAACATTGGAGTTGCAGAGAGGCTAATGAAGAGAGAAGAGAGAAGGCTTCCAAGGAGGAGAGCAACCAACCTTACACCACTCACATCAATTCCACCACCAACGTGTAGATCGGGAGAAGGAAAACGTTCCTATACCACTCAAATCCGTCGGACAAGACCTTTGATTTCCAGGCAAGTATCTAACTTGTTGTTCTTTAGTTGATAATACATCCATGATAGTTTAGGAGAAGATAAATTTATGTTTTATGAAAGATATAATGATAATTGGGAGATTCATAATGAAATTCTGAATAGAAATCATGCGATGAAAGGGGGCCCTTTCATCGATCGATCGACTCATCCTGGAAATGGGAACTTTTTCTCATTTTAGATGTTAATACAATCCCGGTGTGTAAGGACCTTTGGACATAATTTATATATCATAATGGGACTTGAGAAGGACCAGTAGGGTAGAAGTGGGGCCCGCATAATACGACTTGATATGAGATTTGATCATGGGATATCGAGGGTATAAATTGAGTGGGAAACCGTGCGTATGTTAAATTAAGTCATGCAAAAATTAAAAAGGACTTAGACCACAAGGGTGGTGAGGGTACACCTAATGATTTTATATTTATCAAGAGGATAAACTTAGAGAATCGAGAAGTACTTAAGGATTTGCGGTAATTGAGGAAATAAAAAGAATGACTTGAATTATGCATAGAACTCGGGCATTATATGCCACGTGTGGTTCGAATATGTGATGGGTCATGGGCGTACCTAATTGATTAATTAGAATATATATATGGGTGCATGTATATATATAATATTTTATATTTGTGTGTAATCATACCCGCTCTACTTGCTATCACGGAGGTTTCGCACCGGGACTGTCTTATCTCGATTGGAACTTTATGGGGGATATTGACTTGTACCCCAGAACATAGCATCCTTGGTATAGGATATTCGAGAATGATAGTTAGACGGTCCTAAGAGACGTGAGGGTATGTTCTGACCTCTTAGTGACTTGGAACTATGCGGCGCCTCCATTATGTTTTTTTTGTGTTAATACAGTTCCAGTGTGATTTCAAACTATTATTTCCGTTTTGTACGAGTGATACGGGGACTTGATAGCAGAGTATAACTGCACCATAGATTCATGTGGGGAACCCTACTAGTATATATATTATGGGTGATAAATATATGTACTTGTGATTAATCTAATGTGCTTGTAAGTAAATAAGAATTGAGTAATTAATATTAAAGGAGTTATATGATTGAGAACTTGAGTATAAATTGAGATGAATATAACTGGCTTAGAAAATTCCTAATAAAAGGGTCATCAGATATAATATATGGTCATGCGATCACTTGGATTAGTCTTGGTGAGTGAAGATTTTGTTAGACTAGTTAACTGAGTTAGATTTAAGTAGGTTAATTCGGTAGTACGTTAGGCATGCACACTAGTTGAGAGGTGATAATTCTCAAGTGAGTGTCGAGGTACTAAGATGTATGTAATATCAACTCGTAAGCATTTTTAAATACTTGCTAAACTATGTTTAATGATGTTTTACACTAGGGCTCTGACCCATTTTCTATTATATTTTCTTCCTCTTGTATACACACACACACACACACACACACACACACACACACACACACACACACACACACATATATATATATATATATATATATATATATATATATATATATATATATTACAGGTGCCCAGCTACAGAGGGCGTCAGGCTTTGGACCATTGACGTGCTGCAGCTATCGTGGAAGTTGCAGCTCCTTGCAGTAGATGACTTCATTCTTGTTCTTCTAGTCTTATATTTAGTTATTCTCAGACAGGGTATGTGTCGCCCGTTTCCATATCGCTTTTTAGTTCAGAGAGAGACTTGAACTCTCTATCCTTTCAGGATTTAGCTATTGTCGGGATTGTTTTATTTATTTCCTTGTCTTGCGATTGGGATTTATTATCTGGATTGAATAATTTAGATTGGTTATTTCATATGGATGGTTTGGTTTAATATTAGAAATTGTGTTCATGGAATGGTTTCATATTAAATCATAACAATAGGTCTTAATTTATAAAATCTAATGTTTAGACACTTAGCTTTATTATTTATTAGGTGATTAATAAAGAAAAAATATTTTTTGACAGTGATTCTAAGAATGAACCAATCGGGCACTTTGATATAATTTAATAAAGGACTGATCATCCGGTATTTAATTAGGCGGGGTGTCACACCCTGGTGTGAATGACCCACAATCACTGCCCCGAGCATATGGTAGCATAGACAACGATATGGATCCCGTTAAATTATGCGGATATTGAAAGATTTTGAGAAAAAGATAATGAAAATGGAACATATCAAGAAATGGGTTGTGTGGTGAATATATGAAAATGCAACCTAACTTCAATGAACTAATGATTGTTTCAGGAAAGGGTAAAATGGACAAGTAACGTGAAACTATATTAATATCCTTGAGGTAAAGGAATGGTAAAGTTAAATGATCAAATGGGTGGTTAAGTAACCTAAAGAAGTTTAACCCATAATTAATACAATTGTGTATTTAAGAAAGGTTTTCAAGGGAAAAATAAGTATTTTCTAACACGGTATTTGTGTGTGTTGAAAGGAAATTTTTTAATGAAAACACAAATGTGGATTGGTACACATAAATTGGGTAATTTTGGTGCAAGAAATTATTTTCCTTAAACAAAGTTTATTTGTTTAAAGTATTTAACTGGATGTTTTAAATCATTGAATAAATGTCAAGTTAATAAGTGTAAGGACATGATTTTATAAATGTCGGAGTTAGAATATATGAATTTTTTGTTTGTCCTAGATCACAGTTAGTATGTCTGATACCGCTATATTCGACACGTCAACATGATCCTCCACGAAGGCCTTGATCTGAATCCTCGCATTCATCATCTTCATACATGCATCATGCAACATGCATGCAATATACTATTCAACTGTTCCCACTACTCCACTCGCGATAATAGGAAAATAATTTATTTGGAGTGTTTACTATTTACATAAATGTTTGGGAAAATTTTATAAAATATTTTTAATGGGATGGAACGTTTTTACTTCGCAAAATGATTTTTTTCCAAGTGTAGAGGCGAAGAAAAAATCTCGCTGACGTCGTTCGAACGAGATTGGCTTGTCGTTCGCTCGATATAACCATCTTGCGCAAAGTCGTTCGAGCGACACCTGTACTTCGTTCAAGCGACGCGCCGACTCAAATTTTATTTTTAAAGCAGTTCCATTCTGCACGTTTTCCAGTCTTTTGGCATTGGCGTTTCTGCAAATTATTCTGCCCATAAATAGACTTCATTTTTTCAAGGTTTAATGCCTTTTTTATTCACAAATCCTTCCCAAACATTTGTGTGAATCTTTAAACACTACATACAATTGTTCTAATCATCTTGGAGTAACTTTGTCGAGAAGAACGGTCTTTGTCCACTTCTGATATTGGAGTTCTTTTGACAAACGTCGACGCCGATGAACCGACGCCTGCGGGTATTCGTGCATCAAAATTATGTTTTGCTGTAACTATAAGTCGTTACATATTATAGTGAAATAAATGATTTTGCCCCTTTGGGGGATTTTTTCACATATTGTGATTTACTTTGCATTCTTGGTTTGATTTATTTAGTCTCTCACAATTTGGTTGCGAGTGTTAGGATTTTTTGGGATTAAAATTTTGAATTTATTTAAACAAGTTAATCATGGCGCACTCTCAATAAGAATGGAATTCTTTATAAGATTAAGGTGAATTAATCGGGACAAGAACATTTTTAGGAATAAAAACGGTTTCATGCATTCAAGTATATATATATATGTATATATATATATATACATATATATATGTATATATACATATATATATGTATATATACATATATATATGTATATATACATATATATATGTGTATATATATATATGTGTATATATATATACATATATATATAAAATAAGATAGGTTGGTTTTTGAATTGTCTACACATTTTAACGGTTCAGATGTGTGCCACCTCCTTACATATTTTTATACATTTTAATGGTTTAGAGCACATCCTTTTTTTTTGCAAATCCACCCCTCAATTATTTGGTTTCCCACCATTTTTTTCCTTATCAAACTCACCCTAAATTAAAAAATTGGGGTATTTTTGGAAGACTCTACCATTTCACACACGAAACCCTCAGTCCCGCATACATTCTCTCTACTATCCCCCTCACACTTACACACGCACACGATCACTCTAACCCTCACCCGTATCTCTCATCCAAGGTTTCCCCAAACCCTACCCCTCCCCTCCTTCCCTTCACGCTACCGCCCCCCTCCCCCTCCTCCTCTTCACGCTGCCACCCCTACCCCTCTACTCACTATCGCCCTCTAACGAACCATACTCCACCTCCTATTCTCTATCTCTCCACCCCTCCTCCTCTTCACGCTGCCGCTATCACCACATCCTCGTCCTCTTCACGCTGCCGCTATCACCACATCCTCCTCCTCTTCACGCTGCCACTGCCGCCTCCCCCTCCTCTTCACGCTGACATTGCCATTTGATTTTTAGGTATTTTTTTTTTCGAGTTTGCGTAACTAAATTGGGGATTTCCATTTTGTAGTTTCAACCAACGATTTGGGTTTTTTTCTTCTATTTGCTATCATCCCCTTATTTATATGGTTGTATTTGGATTTGTACAGACCAATCCAACACTCAGATTTGGACTTTTACATACTCTAATATTTGAGGTGGTGTTATACTCTTTTTTTTCAGGGGCAAAAGAAAGGTCACCTAGAGGAGTTTGAAGAAGTTTAAAATCAACACAATTCCAGGTTTGTTTTGGTTGTTTGGTCTTTGGTTTTAAATTGTTTAACATTTTTTGTTTGATTAATTTTAAATTATTTAACATTTTTTGTTTAGGTGTTTCATTCGTGTTGGCTGAATTTCAGAGTACTGTTGTTAGGGTTTTAATTATATTTTTCTTGGGTTCTTGATTCCAGATTTATCAAGAATCAACAATGTGTGTTTGATTTTTCGGGATATTTGAATTTCAAGTCGATATAGGCATCCTTTGTTAATTTTTTTAGTTTTGTCAGGTACTAATGTGGTATGACCTCTACATTTTATATTTCAACTTATAGTGTTATTTTGTGCTTATTTTACCTTTTCATATGCTTTCAAATTTATCTCTTTGGTATTTCCTTTTTATTATAATCAGTATTAGTCATCACTTGCAAGGATGGGACTTCTGACTTCATTGATGCGGTATTAACCCCTTTGTCTCGCAAAGGTATACATCTCTTGAAACTTTTTATACATTCTTACTTTAGTAAATGATTTTATTCATTAGCTGAACTTTGGAGTAAATGGGATATGAGGACTCAAACTTTTTATGCATATTCTATTGAATGCTATTAGGTTAATTACGACTTGTGCAATACTCTCTTATGACGGAGTTTGTGTTATCATCAATTATTTAAATTTAGGCCCCAGTGAGGAATTTCTTTCCCAAGCCTCAAATGGTGGTCTACCACCCATTCTCAACTTGCAAAATAAGAGTTTGATTATATGTCTACTAAATATTTCTACAAATTTAAAAACTCATTTTGGGGATTTTTCCCTCCAAACCATGATACACATGAGTTTCATAACACATCTCTTCTTAAGTAAAATTTCTTTTGATATTTTTTTTATGTTTTTTTCCTTATGTCAGGTAATTTTCCAATGCTCTTTATTTCAGACCATTACCGGTTTGTTACATTTTTTATTGCTATTTTTATTTGTATTGTATTGCATCCTATTTGCTTGAGTAAATGCCCCCAACGATGATCCAGTTTTTTGCTAACTTCATCTCTTCGTGTTGATGTTGTGTAGGTTGTTCACTCAATTATTTCCAAGGATAATTTTTATGTTACTTAAGATTCTCATAAGTTGTGTTTAATATGTGCCCATGAATGCCTATCCATTTTTTTGTGTTTACAGTGAGAGGTCTTTTGTAGCAGGGGACTCTGTATACTTGAAATTATATCCATATAGTATGGGTCTTACCAAGTGATTCAAAATATAGGCAAGGTAGTCTATAAACTTCTGCTACCACCAACTTCCATCACACATCTCTGTCCATTTTTTTTAAAATTGAAGATTTTTGTTATGCACTGTTATCATTTGTTATTTACGTCATGTCACAATTTTTTATACGTTGTTATTTACTTCCTATCACAATTTGTTTACTTATTGGTGTAGGATTATTTGTAACTCATGTCATGTGGTGGCTGCAGATTCTAGACAGCGTGCCTGGGGATGAAGTTGCATAAATTTGAAATGGAGAATTTAGCTGCCAATCAAAAGTCGTATCATGCACAGAAATAGCCGTATCAAAGTTTTCATTTAGCAGGTCTGACATTGCCTTACATTTTAATTTTAGTGTTTAATGATTATCACAACTATGGTTGAAAGAAGATAGTAGGGGAAGGACAATAATTCCCCTTGGTGCGTTTACATTAACGAGTGAGGAAAGGAAGGTGCTTTTAGACACAATATATAATTTGAAGGGTCCATCTAATTTTTCATCCAACTTGCAATGGATTGTGAATTATGCTACTCATGATTTACATAAGTGTAAGTCCCACGATTGACATGTGATCATGCAATTGGTTCCTCTATTGTTTGAGCACTGTTTCTCTAAGCACACGGATTTACGGAGAGCTATTATGCAAATTAGTATTACCGTCTCAGTTTTGTGTGCGAAGGTAGTCAATCGAGAACACATTGTGGCCGCAAAATTAGCGGTGAGAGAAGAGATTTGTGTGTTGGAGAAGTACTTTCCCCCATCATTCTTTGACTTAAGTGTTCACTTGTTGGTACACCTATGCGACGAGGAACTTCTTTGTGGTCCAGTTAGATATCGATGGATGTATCCGTTTGAAAGATTGATGAAAGTTTTTAAAGATTACGTCAAGAATACGTGATACATTGTAGGATCAATTATAGAGGAATACATCACCGTGGAGTCGTCAATCTATACTTGGGAATATATGACAGACTCGACTGGCGTTGATGACACTGATGAGTTCATCGATGATGGTGGTCATGTGATGGGAAAACGAGTGAAATTAATGAGTTTGCAACATGAATAAGCAGCTCGTTATCTATTTGACACACATGAAGATGTGAAAGAATGGAAAAAGTAAGTTTAAATTATTTTAAGTTTTACATTATTTTAGAATACTTTAGATTATTTATACATGATTAATTTTGTAATATGCCGAAAATATGAAGCATGTGAGAACAATAAAAGACAAAAAATAATGGTAGAATCAGACAACGAATTTAGTTTATGGTTGTCACAAGAGGTAATTATAATGGAAATGGTCATTATATAACGTTACATTACACTCAAACTTTACAACTAACGTAATTAATTTATCTATATTCTCAGCTCTTAAAGACGGGTGATGCGACATCAAGGCTTGCTCGTCTAGCCACTGGACCCTTGTTCATGACACAAGAGTACAAAAGTATCAATTTAATGGTTATGTATTCGGCACAAAAGTGTACGAGGGAAGTACAAATGTACAGAACTCGAGCATTTCATACACGTCTCTTACTTTCTTTCGAGCGAGCACAAAAGATAAAAACATCGTTGAAGCTGAAATGACTTACTATGGTGTAATTCAAAAAATATTTGAATTGGATTATATAAGCTTCAATGAGGTTGTATTTTACTGTGATTGGGTAAGAGTTGAGGATAAAAATTCTTATAAAGTTGATCCTGACACCATTTGATCATGGTTGACCTGTCCAAGTTGAAGAGCAACGACCACGTGAGCTATGAGCCGTTTGTTTGTGCATTTCAAAAGGTCAACCAAGTATTTTACTTGGAGTATATCAACAACGAGCCGTGGTCAATTGTCCTACATGCGACAAAGTGTCTAAATAGTAGTGTGGATGACTTGGCTGCTCCTATTGAATATCAATCCATTTTTTATGATAACCCGAATTTGAAACAATTTTTGAATTTGTAATAAATATTCCAATTTGTACTTTATCAATCCATTTTTAATCCTTTTAATTGATTTGCAATTTATCATTTTCACTCTTTTTATCTTTCTTTCTTTCCTTTGTATATGTATGTGTGGGGGGGGGGGGGGGGGGGCAATGTGCGTGTGTGTGGGCAGTAGGGGTGGGGGTGGGGATGTTTCGGATTTTTTGTAATTGTACATAATATGAGTTAGATGTTGTTGTTTTGGAATTCAGAATGGAGGTGTTAAACAGTAGTAATTCATTTGGATTTGTAGTAATTGTAAATATTTTCATTTCTTCTTCTAATTCATTTGGATTTGTACTAATAACAAATTTTTTTTTACAGAAAATGTCTCCTTAAGCTATTAAGGCGAGGATGATGATGCTGATTATGATGATGTCGTCCAGGCTTGGTGGTAGCGGAGGCGACGAGGGCTCCTCGGCCCCTAGGATCCCCAAATGGGGAAAATTGGGGATGGCCGTCGAGAACAAGACGTGTCTATTAGCGAGATGCCTCGAGCTGGTAAAGACGATCATCGACCCGAGGTACACTAGTTGGAGGGATGTGCCAACTGAGCTCAAGTTAGTTATTTGGGTGGCACTACAGGTAATGTAAATGTATTTATATTTATATGAATATTTTAATTTCAATTTCATTTTATATTTATATTTATATTTATTCGCAACTAACATTGTATTTGTTGGACAGGAACAATTCAGCCAGGACCTAAAACTACGCGATTCCGTCTTGGAGTAGTTGAGGGAGCAACACAAGATATGGAAGAAAAATATGCGGACCCAGTACTTTGGGAAGACCCGAGACTCTGTTATTAGAGTGCATGACTCTGTCCCGTCGAAGGAGCCTATCTCATTGGTGCAATGGTAAAAGTTCATTGACAATGAGACCGGGGAGCGACAATTGGCATGTCGCCAATCGGGGTGGGAAAACTTGGCAAAAAAGATGGACGTGCACTACTCCGGACGGACGTCTTATGCCGAGGTGGAGCATAGGATGATGGTAAGATTTAATTTTTCTATAACTACACAAAATATATTATTCTGCATTATTTTACTTTGGGCCGATACTAATTTTACTTTATTTTATTTCAGGGGACAGGGAGTGGCCCTAGGGGTAGGCCACATAGGCTCTATACTTATGTCATTATTCGGACGAAGAAGGGTAAGGATAAGGAGGTGTCCCCGATTGTCGCGTCCCCGATTATAAGTAATTCGACTGTTTACTTTTTGTTAATTACGTTATGATTTTTTTATTTACTTATTTAACTAATCATGTGATTTTTGTCGTTTCAGGAAAAGCTTAAGGAAGTGCATGAGTCGCAGTCTGATGCCAACAAGGAATCTTTGTCCACAAACTCACTCAGCCAAGTGCTTGGCGCTGATCCCAAGGGGAGGACAAGGGGGTGAGCTCGCGGGTGGCAAAATCTAGGATCATCGAATTAGAGACGAGCAACACCGGGTTGGCTCGAACGGTGGACTCGTATGACGCGAAGCTGTCCCGTTTGGAGGCGACGGTCCAAGATATGTTGTCATTAAGGAAGCATTCGTTGGGAGGAATACATAAGGGGAAAGTGAAGGAGAAAGTGGTGCAGGAGGAGGTTCAGGAGGACGAGGATGTGGGTGTGGACCTCGCTGCTTCATCGCTGACACGTACGGACTCTGATGATCTAGTCCCCTATTTGGATCCCTTCGACCGATCGATGTCGACACTTGGTTGGTCGAGCATGTTTTTACAGGACATATTTGATGGCCAGCGGATAGGGAGAGGGTTGAGGGACCCGAATACCACCCAGGGTATGCCAATTCATAGACGTGCGTTTCAAGACATTAAGGCTAAGGTGCTCTTAACGCATGTGATACCCGGGAAGGAGAACTCCCCATTGTGGTTGCACAAACAATGCGGCACGATGAATATATAAGGGTGTATGAATTCGTATATAGTGTGGCCTACCCACCTTCTTAAACCTACCCCACATATGTAGTGACATTATTTTAATTGAATTGATTTAAGTTGTTAAATTTATATTATATCGTGATGTATATTTTTTTGAATGTCTATTTGCATTATCTATATTTTATTTAGATACATGATGTTTGAACAGGTACAACGTTGCTATAACAAGTACAAATATATTGCTGGACAGTGGCAGTGGCCATGCTGCCCAGCAGATTTTTTTTTTATTTCTGCTCAAAATTGTCACGATCATTCACCGTGACAAGTCCATGACAAATAAAACTTATCACGGACGGTCATTGACCGTGACAATTTTTTAAAGATTGTCACGGGTTTGTCACCGTCTTAGACCGTGACAAATATTGCCAAGGTCACAGACCGTGAATGAACTTGTCACGGTAAATGACCATGACAAGTTCGTGACAACAGAAGTTGTCACCCCAAGAATTGTCACGGTCATTGACTTTGACAAGTTGGACTTGTCATGGTCAATGACCCAGACAATCCGACAGATTTGGTGTAGTGATGCACAAAGTAACTTGAAAATTGATTAATGTCCTTAAGGTAAAGGAATGGTAAAGTGAAGTGATCTAATGGGTGGTTAAGGACCCTAAAGAGTTTTAATCCATAATTAACACAAAGGTGTGTTAAAGAAAGGTTTTCAAGGCGAAAATAAGTATTTCCTAACATGGTATTTCGTGTGTTGAAGGGTATTTTTATTGAAAATACTAATGTGGATTGGTAGAAATAAAGTGGGTAATTTCAGTGCAAGAAATGATTTTCCTTATACAAAGTGTATTTGTTTAAAGTATTTAACCAAGTGAGTGAATTTTTGGAATAAATGTAAAGTTAAGAAGAATGGAATTCTTTATAAGTTTAAAGTGAATTAATAGAGATAACTAACGTTTTGGGAATTTAGCTGTTTAATGCATTCAGGAATATATATATATATATATATATATATATATATATATATATATATATATATGTGGTGTGTGTGTGTGTGTGTGTGTGTGTAAGGTATTTTCATGCGCACGTAGATAAACGTGTTAGAGTCTCCTTTCTGTCGTTCAATTCTATATTTCATTATTATATATTTCCCACAGGGCATTCGGCTCATTGCCTCATCTTTATTGTGACAGGTTGGGTTCGATTTCGTATTTTGAGGGCATTATACATGTAAGTTTTCCCTGTATATTTTACATTAATAGCTCTATATTCTTGGCTTTCGGGAACGCTTACCACGAGTCCCTTATGTAGTAGGATTTAAATTGGACTTGCATGCTAAACAATTGAAACATTAATTAAATAAAATTGTATTAACAACATTGTATAGGTTGTTCCATTTCACTTCACACCTAATGCTCAGGGCATATTGGGTTGACCACGAATAACTCGTAAATCCAAGTCGAGGTGTTATAAATAGTATCAATGTTCCTTTTGAAAGTGACGTGGTGATGCCGATTTTGGATTTTTCGATGTTGGTGTTGGTTTTGGTCCGGTCACACTAGATTGGCGATGGTTTCAGTTCGTTTTCTCGACGATAAACTCAGGGACATGTGCACAATTGGTAATTCATTGCCAAGTGTCATGCGACCAAGTTATTTTTCATTACTCACTTCTACCCTTCTAATTAGACACGTTAGTAAGTTGCGAGGGTCTGTGTAATACAATAGTGGCGACGCCGCGGAATTAGTGTGAGGTGCTTATGTGTCAACCCTTGATTATGTGATAGGAGAATTAAGATGAAGAATGGTGAATAATTCCTGCTAAATTAGAAACAGGAATGTTGTAAAAAAAAACTGTGGAGATTAGGTGACTAGTGTGTCTTGCGTAAGCAGTATCGGTTGTGATAAGAATGCATTAAGTTTCAGGCTGTAGCTCTTTAGGATAGAGAGTGATGATGATGTAATTATATGGATTCAATCCTTAGGGATGTGTAATCGATCTGATTCAATAAAATACTTCATTATAAGTGTGTGTATTGATGATTGTTGATTGAAAAATATACCTTGCAAGGTATGATGAGGGTTATGGGAAAATTATCGTGAGTATGTTACGTGTCCATCAATGATGATTGAGGTGACTTAGGAGTAAACTCTAGATAATATTCCATGTCTGGGGTTTTAGAAAATATGATACAATTATAAGGAATAGGATCTTTAGTGATGTATACCTAGAGGTTTGCGACGTCTTATATCCGGCCAAAATCTTTATTATTTACAGCCTGTGCTTTGGTACGTGGCTTATGGCCACAACTGTTCGTAAAGAAGATAAGATTTTTTTTTATCTAAGTGTTAGGGACCGTTTAGTAACTTAATTAATGGCTAGATGGGAGGTAATCCTAGTGTGAATGTGGTTTAAGGGAATCTTGGATTGTCCATACGGTAAATTATGTGTGGCGTCATTGGAAATAGAAATCGACTGTCGTGACGCCTTATATATATATATATATATATATATATATATATTCGATGGTTAAGGTGCTCCATATGTATGTATATATATATATATATATATATATATATATATATATATTCGATGGTTAAGGTGCTCCATATGTAGAATATCATAGACAATGTCTTTATGAGCACCTAGTAATCACGAGGTGCGTATTGAGAAATTTTTAGGGCGCACCAACAATGAGAAAGTCATAGATGATGAAATCTTGTCGGGTTTTACGGAATTTTATGTGGATTATTTTTTGTGTTCTTAGGAAACCAGTTATGTTCGGTACGAATAATTACTAGTGTCCTAGTGATGATCTTAGTAAGGGTCATGCAATGACATCTGATTGTTGGTTAGGGTTTAAAAGAGTCGAATAGTGTATGTGCTAGGTGCTGTAAGTCGAATTGGCACAAATGGGTGGTGTAACCTTTTAAGAGAAATGAGAATCTTGTGTTGTGAACGGTCATGATGCCCGAGTATCATGGAATGACTAGTGTAGGCGGTGTGACATATGATTTTGAGGAGTAGTAGGAAATGTATTTGGGACCTAGATTGATGATGTCATATGGAGACTTGAAAGAGAAACCCTAAGAGGGGATATTGAAGAATAATTATAATATTGGCGAGTGTCGATAGTATACGTTAGGATAAACCTAGCAATGTAGGGACTAGTTCTTAGCATGTATTACCAAGTTGGTACGAATTAAAATATGTAACCCTGTGTGGTAATTACTACCCTTGGAATGCTAATGACGACCGGTGTGACCGTAACATAAATTCAATTTGGGTAAAACTTGGAGATAAATTTAGTCACAACCTTGTGTAGTTGAAGGCTATTTGTAGGGTGAATATTTTACTTAATGGGGTTCTTCTTAAGGAGACGTTCGTATGCGATCACGAGATGACAATGACCTGGGTATGTTAGGTTAGTCACGACGTCACTAAAAATGTGGATAAGGTTGGCTTGACAAGGGCTTTAGGCATTCGCCAATCGGAGCGGTTCATCTGTGTGTCAAGGATGTAAGGGGGAGAGCCTTACTCCTAAGGTGATAAGTCTAGCATTTGAATTTTTAGAGAAAAATAGGTTCATACGTTGATTTTGTCTGATGAGGATGAATGGTTATGATTCGATTCATCACGATTAGTGACTCGAGCCAAGGTGTGTGGCTAGGTCGATACTAGTGAGAATATATGGGAGGAGTCATAAACTTCAAAGCAGGTAGCATAGGTTCACTTTTAGTAACCATAGTCTGAAGCATACAGATGATATTTTCTCATAACAGTTGTTTGTTCCTTTGATTCTCTTATGTGTCCCGTTCGGTTCTGGTAATCGAGGATTGGTATTTCTATGATGGTGGTAGCTAGGATTTGTACCATGTTATGGTAACATGAGGTCTGGCCCAATAGAGTGCGGTTGGACCTGGCATGGTCAAAACAACTAGGTAATTGGGTGCGTCTGCTATTATAAAAAGTTCAGTGTATGGGTGGTTGTGCTTTTGGACGCACGTTTTTCTCGTAGGAATTTATTTCCTTAGGATTAACGACCTTATGATTGGATGGTATGGCAATCAGTGGATCTAGTTATAAAGGGCGTGATCATGACTTGATGACATTGTATAGTGTCGGAACTCGAGGGAACTTAAAACACAATGTTAGGTTGCCACGGTGAGTGGACTAGTGCGATACTCAAATTATTGCTCCAAATTTAGATGCCTATAGTAATATTAGGTTAATGAGAGTGACACAACGAAAAGTGTTAGCAGAGTGTGCGATAATGATTTGGTCGGTGGAGTGAGTAATTAGTGATGTAAGGTTAGTTTCGATCTGGAGCGAAGTTCTGTAGTTGGGATGACCCAAGAACTAGTGGGGATGGAGGATATGTAGTCCTAAGATTAGAAATGGTTCTTTCTCATGAATATGATTATTAGTTGTATAACGGTTAATACTCGAGTGAGCATGTTGCACAACGACACTGGTATGCTTTGGGTATTAGTAAGGTCGTCTTGGGACATGATTGAACGTGATCGTCAGGTGAGTGGAGACTTGGGGATGGTTGTGAGAAGTTGATGGTTAGCATGATGATGGGCGTTAAAGCACGTTGCACGTTAGGCTTTTAGTGACAACCTCTATGTAAGAGTGTGTGATGTGATCTTGGCTATTGGGGGATTAAATAATTTACTCTTAGAGTTTAACTTAGTATAAGACTTAGTAAATCCCATTAACTTGAGGAATTAGCAGATTGATAATTTCAGGGACGAAATTTCCTAAGGAGGGAAGAATGTAATACCCGTTCCTAATATTTTATTATTTTTCACGTACAAATCGTAATAATGTGAAATCCTTGAGATTTGGAGCATTAGTGTGGATTTCTATTGCTAAATTTGATTATTTTTCATCCTTGATGCTAATTGTTAAAAGATTATAGGTCAAGAAATGGAGATTTAAGGAATCTGGCAAGATCAAATGACATACATGCAGTTCGAATGATATCCCCATTTCATTCGAACGAGAATAAAAGGTCATTCAAAGCTTGGTTCAAATGACATACATGGATCGTTCATCCTCATTGTCAGTCCGAATCGCGCACGGGATGGACTGTTGGAAAGGTTAGGAGATGTACTTCGACATTCCAAAGAGTTTGACCCAGTTTGGAGAGTTAACTTTGGTCAACCGGGCCCGGGAAACATTTGGTGACCTCTCGGAGTCGAACGGATCTTTCGTTCGCTTGGTAAGTCATAATTGCGCACGGGATGGACCGTTGGAAAGGGTATTCAGTGCCCTTCGAAGACTCATTCAGCCTTGGTTGAGATGAAGAGTTAACTTAGGTCTAACAGAGCCCAAGAGCGCCCGACGGCCTCCGGGTCTAGTTTCGGACGCAAATGGATCGTTTGTCCGCATGGTAAGTCAGAATCACGCACGGGATAGACCGTTGGAAATGGTATTCAGTAACCTTAGAAGGTTCATTGAGTCTCGGTCGAGATGAGGAATTTGACTTTTGGTCAAACTGAGCCGGGGAGTGCCCAATGGCTTCTAGGTCAGTACTCGGGAGGTGACCTAGGTTTGTAGTGATGAAGGGAGGCACTAGGGACCTAAGAAGAGTTAGGGGGTAACAGAATGGGGTGTCTACAGAGCCCCTTGATGGGTGAGTTTGGAATAAATTATGACCGTCGAATAGACACCACATGATGCTTTTGAGGGAGTATAACCGATTCAGAGGGTCGAGGTTGATTCTGGGGACCTAAGGGGTGTGCTGGGGATGATCAATTATGCGGGTCAAATCCGAATCTATGGGCTTAGGGTGAAGATCTAATAACCGAGGTCAATTTTGACCTAAGATTGGTGACGATCGAGAACTGGGGTTAATTCTAACATAAAGAGTGGTGACAGCCAAGGACCGGGGTCAACTCTAACCCAAATCAGGTGACGATCCAAGACGGGTGCCAATTCTGACCCAAGAGTGGTGACGACCGAGGACCAAGGTCAATTCTAACCTAACTCAGGTGACGATCTGTAATACCCCGTATTTTTATGCTATATTAATTTGGGGATTTATTAAATTTAATGTGAGTTAATTATTAAATAAAAATCCGAAAATTAATTATGCTATAATTATTAACGTGACGAGAGTTAGTAATTATGGGAAATTTGTTGAATATTACTAATGAGCAAAGTAATATGTAATATTGGATATATTGAATGTCACGAGTGAATAAAATGACAATTTTGGAAATTTGAGTCGGGACGCGCTCGTGTCGCGTCAGGACTAAATATTGATAAATAAAAATGAATATTTTATAAGTTGTTCGTATGGTCATTTTGAGTGCTCCAACGCGTCCGAAAGGGTTGAGATAGTCAGAAAAGTGTACCCGGGGGTTTAGTTTGGGTCTCGGGGCATTTTTAGGCCTAATTAGTAACCCGGGAGGGCATTTTGGTCATTTTACATTTTTGGGTAATTAAACCCACGAAAATTAGAGGAGTTATATCAGATACCTAGGTTACCTTCTAGAGTTAGAAAGCTCAAAACTCTAGAACGACCATTGGAGAAGAGAGGAGAGAGCTCTCAAGCAATTCCAAGACTAAAAAACTCAACCATTTGTACCGTCGTCACCGCCAACGCGTAGATCGCGAGATGGGGAATGCAACCACACCAAAATCAGCCAAAATCCAGACTTCTGAAAATCCCAGGCAAGTGTTTATCTTTCTTATTTCTTTGGTGCAATTTCCATATTAGTTTAGGAATGATTAGGGATGAAATATATGGAAGAAAACCCAAATTGTGATAGGAATTTGCATGTAGTAAAGACTTAAACCTTATTCTGGAAGTCTTTTGTGATGTAGAAGAATAATCCACGAATTTTTGGTGTAAATAAGAAAGAAATTCTGGGATAAAACAGATTAGAATCATGATTTAGAGATTTTTAGGGTTCTTGAGTTTTAAATGAATTTCGGTATGATTAATCCATGTTTAGTGATGTAAATTGACATGCTTTACGTAGAATGTGTATCATATCATGTTAGGATGTTAGTGGTAGAATTTTTGAGACGTTTGGGATCGGAAAATATGGATTTGTATGAGGATAGATAGTAGAACCCGTAACTGTAATTCTGCAGAAATCAAAATACCTGCTTGATCTATCGATCGAGCCAGATCATCGATCGATCGAAGGCTCGATCGATCGAGCCCCAAACCTCGATCGATCGACCCCTCCTGGCAGACTCCTATTTCCCTTATTAAATGAGTTAAATTTAATTTATCATGAAATAATTCTTGGGCATCCTTAATAGAATGTTTTGGGAGATAGGGGAGACCAGTATGTTATACGAATAAATTTTGGAGATACTTAATGTGGACCAAGAATTTCATTTTGGGATAATTACTTATAATTGGATTAATTTATGTATTGAAGGGTAAGGTGCGTAAGAGAGTTACGTTGGAAGATAATAAGGACACTTACTGAATTTTACACTTGGGAGGATAGAGTCCATGCATGTTACGTATTCAGATGATAAAATCCTTCGAGTTAAGGTTAGAAACGAACTCTTATACGTAATACTAATAATGTGAAAATTAAGGACAAATGTTGTAATTATGGGTGATGAGAGGAACCTATATTAATATGATAAAAGTGGTATATTTATATAATTGTGTATGCATATATTATATACATGTGAAAACCATGCCCGCGCTACTTGCTATCCCAGAGGTTACCGCGCTGGGACGATCTTATCCTGTGTTGCCTAATGGGGGATATTGATTCGCACCCTAGGAGATAGATATCCTTGGTACAGGCTATCGAATCGATAGTTCAGACGGTCCTAAGAGACGTGAGAATATGTACTGACCTCTTAGAGACTTGGAATCTATGCTTCGCCTCAATCTTGTTTGTGTTTATATGTGATACAGTTCGAGAGTGATTCCGATCTTGTATTTCCCTTAGTGTGATCGATACGGGGATTGGATAGTAGAGTATGCCCACACCATAGTTTTATTTGGGGTGCTGATATAATATATATATTATATGAGTAGTTAATATATATATATATATATCTATATATATATATATATATATATATATATATATATATATATATATATATATATATATATATATATATATGAAATTCTGAAATCTGGAACTGCCTACTGTGATTTGATATGTAGGACATGGTTGATGACTCAAATTGTAAATACTTGTTTTGAGAAAGTATAATATGACACTGGAAAACTTTATTGATTAATAAAGTTAAAATGAGAACTTTGGTTACTAATTGAAATATTCTTTTCAAATAATTGAATCGTTAAATATTGAATCTTACAAGTAATCTAGGATAAGCTAAATCATTGGGAAGATTAGTACGATAAGTGATAAGACAATCCGTTGCGAAGGTTAGTGCGATAGGTGTGCACATTAGAAGAGAGGTGAGAATTTCTCAAGAGAGTGTCGTACTAATATGTTGTTGCATTGGCCTGTATCAATTTAAATACTTGCTAAACGTATTTTAAATAAAACACACTATCGGGCTCTGACCCGTTTCTTCTTCTCTTTCTCTCTCTTGTATATATATGTATATATTACAGGTGCCCAGCCACAGGGGCATCTTGCTTAGGATCCCTTGAAAGGAACATGCTGCAGCTTAGGTGGGAGTTGCAGGCCACTTGCATAGACGACTTCGTTTACTTGATTCCACATCTATCATTCTCATTTATTGGGCCCTTTCCACTATTTATCTATTTTATTGGGACATTTGTATTTCAGTTATTTCTAGTGCGGTTACTTTGGGATTTATTTCAGCATGAATGTTTTACTTTAGGTTTTAAATGTTGGGATTTTGAATGTTGAATGTTTCAATTAATTGGGTTATGTTCCAGGATAATTGTTGTATGATTCTTACTTATTAAAAATGTGGTTAATAATAAATTAAATAAGTTTTTCTTTAAAAATACAATTTGGTTAGAAAGGTTAAAAATGGTTTTGACACTTAGCTTAATTAATTAGGGTATTAATTTGGAAAAGTTTATTTTTATGACAGTGATGCTAAGAATTAACCAACTGTTCACCTTGATTTTTATTTAATAAAGGAGTGATCGCCCGGTGTTTAATTAGGCGGGGTGTCACAGGTGGTATCAGAGAATCAGGTTCTAGAGTCCTTAGGATCTGCACGGCTTATTATGCTTTCAGCGTTGCTTTGTTTGATATAGAGCCCTATGTTTAGGATTGTCGATTTTTTTGACGAGATTTCGTTCTCCTGCTATAATGTGTATACATTAGTGAATTCAAATTTCGTTCGGATATGTGCGTGTGCCGAACGATGACGGATGTCAGAAGAGGACCGTCAAGCGTACATCAGGAGGCAGGGCTCAGTTAAGATTATGAAATATATCCGAGGATGATGACCGTAGTCGAGGTCTCCTCCATTATGGCACGAGAAGCCACGACTAGAAAGGCGACTAAGGTGAAACAATGATTTTCAAATGTTGTTATAGTCAAATGAGGTGCGAGGGTAAACTTACCCAACGTATTATAAAAACGTGTAGAGACTATCAGTGGGAAATTTTAGAAACGCGAAAATTGTATGTGGTTACCAAAGGAGGTAAAGTATCCAAAGGCTTAAATATAGGACGGAGTGTGGCAAACTGAAAGTGAAAATTTAGAGAAAATCTTCTTGGCTTTCGGGACGAAATTATAATGGTTGAAGTCAACCAACAATTTTAGAAGTGGAATGCTATGCCTATAGGAGAACCTTAGGTATAGTGTTGACTGTATGTTCCTTCCTCAACTGTTCAGGATGAGAAGCAAATGTGGTTCTGAACTCATCGAGAAAGGGCATGTCAAGGGTCCATTCGTGAATATGAATCTTAACCGTTAGCGAATTTTGTATCGGAAGATGTAGATACAAGTGGGGGAAACGACTCCAAGTGGGAGACCAACTTGTAATAATAGTTGATAATACTCGAGGAGGAAATTCTGATGGACGACCGATTCAGAGGTTGACAATGTCATATTTTGTCAATATAGATGATAACGCTTCTTTGTGGGGAAAGTTAAAGGAATCGAAGAATTTAGTCGAGAATAAGACTGAATACAACGGTGGTGGTATAGCACCACAAAAGGATGTGGATACACATCAGGAAAACCATTTAAATGCTTCAGATAGTTAAATTCGTACCAAGTGATGGTAAATTCAGTAAGTACTATTATAGATAGTAACATGATCTCTATGGCCTAAAAAGCAAAGGGAACAACCGGGATGGCTAACAGGAATCGAGTTTACTAACGTCCGAGAGAAGGATAATCCTAACCTGGTTAGTAGGACAGGTGGTAAGTGGATTATGTGTTGAGGTATTTTTTGCGGAGTGAAATCGCTCACAATAAAATGTTCCAAAATAAGAAAAAGGACAGGAATACGGTGCCTTGTAAGGCAACGATTAAAATAATTTTGTTTTGGGTTAGGCAGACGTGTTACGTCCAAAAACCATTTGTGCAGTCAAGACGATTGCCAGGATGGAAGTATAAGTTGTATCCTTAGAGGATGCGGCATGTGTGTGTGACACGAGCGAGTCACCATATTTTGTTCATTGCTAGATTAGCATGTGAGACGAGCTTAATGCATATAATTATAAATGTTACCATTATGTGAATATTTTTCCCTAGTGTAGCGGGATTTTTCCTTTAGTGCTATCCGCGGAGGATGAATGAGTATAATAACAGTGTTTCATACTTTATTGTGGTTACTCGTTGTAGTGATGCGATACATGAGTATGATATTATCTTTGTTAAAACGTTATAGAAATGGTTAGTACAATAGTGGGAATTTATTACAAGGCTATCGGAGTAATTGCAATAGTGCAGCATGTTTTGCTGTGGCGAGCTTTACCTGTAAGAAGGTTGGACTCGCACCTATATTATCTATCCTAGAGACTTCGGAGGAGATAGCGGGCTCAAGATATTCGATGCCAAAGTATGTATAGACTTTGTCAGTATAATTCCGTATGTATCGGGATTTACCCTTGAGCGAAAAGATTTGACTCAGTATTATGTTTAGCACTTCGGACTTAGTGATAGGAGAAGTGCATTGTTATATTTATCCTTTAGAGATGTGGGAGTTAATATTTATACCCCTATTATTAGGGAGAGGAATTTCGAGAATTCCGAGTGTATGTATTCGAGGTTTATGAAATGTTATTACCACCAACCTATACTGAACAATAGTGCAATTAGTGAAACGTTCTTTGTTAAGCATAATTATGGGAGAAATTATAACTTTTCTGTCAAGAGACAGAATAAAGGGGTACATGCCACGGATGGAGGACCTAACGGATTTCGATAACCAACAATGCTAGGTAGTAGTGTATCGGGGGGTTCCTTGTTTGGATTTCGCTCTGCGTGACATCCCACGCATGAAACTTAGCGTAAGGTTGGAGATAGGGATACGTTTGGTCACTATTCCATATCGGTACCCCGGTCGAAATAGGCTCAAGTAATTATGTATGTAAGTTGGAAGTTGAATTTTGTTTTAAGGTCATTGGAGCCGGATTTTGTGGTAGGAAAGCATTGAAAGTTATCCCCACGAGTTGAGGGGTGGAACGATGATAAGGAGAATTTAAGAATTTTGATTTCTAGGGTGATTGAGAGTACCCAAATGTCGTAACCGCGTTCAGAACACGAGGTGAATAAAGAGTTGGAATGATTTTTAGCATGGATTATCTGGAAAGAACTTTATATTATACAAAAGAGATAACCTGTAATTATTTTGATGAATAGGGCGTTAATGATTTATTTTGGTTGTTGTACCTATTTGGGAAAATTGTTGTACTTATCTGAGGAAGGTTGAGAATTATTATTCCTCTTTTATTGTCATGGAATTTGAATGCCCTATTCCTTCTATTATGTTGAATTTAGTTTGTCCTACAGATGAGTGGCAAGTCGTTCGCTCTCCCAGGGCGGTGGGAGTATTGCGAAAATGTGGGCATCTTGGTTAACGACAGTTAAAATAGTCCGAGTCGAAGGGACGTGGTAATAGACGTGTGAAATATATGTTTGTGGGACTAGTATAACGAAGTGGAAGTGATAGAGTGGATTAAACGTCACATGAGGGGCGATAATCAATACATAAGTGTGCAATTAGAATAGCACGCCCTAACTTGATTGGAAGGCTGTGGGAAGCCATTCAAGAATTGGTATTCTTTGAATAGAGTAGAATTTAATTGTTATGAAGCACACCCGGAGCGGAGTTGTTATTAGTCAAGTGTGAGAGCGACTTACGCATACAAAGAGTAATGATGTTAGTATAGTATAGGAGATCCAGTAGTGCGCTTCGTGGAGAGAAGAGCACGGGTCGGAACTTTCGGCATACTCCAAAAAAGGAAGGGGAGTATTACGTGTCACTTAATGTGATACATTTCAAGGGAAGAATCGATGTTTAGCGAGACGTAGTGAGTAGTCTCTACATGCACTGCCCATAGGTAAAGTTTGGTTGAAAGAGGAGAACCAACCAAAGAATTTTGTGTTTATAAAAAATTCCTGAAATTGGAAGAGGTCGGTAAAGCCGGTTAAGTTCTTGAATGAATTGCCATCCTCAAAACAAGATCAAGGGTTTATCCCGAACATGTGAATTAAGTCGCCGAAAAGGAAGTTATTGATATTCCTTTGGGCTAGCTCACAATATTAACTAGTATGCCCCAAACTTGCTTTGAAAGGAAGGATCGCGCCAGTACATGGTCCGGCGCAGTATAAATTTCTGAATCAGGATGAGATTGGTGAATCCCACCTTTGAAATGGGATTCCAGGAACCATCGGAGATAAGATTTCGTTTTGAGTAGGATGTATCACCCTTAGCCAGGGAATAAGCGCATGGTGATTAAAGATTAGTGGAGCCACGTGAAGGAAAATTTTGGAATCTTGGTATGATGATTTCAAGCATGATCTGTAGAAGCACTCGTACCTGTTTGTCGCGTACGAAGTACTTATTAAGGTTTTGTTATGGAAGAACCTCGACTATTCTCCTTCCGTACGTTTAGAGGAGAGTAGATAACCAGAATTTTTGATCGGTCGAGAAATATCCGATATTTATGGTGGAATTCCACGACTGTTTTAGGCAGTCAGGAGTGGTCGAATGTTCGTATGATCTTCTCAGAATGGGATTTTTGTGTATGAATAAATACGAGTAGTTTGTCATGTAGTGAGGTGCGGCCTCCTAATAATAGTGAGATAAGGAAATTATAACGTATAGGCATGACCTATGCGAATGTTGTCGGGTGGGAGCACAATGTGAAGTGTCTCCAATAAGAATGTAAAACAATGTTGTTGTGAGGAAAAAGCTATAGTGATTGAGCGCCGTACTATGTAGATAATTTGCGTACTGACAAGGATATCCAGATTTGTTCTTACCAGGTATGCCTTGTTTTCCGAATTTCGGGACGAAATTCCGTTATTAGGGGGGAAGTATGTAATACCCCGTATTTTTATGCTATATTAATTTGGGGATTTATTAAATTTAATGTGAGTTAATTATTAAATAAAAATCCGAAAATTAATTATGTTATAATTATTAACGTGACGAGAGTTAGTAATTATGGGAAATTTGTTGAATATTACTAATGAGCAAAGTAATATGTAATATTGGATATATTGAATGTCACGAGTGAATAAAATGACAATTTTGGAAATTTGAGTCGGGACGCGCCCGTGTCGCGTCAGGACTAAATATTGATAAATAAAAATGAATATTTTATAAGTTATTCGTATGGTCGTTTTGAGTGCTCCAACGCATCCGGAAGGGTTGAGATAGTCAGAAAAGTGTACCCGGGGGTTTAGTTTGGGTCTCGGGGCATTTTTAGGCCTAATTAGTAACCCGGGAGGGCATTTTGTTCATTTTACATTTTTGGGTAATTAAACCCACGAAAATTGGAGGATTTATATGAGATACCTCGGTTACCTTCTAGGGTTATAAAGCTCAAAACTCTAGAATGGCCATTGGAGAAGAGAGGAGAGAGCTCTCAAGCAATTCCAAGGCTCAAAAACTCAATCATTTGCACCGCCGTCACCGCCAACGCGTAGATCGCGAGACGGGGAACGCAACCACACCAAAATCAGTCGCAATCCAGACTTCTAAAAATCCCAGGCAAGTGTTTATCTTGCTTATTTTGTTGGTGCAATTTCCATATTAGTTTAGGAATGATTAGGGATGAAATATATGGAAGAAAACCCAAATTGTGATAGGAATTTGCATGTAGTAAAGACTTTAACCTTATTCTGGAAGTCTTTTGTGATGTAGAAGAATAATCCATGAAATTTTGATGTAAATAAGAAAGAAATTCTGGGATAAAACAGATTAGAATCAAGATTTAAAGATTTTTAGGGTTCTTGAATTTTAAATGAATTTCGGTATGATTAATCCATGTTTAGTGACGTAAATTGACATGCTTTACGTAGAATGTGTATCATATCATGTTAGGATGTTAGTGGTAGAATTTTTGAGACGTTTCGGATCGGAAAATATGGATTTGGATGAAGATAGATAGTAGAACCCATAACTGCAATTCTGCAGAAATCAAAATACCTGCTTGATCGATCGATCGAGCCAGATCATCGATCGATCGAAGGCTCGATCGATCGAGCCCCAAACCTCGATCGATCGACCCCTCCTGGCAGACTCCTATGTCCCTTATTTAATTGAGTTAAATTTAATTTATCATGAAATAATTTTTGGGCATCCTTAATAGAATGTTTTGGGAGATAGGGGAGACCAGTATGTTATACGAATAAATTTTGGAGATACTTAATGTGGACCAAGAATTTCATTTTGGGATAATTACTTATAATTCCATTAATTTATGTATTGAAGGGTAAGGTGCGTAAGAGAGTTATGTTGGAACATAATAAGGACACTTACTGAATTTTACACTTGGGAGGATAGAGTCCATGCATGTTACGTATTCAGATGATAAAATCCTTCGAGTTAAGGTTAGAAACGAACTCTTATACGTAATACTAATAATGTGAAAATTAAAACAAATGTTGTAATTATGGGTGATGAGAGGAACCTATATTAATATCATAAAAGTGGTATATTTATATAATTGTGTATGCATATATTATATACATGTGAAAACCATGCCCGCGCTACTTGCTATCCCAGAGGTTACCGCGCTGGGACGATCTTATCCTGTGTTGCCTAATGGGGGATATTGATTCGCACCCTAGGAGATAGATATCCTTGGTACAGGCTATCGAATCGATAGTTCAGACGGTCCTAAGAGACGTGAGGGTATGTACTGACCTCTTAGAGACTTGGAATCTATGCTTCGCCTCAATCTTGTTTGTGTTTATATGTGATACAGTTCGAGAGTGATTCCGATCTTGTATTTCCCTTAGTGTGATCGATACGGGGATTGGATAGTAGAGTATGCCCGCACCATAGTTTTATTTGGGGTGCTGATATAATATATATATATATTATATGAGTAGTTAATATATATATATATATATATGAAATTCTGAAATCTGGAACTGCCTACTGTGATTTGATATGTAGGACATGGTTAATGACTCAAATTATAAATACTTGTTTTGAGAAAGTATAATATGACACTGGAAAACTTTATTGATTAATAAAGTTAAAATGAGAACTTTGGCTAATAATTGAAATATTCTTTTCAAGCAATTGAATCGTTAAATATTTAATCTTATAAGTAATCTAAGATAAGTTAAATCATTGGGAAGATTAGTATGATAAGTGATAAGACAAACCGTTGTGAAGGTTAGTGCGATAGGTGTGCACATTAGAAGAGAGGTGAGAATTTCTTAAGAGAGTATCGCACTAATATGTTGTTGCATTGGCCTGTATCAATTTAAATACTTGCGAAACGTATTTTAAATCCAACACACTATCGGGCTCTGACCCGTTTCTTCTTCTCTTTCTCTCTCTTTTATATATATGTATATATTACAGGTGCCCAGCCACAGGGGCGTCTTGCTTAGGATCCCTTGAAAGGAACGTGCTGCAGCTTAGGTGGGAATTGCAGGCCACTTGCATAGACGAATTCGTTTACTTGATTCCACATCTATCATTCTCATTTATTGGGCATGTGTCGCCCTTTCCACTGTTTATCTATTTTGTTGGGACATTTGTATTTCAGTTATTTCTAGTACGGTTACTTTGGGATTTATTTCAGCATGAATGTTTTACTTTAGGTTTTAAATGTTGGGATTTTGAATGTTGAATGTTTCAATTAATTGGGTTATGTTCCAGGATAATTGTTGTATGATTCTTACTTATTGAAAATGTGGTTAATAATTAAATAAATAAGTTTTTCTTTAAAAATACAATTTGGTTAGAAAGGTTAAAAACGGTTTTGACACTTAGCTTAATTAATTAGGGTGTTAATTTGGAAAAGTTTATTTTTATGACAGTGATGCTAAGAATGAACCAACTGTTCACCTTGATTTTAATTTAATAAAGGAGTGATCGCCCGGTGTTTAATTAGGCGGGGTGTCACACGATCCAAGACCGGGGCCAATTCTGACCCAAGAGTGGTGACAATCGATGACTGAGGTCAATTCTGACCTAACTCAGGTGACGATCCAAGATCGGGGCCAATTCTGACCCAAGAGTGGTGACGACCGAGGATCGAGGTAAATTCTGACCTAACTCAGGTCACAATCCAAGATCGAGGCCAATTCTGACCCAAGAGTGGTGATGACCAAGGACCGAGGTCAATTCTGACTTAACTCAGGTGACCCATCCAGGACCGAGGCTAATTCTGACCCAAAAATGGTGACGACTGAGGACCGAAGTCAATTCTGATCTAACTCAGGTGACGATCCAAGACCGGGGCCAATTCTAACCCAAGAGTGGTGATGACCGAGTATCGAGGTCAATTATGACCTAACTCAGGTGACGATCCAAGACCGGGGCCAATTCTAACCCAAGAGTGGTGACGACCGAGGACCGAGGTCAATTATGACCTAACTGAGGTGATGATCCAAGACCAGGGCTAATTCTAACCCAAGTGTGGTGACGACCAAGGACTTAGGTCAATTCTGACCTAACTCAGGTGACGATCCAAGATCGGGGCCAATTCTGACCCAAGAGCGGTGACAATCGAGGAGTGAGGTCAATTATGACCTAACTCAGGTAACGATCCAAGATCGGGGCCAATTCTGACCCAAGAGTGGTGATGATCGAGGACCGAGGTCAATTCTGACCTAACTCAGGTGATGATCCAAGACCGGGGCCAATTCTGACCCAAGAGTTGTGACGACCGAGGACTGAGGTCAATAATGACCTAACTCAGGTGACGATCCAGGACCAGGGCCAATTATGACCCAAAATTGGTGACAAACGAGGACCGAGGTCAATTTTGACCTAACTCAGGTGACAATCCAAGACCGGGGCCAATTCTGACCCAAGAGTGGTGATGACCGAGGATCGAGGTCAATTCTGACCTAACTCAGGTGACGATCCAAGACCGGGGCCAATTCTGACCCAAGAGTTGTGACGACCAAGGACGGAGGTCAATTCGGACCTAACTCAGGTGACGATCCAAGACCGGGGCTAATTCTAACCCAAGAGTGGTGACGACTAAGGACCGAGGTCAATTCTGACCTAACTCAGGTGACGTTCCAAGACCTGAGCCAATTCTGACCCAAGAGTGGTGACAACCGAGGATCGAGGTCAATTCTGACCTAACTTAGGTGATGATCTAAGATCGGGGCTAATTCTGACCCAAGAGTGGTGACGACCGAGGACCGAGGTCAATTCTGACCTAACTCAGGTGACGATCCAAGACCGTGGTCAATTCTGAGCCAAGAGTGAATAAAGATTGGATTTTGATTCTGGTGGAGAGAGAGCTTTATGATTTTGATCTGAGCTAGGGAGCTGATAGCTATGGAAGCTTTTACGAGACCTCACAGGGGGGAACAACCTAATTTGGGTGCTGTAGGAGAATTTCATTGGGGAAGTGATCAGGTGATCTTTAGAGGTCCTCCAAAATTTTGTCGGGAGGAGTTTCACTTGGTTTTTGAGGATTCTGCTGGGGAAATAGGGGTTCCGCTCAAGGGAATGCAAAATTTTCTTGGTGAAAATGTTCAAAAATCCATCCTGGGATTTTTAGGAATTTTTTGAGGCTTTCTGGTATTTTTTGGAAATTTCTGTATGAAATTTAAGGGGAGTTTCGGTCGGCATGGTATGAGGGGTGCCATTCGGCAGTGGCACAGACTTTTGGGCTACCTCAGGAAGGTGAGGAGTCAGTACCGATCGGTATGGTGGGGGGAAGTACTGATCGGCAGGGCGCTTGGCATCCTATATAAAGGGGGCGAATACCTTCATTTTTTCATAGCTTATTTTGCTTTCTCTCTCTCTGTGATACTTTTGCAAATCATTATAGCGCTCCGATCTTCAAGAAATGGCCGCTTTTATGAGCACTGCAATCCACCGGGAGTGGTTGACCGTTGATGACTGGGCGAATGTGGATTGGAGGGACAGGGTGCCCCTTGCTTTGGGGAGTGAGAACTCCTTTGATGCATTTGAGCCTGTTACGGATGAGCGGACCTTGCTGCTGGAGCCATCGCGTCATCGCTCTTCGAGAGTGATTCCCGGTGGTTATGTAAGTAACCTGACCTTTGGCATTCCTTTCTTTTTGGGTGATTTTTCTTTCTTTCTTCACTTTTGATGAGATTTTTCCTTTTTCCTGTCTGATATTTCCTTGAAGAACATGCTCGCCCGTGGGACAACGGGGCTCAGGGATGTCTGGGAGCATCTTCCACCTGTGGTGCATTGGATGGTATCATCAGCGAGTTTTGGGTGATTGGCATCGACGCTGGATGACACACCTCGTTCGACAGCGGTCTTGTGCACTTTAGGAGATAGGTGGTGGGACACTACCCACACCTTTCATTTCAGCTTCCGGGAGATGACTGTGACTCCCATGGACGTGCAATAGCTGCTGGGGATGGATTATGGTGGAGAGCAGATAGAGGTGGATCGCTCTTTATGGGTGAGACCGGAGGCAGTGCATGCGGCACTTGGTGATGTAAGGAGGATTGTTTATAGGGATTCTATCCGGCTGTCCCTACTGAAGGATGTTCTGTTGGGTAGGGAGGTTGATGTGGAGGATGGCCTGCAGGTGAGGCAGATGGCCCGATTATTTATTCTGCTAGTATTGGGAGGTTTTATGGTGGCGTCGAGCGGCGATGTCATCCATTTGTGGTTATTGCCGTACCTGAGGATGTTTTCGAACATCCCTTTATATGATTGGGGGAGTCTGACCTTGGCGACCCTTAACTCTTCTCTGGATGCATTCAGCCAGTGCTGCCGACAGACTTTTACTGGGGCCACATACCTTCTTGAGGGATTCTTCAATTTATGCATTTCTTTTCATGCATTCGCATTTTCCTTATGCGTTTCTTTTTGTTTGCGAATTCAGACGTGTTTCTATGAGGTGATTAGTGGTAATACCCCGCTGATCGCTCTGAAGGACGATACTGTTGGGGACTTCTGTTGATTGTATCGATGGCGTAAGGCTAACCGACAGTCGAATGGATCTCTCTCCCTAGAGGCGGTGCGTCAGGTCTTGGATGACCTGACCAGTGGTAGGGTAAGACTCTTTCCATTTCAGTCTTGGTTTTTTGCACCTTCTAATCTTGTATTGATTTATGCTTGCTTGGAGATTTTTAGGTGACCTTTTATCCCTGGGGGACAACCATTCAGGACGTGGGGGTGACCGGGGTGAACGCGCAGATGAGGCGCTTGCTAGCGCATGAGTTCGGCCATTCCTGGTACCTTGGGAAGAGGGTGGTTCATCAGATTGCTGAGGAGGAGGTGGTGGTTCCACCTGCACAACCTCCTATGTCTATGAGGCAGGAGCGACTGCTGTCAGAGGATGAGAGGATCGCGACGATGATTGGCGAGTCTTACTTGTTGTACACTGATACAGCCGCACCGTATGACTATATGGACTTTATGATGAGGTGTTTGATGGCGCCCAACATATATGATGCATTGCCTTTCCTTCCTATGGGTTCGAGTCGGGCAGTGGGATCTTCCCACAGTGGTGGTGTTTCGTCGGCATCTGCGGCAGCAGCGACCTCGGAGGTCCCTTTTGTGCGGTTGCATACCCCTTAGTACAACATCCGACGAGCTGATGGAGGGATGGTGCCTATGTTGCACTGTCCTCATGCGATGGATCCGGAGGAGTTGGGTTTGACAGAGGAGGTCCTCCGACCTGCGGTATACCTTTCTGTTCCTCTCTTTCTTTTTTTTTTTTTTTTTTATTTTGGTCATTTCTGCTTTGATACTAATTTCGCCTTTCCTTGCAGCAAGTTCGGGTGTCGATCACTTAGCTCAGGGACATCAGAGACTGGATATCTTCAGCGACTGCCCATATTCGGGATGTGGTTCCTGTTCCTTCTTGCTTGGTGCCGTCTGCCTCGTCTGGAGAGGACTCTGGCTCGAGTAGTGATGGGTCTTTGTCTCGCCGAAGGGAAAAGAGAGCACGTTATAGGGGTGGAAGTTCTTGAGAGAGAGAGAGAGAATGTGGGTTCGGGCTGAGTCCCGTTGTTTTTGCTTTTTCTTTTTATTTCCTGCAAAATTGATGTAACATAGAACACAAATATATGCAATGCAATGGAGTTTTTTTATTATCTTTTATTTAATGATGAATGAATGCATGTATATGCACTTTTTACTTTGCTGCTGAGACCGTAAAAAGGAATATTTTTGGAATTTTTTTTAAGGAAAGTTTTTAATTAAAAAGGGAAATTATATAAGGAGAAAAAGGGATTCTTGAAATTTTGTTAAGAATATCAATTTATTTTTATTGAGTTTTATGATTTGACAAAAGAGGAAAAAAGGGAAATTTCCAAAAATGGGAGGTTGCCGATCGGCAAGCACCCTGACCTGCCTATCGGCAGTTCAGTCCAGTCCCATCAATTAAAGGTTTTGAATGGTACCCTCTTCAGACTTTGGTACCTTGTGGGGTAGGATTCCCTCCGATTTCTACAGGGATTATGTCCCTTGTGAGGATTCTCAAGTATAAAAATGGGTAAGGGTGGAGTTTTTTCATCACACCTTTGCATTCTTACCCACTTGCCCATTATCTTTTAGCCTGTCAAGATGGCTCTCCCTGGTAGCACCGAGTTTGCCAACTACCTCGAAGCCTTGGAAGATATGTTCTTTTATAATGTCGATTATGAGGCTTTCAACATGCGTCGAGTCTCCCTGTGGCGCAATCGGCCTCTTGAGTGGAGCGTGCTGATGGCGGCAGTACAATTATGGTACCCCGAAGACCATGTATTTCGCTTTGGGTTGGATGAAGTTTGTCCTACCTACGAGGAGTTTTCTGCCATGTTGGGTGTCAATCCCAGAGTTACTGCAACTTTTGCCCGAATTTTCCCGTTCTCCCAGGGATTTATTGGTCGGGCTTCTTCGTATTTTGCCTTTGGCGGCCAGATCATTGGTTGCTGGAGGAATGATATCCCTCCCAGCGGTGCTGCGGTCCATGCATTTGTGGGAAGTAGGTGATGTCGTCTATACTAGATCCGTTGTTCTGGGTCTGGTTTCCAAATTGCTGCTGGTGACTGGGGAGGTGCAAGTGGACACACAACTTGCAGCCATTACCTCATGGATGTCATATCATCGTAATCCTGCAGCGGTGATACTAGCGGAGACCCTGAATGGCCTGGATGCCTGGAGAGAAGGCCGTTCAGACTTTTTGAGGGGTAGCACTGTGATGCTGTTCATGTGGTTGTCTGAAAGATTCTGCTTGGAGACTCCTCTAGAGTATCCTTTGTTGGCCTTACCCAACTTCTTTTCACGTTACTTCATCAGCGTTGGCCTATATGTTGAGAACTAGGAGAATTGGCTTGTGGAGCATGGGGCTCGTGGGTTATATTGGTCAGTGCCTTGGTGGGGACAGTTGCAGCCTGTTCTGGAGCTAGGAGAGTATTAATATGTGCGGCTGGTTGGTCTCAGGCATACCTCTTTTTATTTCATTTGGCATCTTTTGTGCCAATTTGACTGGGCGCAAGTCGTGCCCCCTCGGACCTCAAATTTCTTTCTGATAGAAGATTTGACTGAGCACTTGCGTCTGTTGCTCGGGTCTCTGTGGGAAAATTGGCATCCGTCGACCCATCCCTCTCAGTCTGTCGGGAAGGTTTGGCATGTCCCCAAAGATTATATGAAGTGGTTGTGGAGGAAAGTAGTCAGCAAGATGTTGGTAGTGGAGACTGGACAAAGATGGTTTGTTTTATCTAACGCCATGGAAGGGGGCGTTGTGGTCTTTTCGAAGATGGTTAAGGCTCATCGATCCATGGAGTGTTTACGGCACTCTATTCAGGCAGGGGAAACTTGGGGACCTACGGATGTAGATGATAAGGGTGCAAGCTCCTCTGGTAGCTGTGGGTAGGACTCTTGGAGAGTATATTTATGTAATAGGGAATAGATGTGGGGATTTGATTTGGTTTTTTATGGTAGTAGGGTAAGGGAGTTATCCGTTCCTTTTTCTTATGTAATCCGTACTGTAATTTCTTATTAATGAAATAAACAAGTTTCTGATCATCCAGCTATACCTCTCGATGAGTTTTTTATTTTGAATTAGCTATATCGATCGCTAAGGCATACATAATCCTTTTGTTCAAGTATTTTTAAAATGAACCGTCGTTCTCGGAGGTGAGAAAAGAATAGTATTTTTTGAAAAAGAATGGGCCGCACGCATGTGAGGTGCATGAGCTGCCTATGTACCTCTGGGTTTTTTGAAAATGTTTTTATTTATTTGCAAAGTAGTTTTTTGTAGAGGATCAGGCCCCCGTAGTTCTGGGTAGAGGGAAATGAAGATTTTTTTGTAGAATAGAAGTGGGATGAGAAGAGTCGTAGCGCGTCGAGATTTCGGACTAGGGGTAGAATTTCTTGAGATGGCCCAGATTGACTGGACGAGCCATCTCTTCCCCATCTAGGTCAGTGAGCATGGCGGCACCGCCGGATAAGATTTTCTTCACAATATAGGGGCCGCTCCAATTGGGCTTGAATTTCCCTCTGGGGTCCAAGATGGGTTCTATTATTTCCTTGAGGGCTAAGTCTCCCTCTTGGATACCGCGGTACTTGACTCTCTTGTTGAATGATCGCGTTATTCGACGATGGTACCCCTGTATGTGGTACAGTGCTGTTGATGTAAAAAATTAGATCACTCTAATAATTCAATCAAAGATAAATAAATGAGACAAAAGATTTTTAAGTGGTTCAGCCTTGTAAGAATGGCCTACGTCCACTGTTGTGTTATTGCTGAGTGTTTAGGAATTCTCGATTACAAAATTCTCTCAAGAAAGTCCTCTCTTGATTCCAGGGTTTGGATTCGGTCCCCCTCTAATGAGGATTGTACAATGTATTTATAGACCTGAGGCTGTAATGTGAAAGGGTAATTAATTTAATGCCCTTTTTGCGTGTGCGTCTGAATGATAAGCATTTAATGAGAAATTAAACTGTTGGTATCCTGCTTCGAGGTGCAGCGACCGCCTGAGTTGCTCGGATCGCTTAAGCTTCTCGGTGCTAAAGAGTTCTGTGACACCCCGACTAATTAAATACCGGGTAGCTACTCCTTTATTAAATCAATACAAAATGCCAAGTTGGTTCAGTTAATAGCATCACAGTCGAAAACATTTTAATGATTACTAACCACCTAGTATTTAAAAATTAAGTTGCCAAATTTTAAATTAAGTCTGATTAACATGCAGTAAAAGAATTATGAAAGAATAACACAACCATTCACCATAATGAAGAAATAGAATAACCAATCCAAAATAAATAAGTCCGGAGGAAAACTCCTCACAACAATCCCACAACTGAAATAAGTAAACAATATATCCTGAATTAATTACATGCCAAAAGTCTGAAAATCTGAAATAGGAAATGTTTCTAATAGAAATGGGCGACATGCCCTATAACTGATAAAACTGAATATAGAGTCAAGATAGATGAAGCATCTACTAGCAAAGTCCTGTAACTTCCACAAACAGCTACAGCTCGTCATCTGAATGAGAATCCTAAGCATGGTGTCCTTGTGGCTGGGCACCTAAAATGGTTTTTACAAAAAAAAAATACATTTGAAAGCAAACAGGCCAGAGCCCGAAAGTGGAGAGTATTTTAAAATAGCAAGTGTTTTAATAACATTAAAACAATGAATGCAAAATACATGTTAGGACGTGTACTCACATGAAATACTCACCTCTCGACTAATTGTGCACTCCTAACGTACCATACCCATCTAAGTGATATACGTAACTAACCAAACCGTAATAAGTTCTATCCCTACTACTCGATTCTCATTATGCATTCTATCGTTATCAACTAAATAGAGGGCGCTACTTAAACTCGGATTCTCAATTATTAGCAATACAATTCTCTACCGGTTATCCCGTTATAACTTCTCAAAACATTACCATAATTATACTCATAATACTCAACAGGAAAGTTCTCATTATTAAAGTGTATATTATTCACGTCATAAATATACAATACAAGCACCCCGAGACTAGCTACGGTGCACACATACTCTTCTATCCATCCCGGTACATCACATACATAAGGATCACGCATTTCGAATCTCTCAGGAATCGTTCTCAGATAACATCAATCACAAACAATGGAGGAGAACACAGTCACATCACATGGGTCACGCACATACCTACGCTCCCACGATCAGCAAACTTATTAACATCCCAATAAGTCCTTCTCTAACCTATGTTCTCGAGGTACCAATCTAAATCCGGGCAACAAAAGGATTAGAGGGCCCTAAGCGAACGTAAACCTCCCGTGATAGCAAGTACGGTAGGTATGTCATATACATAAAATCATATACATATACTAAGTATGCACACATATTAGTAATCACTATAATTTATTTGTGGTACACTTCTCATTCTCGTACCAACATATAATGTTACACAATTTACATATTCCCGGTTAATATAATTATTTAAGCCGTCAATTGTTCTCACGTCATAATAGACACTCACGTCCTAATCCACAATTTCCATTTGGTTCAAATCACACTTTTATGTTTTACTCGTCATTATATCCCAAATATCCCAAATATATCAATTTATCATCGAGGAAAAGTTATCTCTAAATTTAGACAAGGTTACGGGACACGCGAAATCAAAACAGGCCAAAAAGCCTAAACTGTCAGCTCGTTAGAAGTCTCGTTCGAACGAGAGTTCGTTCGAACGAAGTGGGCCTTCTAATGAGATCTCGTTCGAACGAAAGTCATCGAACGAACATCCCTCTCGTTAGAACTCAAACTGTCAACTCGTTAGAAGCTCGTTCGAACGAGCTCGTTCAAACGACCTGGGCAGGTCTTCTAACGAGAGGCCAGTTTCGAGCCCAGAAATTCCTTTTTTCGTTTTTTCCAACTTTCTTCACCTCTAATCCCATATACAATTTGTCCCAACAACATTTTAAGGTTTCTAATACACACTAAACATTCGTAGGTCATAATTAAACATTTATATATAGCCAAATCTTCCTAAACATCATCAAATCATTAAATCCCCTCAGTTTTCCCCAAATCTCATGAACATGAACCCTAGAAAATTTAATTCATCCATAGACATAAATAAATCCGTTTTTATGGTATAAAAGATGTATTTTTCTCTGAATAATCATCCTAACATTGTTCTACATTCAATCTCCTCATAGAATTATAAATCTCTACATCCACTTTAATGGGTTCTTATCATTCTCCAAGAACAATGTAATTTCATAAATTTCCTACGCATGGAAGAAACATTATTTGCAAAATATGTAATTAAACCACTTGCCTTATGTATTTCTCTGATTTGATGTTGAAGGTGAATTGTTCTCTCTCTAACTGCAGGATTTCTCCTCTCTTTTCTCTCTACAAGCTCTTCTTCTCCATGGTGACAATGGTGGCTAGGGTTTGCCTTAGGAAATTCTTGGAACTAATTCTAATAACCCCCGTAGCCCATTAGGTCATAAGGTGTAGTTAGTGGGTTTAGTGGGTAATTACCAAATAAGATTTTAATTCCTAATTTTCGTGGGTTTTAATTCCCAAAATTCCAAAATTACCAAACTACCCTTATACGTTGCCGGTATGGCCTAAAAATGCCCCGGGACCCAAACTAAACCCCCGACTAGTGTTTTCTGACTATTTCGACCATTCCGGACGCGTTGGCGCACTCAAAATGACCATACGGTTAATAGAATTAAAATTCACTTTTTAATTAAATAATAATATTCCTGACGCGACTGTCACACGCGTCTCAACAAAATTTCCCAAATTGCCGTATATCAATCTCACGACAATTTAATAATTCAATATTCATATATAACCATATATACACATTATAATCAAATACTAACTCACATCTCGTTAATATTTTATCCGGATTAATTCCCAAATTAATTCACATTTAATTCAATTAATCCCATAAATAAATATCATAAAAATACGGGGTATTACAAGTTCCTCGGAGAGGTCTGTTCCTCGGAGCGTATGAGTTCCTCGGAGTAACATGGTTCCTCGGAGCGTGTGATCATCTCGGAAGTGCTTGTTGTTGCCATGAAGATAGCCACGTGTCTTCATATGATTGGTCCATGCCAGCAGATTAAATTTGGTATTAACAGAAGCCCCCAATGTTTCATAGTTCGAAATTTGAGGAGTATGGAACATTATTTCTCGGAATATGGTAGCTTTAAATAGGTTTCCTAATTTTTAGGAGCGTTTACTTTGTATTTATTTCTCCTTCCCAATTCGTAGAATCATGCTTTTTTGGACTTTTCTACGTGCTTCGATTCCCGCGTCACTTTTCGTCTTTTTAGCCGCTATTGCTCGCTCTGATTCCTGCGCCACTTTTCAACTTTTTAGCCGCCGATAAAGTAATCATCCTTTTTTGTAATCATTACTTCACCATTTCCCAAGGCAAGGTATTTAAACTTAACAGATGCTCCCATCGTCTTCTACTTTTCAAATTTGTGTCTTCGAGTTTTCATTGTCTTCTACTCTCTTGTGCGTTCATCTCTTCCATCATTCGTTGTCAACAACTCTATTCTTTTTTTGTAAGATCTTCTTATTTCTTCTTCATTTCTTTTATTCATGATCATGGTTTACCCTGTTGAGTCTCTTGAAAAGTTTCTCTCTGATTTTTCCATTCCCTCCTGGGTTGTCTTGGAAGAGCTTTCTAAGCCTTCTGATTATTTCAATTTGGCTGAGGGACATTGGTTCCCCAGTTTCTTTTTTGCTGAGTGTGGATTTTCTTTTCCACCAAATCCCTTGTGTCTGGAATTCTGTCACTAATTTGATGTTGTTCCTGCACGAATAGCCCCCAACACATGGAGAATAGTTAATGGGGTGCATAGATTAAATCAAGTGCATGGAACTCATATAGGAATTCAAGAAATCATGTACTGTTATAGATGGGTAGTTAATGATAATATTTTTTATTTAAAAACTAGATTTTTAAATAGAGCTTTAGTAGTCAATCTCCCTGATGCCAATAGGGATTATTTTGAACACGGGGTTGTCATAAAAAATTGGCAACACCCTCCATTAGCTGGAGATGAGGTTTACCAGGGTCCCAGATGCCCTCCTTATGGCAATGGGATAGGTTATTTTTATTTTATTTTATTTATTTTGAAATCATGTTTCTTTTGTGTTTGATAAAATGTGCCACTGATAACAATGTTTATTTATTTGCAGTTGATAGCAAGAGAAAGTGCCCAAAAGATGCAGATGTCAATATAAGGCATTTGAAACTTATCTGGAGTCTGCATCAAAGTGTTGCCGACGAGCACATTAGATCAGCTTCGTATCTGCTCCAGTACAGGAGCTACACCATTTCTTTCACTGCTCGTCCAGTGATAAGTGAATCAGAGCCAGTACCAGCTTCCACCAGCTCATCGCCTCAATTCCATATTCCTTTAAGTGAAAGGATGAAGAAGAGAAGACCTCCTACCCTGTTTGAGAAAACTACCTCCGGTTCTGGGGAGGCAAAAAGGAGTAGGATTGATGTCCCAAGGGAGGGGATGAAGAAGAATGATACACCTTCCTCAGCTGCTGCAGTAGTGATGGTTGCTGAGAAGCCTGCAGTGGCTCCGAGCAGGTCTTCTGCTCCTAGAGAGGTGATTGTGATATCACCGACCAAGGGTTCTTCCTTGGTTGAATCCGTTCCTATTCCCCCGAGGAGGCTGAAGAAAAGCTCCTCGGTCAATTTGGCTGATATCATCACTCAGCCCCCAGTTGATGGAACTGGGGTTCCAACTTTTATTCCCCCGAGCTCTGCCATGAGCTCGGTAAAATCCTGGATCATTCCCGAGGTCCAAGGTACTAAAGAAAACCTTACTCGGGATATGGTCACCTCGCTAGCTTCTTGTCACCTTACTTCTGTAAGTCTCTTTACTTTGAATTTTTCATATTTCCTTTGTCGTTTCTGTTTCTGACTTGCTTTCTTTTTTCTTTCACAGTTGACGAGATGCTTCAGTATAATTTTGAAGAATGATGAAGCAATTAAAGCTTCATGCTCCTCATCCAGCGTGGAGGGAGCTCTGGAGGAAGCTACAAAATCTCTGGCAGATTCTCGCTAGACATATGCCACTGATAAGGCTGTCTGGGAGAAGAAGCTTGCCTCCACCGAGCGGGATAAAGCTCGAGCTGTTGAAGCCTCCAAAGAGTTGGAGAAGAAAAAGAATGCCCTGGAGAAGGCAAATAAAGAGCTCGAAGAGAAGCTCAAATCTGTTGGAGAGCTTGAAGATAAGCTCAGGGTCACTGAGGAAAGGTTGGGCCAGCTTCAAGAAGTAGGTCGGCAAAAGGAGGAAGCAGAAAATAAATTAAAGGCTGTTGAGAACCTACTGTCCGAGAAACTTTCCTCGGAGAAGCTGAAGAGGAAAGCTGCTGTAAAGAAGTCCTTCGGCTCTGGCTGGGACAAGGGGTGGAATAAAGGGTTGGCTGCCATGGTGTCGCAAGTGGACTATGGAAGTCTCAAATACTTTAGGGATGGATGGGTTGCTGCCCTTCAGGAAATAAAGGTCGAAGAGTCTTCCGAGCTCTTCCAGAGACATATCCCTGGTCCCCCTCCAACTCCAGAAGACTTAGAAGAGGATGAAGCTACCTCCGAAGAGTCTTCGATGGTGATGGGAGATCATGCCCTAGCCATCCAGCCTGCTGCTGAGGAAAATTAGCAAGTCATTTCTTCCTCCGAGCAACTGCCTACTCTCCCCGAGCAACTATCTCTTCCCTCCGAGCAACCTACCTCTTCATCCCAGCCTCCCGAGAAGGTTTTGCGAGATAAGGAAAAGGTGTAGTGTTGTTCGGGTTTCTCTTTATTTTCTTTCTCTTTATCAAATGTAACCCAGAATATGTAACTCTGAACTATGATCTAATAAAACTTGAACTTTTTGCATGCTGTTGTCTATTTTCTATTCGTACTCTGCTTATTCTTCTTATTGATGATTGCTCTTCTTTCTCTGCTAGTTTCTGGCCAGGATGGAACTGCTATCTGCCCATGATACAAAGCTGATGCGGCAATGTAATGAATACTATAAGGCTGGTCACACAGACCTGAGTGCAGCACAAGTTATAGACATCCTCGGCCAAGATGCTTCAGAACAGGCAGTTGAAGCATATCAATATCTGAAGTGTCTACTTGATCGAGCGGTGGCCAATAATGTGGGCTATTACGATATGAACGAGGATCTCCAAGGCACCCTCGAAGACCTTCATCTTCAATACAAAAAATCCACTGCCCTGTTGCATGAGGGGTACGAGAAGAAGTACAAGCTGATCATTGCTGACAAGGGCTATGAAAAGCTTTTTGCTGGGTACGATTTAAGGGAAAGAACCTTGAAAGGTGAGGTCGAGGAATGCAGACAGATTGCCGAGTTTCTGGAGCAAGAGAACAATAACTTGCAGAAAGAGCTATCACAGTTGAAGTCTGCAGCCTCTTCTACGAAAGCCTTAATCCCAGTGACCGATGAGGGATTCTCGTTCCTGGAAGTCGAGAACGCCAATTTGAGGGATGAATTGGAACAATTGAAGAGAGCTGGGCCCTCTACATCATCTCATGGACGAGCAAGATCTCCTCGAGGACGAGCAATAGCAGCTCGGGTTCCTATCGAGGAGTAGAGGACTCAGTCTGCATTAGAAAACCAGGCCTTCTAGTTGATGGCGAAGAACCGAGCTTTGGCTGAAATGTCAAAGAAGACCAGAGACTTGGAAGAGCAGCTCTCTGAGAAAAAATCTACCTTGGAGGACAAAGAGCTCTTCGTTAAAAATCTCCACGAGCAGCTGGATAGACTAACATAGCAGTTCCACAAACAACCCAGGGAGTTCTGGATGGCTGGATACAACGAAGCACTATACCACTTGGACGATCGTATCCAGAATGCCAACAATGAGGGCTACAAGCAAGGCTAGTTGAATGCCTTAGGTGTCCTGAGGATTGAACAGGGTCATTACCTGTGGGACTACCACGATCTCGGGTTGCTCGACTTACCTGTGCCACCATAAAAATTGGATATGAATTGGATCCCTGCACGGGCCATTCCTCGGAGCTTGATCTCAAAGTATCTCGGTGACTACAATTTACATTCTCAAGATGAGGTATCTCGTCCCGAGAATCTCTTAGATCGACCATCCGTGATGAATGTCAGGATGTTGAAGGATCTCAACTTCATCAATTCTCCTCTCTCTTTAAATGATCTGCCTGCTGGCGAGGAACCTGTGTCAAAAACATAGGGGAAGAGACCAGTAGAATAGTTATTTTTGATGTAATAGTTAGTATTCATTTCAATATCAATGTACTTTTCATTTTATTATCAATGTAATTTATTTTGAATTCAATGAAAGACTTTCATTTTTTTTTGCAAATCTTGATTGCTATTGTCTTGTAAATATCAAGCACTTTACATTTATGCATATCTGTTAAAAAGATAACAATATTGTGTTGTTCGTCGACCAACTCAGTAATAGTTAGAAATTTACAAGTATCAATACTGTTGCTCGATCACTTAATAATAAAGTAATGAGTATAAAAATGTTTGTTTAAAATGTTTCCAACCAACCAAGGTTGTTAGATTCTCCATGCTGACTAACTATAGTTAGTGGGTTTTTATCCCCGACCAGCCATAGTTAGTAAAGTTTTCTTTTAAATGTTTCTGACCAACCAAGGTCGGTAAATTTTCTTTGTCGAATAACTACAGTTGGTGGGTTTTTAACCCCGACCAGCCATAGTTAGCAAATTTTGCACTTTCTGGAATAATCTTACCTCCCGACCAACATAAGTTGGCATTTGCGAGAATATTTTGTTTCCTAGCCAAGCAGGTTGGCATTTTTAGGAATATTTTGTTTCCTAGTCAAACAGGTTGGTATTTTTAGGAATATTTTGTTTCCTAGCCAAACAGGTTGGCATTTTTAGGAATATTTCATTTCCTAACCAAACATGTTGGCATTTTTAGGAATATTTTATTTCCTAACCAACCAAAGTTGGCATTTTTAGGAATATTTTGTTTCCTAACCAACCGAGGTTGGAATTTTTAGGAATATTTTGTTTCCTAACCAACCGAAATTGGCATTTTTAGGAATATTTTGTTTCCTAACCAACTGAGGTTGGCATTTTTAGGAATATTTTGTTTCCTAACCAACCGAAGTTGGTATTTTTAGGAATATTTTGTTTCCTAACCAACCGAGGTTGGTATTTTTAGGAATATTTTGTTTCCTAACCAACCGAGTTTGGCATTTTTAGGAATATTTTATTTTTTAACCAACCGAAGTTGGCATTTTTAGGAATATTTTGCTGAGCAGTCTGAGCTTTACCGAGTAGTGCGTAGCACTAGTATTCCCCGAAAAATTCTCAATAAAAAGGAGAGACTTTGGTAGAATATCTTCATTTTATTCATACTGATGGAACTGCGTTACATATACATCACTGATAATACTTGCGCAGATACTCTGCGTTCCATGCATTCTTAAACTCCTTGCCTTCTAAAGTTGCTATTCGATAAGTTCATGGTCGAACAACTTCTGTAACTCGGTATGGTCCATGCCAGTTTGCTTCCAGCTTATTGTGCTTTTGAATTACTTTCTTCAGTACATAGTCTCCTTCTTTCAGGTCGCATTTCTTCACCCTCTTGTTGTAAAACAAAGATGCTCGCTGCTGGTAAGCAGCATTTCTAATGGCTGCTTCTTCTCTGACCTCCACGAGCATGTCTAAATCCAGTCTTCTCATTAAGTCACTGACAGGGGAATTGAAATTCAGTACCCTGTGTGTTGGGAGGCCCAACTCGGCAGGTATTACAGCTTCACTTCCAAACGCCAGCATGTACGATGATTCTCCAGTTGCTACTCGGGGAGTAGTTCGGCAAGCCCAAAGTACTGATTGTAACTCGTTGATCCAGTTTGCTTTTGCATCATCCAATCTTTTCTTCAAATCGTTCAGCAGCGTGTTGTTTGTCACTTCAGTTTGTCCATTGCTTTGAGGATGGCCTGGTGTTGAGTGGACCTTCAAAATGTTTGATTGATGGCAATAGGCAGCGAACTCCTCGTTATCAAATTATGTTCCATGGTCTGTGATGAAAGCACGAGGAAGACCATATCGACAAATGATATTCTTCCACACAAATTGGTACACCTTCTCATACGTCATGTCGATGATTGGCTCAGCTTCTACCCACTTAGTAAAATAATCCACTACAACGACGAGGTATTTGAACCTTCCTCGGGTCGTTGGAAGTGGCCCAACCAAATCAATTCCCCATATGGCAAATGGCCAAGGTGAAGTTATGGGTGTCAACAATGCTTGTGGAGTTCTTCGAATGGAGGAAAAACGTTGGCACTTGTCACACTTCTTGGCATAGGCTATACAATCAGCCCTCATCGTCGGCCAGTAGTATCCTTGCGTCATCACCCTTTGTAAAAGCGTCCGACATGCTACATGCCCTCCACAAGACCCTTCATGGATCTCTTCAATCAATTTTTTCACCTCGGAGGGATGTACACACCTCTGCAAACCTACCATAATTCCTCGTCTATACAAAATACTATTAGTTAATACATATCGAGCAGCTTTAAACTTTAATTTTTTGGCTGCGAGCTTGTCAATTGGCAATTCTCCCTCCTCGATATACGCCCTGATGGGATCCATCCAAGATAGTCCTAAATCAAGGGTGATAAAGTTCATCGTCAGATCTTCATCTATACTCCGACCAGCTAACACTTCAATTGGGATTGTTCATCGTAGCTCGGTGCGAGTAGCTGATGCTAGTCGAGCTAGGGCGTCTGCTCTCGCATTCTCCATTCTTGGTATTCTGACCAGCTGAATAGCGGCAAATTATGACACTAGCTCCTTTGCCTTTGCATGATATCTGATCATTAATTCTCCTCTAACTGCATATACTCCCATCATTTGGTTTACGATCAATTGAGAGTCACTGAAGATCACAACCTACCGCGCCTCCATAATTTTTTGCCAAATTAAGCCCTGCAATCATGGCCTCATATTCAGCCTCATTGTTGGAATCTTTGAATTGGAAACGTAGGGCGTATTCCATATCGACCTCATCCGGAGTGCTCAAAACTATCCCCGTACCACATCCTGCAGTGCAAGATGAGCCATCTACATATAGCCTCCATATAGGTAACTCGTCTTCAAATTTTGAATCAGTCAGAGTTCCTCGGTAAAATATTTGCTGCTTCTTTTCATCCTCCCCGGATTTTTCTCTCTCCTCGTCGATCATCTTTTCTTGCCTTTTACCAACCAGAGTTGGTCTGAGCTAGTGTTTGTCGATCCTGTAACATCCACAGGTTGATCAGCGAGCAACTCTTGTTCCTCATCCGAAGTCCTCACAACTATCTCTGCATCATATCATGTAACATCCACACGCCCTTTTACCAATCGAAATTGGTCTGAGCTTGTGTTTGTTGATCCTGTAACATCCACAGGTTGATCAGCGAGCAACTTTTTCTCCTCGAGGGTATCAGGATAGGTGAACTCTGCTATAAAATCTGCTACAGCCTGCCCTTTTAGCGATGATCTGGGTTCATAAATTATATCATATTCACCGAGCTCTATTGCCCAGTACATCAATCTCCCTGATTTTTCTAGATTATGAAGGGCTTGACTCAATGGCACATCGGTATATACTACTATAGTATGAGCCTAGAAGTATGGCCTCATTCTCCTACTCGCCTCGATCAACGCCAGTGCCAATTTCTCCAGCCTTGGATATCTGATCTCTGCTCCACGTAAGGCCTTACTTGTGTAGTAAATTGGCTTTTATAGTCCATTATCCACTCTGATCAATGCCGATCTAACTGCATTCTCGGACACTGCAAGGTACAAATATAATTTTTCTCCCATTACCGGCCTGGACAACAGTGGAGGTGCTCCCAAGTATTTCTTCAAGTCTTTAAAAGCCTTCTCACATTTATCATTCCACTCAAAAGTCTTTCTGAGTGTCTTGAAGAATGGGAGACATCTATCAGTTGCTCGTGACACAAATCTGTTGAGTGCCGCTACTCGTCTAGTGAAACTCTGTACTTCCTTCTTCGTTGTTGGAGATCGCATCCCTAATGGAGCTTTGATCTTTTTAGGATTTTCTTCAATGCCTCGTTGATTGACAATGTACCCGAGGAACATGCCTTCTCGTACTCCAAATATGCACTTCGTCGGGTTCAGCTTCATTTGATATTTATCTAGTTGATCAAAAGTCTGACTTAAGTCAACTAGATGATCGGTAACTTTCTTGCTTTTCGTCAGCATATCGTCAACATAGACTTCCATATTGTCACTGATTTGTTCAGCAAAGACCTTGTTCATCGGCCTCTGATATGTCTCACCTGCATTTTTCAAACCAAAAGGCATAACATTATAACAATAAGTTCCCCTAGGGGTAATGAAAGAAGTACTCTCCCTATCTTCAGGTTTCATTTTGATCTGATTGTAATCAGAATAAGCATCCATGAAGCTCAGCAACTCGTGTCCCGAGGTAGCATCCACCAGTTGATCAATTCGGGGCAATGGAAAGTGATCCTTTGGGCATGCTTTGTTGAGGTCGGTGAAGTCTACACACGTCCTCCACTTGTTGTTCTTCTTCTTTACCATCATCACATTAGCTAACCAATCTGGATATTTAACATCTTCAATGAAACGAGCTTTCTGGAGCTTCTCGACTTCCTCCTGTATAGCTTGATTCTTCTCGGGATCGAATACTCTTCTTCTCTACTTCACAGGCTTGATCTCCTTATTCACATTGAGCTCGTGACATAAGAAGTTTGGGTCTATCCCAGGCATTTCTTCATGACTCCACGCAAAAGTTTGTCTTCTGCTTCTAAGAAAAGTTATCAATTCCTGCTTTAATGAGGCTTCCAACGATGAACCTATTTGAGTAGTTCGCTCAGGGTGCTCGTCGTCCAGAATGATGTTTTCAGTATCTTCCACCACTTGACCCTTCACGAGTTGCGACTCATCTCGAGGATCCAATGTTTCAATTTCTGCACCTTCATCCACTTGATAGGTAGTAGTCTTTTTCTTTTATTCTTCCAGTTTTCTTGCTCGGTGGATGAATAATAGCATTCCCGAGCTACTTTCTGATCACCTTTCACAACTCCTACTCCAAAGTTTGTTGGAAATTTTAGGCACTGATGCACTGTAGACGGTACAGCCTCAAAATTCTTCAATCCTACTCTTCCCATGATGATATTGTACGATGATTGGACTTTCTTATCCATCACGAAGAAGCGTATTCTTTCTGTCCGACAAGCAGGCCACGTACCAATGAATATATCCAACTTGATCGTCCTAAGTGGAAATACTTTCTCGCCAGCAAAACCGATGAGGGGTCTGTGGTAAGGCTCCAATTGAGATAGCTTTAAATTTAAACTATCGAAACACGAGTAGAACATGATGTCTGTCGAACTACCATTGTCAACCAGCACTTTTGAAATCATTACCTCCTTCATTCTCATCTTGATCACCAGTGGATCATCGTGAGGATATAAAACACTTGCAAGGTCATTTTTTGAAAAATCGATGACCAATTTCTCCTTGTTCACCTTTCTCGGGCGATCTTCCTCAGCTAGATTTATTTGCTGAATGTACGAGCAAGCTTGAGCCTCACCGAGGTAAGCTTTTCTTTCTGCAGTTAGGTCTCCTCCTCCTGCATATCCTCCTGTAATAACATTACAATAAAATGACCCAAAGCGTACTGAAAATACCTCTCATTCTGGCTGCCTTGGTTTCTTGGGAAGATCGGGGTCATCCTCTAGATCAACTTCATGGTTTCTCTTCTTGTTCTCCTCTTCTCGACGAGGAGATCTAGATCTCTCTCTAGTTCGGTCGTTGTTTCTTCTTTCGCCTCCCCGATCAACATACTTTGCTAGCTTTGCTCATCGGATGAGTGTTTCAATCTCATTCTGAAGAGCTATGAAATTTTTGGTCATATGGCCATGATCCTTGTGGAACTCGCAATATTTTTCCCTATTACTCGTGTCAGGGTCTGCCTTCATTTTCTTTGGCCAGTTTAACTCCTCGCTGTTCTTAATTTCTTCCAGGATGTGGTTGATATTTGCCTTCAAAGGTGTGTAATTATCAAATTTCCTCAAGACCTCGCATGACGACCTATTTTTGGATTGTTTGTCACCACCATTGTTCTTATGTTCTTTCTTCTTAGCTTTATCACCTTCCACATTGGTTTCTTTGGCGTCCATATTCTTCTTCTCAGACATAGCCTCCTCGACATTCATAATCTTGGACGCTTTTCCCATCAGGTCCGACATGGTTCGAGGTGGATCTTTGGCCAAAGTGTAGTACAACTTGTTTGGCAGTAGTCCACTCATCAAAGCAGTAATCGCTGTCTTCTCCTCATAATCAATGACTTCGAGTTTCTCGTTATTAAAACGAGTTATATAATCTCTGGTACTCTCACCAGCTTTTTGTCTAACACTTAACAAATGTGCTACTCGTTTAATTGGCTTTGCTCCAAAGCAGAAATTCCCAATGAATAACTCGGCCAGTTGCAGAAAATTTAAAATCTTACCCCGAGGAAGGTTATTATACCATATTTGAGCAGATCCGGTAAGTGTTCCCGAGAGTGCTCTGCATCTCATCTCATCTGGGACAGCATAGATGTCGGCTGCAACTTGGTATTGTTCTATATGAAGGACAGGGTCAGTCTTCCCATCATATTTGGGGGTCACAATAGGTGCTTTGAACTTTGACGGTGTTGGAAAATCAACAATGTCCTCGACAAAAGGTGTTCCTCGAACAAAGGTTCGTTATAGAGTGTTCTTGGCCTTAGCCATTTCCCCTAATCTATCCTCCAGCCTCTGAATAGATCCTTTCCATGCATCATTTCCTTCCTCAGGCCTATTGGTTCGAGCAACTGATTGCGTTGAAGTGGCTTCCTGGGATTTATCTTGACGAGCAGCTGGTCGCGACTGGGCAGATCCTTCTCTTAAATCTGATGGTCTTCGAAAGCTCCTCAACGCTGCATTAAGAGGACTTTTGTTCCTCCTAGGGCCTAATCGGTTGAAAGGAGAAACCCTACTTAATCTTTCCAATGCGCTGGTCCTTTCTGGGGAGAGGGTGACACGTTGTTCAGTATCTGTGGCTCGCACTGATGAAGATCGTCTAGATTGATAAGAAAAATCTTCAGATTCCTCATTGCGATATGAATTAGTACGCCTAGTACGCGAAGAAGGTAGACGGGTATTTCTTTGAATGCTTCGTGGCCCCGAATGGGCTGATGCACCGCCATGGAGGGTTTGGATGAGTTGTTGCATTGTTTCTTACATGACGGTCTGGCCCTGAGCCAGATTTGCCATTATTCCAGTCAGATCTGGAATAATTGGTGGAGCAGATGGATTTGGAGGGGTTCCAGCGTTTTGATTGTTGGATTCAGGAATATTAGCCATTGATAATGGATTGTTTTTGATGAAAAACGATATTATCAGTCGTTTCCCACAGACGGTGCCAATCTGTTGATGTAAAAAATTAGATCACTCTAATAATTCAACCACAGATAAATAAATGAGACAAAAGATTTTTAAGTGGTTCAGCCTTGTAAAAATGGCCTACGTCCACTGTTGTGTTATTGCTGAGTGTTTAGGAATTCTCGATTACAAAATTCTCTCAAGAAATTCCTCTCTTGATTCCAGGGTTTGGATTCGGTCCCCCTCTAATGAGGATTGTACAATGTATTTATAGTCCTGAGGCTGTAATGTGAAAGGGTAATACATTAAATGATATACATATGAAAGGGTAATACATTTAATGCCCTTTTTGCGTGTGCGTCTAAATGATAAGCATTTAATAAGCAATTAAACTGTTGGTATCCTTCTTCGAGGTGCAGCTCGGACCGCCTGAGTTTCTCGGATCGCTTGAGCTTCTCAGTGCTAAAGAGTTCCTCGGAGAGGTCTATTCCTCGGAGCGTATGAGTTCCTCGGAGTAACATGGTTCCTCGGAGCGTGTGATCATCTCGGAAGTGCTTGTTGTTGCCATGTAAATAGCCACGTGTCTTCATATGATTGGTCCATGTCAGCAGATTAAATTTGGTATCAACAAGTGCTTTTAATCTTCTTTCATCTAGGAGGGCTATCTCATCAAGACGGGTTTTGAACCAGTCTTCTTCACTAACCTTGCTTTCAAGCATGACGTGTAGCGAGGGTATTTCCAACTCTACAGGTAGGACTACTTCCATGCCATAGACCAGGGAGTAAGGGGTAGGTAATGGAAGGTGATATCTCGGAACTGGGAGGCTAACTATTCTAATTGGGCATGAAAGGGTTTGAGTTTTTCGTCCTTGACTTTCCACTTTCTGTGCACTTGACCGATGATGAGGGTAGAATCCTTATAGACATCAAGGTATTGAATACCCTTCTTCAGAGCGACTTTGAGGCCCACTGTGCATGCCTCGTATTCCATCATGTTGTTAGTGCAAGGGAAATCCAATTTAATGGTGATGGGAGTGTGGGAGTCATCCGGGGCGATCAGGAGTATCCCAATGCCATATCCCTTTTTGTTGGTAACGCCATCAAATAACATTTTCCATCGAAGGCGGTCTTGAGTGGTGTAGAAGATATTTTTATCTGGGAATTCAGAGATCTGGATATCTGCTTCGTCTATGGGGTAATTGGTGAGGTAGTCATAGATGGCTCTTCCTTTAACAGCTTTCTGTGTGACATAAACAATGTCGAACTCGATTAGGAGCATCAACCATTGGGTCATTCGACTGGATAAGGCGAGTTTCTCAAGCAAGTATTTGATGGGATCCATTCGGGATACAAGTTTGATGGGGAAGGCAAGCATGTAGTGTCGTAACTTTTGGGTGACCCAGATAAGTGTGACACATGACTTTTCTAAAGAAGTTTAGTTGACCTCGTACCCGACCAATTTGGGACTGGTGTAATATATGGCTCTTTCTTTGCGGGAGTCTTCAAGGTATTGGGGTAGCAAAGACCCAGCTGTAGTGTCGGTTATGGTTAGGTATAGGAGCAAAGGGAGACCAGACTGTGGTGGTATGAGAACTCGAAGTTGGGTCAGATATGGTTTAATTCGGTCAAAAGCTTCTTGGCAAGCCTCATTCCAAACCTTGGCTGAATCCTTTCGGAGGATCTTGAAGATTGGTTCACAGATGGAGGTTAGATAGCTAATGAACCGGATGATATATTATAATTTCCCCAGAAAACCTCGGACTTCTTTCTCTGTTCAGGGCGGTGGCATCTCAAGTACGGCCTTCAGCTTTGCAGGATCTGCTTCTATCCCCTTTTCGTTGACCATGAATCCCAAGAGTTTTCCCTTTATAATGCCAAAGACACACTGTGGATTAAGTTGCATGTGATACCATCGCAGTCGTTCGAAGAACTTTCGAAGAGAGGGAACATGACCTTCTCTAGTTTTGGACTTGATAATCATATCATCCAAATAAACCTCGACCTCTTTGTGAATCAGATCATGCAGGATGGCTATGGCAGCCCTTTCGTAGGTAGCCCCAACATTCTTGAGACCAAATGGCATAACGGTGTAGCAAAAGGTTCCCCATGGGGTGATGAATGTAGTTTTTTCTTGGTGGTCGGGGTGCATCTTGATTTGGTTGTATCCGGCTAACCCTTCGATGAATGACTTGAGAGCATGACTGGCTGTGTTATCCATGATCATATCGATATTGGGTAGCGGATAATCATCCTTTGGAGAAGCTTTGTTTAAATCTCGGTAATCCACACACATTCGAACGCTCCCTCCTAATTTTGGCACGGGTACAATGTTGGCTAGCCATGTGGGATATTCGATCACTCTAATAAAACCCATATTTAACTATTTGACCACCTCTTCTTTGACCTTGAGTGACCATTCGGTGCGAAGTTTTCTCAATTTTTGTTTAACTGGCTTGTAATCTGGGAGAGTGGGGATCTCGTGCTGAGCTATTTCAGGATCAATGTTGGGCATATCATCATAGGACCATATGAAGACATCTACGAACTCCTTCAGAAATTCTTCGAGTTGTGCATGCTCATGCTCGTCAAGGGTGGCCCCTATCCTAATCTCGCGCAGATGGCTACTAGAACCGAGATTAATAACAACAGTCTCTTCTTCATTAACCTGAACGCGGTTATGTTGTTTATTATTAGCCTTATTTATATCAGTTAAGAATTGTTCATTTGCAAAATCATCATCATCAAAAGTTTGATTAGAATTCACGCAGTTAATGTAAGGCACAACAAGATACTCAAAATCTTCATTTATTTCATTGATAGGAAAAACATCATTGAGATCCTCATCAAAAGAGGTCTTGATTACATTTGAGTAAGGATAGACAACATAAGAAGAAATAGGGTAAACATTGGGGTTAGGGGAGATTTAAGAGGTAGAACTGGCCCAGCATGCCAGTTAAGGAGAGGTGTATCAGCAGCTTTAATCAGATGGGATGGATCCATTGATGTAGTGTCTGAATGAACAATGCAGAGTGACATCCCCAGTGTCTGTAAGTTGAAGGAATCTTCGGAATCACTTTCCTCAGTCTCTTCGGTATCTTTGATGAGCGGTTGTACGCGGTGTGGGAAACTTTCGGCCCATGGGTAGCTATCTTGGAAAAAGAACTCCATCCCCGACCTCATTTTCTTGTCTGTGTGATCATACCATGGTTATGGAAAATCGCAAAAGGGGAAGTCCTCGCCTTCTTTGATGAATCGTCTATTCAAGGAGTCTTCAGAGATAGTTCGGATGCAGTCTAATCCTCTCTTTGGTCGAGACTGGCGGATCATTCTGAGCTCTTGTTCTGATGGTTGATACCCCAAGCCGCAATGAGGGAAAGCTTTTTTCAGTTCGATGGGCTCGAGTATCCCTTGCTTCCTTTGCCCTAACCCCAGTCCGGGCATGAAGTGCATGTTTCTGAACATCTGAATTACATTGATATTGCCATGAGGGTCATATTCCAGACAAACCCTTTCTTTGAAACCGTCCCCTGTCGGGAGTAGGAGTGGCTCATCTCGGAATCCTGATAGGAGCATATCATTTGACCAGTGCTATATCTCAAGGATTGGACTGCTGGTGCTTGCACCCTCGACATTCTCGCCATTGCCCAAAATGGTGATGACTCGCCCGTCGGAAAAAAACTTCAATTTCTGATGGAGTGAGGAAGACACACCTTTGATATTGTGGAGCTAAGGGCGTCCGAGCGACAGGTTGAGACAAGCTGGGATGTCCATGACTTGGAATTCAACGACAGGGTTTATAAGGACAACCTCTATTTCAAGTTTTATGGATCCCATCACCTCTCGGTGGGTATTATCGTAGGCATGCACACCGACGGAGGTTGGAGCGAGGTTGCTTTCTTTCTAGCCTAAACACTTGAAAGTTCTCAGAGGGCAAACATTCAAGGCAGATCCGTTATCGACAAGAGAGAGAGGCACGACCTTACCCATAACTTAGACGGATATATTGAGTGCATAATTGTGATTCAGCCCAATTTTGGGGATTTCTTCTTCAGAAAATGATAGCATTCGGGTAGAGGTAAAGGATCTGACCAGATTTATCCCTTCTTATGGTGTGGTAGAAGGAGGAACTATGGGTCCAGTGAGCAGCTTGATTAAAGCATTTCTGTGCAGCTGGGAAGACATGAAAATCCCTCATAGAGTGATGTTAGCTTGAGTTTTCTTCAGTTGATTGAGGATCTTTCTCTCCTCAATGGTCATCTCTGGCATAGGAAGGTTTTCAACGCCCTTACCTTTGTCATTTGCTGGTAGTGAGTTTGGAAACTCGTAATGTCTCCCTCATTTGGTCATGTGATTTATTGAAGAAGGAAAGAATATGAATCCATTTTCCTCATCAATCTCGGGTTGTTCTGCCACCCTATTTATTTCTCCGAGGAGTTTTTCAAATGAGATTATCCCACATATGTCGGCTACTGGGCTAGTTCTTCCTGAAGCTTGTTCTTCACTCGAATCTTCGAATTCTTGCCCCCATCCGGTGGTAACAATTCTGTCTTTCCATGTAAAGTCGGTGCATTCCACAACTTCAACGGCTTCTTTACATAGGTCCTCCCATTTTATGTGGATATGTCTGATTGAAGGGACCAAACGCCCTTGTAGCTTCAAAGTGTCAAGTAACCTAGTGATATTGCAAATGCTATTGGTTTGCTCGAATAATTTTTCCATAGTCTGGATAAAATCATCTAAGTTGACTTCATCGGTTGGTACCACCCACTTGTCTGAATCTCGGGCCCACTTTCGTGCTTCCAAGAAAAGTGTACTGAATCTTTGGCAATCGATGATCATCTGTGAGGGCAATTTCATCCCGAACTCTAGGAGTTGGTTTAATACCTCTCACAATTCCATACTTCCATTTTCCGAATGGCTACGGACGGCGATGCATGCTCTGGTAAGGAGTGACAGTGCCTGATCAGTGAGGCTGGTAGGGTGTAGGAGGAAATATGGGCAAATTTGAAGAGGTTTACGAGAGAATATGGGTATGATTTGAGTTGAGGGATTAAAATCTGGGTTGTCTTCCAAGAAGAGGGCATTGGTGTGATTCGAAAGTGGGTTGTGAGTAATGTCTGGCTTAGGATTGGATGGTGGGGCGATGGTACCTCGGTCAATGAGATCTTGGATTATGTTTTGAAGGTGAAATCATTGGTCGGTGGTATGGCTGGAAGTTTGGTGAAAGGCACAATGATCATCAGTCTTGAAGTTTCTTGGGAGTGGATTTGGCAATGGACGGGGATCGAAGGGTTTGATAAGGTTTTGGCTTAACAGGGCTTGTTAAACTTTGGATAGGGGAGCATGGAGATCAGTGTATTCCCTTCGGATGGAGGTAGGGCGGCTTTTCGGTGCCCATGATGTGGTTGGTTGAGAGATGTTGTTCATGGTTGAGACTATAGCACTGGCAGGCTTATTATACTTTCTGGGGGTGAACTGTCGGGACACCTTCTTCGGTTTAACCTCTATTTTAATGAGGCTTTCCTTTATTTCCATTCCAACCTCTCTAAGAGCTTGGAAGTGGGGATAGTATTGTCCTCCCATCATCTCTCGGACATGGGTCAAGAAGTTCTTCTTCACTATGTTTACCTGCTCTTCCTCGGATGGCCGAATCGTCATGGTAGCTGCTTGCTCCCTCCATCGAGTTATGAAGTTACTAACTGATTCTCCAGGATTATGTTTAAGAAACTCTAAATCACGATGGGTGACCTCAAGCTCTTTGTTGTATTTATATCGCGACATGAATTCTCGGGCTACATCCTCCTAGCTACGAATTCTGGATTCCTCAAGAGATAAAAACCATCGAAGGGCACTATCCTTCAAAGTTTTCTGAAATAATTGGGCCATCACTTCTTCAGAAGCCCCTAGTAGAGTCATGGAACAATGATAACTGCGAAGATGAACAATTGGGGGTCCACTCCTTCCGAACTTCTCGATATTTGGCATCTTGAATTTCTCGGGAAACCTTGCTTGAGGATAAGGAGACATGTGGGTGTAGACCATGTAATTCCCAGAGATCCTAACTTGGTCAAACTTCTTGGTGAGAATCTTGAGATCTTCTTTGACTTTATTCAACTCTTCCTCCTTTGGCTCAACGACCATAGGCAGGTTAGCCACAGGCTGGGAAATATTTGGCATTGGAAACTGGGCAGGCGACGACCCATTGGTAGGAGGGGCACGTGGAGCGTGCTGATATTATTTTGGAACCTAGATAGGCTCGAGTGGACCCATAGCATGAGGGAATAAGGACTCGGGATCTTGAGGAATTGGAACTTGGTTTCATTGCATCTCTCGAACCTCAGTTTGGAGGTTGTCAACCTTGGACACGAGCTGAGCTAGGACTATTGTCAGATCCGGCTGTATGACTCGTGCTTGATCTATATTCTCTATAGAAAATGGATGGATTCCGGAATCGAAAGAATTAGTAGAGGAACGGATGAAACTCCGGGGTGATTTGACTGAAGACCGAAGCTAATAGGGAGCCAGGCCAAGGGCTTGCGATCGACCTGAGACGGCATAGGATGAGATTTATTTTTGAGAAAAAGGAAGAACTATTTTTGGATTTTTGATAAATAATGGAGAAATGTTTTTGGATTTTTGATAAAGAATGGAGAAATGTTTTTGGAGACGGAACTCAGCATGATTATTACAATTATTATGTTTTCACTTGTATTTAATTCTCCTAAATGCAATGCTAGACGGGACCCGAGCCTGGAAAAGTGAGTTTTTTAGTATATGCAAAGCTACGGCTGGACTAGTGACCAGGCTCACGGATAAGGTCCCGTTTTAAAAATGCGAGAAAATTGGGTGGCAGATCGACCCAAAATTTTGGCAGAGTTTCGGGTTGAAACTGGCAATCTAAAGTGCGTGTCCTAGGTTTAACACCTATATTCGGGTATGCAGTTAGTTGGGTGAATCGGAATGGGTTCCTCCCTTTGGCGTGACTACCACGATATACGTCTTGCTCTTACGGGCAATCGGTACGTGTGGACAAGCCATTTGATATACCTAAGTGTATGTGAATTGCCTCACCATATACCTCGTGGGGACGGTACGTGTGAGAGAGAATTTGATATACTCGACATATGTGAATGAATTCCCTGCGATATACCTCCCGTCATGACTTTGGTCAAGTAGTACGATGCGGGGGAACTGTTCGATATACGTCGAAGGTACTTGGCCAATAGAAGGTGAGAGTCATATCTCTTAGGCTAACTGCGACCTGCCGGACCAGCACCCATAACGAAGTGACCCTCCAGTTACTGGGTAAAATTTGGTCAATATCAATGCTCTTTGGTGATGTCGTGTGAATCATGCATGATTCTCTTATTAGTATCTTATGATGAGAATTCCTTTCTTTGATTATGCCAAATAGGGAGCAAAGTACAAGTACCCAAGGTACACCAAGTATGGATGGGCGATGCGTGCAATATGTGGATATATGTGATCTTAGGTACCCATGGTGTGAAGTGTACATGGAGAAATTTCTACAATTGTGTGAATATAAGAATAAGCATGGGATACCCATGGAAAAGGGGAACATGTAGATATGGGGGGAAACATAAACAAGTATAGCATCCATGTAAATAGAGTCAAGCCCCCAAACAAATAAAGTCCCCAGTAGAGTCGCCACTGTGGCCATCCCCGATCCTCGCCATGCGTACGGGCGCGTGGAGGAAGGATCCTTTGGGTATCGCGCATCCCTCTCGGGAGCGCTTCGACCGGTGTCGTTTGAGATGTGGTGTAAAAATGTAGAGAGATTCAAAGTCGCCAGTCTATTTTACTCAAAATAGACAAAAGAAAAAGGGTAAGCCACCCCGAAGGATGGCATCCAAAGAAATACTGGTGCGTGCGAAACCAAAATGATTCGGGAAGGGTTCGGAGGCTTAGTTATGAAATGGGAAGGTGTTAGGCACCCATTCCGCCCTTTCGGTCTTTCATGGATATTGCTGTTTTCCTTTATATTTCCCCCCGTGATATGTGTGCATGTGTATATATATAATGGAGGTATGAATCCTCGACTTGTATCATGGAAAAGACAAAGCGAGTCATCCGTAGGAAGATATAAGAGTAATATTAGAAAAATAAGATTTACGCGATTACCCCTACGTTAATCGTTATAATGGAACGATAACGCATATGGAGTAATACGTCACTAAGAGAAAGTATATAGAATATAAGGAAAGTGGATTTAGAGAAGATATAAAATGAGAGAAAAAGGACTCGAGTCTCGGGTTTTACCCTGAGACGCCTACGTACCCTATAAAGGCATCAAAGTCCACGTAGTTCGCATACAAAATGAGGGGCGGGGTTTATCCCATAAATCCAAATGGGGGATCTCTTATTTATGAGTGTGTGTGTGGGGAAAAAGTGTTTTAGTTGTGAGAAAAGTGTGGAAAAGTGTGAGAATCTCTATTTGGAATTTATGAGCAAACCCTCTTTTTCTTATTTTTTTGGGTTTTATGAAAATAAGAGATGTGAAATAATACTAAATAAAAATTATATTAGGATGTGTGAGATGAGATAGTAAAAGTCCTAAGTAAGAAAACAAGTTATTGGAAATTTAAGAGAATTTAAGAGAGAGTTTGAGAAAGTTGGACATTCTTGAAGATCTTGAATGTTGGAGAGAAGCCCTTGCACTTGGATGATGATGGAGAGTGACTAATTCATCAAGTTTGATGAAAAAGATAATGAAAAGTGGAAGTAAAAAAGGGATTTGGAAGTTGAAATCACGCTGCCTTCGAGAGAGGTTTCTGGGATTCGTTGAGAGTGGATTTTATCAGATCTGGGCTCCCCTTGCAAATGAGGTGAAGGCCTCCTTTTATAGGATCAGGTCACTTCCGATCGGCATAGACCCGTTCCTGCCTATCGGCACCTGTCGATAGGCAGGGTCTGGAACCTGTCATTTGGTAGTGCGCTTCAGGCTTTTTCGAAAAATCGGTTGCCGAGGTAAAATCGTTGGTCCGAATCTTGCACGGGGCATACCGTTGGAAAGGAAATTTAGAGACCTTTGAAAGTCCTTTGGACCACTTCTGGGTTCGAGAGTTGACTTTTGGTCAAGTATGGCTCAGAAGCTTTTGTCGGTTAATTGGATGGGGAATCGTTCGGACGCAAACGGATCATTCATCCGCATGGTAAGTCCAAATCGCGTACAAGGCGGACCGTTGGAAAGGTTAGGAGATGTACTTCGACATTACAAAGAGTTTGACCCAGTTTGGAGAGTTGACTTTGGTCAACCGGTCCAAGGAAGCATTTGGTGACCTCTTGGAGTCGAACGGATCGTACGTCCGCCTGGTAAGTCAGAATCACACACGGGACGGACCGTTGGAAAGGGTATTCAGTGCCCTTTGAAGATTCATTTAGCCTCGATTGAGATGAAGCCCGAGAGCACTCGGTGGCCTCTGGGTCTAGTTTTGGACGCAAACGGATCGTTCGTCCGCATGGTAACTCAGAATTGCGCACGGGATGGACCGTTGGAAAGGGTATTCAGTGACCTTCAAAGATTCATTGAGTCTCAGTCGAGATGAGGAATTTGACTTTTGGTTAAACTGAGCCGGGGAGTGCCCTATGGCCTCTAGGTTAGTACTCAGGACATGACCTAGGTTTGTAGTGATGAAGGGAGGTACTAGGAACCTAAGAAGAGTTAGGGGGTAACAGAATGGGGTGTCTACACACGTATATATATAATATTTTATATTTGTGTGTAACCATACCTGCGCTACTTGCTGTCACGAATGTTCCACACCGGGACAATCTTATTTCGATTGGACCTTTATGGGGGATATTGACTTGTACCTTAGAACATAGCATTCTTGGTACAAGCTATTTGAGAATGATAGTTAGACGATCCTAAGAGACGTGAGGGTATGTGCTGACCTCTTAGTGACTTCGAATTATGCTTTTCTTCCATTATGTGTTTTGTGTTAATATAGTTAGAGAGTGATTCCGAGGTAGTATTTCCCTTTTGTACGCGTGATTTAGGGACTTGATAGCAGGGTATGTCAGATTTATGTGGGTTGCCCTACTAGTATATATTATGGGTGATAACTATATGTACATGTGATTAATCTTCTGTGCTTGTAAGTAGATAAGAATTGAGTAATTAATATTAAAGGAGTTAAATTATTGAGAACTTGGGTCTAAATTGAGATGAATATAACTGGCCTAGAAAATTCCTAATAAAAGGTTGATTAGATATAATATAGGGTTATGTGATCACTTGGATTAGGATTGGTGAATGAAGATTTGGTTAGACTAGTTAACTGGGTTAGATTTAACTAGGTTAATTCGGTAGTACATAGGAGTGCACATTAGTTGAGAGGTGAGAATTCTCAAGTGAGTGTAGAGGTACTAACATGTATGTAATATCAAATAGTAAGCATTTTTAAATACTTGCTAAACTATTTTTAATGATGTTTTACCCTCGGGCTCTGAGTCGTTTCCTGTTATCTTTTGTTCCTCTTATATATAAATATATATATATATATATATATACACACTAGGGTGTACCCGTGCCGATGGCACGACGATAAATTTATTCTCGTGATATTTTTTACCCGTGCCGATAGCACGACGATAAATTTGTTCATACGATAAATTTGTTCCCGTGGCACTAATAGTGTGTTGTCTTGTCGATCATTCTAATATTGTAATGTTGAAACTCTTCTATCCTTTCGTCATTTACTATATAGTTGGCCACGTTTATTGGTTTGTGTTGTCTGAATAAATTTTCTAGAGCCCCACACCGTTATATATATTTGACCATCCAGAACCTAACCACTGCTTGAGCAATGTTTTGTACAGTACCTCCCAATGTGTACTATTTTATAGTTGGATACATTATATATATATATATATATATATATATATATATATATATATATATATATATATATATATATATATATATATATATATATATATATATATATATTTTTACCTGATTGAATACCATTTGGTTAAAATGCAAGCAAACACATCAAAGAGTTGATTTGGTAAATATTTTTATGCATCAATACAAATATCTCTTAACACATTTAACAGCCCCACTTTTTTGTATATAAATATTTTTTATATAAATATTTTTCATGACTGGAGTAATGATAGAAAACTTTAACAGCCCCAAGCACAGTAAATGCCATCTAAATCAAATTTGTCGGTATATATAAATTAATACCCAGGACCATAAGTATTAAAAAAATAAAGAAAGAAAAAAATGAACCCAACATTAGAAAAAGTCGAGAAATATTTTTACAATTTAATGCATACAACGTTTAATTAATGCTTACCTCTATTGTCTATTGACCCGTGTATGTGTTAATTATTTTACCTAACGCGAACCAAGTAAAAACATTACATGACACGACACGAAATCTTTCTTAAATTTAACATGAACCAAATAAAACATGACGCGATATAAAATTGTGTTTTTTTTATCTACCACGTAAACCCCATTAAATAAGGACACAACACATTCCTTTTTTAATCTAAATGGAGTAAGATAAAACACAATACCCATTTGAGCAACTTCTACTATTAATTTTTTCACCTGAAATATGTGTAACATGAAACTAAAGCCCTTTCGCACAACAAATATCAGTGACATAACCCACAATACATAATTTGTTAAGCTCAACAGATTGTTCCCACAACATTTGCAAAAACCAAGGTTCTTTATCTCTTACATAACACAATTGTCATAATAATCTAAAATAAAAGTCTCTACAATCTTGAGCCATCAACACGCACTGACAGTTAGAGAGACCCCATATCTGTAAAAAAAAAATAGAGCATGATACACTAACACGAATGCAAACAGATAGTCTGAAGTTAAACCCATATGTATGCCTCAACATATTTAAGTATAACGAAAAAAGAGTTGAAACTATAACAATCTTATCAAATATAAGAAACTAAATTTTGTATAACATCCAAGTGTTGAATAATCTTTTTTTTTTTTGCATAATTTGTACCAAAATACCATCCAAGGGGGGTGGGAACAAAACAAATAGAAATAGACATGTTAACTGCCCAAAACAAATCGATATTGTTAAGAAGGTGAACAACCATGAAACAAAACAAAGCCCTGGATACTAACAACAATTAGATATTTTATATTGAAGACTGCTCATAACCCACCACATATAAACAGAGACCCACTACATATTTTATACTTCCCAACTCCGCTCCTAACCATCCCCGCTCCGTTACCCATATAAATAGAGATCCACCAGCTCCTAACATCACATATAAACAGAGACCCAACACATATTTTATACTTTCCAACACTGCTCCCACCCATCCTCGCTTCATCACCCATATAAACAGAAACCCACCAGCTGCTAACATATTAGATTCCAACCCGACTCACATCACACCCTGTATACTCACCCATGTGTCATTTCCCAACCCACAAAAACTCATTAGATTATTTTATCACCTGACACCCAATAAACGAACTCGTGTTCTATGAGACTTGAGATGACTAAAAACAGACTTGAGATGACAGAATCCTGAAGCAGGCGATGATCGACCTTCTGATTCATGTGCCTAGAGATAGATGGGATATTTCTAAGTTGATGAGTGGAGGTTAGCCTCCGAGAGTGAGAACTGCAAAAAGCATTATTTGAACACAAACAAAAAGCAAAAAACAAAGTCGAATAAAGTGAGATCAGGAAAAAAATTCAAAGCCAAACGTCTCTTGAAAAACTTGTAAATATTATACACGCAGAAAAAAAAACTAAATGTCTCTTGAAAAAAAATAACATCAGAAATGTTAAACGAACTTCACCGATGGAGGTCATGAAAAAAATGAATAAAAATCCAGGGAGTGTGCGAGAGAGGGAGGTAGAAGGATTGATGACGACACGGTGACAATAGAGAGAGAAGGAGGAAGAGTCACCCAAAAAAGAGTAGATGATGTGTTGGTTTGGATGGGTATTGAGAGGTCAGTGTTGAGAGGCTCGAGGCTTATTAATTTGTGTACTTAGTTACAGTGAGACATGTCTACTTCATCCAAGGGTTTTTATAAACTAGAAGGGTTCAAGGTGTGTAAAACACTCACATCGTTCCAAGGAGTTTTTTTAGGAATATAAGCCATTAGATCAAAACTCCTAAGATTTCATCCTCAAGGTTTCATCATAACCGCCAGTTGATAAAGATCAAATTAATCAACTTTCGATCTCAGTCGCGAGTTAGTCAAGACCAAAAGTCCCTCCTCATTTATTATATATATATATATATATATATATATATATATATATATATATATATATATATATATTACAAGTGCCCTGCCAGGGGGCGTCAGGCCTAGATCTTCGGACCATTGACGTGCTGCAGCTATCGTGGATGTTGCAGCTCCTTGCAGTAGATGACTTCATTCTTGTTCTTCTAGTCTTATATTTAGTTATTCTCAGACAGGGTATGTGTCTCCCGTTTCCATATCGCTTTTTAGTTCAGAGAGAGACTTGAACTCTCTATCATTTCAGGATTTAGCTATTGTCTGGATTGTTTTATTTATTTCCTTGTCTTGCGATTGGGATTTATTATTTGGATTGATTAATCTAGCTTGGTTATTTCATTCGGATGGTTTGGTTTAATATTATCAATTGTGTTCATGAAATGGGTTCGTATTAAATCATAACAATAGGTCTTAATTTATAAAATCAAATGTTTTGACAGTTAGCTCAATTATTTATTAGATGATTAATAAAAAAAAATATTTTTCGATAGTGATGCTAAAAATGAACCAACTAGACACTTTGATATAATTTAACAAAGGACTAATCACCCAGTATTTAATTAGGTGGGGTGTCACGGGTTGTATCAGAGCATCATGTTCTAGTGTCCTTTAGATCTATATGACTTATTATGCTTCCAGTTTAGCGTCTTTGATATATAGCCCTATTTTTAGGATTATTGTATTCTTTTTCATATGATTACGTTTTTAACTATTTAAGATTTAATAATAATTATGGACTATTAAAATTCCTTCTTGTTTCAGATGCCTCCTAGACGAGCACCCCGAGACAGAAATGCCTAGCCCGAGCAGCCAGCAGATCAGGCACGGGGAATGATGAACGCAACTGAGGTCGCCCCTATAGTTTCCAAGGTGGTGAATGTATCATTAGCAGTGGTACAACAGGCCCCACCCCAGGTTCAGGTAGTAGTGCCAGTACTAGCACAGCTTCCCACTACATGGGAGAGGGTTAGGGATGCCTTACAGAAGGCACATCCTTCGGAGTTCTCGAGAAGTTTTGACACTATCATCGCTAGCCAATGGAAGAAGGACATCTACAGTCATCTACACATGTATGAGTTCTTAGACGTTCAGAGACAATTACTATCTTCCTTCAACACAGTACGATACGCCTTACAGTAGTGGGAGTCCACTAACACCTTAGAGGAGAGGGAAAATATGCCGATTCAAACTTTTTGGGTGCGGTTAAATCGCAAATATTTTCCTTCCGTCGTGCAGACTACGATGAGGCGGAGATTGCTGAATATTAAGTAGGAAAGTATGATGGTTGAAAAGTATGAGGAGGAGTTCACGAGACTTCTCACTATAGTACCGGATGAGGCACCTACTAAGTAGAAGAAAATCTTGATGTTCATGGATGGATTGACCAGGAGGATTTGTCAGCACCTCATAGGTAATATGTCATTGGGTACTTACACTAACGTACTCAATGTCTCTCTATTGCATTATTAGGACCACCGCTTTTATCAACAGGGAAGAAAGCGAGCAGGAGAGTCCATCTAGCAGGGCTGAACAAGAGGTAGTAGTGCCGGTGGGGCACCAGCAGCTCAAGGACAGGTTCGTCATAGTGAGTAGAGTTCCCATCAAGGGGACCCTGCCAAGCAATATCGATCCGATGATTCAAGGTAGGTATATGGGGGGTTTAGACATGGACAAGAGGGCCAGTATAGTTAGCATGGCCATAGTGCACACATCGTTACGAGCCGGACCAGTAACAGGGTCACTAGGGCCAACAACGTTGTTAGCAGGGCCAATGGAGGGGTGGTAACGGCCATCAGGGTCATGGTCAGTAGGGATAGAGGGGAGGAAACTTTAGTGACAGGTGTTTTGGTTGTGGCAAGAATGTCCATGGTTCCAGGATTGCCCAGAGGGGGATAGGGCCCCACAGCAGCAGGGTTCCCGTCTCAAGCCGCAGAGACCGTTGTTCCCAGCGATCCTCCCAGCACCACCTCCAATGCATGCTTTACCATCCATCCCAGTAGTCCCCGTTCTGTAGGTACGATTGCAGTATAAACGTGTTTATAACATCCACCAGCCAACAACACCACAGGTACCACTTGCAGTTGAGAGTACATTTCTTATCCATGGAACTATGGGGCTTGCTTTATTTTTGATACTGGGGCGTTGCACTATTTTATAGCCACTAGATATGCACGAGCCACGTGGTTATTAGACACAACAGAGAGTACAATGACATATGTAGACTCACCACTGGGAAACAGGTATTTAATTTTCTTTATATACCGGGGAGTAGGTATAGAGATTGGTAGCTTGATTTTACCTGCAGACATGATAGTTTTAGATATGCATGAGCATGACGCCATTATTGGCATGTATTGTAGTACTGTGTATAGAGCCGTGATAGATTGTTTCAGTAGGAGTATTATCTTTTCCATACCAGTTTCCCTAAGGGAGGATCATCCACCCATTTATATTACATAGACGAGGAGACCTCTAAGGAGATAGTGATTCTCCTCGACTTGATTTCGGTTGTTCGTATGTTTTGTGATGTGGTCTAGGAAATATCGGGACTACCTCCCAGTCGAGAGATAGATTTCGTTATAGACTTGATGCTAGGCACTCGGCCGATATCCCGTGCACTATATCTCATGGGGCCAGCTGAGATGAGAGAGTTACGAGATCAGATTAAGCAGAGTTATGGGTTAGGGCTTCATTCATAGGAGCACCTCGCCTTGCGGTGCTCTGATGTTATTTGTGAAAAAGGGAGATGGTTCATTGAGGTTATGCGTGGACTACTGAGAGTTGAACAAGGTCATGATACATAATTAGTATTCATTTCCCCGAATCGATGACTTATTCGACCAGCTGAGGGGAGGTGCTTTATTTCTAAAAATAGACTTGAGGTCGGGATACCACCAACTACGGATTAGGAAGCATGATGTGTCAAAGACTGCTTTCTTGATGAGATATGGGTCCTATAAGTTCAGGGTCATGCCGTTTAGGCTGAAAAATATCCAGCCATATTCATGGACTTGATGAACCGGTGTTCATGGAGTTCTTGGATCAGTTTGTCATCATCTTCATAGATGACATCCTAATTTATTCAAAGACTGAGGAAGAGCATGTTGAACACTTGAGACGGGTTCTTCGGACTCTACGGGAACATCAGCTGTATGCCAAGTATGAGAAGTGTGGATTTTAGTTACGAGATGTATAGTTTCTGGGGCACGTTGTGTCAGAATTGGGGATATTAGTGAACCCGATAAAAGTGTCAGTGGTGAGGGACTGGGGACAACCCACGACACCGATAGAGGTGTGTAGATTCTTGGGGTTAGCTAGATATTACATGCGGTTCATCCGAGGGTTCTCTACGATTGTGGGGCCATTGATGAATTTGACACGTAAAGGGGCACCATTCATCCGGGATGACACTTGTCAGTTAACTTTCGATGACCTAAAGGATAAGTTGACTTCAATGTCAGTTCTTGATTTACCCAGGCCAGGAGTGGAGTACCTGGGGTATACTGATGCCTCTTTATAGGGACTCGATGGAGTAATTCAATAGGAGGACCAGACTATAGCTTATGCCTCCCGCAAGATTAAGCCTCACGAGAGGAATTACCCCACCCACGACTTGGAGCTAGAAGCAGTTGTGTTTGCCTTGAATATTTGGAGACACTACTTGTTAGGGGATAAATTCTACCTGTTCACATACCACAAGTCATTACAATACTTGTTCACTCGGTTGGAGTTGAACATGCGTCAGCGCAGGTGGTTAGAGTTTGTGAAAGACTATCAATTCGAGATACAATATCATCCGGGGAAAGCTAACGTGGTTGATGATGCGTTAAGTCATAGGTCGGTATGTGAGGTGGTGGAAGTATGAAAGGTGAAGTGGAAAGAGTTGGGACACTAGGACATAGTGGCCCGATCCTTTATATTCGTTATGACGGTCACACCAAAGATTGTTACGAGGGTGATCCAGGCACAAGCAACTGATAAATTTTGTCAGGATGAAATTATACGACTCCTAACCGAGGGGATGAGTCCTATTCAGTAAGTTTAGATGGGGGATTGCGATATAATGGGAGATTGGTGGTCCCAGGAGGGAGAAGATTTACATCATGTAGTGATGATACAGTCGCATGGGTTCAGATTTTCGGTACATCTCGGAGGGCATAAAATGTACCAAGATATGAGGCGACATTACGGGTGGAGTGGGATGAAGAAGGATATGGAAGAGTTCGTGTCCAAGTGTTACACCTGTCAACTAGTAAATGTGGACCACCAGAGACCGTCAGGACTACTTCAGCTGCTAGAGTTACCTACGTGGAAATGGGAGAGAATTTCCATGTATTTCACCACTAGGATTCCTACATCACAGTGGGGTCACGATTCTATATAGGTAGTGGTGGATCGTTTGACCAAGGTAGCGCATTTTCTGCCAGTGCTGATAGACTATAATACGGGACAGTATGCCCAGTTATTCATTGCTAAGATAGTGAGGTTTCACGGGGTTCCCTTGGATATCGTGTCTGATAGGGAAAAGATTTTTGTATCACGCTTATGGGAGAGATTTCAAGAAGTAATGGGTACTGAGCTACTGTTGAGTACGTCATATCACCCCCAGACAGATGGACAAACTGAGCGTACTAATCATATGCTGGAGGATACGCTACGCATGTGTGTCCTTGATTTTGGAGGAGGATGTGAGCAGTACCTTCATCTGGTAGAGTTCGTTTATAATAACTCCTACCAATTTACGATTGGTATGTCCCCTTTCGAGGCGCTGCATGTCAGACCTTATCGTTTTCCCACTTGCTGGCTAGAGGTGGGGGACAATAAGCTACTTGGGCCATAGGTGATTCAGGAGACGACAACCAGGATTGGGTTTATCCGGAGTTGCATTTGGGTAGCCTAGGACAGGTAGAAAAGATACGCCGATGCAAAGCGATCTTTCAGGGAGTTTGGCGTGGGAGACCAAGTACTACTGCGAGTGTCTCCTATGAAGGGATTAATGAGGTTCGGGAAGAAAGGGAAATTGGCTTCGAGGTACATATGATCATATGCCATTATCAAGAGGATTGGACCAGTGGAATACTGACTTGGGTTGCAGGAGCACTTGCACCGTATTCATGATGTGTTCCACATTTCGTCATTGAGGCGGTATCTTCAGGATGATTTGGCCCAATTGGGAGCGTGAGTAAGATATTCACAAAAAGTATCCGAAATTGTTTTTACCAGGTATGCCTTATTTTTTGAATTTCAGGACGAAATTTCGTTATTAGGGAGGAAGTATGTAATACCCCTTCTTTTTATAGCATTAATTAGGGGATTAATTAAATTAAATTGGGATGAATTAATTTAATATTAATCCGAAATTTTAAAATAAATATTTACTAGCGTGACGAGAGTTAGTAATTATTGGTAAGAATTATGTTGAATATTACTAGATGAGTAAAGTAATATATGATATTGAATTTATTAAAAAAATTCGCGAGTGAATAATATGACAATCATAGAAACTAAGTTGAGACACGCATGTGTCATGTCGGGACTAAATTAATGAAATAAAAAGTAATTTAATTATAAGTCACTCTTATGGTCACTTAGAGTGTGCCATTGTGTCCGGAAGGGTTCAGATAGTCAGAAAACTGTACCCAGGGGTTTAGTTTGGGTCTCAGGACGTTTTTAGACCTAACCGGCAACCCGAGAAGGAATTTTTGTAATTACCCATTTTTGGCCTTAATTATGGACGAAAATTGGAGTGTTATATTTGATGAGAGTTAGATTCCTCGAAGGTTATAAACATTGGAGTTGCAGAGAGGCTAATGAAGAGAGAAGAGAGAAGGCTTCCAAGGAGGAGAGCAACCAACCTTACACCACTCACATCAATTCCACCACCAACGTGTAGATCGGGAGAAGGAAAACGTTCCTATACCACTCAAATCCGTCGGACAAGACCTTTGATTTCCAGGCAAGTATCTAACTTGTTGTTCTTTAGTTGATAATACATCCATGATAGTTTAGGAGAAGATAAATTTATGTTTTATGAAAGATATAATGATAATTGGGAGATTCATAATGAAATTCTGAATAGAAATCATGCGATGAAAGGGGGCCCTTTCATCGATCGATCGACTCATCCTGGAAATGGGAACTTTTTCTCATTTTAGATGTTAATACAATCCCGGTGTGTAAGGACCTTTGGACATAATTTATATATCATAATGGGACTTGAGAAGGACCAGTAGGGTAGAAGTGGGGCCCGCATAATACGACTTGATATGAGATTTGATCATGGGATATCGAGGGTATAAATTGAGTGGGAAACCGTGCGTATGTTAAATTAAGTCATGCAAAAATTAAAAAGGACTTAGACCACAAGGGTGGTGAGGGTACACCTAATGATTTTATATTTATCAAGAGGATAAACTTAGAGAATCGAGAAGTACTTAAGGATTTGCGGTAATTGAGGAAATAAAAAGAATGACTTGAATTATGCATAGAACTCGGGCATTATATGCCACGTGTGGTTCGAATATGTGATGGGTCATGGGCGTACCTAATTGATTAATTAGAATATATATATGGGTGCATGTATATATATAATATTTTATATTTGTGTGTAATCATACCCGCTCTACTTGCTATCACGGAGGTTTCGCACCGGGACTGTCTTATCTCGATTGGAACTTTATGGGGGATATTGACTTGTACCCCAGAACATAGCATCCTTGGTATAGGATATTCGAGAATGATAGTTAGACGGTCCTAAGAGACGTGAGGGTATGTTCTGACCTCTTAGTGACTTGGAACTATGCGGCGCCTCCATTATGTTTTTTTTGTGTTAATACAGTTCCAGTGTGATTTCAAACTATTATTTCCGTTTTGTACGAGTGATACGGGGACTTGATAGCAGAGTATAACTGCACCATAGATTCATGTGGGGAACCCTACTAGTATATATATTATGGGTGATAAATATATGTACTTGTGATTAATCTAATGTGCTTGTAAGTAAATAAGAATTGAGTAATTAATATTAAAGGAGTTATATGATTGAGAACTTGAGTATAAATTGAGATGAATATAACTGGCTTAGAAAATTCCTAATAAAAGGGTCATCAGATATAATATATGGTCATGCGATCACTTGGATTAGTCTTGGTGAGTGAAGATTTTGTTAGACTAGTTAACTGAGTTAGATTTAAGTAGGTTAATTCGGTAGTACGTTAGGCATGCACACTAGTTGAGAGGTGATAATTCTCAAGTGAGTGTCGAGGTACTAAGATGTATGTAATATCAACTCGTAAGCATTTTTAAATACTTGCTAAACTATGTTTAATGATGTTTTACACTAGGGCTCTGACCCATTTTCTATTATATTTTCTTCCTCTTGTATACACACACACACACACACACACACACACACACACACACACACACACACATATATATATATATATATATATATATATATATATATATATATATATATTACAGGTGCCCAGCTACAGAGGGCGTCAGGCTTTGGACCATTGACGTGCTGCAGCTATCGTGGAAGTTGCAGCTCCTTGCAGTAGATGACTTCATTCTTGTTCTTCTAGTCTTATATTTAGTTATTCTCAGACAGGGTATGTGTCGCCCGTTTCCATATCGCTTTTTAGTTCAGAGAGAGACTTGAACTCTCTATCCTTTCAGGATTTAGCTATTGTCGGGATTGTTTTATTTATTTCCTTGTCTTGCGATTGGGATTTATTATCTGGATTGAATAATTTAGATTGGTTATTTCATATGGATGGTTTGGTTTAATATTAGAAATTGTGTTCATGGAATGGTTTCATATTAAATCATAACAATAGGTCTTAATTTATAAAATCTAATGTTTAGACACTTAGCTTTATTATTTATTAGGTGATTAATAAAGAAAAAATATTTTTTGACAGTGATTCTAAGAATGAACCAATCGGGCACTTTGATATAATTTAATAAAGGACTGATCATCCGGTATTTAATTAGGCGGGGTGTCACACCCTGGTGTGAATGACCCACAATCACTGCCCCGAGCATATGGTAGCATAGACAACGATATGGATCCCGTTAAATTATGCGGATATTGAAAGATTTTGAGAAAAAGATAATGAAAATGGAACATATCAAGAAATGGGTTGTGTGGTGAATATATGAAAATGCAACCTAACTTCAATGAACTAATGATTGTTTCAGGAAAGGGTAAAATGGACAAGTAACGTGAAACTATATTAATATCCTTGAGGTAAAGGAATGGTAAAGTTAAATGATCAAATGGGTGGTTAAGTAACCTAAAGAAGTTTAACCCATAATTAATACAATTGTGTATTTAAGAAAGGTTTTCAAGGGAAAAATAAGTATTTTCTAACACGGTATTTGTGTGTGTTGAAAGGAAATTTTTTAATGAAAACACAAATGTGGATTGGTACACATAAATTGGGTAATTTTGGTGCAAGAAATTATTTTCCTTAAACAAAGTTTATTTGTTTAAAGTATTTAACTGGATGTTTTAAATCATTGAATAAATGTCAAGTTAATAAGTGTAAGGACATGATTTTATAAATGTCGGAGTTAGAATATATGAATTTTTTGTTTGTCCTAGATCACAGTTAGTATGTCTGATACCGCTATATTCGACACGTCAACATGATCCTCCACGAAGGCCTTGATCTGAATCCTCGCATTCATCATCTTCATACATGCATCATGCAACATGCATGCAATATACTATTCAACTGTTCCCACTACTCTACTCGCGATAATAGGAAAATAATTTATTTGGAGTGTTTACTATTTACATAAATGTTTGGGAAAATTTTATAAAATATTTTTAATGGGATGGAACGTTTTTACTTCGCAAAATGATTTTTTTCCAAGTGTAGAGGCGAAGAAAAAATCTCGCTGACGTCGTTCGAACGAGATTGGCTTGTCGTTCGCTCGATATAACCATCTTGCGCAAAGTCGTTCGAGCGACACCTGTACTTCGTTCAAGCGACGCGCCGACTCAAATTTTATTTTTAAAGCAGTTCCATTCTGCACGTTTTCCAGTCTTTTGGCATTGGCGTTTCTGCAAATTATTCTGCCCATAAATAGACTTCATTTTTTCAAGGTTTAATGCCTTTTTTATTCACAAATCCTTCCCAAACATTTGTGTGAATCTTTAAACACTACATACAATTGTTCTAATCATCTTGGAGTAACTTTGTCGAGAAGAACGGTCTTTGTCCACTTCTGATATTGGAGTTCTTTTGACAAACGTCGACGCCGATGAACCGACGCCTGCGGGTATTCGTGCATCAAAATTATGTTTTGCTGTAACTATAAGTCGTTACATATTATAGTGAAATAAATGATTTTGCCCCTTTGGGGGATTTTTTCACATATTGTGATTTACTTTGCATTCTTGGTTTGATTTATTTAGTCTCTCACAATTTGGTTGCGAGTGTTAGGATTTTTTGGGATTAAAATTTTGAATTTATTTAAACAAGTTAATCATGGCGCACTCTCAATAAGAATGGAATTCTTTATAAGATTAAGGTGAATTAATCGGGACAAGAACATTTTTAGGAATAAAAACGGTTTCATGCATTCAAGTATATATATATATGTATATATATATATATATACATATATATATGTATATATACATATATATATGTATATATACATATATATATGTATATATACATATATATATGTGTATATATATATATGTGTATATATATATACATATATATATAAAATAAGATAGGTTGGTTTTTGAATTGTCTACACATTTTAACGGTTCAGATGTGTGCCACCTCCTTACATATTTTTATACATTTTAATGGTTTAGAGCACATCCTTTTTTTTTGCAAATCCACCCCTCAATTATTTGGTTTCCCACCATTTTTTTCCTTATCAAACTCACCCTAAATTAAAAAATTGGGGTATTTTTGGAAGACTCTACCATTTCACACACGAAACCCTCAGTCCCGCATACATTCTCTCTACTATCCCCCTCACACTTACACACGCACACGATCACTCTAACCCTCACCCGTATCTCTCATCCAAGGTTTCCCCAAACCCTACCCCTCCCCTCCTTCCCTTCACGCTACCGCCCCCTCCCCCTCCTCCTCTTCACGCTGCCACCCCTACCCCTCTACTCACTATCGCCCTCTAACGAACCATACTCCACTCCCTATTCTCTATCTCTCCACCCCTCCTCCTCTTCACGCTGCCGCTATCACCACATCCTCGTCCTCTTCACGCTGCCGCTATCACCACATCCTCCTCCTCTTCACGCTGCCACTGCCGCCTCCCCCTCCTCTTCACGCTGACATTGCCATTTGATTTTTAGGTATTTTTTTTTTCGAGTTTGCATAACTAAATTGGGGATTTCCATTTTGTAGTTTCAACCAACGATTTGGGTTTTTTTCTTCTATTTGCTATCATCCCCTTATTTATATGGTTGTATTTGGATTTGTACAGACCAATCCAACACTCAGATTTGGACTTTTACATACTCTAATATTTGAGGTGGTGTTATACTCTTTTTTTTCAGGGGCAAAAGAAAGGTCACCTAGAGGAGTTTGAAGAAGTTTAAAATCAACACAATTCCAGGTTTGTTTTGGTTGTTTGGTCTTTGGTTTTAAATTGTTTAACATTTTTTGTTTGATTAATTTTAAATTATTTAACATTTTTTGTTTAGGTGTTTCATTCGTGTTGGCTGAATTTCAGAGTACTGTTGTTAGGGTTTTAATTATATTTTTCTTGGGTTCTTGATTCCAGATTTATCAAGAATCAACAATGTGTGTTTGATTTTTCGGGATATTTGAATTTCAAGTCGATATAGGCATCCTTTGTTAATTTTTTTAGTTTTGTCAGGTACTAATGTGGTATGACCTCTACATTTTATATTTCAACTTATAGTGTTATTTTGTGCTTATTTTACCTTTTCATATGCTTTCAAATTTATCTCTTTGGTATTTCCTTTTTATTATAATCAGTATTAGTCATCACTTGCAAGGATGGGACTTCTGACTTCATTGATGCGGTATTAACCCCTTTGTCTCGCAAAGGTATACATCTCTTGAAACTTTTTATACATTCTTACTTTAGTAAATGATTTTATTCATTAGCTGAACTTTGGAGTAAATGGGATATGAGGACTCAAACTTTTTATGCATATTCTATTGAATGCTATTAGGTTAATTACGACTTGTGCAATACTCTCTTATGACGGAGTTTGTGTTATCATCAATTATTTAAATTTAGGCCCCAGTGAGGAATTTCTTTCCCAAGCCTCAAATGGTGGTCTACCACCCATTCTCAACTTGCAAAATAAGAGTTTGATTATATGTCTACTAAATATTTCTACAAATTTAAAAACTCATTTTGGGGATTTTTCCCTCCAAACCATGATACACATGAGTTTCATAACACATCTCTTCTTAAGTAAAATTTCTTTTGATATTTTTTTTATGTTTTTTTCCTTATGTCAGGTAATTTTCCAATGCTCTTTATTTCAGACCATTACCGGTTTGTTACATTTTTTATTGCTATTTTTATTTGTATTGTATTGCATCCTATTTGCTTGAGTAAATGCCCCCAACGATGATCCAGTTTTTTGCTAACTTCATCTCTTCGTGTTGATGTTGTGTAGGTTGTTCACTCAATTATTTCCAAGGATAATTTTTATGTTACTTAAGATTCTCATAAGTTGTGTTTAATATGTGCCCATGAATGCCTATCCATTTTTTTGTGTTTACAGTGAGAGGTCTTTTGTAGCAGGGGACTCTGTATACTTGAAATTATATCCATATAGTATGGGTCTTACCAAGTGATTCAAAATATAGGCAAGGTAGTCTATAAACTTCTGCTACCACCAACTTCCATCACACATCTCTGTCCATTTTTTTTAAAATTGAAGATTTTTGTTATGCACTGTTATCATTTGTTATTTACGTCATGTCACAATTTTTTATACGTTGTTATTTACTTCCTATCACAATTTGTTTACTTATTGGTGTAGGATTATTTGTAACTCATGTCATGTGGTGGCTGCAGATTCTAGACAGCGTGCCTGGGGATGAAGTTGCATAAATTTGAAATGGAGAATTTAGCTGCCAATCAAAAGTCGTATCATGCACAGAAATAGCCGTATCAAAGTTTTCATTTAGCAGGTCTGACATTGCCTTACATTTTAATTTTAGTGTTTAATGATTATTCCAAATTTATTTGGATGTTAATTTACATGAATCGTGATTGTGCTTATGGTCTTTATTGTGCACAAAAACTTTGTTTGTGAAACAACGATTTCATTGCGCACAACATAATCAACATTTATCGATATTAATTTCTCCCATAAGTGTAGCATGAAAATGTGAAAGTAGTTTTTCATTCATTTGATTGTAATGAGTTGCAAGTAGTGAATATGTTAAGTTATTGATAATCTTTATCTCTACATTTGTTTTTTCGTACAACTTCCCAAGTGACTTTTTAAATTTACAAGTACTCCTATGCTATTTGATTGCAGGTACTATTTTATTGGTTTCTAATGTTCTAATCTGCACTTAAATATTTTGAAGTTGTATTATCTTCAGGATTAAACTGAATCAACACATATGGGAATTTGTAAGCCTCTCCGATATTTGATAAAATATGAAGTGGATCTCAATTGATTCATAGTGGATCTCGATTGATTCAATTAAAGTTCTATAATATTAGTTTAATGTATTTATTTTCTAAGTCTATTATATTTTTAAGGAGATTTGAGAATATATTGGTGATGTCTGTTGTGCAACATCACCACCATATTCTAGTTTCATGCCTTTGCAGCACATGTTTTTCTGTTTAGAAATACATGGAATATTCTTCAAGTCTTAATGCAATCACACATGGATCTGGATTTTAATGGTTAATATGTGTGTTTCTTGAAAATATACATTTTGGTTTGTTAATCTATGATGTTGAAAATGGTAGCATGCCCATGATTTTATATTTTGAACTGCTTATTGCTGAATTATATTTTGATTTTTTTGATTTCGAATATTGTGATTTGCTGAATTTAGTTGCACTTATATATGCAATGCATATATGCAGATTGCATATATGAAATATGCATATATTCATGATAAAATATGAAGTGGATCTCGATTGATTCATACTGATCAAAATCTGTCCCTTTTGTTTTAATTAAGGTCGATCGAATATTCCTTTGTTTACTTATTGTTACCATTCAGGGACTTCTATTATTAAGGTTATTAATTATTCTGTCCCATATTAAAGGTTATCTTTATTCTTCTATCAAACCCTTTTCCTTTCTCTTTAGATAAAATATGAATGCAATGTATCCCCCGAAAAAGTGGCAGTTTTCGTGTGGAGGTGTGTGCATAATATTATTCCTATGGATGATAACATCCAAGGATTGGGATTGAGACTAGATTCGCAATGCAAATGTTGTTTTAAGTAAGTTGAATCCATGCTTCAACTGCTCATCCAAGGCCCCATAGCGAGTGTTGTTTGGCAGCATTTTGCTGACCTTATTGGAGTGAAAATCAACAATGTATGCCATCTCATCTATTCTTCTTGCACATGTATTACTTTCAAATCTCCAATCCATCAAAATGATATTATCCATAAGAGATTCTTCCTAAAAATTGAACAAAGGTAATTCAAGCCTATTCAGTTTGTAAAATATCTTGAAAATGAACAAGTAGATGATTCAAATTAGGTGACAGTAGTTTGTACATAATTTCACGTTTGGTTTAACTTGGTTGCAATACTATCAACAACAATTAGATTGCAGTGTCAATTTTTTTTATGAGGTTCATAATAACATTGGGACTTCTTAAGGTTTCTCTAATAGAGTTCCTTATTGTTCTCCTGTAGTTATTTGAATTAAGCGTTGAATATAAAAAGGCTTTTTAGGTTAAAGGATTTAAAAATGGACATGTTATGGGCATTGATTTATCAATTATGGAACGTTTGTTATCCCACAGTGCATATGCATATGCATATGCATATATATGCAATATATGCAATCTGCATATATATGCATATGCATATATATGTATTGCATATATATGCATATGCTGCATACATATGTATCTACATATATATACATATGCATATATATTTATGCATATTCATATATATGTATGCATATGCATATATATGCAGCATATGCATATATATGCATATTCATATCTATGGATTGTACTCCCACAATTTGATAATATCTATAATGCACAACCCATGTGCTTTAATTTTTTCTTTTCATTATAATGAAGATTAGGACAGCTGCATATATATACAATCTGCATATATATGCACCCTTTCTCTCCCACACTAATCCACTCTCCCACACACTAATCCACTCTCCCGTTCCTCATCAGCACGAACCCTCACGCGCAAACCCTCACCTGTTGCCCTGTGCGCCACAAGCCCTCACCCGCTTCCTTCTTTCGCCCTCACCCGCTGCTCTGCCTCGGCCCTCACCCGTTGCCCTGCCTCCGCCCTCACCCGCTACCTGCTTTTGCCCTCACTCGCTGCATATATATGCATATGCATATACATATACATATGCATATATATGGAGCATATGCATATATATGCAATCTGCATATATATGAACCCTCTCTCTCCCACACTAATCCACTCTCCCACACACTAATCCACTCTCCCATCCCTCATCAGCACGAACCCTCACCCGCAAACCCTCACCCGCTGCCCTGTGCTACACAAACCCTCACCCGCTGCCTGCTTCCGCCCTCACCCGCTGCCCTGCCTTAGCCCTCACCTGCTGCCACTCTCCTGTCCCCTCAAACAAAACCCTCATATGCTGCCTCCGCCCTCGATGTCGTTTGCTCGCCACTGCCCTCATCCTACTATCACTGCTTTCCTCTGATAATCTTTGTCTCTATTTCCCCCCTCCCCTCACTCTCTTGCACACGCGCACACACTCTCGCACATAGGGGTTTTTCTTAGTTTTTTCCCCAAGTTTTCATAGATTAATTATTTTTTCAATCACAGTTTTGAAATGTATTTATTTCTGATCACATGTTTTTAGTTTTATTTTTTGCTTTTTTTGGCTCTATGCATTTGTGTTGCATTTTTTGGATTTTTTTACTAACATTCAGATCTAACACTATTTTTAGTTTTGCAGACCTAACATTCAGATCTAACACTCCTCATTTTTTTTATTTTTTTGGCTATCTTTAGTTTTCCAGACCTAACATTGAAGACTTAACATTCAAATCAAGTAGAATGAGGTAATGGATTTTCAGGTCAGGTTTCATATATATGCATATGCATATTTAAGGAGATTTTTCTTTTTGTTCATTGCGTACGTATGTACAATTGCGTATGCCCAACTCTCATTGTAAATGCTCGCGATTCGAGTCACATTTACACTAAGTAAGATTAGGATGAAAAAAATCTCATGTATGTTACTGATTGTATATTTACTTATGTGATTATATCTTTGTTTGAGAAACTGATTAATTATGTTTATTGTTTGTTAAATCGTACAGAAAATCGAGAGGGAGAGAGTGATAATGGCGAGAGGTGGGAAGATGGATGGGAAGACAGTAGTAGTATCACCTAATCCAGAAGAAGATGAGTGCAAAATACTTAAAAGAATTACATTTTCCAAAAACATGCTCTCTGATGCTCCCGCATAGGCCTTCTCAGTTTCTCTCACCCTATCCAAGATGGTGGTCAAACACCACGGCACAGACATTTTGAGGATGTCCCACAGAAAGAGTAAATTCATATTCTCCTTTCCCGGCCTTCTAGCTCCCATCTTCGAATTTGGGATTTTTTTTATATTGTTGGATTTGTTGTTACCCTTTAAATAGGGTGGATAGTCCAATAAACAAAGGAGATTATGCCCATTTTTTAAAAAAAATCAACACTTTGTTTTTTTGAGACACAATGAATTTAATTGATGAATATTGTATATTTCATTTTATATGTGATTTTGTTTGAAGAATTTAGACAATTCAGATGTTAGACTATTTGTTATTTGTTAAGCAGGGTGAATAGTTCCATAAACAAATGAGATTATGCCCAATTTTTTAAAAAATTTGACACTTCGTTTTTTTTGAGACACAATGTGAATTCGATGGATGAATATTGTATATTTCGTATTATATCGAAATTTATTTGATGAATCTACATTATTTAAATGTTATTGGACTATTTGTTGTTTGTTTTAAAATTAAACTTTGAATTTTTTGCATTTCGCTGTTACGTACTTTGAAAAATTATCGTCGTTTCGCGATTACGTACTATGGAAAATTTCGTCTTGCCTTCTGGCACGAGAATACGCTAGTATATATATATAAGGTAGTTGCATGTGCACATAAATAAACGTGTTTGAGTCTCCTTTCTATCGTTATATTCTATATTGCATTATTTTATATTTTGCACTAGGCATTTGACTCATTCCCTCGTCTTTGTTACGGTGGGATTGGTGCGGTTTTGTATTTTGAGGGAGTTATATAGGTAAGTATTCCCTTTTTATTTTACGTTAGTAGCTTTGTATGCTTATATTCTAGGGACGCTTCCCACGGGTCCGTAATGTAGTATTATTTAAATTGGAATCGCATGCTAAACAAGAAAACATTAATTAAATAAAACTGGATTAGCAACATTCTGTAAGTTGTTCCATTGCACTTCACACCTAATGTTCGGGTCGGATCGGGTTGACCATTAGTAACCCATAAATATGGGCCGGGGCGTTACAATATAGGTATGTGTTTTGAAAGAAGAAGAAAGATATATATATATATATATATACACACACACACACACACACACACACACACACACATATATATATATATATATATTTAGAGAGAGAGAAGTGTGTGTGCTCTGTGAGTGTGTGTTCATAACTGTATATGTGTGTAGGTTTTATAAGTGTGTGTTAGACTCTGTAGATCTATGAATATACGAATATATGCATGTGTATCTATTTGTGCATACGCGTATGTCACGACTAAATAAATAAATCTCCACTTAAATAACATACTATTATTTTGAATAAAATTAGTTATATATCTATTTTGTCAAGAAAGAAAAATAGTGTTCTTTTAAAACCAAACAGTGACTATAAGTATACACGTTAAAATGCTAGCTTTTTAAACTTTAAAAATTCACAACTTTTAAGCCATTAATTATAAAAATACATAGAACGCACCGTTGGAATCGCAATTTCGAATAGAATAATTTTTACGCACTTTTAAAACAACACTTTTTACAACGTCAAATTTGGGCCTTTATGTCAAATAAGGGTCCTGAATATCCATTAAAAATATCATTTTATTACAAACCAAGCTACTTGTAGATTGTAACATTATTTTTAGATTATTCATAATAACACTTGACCTAATAGTCATAGCTGAACATGAAAAGCAAACAACAAACTAGTCCAACTAAATTTCAATTTCTGGTGGTTTTACCTTTTCACTATCACATTTATCATATTTGACATAATGCTATTGATATCGCCGTGTGATACCCCTATTCACTCTTAGTATGTGCATGTTATAATACTACAATACTACATATTTTATTGAATATAATTGATATTTGAATTTGAATATGGATCAATTTAATCCCTCTCACCTAATAACTGATGTCATGCTATTATTGAATCATTTAACCCATGAACTTATGTGCAAATTATTATATTATAAGCATCAATATTAACTAGGGAGTAGAATATCGTGTTATCCCATGAAATTTTTATAATTGGCCTAAAGTCTCAAAAGTTTGTGGCCCTGAATGTTTGTTATATACGTATGAATGACACTTTAATTTTGTACCTAGCCGGTTACTTTTCCCCTAAGGCCTTGGTTTGCTTATTTTTTGGTTATAGTGACGGCTTAATTATTTCCATACCCCTTAGTGACCTGGTAAGTATGGGATTATCAGTTCAAGGATCCTTGGCTTTCTTTGTGAGATCCTTAACAATTTTATAAAGAATATTGTTTATGCTTCCTTTGACAATTAATAAATCCATATACACTCTAACCTCTCTCTCTCTCTCTCTCTCTATATATATATATATATATATATATATATATATATATATATATATATATATATATATATATATATATACACTTGTTATAGAACTGGTTAAAACTTACTCAATAACTTTACTAATTCATTTCTTCTAGTTATTTTGCACAACTACTGACAGGTAAGGATGAATGCTCCAGGAATCAATTGATACATAGAGGCAAAGAGAGATCTTATTAGAGGAAGTGAATCACAGAGCAACCAAAAATATATGCATATAAGTTGATAGAAGAAATAACATTTTAAACTACCGTGTAAGGCATTTTTGAATTAAAGAATTTCTTAGTTAGCCTAGTATGCATAGCTAAATTATGGTTTAGCTTTATTTTAAGATAAAATGTGTAGACTCCACATTCTATGGCCCTCTAAGACTCTCCTTATGTCCCTTGTACTTCCTCCTTAAGCATAGAACCCTAGGTCATACTCTGAGTACCGATCTTGAGGCCACTGGGTGGCCTCGGGCCCCGTTAAACTCCGATCAACTTTCATTTCTAAGTAAAATCTTAATGAATCTTGAAAGGGATCTGACTCCCCTTTCCAATGGTCCATACCATGTGCGAATCGGCCTTATGGTTCGGACAAATGGTCCGTTTTACTATCGAAAATATATATGGAGGCCACCGAGCGCTCTCGGGCTCCGTTTGACTCTAATTAACTTTCTTGTCTAAGCAAAAGCCCAATAAATATTCAAATGGATCTTAATACCCTTTCTAATGGTTTTCCTTATGCATGAATCGGCCTTACAGATTTGTCAAACAGTTCATTTTGCCCCGAAAACTATTCAATAGACCATCGTTTGACTTCCTCTAACTCCGCAGCTCGAATGAGACTAAATGAATCTTCGAAGGGCTTTGAATCCCTTTTATAATGGTCTACTTTGTGTGCGAATAAGCCTTATGGTATGAAAGAACAACCCATTTTACTCCGAAGGGTCACCGGGCGTACCAGATCCCCGTTTAACCAAGGTGAACTCTCTAAACCGAATGAGACTAAATGAATATTTGAAAGATTCTGAATAACCTTTCAACAGTTTGTCCCGTTCGCTAATTGACCCTACGATTCGAATGAACGATCCATTTTCCTTCGAGAGTCTCTTGTCCAAAAGATCATCGGGCGCTTCCGAGCCTTATTTGACCACAGTCAACTCCTGAACCCATGAGTGGCCCAATGGATTATTAAAGGAATCTAAATACCCTTTCTAACTGTACATCCCATGCATGATTAGAATTTATGGATTGCATTTGACGACCATTTTTCTGAAAAATTTGCATAAGACTACTGAATAGAAAACCCTTTTCCCTGCCTATCGGCAGTGTGTCTGGGGTTGCTAGCTGATAGGTGGGTAAATTATAATGCTGTTCGTCACCCCTTAACCCTATATAAGGAGATCATGAGCCCACTTCGAAAGGCACCTCAAAATCATTCCTCTCAATGATCTCATCAACATTCTCTCAAAGTCAGCATGGTTTTCCTCCTCCACATTCCATTTCCATATGTTTCGCACCCAATTTAGCAAAATCCATTCCCCATCCTCCTACCACCTCCATCCACTTGAAAGAGAAGGCCTTTAAGAATAAAGATCAACCTCCAAGTCTTCGTAGAAGGTCTAAACATTTTTCTCTCTCTTTAAATTTCCTTATTTTCACATTAGGTATTTAATCCTTACTTTAGTATTTCATCTTTGTTAGTCCACACATATTAATAACCCCACTTTTTATTAGTAGTATTGCACATAACATATTTTCTATGAAAAACCCAAAAACAAGAAAAAGGCTTTTCTCATAAATTTCAAATGATATTCCTCACCACATTTTCACAAATCAAAACATACTTTTTCTACACATGTACATCTAAATAAAATCACCGGTTAGATTGATAGGATAAACCCCACCCTTGTGTTGCATGTGAACTATATGGACTTTGATGGCTTTTTAGGCTACGTAGGCGTCTCGGGTCAAAACCCAAGACTCGAGTCCTCCTTTCATATTTTTATTCACATATTATTTCTATATATTATACATGTGATTCTTATTTGCGCTTTACCTAACACATATTTACGTTTCACCATAATGATCGATATCCTGATAAGCACACACATTATGTTTTTAATTATCATTTTGGTAACATTCCTATGGATGACCTCACTCAACCTTTCTCCATGAAGCGAGTCGAGTAATTCCATTCTCCATTTATATACGCACGTGCAAACACTTCACGGAGTTATTAAGGATAATAATAGCACAAGGACAAGAGAGACTGAAAGGGAGGGATGGGTGCCTAACACCTTCCCATTCCGTATCGTATTCCTAGAACCTTTGAACTGATTGGTTTCCCAAGCATCGGTGTGTCTTTGATGCCGTTCTCTCAAGGCGATAACATTTTTTTTGCCTGTTTTGTGAAAAATAGTCTACCGACTATATCTCTTTACATCATCCACCTCAACGATGACCGAAGTGCTCCTATAAAGGGCGTTATACTTTCTTTGTCTATTCTTCATACCCTGCATGCGAGCATAAAAAACCCTCCTCCCGAAAGGATTAAAAGGGAAAAGGGAAGAAAATGGGGATTGCGACATTAGCGACGTTATTGGGGACTGAGCTGTCATAGGAGGGCCAAACTCTGTTTGCATGGGTGTTATCTTTTTTTGCGTGTGTGCATATGAACTTACCTATATGTTCCCCTTTATCCTCTATTTATTTCTTGTATATATTTATCTCATGATTATACCATCTATCACTCATTTTTCACTTTCACTCACTTGTAAATATCTTCCATGTACGCCTCACACTACTTACACTTATATGTAAGATCACTTATATCCATGTGTTTAACCCACCACTTAGAATATCCATGCTTAGGTTTCACTAGAACACACCTCCACTTATCACAGTTGTATATATCCATGCTCACTTGCACTTATCACGCCACTTGTAGATGATCCATCCTTAGGTTCACTACCACTTATAGATATTAACATATCACTCACTCACACGTATCCATGCTTAGTGTAATCTTCATGATCCATGTTAGATTTACTTTTCATAATACTTGTACATTCTTTCCTATTAGTATAGCACTCACCAGGACAAATAAAAGACTCTATCAATAATATAATAATAAAGAATCATGTATTTTGCACACTAAATCACCAAGATCATGGCTATTGATCAAAATTTTGTCTTGTACTGAGGGTCACTTGTTGATGGGTGCTGGTCCGACAGGTCAAAGTTAGCATAAGAAATATGAATCTCACCTTTCATTTCCCTATTACCTTTTACGTATATAAAATGGTCCGACCACATTGTATTTCTTGACCGAATTCACAACGGTAGGTATATAGCAGGGAACTCATTCACGCTCATCGAGTTTATTGAATTCACTCTCACATGCACTGTCTCAATGAGATATATAGTGAGTCAATTAACGTACACTCATGTATATCAAATGGCTTGTCCACACTACCGATTGCCCTCAAAAACCAAGAAGTATATCGTGAAAGTCATGCCAAAGGGGGGAACCTTTCCACTAACCTAACAACTGTATAAACCTCATATATGCGTTAGACCTAGGACACTCATATTTAGTCTTTTCGATTACCACACAAAACTCTGCCAAAATTCCAGGTCAGCACGCTGCCCAAATTTTTGCACGATTTCATCTTTTTTCAAAATAGGACCCTATACATGAGCCTAGAAACAAGTCAAACCATATCTTACCATTTTTGAAACCCAATTTTCCAAGGCTCGGGTCCCGTTCGACATTTCTTTTGCATTTAGGTAAACCTAATACAAGTGAAAACATAATAATAATAATAATAATAATAATAATAATAATAATAATAATAATAATAATAATAATAATAAATGTACACTTTCCCTTCTACTTGATCGACCAACCACCCTGACCGGCTTCAGAGACACTTAGTCGACTGGAATACCAACCAACTCTAGAAGGCTAACCAATAGGAATACCAATAGTTACTTGGATGGGATGCCAATCAACAATTTCTCCTGTAGCTCAAGGGAAAACTTGAATCACTCTTATGCACACCATACTGAGCTATTGTAACCCCTACTAAATAAAACCAATAGTGGACGTAGGCTATTTTACAGCTGAACCACTAAAAAAATCTCTACTCTTGTGTGTGTGGTCTGAGTTACTTATTATATTATTATTTATGATTATAAATTTTGAGTTAGTCCATTTTTTGACATCAACAAATTAGCGCCGTATATGGGAACATTTGTTTGTCATCGTTCTTTACCATTTGTTTCATTTCCTTTCCTTTAAAGAAATGAATGCCAAAAAATAGCTCTAGAAATGAAAACAATGCCATGATTCCATCTTCTCTTCCTTGTGCGACAGATCTATCGAGAATTCTTCTCAACCTTGATAGATGGCAATAAGCAATGCAAGATTTTGTTAAACAATTGGCCTGCACTATTCAATATAAGTATTCCAAATCTAGAAAAGATATGCCACCTCCCCTAGATAGAAATGAAAGGAGTTATCATTCTTTTTCTTCTCATGATAGGTCATACTGCCATGGAGTAACTTCTTTATTCCGATCAACGAATTACAATGATGGTAGATCTTTTTCTAAAGAAAGACCAAGTGTCTTTAGGAGGCTGAGCAGGGACTCTACTTTACAATATATAGGCCTTCGAGTAACTAGAGGACATTCTAGGGAGCAGTAGTGTCATCATGAATATATAGAAGGGTACACAAAATCTAGGGTTAGTATGAGTGGCTCTGTGCGTGCCGAGCAGACCTCTTAGTAGGAAAGTTTAGGACATATGCATAAGAAAGACGCTAAATCTACCTTGGCCAAATTTAAGCCAGAAGAACAGCCCGAAAAGGGTTTCATGCATCAGTTGGAAGATTGGCTAGGTGAAATGTCTAAAACTAAAATCCATGGCAAAGCACTTTCATTAAGGGCTCACCTTTTATTCCGGCTATTGTGAACTACCCTAGTCCATCCAAGTTCAAGCCGCCAGTTGTTACTCCCTAGTATGATGAGAAAATTGATCTAGTACTGCACATAATCAAGATGCTTTCGACATCTACTTAGTGCCTAACGAGATAATGTGTAGATATTTCTCTAGTTCCATCACGGGGCCAACCCAAATCTAGTATAATAATCTCCCAATAGGTAAAATCTCTAGTTTTCATCAGTTAGATGAATTATTCATAGATAAATTTTACTTTTGGGCTAAGCCAATCAAGAGTGTCACTGGTCTCTTGACTGTGCGATAAAAGTCGAGAGAAAGCACTAGAGAATATATTACACATTTTAACGATGAAAAACTGGAGGCGGTTGACTATAAAGGAGAAACAACCATTGTTGCACTTATGAGTAGGTTAGCCGCTAAAGATCTCTACTATTCTTTAGTGAAGAATCCATCCAAAATGATGACAGAATTAATGGCTAAAGCTAGAAAAATAATGAATGATGAGGAAGCTATGCCAGCCAAGGAAACTCCTGAGACCAAGGGTGAAGGTCAGAAAAACAATTCTAATTCTTTTAAAAAGGACCAAAAACACAAAAACTAGATCGGATCAAGAATTATGATGAATATACCCCGCTCAAAATGGGTGTTCACTATATCCTGGAGGTAATAGATAATTTAATCGGAGTGGAATGTTGAAGATGCCCCCAACAAGAGTGATATGTCCAAGTAATGTGATTTCCACTAGGATCTTGGCCACAACACCAACAACTAGATTGAAAATCTCATTTGGTGGGGGAAATTTGAGCAAGTTTATTGATTAGAATGTTAACCAACATAATTGGAAGAGGTCTCAATCTCTATCTCGAGCAAGGAATGACAATACAAGAGCAAGAAATAATGATTTTGAAGAAGATCCAAACTTGGCGAAGAAGCCTGATGAGCCATAGGTGTAGGTCAACATGATATCCTTTGGATGCCATTTCATTATAGGAGGGTATGCTGGAGGAGGAAACACGATATCAGAAAGGAAATCTTATTTAAATGAATTTAAGACCTACCCAAATGTCAAACAGATTGATACGGCTGAATCCAGTGATAATCGGACAAGGAAAGTCAAGAAAGACATGCTGGTGATTGAATTCTCCAAAAATTATCTGAGTGGGATACTTTATCCTGACGACCATCCATTAGTTATCGCATGTAGAGTTCATCATGGAAGAGTTGTAAGGATATTGGTTGATAACGGGAGTTTAGCTAATGTAATGTTGTACAACATTTTCCAAAGCTTAAGGCTGAAGGACAATAGGCTAGAACCATACCATAGACCTCTCATTGCTTTTACAGGAGAGAAAGTATACCCATTGGGAACCATCAGGATGGAAGTCTTGATCACACCTGTTCCATGAGCAAGAGATAAAGAATTCATTTTATTTGTTAGATAAAAATGTCATGTCATCTTACAATATCATCCTAGGAAGAGTGAGAATAAAGGAGTTAAAGGTTATGCCATCTATAGTGCATTGATGCATGGAATTTCTAAAAAATTAGGGAGTTTTCATAGTAAATGGAAATAAAAAAGAAGACAGCGAATGTTATTCTACATCGGATGATAAACAAGAGATACAAATGAAGGGCACAACCACCTTCCACATTAATACTCAGGATCCTAGGGAAGAAGAAAAGTTAGTAAAGGGGAAAGTTATAAAAGAAACATAATCTATTGTACTAGACAATGAGAAGCCTGAAAGAATAACCCACATCGTTTCAAGGTTATCTCCTTATTTTAAACAATAATTAATTACATTCATTAGAGAAAGGAAAAAATGTGTTCGCTTGGAGTCACGAAGATATGCTAGGAATTGATCTGAACTTCATGTGCTATGAACTTAATATTTATCCAGGATCTAAGCCGATCAAGAAAAAATGAAGATTCTTTATCCTCGAGAAGAATACGGCAATCCAGGAGGAAATGGAGAAATTATAGTGAGCATAGTTCATTGAAGATGTCAAGTACCCTAGTTGGTTAGCCAATATGGTAATGGTCAAGAAAAAAAAATAACAAATGGCCCATGTGTGTAGATTTCAAAAATATTAATAAGCCATGTCCAAAAAATCATTTCCCTTTACCAAGGATCGATCAATTGGTTGATGCTACAGTAATCCATGTGTTACTTAGTTTTATGGATGCTTATTCTAGTTATAATCAGATTAAGATAAAACTTAAAGATAAGGAAAACACTTCCTTCATTACCAGCTGAGGAACTTATTGTTACAATGTCATGCCCTTTAGGTTGGAGAATGCTGGAGCTACTTATCAGAGAGTAGTGAACATGGTTTTTGAAGACCAGATCGACATAAACATGGAAGTGTATGTAGATGATATGATCACCAAGAGAAAATTTATTGTCGACCACATTGTGGACTTGGCTCAAACCTTTGATCAATTGAAAAAACATCAACTGAAACTCAACCAAACCAAATGTATCTTTGGGGAACTAGAAGGAATGTTTTTATGGAACATTATCAATAAAATGGGAATAGAACCAAACCGAACCAAAATTAAAGCCTTGCTTGAAATGCAGTCTCTAACCAATAAGAAAGAAGTTAAAAAATAACAAGAAGAGTAGCTGCGTTGAACCGTTTTATCTCCCGAGCAACTGATAAATGTCTTCCATTCTCTAGGTGCTTAGAAAGACCTTTCAGTGGAAAGAATAATGTGAGAAAGCCTTCCTCGATTTGAAGAAGTATTAGGGCTCTCACTCACTCATTTCCTAACCAGTTTTGGGAGAAAATCTATATTTATACTTGGTTGTTTCAAAGTCAGCTATCAATTCAGCATTGATTCGACTAGATATAGGAGTTCAAAGTCTAGCTTATTATACTATCAAGGCATTTTGAGGACAAAAAATCAGATATCCGCTCCTGTAGAAGTTAGCCCGAGCTCGTATTGAAGCCTCTGGGAAGAGGATGTCTACTTTCAATCCCACACCATTGTTGTTTACATGGATTTGCCTTTGAGACAAGCACTGCATAAACCAAACTAGTCTGTAAAGTTAATGTCTTAGGAAGTTGAATTGGGAGATTATGAAATTGTTTATGAACCTAGAGTTGCAATAAAAGGCCAAGTAGTGGCAAACTTTATTGTTGAATTCACATATGCAGAGGAGCAACATAATCCATGTTTGCCAACCTAGCAGACTTGTACGAAAGAGAGTTTAGCTAAAAAGTAAATATAGATTGTGGACAATCAACCTCACATTGCGGTTTCTCAAGAAATAATTCAACAGAGCAAGAATATGTTCAAGCATGGAGTGATAGTAGAAGAGGAATTCTCTAATGACATTCCAATCTGACACTTATTTATAGATGGATCCTTATGTGCTACTAGAAGTGGACCAGGCCTTATCATCGACCCTTCGAATAACTTGAATGTTGAATATGATTGGATATTCTAATTCAAGTCTTCCAATAATGAGGGAGAATATGAAGCATTGATCACATGATTGGAATTGGGTTCATTACTGGGCGCATACTAGGTATTGGTATATAGTGATTCGCAGCTGATTGTTAATCAAATGCAACAAATCTATGGCGTCAAAGGGGAAATTATGATGAGTTATCATAAAAAAGTAATGGAGGTTATTTCTTTATTCATTTCAGTCAAGATGGTGAGGATTCCCAGACTATAAAATGCCCGAGCATATGCCCTTTTTTTGCTTGCTTTAGCAACTCAAACAAAACTCGGGTAAATAGTTCGAGTGGATATTATCACCCATAAAAGCATTGAGGGGTCTATGTGGAGTTAGGTCTGTCATGGATCGACCTGATAGGATAATATATTAAAAGAGGAACACTTCCATCCGACCAGAAGGAAGCCAGGAAGATGAGGTTCAAAGAAGCTACTTTTTGTGTTAGACAAAGGTGTCATTTACAAACGAGGATACATTATTTCCTTACTTAGTTATGTTCATCCAAACGAAGTAAATGATTTGATCAAAGAGGTACATGATGGATGATGTCGAGCTCATATGGATGGAAGGTCTCTGAGACAACGGATAGTTATGTAAGGTTATTACTCACCGACAATGAAAGAAGATTTTTTTACTTTCACCAATAGCAGTGATAAATGCCCAAAGTTTTCTACCATTCATAGAAGACCAGGAGAAAATCTAACGCCCATCACTTATCTATGGCCTTTTTCTATATAGGGAATTTACCTGGTCGGGCAATTGTCGACCACTAAAAGAAGGTTCAATCCCTTGGTTGATATGCATTATTAAAGTGTTTTCCAGTTCATATGGAAGTAGATCACTTGAATCTATGTCATGCCATATGCTGTATACACCACATTATAAGACCCCCTAAGTCTCTCCTTAGGTCCCTAGCACGTCCCCATTTCACTACAAACCCAAGGTCATACTTTGGGTACTGATCTAGAGGCCATCGGGAGCTCCCGAGCCCCGTTTGACTCTAATCGACTCTATCGCGAGAGCAAAAGATCAATGAATGTTTGAAAGTCTATGAATCCCCTTTCCAACAATTTTCCCCATGTGCAAATAAGCATAACGGTTTGGACAAATGAACCATTTTACTACTAAAAATTGATCTGAAGGCCCCTGAGCACTCTCGAGCCCCGATTTGACCCCAATCAATCTCATCATCAGAGTGAAATCACTTTCAATTTTTCAAGGGAACTGAAACCCCTTTCCAAAGTTTCACCCCGTCTACAAAATGGCATAACCTTTCAGGAAAAAAATACGTTTGCCCCCGAAAATTGATTTGGAGGCCACCAGGTGCTCCTGGGCTCTATCTGACCAAGGACTCTTCAGCTAGAGCGAGACTGAATGAATCTTCACAGGGCACTAAATAACGTTTCCAACTGTGCACCCCATTTTATTTCAAAAGGTCATCAGGCTCTTTCGGGTCCTAGTTAACCAAAGAAAACTATCCAAACCAAGAGAAACTCTTTGGAATATTGAATTACCTCGCATAACCTTTCCAACAGTCCACCCCATGCGCGATTCTAACTTACGATTTGGACAAACAATCCATTACCGCTCGATGATCTCCTATCCAAAAGGCCAATGAGCACTTCTGAGCCCTATTTGAACCAAAGGTAACTCCCGAACCCGGGAGAGGCCCAAAGGACTATTGAAGGTATCTGAATTAAATTTCTAATGGTATTCTTCATGCTTGATTTGGATTTACGGATTGCGTTCTATAATAATTTTTCCGAAATTTTTTTCACGAGATTGACGATTGGTAGCTTCATTTTCCTGAATATCGGCAGTCTATCTAAGGTAACCTGCTGATTGGTAGGGATAGGGCTATGCCGATCGGCACCTACCCTACCCTATAAATAAAGGGCATGAGCTCACCCTCAAGGTAGACCTCAGATCCATTAATATTAGTGATCTGAACAACATTCTCTTGCAATCAGCGAAGTTTCCTTGTGTGAAATTCATTTCCATCATTTTCATACCCAATTTAGAAAAATCTCATTCTCTCTCATCCAACAATTCATCTCAACATTCAAAGGATCTCATCAAGGATCAAGATAAAGCCTCAATTCTCCAAAGAAGTTCCAAAACTCCTTCTCTCTTTTTGAATTCTTTATTTTTTCATTAGTTACATATATTCTTAATCTAGCTTTTAGTTTAGCACAGACACATTAATACATCATACTTTATTAGTTATATTGTACATACTTTATTTTCTATAAAAAAACAAATAAAAGAGGGTTAAATCTATAAATTCCAATGGGATTATCCATAACAATTTCTCAAAACTAAAATATATTTTCTACACATACAAATATTACAAATTCCCATTTGAATCTATGGGAAAACCCCCACACGTATGCCGCATATGAACTACGTGGACTGTGATGCCTTTATAGGCTGCATAGGCATTTCAGGTTAAATCCTAAGACTCGAGTCTAACTTTTTCCAATTTCCATCTTTTCTGATTTTTATATTTTCATTTTTATTCATGTATTACTAAGATATAAATCATAATTGGGATTCATATTGGCATTTTATCTAGATTATATTATTGTTTCATCATAACGATTAACATCTCGATAAACGCATACATCATATTTTCTAGACATTATATTGGGAACATTCCTATGGATGACCTCACTCTATCTTTTTCGTGATATGAGTCGGGTGATTTTGATCTCCATCTATGTATTCACGCACACACACTTTACAGAGATATTAAGTAAAATAGTAACACAAGCCCATGAGAGACCAAAAGGGCGGGACGGGTGCCTAACACCTTCCCATTCCGCAACTTAGCCCCCGAACCTCTGAACTATTGGTTTCCTAAGCATCAGTTTGTCCATGTTCTTTTGCATGTTTTGTGCAAAATAGGCTGGCAACTCCATCTTTTTACATCACCCCACATCGATGGCGACTGAAGCGCCCCTAGAGGAAGAGGGCCCGAGACCTTCTCTCCTCTCCCCCTATAAAGGGAGAGACATATGGGATGGCTACAGTAGCGACTCCACTAGGGATCTACTTAAGAGGTATAGACTCTATTTACATAAGTGTTATCATTTTTTGCTTATATACATATGCACCAACCTGAATGTTCATTTTTTTCCTCTATTATTTCTTTTACATATCTACCTCATGATTATATCACTCCTCACTCACATACTTGTAAATACTTTCCATGTACACTTCACACTACTTAGAGTAGGATCACTTATATCCACATGTTGCACACACCACTTAGAATATCCATGCTTAGGTGTTACTAACACACGCCTCCACTTATGACACTTGAATATATCCATTCTCACTCAAACTTGTCACAAACCACTTATAGTTGATCCATGCTTAGGTTCACTACCACACACTCACTTATAGATATTCACACACTCACATATCCATGCTTAGTGTAGCACTCATGCTCTATGCTAGATTTACTTTTTACTTATACATTATTTCCCATTAATATAATGCTCACCATACTAAATAAAATACTCTCTCCATAATATAATAATCAATAATCATGAATTTTGCACACTACGTCTGCAAAGAGCATGGCTATTGACTAAGAATCACTCATGTCGAAAGATTTTTTCCTCCTTTTTAATCGAAAATATTTTCTCCTCCTCTTTTCCAAAAATGTCAAAAACATTGTCCTCATATAATAAAACACTTTCCTTCTTCTCTTTCAAAAATAAAGTCGAATAATCTCTCCTTATCAGGTCGATCGCATACCCAACCCTTGGTCTGGCTCCCTATTAGCTTCAGTCTTCCGTTGAACCACCCCGATGCTCCGTCAGTTCCCTCATTACTTTCTCCGAGTCCAAAATCCACTTTCACCCACTTTTCATGGAGAACACTGACCAAGTATTGAATGCTCAGTCGGATTTGATGACGATTGTCACCCCACTCACTACCAAGATTCACAACCTTTAAATCTAGGTTTATGATATGCAATGAAATCAAGTCCTTATTTCCAAAGAAACCGAGGTCCTCTTCCCTAACACAATGGGTGTGCCCGCACCTGAGCCTATTTGGGTCCCTGAGCAATATCAACATGCTCCACGACCCTCCTACTAATGGTCCACTACTAGCTCAACTCCTTATGTCAAATCTTACCCAGTTAGGGGATAACCTACCCATGAACGTTGATTTGAAGGAAGAAGTGTTGAAAAAGGTCAAGGAAGACCTTAACATGTTGACCAAGAAGTTTGACCAGGCCCAAATATTCGGGAATTACATGGATTACACCCATATGTCTCCATATCCTAAAATAAGGTTGTCAAAAAGGTTCAAGATGACCAACATTTAAAAGTTCGGGGGTAGTGGGCCCCCAGTTGTTCATTTCCAAAGTTACCACCGAGCCATGACTCTCCTTGGTGAATTTGAGGATATAATGAACCAAATGTTCCAACATACTTTGAATGAGAGTTATCTTCACTGGTTCTTATCTCTTGAAGAAACCATAATTCATGGTTAGGAGGATATTTCCCCTGAATTCATGTCACATTACAAGGACAACGAGGAATTGGAAGTTATCCATCGTGATTTAGAACTTCTCAAACAAAATCTTGAGGAATCTGTCAGTAACTCTATAGCAAGGTGGAAATAGAAAGCGCCTACCACAACCAACTGTCCTTCCGCAGAGGAGCACGTCCTAGAAAGTGTGAGAAGCTTATAAATTTCGCAGTTTCAACCATCAATAGCCCCTCTCAGCCTGCCACTTCATGCGCACCAGAAAGCCGCCCTAACCCAGAAAAAAAGGAATACATCCATCTTGACGCTCCCCTCTCCAAAGTTTACCAAGACCTTTTGATCCTAAATATTATTAGGCCATCAGACCCTTGTCCATAACCAAGCCCACTTACCAAAAATTTCAAACATAATGCCCATTGAATTTTTTACAAAAGTGTCGGCCATACCACAGATTAGTGTTTCCATCTCAGAAATGTAATCCAAGATCTGATACATTGGGGTATCATCGCTCCACCATCCAATTCTAAACCAAACACTACCCACAATCCACTCCTAAATAATGAAAATGCTATCTTCCTAGAAGAAGATCCCAAATTTGACCCATCTACCCAGATTGTTCCCAGCAAATTGTGACACCCCACCTAATTAAATACCGGGTGATCAGTCCTTTATTAAATTAAAATCAAGGTTATCTATTGGTTCATTCTTAGCATCACTGTCGTAAAATAAATATTTCCAACTTAAGCACCCTAAATAATTAAGCTAAGTGTCAAAACAATTTAAATTCTTATTTCCATTTTTTAATTTCAACTTGAAAACCTTTTTAAATAATCATCAGTCTAAGAATCACATAAGTTCTACGAATAACAATCAACACAAAATAATTAATCCATATAGATTAACCAAATCAAGTCAAATAACCATACATGAAATCATCATGACAAGAGTTAACTCCCAAGGGGTACTCAATACTGGAAAATATAAATAAAAATAAATCTTTGACAAATCCAAACGGAATAGGAAATCGGGCGACACATGCCCTATTTATGAAGAACTAAAACAAGAACTGAATCAATGAAGAGGTCATCTAAAACAAAGGCCTTCAACTCCCACATAAGCTACACCACGTCCAATCCAAAGATCCTATGCATGACGTCCCTGTGGCTAGGCACCTGTTATACATACATATATATATATATATATATATATATATATATATATATATATATATATATATATATATATATATATATACAAGAGAGAGAAAAATGGCAGGAAACGGGTCAGAGCCCTAGTGTAAAACCGTCTTAAAATAGTTTATCAAGTATTTAAAATGCTTACCGATTAATGCAACAACCATGTTAGTATGTGACACTCTCTTGAGAATTCTCACATCTCATCTAGTGTGCACGCCTACTGTACTACTAAACCAAAAGAAGTCTATCTCACTTATTCTCCATAAAGCTTTATCACGTGAAAAGTAAGGTTATGATATTTAGGTTAGAAAATCAATCTCTTCAAGATTTCTTACGTTATTTAAAACATTTCAGTACCATTGTAAAGTTCCCAAATAATAATAAACTATGTAAGTATTCAATATTTTTATTATTCTCGGATAAAAAACTAATTTTTATCCCCAAATAATAATAAAATAGCTTATTTTTCAAATTTTATAACATTCATTATATTATTTTTCAACAAAGAGGGGTAAAATAGTCAATTGTATCCAAAATCGTTAACAGATGGACTAAATTGAGACAAAATGAAAGGTTGAGGATGAAATTGAAACAAAAAATAAAAGCGAGGGACGAAATTGAACCAATTTGAAAGGTGGGGGACTAAATTGAGACAATAAAAAGGTATGGGACTAAATTGAAACCAATAGAAAGGTAAGGGAATGTAGGGGTACTTTACTCAATATTTTTATTCCATTGATGAGAAATTTCAGTACGATTACAAATATCAGCATAAGGAGTCAAACATCTTCCCTTTCCAACCCAACTATCCCAAAAAAAATCAAACCAAACTAAAACTACTCCTAAACAACCTTACCATAATTATTTCTCCCAGAAGCAACCAAATACATAACCAAAAAGAAAAGCTTCATAAATGGCGCCAACTTCACAAAAAGGTCCTACCCGTAGCTGCTAAAATAACCAACCCATCATCATATGCATCTTAGGGTCCTCAAACTTCCCCTGCTTACATGGAATAACAAAGGCGCTCCATGGAATGCTATGCTCGGACCAGCTTATGGAAAACAACAACACCTCCCTCCACGGTGTCAAACATGGCGAGCCATCTCTGCCCAATCTTTTCAACCAGCATCTTAGCCACCGCCTTCCTCCATAACCATTATATGAAGTCCCCAAAAACATGCCAAACTCTGCCAACAGATGAGGAAGGATGGGTCGATGTTCGACGATTCTTCAAGAGAGATCCCACCTGCATGCACATGCCTTTCATCAAATCCTCCACAGGAAGAAGTCCAAAACACAAGAAGACACGGTTTGATCCCTTCCAAATTGATGTAAGAACCGGTAGGGAAAGTAGAAATAGGTCTCCTAAAGACCAACCGACTGAAGGTACTAGTATTCCCCCAGTACTAGAATGGGTTGCAACTTCCCCTACCAGCGTACCGACCAACACAGACATCGAGACCGGTGCTCCACAAACTAGTTTTCCCAGTTCTAGACATTCGAGTCGAAACTGATGAAGTAACGAGTGAAGAAATTGTGCATAGCTGATAAGGGATATTTAGGGGTGACCACCAAACGAAATCTCTCAGACTACCACATGAACAACATAATGGGGCTGCCTCCTAGAATGTTAGAATGACCTTCTAGCCAAAATCAAAAATCGAAAAAAGAATCTCTAAAAAAATTCCCTTTTTTCTCTTTTGTCAAAATAAAAAAACTCAATAAACTCTTAATTCTAAAAGAATTGAGAAATTTTCCTCTCCTTATATATTTAAACTTATCCTAATCCTTTTTACAGTCTCGGTAAACATAGAAAAAAAATGCATTAAGTCACTAAAACAAAAGATAAATAAATAAAACCTCATTCGTTACATCTGTATTCCTTTATTACATTTATCTTGCAGAAAAAAAACACAAAAATAGTTGTACTCATCTCGAAACCCCCAAGAAAATTCTCTCTCTCTCTCTCTAAGACCCCTCGACCTTATGGCTTACCCACGTTCCGCGATAATGAACAGAGGAAGCTCCGTTATCCTATCCAGGCCCCTACTCAGACGAAGCAGATGGAACCAAGTGGGAAGTAACCAGGATCGAATCCTTAAAATAAGCCGTTGCAGAAGCCACCCAATCTCGAATGTCCCTCCGCCAGGTAATTGACACCCAGATGTGCTACTATAAAAATAAGAAAAGATCTAATCAGTCATTATGAGGCAAAGAAAAAAAATTAGAAAGACAAAAGTCAAAGAAATGAACGGTATACCTCTTGCTGAAGGATGTCCTTCGTCAACCCCAGCACCTTCGGATCCATCGCAATGGGGTGATGCATCATACGCACCGATCCTCCCTCTAACCGTCTAATGTTATATGAGGGAGGAGGCAGCCATAGAAATAGAACCTCTAATGCCGACATCGCTGCTGATGTCGACACATCACCCTCACTGTGGGCATACCCCACTAGCCGAATCGTGCCCTTACCAGAAACTATAGGAGGAAGAGTCATAAACTCATATATGCTAGGCAGTATCAGCCAACTCTCAACACAAAATCAAGATAATCATATGTCATCACCATGTCGGTATACGACGAGTAAGGCTTGCCAATCATCGTCGCCACCCTTGCCTCCTCCAGCATCTCCCGCACCCACCTCATGTATCTCAGGGGCATTGCATGTGGAACCATCACCTCATCCTCCACCACATGTTGGACTTCTCTCTCCCCCAGATACTAGAAGTATCAAAACTCATGCGCCAGCCGCTGTACGTTCCCCCTGGTCACTCCCGTGTTTTGGATAGCCGTCCCTCAGGGATAGAAGGTCACCTACAAGATCCCAAGTGGAAAATAATTATCTAAGAAAGGTCATCGAAGAAAAATGGTCTCAAGTGGAAAAAAGAACTTACCCGATCGTTTGTCAGGCCATTTAATGCTTTACACACCACCATTAAAGAAATGGATTGGAATTTTGCCACCCGTACCCACAGTAAAAGTCCCCTACCGTCTCATTCTTCAAACCTATTAAATGGGTGTTAAGCCCAATCACATCGTATAACCACGTATGTAAAGGACAATGTTCGTCAATCAAAAGAAAGAAAAAAAGGTAATGCACAAAAGAAAAATGAAAAAAGTAAAAATACCTCCAAAAGATACGTGGAACTAATAAAAGATCGGCTAGCAGCACAGACTGCATCCAAAGACGAATCAAGGGTCCCCAAAGTGAGGCTCACCCATTCAAAGAGAGGGATATTTGAAAATACCCGGAACAAGGAAAAAAACACAAGTGGATGACATCGCCACTCGTCACCACCAAAAACCCTGCAAAAAATAAAAGATTAAATAAACGGGCCATCTGTCGCACCTATAGCCCATTGGTCTTATCGATCTGCCGGCTCAATAAAACCTCCTTCAAAAGAGAGAGACGAATGGAGCCCTTAAGACTATCTGATTAACATCACCCAGCGTCGCCTCCACTGCCACCGGTGTTACCCTCAGTGTGTTATCCAACTCTATCTGGGTCACCTCACAGTCTAGCCCGAATAGTTATTGTACATCAATGGGAGTCACTTTCATCTCCCCTAAACCAAAATGCATAGTGTGGATAGTATCCCATCACCTCTCTCCCAAGGCACAAAGGACAGCTGTCGAATGGGGCATATCATACAATACAGATGCCAAATTTCCAAAGCTAGGTGCTCCCAGATATCCTTGAACCCCGTCATCCCTCACGAACGCAGGCTCGATGTAGATATATCGGTCTTTCAAAGAAGAAGGAAAAACCCTTGTCAAAATTCAGAAAAAATAAGGAAATACATAAGGAAAAAAGGAAAGACCAATGGTCATTAACACTTACATAACCACCAGGGTTCACCACCCTAGACGATCGATGGTGTGCATGCTCACGCAGAAGAGTCCACTCGTTCATAACTAACTTAAATAAATCAAAGGCATTCTCATTGACTATCACTAAAGGCACCCTGGCCCGCCACTCCAAATGCGCCAAGTAATCAACACTCAACATTGGGGCCATTAAAGGTGGGTAAATGTTACTCTTAGGGTAAGAATGATATTTTTGCATTATAGTCTTATATTTAGACTATTTGAGTAGTGTGTAATTAGTAAAATGATATAATTGTTGTGTGGAAGACAATAAACATTTTTATGGAATAAAAATGTTGCAAAACGTTATTTTGGTTAAAAATGTTAAATGGACAATTATTTCAAGGATTTGAAATAGTAAAAGTGGGTGTTTATGAAAGTAGTATTTTTCTAGTAATTTTTATGAAAAACATTTTCTGAAATAAAATGTTTGCAAATGACGTGATTTTGTTGGAGAATGATGCTTTGTTGAAATTAAAGAATAAGTAAATATTTCAAAGTTTTGGAATATTGAAGATGGAATTTTATAAAGAAGATCATTTTAGAAATATTGGTGTTAAACATTTTATGAAATAAAATGCCTGGAAATAATGATTTCCCGTGATGAAATACATGTTTAAACCATATAGTAAGAATTTCGGGATTAAAATCCATCTTCTCACGCATATATAAACTTGTAGTATTTGATAGTAAATGTATAAAAAAGTTAAGAGAAGGTTTTGTTGGGGTAATAAAAGTTTGAATTTTACTCTTTAAAGTATGTGTAATTGAGACCAAAAGATATGATGAGAATGAGGTTAAAAGACTAGATGTTAAGTAAAAAGAAATGACTATCATATTATAAAAGTGGTTTTAAGGGTAAATAGATTTCTTGAATGAAGAAGTAAAGAAATGTGTGTTTGGTAAAGTGTTGATAACAGTGTTCATTAAGTGTTAATGGGTAAAAATGGAAAAGTTAGTATATAACTTAGTAATGTTGTAAATGATAAACACCTGTGGAACGAAATAAGAATTAACGGTGTAAAAGTATTTACAATATTACTCCAAGTTTAAAAAGGTGTTAAAGGCTCAAAAACACTTAAGAAGTGGGTATGAATAACTTAATAGTGTTTTAGGTGAAATTAACACTTGTGAAAATTGAGTGAAAGGTGATTTTGGAAACAAATGGGTAAAATGGCAATTTAACTTAAAGTGGAATATTTTTATGAAATAAAAATATTTGAAATGGTGTTACACAAAGTAGTCCTAAATGAATATTATTTTTGGAATAAAAATATAGGTTAATATGTAAAGGACATGAAATGGTAAATATTTAAACTGTAACAGAAATTACGGTGAAAAAGTCATCGGTTTTGGCTTCGATCGGGTAAAAGGGATAGATGAAATAATGTGGACATTTCTAAAATGTTAAAACAAATTAAAAGGAACTAGAATGACACTGGAATAAAGCAAAAATAGCGCAGAGCCCTTGGGTGAAAAGCTCTAAATCACTGGCCAGAGCATTTGGTGCTTATAGCTGGTGGTGTGGAGCCCGTGGAAATATGTGGTATAAGAATATTTCAAGAAAAGATAAAATAAATATGGAACATATTAATAAATGAGTTGTGTGGTAAAATGTGTTAACACAACCTAACTTAAAGTAATGTAATAAATATTTCGGTAAAGGTGAAATGGACAAGTAAATGCGTAAATCTGGTAAAGTCCATAAGATAAGGTAAAAAGGGTAAAGTAAGTGGGTAAATTGGTGATAAAGAAGCCATGTTGTTAAACCCATAATTTGCATAAGTATGTATGGAAAAAGGTTTTCACATGACAAATAAGTATTTTCTAACACGGTGAACGCGTGTGTTGAAATGGTGTTTTTTAATGAAAATACTAAAGTGTATTTAAATGAATAGAAATGGGTGATTCTGGTAAAGGAATGGGTTTGGGTAAATCATGTTTAGTGGTTTCAAGTGTAGAACCAAGTGTATTAAATAAAGTATGAGATGATAAATATGAATAAAGAAATTTTTTACAAGATTAAGGTAAATTAATGTTGATAAGTATGGTTTTCGGAAGTAAAATTATCATTGCATTGGAATGTGTATTTTCAAAGGTGTACATATATTTATGTAGATACATATACATTTTCACATGTATGTAGTTACAGTGTGTGAGTATCATTTTTGCTATTCGTTTCTATAATGCTTTGAAAATCACATATGGGAAGATAATCACACGCTCGCTTTGTTACGGCAGGTTGGGTGCGGGTTCGTATTTTGATGGAGTTATACAGGTAAGTACTTTATTTATTTTTGTATTAATAGCTATGCTTACTTAGACTTCGGGGTGCATCCCATGGGCCCTCACGTAGTTTATCTTGAAACTGGTATCACATGCTAAACAAGTGAAACGTTAATTAAAATAAAACTGGACTAGAAACATTATATATGATTGTTCCATTACAATTTACACCTAACACTTGAATCGGACCAGGTTGACTATGGGTGACCGATACAACCAAGTCGGGGCATTTAAAATGGTATCAAAGAACTAGGTTCAAGGTTCATTTTGGGTGTGATGTGGTGAGGTCGGTATTTAATATTTTGACGCCGGTATTGGCTGGTGCTGGTCATTCTAGTTTGATAACGGTTTGATTTATGTTCTCGATAGTAAAGTCAAAGAGGTTTGAACGATAACTAAGTTATTTCCAAGAGGCGCACAATTAAGTTGATAGTTACTAATCGTTTCCGCATTTTTTTTAGAATTGTAATAATTTAAGGGTGTCCATGCAAGCCTTTAGTGGTCACACCGAGAATGTTAGTGTGAGGTGCTTACATTAAAATTTGGTGACATAGAATCAATTGAGGTGTCAGTAGAATGAAATGACACCCAATGGGCAACTAGAAGGAGTTGCATATAGTCAACAGTAGAAGTTGATGGTTATCGTGTCTCAACTAAATACTAAAACCTGGTTATTAAAGGGGCATGTATAACCCTTAGGTGCGACGATTATGGGTAGTTAACGTTGGTGATATAATTAGGAAAATTCATCCCTTGAGTGAAATTCCTCGGTTCGACGATTATGGGTAGTTAAAGTTAGAATTTTAGTCTCCAAAGTATGTGTAATTGGGACCAAAAGATATGATGAGAATGAGGTTAAAAACTACATGTTAAGTAAAAAGAAATGACAATTATCTTATAAAAGTAGTCTTAATGGTAAATGGATTTCTTGAATGAAGAAGTAAAGAAATGTGTGTTTGGGAAAGTGTTAATAAAAGTGTTCATTAAGTGTTAATGAGTAACATGGAAAAGTTAGTATGTAACTTAGTAATGTCGTAAATGATTAAAACATAGATAACTAAATAAGAATTAACGGTGTAAAAGTGTTTCTAATTTTATTCCAAGTGTAATAAGGTATTAAAGGGTTAAAAACACTTAAGAAGTGGGTATGAATAACTTAATAGTATTTTTGGTGAAATTAACCCTTATGAAAATTGTGTAAAAGGGGATTTTGAAAACAAATGGGTAAAATGGCACTTTTACTTAAAGTGGGACATTTTTATGAAAAAAAAAATGTTAGAAAGGGAGTTACACAAAGTGGTCCTAAATGAATATGATTTTTGGAATTAAAAAAAGGTTAATGCGTGGAAAATTTTCAAAGTGTAACACAAATTGGGGCGGTAAAGTCCCGGGTTTTTGCCTTCAGCGAGGTAAAATGGATAATTTCAATAATGTGGACATTTGTAAAATATTAAAACAAATTAAAAGGAACCCGTATAACACCGAAATTAAGCAATAAGATCCCATAGCCCTTAGGTGAAAATCCCTAAATTACTGGCCAGAGCATATGGTGCGCATAGTCAGTCGTATGGAGTCGGTGGAAGTATGAGGTATAGGAAGATTTCAAGAAAAGATAAAAGAAATATGGAACATGTCAAGAAATGGATTGTGTGGTAAAATGTGCTAGTACAACCTAACTTTAAGGAATGTAATAAATTTTTCGGTAAAGGTGTAATGGACAAGTAAATGTGTAAATTTATTAATGTCCACAAGATAAGGTAAAAATGGTAAAGGAAGAAGGTACTTGGTGATTAAGAAATGAAGTTGTTAAAACCATAATTTGCATAAGTATGTATGGAAAAAAGGTATTCACATGAGAAATAAGTATTTTCTAACAGAGTGAATGCGTGTGTTGAAATAGTGTTTTTCAATGAAAACACTAAAGTGCATTTAAATGAATAGAATAGGGTGATTCCGGTAAATCAAGTTTTGGTGGTTTCAAGTGTAGAACCGGGTGTGTTAGATAAAGTGAGAAACGATAAATATGAATAAAGGAAATTTTTACAAGACTAAGGTAAATTAATCTAAATAAGTAAGGTTTTCGGAATTAAAATTGTTATTGCATTGGAATATGTATTTTCAAAGGCGCGCACACACACACACACACATATATAAATTTCCATGCATGTGGTTGTAGCATGTGAGTATCCTTTCTGCAGTTCATTCTATACTGATTTGTAAATTTTCACGGGGCATAGGCTCAGTCCCTTGCTTTGTTACGACAGGTTGGGTGTGGGTCGTATTGTGAGGGTGTTATACAAGTAAGTACTTTATTTATTTTTGCATCAGTTGCTCTGCTTACTACTTCAGGGTGCTTCCCATGGGTCCCTCATGTAGTTTATCTTGAAAGTTGTATCACAAGGTAAACAAGTGAAACATTATTTAAAATAAAACTAGACTTGAAACATTATATAGGATTGTTTCGTTACATTTCACACCTAACGATTAGGGTAGACCAGGTTGACTGTGGGTAACCCATAAATTCGAGTCAGGTCGTTACATATACTGGGGTTACCCCTTACTCTTTAGTATAGGGCATGGAAGCAGTCCTACCCGTTGATTAGTAAATAGCATCCTCATACATTATGCTTGAAAGAAAAGTCAGCGAGTAAGATTTCTATTAGATCCACTTTGACAAATTTTCACTCTTGGATGAAAATAGGCTGAAAGCTCAATATCACATACAAGGGTACAATCTTCATATAGCGCAATCATTAAACCAAAAATTCAAGGACTTTAGTGTCCAAGAAGGAAACTCATCCCTCAAAAAAATCATAGAACCCGTCTAGAACCCCAGAGGGAAATTCAAGTCGAACTGGAGTGGCTCCTGCATCGTGAAAAAGATCATGTCGGGCGACGATGCTATGGTCACTAAAATTAACAGAGAAGATATGGCAAGTCGAGTCAACCTAGACTGTCTTAAGAAGTTTTACTTATAATCTGAAATCTGAGCACGCTACGACTCCTCTCAGCCCCCTTCTATTCTAAAAAATAAAAAAAATCTTGATTTCCCTCTATCCATAATAACGTGGGGCCTGATCCTAAAAAAATTCTTTACAAACTCAAAAAATTTCAAAACCCCAGAGGTACGTAGGAAGCTCATACACTTTATATAGGCGCGATACCCTTATTTTTCGCAAAATGCTATTCTTTTCTTATCTCCGACAACAACAATTCATTTTATCATTTACTTGAAGAAAAGGATTTTGTCAGCCTTAGCGATTAGTATAGATAATTCAAATGTAAAACTCATTAAGAGGCACAATAATATGATTAGAATCTTTTTATTTCAAATAGGGGAGTTTGTTATAATTACATGAAGTATTAGCAAAAGGAGTCAAAACAACCACTTTCCGCTAACCAAATTATCCCTAAAACAAGCCTAACCTAACATCCTAAAATTATTACCAAACCCCATGAAAACTAAAAACATACCAAGACATCCTATTCAACAAAAGCTTCACATGAAATAAACCTAGCTTCATAAAGATCCTATTTGTAGTTTTTGAAAGACCTATCACCATCCGCTCCCTGAGGCCCCCAAACATCCCTTCATTGGTTGGTATTCCTAAGGCGCTCCATAGAGCGGTATTCCTTAACTCGCTTGTAAAAAACCACTAATCCCTCATCCATTATGTCAAAATGGAAAAACCACCTCTAGCTGGTCTCCTTGGCCAAGAGATGCACTGTGACCCACTTCCACATCCATTTCAAATAGCATCCGAAAACATGTCAGACCCTACATATGGATTGATATGGATGGATTGACGATCAACGATTATCCCATAAAGATCTTAACCTCATACGCATGGATTCAGTTAAGTATTCGATAGGAAATAAGTCTATTGTTTGAGGAGGCAATATTTGCTCCCATAAGACTTCTCCCAGAAGCCTCCAAGGGAAATAGAATGAGGTCTTCCAAAGGCTAACTAATTGAGTATACCGGTACTCTCCCAATTCTAGAACAGGCGACAGTTCCCGCCATCATGGCATTGAACAACAAAGGCATTAGGATCCATGATCCCTGATCCAATTGACTCAAAAGGAACCTCCAAACAAAACCTCTCAACCATCCACATGAATAACATCACCGGGCTTCCTCTCCAAAAATCATAGCGACCTTACCTCCAAGCATAAAGACCATTCAAAGTCTCATCTAGTATCACCACCGCAGGACTACGACGGTAAGATGTACCCGCTATTATCACAACTAACTTGGGATCCACCATTAAGTCCTCCATCACAATAAAAGCCTCACAGTAAGTCCCAAAGCATTAACTTCGGCAAAGCCATCATCATAAAAACCCTTCACATCAATTCCCAGCAGTTGCTGAACGTCTATGGGAGTGACATCTACCTTCTCGAAGATAAGATAAGTATGGGTAGTGTCCCACCATCCCTATCCCAAAGCGTACAACACTGTTGTAGAACATGACGTCTCATCCAAAACAACACCTCCAGCAAAACCAGCATCATTGCAGTCTATTCAACACACCATATTTGTCATAATCCAAGAAGGATGATAAGCCCCACTTTACAACCACACTTTTTATGCCCTAATACATATATCAACCAAGACGCCCAGGCCTTCCTTTATTCAAAAAATTCATAAAAACTCATTTTTCTTACTTTTTCTCAAAATAAATCCCTTAAAAAGGGAGGTTATTTTTCAACCAAGACTCTGAGGCCATCTTCTACTCAAACATGCCAAAAATAAATTCAAAAATTTCCAAAAAACACACATTTGCTACCCTTTCTCAAAGCATAAACTCACATGAAATTAAAATGCATTTAGAATAAGCCACTAAATCAAGATAATCAAACAAAATATGCATATCTTTTTGCCTTGTTGGAGTTTTTTTCCAGATGCAATGCTGCTACATCAAACATGCATCATGGTCAACAATGATCCCCCCAGTAAGATGATGAATCTGCAAGAAAATCGTAAAAGAAAATAACCATAATTAAATGTCACTTCATCTACCCCACAACCCTCTCCTGTAGGTACTAGACGTACCCAAACTCATACGACTACAACCTCCTCATACACGCCTTTATGTCGGTAACCCCCGTGGACTCATCCCCCAGGGATATAAGGTCACATGCAATCCCCAATAGAGAATTTACATCTACTCAAAATTAAGAAATTCTCCGAAACATTCCTAAAATTTCCTCACCAAGAAAACCATTTTCTCGAGTAGGATTATTACTACACTCTTTCCCCTACCACAAACCCTAATTGTATTCATTAAAATGATGCATCTCAATAGTCCTTTATAATTACCCACTGAAACCCAGTAGAATTTCCAGACTAAACTCCCAATTCATCCACCATAAGAATTTCATCTTTCCTAGCCAAGTTATCTCCCTTCAATAGACATGACCCCTAGTCAGATGTCTTTCCCAAGTAGAATTGCAAAGCAACACAATCATCAATAAAGTTGTAAGTACAAAAGACTCCTCGAAGAGAAAACCCCCCATTTAAAACTTTAGGTCCTCATAATTGACCTCAGCCCTCGGAACCATTCGTCAAACTTTAGGTTCTCAGAATTCACCTCAACCCTCAGAATCGATCTTCTCAACTTTAGGTCATCAGAATTTACCTCAGACCTCATAATCGGTTGCATTAACTTTAGGACCTCAGAATTGGCCTCGACCTTCAGAATTGGTCATCACAACTATAGGTCCTTAAAATTGACAGCGGTCGTCCGAATTGGTCATCCAACTTTAGGTCCTCGGAATTGATCTCGAGCCTCAAAATCGGTAGTCATAACTTTAGGTCCTCATAGTTGACATCGGCCCTCAGAATCGGTCGTCACAATTATAGGCCCTCATAATCAACCACGGCCCTCAGAATCGACCTTCCAACTTTAGGTCCTCAGAATTGACCTCGACCAGCATAATAGGTCATCATAACTTTAGGACCTCGTAATTGATCTCGGCCCTCAGAATCGGTCATCATAACTATAGGTACTCAGAATTGATCTCGGCCCTCAGAATCAATTGTCCAACTTTAGGTCCTCATAATTGACCTCGGGCCTCCAAATCGGTTGTCATAACTTTACGTCCTCATAATTTGCCTCTACCTTCAGAATCGTTCATCACAACTATATTCCTCATAATCGAACTCAACCCTTAGAATCGACTGTTCAACTTTATGTCCTCAGAATTGACATCGGCCCTCAAAATCGATCATCATAACTTCAGGTCCTCAGAATTGACCTTATCCCTCAGGATCGGTTGTCATAATTATAAGTCTTTAAAATTCACCTCAACTCGCAAAATTGGTCTTTATAACTTTTGGTCATCAGAATTGACCTCGGCCCTTCGAATTTGTCGTCATAACTTTAGGTCCTAAGAATTGACCTTGGCCCTTAGAATTGTTCGTCATCACTTTAGGTCCTTAGAATTGACCTCGACCCTCCGAATTAGTCTTTACAACTTTAGGTCCTCATAATTTACCTCCACCCACATAATTAGTCATCCTAACCATTAACTTAAGTCCTCAAAATCGACCTCGGCCCTCTGAACTGATCATCCTCATCCATTAGGTTTGCAAAATTGACATCTTCCCCAAACATCCATGTGGTGTCTATTCGATGGCTTTCACTTATTTGAAGATCACTTATAGAGGGGCTCTACTCACACCACATTTTAAGACTCCCCATAAGACTGTCCTTAGGTACCTAGGACTTTCTACTTCGCCATAGAACCATATGTCATACTCCGAGTCTCGATCTAGAGACCATCGGGTGCACTCGGTCCCCATTTAAATCCAATCAACTTTATCATTAGAGGAAAATCTCAATCAATCTTGGAATGGCTATAAATCCCTTTTCTAAAGGTCCACCCCGTGCATGAATTGGCCTTACGGCTTGGACAAACTTTCTGTTTTACTATCAAAAATTGATCTCAAGGTCACCGAGTGCTATCGGGCTCCATTTAACTTCAATCAACTTTCTTTTCTAAGTGAAAGCTCAATGAGTATTTAGGGTCTCAAAATTCCCTTTCCAATGGTTCACCCTATTCACAAATCGGCCTTATAGATCGGATAAATAGTTTGTTTTCCCTAAAAAACTAAATTGGACACCATTAGGAGATCCTAGACTCTGTTTGACTCCCGCCAACTCTTTAGATCAAATGATACTGAATTAATCTTCTAAGGGCTCTAAATCCCCTCCACTCCGTGGTGAGTCAACCTTATGGTATGGACGAATGACCCATTTGACCAAGGTCAACTCTCCGAACGAAACGAGATTGAATGAATCTTTAAAGGGCCTGAATATCCTTTCCAATGGTCCATCTCGTGCACGAATTGTCCTTACAATTAAGACGAATGATCTATTTTCCTCCAGGAATCTCTTATCTAAAAGACTGTTAGGTGCTTTCGACCCTCATTTGACCACAGTTAACCCCTAAACCCTGAGAAGCCTAATGGATTCTTAAAATTATTTAAATAACCTTTCTAACGGTACATCTCGTGCATGATTTGGACTTAGGAATTACATTTACAACCCTTTTTTTACATGAGACTGCCAAATGGAGAACCTATTTCTCTTCTTATCATCAGTGTGTCTGGGGATGAGTACTGATAGGAAGGTAAAGTATAATGCCGATCGGCACCCTTGACCCTATATAAAGAGAGCATGAGCCCACTTCTAAAATCACCTCGAAAACAACCTTCTCAATGATCTAAAAAATATTCTTTCAAAGTCAACATGGTTTCCCAATTAAAATTTCTCCTCCACATTCCATTCCCATCCTTTTAATAGCCACTTTAGCAAAATCCTTTACTTCTCCTCCTACCACCTCCATTAACTTGCAAGAGCATCCCTTTAAGAATCAACATCGACCTCCAAGTCTTCAAATAAGTTCTAAACATTCTTCTCTCTCTTATAATTTCCTTACTTTCGCATTATTTATTTCATCTTTACTTTAGAATTTCATCTTTGTTAGTCCACACATGTTAATAGACTTTGTTTTTTATTAGTAGTACTTCACATAACATATTTTCTATAAAAAAAAACCAAAAAAAAAAGAGGGTTTGGTCATAAATTCCAAACAAGAGTCCTCACCACATTTTCACAGATCAAAACATCCTTTTTCTTGAGATGCACATCTAAATAAAATCCTCGGTTAGATTGATGGGATAAACCCACCCTCATGTTGCATGTGAACTACGGGGACTTTGACGCCTTTTTAGGCTACATAGGCATCTCGGGTAAAAACCCGAGACTCAAGTCCTCATTTAATATTTTTATTCATATATTATTTCTATATATTATACTTGTGATTCTTATTCCTTCTTTATCTAACACATATTATAGTTTCACCATAACAATCGATATCCCGATAAGCACGCACAATATGTTTTTAACTATCATTTTGGGAATAATCCTACGGATGACCTCACTTCATCTTTCTCCATGACACGAGTCGAGTAATTCCATTCTCCATTTATATATACACACGTGCACACTTCACGGAGTTATTAAGGAGAATAATAACACATCCCAATGAGGGATCGAAAGGGAGGGATGGGTTCCTAACACCTTCCCATTCCGTAACTTAGCCCAAGAAGCTTTGAACTAATTGGTTTTGCAAGCATCAATATGTCTTTGATGTCGTTCTTTCGAGGTGGAAAAAATTATTTTACTTTTTTTGTTAAAAATAGTTCGGTGACTCTATCTCTCTACACCACCCCACATCAATGATGGTTGAAGTACTCCTAGAAAGGTCACAAGATCTTATTCCACTATTCCTCAAACCATGCGCATGAGTGTCAAAAAAACCCTCCTGGAAGGAGGTGAAGGGAAAAAGGAAGAAAATAGGGATGGCCACAAAACTCACCCTCGGGAAATCAGGGTATAACAAGTTGGTATCATAGCCGAGCCAGGTTTAAGATTAGAATATAAGAGATACGAGTTGAACTTATGAGTAGGGAAGTTTTTTAAATCACAAGGATAAGTGATGATAAGATGTTTAGATAGGGATTATGGAAAATAGATCTTCAAGTTGCATGATGAATATATGGGATATAATAATTTTACTTAGGAAAAGATTTTAAGGATAGAAATATAGTTGCAAGGCTGAGGTATTTATATAAGGATTATGAGCAACATTCTGGAACCATTATTTTGAGAGATGTGATTGATTCAGATATTAAAATTTTACATAGTCAACAAAATCATTAAGACTTTTAAGTATTATAAGGATATGATTAAGGATTTGAAGTCATACTAAGAAAATTATCTTAGGAAGAGATTATATGCATTATACTCAACAAGTCTATTAATAGCAAAAATCTTTTGCCTGAACTATATAATTAACACTCTCCTCGAAATAAATTACTTCATTTGGTTCTCCATTTCTTCATTTTTGAAAGTTATTTCGTTTTTCCATTATTGTTTTTATTTTTGTCTTTCGCATTCTACTTTCGTTATAATGTATACCATTCCCACTAGATTATGAGACTAGATTACTTATACTAGAATGGTACCTGAGTAGGAGTAGATAGGAAAAGTTAGAATGAATTCCTTGATGATAATTAGGAATGTCTTTAAGAAAAAGTAGAATCATCATAAATGTAAGTTTAACATTTCTACTCTTTAGAACATAACGACACTATTTACTAAACCCTATCCCACAAGTGTAATTTTCCCAAGTTTTACATTACCCTGATAATGAGTTACGATTGATTAACCCATACCATATATACCTTATAACCCTTGTTAACTAGTTTTTGATGTCACCATGATTCAATATATTATTGAAAATTTAATATCGCCAGAAACATTACGGGTTCCATAGTGAAATATAATCTCTTACCCAATAAACAACTAGAATAATTTTGATCAGATGAAGCCTTACATAAACCCTCTACACAACCTTGATACCACTAATTTTGTTCCCTTATAAACCATTTTTTCAAAGAAACCCCAATTTGAAACCCAAATGATGTTATTAATGAGCAATATAATTTTCTCCCATAGTATGTGATTCTGATCCAGTATTACTTCACAAAGTTCTCATATCATTATATGATAACTCTGGATACCTTATGAACTCCTCTGTGTAGTTGGAATATGTTACACTTGATGAAATTTTAAAACCCTATATGGATATTGAAATAATGAATTCAAGTTAATCCGATTCCATTGAACTTGTTCCTACATAGCATACAATATAACTAGGGAATAAGTTGTTGTTATACCTACGATAGTATTATTTTCCTGCAGGACATAGAATATTGAGTGCCTAGTATTATTTACTATATGAAATCCTCTTTCTGTAGTTTTGTCTTGACACTATTACTTTATCTTCAAAGGTTTTGAATCAATTTGTTATTTGTATTGCTATTAACCCTAAGCCTCTAGAACAAATTGTGGGTTATTTGTTTTAGAAACCATCCGCAACCTTAATGCTGTAACCTCATCATACTGACTATTGAATATTTCTTCAGATGGATTTTTGTTATTTCAAATCTTAACTTCCTATACTCACCCGATTCTGCTGAAATTTATATCCCAAATAAATAATTGTTGGTCTTAATCAGCGAAGACTTTATACCATATCGCATGGTATTTGAAACCCTCAGCCTTAGGGTACTCTTATTTTCCTTATTTAGAAATTGAAGAAACTATCGAGAAGATACAACAAATTAGAGAAAGACTCAAGAAAATACCAAGATATATTGGACCCTTTAGTGTTATCAAACATATTAGCTATGTGTCCTATCAGTTAAAAGTAGGAATTGTCTAATATCCATTATGTGTTCCAGTTGAGCCAATATATTCCAAACCCAATACATGTCAATCCATGACCACATCGACAACTTACCTCTTGTATTTAATCCTCTCCCAGAAACTTAGATTCCCGTTATCTCATGACAATACACTGCTCCAGATTTTGTCCAGTTTGTTTGCTTTTAAATTTCACAAAGAGCCCTCAATAAATATTCTTGGACCCAATAAGCAATGTTTTGGATAGATGGTCTATTAAATTCAGAACTCCATTATAAGTGTGTTTACAGTAGTTCCTTGTAAACTTCTTCAAAATATAGTACCCCTATTTATCCTTTATGCCATCTTCTCCATATATTTAGGAAACCCTATTCTTCTATTATACGGTAAGAATTCCCATAGTAATTTCAGATCACAAAAGTTTAAGACACATTTTCACCCAAAAGCACTTGAATTTGAGATCCAGACGTTGAATGTAATTTTGGGGAATTATAGATTCTAGTAAGACTACTACCCCAAAAAATAAATGTTGTAACTGATGCCTTAAGCTGTAACCCTATTTGAAGACTTAAATATTACTAATCTCATAATGAATTATAATTTTTAGACGAACCTTACCTTTTTTTAAGTTAATCAAACATCATTGCTTAACTGAACCTGAGAAAGAAAATCTTAGAACAACTACTCACAGATTCCTTTGTGCTGAGACGAAAAACCAAAAGTAAGGCTTGAGAGTTATTATACGATAAGGAAACAAGTATAAGACATAGACATAGTGTATATCTGATGAACTGTCATTACGAGAGAAGGAGTTACAAAAAACTCCTCATTCAAGATTCATGATACATCCTAAAAGCTAAAACAATGTATCCTGAAGAAATAGTATTTTTGACCCAACATGATAAGTGAGATTTAGAACCTTATGAGAAAATGCCTTAATTGTCAATAGAACATGAGTGTTAGTATTGATTTATCCAACCTCTTTCGATTCTAAAATGGAAATGAAATCATAATCCCATAGATTTTATTAATAAAACTATGTCATACGTCCCAAGGATGCAGTTTTGTATGTGGATGATAGTAAACTCACTCACCAAGTCTACCCATTTTTCGAATGAAAACTGTTGATACTTTCCAAAAGCTCAATACTAGGATTCGTAGTAAAGATTATAAACATGAACAACTGAATCGATGTATATAAAAGCTTAGATTACATCAAATATTGGAATACATACACGATCCTTTAGATTATATGTCCCCATCCAAGTGACCAAATTTAGATTTAACATCATTGATTAGTCACTTTTATTGTATTATTTATACCGCTAATTTGTTCATTCTAGCATTCCTGAGCATGCCATTCCCGGTTCTTACACCCATTTATTGACTAACCCCTGAATTCATCATATTTATATTGTGTTCATCTTTATTGAGCTTTTATAGGTCTCGGGAATGCATATTGGGAAGTTTGGTTTTGATCCGGAGAAGTTTCGTAGACACTTGCATGGTCGAGGGCATTTCAATAATTCCATCATTCGGGTTTTGATCCCAATTTCTTCACAAAAGTTATTGACCTTCTTCTCATCTTCGCATGGCCTCTAACGGTGCTTGAATCCGATCTCGAACAAAGAAGTTTTGGTGAAACATGGAATATATAAAGCCAAAACAATGCAACCTTCATTTTTTATCAGCGAATCGATTCGGCATTGTTGCGAATTGATTCAGTTTCAGGCAGTGTAGCATGTCTACATTTCTGAATCGATTCGGATTGGAACTGAATTGATTCAGACCTACATTTCTAGTTTTCTTATTACTAGTTTGCCATTTTGGATAAATTTTTTTGGTATTTATCCGTGTTTTCTCTTTCATTTGAAGATATATACTACTTGGGATATTTTGTTGATACAAGAAAACTCTCTCTTCTCTCTCCTAGGTAAAAAGTATTTATTGATTTTACCTACTTGTAAAGCTTGGATTACTAGTTGATTTGTGGTTATTAATGCAATAAAGGTTCATTAACTTCATCTCTACTGGTTATATTATCTTTAATTTGCATTTATTACCACCTCTAGTGTAGTTGTGTGTTTGCACATTATGGGTTTCTACAATATGTGGTTTCTTAGCATGTGTAGTTTAGTTCCTATTACGAGTAGCTAAATTTAAGGTTGAGGATCATAACCCCACTAGGATGCTTGTACTTCAAATTTAGGGTTTGGTTTTGAATTTCCCTAATTGAACTTTATGTGTTTGTACTGAAATATCCTAGCTTCTTAACTTCTCTTGCCATGGAAGGGATGTTTTTGAAGCTTTACTACAAACCAAACCCATTTAGAAATAACTAATTAATCCCTAGTCCTCCATTGTTGAGTTAATCTCTACATGGTTGATGTTCGGACTTAATTAGTCGTGCTCGATTAGATGAAATTTCAACAAAGTCCCATTATCCTTTTAGTGAATCCAAGGTGGGAGAATGATCCCGAATCCCTTTAAAATCTTGAGCTCAAGCTTATCTCAGTTCCTTTCATAGTTTCGTAATTATTAACTAATTAACTATTCGTCAATAGGATGTTAGTTTAGAGATTACCCTCAATCACTTTTGTAAACAATCAAATCATCTTTTACACTTTTATATTTTTGACGTTTATACAATCCTTTTTAACATATTCTTGTTTTCTAAGGAGTGTTTCAACCACCGTGGTTTACGATTCCGTACTTATCGGATATTACTTGTTGCGATATATTTACACTTGAATCATAAGCTTTGTTTAAATCACACCAAGTTTTTGGCGTCGTTGTTGGGGATTGGCAATAACTTTAGGTTTACAAAATTCTCTTTACACTATATCGTTCCCTGTGTTCACCGTGAAAACACGGTTTCCAAAATCAATTCAAAATTCCATAAATGCAAGACGCGAATAGTAGAAATTTAAATCATATTCGTGAACCCTCGTCATCTAGTGAATCTTCGGATTATTGGATACGTTTACCATCTATTTCTCGTTCCAATTCAATCTTATCTTCTTCTTATACCCGGGCCCACTCCGAACCCTTAAGAATGGCTGACAATGTTAGTGAACAGTAGTCAAGGGGTAGCACCCGAGCCTTTATATAGATCGATGCAAGATTACTTGCAACCTGAGAGGACCACCTTTCTTTCTTGTATCCTCTTTTCATATATTGTTGCGCAGTTCCATTTTAGAAATTGAATGATTCAAATATTGCCAACTTTCCACGGTATGGAAAGTGAACAACCTTACCTTAATGTTAGAGAGTTTGAGGAGGTGTGCGCCACTTTTAGCGACCAAAACTATCCTCTGGATGTCACACGACTCAAACTTTTCCCTTTTTCTTTAAAGGATAAATCCAAAATTTCGCTTGGTTCTTTGGCTCCTAATTCCATTGGGAGTTGGCGCGAAATGCAAGCGCAATTTTTGAAGAAATTCTTCCCAACTCATCGCACCAACTCTCTGAAGGGGAAAATCCAAAACTTCGTTCAAACCGAAGGTGAGTCTTTTGAGAGATGTTGGGAACAGTTTAACGAGCTACTCCACAAGTGTCCCCACCATGGCTTTGAGAAATTGAGATTAATTTCCTTCTTCCATAATGGGCTTTTCTTAAATGTTAAATAAATGGTGGAGACTATATGTTCAGGGAAATTCTTTGGGCTTGACCCTGATGATGCGTGGGCGTACTTTAAATTTTACGCTGAAACTATGCAAGCTTGGGACACTTCGGACCCTAGCAAAACTAATGCACGTTTATCCAATCCACCTTACTCTTTCCATGGAATATATCACCTTATCGAAGGAGATGACATGTCATTAAGAGTAGCCCAACTTTTTAAGCGTATCGAGGCAGTGGATGACAAATACCGGGAACCCTCCAATCCTTCCCCCTCATATGTAGAGGAGTTTTTGTCGTTTACGATGTTAAAGATCACTCAACATGGGATTGTCCTGTAATCCTGGCATATAAAGTGATGCTTCACGATCAAGCCAACGCGATTGCCACCTACAAGAAAATTTTTATGACTCCTTTAGGTGAAGGGTATAATCCAACGTGGAAAAACCACTTGAGTTTCTCCTACGGGCAACCCCAACAATCTCAAAATCGACCTCCCCCGCATTATCAAAATCTTCCCACACCTCAGAATTTTCAGCAACCATATAGTCAAGTTCCTCCAACCCAAATTTAAATGCAAGGTTCCCCTCATGGACCACCTCCTCTGATTATACCATTGTATGCTCATCCGAACAAGAGGAGCCTAGAAGAGGCTCTTCAATCTTTTATGACCTCTCAACAAGCCACAAATTCTAGGCTGAAAAAGAAATCTCCAAGTTGACTTCGGAATTGAGTATCCAAGAAAAGGGAAAACTCCCTTCACAACCTCAAAGGGCCAAGAGAAAAAATAGTGTTACTGATAATTTAAATTCCCCTCCTGATCGTGCAAAAGTTGTGATCGTTTTAAGGAGCAGGAAAGTCATTGATAAACCCACTCCTCCATATGTCCCCACCGTCATTAAGGAAGTTTCACTCGACCCATTAGAGGTCGAAGATGCCTCCTTAAAATAAAAATAGTGGAAATCTCCTTTAGAACTGGAAGTGTTTTCGAAATGTCCTATTCTTGTGCCTTACCCTCAAAGGCTCCTTCCGCCAAAAGGGAATATTTATAATGCAGACATATTAGAAATGTTCAAAAAAGTCAAGATTAACATACCTCTTTTGGATGCAATCAAACAAGTCCCTGCTTATGCTAAGTTCTTAAAGGACTTAATCACTGTTAAGAGAATGTTATTTTTAAGGAAGAAAACCTTTTTGGCCAAAAATATAAGCTCGATAATTCAGTTCGAACTACCTTCCAAATATAAAGATCCTGGTTGTCCCACCATATCGTCTGTGATAGGAGACTTTAAGATAGAGCAATCTTTTCTAGATTTAGGCGCGAGTGTCAATTTTCTACCATACCATGTGTATTAACAACTCGGTCTAGGAGACCTTAAGCCCAAGAAAATAACCCTCCAATTAGCGGATCGCTCCATTAAGGTTCCGAGGGGTGTTGTAGAAGATGTCATAATTCAGGTTGATAAATTACATTTTCCCGTGGAATTTGTGGTGTTGGACACTCATCCTACTTCTCCTATTAGTAAGACTACCCCTATTATCCTTCGTCATCCTTTTCTAGCCATATCCAATGCGTTAATCAACGCTAGGTATGGCCAAATGAATCCTATAATTGAAAATATGACTTTGGAAATGAACATCTTCAATGTTTCGAAACAAATGGGAGATGATGATGAGGTCCATGAAGTAGACCTTTTAGAGGAGGTGGTTCAGAAGCATTTCGATGTTACGTATTTTATGTATCCTTTAGAGGGATGTCTTGTAAACTCGAGTGACTTGGAGAATAGATATTCTCCTTATGATGATGAGGTCAAGTTCATGATCTTGTTATTAGAAGAGGACGAGAGCGTTGATGAATTTAATTGGTGTACTTATTTTGAGGACTTACCCCCTCGTGATTCGTATGAAGTACCCTCGGATGTGAGATTTCCCAAACTTGAATTAAAGTACTTTCCTTCCGAGTTAAAATATGCTTATTTAGGTGAAAATGAGACATATCTCGTTATTGTCTCATCTAGCCTTGATGGGGGTCAAGAGCAAAAACTAATGGCTTTATTAAGGAGATACAAGGGTGCTTTTGAGTGTATAATAGAGGATTTGAAGGGAGTTAGTCGCTTAATTTGCACTCACAAAATCCATCTTGAGGAGGATGCAAAACCCTCCCGTGAGATACAAAGGGGATTAAATCCGGTGATGAAAGACGTTATGAGGGCCGAAGAGATTAACTTTTAGATGTTGATATCATATATGATATATCCAATAGCAAGTGGGTCTGTAAAATTCATGTAGTTTGAAAGAAATCTAGGGTCACCGTTGTAGAAAACACGAAGGGGGGAGTTAATCACTAAACGCACCACCACTGGGTGGCGTGTGTGCATCGACTATAGAAAACTTAATGCAATGTTGTTGAAAGATTATTTTACCCTTTTGTTCATTGACTAGATGTTAGAATGTGTGTCCAACCACCCTTACTACTATTTTCTTGATGGGTACTCAGGTTATAACCAAATCGAGCTTGATCTCAAGGATCAGGACACAACTACCTTCACGTGACCTTTCGGGACATTCACTTACAAAAGGATGTCCTTAGGGTTATGTAATGTGCCTACCACATTCCAAAGGTGCATGCTTATCATGTTTAGAGATATGGTAGAACGTGGTCTAGAGGTATTCATGGACGATTTCAGGTTCTTTGTAAACTCCTATGACCATTGTCTTTCCATCCTTGAGATGGTGCTGTCTTGATGTGTCGAGAAAAAACTCATGTTAAACAGGGAGAAGTGCCATTTTATGGTCACTAAGGGGATAGTCCTAAGTCACATCATCTCCTCAGATGGCATTGAGGTGGACAAGCCAAAGGCTGGGGTCATTTCCAACCTACTCTCTCCTAAATCGCTGAAAGATGTAATGTCTTTCCTTGGGCATGCAGGATTTTATCGTCGATTCATAAAGGACTTTAGCTCGATTACTAGACCCTTGTGCAATCTCCTTTCCAAGGAAACCCCATTCGAATGGAGTAATGGGTGTCAAACAGATTTTGAGACTTTGAAAATCATGCTTACCACCGCTCCCGTAATTCAAGCTCCTGATTGGACCTTACCCTTCGAGTTAATGTGTGACATTAGCGACTTTGTTCTTGGGGATGTCTTAGGACAGAGAAGTGACAAGAATCCCCATGTCATTTATTATGTAAGTCGAACTCTTAATGGTGCTCAGTTGAACTATTCAACCACCGATAAAGAGTTATTAGTGGTTGTCTATGCTTTGGATAAATTTCGAACATACCTCATGGGATCTCCCATAATTTGTTTTACGGATCATGCGGCACACAAATACCTTATGTCTAAGAAGGATGTCAAGCCACGCTTAATTAGGTGGGTACTCTTACTCGAAGAGTTCAATTTAACTATTAGATATACAAAAAATGAGTAGAAAATGTTGTCGCGGATCACTTGTCGCGTTTAATATTTGAGGCACCGAAGGACCAACTCCCCATCGTTGAATTATTCCTGGATGAAAAGTTATTCTCCACTTCCTCAATATCGTGGTTCGTTGATATTGTGAACTACCTCGTGACGAGTTCAATTCCATCTTACTCAATAGAAGATAAAGTTATTTAGTCGGGTGCATCCTTGAGAATATGGTCAATCCCAACCGCAAGGATTGGTCTCTTTGGCTTGCCGATGCATTATGGGCTTATCGTACTGCCTACAAAACTTCATTGGGTATGTCGCCCTTTAGACTGGTGTATGGAAAACCATGTCATTTACCCGTTGAAATAAAACACAAGGCCTATTGGGCGACAAAAAAATTCAATTTTGATTTAGACAAAGTCGGTAAGAAGAAAATGCTCCAACTCAAAGAGTTGGAAGAAATTCAGAATGATTCGTATAAGAGCGCAAGAATCTATAAGGAACGAGTGAAAGAGAGGCACGATAATAACATATCCCATAAAACATTTCACCCTCTTCAAAAAGTACCCTTGTACAATTATAGATTACATTTGTTTCCGAGGAAGTTGATGTCTAGGTGGACCGGTTTGTTTGTTTTTAAGACCATCTGTCCTAACGCCGAAATTAAGTCTGAGAACCCATGATGGGAAGTTGTTCAAGGTCAATGGTCAGCGTCTCAAGCATTTCCTAGGACCATTCGACCCATCTTAGGACTCAATTCCATTGTCCGACCCTATTTGCAGAGGCGCATAGGACTCCAGAATCGCGTATTTTTGCGCCGAGCAACCCCCGACATGTGTGGGGTTGCAATTTTATCCCGGACTAGTTTAATACTGTAGTCATATCCTTTAAGTCCAAGAAATCCATGAGGAAGCAGCCCACTATGTATAAATCAAGTGAGAGGTGTGAACAGTAAGACAAGAATTTTGGGCCTCTACTTGTGAATCGATTCGGTTTAATGCCGAATCGATTCGCCCCATTCTAGCAACCATATTCTTGATTGCGGATCGATTCGGGTTAATGCGAATCGATTAAATATATCCAAAGTGTCAGGTCTCCCCTTGAGAATAGATTTGGGTTAATACCGAATCGATTCGCCTCATTCCAGTAGCCAACTTTACATTTTTGAATCGATTCGAATTAATACCTAATCGATTCACCTTGAATGGGTCCTAAAAATTCGGCAGTTCACTTTATTTTCCCACCCTTTCCCTTACTCTCAACTCCCTCTTGTGCTTTGTGAAACCATTTATCTCCCAAACCTTTTCTCTCCCAAAATCTTCTCTTCCAACCATGGCATCCTCATCCAAGGTAACAATTCAACCTTCTTTACTTGATTTCAAAATTTTATTTAGTGTTCTTGGTATGTAAAGTAGGGTTAAATGGTTTTTTGTTAAAAACTCACATTTTCTTCATAAAACTCCATATTCTCTCATTGTTTTTCTTATGAATCCAACAATACAATTTTTTTATGTTGCTTTGATGATTAAGTTGGATTTGTTGGGGATTTTTCACATTGAAAATGGCATTTTCATCCCTACTTTCTATACATTGCACACTAAGTGTTCGATAAAATGCGCCAGTGGGGATTTTGTGCGTTGTAGCCAATATTTTTGCACCTTTTATTACGTATTCTTATTGAATTGTACTTCTTTGAGTGTGGTACGTGTCGGTCACGTCGAATCGACCAATTTATCCATACGTACACCCTCCGAACCTTGTGTCAATACGTTGATTTTGTACATTACATTAATGGTGTTTGTATCAAATTAATGTTTTATAGGTTCCTTCCGTGCCCAAGACATCTTCCAATGCCACTACTGGACGGGCGGGGGCAGGTTTTAAGACTTTTCGTTCGAAGGAGGAGAGGGAAGGGTATCGGGCAATGTTCTAATCTAGCCGCCCGATAGCAAGAGAAAATAAGGTGATATTAAAAGACATGCATGCCTTCATTAGAGGTTTTCTTATAGAATTCATTTGGGAGTCCCACATGTCCGAAGGAGGAGAGTTTAACAAGGACCATGTGTTCCATTTTTATGCTTCACTCGTATCTCTGCGGGGTGGCATGTATGAGGCTTATGTGCAAGGGAGGCAGATTTCTATCTCCAAGAACATTCTGGCTACACACATTAGCGGGGCTTCTAACCCTAAAATCTTTCATTATCCAATCTTTGGGGACTCGCCTCAGCATTTGCAGGAGGTTCTCATTACACGTGTAACTCCCGACAAGGTATGGATGGGGAGAGTTTTCCCACATCAGGCATTCCCGATATTTATCGTATCCTCCATCTCATCGTCATCAATACCATAATTCCAACCCAGATGAAGGTTGCCCTCCGTTACAAACAAGTCTTTTTCTTGTATTGTCTTTTGGGGAATGACATGGTCATTAATCTTACCTTCCCTCATTTTATAACAAATTGTGAAAGATTCTTATAGCGACAACGGAACCACTACTCTCCCTTTTGCGCGACTGATTTTGCGGATTTGCAAGGGTGTCGGGTGTGAGGTGGTGGCCAGTGAAAAAATACCTAGGCTGCCCAAGGTATTTAATGAAAAGTCTATCGCTAAGAGCTTGGGTCACGATTATTGGGAATGGAGAAAGAAGAGGATGTTGGATCATCCGGCGAAGGGAGGCGACTTTGAGGCAACTGACCTGCCTATGCCTGATGTGCCCTAGGTGCATCCCCCGATTCCACCTACTTTGGATCCGATTAGGGACTTGAGCGTCAGGATGGATGCTCTCCAGGCTGAATTTTCTTCTTTTAGGGGCCCTTATATGACGGACTTCGCATCGTACTGGGCTGACTATCAGGGAGATACATCTATGCTTGCCCGGGCATAGATGGATTTATTTGCTCATATTCGTGAGGGGCGTGGTGCCGATACCCCCATATCTTTTTATCCTTATGCGCCTCATGATCCTATTGCACCCGAGTCCTCGAGTCGCCAGGAGTTCCCGTATTTTGTCATTTGATTTCTATTTTTTTTCTTTCTTGTTAGTTTTTTTGTTGTTGTGTATCTGTGAGGGGAGAGAGAGTGCACTTATCGTATTTTGTCATTTTTGGTTTTTGTGCCTCATGTACGAAACTCCATATTAATAATGAAAATACTCAGTTTCTTTTATATCTCTCTCTTATATATATCTCTCTTATGTATATATTGCAGTTTTAGGTACTAACATTTTCACAGGTATGCCGTTGCGCAATTTATGTGTTGCTCCTTTTAGGGTGACTATTTTCTAACCCCCTTTCCATTTTTGCCCCTACTAACATTGGGGACAATGTTTCATTCAAGTTAGTGGGTATGGATTACATTTCTGAAACCGTCTATCACGTTAGTATTATTATTTTTATTTACTTCAAAAATATATGTATTTAATTATATATATATATATATATATATATATATATATATATATATATATATATATGTTCCCATGTCTTCTATGATTACTTAATGATCGCCTTATCCTATTGTATAGGTATGAAGCATGCTTTGATTTATTGATTTATTATCCGATAGCCTGTATATTGTTTGCATTGTGAATAACCTCATGAAATTAAACTGTAAAACTTTAAGGGCAATACACAAATAACTGTTTATGATTTGGTTAAAATAATTTCAAATTCGCTTTCTTAAGGCGCATGATATACCCTTATAAAAGTGAAAATGAAGACTTATCGTCATTTGTGAGCGTATACATCTACTCTATCTCTTTCTTGTCAATGAACTCATTGTCAATCTCATTTTCTTTTCATGGATTGCATATTAATTGATTTATCACTTGAATAAGATTTTAAATGGTGTTGAGTCCCAGAAATCACATGAAACTTTAGAAAAGGAGATTCTAGGCCCTCTTTGTTGTTTAACCCATATGACCTTGACCTTGACCTTACCCTTAAATTTTTTCCCTAGTCAACCCCATGAGCCTTATTATCCCTTTCGTCCACAAATCCCTTGTCCAACTCTACATTGAAGTCCTAAACCCTTACTTACACCTCCTGTACATTGATTTGGGATTATTCTCGGTATTGAATGATTTTTTCTATATGGATTGCAATCAAACTATGAGTGGGCTAAAGATAAAGAGAAAAATAAAGAAAAATAGAATAAATGGCTCATTGTTTATGAATCCCATTTCTCCTTATGCATTAAAATAAAAGTCTTACTCTAATGAATATCTTGCTTTAGGAAGTTGATTTCGATTCCTAAATTTCCCATTAAATCCATTATCCCACACGTTATTACCAATTCTCCTTTGATCCTATAAACATTCCTTTATTTTTATTGATTGCATATTAATTGATTTATCACTTGAACATGATTTTCAATGGTGTTGAGTCCCGCAAATCACATGAAACTTTGGAAAAGGATTATAGTCCCTCTTTGTTGTTTAACCCATATGAACTTGACCTTACCCTTAAATGTTTTCCCTAGTCAACCCCGTGAGCCTTATTATCCCTTTCGTTTTGTCCCTAAATCCCTTGTCCAACTCCACATTGGAGTCCTAAACCCTTACTTACACATCATGTACATTGATTTGGGATTATTTCCGGTATTGAATGATTTTGTCTATATGGATTGCAATCAAACTATGAGTGGGCTAAAGAGAAAGAGAAAAAGAAAGAAAAATATAATAAATGGCTCATTGTTGAAGAATCCCATTTCTCCTAGTGCATTAAAATCAAAGTATTAATCTAATGAATATCTTACTTTTGGAAGTTGATTTTGATTCCTAAATTGCCCATTAAATCCATTATTCCCAATTCTCCTTTGATCGTATACACATTCCTTTCTTTTCCTAACCCTAGCCTTGCCTAAATTCTATACCCTAAAAGTCCTATTTGATCCTAGGAGTGATGTGATTCAAAGGTCGAACATTAGCGATATTGTGTTTAAATGCACTTCTCTTGGTTAATATGCAATATCCTTTCATGAGATTATATTTTTCACTTTTATATTGCGTTCTTCATTGATGACATGCGTGTGTCCTAGTTTCCCTTTACAATTACTCTTTATGCCCGCATGTCCCGTGTGTGTTACATCCCATTTCTGACTGCTTCCATTTGTTCAGTGTAACAACCGAAGATAACTTGAGTATGCATGCCTTAGCATTTAAACGGATTTTGAAAGTTTTACAAAATCTAAATTACCACATGTGTACGCTTATTTCGCAATTCTATGGTTTTAATTTCTATTGATGCAATTTGTTTAATGTCGACAATTGTCGTCTTTTGTGTGAGACTTATTCACTTTGTTAATAGATTTTGCTTCTTAGATATTTATTGAGCCATGCATTGGTTTTTGCCATTTCATAGGGTGAGTTCATTTGATGTTTGTTGGTGTCATCCCTAGAAACCCTCACGAGACGACACTCGTCCCTTAGGGCCACCTAGGTTTAATGGCTTATTGCATATGCTAAATGCAATCGTTTGCCCGCGAAAGTGGCATTTTCATTTTATGTACATATTTCTTCTATTTCGGTTTTATTGATGGCCCTTGTTTCTCTATACTTCATTGCTCGGAACTAGCAATGTATAAGTTAGGGGGTGTGATTGGTCACTTTTATTTTATTATTTACCTCGTTAATTTGTTCATTCTAGCATTCCCGAGCATTCTATTCCCGATTCTTATACCCATTTATTGACTAACCCCTAAATTCATCATATATATATATATATATATATATATATATATATATATATATATATATATATATATATATATATATATATATATATATATATATATTATGTGCGTCTTAATTAAGATTTTATAGGTCTTGGGAATGCATATTGGGAAGTTTGGTTTTGATCCGGAGAATTTCAGTAGACACTTGCAAAGTCGAGGGAATTTTAGTAATTCCAACATTCGTGTTTTGATCTCAATTTCTTCTCGAAGTTTTAAACCTTCTTCTGATCTTCGTGTGGCCTCTGACGGTGCTTGAATCCAATCTCGAACGAAGAAGTTACGGAAGTTTTGATGAAACTTTGAATATATAAATCCAAAGCAATGCAACCTTCATTTTTTATCAGCGAATCGATTCGACATTGTTGCAAATCTATTTGGTTTCAAACAGTGCAGCGTCTCTACATTTTTGAATTGATTCGGACTGGCACCGAATTGATTCGACCCTGCATTTCTAGCTTTCTTCTTATTACTAGTTTGACATTTTGGATAGATTTTTTTCATTTGAAGATATAGAAAACTTGGGATATTTTGTTGATACAAGAAAACTCTCTCTTCTCTCTCCCAGGTCAAAAGTATTTATTGATTTTACCTACTTGTAAAGCTTGGATTACTAGTTGATTTGTGGTTATTAATGCAAGAAAGGTTCATTTACTCCATCTCTTCTTGTTCTATTAGCTTTAATTTTCATTCATTACCATCTCTAGTATAGTTGTGTGTTTGGACATTATGGGTTGCTACAATATGTGGTTTCTTAGTATGTGTAGTTTTGTTCCTATTATAAGTAGCTAAATTTAAGGTTGAGGATCATAATCCCACTTAGGATGCTTGTACTTTAAATTTAGGGTTTGGTTTTGAATTTCCCTAATTGAACATTATGTGTTTGTATTGAAGTATCCTAGCTTCTTAACTTCTCTTTCATGAAAAGGGTGGTTTTTGAAGCTTTACTACAAACAAAACCCATTTAGTCATAACAAATTAATCCATAGTCCACCATTGATGAGTTAATCTATACATGGTTGATGTTCGGACTAATTCGTTGTGCTCGATTAGATGAACTTTAAACCAAGTCCTATTATCCTTTAGTTGAGTCCAAGGTGGGAGAATGATCCTTAATCCCTTTAAAATCTTGAACTGAAGCTTTTCTCAGTTCCTTTCGTAGTTTCATAATTATTAACTAATTAATTGTTCATCAAGAGCATGTTAGTTTAGATATTACCCTCAATAAAATTTTCAAACAATCCAATCATCTTTTACACTTTCACCTTTGTGAAGTTTAGAGAATCCTTTTTAACCTATTCTTGTTCTGTAAGGAGTGTATCAATCACGCTACAATGCTTTAAAAACCTGTGTTATCCTTTCACCTTTCACATATAAAGCATGGAAAATATGTAAAAATAGTTAAAAATTCTACATCCAAAAATCTAGCCGACACCAAAATGTTTGGAGGTATTGCCTATGGTCGTCTCTCAGAGGAGCGCAAAGTTTGGCGAAAGAACCACCCACATGGTTTTGTGGTGAAGCCTGATAATCTTCGAGATGATTCAGTCAATATGATGGTGTGGCAGTGAACTATCCCTAGTAAGCCTGGGACTGACTGAGAGGGTGGTTTCTATCCACTTGCACTCCACTTTAGTGAATATTACCCAAGCAATCCTCCCAAGTGTAAATTCCCCCTAGGTTTCTTCCACCCTAATGTCTACCCATCAGGAAGAGTTTGCCTATCTATCCTCAATGAAGACAGTGGTTAGAGACCAACTATTACAGTAAAGCAATTTCTAGTTGGCATCCAGTATTTGTTGGACCAGCCCAATCCCTTTGATCCTACTCAGACCAAAGGATATCACCTCTTTATCCAGGATACTTTGAGTATAAGAAAAGGGTTCAGCAGTAGGCAAAGCAATACTCTCCTATTTTCTAAATACTAAACCTTGTTTGATACGTTGTACTTGTCAAGTTTCTCTTATGTAGAGTGAACTGTTTAAATTATTTCCTGTTGATATATGCAAGATAACCTAACCGATCTTGCTCATTTGTGTTATTATAGTAAGGAAATTTAACCTGCATTATTTAGTCCGTGGGGTTCTATTTTCTAATAAGCAAAAAATAAGGAGTGTATCAATCCTTGTGGTTTACGATTCCGTACTTACCGGATATTACTTGTTGCGATGGATTTACACTTTAATCATAGACTTTGTTTAGAGCACACCAATCGTTATGACCTAACGTTATCCTAACTTGACTAGACAAATCATTTGCTAGTTAGGTTCCAAACACTATTACCTTGGACTTCAATATTTGGATTCAATATACTTCAACTGGAAGTATCCTCTTGTTAAATGGTATCGATTATATTAATCTCTTTCACATAGTTGTATAAACTATACTTAAACCCCTTTTAGTAAACTACATCCATCTATCTCGATATGTCTACATTAGCACTGATGTACTTCAAAGAACCATTTTACCTTTGTATGTCTATGCTAGATATCATGAGATGCATTGTACAATATTAGACACCATACCGGTTGTAATTCTTAGTAAGACCATGCAAACCTGTGAATGAATCGAACCAACAAGCTTGTTTGAAATACCCAAAAACTATCAAATGTTACCTTTTATCCCAAAATAGTAGCTTAATGAAAATTCAAATCCTACAAATACTATATTCTAGTATTTAGACCATTAAGTAAACATGACCTCAAGATAACATAAACAATTTCTCGCAGTGTCCGAAAGTTCTAAAGAAACCTCTTTATAGAGCTATCAACTACAACAATCGATATATTTTCCTGATTAAAATAACGGGTGACTTCACAACCATACTAAAACCATCTATTAGTCCACTGAATTGTCCGATATCTATATAATTGTGAATAAGAAAAACAAGCATAAAGTATCATACCACATGAATATGAATTGAAATTCTTATAACAGTTACATAGAAAAGAAATTTTCTTTTGATCCATTACGAGATTTCTGAGTATTTTGGAAGTTTTAACTTAAGATTTGGTTATCAACAACTTGGTATTAATCCAATGAAAGAAACCAAGCTTTAATGGCTCAAGTATACACTTTTGATGTACCTACCTTAACAAATGTATACTCCTACTTACCTACTTCGCAAAAGAATGTGAAATACCATATTATAAAAGCTATGTTTCAATCCTATGATATCCTTTTACCGATACCACCCTTTTCATAATATGAATTAATAGTATGTGAAAGAAACTTTATACAACCAGATGATACATAAATCTCGTTACCCAAACGTCTTTTATGATATGTGACACCTACAAATCTTGTAAAAATGTTGATTAATTATTTGAAAACCCCATTTATTTCCAATCCTATTTATGTCAAGTATTCGTTGTACGTTGGCGTTGTATAACCTATAAATCACGAAAGAACGACGTAAGTAAAACTGTCAAAGTTACATTATATGCCTACAACCTCAGCTTATTGAATTGTCATTTTTATGGCGTATCTTTAGACGATGTAAGTACCACAAGAATTCGAAATTGTAAGAATATAGGAATTTTGAGGAGGAATTTTTTTTAAGGTGGGTCGATTGTAACAACCTACATTTTTATTTTTAGTAAAAATGTAAGGTTTAAAATTTTAATTATAGAAATAACAATTTTTGTTTTATTAGAACCAAGTCAACAAACGAAAAAATTATTTAATTTTCGAGTATACATTTTCTTATAAATGAATACACGTGTAAAATATTGTGTATATTTAAACTATTTTTTTATATAAAATTATGTTAAACCAAACCCAAAATTTCTTTTAAGTTGAAATCAATTTTATATGTTAAAAACTTAATGGTATAAATCTTAAAATTTAAACTTCAGGGGAGAAAAGTTGAAAAAAGAAAAAAAAAAGTAAAATTATCTAAATGGACAAACCGACCCTTCATTTCCCTTTTCTTATTATGCTAAAAAGCAAAGGAAAAACAAAAACAAAACATAGATCGATCTCTTAGTGTATAAGACCCCAAATGGATTGTTGAAAAAACCAAATGTCTCTTCTTCATTTTAAACATTTCCATAACAATTTTGCGTTCTTTCTTTTTTACCTTCTTGTTTTTCATGTTATTCCTCTCAGCTATACACACACACACACACACACACACACACACACACACACACACATATATATATATATATATATATATATATATATATATATATATATATATATATATATATATATATATATATATATATATGTATGTATGTATAAGAAGTATATATATATATAACTGATGGGTTTTTGTGGGACTGTTTTAGTGTATATAGATATATGTGTGTGTTCTTGAAAGTGTATACTATGGAAGCATATTTGTATGCGTAGGTAGACTGTGTGCGTGTGTTTTTACATATATATATATATAACTATATGTATGTGTGTGTGGGTTTATATATACATACATATATATATATATATATATATATATATATATATATATATATATATATATATATATATATATATATACATACATAGAGAGAGAGAGAGAGAGAGAGAGAGAGAGAGAGGTGTATTGTGTGTGTGTGTGTGTATTTTCATAACAGTATATTTGTGTGTGTATGTGCTATAAGTTTGTGTTAGACTGTGCAAATACATACATAGAGGTATATATGCATCTTTATCTATTTGTGTATACGCATGTGTCACGATGAAATAAAGAAACTGCGACAAAAATAACATATTATTATTTCAATTAAAATTAGTTGCGTATGTAGTGCTGTTTTAAAACCGAACAATGACTTTATGTATACACATTAAAATGCCAGTTTTTTAAACTTCAAAAATTTATAAATTTTAAATCGTTAATCAGAAAAATTCACGGAAGGTAACGTTGGAATCGCAATGTTGAATAGAATATTTGGATATATAAACATTTTTCATTTGACACTATTTTTTACAACATCAAATTTGGGTCGTTATGTCAATTAAGGGTCCCGAATATCCGTTTAAAATATCATTTTATTATATTTCTCAAAGAAACTGACCGATAAGTTATAATAGATAAGTGGAAATTTTCACTCCGAACAAATAGAAATATGAGTTCGCTACATGAACATCCATGACAATTTAGTTACAAACCAAGCTACGTGTAGAGTGTAACATTTATTTTATATTATTCATAATAACACTTGCATTAATAATCACAGCTAAACATGACAAGAAAACAACTAACCAATCCATCTAAATTTCAATTTCTGGTAGGTTTTACCTTTTCACTATTACATTCAGTGTATTTGACATGCTACTATTTATATCACCATGTGATACCCCTATTCACTCTTAGTATATGCATGTTATAATACTTCCATACTCCATATTTGATTGAATATCATTCTTATTTGAATTTGAATTGGGATAAATTTAAGCCCTCCCACCTAATAACTGATGCCATGTTCCTATTGAAATAATTCACCCCCGCATTTATGTGCAAATTATCATATTACAAGCATAAGTATCAACTAGGGAGTAGATTGTCGTGTTATCACATGGAATTTTTTTACTTGGCCAAAGGTCTCGAATGTTTGAGGGCCTGAATTTTAGCTATATATGCATGAGTGCCACTTTAATTGTGTGCCTAGCCAGTTACTTTTCCCCACATTGTTTTGGCTTGATTATTGTTTGGTTATACTGATGGCTTACATTTTTTATACCCCTTAGTGAACTAGTACGTATGTGATTATTAGTTCAAAGATCATTAGATTTCTTTATGAGATCCTTAACAGTTTTAGGAAGAACATTGCTTACATTTCATTTGACAAAGAGTAAATCCATACACTCCAACCTCTCTCTCTTTCTCTCTCTCTCTCTCTCTCTCTCTCTCTCTCTCTATATATATATATATATATATATATATATATATATATATATATATATATATATATATATATATATATATATATATATATATATATATATATATATATATATGTATATATATTTGTTATATAACTATTTAAAACCTACTCAAAAACTTTACGGATTCGTTTCTTTCCAATTATTTTGAACAGGAACCTATAGGTGAGGATGAAGCTTCAGGAATCAATTGATACATAGAGGCAAAGAGAGATCTTATTATAGGAAATGAATCATAGAGAAAATAAAATGATATGCATAGAAGTTGATATAACAAATAGCATTTTAAACTACAGTGTAGGCCATTTTTGAATTTATACATTTTTTAGTTCTCTAAGTATGCATGGCTCAATTATGGTTTAGCATTACTTTATGATAAAACTCGTCCGCGAGAAATCAGGGCTTGACATTACCCAAGCTGACCTTTCTTGCACATTTACCTACGTATTAATAACCTCCTGTTACCCAAGTTGAGTTTTCTCGTACATTTAGATTCGTGTTAAAACGTCCCTCTATTACCCTAGTCGATCTTTTTCTCACCTTTATATACCTTAACGTCCACCCATTATACAAGAAAGGAGTCATACACAACATTATTGTCTACCTTCATTGGTTTAAGTGATGTTCTTACACCTCACTTATACCGTTTTGCTGCCTAAACAAAGGCCTCAAAGCATGTTCTAAAATAAATTAAAAAATAATCTCATTATATAAAGAGTAAGGAGACACCACGTGGTAAGCCAAGATAAAGGCTACCTTTGGTGTAATTGAATACATTCAACACTCGAGCCTCCCGAGAGAAAGGTGGAACCTACTCCGTGAGAATCAAAGGTTCATGGTCACCCAGATCCTATTCCAAGGAGAGGAGGATAGGAACCACAGAATGGCTGCTCGAGTACCTCTGCGAGGACTTGAGACACAAGCCTTCCCTCTACATACCATTCACATTGTATGAATAGATACCAAGGGTTACATTGACACTTATCGATTGAACTAGGCTAAAACTATCCAAAAGAAACACGACCTTTAAAAAAACAAAGATTTTGAGCCCGAACATGTCTACTACACCCACCTCCCAGAGCAGGGCATCACTAACTACTTTAATCATATCATGATCAGTGAGGATAATACATCCCCAGGGTCTGGAGATAAGTATGTCATCAACCCCAAAATTGAGGAAATGATGACACAATGGGATTACTCCTTAAAGAAAGGACTCTAACTTCACGCGTAAGAACCTTTGTTCTTTGATGCCGCTAGCATATGAGATTAAAAAATTTAGATCAGATATCGAGCCATCACTGGAGAGCTGGACTGACTTGAACAACATGAAAACTAGACCAGTCACATGAAAAATTGAGAATACATTGTAGACAATTTACAACCAAGTCTCTCAAATGTAGGACCACCCCTCCAATTCTTCAATAGCAATGGGGAACTCAATCACCCCAATATCTATGTATACCAAAGTATTCGTTTCACTAGATGGCATGATTTGCCTATGGAAATGCAAGATATTATCTACGATACTACAGAGGTCTACCTTACTCAATTCAAAATCACTCGGCCCAAAGAAAGCCCCTTAAATCCCTACAATGAGCTCAACATACTTGTTCTACAACTAGAATTTGACCTATTCATACTTGAGGTATCACCCTGGACCCACCGCTACATCAATATATGACGCAACCATGGGATTAACACTTACCTGGATGACACCCATATAATCGACACGGTTGAGCTTCAAGATGATAGGACCTATATTCGACATGATCAAGATTCAAGAAGAGATGATGCTCTAAGGCAATTCCCCCTCCTAGAAGGTCCCCCATATCAGAGGTATTCATATACATCCCATATGTAACTTGTAAAACTTGTTCCCCATGACCACACATATGGAAAATTCTTCAACATGTGATATGTAGTATAAACACTGACCTAGACCTTATTTGTCAATAAAACCGCACCACCTTAGGGTCTAGGATTCACTGAATATTAGTACTACTATGGGGATAATTTTTGCAAAGCTGCCAATATCGTGAGAAATATGAACCTAGAAGAGCCTGAAACCTCCTCTGACAACAAGGAGCACTAGGAAACAAACTCTGACAATAACATCTGGTCAGTATCATCCATGTACGCAAAATCTTCACCTGATACACCTAACCGGACAAACGGACAAGTTTAGGCCACGGTGGAAGATATCCTAATATATATCAAGACATTTTGTTGTGACCTAATGATGGATAGATGAATCTATGTCCCAAACATTCCGAGTATGAAGAATAAGGATCCTCCAACCTCACATCCTTGATTGACCTTCTGCTCCATCAAGATTAAAAGAAATAGGAAGCTCGGTCCAAATCTGTACTCTCTTTAGGAAAATAGGCTGACTTCCTCCCCAGTCCAAGTTGACACTCCACGCCTCTAAACCGACCTAATAAGGAGAAAGGACCCCCTCCCTAAAGAGGTTATCATGACTACTGCTGAGAAAATAAGCTTCAGTACATACATACATAACATTTGTTAAGATATCTGCTACTATTGGGACCATCGCCATACAAGATCACATCAGCTTCTCTGATCAGGACCTCACCATACAAGGAAGTAATCACCAATTCAATTTACACATCACTACAGAGATATGTGGGTAGGTTGTGCCCCTATTAATGATAGACAATGGGTCCATTGTTAATGCACTAGTCTTGAATACATCGCCTCAAAGTTTACACAATCTTCTATGGCCATCAACACCTATGATAATTTTGCCTGAGAATCTCCTTCCCACACTTGCATTCTATGCCAAGGTCCTAGGGTACCAAAAGACCACCCTAAAGGCGCCTTAACAGAATATGGAACACCTCATTACTAACATCGTGGTAACTTAATTGCTCAATAACTAGACATCCATCAAGTGCATCCTGATTCCCATCATTTGGAGGCCCATTGAGTTGGTCTTATTAAATAAATAGTCCCCTTATCCCCTTTCCTAATGTATGCTTGTATAAAGAAGACTTTTTCTATATGATCTAATAAACAGTGATTCTAATATTTGCATGTGTGTTTTACATCTGGTGATAATGAATCCAACAATGGACAAGAACTCATACCTAATAATGAAAACTTTACGGATCTAAAATACTTAAAAAACTTACAAAACTTGACCAAAGTCAAAATAAACAAATGTCTTCCAACTAGGTTGGCATAGTTACCATAAACTTGTCCACTATCCTAAACCCTAAATAATTACAAATAGTTTCCTCCCCATATGATAATGAATGAATGAGCTCACAGATCTCCACCTCAACATCATAGATGTGTTCTACTGTTCTTACGCTGACATGATGGGTATTGACCCAACTATCATCATCCATGAGATACCCACTCTCCCTAATGAAAAACCCATAAACCAAAAACCCTGTAAGATAATACCCAAGTTCATTACCCGTAGGGGAGATACGGTTATATATTTATGCCCTTCTATCTCAAGAATGCCAGTGCAACTGACTAGAGAGGGGCCACTACCATCCTACCCGATCTCATACATTAGGAATTGGAGTTCTACGTGAATGATATGATCATTAAATCCAAGGATCATTAAGGACACATCCTAACACTCTAGAAAATATTCTAATGATTATGCCCCTTTAAAATGAGGCTAAATATCCAGAAATACGTCTTCAGAGTCACTAAAAGGAAGGTACTTAGATTCATTATCAATACAGTTAGAATTGAGGTGGACATCGCTAAGGTCAAAGCCATATGAGACATATCTCCCCTAGAATGGAGAGAGGAGTCAAAGGGTTCTTAGGCTAGGTACAGTTCATCAGATGATTCATCAATCAACTTACCAACATTTATGACCCATCTTCTAGATACTTAAGAAAGACTCACCCAAAGAGTGGAAGGATCAATGTCAGGAAGCATTGGAGAAAATACAGGAGTACCCCACTCACCCACCAATATTAGTACCTCCCTAGTCGAGAAAACCTCTCCTACTCTACATGAACATAATCAAAATAACTTTCTGATCCATGCAAGATCAGTATGTAGATAGTTCCCAAAAATAAATCCCAATCTATTATATTAGCAAAGGCTAGTGTCCTATGAGCTCAAATACACCGCCTTGGAAAAGGCATGTGTATCCCTCGTATAGATTACTCGCAAACTAAGACATTACATGATGTCCTTTAACAAACAAATAATCTATAGGACGGATCCCCTAAAATATCAATTCGATAAACCTTCTCTCACTAGTAGAATGTCCAAGTAGATATTGATGTTGTACGAGATTCGAATCACATACGTCACATAAAAGGACACCAAAGGATGGGACATGTTTGACCTCGTAAGGAAGCCTCTGTCAAACGAGGAATAACAAGACAAGTTATAATTCCGCGATGAGTACCACTTCGCCATAAATGATTGAGAAACATGGAAACTTTTCTTTGACATGGCTTATAACGAAAGGGAATTCAGTATCGAAATGATCCTTAAATACTCTGACCCTCAAAGGATTCCCACAACCATCAAACTCAGCTATAAATGCACCATCAACATGGACGAGTATTTTGGCTTGCATCACGAGACATAAAATCACATTAGAAATGGGTATCACCGACCTGAAAGCCTATGGAGATTCAAACTTGGTCATTAGCTAGATATTGGGAAAATGGAAAATTTAGGATGACAAACTGCAACCGTACCAAGCCTTCTTAGAAGATATAGCCTTAAGATTCAATTATCTTGAATTAAAGTTCCTCCCAAGGATTAAAAATAACTTTATGGATTCCAATGCCACCTTAGCCTTTATGATAGATATGTCAGGGGAACTATGAAAATTACGTTTATCGTGACCACCCATAGCAACCTTCTTACTTCTTTGAGGACTAAACCATTGAGGAAATTACAATAGGATCCACAGTATGGTACTACGACATATGGAACTTTATTGATAAGAACCACTACCCACCCGATGCTTCTTCAAATGACCGACTTACGCTGACGCATTTGGAAACCAAATTTATCATTTATGGATTCCAACTCAACAAAATAGATTATCTAGGATACACTTACAATGCATCATAAAGGACGAAATCCTAAAGATCATTGAGTGGCGAATGTGTCCTACACTTGATTGAGCACACCCTCTCTAAATAAATACTCTAACGGTCATATTACTGGACCACCATGTAAAGGGATTGCAGAGACTATGTCAGGAAGTGCCTCAAATGTTAACTTTATGCCCTGCAATAACATCGACCTCTCCAAGATCTCTACTACATGACCTCATCTTGGACTTTCTCAACCTAAAGGATAGACATCATAGGGAAAGTAACCCTTAAGTATCTACCGAGCATGAATTCATCTTGGTCTCCATTGACCACATGACAAAATGGGTCGAGGATGAATATTACACATTTATAAATGCTAAGAAAGTTTCCAAATTTATACTTTGGAACACCATCGATCATTTCGACGTATCCTACGAGTTAGTGTTAGAAAATGGATCTCATTTCAAGAAATAGGTATCAAACCTACTACATGAACACAAATTACTCATCATAAGTCGTCACCACACATACCACAAATCAACGAAGCAATCAAGGCCACAAATAAAAATTTCAAGAACATTATCAGTAAGATGACAACCATCTACTGGTCTGACAAACACACATATTCCCTCTGGCGCTATCGTACTATAGAGCGTAATTCAATTGGGTACACTAAGAGTCCTCATACTCACTAGTTTATGGAATGGAAGCCTTCCTACCCATAGAACTTGACGTACCATCACTATGGGTCATGCTTGAAATCCATGTGGCCAAAATTGACAAGGTCCAAGCCTGTTCTCACGAACAAGCCCTCCTCGGCGAGAGGTGGCTAAAGGCCTCTAATCATAATCAGGGATACCAACAACATATAACACGACATTCAATAAAACAATCAATAAGATAAGCATCTAAGATAATGATGTAGTCCCAAAGGAAAATCTTAAACCTCACATAATACCCGGAGGAAAATTTGAACCCAACTAGGGAGGACCCTACCTTGTATCCGAAAGAAACTTCAATAGAGTGGATATCTTAGTCAATCTTGAATGAGCCACATTTTCCAAACCCTTCAATGTCGACTGACTGAGGAAATTATTTCCTCAAAAATTCCAGAGGTAAAAAAGGAAAGTCTTAATTGACACAAAGATAATCGATCATCATGGAAAGGGAATACTATGGAAACACACACACGTTCCTAACCCTGTATCTGTTGGAGCAGAAGTCCAAGGGTCTATTGAAAACACGTATAGATCAAATTATAAAAAAACTACACATACGTGAAATCCTATAAGATAGATTTAAGATTTACCGGTGAGATCTCTTTTATTTGATCTCAATTTGTCACGAACAAAATATGTGATGGCTTAATTCACCTCATGATATTCTACTCTATTCCCGATACGTACATCCATGAGTAGAGGGTGGTATCCTATTTCGTGACAACTTTCTTGTCTACTATTTCTTCTACTATGTCTCTCTTTCTCATAAGTACGAACTCAAATATTTTCAGTATCCAAGAGGGACAACTAGGTTAAGAAATAATGAGATTTTGCTGCATATATATAGGATACTATAGGGACCCTAAGGAGAGATAGTGATGTGTCTCCAAATATATATACAAAAGAGAAGAAATAACAGGACCCCGAGTGTAAAATAGTTTAAAATTAGTTTAGCAAGTATTTGAAATGCTTATTGGCTAATGTAACAACCATGTTAGTATGCGACACTCTCTTGAGAAATTCTCACCTCTCATCTAGTGTGCACGCCTACCACTATATTAATCCCATAAGTTTATTTTAACTTAACTCTCCCCATAAGGTTTCATTCCATAATATAGTATGGCTAATATAATTAATTGCTGAAAATTAATCTCTCTCATATATCTTATGTTATTTGAAATAACTCAGTGATGTCACAAAATTTCCAAACACTTATAATAAAGTTGGAGTAATTATTTATTACTTACTACTTCTATGCATAGTTGAAAGTTCCCATACTTAAGTGTATATATATATATATATATATATATATATATATATATATATATTAATCACTCATATAATATATATACTATTAGCACCTCACATAAAATTTATGGTGCTGGCATACTCTGCTATCAAGTCCCCGTATCACTCGTACTAAGGGGAAATACTAGTTCGTAATCACTCTCGAACTGTATTAACACAAAACATAAATAAATGGAGGTGAAGCATAGTTCCAAGTCAATAAGAGGTCAGTACATACCCTCACGTCTCTTAGGACCATCTGACTATCAATCGGATAGCCTGTACTAAGGAATCTTATATTCTAGGGTACAAGTCGTTATCCCCCATAAAGGCCCAATCGAGATAAGACTATCCCGACGCAAAAACCCCTAGTGATAGCAAGTAGCTCGGGTATGATTTTTACACACACACACGCACACACACACACACACACACACACACACACACACACACACACACACACACACACACACACACACATATATATGCATAATCACACAGTCATATATATCTATCTACTCACATTTCTAAATTATGTGCGCCCACGACCCATAATTAGAATTATCCGTTCTTAGCACATTTTTACTCAATTATCTCGCATAACGGATTTGTCACTTTTGTTCTCATATATATAAGTTACTCCATACCTACTTCTCGACTCTCGAAGTATTTTATCTTCCTAAGTATAATTTCAGTAGGCACTCTCACTTACCTTCTAGTCTAACTTCCTTACAAGTCTCGATCTTTTATTAAACGTACGAATGATTTCATATTTGTGAATAACTCCCTGTTAACCCTTAATTTCATCTTACATTAAATTCTCACTCAACGGAGTTTACCTAGACCCTACTAGTCCTGTTTATATCCCATTATTCTCTAACAATAATAATCAAGGGTTACTACGCATTTTAATCGGATTAAACCAACATAAGGGGAATATGCAGTTTTCCCGGAGTGATCGATCGATCGAGGAAATGGGGACGATTGATCGATCATCGATCGATCGATGTTTTTGGGTCGACCGATCGATCAAGCAGTTATGAAGAAAATGGCATTAACCCAGTTACGGGTTTGCCTCTCCAACCTCAACCAAATCTCCATATATCATTCCCAAACTCCTAACCAACGTTACTAAAATTACTATATACCTAAACACACGATTTTCTATGTAAAATATGTCCCAATTCATCAATTATAACAATTTGATGGGTAAAATTTATGTAAACTTCAAGAATCCTAATTTTTCTTTTTCTTTCAATTCTTCCAATTCTTTTCCAGATTTCCTACTTCCAAATCCATACCAATTTGTGGTTTATCCTCTACATGCGATTTAGATGTCCAGAATATGATTACTTCTTCTATAACATGTGATTTTAAGTCTCAAAACTATACTTTCTTTCATGAAACAAGTCCTAAACAACCCTAGACTAACATGATTGAGACATTAACTAAAAATAAAGCAAGATAGATACTTGCCTGGGATTTGAGTTTCTGATTTATGGAAGAAAGTGGTATGGGTGCGTTCTCCATCGCATAATCTACGATTTGGTGGTGGTGACGGTTCAAACGGGTGAGTCTTTGGCCTTGAGTTGCTTGGGAAGCTCTCTTACTACTTCTCTAATGGTCGTTCTTTGATTTTTCTCTTGTTAATGCTAGAGGACAACTCCTAAAGGATGATATAACCTTTGGAAATTCGTGGGTTTAATTGCCCAAAAATATAAAATGTCCATAATGCCCTCCCGAGATGCCAATTAGGCTTAAAAACGCCCCGAGACCCCAACTAAGCCCCCATGTAGATTATTTTGACTATCTCGACCCTTATGGACACATTGGCACACTCGAAATGACCATACAGGCGACTTATAATTTATTCACTTTTAATAACAATAATTTAATCCCGACACGACACGACACAAGCGCTTCCTGATTTAATTTCCACAATTATCAAATTATATACTCGTGATAATTTTAATAAATTTGATCATACATATTACTTTATCCATTAAGTAATATTCAACAAAATCCCAATAGTTACTAACTCTCATCACGCTAGTAAATATTTAAAGTAATATCCGGATTAATATTAAATTAATAACTCAATTTAAATTTAATAAATCCCCAAATTTAAAACTCATAAAAATAGGGGGTATTACATACTTCCCCCCTAATAACGGAATTTCGTCCGAAAATTCAGAAAATAAGACATACCTGGTAAGAATAAATCTGGGTATCTCTCACGCATATCTTCCTCACGCTCCCAAGTGAATTCCTCCACATTATGATGCTCCCATTGGACCTATACAAGTGGAACTACCTTCGACCTCAATATCCTTTAGCTATGGTCTATGATAGCAACTAGACTCTCCTCGTAAGAGCTGTCGGGCTGTAAGTCAATCTCCTCTATCGCGCTATGGGTGTGGGCCATATATTGTCCCGAAGGTACCATATCAATGACAAAATATGGAATACATCATGAATGCGGTGCAAGTGCTCTGGCATCCGCAATCTGTATGGTACCAGCCCAATCCTCTCGATAATGGGAAATGGTCCCACGTACCTTGGGGCCAACTTCCCCTTTTTTACCAAACCTCATAACTCCTCTCATAGGAGACACGCGCAGTAATACTTGGTCCCCCACATTAAATTCTCAGAAAGACCAATTTGCATCTGCGTAGCTTTTCTGTCTATCCTAGGCTACCCAAATGTGACTCCTGATAAGATCAATCCTAGCTGAGGTTTCCTGAATCACCTCTCATCTGAGAAACTTGTTGTACCCCACCTCTAGCCAACAAGTTGGAGAACGACAAGGCCTTCCATACAATGCCTCAAATGGATCCATGTTGATCGTGAGCTGATAGGAGTTATTGTTAGCAAACTCCACCAGTGGAAGATGCGGCTCCCATCCTCCTCCAAAATCAAGGACACGCATGCGTAGAATATCTTCCAACATATGATTGGTACACTCTATTTGTCCATCTGTCTGTGGGTGATAAGATGAAATCAATCTCAACTCTGTACCCATGGCCTTCTGAAAGCTCTCCCAGAAATGCGACACAAAAATATTGTCTATATCAGACACAATATCCAGGGGTTCCCCATGTAGCCTAACAATCTCGGTAATGGACAATAGTTCATACTGGCTCGTGGTATAGTCTATCCGTACTGGCAGAAAATGAGCCACCTTGGTCAACCGGTCCACTATAACCCATATGGAGTCGTGACCCCGCTGTGATGTAGGCAGCCCAGTAATGAAGTCCATGGAAATACTCTCCCACTTCCACATAGGTATCTCCAATGGCTGAGGCAACCCCGACGATCTCTGGTGGTCTTCCTTTACCATCTAGTAGGTAGAACACTTGGACACTAACTCAATAATGTCCTTATTCATCCCACTCCATCAGTATTGCCGCCTCATATCCTGGTACATATTATCTTCTCCAGGATATACTGCAAATTTAGACCCGTGAGACTGTGTCATCACTACATGACGTAAGTCTTCCCCTTCTGGGACTACCATTCTCCCATTAAACCTCAAACCTCCATCAGAACTTACTGAATAGGACTCGATAGCCTCAGCTAAAAGACGTACAATATGTTCTTGACAAAACGAATTCGCTGACTGTGCATGTATAACCCTCGTAACAATCTCGGGTGTGACTGTCATGATAGGTGCAAAGGAACGAGATACCGCGTCTTGGTGACCCAACTCTTTCCATTTCACTTTCCAAACATTTGCTACATTGCCCACCGGGCTACGGCTTAACGCATCAGCAACCACGTTAGCCTTTCCTGGATGGTACTGTATCTCGAATTGGTAGTCTTTCATAAACTCCAACCACCTGTGCTGATGCATATTCAGCTCTCGCTGAGTGAATAAGTACTGCAGTGACTTATGATCTGTGAACAAGCAAAACTTCTCCCCCCAACAAGTATTATCTCCAAATCCTTAATGAAAAAACGACCGCTGCTAGCTCTAGGTCTTGGGTGGGGTAATTCCTTTCGTGCGACTTAAGCTTGCGGGAAGCAAAAGCTATAGCCCTCTCCTCCAGCTGAAGTACTCCCCCGAGTCCCCATAAAGAGGTGTCAGTATAAACTAGATATTCCACTCCCGACTTGGACAAAGCAAGAACTAGCGCTAAAGTCAACTTATCTTTCAGGTCATCGAAAGACAGTTGACAAGCATCGTCCCAATCATACGGTACCCCCTTGCAAGTCAGATTCATCGACGAACCCGCTATCTTCAAAAAAACTCATATGAACCTCTTATAGTACCCGACTAATCCCAAGAAACTATACACTTCCATCGATTTCGTGGGTTGTCCCCACTCCCTCACTGTCGACACTTTGCTTAGGTCAACAGATATTCCAAATTCTAACACAACATGCCCCCAAAACTATACATCCCGTAACTAGAATCCGCATTTCTCATACTTAGCATACAACTGATGCTCTCGTAGAGTCTGAAGAACCTGCCTCAAGTGCTTGGCATGCTTCTCCTCAGTGTGTGAATATATCAGGATGTCATTTATGAAGACGATGACAAACTAATCTAAGAACTCTCTGAACACTCAATTCATCAAGTCCATGAATATGGCTGGGGCATTTGTCAGCCCAAACAACATGACCCTACACGCATAGGACCCACATCTCGTCAAGAAAGCAGTCTTCGACACATCCTGCTCCCTAATCCGTAGCTGATGGTATCATGATCTTAAATATATCTTCAAAAAGAAGGTTGCTCCTCTTAACTGGTTTAACAGGTCATCGATTCGAAGAAATGGATATTTATTCCCTATCGTGACCTTGTTTAACTCCCGGTAATCCATGCATAACCTCGGTGAACCATCTCTCTTCTTCACAAACAAGACTGGAGCGCCCCAAGGTGAGGTGCTCCTACGAATGAAGCCCTGACTTAACAGTTGCTCTATCTGATCTCGTAACTCCCTCATTTCCACTGGAGCCATACGGTACGGTGCATGTGCTATCAGTCGAGTAACTGACATCAAGTCTATGACGAAATCTATCTCTCACTAGGGGGTAGTTTCGGTATCTCCTAAAATACATCAGAATACTCACAAATAACTATAATCAAATCTAAGGGAATCACGACCTCCTTAGAGGTATCCTCCTCTATGTACTACAAATGGGTGGAAGATCCTCCCTCTAGGCGAGGCATCGCCACCAAAAACATCTCCTTCCCTAGAATGGAAAAAAAATACTCCTACCAAAATATCATGGCTCTGTACGTGGCGAGCCAATCCATGCCAATAATAACAATGTGCTCATGCATCACTAAGACAAGCATGTCTACCGATAAAATCAAGCTACCAATCTATACTCCTACACCCCAACATATAAAGAAAATCAAAGGCCAATTCCTAAGTGGTGAGTCTACACATGTAACAATTCTCTCTACCATGTCTAATAACCCTAAGGACATTGAAAAATGGGTAGCTAAAAAATAGTACGATGCCCCCGTATTAAATAAAACCTGACCATAGTGCCATGGATAGAAAATGTACCCTCAATCGGGGGTGGTGCCTAAGGAGCTGCGGTCTGGAGGACATTATAGACATATCTGTACTGTAATTTCCCCTAGTGTACTAGAGCTATTGGGATGGCTGGTAGGGTTGGAACCTGAGTTGGCGCTAGGAGGGCGGATGGAAAGAGTGACCTCTACGAATCATTACGAGCAACTTGCTGCTGTTGGGACCTATCTCCCTCTGGGCAATCCTGGCACCTATAGTCATTTTTGCCACCTCCGAAACATCGGCCCCTGAAGTTTCTCCCATCTGTCCCTGTTGGCCACGACCCTGTTGGCCATTACCACCCCGCCACTGGCCCTGCTGGAAATGTTATTTGCCCTGATGGCCCTGCTGTTGTCCCTACTACTGATGGTATTGGCCTTGTTGGCCATGCTGATTAGACTGGACCAGGTGGCCCTTCCTAAATCCACCAAATCCCTATCTGGAGTCACCTAATCAGAACCTCTTGGTAGGGGCCCCCTGATGGGAACTCTGCTCACTGTGATGAGTCTGGCCTTGGGCTACTGGTGCCCCACCAGTACTACCGCCCTGTGTCCTGCCCTGCTGGTTGGACTCCCCTACTCATTTTCTCCCCTGTAGATGGAAGCTGTGATCCTGACGGTGTAACAAAGCAGCGTTGAGTACATCATTGTAGGTACTAAATGATAGATTGCCTATGAGGTGCTGACGGATCCTCCAGGCCAATCTATCTACAAACAACAGTATTTTCTTCCCTTCGGTGGGTGCCTCATCTGGCACTATAGTGAGAACTCTAGTAAACTCCTCGTACTTCGTAACAGTCATGCTCTCCTACTTTAGATTCAGTAACTTCTGCCTCATCTCAGTCTGCATGGCGGACGGGAAGTATATGCAGTTAAATCGCACCCAGAATGACTGAATCGTGATGCTGTCCCTCTTCTCCAAGGTGCTGGTGGACTCTCACCACTACAAAGTGCCCCCACTAGCTTGAAGGAAGACAATAGCTATCTATGCACGTTAGTGCACTCATACATGTGCAGATGCCTCTGGATATCCTTCTTCCACGTGTTGGCAACTATGATGTCCGAACTATCCGAGAACTCCAGTGGATGCACCTTCTGAAAGGCATCCCTAACCCGCTCCCATGCAGATGTAAGTTGTGTCGGTACTAGTGCCACTTCCTGAATCTGGGGTGGAGCCTTCTGCACTGCTGCTAATTCGACATTCACCACCTGAACAACAATAGTGGCTACCTAGATTGCGTCATCATCCCTTGAGCCAGAGCTACTGGCTGCTCGGTTTGGGCAATCCTGTCTAGAGGTGCGCATCTCGAAGGCATCTGAAATGAGAAGGAAGTTTATTAGTCTATAGTTATTATCAAATCTTGAATAGCTGAAGACATAAGCATAAATATAAGAATACAACAGTCTTAAAAATAGGGCTCTATATCAAGGACGATAAGATGGAAGCGAAATAAGCCGTACATATCCTAAAGGACACTAGAACCGAATGCTCTAATACCACATGTGACAGCCCGCCTAATTAAATATCGGGTGATCAGTCCTTTATTAAATTAAAATCAAGGTGAACGGTTGGTTCATTCTTATCATCATTGTCACAAAATAAAATTTCCGATTTAAACACCCTAAATAATTAAGCTAAGTTTCAAAACTATTTACAACATTATTTCCATTTTATTAAATCCAGATATGAAAAACTTTAATAATTAACAGTTTAAGAATCACTCAAATATTAAGGCTGGTAATAAACACCCAAAAATTTAACCATTCAGATAAACCAATACCAAGTTTAAGAACTACAAATGAAATCGTCCTGACAGTAATCAAAACCCAAAGAGTACTAAATATTGAAAATAAATGAACATAAATCTATGACAAATCCAACTGAATAAGGAAACGGGCGACACATGCCCTAACTAATCATAACTAAGATAAGAGTAGAATCAATAATGAGGTCGTTTAAGCAATGTCCTGCAACTCCCATATAAGTTGCAACGCGTCTAGTCCAAAGAACCTAAGCATGACGCCCCTGTGGCTGGGCACCTGTAATATATACATATATATACAAGAGAGAAGAAATAACAGGAAAAGAGTTAGAGGCCGAGTATAAAATAGTTTAAAATTAGTTTAGCAAGTATTTAAAATGCTTACCGTCTAATGTAACAACCATCTAAGTGTACGACACTCTCTTGCGAAATTCTCACCTCTCATCTAGTGTGCACGCCTACCGCTCTATTAATCCCATAAGTTTATTTTAACTTAACTTCCCCAATAAGGTTTCATTCCATCACATACCATGGCTAATATAATTCATTTCTAAAAATTAAGCTCTCTCATATATCTTATGTTATTTGAAATAACCCACTGATGTCAAAAAATTTCCAAACACTTATAATAAAATTGGAGTAATTATTCATTACTTACTACTTTTATGCACAGTAGAAAGTTCCCATACTTAAGTGTGTGTGTGTGTGTGTGTGTGTGTCTATATATATATATATATATATATATTAATCACTCATATAATATATATACTATCAGAACACCACATAAAATTTATGGTGCTGGCATATTCTGCTATCAAGTCCCCGTATCACTCATACTAAGGGAAAATACTAGTTCGGAATCACTCTGGAACTGTATTAACACAAAACATAAACAAATGGAGGTGAAGCATAGTTCCAAGTCACTAAGAGTTCAGCACATACCCTCACATCTCTTAGGACCGTCTAATTATCAATCAGATAACCTATACCAAGGAATCCTATGTTCTAGGGTACAAGTCATTATCCCCCATAAAGGCCCAATCGAGATAAGACTGTCCCGACGCGGAAATCCCCCGTGATAGCAAGTAGCTCGGGTATGATTTTTACATACATATATATATATACATATGTATATATGTATGATTTTTAAATACATATATATATATATATATATATATATATATATATATATATATATATATATATATATATATATATAATATGCACAATCACACAGTCACACACACATATATATATATATATATATATATATATATATATATATATATATATATATATATATATATATATATATATCTATTCACATTTCTAAATTAAGTGCCCCCACGACCCATAATTATAATTATTCGTTCTTAGAACATTTTTACTCGATTATCTCGCATAACGGATTTGTCACTTTTATTCTCATATATATAAGTTACTCCATACCTACTTCTCGACTCTCGAAGTATTCTATCTTCCTAAGTATAATTTCAGTAGGCACTCTCACTTACCTTCTAGTCTAACTTCCTTACAAGTCTCTATCTTTTATTAAACGTACGCATGATTTCATATTTGTGAATAACTCCCTGTTAACCCTTAATTTCATCTTACATTAAATTCTCACTCAACAGAGTTTACCTAGACCCTACTAGTCCTGTTTATATCCCATTATTCTCTAACAATAATAATCAAGGGTTACTACGCATTTTAATCGGATTAAACCAACATAAGGGGAATATGCAGTTTTCCCGGAGCGATCGATCGATCGAGGAAATGGGAACGATTGATCGATCATCGATCCATCGATGTTTTTGGGTCGACCGATCGATCAAGCAGTTATGAAGAAAACTGCATTAACCCAGTTACGAGTCTGCCTCTCTAACCTCAATCAAATCTCCATATATCATTTCCAAACTCCCAACCAACGTTACTACAAGTACTATATACCTAAACACATGATTTTCTACGTAAAATATGTCCCAATTCATCAATTATAACGATTTAATGGGTAAAATTTATGTAAACTTCAAGAACCCTAATTTTTCTTTTCTTTTAATTCTTCCAATTCTTTTCCAGATTTCCTACTTCCAAATCCATACCAATTCATGGTTTATCCTCTACATATGATTTAGATGTCAAGAATATGATTACTCCTTCTATAACATGTGATTTTAAGTCTCAAAACTATACTTTCTTTCATTAAACAAGTTCTAAACAACCCTAGACTAACATGATTGAGACATTGACTAAAAATAAAGCAAGATAGATACTTGCCTCGAATTTGAGTTTCTGATTTGTGGAAGAAAGTGGTATGGTTGCGTTCTCCGTCGCGTGATCTACGATTTGGTGGTGGTGGCGGTGCAAACGGGTGAGTCTTTGGCCTTGAGTTGCTTGGGAAGCTCTCTTACTACCTCTCTAATGGTCATTCTTTGATTTTTCTCTTGTTAACCCTAGAGGACAACTCCTAAACGTTGATATAACCTTGGAAAATTCGTGGGTTTAATTGCCCAAAAATACAAAATGTCCATAATGCCATCACGAAATGCCAATTGGGCTTAAAAACGCCCCGAGACCCAAACTAAACCCCCAGGTATATTATTTTGACTATATCGACCCTTACGGACACATTGGCGCACTCGAAATGACCATACGGGCAACTTACGATTTATTCACTTTTAATAATAATTTAATTCTAACACGACACAAACGCGTCCCGATTTACTTTCCACAATTATGAAATTATATACATATTACTTTATACATTAAGTAATATTCAACAAAATCCCAATAGTTACTAACTCTCATCACGCTAGTCAATATTTAAAGTAATTTTTGGATTAATATTAAATTAATAATTCAATTTAAATTTAATAAATCCCCAAATTTAAAAGTCATAAAAATACGGGGTATTACAGACTCGAAATTAATTTTTATAAAGATAAGGATGCTATTTTATTAAATAAATATTTTTATAAGTTTTTATAAGTGTTTGAAATATTTTACTCTCTTTAAATCAAATAAGGCCGAATTAGAGATTGAGTTTGATTAATAGTCTAATTCAGCGCGTTGTTCAAACGGCTGAACTAGTCGTTCGAGCGATATTCCATCTCGTTATAATGACAAACCCAAGTCACTTGAATGAGATAGCGCCTTAAATATTATTTAAATGGTGTGTTTTCATCAGATTTCGTAAGTGTGCATTATGCAAAAATCAATATTCATCCAGAACGTTTTTGCACACAAGTTTTCTAAGATTTCCAAAGTTAATGCATCCTTAGAGTTTCAAAGATATGAGTCTTCAATAATATATGTTATAGTGATCTTTGTGGTACCAATAATAGTTTTTCTACACTTGAATGTTGTTAGTTTTGCAATGAAGATTTGGTGGAGTTCGGTTTCAACATCGTAGACGTTACAAGACATATCGGTGGATAGCGAGACATACGTGGACACGTGTGTTATGGACATGCATCATGGAAGAAGGTTACTTTTTTCACGGGAACTATGAGTGGAGTGGTTGAAGATCAGAGGAGTGTCAAGTCTCATGAGTGGATCGAGTCGTTGAGTAAGACTATCGTCTGTACCTTTGTAAAACTTTATTCGTAGTGATTGTTTGGCTTGGGCCATCCGAGGTTTTTCCTGTTATGGTTTTCCAAGTGCATCGAGCTTTATGACTATTATTTACTTTATTTTACTTGCTCTAATCACTAGATGGATGTTTATGATTAATCAAGATAAAATTTGGTTAACATAAAATTGTTCAGAACTTGGTGTGAATTAAAACTTGGAAAAAGGTTTTTCACAAAAAGAGAAAATTGTTTTGTCATCCTTAAAACATTTTTCGCATAAGAAATTAAAAGGTGCCATTAAATTGGTATCAGATCTAGAAACAAATTTGGGTTGTGTTTGATATCTTGTATTTTTCGGAATGAATTTTGTAGGTTTTGAAAGTTTCCGTTCTCTTGTTTTTTATGGAAAAAATTATGCTTGTTGGAAAATGCGAATGAGAAGTACTTTAAAATCCACTAACGAACGTGTGTGGTTATCGATTGAAAAAGGTTGGACACAACTAGTCACACGAGAGGGTGAGGTCACTAGTTTGAAACCCATTGAGTCATGGAGTGATGCTGAACATAGACTTGGACTTTACAACTCTAAAGGTCTTCACGAATTTCCGCATATGTCACAGTATAATAGAATCATGAGTTGTGAAACTTCAAAAGAGGCTTAGGATACGCTTGCACTTACTCATGATGGCACTAGCATGGTTAGGGCGTCTAAGTTATAAAACCTCACTACACAGTTTGAGACGATTAAAATGTTACATAGTGAGTCATTTTATGAGTTCTACGCTAGGTTGTCTAATATTGTCAACTCGTCGTTAACCTTAGGAGAGAGGAATCCCGACAACCGTGTGATAAAGAAAATTTTGAGATCTTTATCGAGTAAGTTTGATGCAAAAGTGACCGTTTTAAACTCCTTAGGTATGCTTGATTCAATGAAATTTGAAGAGATTGTAGGTGACTTACAAACCTATGAAATCGATATCTTTACCTCCAAGTAAGTGCCAAAGAAAAAAAAGGGCATTGCTTTGAAAGCTTAGAGGAGGAAACTAAAGTTTCGGCTGACGATTCCGATTTTTAAGAGGTCTCCTTATTGGCTAAAAACTTAAAAAAAATTCTTAAGTTTCAAAAGCAATATGAAGATGCCAAAATTTTTGAGAAATTCAAGAAAAACAAGTTTGAGTCCACCCCTAAAGATAAAAATGAGAAATTTAATATGATTTTGTAGGATAGGTGTTTTGGTTGTGAGGGGTATGGTCACAAAGTTGTTGAGTCTCCCACTAGACATAAGAAAGAGGGAAAGAAACTGATTTCATATAATTCCACCTTAAGTGATAGTGAACCAGAAGATGGAAAGGGTTCCCCCAATGAGAACAAGTTTATTCCTTTCTTGGCATGTCATGTGAGTGACGACTAGATATCTTCCCCGAAGATACTCATGTGCATGACACTTCCGAGGCCATTGAGAGTGCATCCCGATTGTGTGAGGGTGATGAGAGTGAGGAGGAGGAGATCGATCTAAGTGAGCTGCAAGTTGCATTTAGAGAGTTATACGAAGAAATGATGATGGTGAAAAAGTCCAACTCTAAATTGCAAGCTTGGTTGAATGAGTGTGCCATAGAAATAATGATGATTTGATTGAGGATCATAGGGCACGGGAGAAAATGTTTAGGGAGAAGTAAGAATATGCAGAGAAAGAGTGTGATAGTCATTGTGGTTTGATAGAGACTTTGAAAAAGGAGTTGCTAGAGTTTGAGGAGTCTACACGTGTTCTTGAATATAGGATTTTTGAGTTGGAGGGGAAATTGAAAGACTCAAGTAAGGTTAAGTTTGACTTCAAATCTAGGTCGAAGAAGTTGGATAGGATGTTAGGCACCGTCCAAGTCAAAACTGATAGGTTTGGTATGGCTATGATGATCGCGGTTCTCTCATTCCCAAAGTCAATACTAACGTGTGAGAGATCCCACTAGGAACGTAAGGAGAGGTCGACATTTTGGTAATCATTCGCGTTGTCTTTACACTTGCACACATTGCGGTACAAAAGGTCACGTTAGACATTTTTTCTATGACCTTAGGAATGCTCCTAGGAAGTTTAGGAATAAAGTCATTTCGATTCCCAAAACCCCCACCTGTCATGTTAAACCTACTTGGGTTAGGAAATCGGATTTAGTGGCTTTCGGACTAAAACTTCATGGTTCGCATTTGGTTTCACATGATTCTTGCCATGCTAAATCTAAAGGATGATTGTGTTACCATGTTTGATATACACTAGTCTTTTCATTGTGATTAATATCTTCAAAGTGTTATGACATGTGTATCATTTTGTATTATATTTCTCATTTATTGAGTCTTATTCATGTTCCTTTTTATATTTTTATTTTTAGGACAATGCTTTTGAAGTTTGTAAATCTAGTCCCTGTGGTACAATAACATTTACTTGTGTGACCCCTTTAGAGTTAGGAGTTCATATATATATATATATATATATATATATATATATATATAACCCGCGCTCCTTGGTTAGGACTACTTGGCGTAATACATACTTTTCTATCTTGTCCCGGTGCATCACTCGTTGCATAAAGGACAATTGGTTCGGCGCCTCTCACGAACCGTAAACCTCATAGCACAAATATTGGAGGCGAGCATACTCACCAGCTAAATGGGTCACGCAAATACCTACTCTCCCATTCAACCATCGAAACTATCCTACATAACAGAAAGCACGTATACAAGTTCATATGCTCTAGGTACAAGTCGAATATCCCCCCATTAGGTCCCCTAGGATAAGATTATCCACTGCGCGAAACCTCCGCCTGATATCAAGCAGCGGAGGTATGCTATACACACAGTAATGATAAACATATAGGAATAGGCATTCCCTAAGCCTTAAAACAATTTAGGTTTTCACCCAACCCATATTTATATTTCTACAAGTAGTATATTTCTCTTTACTACTTACGCAATTTACTTGATTATTCACACTCCCGAATTTCCTAAGGTTAATTCACCTATTCAATACTTAAGGTTTCATTCTAGGATTATTTCCCAAATAATTGTGCACTAAGTCAATATTAGTAAATGGCAGTTTTCCTAACATAATTAACTAGGTAACATGACCTGGGAAAAAATGGAAATTTTTGGGCTTTTCTAGGACTTGTCATTCGAACGAGTTAGCAGGTCGTTAGAATGACTCTAACTTCTCTTTCAAACGAGACTCCATCTCATTCGAATGAAATGGGGTCTTTTTTTTCTTTGGCCAGACCTGCTACGCTTTACTGTTCATACTTCGTCTTCCTCAAGATTTCAATCCTAAAACCTCTAAATTTCTCAACCCTAACACCAAAACATCAATTCTAATTAATGTTCTAACATGTATAAATGATTTCCCTTAACTTTGAACCATTAATTTATCATAAAACAGTTCTAAAATCCAAAATCCCCAATTTAACAATTCAAAACCCTAGTTCATCAAATTTCCATACAAGAACATCAAATTCAATTTCGTCCATCATCAGTACTCATCAATTTGGGATTTATAAACTATCTACAGGAGGGATTATTCCTAATTCATTTTCCAGATTTCAATTCATATTCTTAAATCTTCAATTTCATCAAAACTCATAAATAAAAGTGAATATAATCTACCTACACAAATATGAACATATTTATTGCTATGAATCGCAAGTAATAAAAACTTGACTTAATTTTGACGGTCTAATCTGCTGTTGATATGGGTATGAGTGTGTTCCTCGTCTCGCGATCTACACTTTGGTATAGTTTTTGGTGTGTATTCTTGAGTTAGGCACCAAGAACACCAATAGCTTCTTCTTCCTTCCTTTGTGCCTTTCTCTTTTCTCTCACGTAGGTTTAGAGAAGATAACTCCCCAATAACCCATGTACATCTATCTTCTATTTCCCAATTTTCGTCCATAATATTAATCCAAAATTCCAAAGGACAAAAAAATCGTACGGGGTGCCGGTTAGGCCTAAAATTATCCCGAAGTTCAAATAAAATACTCGGGTACAGTTTTGTCACTATCTCAACCTTTTCGGACTCAATGGAGCACTCAAAATTACCATACGAGTTGTAAAAAAAATATTTATCTTTTTATTCCATACAATTAGTCCCGACACGACTCACACGCGCGTCCTGACTTAAAACACCAAACTATCGTATTTTGCACTCCGAAAATTTATGAAAATTATATAATTCCATATTTCATATACCCACAATAATGATCAATGATTTCCATCAATAAGTATTAACCCTTGCCACGCTACTTAATAATTATTTTAAATTCGAATTAATTAACAATTAAATTCCCCGACCTTTTTAATTTAATTAATCCAATAATAATAATTAATCCCATAATTATTTAATTATCATAAAAATACAGGGTATTACAGCTACTTGTTATTTAGAGGTGGACCTAACCTATGACTTTAGTATGTGAAGTTCTTGTGCCTAAAGCCGTAGAAAGTTAGAGTGAGGATGATCACAAGATAAGTAATTATAGTTCACATGGTTTGAAAGCGTTGTTTCATGGGGTCACACCGAAGGAGTTCCCTGGTATTATGACATGTGAAACTTATAAAAAGTCTTGGGACATACTCCTACTCAACCATGAGGGGGATAGTGCAATTAGATCTTCTAATCTCCAAAACCTCACTGCTAAATTTGAGACAATAAGGATGAAGGAGAGGAAAACCTTTGATGAGTTTTATGTGAAAGTGTTTGATATAGTTTAGTCATCTTTAAACATGGGAGAGAGAATACCCAATACCAAAGTTGTCAAGGAAATATTGAGGTCCTTACCAGAAAGATTCAATCCCAAAGTGACTATAATAAATTCTTTTGGTACTATTGTCTCAAAGAAACTAGAAGAGCTTTTGGGTGAACTTCAAACCTATGAGCTTGAGATGTTTTCTACAAAAAAGATAAAGAAACATAAGGGAATCTCTTTTAAAGCATGAAAGGAGGAAACATCAATATCGGGTGATGAGTGTGACATTGATTCTGATGAAATGTCCATGTTTGCAAAAAAGTTTTAAAATTTCTCAAGTTTGAAAACTAATCAAAATATAATGAAACAAAGTTTGAGAAAAATAAGATTAACAACGATGTAAAATTCCTTAAAAATCGTAAGGAGAACTTCAGAAGGGATGAGTCATATACATGTTTTGGGTGTGAGGTTTACGTCCATAGGGAAGATGAGTGTCCCACTAAGACAAGGAAGGAAGGAAATAAGTTGAAGGCATACAATTCCACCCTTAGAGATATTGAATCGAAAGACGAAACTTATTTCCCTATTGAGCGTAATTACATTGCATTCATGGTCAACCATGTGAGCCTAGACTAGAAGTCTTCTGATGAAGATAATTATGTGCATGGTAACATTACCAAACCAAGTTATTAACCAAGGTTAAAGATTTAATTAAGTTTTTCGAATAAAGTCTTTGAAGAAACTCCGTTTGTTTATGAAAACAAGATGTATACTATTTATTAATCAGTGAAACTTTAAGATCACTACAAAAAAAGTACTTTTTAAAACGAAACCTTTCGATACGGTTAAATTTTGGGTCCCTAAAACTAACCTTTTGAAACTGGAAAAATTAACTGTCTAAAAACTATTTTTTTTAAGAGAGCTTTTATTTCCCGTCTTAAAAAGTATCATATAAAGAGATGTCAAATGAGTAGCCATCTTAAAAGATATACTTTATGAGACAGAAAGAAAATATTTCGCTTCCCGCTTATGAAAAGTTTAGCTTCTCCCTTCTTGTAAATCTAAGAAAGAAGATCCATTCTTGTAATCCTACGAAAAAAGAAGTAAAAAAGACACGAAATAAAAGAACCCACACCCCGTTCTTCCCCTTCATCACCTGCCGCACACCAGCCCTAGCCTAGCCTCGCACCTCTAGCCCTAGCTTAGCCTATCACCTCTAGACCTAGTCTCACTGTTCTGGCCCTAGTAACCAGCCATCGTCATCGCCTTAGGTTCGTATATGGCTTCATATGTGTTTTTTAATTACTCGAGTTACATATGGATCCGTGTTGAGTACAATTTCTGATTATTTTTGTTGATTTGTTGTGGGGATAGGAGGTTGAGTGTGAGCCATTGGAAAACCCAGATTGTCCATTGTTTTTTGTATGATATTTTTAAGATTAATTTATGAAAATAATTGTGTACTTGTTTGTGTGAATTTCAGTTAGAATTATTGATATGTTTGTTTATGTTAATTAATTCATGGCATTTGCTAGTAGTTCATGCCATTAATTTGATTTACTATTCGATTATGATTTTATTTTGTGATATATGTGATGGACCCAAATTAATTCAAACATGCATCACCGTTGAAAAATCAGCAATGTTATTTTCCATGGAAATTGATTCTTTGGGTAGTGGGTGAGAATTATTTTCGGTGAAAATTGATAAAAACATGAAACACTTTTCATATTTATTAGTAGTGTTTTAATTTAATAGAGTGCATATGAAATTAAGCACCTCAAAAGTAAAAATGAGCTAAATTGAGTATTTTCCATCGAAAATAATTCAACACCAATCAAATGGACCCTAATTATTGGGACACAAGCTCCAACATACGTGGTGGTACCCAAAAGAAAGAATTAGTTAAAATTCTAGTTTACACAAACATTTAATACACACCAAAAAGTAATGTCAAGATCTTTAAAGAATCTAAAAAGATAAACTTGATTTTTCATTCTCTCTCTCTCCCTAATTTATTCTCTGATTACATATCTTTAAAAAAAAGATTATAACATTGAAGGAGTACGAGAGGTAGAAGTTACAGAAAATAGAAGAGAATAAATCTAAATTGAAAGAATTGGGAGTTCATAAATTGTATTCGGCAATGCGGGATCGGGCTAAAGTAAGAAAAGTAAATTAAAGAGTAATAAAAAATTGACTGACGATGATGAAGTGTATGTGCCATACAAAGGAAAAGATGAACATAGTGATTCGAGCGGGGATGAAAATGGGTATGTTGGTTGAGTTTTTTTACGTACAAATTTTTAATGTTGTAGATGTTAAAATGTTGGTTATGTGACTTTTTAATTGCGTTAGATGCTGCCATTTCTTACGATTTGGTGCATCAGTACTAAAATCTTGATTGTGTGAATTTTTAATTGTGATACATGTTTTCCTTTCTTGACTTTTATATTGATTGTTTGACTTTTTAATGATGTAGATATTAAAATTGATGCGTTGAATTGTTGTAATATATGACTATTATTTCAATTAGTTTGCTATTGACTTTTTTGAATTTATGTATCAAATTGTTGAGAACCATATGTTTTTTCATTATTAGGTATCATGGATAAGAGTTGGATTAATTTAAGTAATCGGTGTTCAAAAGAATACATTGACGGGATCATAGTTATTTAAGGTGCACTAAGGCGCCAATGTCTCTGTAGAGCCTAGGCACAAGGCGAGGCGCACGCCTGATTGAAGTGTAGCGGGCGTTATACCAGATGCGCAAAAATTGTTTATCTATAATAATTAGATTATTTTATAATTTAATTTGAAAAATATCATAAATTACTATTAATAAACAATCTTATTAATATATCAAAATAATAAGATTGTTTATCTACATAATGTGAACACATTAATTGGTCCATTCTTATATTTGGGAAATTTTCCAAGAAAACATTTAATAAGGAGCGCTTTAGGCGCACCTTGATCCTGGAGCCTAGGGGCATAAGGCACGCGACTTATTGAAGGGACCTTGCCTGAGGTGAGGCGAGGCGCCAATGCTGGACGCTGCCTGAGGCTTGATTTAAAAACCTCGTAGATGTTTGTTTTTCTATGTTTCATTCAACATGTCATATATTGGAATATAAATTGTAGTTTAAAGACAATTACAAACTAATAGAATTCGGGTTCGATAAAAATTAGTTTTCCTATTTGAAATATTAGGGTTGTCATGGTAAAAGACATTGATTAAAATTATGAAAAGAGTGAATGATCTCTGACACCGAATAAAAGGAATTATTACTTAAAGTTAATTGAGGATGTGGTATTTTTATAGAAGTTTTGTTTAGAAAACATGCATAATAATCATATAATTCTATATCATGAGATTTATGTTGACAAAAAACCTCTCCATACATGGGGTTTGGCTGTGTCGGGCACCTCCTTCCCACGGCCTCCCTTCTTTTACCATAATAATTTTGTTTATATTATTTCTATAAATACTTGATTATTATTTTGGTATTTTCCTTTGTTAAATTATTTCGATCGACTTACTCTATGCATGGATTGGCTTAAATTATGCATGTTATTACTCAAATTAACTGAAGAAAGTCATGTCTCAACCCCTTGGGTTGAGTAGATAAATCTCATTTCACCACATTCCTCTGTTGATTATTATTTTTATTATGGAAAGCCAAACGTTATCACATCTACTAAGAGTTTCATTCAAAACACACTAGTCTCATGAGCACATTTTGTTCTTTTTAGAATGACTTGTCTTGTTTTGTAAGGCATTATTTCAACTTCACTCACGATAAATAAAGTTGATACATAATATGCTACACGCCAAGTATGAGCCGAGTTATACCGCCGAGTTATAAAGATAACAAAAGGCTAAATGTAGTATAATACATCCATCTCTGGTTTTGAAAGACAAGATGGTTCTCATTCCATTCAACTTGTGAATTGAATTAAAGGTTCAACTGTGTGGAGCAGGGCAAGGATCAGGTTTTGACTAATGGCTTGCAAACATCTAGGCTTCAGCACCAAGAACTTCAACACCGAGAGTGAATTGGATACATGTAAAGCTAGCAAAAGGAGATCTCCGGTTAGTAGATCGCCTCTCTCATACCATTTTTTCTAGTTAGCAGATCACCTCTCTCAACACCGATAGTGAATTCGATACCTGTAAATTTAAAAACCAATACCAGTTTTGCTACTTTTCACTTATTCTCCCCATATGTTAACATATATATTGTTAAGGGTACTAGATGTTATAAATGTAGGAGGTTTGTGTTGTCAACTAATTCTTTTGTCGTTGGATGAGTTTGTATATATGTTCACTTTGATGAGGATCATGCCACATAACTCATTTGTTGTGCACATGGTCTTATTATCAATGAGATATCTCATCCAACTCAAACTCATTATAATATATTAGAAGATAATCAAGGCTCCTGTGTTTATCATTTCTCTTTCTCTTTTTTTAACAACTATTTGTTGTAAGTTTTTACTATGTAATAAGTACAATATTCGAATGTGTCAGTTAATATTACGATCGTATGTTAAATGACATCGAATTTAGTGATACACATGAATAGGTTTAATGATTTTGTGTTTTATTTTTCAAGTATGTAACGATAATAACTAGAGTTTCTATTTTTTATTCTTATAATGAACTTCACTGATAACATGAGCTCAAATTAAATGAAATGCTACAGATATGTGATATCCATCCTCATTTATGAAACAAAGCTCACTGATCCATCTAACTAAATGATTAAAGTATAGTTCCTTAGAATAATATGCATTAATTCTAGTTATTATATGATCTCAGCAAATCATCTAGTCTAAAGATTAAATGGAACTTCTCTAATCATGAAAATATATGGTCAAAAATTTTCTGTACCAAGTACAAGAATAAATCAGCTTCTTATGGTTCCCAAACTTATAAAAGGTTAAAAGAGATTGATTCCATATATGAGCAGCTCAGTATTGATATTGGGGATACTAACTATTGGTCTCCTACCAGTGATAGCCAATTCTCTTCAAATTTAGCTTGGAATTTTATTAGGCACTCTAAACTTGCTTCATTTCTATTCAAAACAGTGTGGAATTCTTCTATTCCTAAAAAATTGTCTTTATTTCTTTGGAAATGCCTCTTAAATATTGTGCCTGTTGATGATGTTATCCAAAAATATGGCATCAAACTAGCCTCTAGGTGCCACTGTTGTCTCAATGCCTCTGAAAATTTCTAACACCTATTTTTAATTAGTCCGTAGCCAAAGATGTATGGTCATACTTAGCTAAATTGTTTGGTGTGCATATTTCCTCTTCTTATCTTTAATGTTCATTACTGACACTAAAGAGGTGTCAATAACTTCTCTAGTTTGCTCTAACTATGTGACTAAGACAATGATGGGCTTATTTATAGCATTTCAAAATTTATGTCGTGCTTACAATCATTTGGTTTTGATGGGGATATATTATAGCTTGTAAGGCATCATTCTTATACATGTATATAAGGCATCATTCTTATACATGTATGTGTGTATGTATATTACAAATTTGTAACTGCTTTAAATGGGGCCTTCGTATGGTGAATTTCAAAATTTACAACCAAGATGCCCTGCAGAAGAATCTTTGGGACTTGATCCATTGAGCCTGCTTATCTGCCACTTTTATCTTGGCTAGATTCAATTTCATACTACTTAGTGTGCATAATATACAATGTCATTAGTCTAACACTCGCATTTGGCCAGTTAATTCAATTTGCCATATCATACGACTTTCCTACTAGGTCTTCTCTTGTCATGTTGAGATGCCATATCATACTACTTTAAATAATACTACATGTTCTGGTTTTAGGTACTAATCATAAATTCTTCAATCAACTGTGTGATCATATTTCTGGTTTTAGTTAAAATCCAATCATCTGCAACTCATTATAATTAAGAATTACGCCACGCGCATTAAATGTTGCTCGGTACAAGTTGTTGTGGTTAGTTAGTGGTCTATGATTCCCGACAACTAAATTGACCAATCATGATTGCTGTTACATCATTTCATTATCAACTTTTTGTGTCTAATTTTTATGCTTTATTGAGAACTTTCACTTTCTCACTTTCTCACTTCACCTATCCTTATCTTGAATATTGATATTGCAACTTTGTAAATGTACTCGCTACTAATTGATAATATTAAAACTGCATGTTCCTCTAATAAACTAGATTAATGTTATTGAAAAATTTGACCATGAGGGGTTCTACATTCCTAATGAGGCGATATGGTATTGGTTTTTGTTTATAGATTCTCACATTTTAGTTGCAGATGGCGATATCCATATCCATCAATCATTATAATTTCTAATCAACATGTTACTTTTATGGCCAAAATGGATGGAATTCATTCTGTTTTTCTGTAGCTTATGCTTTTACTGACTATATTGACATAATACTTCTTTGGGAGGAACATAAGACTTTGATAAACAACATTTCTTCTCCATCGACGACAATTGGGTGATTTAAATTGAACTCCTGATTCTCATGAATGTTGAGGTGGAAGAATCTAATCTGTGTGGAGTTGAGGTGACACGAGAAGGGTAAGTCTTGTAAGGTTTCGCATGACTGGAACTAGTCAAACATAATAGGTACATTTTTATTCTTTCTTTCATAGTTCTTCTATTTATGATGCATTGTTTTGATTTCTCTATGATCTATTTTAGTGAAAAAGGCCTCAAAACTTCCAGCTGCAGTGTAAGACTTTTTGAAGCTTACTTTGTGCCCAATCCTTCTAAATATAAAGATTTATTTTCTATATCCAAATTTATAAGCGCCATACATCACACCCCTCGAAGTGGGGTTCCTCCAGTTGAAGTAGCCATACCTTCGAAAGACGAAGTGTTTTTTTATATAAAGCCAGTGGAAGAAGCCGATCACGGGCCTGAGATCGACGATGAGATAAGTAATTCTTTTTTTATCGTCCTTAATATTTTTTTAAAGATTTTTTACTTGTCCTCATTTTATGTTTAGTACATTTCTAATTGATCATCTTTGAAGTTCCTTTTCACACCTCTTCAGATCATCATTCGGAATGACCCCTATATAAATTGATCGAAGTCAAATGGACCTGGCTCGCCGTAAGAAGATGGAGGTCAAGAAAAAATGGAAGGCTAATGCTGAGGAAAGGGACAAAAAGAAGGTGGATGCCTAAAATGGGTTGATGCTACGGATAGGAAGCAAGTAAAGGTTTATGTTTGAAACATGATTGAGGTTAAAGCTAACGCTAGTTCCGAAGTAAAAAGGAAATCCCACATGTACCCCATCTCTACTGCAATGTTGGACAAGATGAAACTCTAAAATCTGAGGCCTCAGGGTGATCCCAAGGATCCTAGAGTTTGAGCTACTATTGAGATGGTACACATTGAGGGAAAACTGACTCGTTGTCTATTCTGATCACATAGATCAACCTCCCATTATGGGGAGGTTAAATACTTTGAATTTGATCCTGATGACATTAGAGGATCTGAAAAAGGACAGTGACTCCATCTATAAACACATGAAAAATGCAACTGATCGCTATGGCTACCATGGTAATCATAAAAATTTTGAGTTTCTGATGGCATACGATCCAGATGCCGTGTGGAGGATAGACCATCATCATTTGGTAGTGGTAATATTTCAAACTTGTTTTTATCTTGCACTTTACTTATTTTACCACTTATCTTGACTCATTATTTTGTGTACAGAGCTCTATGACCATAAAATTCTAAGTGAGAAGGTTGTTACCTATCACGTGGCTAAGTTAAGGATCTTAGAGGAGGATTTAAAGAAAGAATATGATGACATGGGAGCATCCAACCAAGCTTTGGATATGACCAATCAGAAACTTGTGAAGGTTGAAGAATCTTTGGTAAAGGTTTAGGAGGAAGTAGTGGAGAAGTATAAATCCTTTATTGATTATAATATAGACAATATGGTCTTGTTTATTGATAGTTATGAGGAATTAAAGAAAAGAGTCCTGAAACACTACCCCGATATAGCCGTTGAAGTTAAAAAGTAGGAAGGTGATGATGCAGAGGCTACAATGCTCGTTGTCGAATAAATAGTGTAAGAGTTTGCTTCTAAGGAAGAGGAAATTGATGAAACTCATTACGTTCCTAGCAATGAGGCTACTCTTCTCCCCGCTGAAGATACTTCCATTATTGATGCCCTGCCCATGCTATTACTAACTATGGCAGTTGTTTATGGAGGGGTAGGGGTGGATCCAAACAGAAGATTAATAATGTGTCTTGGTAGGTTGAATCGCTCGTCAAAGCTCAGCAAGATATTGGAGTGACAATGGGCAATTGGGTTTTGATTTTTTAAAACTTACCAAGTTTGAGATAGTGGAAGCTATGTATAACTCTTAGATTGATGAAATCTCAAGTTGCATCTAGTACATATATGAGTTTTCAGAAATGAATTTAGAATAGAAGATCTAGTCTTCTATGCAACTGTCTAAGGAGACCTTGAGTGGGACTTCTACAAGTGAAAGTCCTTCCACAACTGAATGAGAAAATATTCCCTCATTTTTGGAACTGAGAAGGAGATTTGTGTACTTGAAACTATTTTTATTTTATTTTATTTTATTTTTCTAGTCGTTCGAAATTTGCGTTTTCATATCTAGTTCATTTTTTAGTCAAACATGTCGCCCACAAATGTTGAAGATAGAGTGCATGTTGCTATTGAAGACGGCCAACCAGTGCCTATCAAGCTAGATACCACGTTGCTAGACATATTGAAAAGTATAGGTATTTTGTACTTATTCAGTAAAAAATGGACTTTTTCATATTGTTGCAAGTTGATTTAGATTGATAAGTGCATATTTATTCTTATGTCCCTCTCACTACTTGCAAACACTGGAATTCATACCAAAACTTTTTATGTACCCTCGTTTGTGGAAATTTCTTTATTTTCATGAGCACTGAACCCTGTTACGATCTCGAGTGTTTGAACTTTATTTCAAATATATGGTTGAGGATAGTGTGCGGATTCAATTTCTAGCAGACATTTTAATTCGTACCTTGGAGCTTAGTTGCTCTATTGTTTCGTAAATCGATGATGGGGTATTTTATAATTCTTTTTGTGGTTGTTTTAGTATCATAAGTATATTGTTTTAGTCTTCAAGTCAGTTTGGTTATTGGTTCAGTTAGTTGTCAGTCCATTAAGTGTTAAATAGTTAAATTAGTTAGGTTTTTAGTGTTTGTTCTTATTTTATATTTACATAATCATAACATCTTTAGAGCTAGTTTTTGTATTAGGTTTTAGACAAGTATTTTTCAAGTATCTAAATCAAGTTAATATTTCTTGACCTTTTCAGAACCATAACTAACTGCATTTTATATCCCATTTTTTGCAGGAAGTTTACTATCCCACGAGGACTTGTTATACGTATACTTGATCCTTTCACCATTGGAGCTTTTGCATCTATTCTCTATAACAAAGACCTTGTCACTTATGTACTCTTTAGTCTTGCTCTCAACCACATGCAAGGTGAGACATATTCAAGTTAAATTTTGTTCATTTTGTTGTCCAACGGTAAAAGGAATCGTAATGTGTATATTTATTTACATTAGTTGTTTAGAGTGTCGTGGATATTTCTGACGTCGTTTTGAGTTAATTTTTATGTTTAAACAGGTTGATTTTCATGAATAAACCAAGGAGACTCTACCGAATGTTTTTAAAAATATTAAGTGTTTTTAAAAGTAAATAATATGAAGATAATTTAGAGAGGCATGAATCGATATTTCAATTACAAATTCATGTTTGTTTCATGTACCATTAATGTGATTAATCCCTCTCTCAATTTTGATATTGTGTAATTAAGTTGATTATGTATGTTATATGTACGTACACAGATTCATGGCAAGAAAATGTCGACATTGTTTGAATATGTGCGATATCATTGTCAAGGAAAGATCACTTGAGAAACAACCATTCACAACACGAGTGGAAGATAATTTAGAGACACATGTAACGATATCCCACCGGAGTGAGGTGTTGCAACCCCAACCAACGACCCTAGTGGCACCCAGTCAAAGATGTCAACGACCCATATCAACTAGGTAATAACACATCTTTATTCTATTTTTCTATATGTATGTGATGGCGTGTTAGGTAAGATATATATTGTGGCTATTCCGCCAATAGTTTTTTATAATGTTGTGGCTATTTCTGTCATTTTTGAGTTAATTTTTATGTTTAAACATGTTGGTTTTCATAAATAAACAAAGGAGACCCTGTCGAATTTTTTTTAGAAATATTAAGTGTTTAAAAGTTAGTAATATTAAGATTTACAAATTTGATAAGGTTTTTAAAGATTTTCATCTATAGGTACTATTAAAAAAGATTACTCCCTTGTTTAAGGTAATTGACACTAAATAAATTTTATTGCGGGGCAAAAATTTTTGTGGACAAGGCAAGTCATTGATGTCGGTTTGATGGAGGTTGTTTGGTTCAAGATTGCGAGTTTACTTTGCTTACATTATTTTGTTTTAGGAATAGACGGGATTTTATGTATTTTTTTCCTATTTTATCTTTGTATGAACTCTAATTTTAGTTGAATGGAAAATTGTGTGTTATATTTGTTGAAATGAGATGTCAAATATGTCATATATTATTTTTAAGATTTTTTGTTTAAAAGTATATTGAGCGTATTATGGAAAGGATGACATTTTAATTTTGGCGTAAAAATTATTAAAGACGGCTTCTTTGTCGTCTCAAAAGGGTTCCATAAACGAGGACCTTTTGAGATGGCTAAGTTACCGTCTAAAAAAAATCTTTTGGGACGATTGTTTCGGTCTCTAAAAATAACTTTAAAAGACGTTTTTTTAGCCGTCTCAAAAGGGTCCTATAAGCAATGACCTTTTGAGACGGCGTATTTCCTGTCTCAAATTTTTTTTTTGAGACAGCTTCTGCCGTCTCAAAATGCTTTTAAAACGGGGGTCTAATACTACGCCCATTTGTCGTCTCAAATGGTGTCACAAAAGGCTTTTAAGACGGCCAGAGGATTTTTTGAGACGGCTGGAGCACCGTAGTAAAAAGCAGTTTTTTGTAGTGGATTCTTGGTAAATCTGATTTTAGAATAAACCTTATTAAGCCTTTACCCTATACTATCACACAAGAATTAGGAACTTTAAACAGTAAGGAATACACGAATTTTTTACGTGGTAAAACCTTAAATTAGGGGAAACATCCACGGTGACCTCTACATCAAAAAACGAAAATCCACTAAAAACGAAGCAAGGTTACAAGTAACAACTATATCACAAAATCAAAGAAAAGGAAAAAAATACACCTAAAACGCCATAGATACAAGTCCTTAGGTATTATTTCGTTCTGATATCCCCAATAGTTGAAACTCCTCCTCCTTTTAGCGTTCTTTAAGTCGACTCAGTCTAACAAGTCCCTCTTCTAATAGCACACTTTCTATGTACAGTGTGTGTGAAACGTGTAACATGTATGTGTATAAAAATATGAAATATGATGTTGTACACACTCCCACTTAATATTACAAATGTTTCCAATAAATTACAAAGAAGAACTAGATTCCCTTGTTCTAAAACTTCAAAAATCAGAGACAATGTTTTTAAAGAAGGTTTATATCTTACTTTTGGATCTTGAAAAATATAGATCTAAGAGCTTATTTATGTAGACCAAGATTTCACAAAATGTAAAATCAACATTTAAAGTTTAGATCTAAAACATGTAAAGTTATTTATGTTTGATTTTTGTAGTTCTAAAACTAAAAACAGTGGATCAAAAATATTTTCAAAAGATATTCAAGGATCCACATAAATAAGTTATTTATACACAAAATATAAAAACGTGAGTGCAGAAATAAACTTAACAACCTAAAATGTGAAGTGAATGTATCACAATGTTACTCAATTTTCTTAAAATAAACGCTAAAGTTTCTAACACGTGAGGTTATTAGAAGAGAGACAAGTAATTAGAGGGATCGTAGTATGAAAATATCGTATAACTCTGAAACTATCACTTTGAAACTCACGAAAGTCCTAAAAATATGAAAACAATGAAACTAGGTTTTCTCACAAGTGTTTTGAAACAAAAAAAAATTATGAATGGGGGTACTTCTTTTACTCTTTTAAAACCTCACTACACCTCTAGTTTTCATGAAAAACATTTTCTCTACACTTTGTCAGAAAATTTTTTCTATCTTTTTCTCTTAGAAGGTTTTTCTCTATCTTCTCTCTTCACTTTTTCTTCTCTCTCTTCAAATTGCTAAAGTATCCAAATGTTGAGACGAAGTCTCCTTATACAATGCTTAAGGAATGTTCTAGAGATATATTTTGATATTGATGGCTAAGATTTGATTAACCGATTTAAATAAAATATAAAGGCTGTAATTGAACCGCCCAAATGAATTGAAATTGTTTAAGACTGGTTGCAAATCAAAAACTGTGATGGGCTAAAATATGCAACTCATGGATTGAGAACAAATTTATTTACATACATTGATTGGGTTTAATCTACAGTTGAAAATTCACATCAAATATGTGACTGTAAACAAACACAGAAATAACCAATTAGATCAAGGTAGGTGGTGTTCAAGTGTCAAAGCATTATCAGTCTTCATACGTGTGTTTTTGAATTTTTAGAAATCCAATTTACTACCCCAATAATATGTAGTGGTTTTGGTTTTGGCACAAAAGTTTTTTAAGTATGTTTTTGAAATTCTAATTAACTCAATAACTTTTGAAAATCAATTTTCTCCTTTTTAAAATTAATTTTAAAATATATAAAGATTTCCAAAAAATTCTTAAAGAAAATATATCCAGACATAATGAAATATGAGTGCATGTATCCTATTGTGTGTCATTTTATACCTTTTGTACTTATTAGATTTCTCCGGATGGAATTTGTTGATATTGTACATGAAGATAAACTTTTGTGTACCTTTTGTAGAAGGGATCTCTTAGCAATTATAAAATTTATTTTGTCTTCATATCCAAACTAGTTGAAACTCCTATATGATGAAGACTCCTAACAGGTCAACCATATAGTGTGTTTCAATCTCCCCCTTTGGATATTCGGCCAAAATTCCTTTGAGTACATCTTGTTACTTGTAGGTAGAAAAAAAATCCTATAATCCTATACAAAGTTCAATTCTACCCAACCCATCCAAGAACCGAAAATAAGAGAAAGAAAAAAATACATAACTTAAAAATATTGAACAATGAGATCTAGAATTTGTATCAAGAAGCTTGAAAAAACACTTGATATGGCATAGTACTTGAATCATAGGATTTATTATAACTAAAAGGTCCGAAGATGGACTCAAACCTTCTCCCCCATTTTGTCTCAAATAGATAATGGGTAAGCATGTACTAGAGATATATTAATAATAGAATAATTCTACCAGGATAACTCATAACTAGGTCATACCAAGGGGTTTCCTACATTAAACAGATAAAGGAGGTGTCTTTTATCATTTATCAAATAGGCATACCCTAGATCCTTATAAACTAGTTATTAGCAAGATATATGACGAATAATATGACTAGAGGCAGAATTTTTAATCAAGAACTATCATCCCTATAGATTTCCTTAATGATTTAAAACTTATATTATCCAAGGTTTTGTAAAAAAATAGCCAACTATTTTTCTATCTTTAGATATTCAATTTCAAGTTCTTTAGATTTCACAAGTTCTTGAATGAAGTGATGTCTTATTTTAGTATGCTTAGTCCGTGAGTGTTGAACAAGATTTTGAGAAATCTTTATAGAACTTTGATTATCATAGAATAAGGTCAGTTTTTCTTCTTTAATGTCGTAATCACATGACATTTATTTCATCCAAAGAAGTTGAGCACCATAGATACCAGTTGCGATATACTCAGATTCATTGTATCCAACTATAGTGCTCATGGTGTCTTTTGTGTATCAAATTCCATAACAAAGTGTGCCATTAACATGTTTTATGATTCTTTTAACACACAACAAATGACATTTCTTATGTGTACATTGATATCGTGAACATACACACAGAGAATATGAAATATTGGGTTTGGAAGCAGTAAGATAGAAAAGGCTTCCTATCATACTTCTATAAAGCGTTGCATCAATATTTTTCCTATGTTCATCTTTAGATATTTTATAGGTGCTTGTGGAATTTTAGCATTATCAAGACCATTTTTTTTAACCAAATCACTAAAATAAAAAGACCATAACTTAATTGCGTAATTGTAAACCCATAAAATATTTTAACTCCCCTATAAGGGACATTTGAAATTCCCTATGCATGATAGTGGAAAAATCCTTTACTTTATTAAGGTAACTGGAAAAGAAAATGATACCATCTACATAAATTTGCGTAATTAATACCTCGTTGTTAGTTATTTTGATAAAAATGTCTAGTAATTGCCACCACGCTCAAACCCTATATTGACTAAAAAGGTTGAGAGACGTTCATACTAGGCCTTGGGGGCTTACTTTAAGCCATACAATGCCTTTTTCTATCAATAGACATGGTTCGGATAAGAAGGGTAAACAAATCCCTTAGGTTGTTCAATGTATACTTCCCTTGAAAAAATATCATTCAAAAAGACAGATTTAAAGGTTTGAATTGTAAATGATAGGTGTGGCCATCCATCCTAAATTTTCCCCTGACAGAACATCGTTCGAACCGTTACACCATTTTATGCACAAGGAGGACCGTTGGAAATGGGATTCAGATCCCCTCGAAGATTCATTGAGATTTCTCTCTGGCGATGAAGTTGATCAGGGTTAAACAGAGCCTGAGAGCGCCTGATGGACTCCAAATAAATTTTTGAGGGAAAATGGGTCATTCACTGAATCGTTATGCCATTTTATTTATGGGAAAGAGATTTACAAAGGGGACTCACAGCCCTTTGAAGATTCATTAAGCTATTCCTCTGATGATGAAGTTGATCAGGGTCAAACCAGGACCTGGGAACGCCCGGTGGTCTTTAGACTGGCTCTCGGAATATGACCTAGGGTTTTTGGTGAATGGGGAAGTATTAGGGACCTATGGAGATACTTAGGGAGATCTAAGAATGTGTTGCCTACAAAGCCCCTCAATAGATGAGCTTGGAAAAAGTGAAAGTAGTTGAATAGACAACACATGGATGCTTTTGGAAAGATGTCAATTCTGTGAACCAAAGGGACTGGACGACCATTTTAGAGGGTCAAGGTCAATTTTGAGGACCTAAGGTAATGATGGGTATGACCGATTATGCGGGGCAAGGTCATATTTAAGGACCTGAAGCTGGGATGACCAATTCTACTGGTCGAGGTCAATTCTGAGGACCTAAAGTTAGGGAGACCAATTCTGCGGGTTGAGGTCAATTTTGAGGACCTAAAGATGTGGTGACCAATTTTACGAGTCGAGGTAAATTCTGTGGACCTATAGTTGTGGTGACCAATTTTGTGAGTCGATGTCAATTCTGAGGACCTAAAGTTATGGCGACCAATTCTATGGATTGAGGTCAATTTTGATGACTTATCATTAGGGTGACCTATTCTTCAAGTCGAGGCCAATTCTGAGAACCTGAAGTTGTGGCGACCAATTCTGTGGGTCGAGCTCAATTATGAGGACCTGAAGTTATGGAGACTAATTCTGAGGACATAAATTTATGGCGACCAATTCCCTAGGTTGAGGTCAATTCGGAGGACCTTAAGTTGGGGTGACCGATTCTGGGGGTGGAGGTCAATTCTAAGGACCTTAAATTATGGAGACCAATTCTAGGGGTCGAGGTCAATTCTGAGGACCTTAATTTATGGCAATTAATTTTGTGGGTCGAGGTCAATTCTGATAACCTAAAGTTATGGAGACTAATTCGACGGGTTGAAGTAAATTTTGAGGACCTTAAGTTAGCGGGACCAATTATGCGGGTTGAGGTTAATTCTAAGGACCTTAAGTTGTGGCGACCAATTCTGTGGATCGAGGTCAATTTTGAGGGCCTAAAGTTGTGGCAACCAATTTTTCGGGTCAAGGTCAATTCTGAGGACCTTAATTTGTAATGTCGGTTTTTGCTCTCTAGGGAGTCTTTAATTTAATTTTTAGGGTTTTGATGCACTTGTGGTTCTGTTGTGAAATGTGTTTCTCTAAGACACTATCGGGGAAAGATATCCGATTGGCTTATAGCTCCGCTCGGGAAATTGGAATTTCTTTGGGAGATAGTTTAATTTGAAAATTTTGCTGGCTAAATGGGTAGGATATTATGCAGTCCTGTAGGGGAAACATTTGATTTTTGCATTTTTTGAGTTCCGCTGTGGATGACTTAAGTTTTTGGGATTCTTCTGGGGAATTATAGGGGACTCTAGGACATGGACGCACCTTTTTCAGGTTTAAATTCATGATAAGAATGTAGTTTTAATCCGCCTAGGGATTTTGAGTGCTTGAAAATGGTTTTCTTGCTGAATAAATGTTTTGATATTTTTTTATGGTTTTTTGTACGAAATTTTCTGGGGGTTACAGACTGACATGTTGTTGGGGTTGTTGTTCAGTAATGGTATGGTCTTCTGAGATACCATGGGAAGGGGAAAAGGCAAGTTCCGATTGGTATGTGGTTCAGAAACTACTAGGGATTGATTACGAGGGTTTCCAGATATAGGTGGATGGTATGTTGAGGGTGATGCCGAAGGCGTGGAAGCCGCAAGTGGGTAGGATTTTTGAATCTCTGTTGGAGATGTAGGTGACCTTTTACCCTTAGGAGGTAGCTCCTCGAGCTATTAGGGTGACAGGTCAGCATCCACAGATGCGACGATTGATGGCGTGTGAGTTTGTGTACATCTTGTACTTATAAGAGAGGGTTGTGTGGAAGATGAGTTGACATCCAATTCCGGTTCTTTCCCTTCAATCTTTTCTTGCAGGTTTATCGTTGACTGTGGGAGCTTGGCATTTACATGCTTAATGTAACGACCTTACACCTAAAAAGAGACTAGAAAAATACAAAAAGAGATGCATATTTTATTTGATTATCTTGATTTAGTGGCTTACTCTACATGCACTTCAATTTGTTGTTGAATTTTTTCCTTTGAGAATTTCAATATATTTGAGTATAATATGGCCTCAAAGGCTTGGTTGAAAAAGTGCTTCCCTTTTGAAGGGACTTATTTTGAGAAAAAGTACTAAAAGTGATTTTTTGGAATTTTCGAGTAGAGGAAGGCCTTGGAGGTTTGGTTTGTATATTGATGAGGAGACAGAAATCTTGGTTGTAAAGTGACGCTTGTCGACTTCATTGGATTGTGTTGAGTAAGTTGTATTGATGTTGATTTTGCTGGAGCTATTGCTTTGCATGAGATGTCACATTCTACTACGTTGATATTGGATGAGACCCTAAACGATCTTGATTCTTGGTGAGAAGGCCGCTATGATTTATTGAGAGGAAGCCAGGTTATGATGTTCATGTGGCTGGCTGAGAGATTTTGTTTAGCGATCCCCTTGAATATCCCTTGGAAGTTGTGCTAAATTTCTTCACTCGTTATTTCACCAGCTTTGGCCCATCCATAGAGAACTGGGTAAACTGGTTCATTGAGCACGAAATTCAATGCCTACACTAGTCGGTGCCATGTTAGGGGGAGATGCAGCCCATTCTGGAACAGGGGGAATAATTATACGTTCGGTTAGTTGGCCTCTGACAGACCTCATTCTATTTCCCCTGGCGACTTCTGCACCATGTCGGATGAGAGCAAATTATGCCTCCCCATACCTTAGATTTCTTTCCTATAAAGGATTTGACTAAAGCCCTGCACGTGTGTTTGGGTCCTCTGTGGGAGAATCATCGGCCGTCAACCAATCATTTTCAATTGGCCGACAGGGTTTGCCATATTTTTGTAGATATTATCTGAAATAGTTGTGGAAGAGTGTGGGGGAAACGATCTTGGCAGAGGAGACCAGACAAAGATGGTTTTCCCTTTTTGATACTATGGAGGCGGTGTACTATTTTTATATAGAATGGTAAGGTCTTATAGCTCTATAGAGCATCATTAGAATACTAACTAATCAGGGGAACTTTGGGGGCCTCAAGGAGCATATGATGATAGGGTTAGGTCTGCCGGCAGCTACGGATAGGGTCTTTATGGAGGTGGCGTTCATTTCTTATGAAGCTTTTGTGATGGAGATGTGTTTTTAGTTTGTGGGAATAATTTTGGGAAGGTTTGGTTAAGTTTTTTTAGGCACAGTTTGGTTGGGGAAGGCTGGTTGATTTGACTCCCTACGCTGATATTTCATAAAATTGTATTGAATTCTTCCATTTATGTAATAAAAAATAAATTAGATCATATTGTTGTGCCTCTTGATTTTGAATTATCAATACCAATATCCAAGGCATACATAATCATTTTATTCATGTAAAGTATAAAAGGAATTGTCGTTCTCAGAGGTAAGAAAAGATTAAAATTTTGTGAAAAAGAATGGGACCGTGCCCATGTAAGGTGTATGAGATGCCTATGTACCTTTGGAGGATTTGAATTTTCGTTTTGAGTTTCATTTTGAAAGAAAAAAGTTTTTATTGGATCGGGTCCCATGTAGTTTTGAGTAGAGGGAAATAAAGATTTTTTTAGAATAGAAGGGATATGAGATGAGTCATAGCGCACTGAGATTTTGGACTACGGGTTGAATTTCTTGAGATGGTTTGATTGACTGGACGTTCCATCTCTTCTCCATCAAGGTCAGTGAGCATAACGATGCCACCGGACGGGATCTTCTTAATGATGTAGTGGCCACTCTTATTTGTCTTGAATTTACCTCTAGGCTCACAGACGGGTTATATGATTTCTTTGAGGGATAAGTCCCCTCTTGGAAACTACGGTCCTTGACTCTTCGATTGAATGATCGTGCCATCTAGAAATGGTACCCTTGTATATGATATAGATATTTTAGCCTCCTTTAATCTTAAAGTTACAACTCCTCAAAACTTCCAGTCTTCCTCGCTGAATTTGCTCTGAAGCATAACGTGTAATAAAAGTAATTCTAGTTCAATGGGTAAGACTGCTTCCATGACGTATACTATAGAGTAAGGGGTACCTCCATAGATACCCAGATTGAAGTGTTGTATCCCCATAGGGCATAAGTGATTCAATCATCCCAATATCGGCAACTCTCGATCATCTTGCTAATGATTTCTTTACGGTTCTTGTTGGCGGCTTCAACTGTACCGTTAATTTGTGGGAAGCAGGGAGAAGATTTGTGTCTCTGAATCCCATATTCGGCTACTAATTCTGCGACCTCTGACTCGAAATGTAAACCATTATTTGACACTAATTTATGGGGAGCCCCGTATCGATAGATAATTTTCTTTTGCATGAACTTGGATACCTTTTTGGCATTTAACACTGCGTATAACTCAGCTTCGACCCATTTGGTGAAGTAATCAATGATAACCAGGAGGAATTCATGGCCATTGGAGGCTCTAGGTGTAAATTTTCCTATGATATCAACGCCCCAGGTGGAGAACGGCCAGGGAAAAGTCATGTTGTACAATTCTCATGGAGGTAAGTGCAATCCTGAACCATGGTGGTCCAATATACCCTTGTAGGATAATCTTCTCAGTGGTCATATGTCCATTCACATGAGGTCCGCATTCCCCGCTATGGATCTTCTACATCATTTCTTTAATGTCAGCCCCTGCGATGTAGTGTAAATGGGTTTCATTGAAGTTTCTCTTGAACAAATCTTTATAGATGAAAATGCACTGGGCATCCAGTTGGGGGAGGGTCACTCGGTCTTTCTTGTTGGCATCTTGGGGATACCTACCGTTCTTGAGTAGGACCCAAATCCATAGTATTAGAACTTGGTCATATCAGAATCCTTTTTTATGACGAGTTCAATGTGGTAGCAAAGGGACGGTTTAGTTGTTTTTGTACTTGGAAATGGGTCATCGTTATTCCCTCAGGCATGTTGACTATGGAGGATAAGGTAGAAAAAGAATCTTCCAAGATGTTCCTTGCTCGGGGAAACTAGTGGAAGGTGATATTTTGGAATTGGAAGGCCATCCCTTCTAAGTGTGCGTGGAAGGTTAATAACTTTTCTTCTCTAACTCTCCATCTTTTAAGGAGCTGGACGATGATGAGGGTAGATTACCCATAGACATCTGGGCACTGGATACCTTTCTTGAGAGTGAATTTGAGGCCTATGGTACACGCCTCATATTTGATCATATTATTGGTGCAGGGAAAATCTATCTTGATGCAATGGGAGTGTGAGAGTTATTAGGGGTGATAATTTTGTATCCTAATGACATATCCTTTCTGGTTGGCAGCGTTGTCAAAGAACATTTGCCACCAGAGGTCTTCCTAAAAGGTGAAAAGGATATCCTTATCTGGGAACTCGTAGATCCAAACGTCAGCTTCTTCCATGGGGAAGTTAGCAAGGTTGTTAGATATGACTCTTCCTTTCATAGCCTTCTATGTGACATACATAATATCGAACTCGCGTAGCAGCATTAACCATCGGGCTATTCGGCTAGACATGGTAGGTTTATAGAGAAAGAATTTCATAAGATCCATTCGAGACATAATCTTGATGGGAAAAGAGAGCATGTAGTGCCATAATTTTTTAGTGACCCAGACAAGGGCGACACATGCTTTCTCCAGGGCAGTTTAGTTGACTTTGTACCCAGACAATTTACGACTAACATGGTAGATCCCCTTTTTTGTGGGATTCTTCATAGAATTCGGCTAGAAAATACCCATCTGCAGTTTCTGTTACGGTCACGTATAGAAGTAAAGGGAGACTAGGCTGAGGTGGCATGAGTACTAGAGGTTGTATAAGGTACAACTTTGTTCGATCAAAGGCTTCCAGACAGGTTTCATTCCAGATCTTGGTGGAATCCTTTCAGAGGAGTTTGAAGATGGGTTCACAAATAGAAGTCAACTGGTTGATGACCTAAATGATATACTATTATTTTCCGTAGAATCCTCTAATTTCTATCTCCATTATGGCTTTCAGTTTGGCAAGGTCTTCTTCAATTCCCTTCTTGCTAACAATGAATCCCAAAAGCTTTCCTTTGGTAATTTCGAAAATGCATTTCTACAGGTTAAGTTTCATCTGGTATCGTCGTAGCCTTTCAAAGAACTTTTAGATGGTGGGAACTCAAATACCTTACAAAGTCATTTAGCATAAGTTAAAATAATCTATAAGGTTTTGAAACTGTTTCTTAAGGAAATTTTTTTAGAAAACAAACTATTAACACAAGATGTGTTTTGAAAATATTATGAACGAGTTATTTCAGATATTAGTGAACAAGTTTTGAAAACCAAAACTAAACAAGTTGTTATAGGAGCACAAAATGATAAATATGAGAGATTTAAAAACCAAAGCACAGAAGACAACCCTAAAAAAATGGGAAACATCCACGGCGGTCTCTACACCTCGAAATGAAAAATCCACTAAAATGAGTTTAAGTTACAAGTAAGCAACGTATCTTAAAGACACAATACATACCTAAATCTAAACTAAGAAGTTATACCAGCTCCGTTATGTAACCCCAATTATTAAGGCTCTGATTTGGTTCTTTATCGTTATGTAGCTTGTCTCCTTAAGTTCCTTCTCTACAACGACTCTGAAGTTGAAATCTCTCAAGCAACACACTGTTTTATGTGATGTTGTGTGATAAGTGTTGTAAGTGAGGTGCCCAACAGATGCATGTATTGACACACACTTATACAAATGATTCCTAAAGATTACAAAGGCTTCTAAGTATGAAATGCGATATTTCACACTATTGAAAATAGATTTGATCTTTATCACTTTAAAACTTTTTGATCTCTGTTCTTGAGAGTCTTCAAAAAAGAAAGACCCTACGAATATTATTTATTCACAAGTTTTTCAAAGTGAAAAACTAGAATCTGAAAACTTGCAAACCCTTTTTCAGTTTTGTAAAAATAGAGAAGAGGTTTTTTGGATAAAATTTGGTAAAACAATTTTTAAGCCAGATCCAACAATCGAAGTTGATTTCTAACCTAAATAAATAAAGAATATAAATCAACAAAGTGATTGTATCACTTTGGATCATACCTACAAGTTTCAGTATAGAGAAACGGGTTCTAATTTGAGTGATGGTGTTAATAAGAGAGATTAAAACCAAATATGGATTGAAATAGAATAACAAAACACCCTCAAACTCTCAAAACTAATTTTTAAATTTTTTTGCTAGAGTTTTGTTTGGATTTCATAATTTTCTCTCGATTTCTCTCTCTCCTCTCTTTTATCTCCTCTCTTTTCTCTCTCTCTCTCTCTCTCTCTCTCTATGATCTATAAACTCCCAAAACATCGAAATGAGAGGACAGTGGTCTCTATTTATATGAGGAGTAGAAGGATCTATAAACCCTAGTCAAATCAACGATTGTGATCAACTTGACCATTCAAAGTCCAAGATGAATGGCTCACAATGGACCACATTTAAAACAATTCTGATTAGTTCATTTTGTTATCACAAGAATTGAACAAGGATGCATGCAGACCATTGATAAAAGTAATCGAACGTTCAACATTAAGTCTGGTTTATGTGAGTGAGAGAAAGCACAATCTCAATGGGTAAATGACCAACACGTGTATGTCTCAGATCTCCACTCACACACATGTTTTTGAAGATTTTAAAATTCAATTTGCACCCACAATAGTCTCTAGCTCTTTTGGATTCTACCCAACACCGTTTTTAGGCTGTTTCGGAAATTTAGCATTAACCCCAAACATTTTAAAACCCTAACTTTAATTTCTTAAAAAATGGATTTTAAATGTTTTGAAAATTCCTTAAAAATTCAATTAAATGCAGAAAATTCATTTTAATTCAATTTTGACACATACACTTAAAATATATAAGGACATAATTTTATAAATGTCCGAGGTAGAATCTAAGATTTTTTTTTCTTCCCTAGATCACAGTTTGTATGTCTGATACCGCTACATTCGACTCGTCATCACGATCATCCTCGATGGCCTTATCTGAATCCATGCATCCATTATCTTCACACATGCATCATGCTACATGCGACGTGATGTTCAACTGTTTACCATAACTCCATGACACATTATTCATAAAATGATTTATTGGAGTTGTTTATATCTGCATAGATATTTGGGAATTTTTTTTTAGAAAATATTTTTTAAAGTCTTCACCTTTCTCTCCTTTTAAGGCTTTATGCCACCTTTATAAAAGAAAAGCCAAAAGTCTTCACCTTTCTCTCCTTATAAAAGAAAAGCCAAAATTCTTCACCTTTCTCTCCTTTTAAGGCCTTATGCCACCTTTATAAAAGAGAAGAATTCTCCCAACTATCTACGTGCATTTGTTAAACCTTCAATTGGTTATTTTTGCTCATCTGGATTAATTTGTGGAGAAGCCAGTCCCTTCTTCATTGCTGCCCATCTGAAGTTCTTGCGGGAGATTCCAGCCGACGACATCGAAACCGACACCTGCGGGCATTTCGTATGTCACACTTATTTCTATTATAATCCGTGTAACCGTTTTTACAAATTATAGTGGAAATATATGGTTTTGCCCTGCGGGGATTTTTCCTAATATTTTGTGTCACATGCTTTATATATTTATGGTTCGAGACAAGCACACACATAGGTGCATGTTTTAGGATTTAAGTGAAAAATTGTGTTTAATTAAATAATTCCTTAATTTTAACAAAAGCTCACTCTTCAAATTCGTATCAGAGGCAATTAAACAATTATACCGTGTAATTTTCCGCAAATTTTTTTCTAAGATATCAATTTTCCGAAAAATTGATTTTTTGAAAAAGGGCGTGTTCAATGGAGAAATTATATAATAAAATACCAGTTTTTGACGGGACAAACTATGCTTATTGGAAAGCCCGCATGAAATCTTCTTTAAAATCCATTGATGAACGTGTTTGGATTTTGGTTGAAAGAGGGTGGAAGCCTCCCTCCGTCACTACTGATAACTTGACTAATTTAAAATCTGTGCCTCAATGGACTGAAGAAGAATTTAAATGGTCATATTTTAATTCTAAGGGTTTGAGACCTATTTCAGGATCCGTCACTCCTGACGACTTCTGACGGATTATGACGTGCACCACGTCAAAAGAGGTATGTGATGTTTTGCAACTTACGTATGAAGGAACTAATGCTGTGAAAGAATCTAAACTGCAAAATTTAACAACTCAATTTCAAACAATCACCATGCTTGAGATTGAATGTTCTGATGAATTTTATCCTAGGTTATCTGATATTGTAAACACTAGCATTAATACTGGTGAACTAATTCCTAATGCTAGAGTTGTTAAAAAGATTCTAAGATCACTGCCTAAGTGTTTTATCCCTAAAGTCACTGTGCTAAATTCTATTGGTAATTTAAACACGCTTAAATTAGAAGAACTTGTAAGAGACTTACAAACGTGTGAAATTGATATGTTTCCTAAATTTGTCAAGCCAAAAGATAAGGGAATTGCACTTAATGCCTACGATAGAAAGAGTGAGGGGTCGGCAAGAAAGAAAGTTGAGTCATCTAGAAAAAGGGAGATAGAAATGATAGATTCTGAGTGTGACTTTGATTTAGATGATTTGGCTATGTTTGCTAAAAATTTCAAGAAAATTCTCAAATTTAAGAAAAATAGAAATTTCAAAGATAAAAAGAATTTTGAGAAAAATATGAAAAATGAAAAAGATTTTAAATACCCTCCTAAGAAAGACGGTGAGAGATGCTATGAGTGAAACGGTAAGGGTCATAGATCTTTTGAGTGTGCTACTAGGTTGAACAAGCTTGCAAAAGAAAAGGGCAAAGTTGTCCTTAATGCTACCCTTAGCGACGACAGTGAGGTCGAGTCGGTGGACTCTAGAGATGAGTCACAGCATGAATGTAACTTCACCGCATTCATGGATAGTCATACTTCTAGTGCTCCTCATGACGTTGAGGATGCTTCTTCATAGAGACACCTCGACAGTGAGAATGATGTGAGTGAGGGAGAGGATGATGCAGGTGAGAGCGAGAGTAATCTTCAATATGCCTACGCTGAGTTATATAATGATTCATTTAAAACCAAAAAAGCATAACAAAGCTCTAGCTCTTAGGATCACCACTTTAGAGGAAGATTTAGAAGAAGCGAGAGAGAGAGAGTCCACCTGCACTTCCTTGAGAGAGAGAGAGTCTGCCTGTGTTGAGAAAGAAAGTTTGTTTAGAGAGAGAGATAGACTGTTTGGAGAGAGAGAGAGAGAGTGGTTTTGAGAAAGAGAAAGGGGAATTGACTAAACAAGTGGGAAGTCTTACGAGTGAGATCCATTCCTCCCCAGAGACTCGGAAGAAACTTGAAGCCCTTGTTGGGCTTACTCATGATCTTGAGCGATAATGGGAAGTCAAGGTTCAAATCGAGGATAGATCTGGAAAGATGGGAAAGATGTTCCTCGGCCCCGCTTTAGGTTTTGAAGATAGGTAGGGAATAAGTTTTGATGGTGCCTCCACGACCAAAATTGCACCTGAACCAGTTCCTGAGTTTACCATGACTCCATATGGCCATCGTCAAATACCACGAAGAAGAGTTCGACCAAGAAAAGAAAACCCAGGTCCGCCAAAGAATGTATTCTTTTGTACGTACTGCAAAAGAAAAGGCCACCTCAGGGAATTTTTCTATAGTTTGGGTCGGACATAACGTACTACTACTCCAACACATTGTACTGATGATTTTACCAGTCAGAGAGATCGTGTTGAGATTTTAGCTACCACCTCACAGAGTTTGATGGAGGAATTTCGACGAATGTCTTCGCCGTCGGTAAATGCTTCTTGCATCCCGGCTAAAACCAACAACAACAAGGGTAAAAAAAATGTTACCACTTCTTAGGCACCTAAGAAAGACGAAAAAGGCCTTTGTTGTTCATGTCGCTCTCAAAACTCATAATACCTCATAATGGTATTTTGATAGTGGGTGCTCTAGACATATGACATATGATGTCTCATTCTTTACCTTCCTAGAGGATTATAAGGAAGGTAGAGTCACCTTTGGAGATGGGAGAAATTCTAGCATTGTAGGATGAGGTACAGTAATGTTACCAGGATTTCCTAAGCTAGAGAATGTTTTATACATTAAAGGTTTGAAGGCAAACCTTCTCAGCATTAGCCAGTTGAGTGATGCTGACTTTGCCATAAAGTTTGATCGGGACGCATGTAAGTTCTATAATCAATACGGTAAACTTTTATTGCAAGGGGTGAGGATAGAAGATAATTGTTATGGGGCTATGCCCACATCCTCACTTGTCTGCAACAGCGCCACGATGACGCATATGGATCTACGTCACCAACGCCTGCATCACGTGAACGTTAGAGATTTGCCACGTTTAGCTAAAACGGACCTATTACGTGGCTTACCGTCTCTTGGAAAGCCAACTTCTACGGTTTGTGGACCCTATTAGTTGGGAAAACAAATCCGTAGCTCCCACAGGAAGTTGCATTCCATTACCTCCTCCCATGTGCTTGAGTTAATTCACATGGATCTTATGGGTCCTACTCGTACTCAGATTCTGGGTGGTAAGAGGTATATCCTCGTGATGGTAGATGATTTCTCCAGATATTCGTTTGTTAGTTTTTGAGAGAGAAATATAATGTTGTAGAGTTTTTAACGACCAAGTTTCGTGTCCTGCAAAATCAACACGGAGCCACTATCAATAGGATACGTAGTGACAACTCCACGAAATTTAAGGAAGCAAAGGTAGATCTTTACTGTGACAGCCTAGGAATCAAACCTGAGTTTTCTGCTGTGAAGACTCCTTAGCAAAATGGGATTATTGAGAGAAAGAATAGGATTATTCAAGAAATGGCTAGATCTATGCTTCTAGGTCGTAAAGCTTCCAGGAGATTTTGGGCAGAAGCAGTGTCTACTGCATGCCATACGGTGAATAGGGTTTTCCTGCATCCACACACTCTTAAGACGCCTTATGAATTGTGGACTAGCAAGAAACCCAACCTTATATATTTTCGTGTCTTTAGGAGTAAATGCTACATCCTACGGGATGGAGATCAATTAGGAAAGTTTCACTCTCGGAGCGATGGGGGAATATTACTAGGATATTCATCAAGTAGTAGAGAGTATCGGGTTTTTAACCTGAAGAGCTCTAAGGTTATGCAGTCAATAAACATCACTATGCAAGAAGATGAACCTTCGACGTTTATTAATACTAGCCTTCAGTGTGTGGATGCGGACTTTTCTGGAAGCAATTTACTTTTCCCTCTCCCACACTCTGTGGATCCGACTCATGTGTTAGGGGACCCACCTGCTTGGGTTCGCAAGAGTCATGATCATTCTTCCATTGTTGGTGATCCCACTTTAAGGGTCATGACTCGTGCTCAGCTAGAGAAGGTTGTTAGTCATTTTTGCCACACGTTCATAGTCGAGCCCAAGAATCACAAAGAATAACTCAAGGATGAACATTGGATATCTTCAATGTAGGATGAGATGCTACAATTTGAAAAGAATAATGTCTGGGAACTTGTCTCCCGACCTAGTGAGACTAATGTGATATGTACCAAGTGGATTTTCATAAATAAAATGGATGAAAATGGTACCATAATCAGAAATATGGCTAGGTTGGTCGCTCAAGGCTACACACAGATTGAGGGTGTATACTTTAGGGAGACATTTGATCTTGTTACGAGGCTTGAGTCCGTCCGCTTACTACTTGCCATCGCATGTCATCTGCGCTTCAAGTTATACCAGATGGATGTCAAGAGTTCCTCTCTAAATCGCATTCTACCGGAGGAGATTTATGTGGTACAATTAAAAGGGTTTGAAGACCTTAATGTAATACCCCATATTTTTGTGATATTTATTTATGGGATTAATTGAATTAAATGTGAATTAATTAAGAATTAATCCGGATTAAAATACTAGCGAGATGCGAGTTGGTATTTGATTTTAATGAGTATATATGGCTATATATATGATTATTGAATTATTAAATTATCGTGAGATTGATATACGGAAATTTGGGAAACTTGTTGAGACGCGTATGACAGTCGCGTCAGGAATATAATTATTTTAATTAAAAATTGAATTTTATTTCTATTAATTGTATGGTCGTTTTGAGTGCACCAACGCGTCCAGAAGGGTTGAAATAGTCAGAAAACACTAGCCGTGGGTCTAGTTTGGGTCCCGGGGTATTTTTAGGCCATACCGACAACGTATAAGGGTAGTTTGGTAATTTTGGAATTTTGGGAATTAAAACCCACGAAAATTAGGAATTAATATCTGATTTGGCAATTACCCACTAAACCCACTAACTACACCTTATGACCTAATGGGCTACGGGGGTTATTAGAATTAGTTCCAAGAGTTTCCTAAGGCAAACCCTAGCCACTATTGTCACCTTGGAGAAGAAGAGCTTGTAGAGAGAAAAGAGAGGGAAATCCTGCAGAGAGAGAGAGAACAATTCATCAATTCAACATCAAAATCAGAGAAATACATAAGGCAAGTGGTTTAATTACATATTTTGCAAAGAATGTTTCTTCCATGCGTAGGAAATTTATGAAATTATATTGTTCTTGGAGAATGATAAAAACCCATTGAATTGGATGTAGAGATTTATAATTTTATGAGGAGATTGCATGTAGAACAATGTTAGGATGATTATTCAGAGAAAAATACATCTTTTATACCATAAAAACGGGTTTATTTATGTCTGTGGGTGAATTTAATTTTCTAGGGTTCATGTTCATGGGATTTGGGGAAAACAGAGGGGATTTGATGATTCGATGAGGTTTAGGAAGATTTGGCTATATATAAATGTTTAATTACGACCTACGAATGTTTAGTGTGTATTAGAAACCTTAAAATGCCGTTGGGACGAATTGTATATGGAATTAGAGGTGAAGAAAGTTGGAAAAACGAAAAAAGGAATTTCTGGGCTCAAAACTGGCCTCTCGTTAGAAGACCTGCCCAGGTCGTTCGAACGAGCTCGTTCGAGTTGAAAGTTTGACTTCTAATGAGAGGGATGTTAATTCTATGACTTTCGTTCGAACGAGATCTTGTTAGAAGGCCCACTTCGTTCGAACGAACTCTCGTTCGAACAGCCTCGTTCTAACGAGACTTCTAACGAGTTGACAGTTTAGGCTTTTTGGCCTGTTTTGATTTCGCGTGTCCCGTAACCTTGTTTAATTGTAGAGATGAAATTCCGTTGATGATAAATTGATATTGTTGGGATATTTGGGATATAGGGAGGAGTAAAACATAGAAGTGTGATTCAAATTGAATGGAAATTGTGGAATAGGACGTAAGTGACTATTACGATGCGAGAATTATTGATGACTTAAATAATTGAATTAATCGGGAATATGTAAATTGTGTAACATTATATGTCGGTACGAGAATGAGAAGTGTACCACAAATAAATTGTGGTGATTACTAAGATGTGTGCATACTTAGTATATGTATATGATTTTATGTGTATGACATACCTACCAAACTTGCTATCACGGGAGGTTTACATTCGCTTAGGGCCCTCTAATCCTTGTGTTGCCCGGATTTAGATTGGTACCTCGAGAACATAGGTCAGAGAAGGACTTATTGGGATGTTAATAAGTCTGCTGATCGTGGGAGCGTAGGTATGTGCGTGACCCATGTGATGTGACTGTGTTCGCCTCCATTGTTTGTGATTGATATTATCCGAGAACGATTCCTGAGAGATTCGGAATGCGTGATCCTTATGTACGTGATGTACCAGGATGGATAGCAGAGTATGTGTGCACCGTAGCTAGTCTCGGGGTGCTTGTGTTGTATATTTATGACGTGAATAATATACACTTTAATAATGAGAACTTTCCTAGTGAGTATTATGAGTATAATTATAGTAATGTTTTGAGAAGTTATAACGGGATAACCGGTAGAGAATTGTATTGCTAATAATTGATAATTCGAGTTTAAGTAACGCCCTCTATTTAGTTGATAACGCTAGAATGCGTAAGGAGAATCGAGTAGTACGGGGTAGAACTTATTACGGTTTGGTTAGTTACGTATATCACTTAGATGGGTATGGTACGTTAGGAGTGCACAATTAGTCGAGAGGTGAGTATTTAATGCGAGTGCACGTCCTAACATGTATTTTCCATTCATTGTTTTAATGTTATTAAAACACTTGTTATTTTAAAATACTCTCCACTTTCGGGCTATGACCCGTTTGCTTTCAAATCTATTTTTTTGTAAAAACCATTTTAGGTGCCCATCCACAAGGACACCATGCTTAGGATCCTCATTCAGGAGACGAGCTGTAGCTGTTTGTGGAAGTTACAGGACTTTGCTAGTAGACGCTTCATCTATCTTGACTCTATATTCAGTTTTATCAGTTGTAGGGCATGTCGCCCATTTCTATTAGAAACATTTCCTATTTCAGATTTTCAGACTTTTGGCATGTAATTAATTCAGGTTACATTGTTTTACTTATTTTAGTTGTGGGATTGTTGTGAGGAGTTTTCCTACGAACTTATTTATTTTGTTGGTTATTCTATTTCTTCATTATGGTGAATGGTTATGTTATTCTTTCAAAATTCTTTTACTGCATGTTAACCAGACTTAATTTAAAATTTGGCAACTTACTTTTTAAATACTAAGTGGTTAGTAATCATTAAAATGTTTTCGACAGTGATGCTATTAACTGAACCAACTTGGCATTTTGTATTGATTTAATAAAGGAGTAGCTGCCCGGTATTTAATTAGTCGGGGTGTCACAGGTGGTATCAGAGCATCAGGTTCTAGTGTCCATTAGGATCTGTACGGCTTATTATGTTTCTCCTAAGCTTTCTTTGATGTGGAGCCCTATATTTTAGGACTGTTGTATTCTTTTGTATATGCTACGTTCTTCAGCTGTTTTGAGTTTATAACTGGGAGATTATAAACTTTATTCTTATTTCAGATGCCTCCACGACGTGCACAACGGGTTCCCAGGGATGCAACGTCAGAACCACAGCTCGCACCAGTTCAGGGCACGATGAACGCCGCCGAGGTTACAGCCATTATGGCCCAGGCGGTAAATGCCGCACTAGTCGTAGTTCAGCAGGCACCACCTCAGGCGCCAGTAGTCACGCCAGTTCAGGCACATGTATTCCCGTATGCTTGGGAACGTGTTCGAGATGCTTTCCAGAAAGCACACCCGCCGGAGTTCGCAGGTAGCTCCGATGTTGTAGTATCTAGTCAGTGGAGGAAGGACATTCAGTGTCACTTGAGGATGTATGAGTGCACCGATGTCCAGAAGAAGATACTAGCTACCTTTAAGCTAATGGGGTCTGCACTGAAGTGGTGGGAGTCTATTACCACCGTGGAGGAGAGAGATACTCTCACTATCCAGGAGTTTTGGGTGCGGTTCGACCGCAAGTATTTTCCGTCAGCTGTTCACACGGAGATGAGAAGGAAGTTGATGAGCCTCAAGCAGGAGGGAAGGACTGTGGCCGAGTATGAGGATGAATTCACTAATCTTCTGAACATTGTTCCGAATGAGATACCAACAGAAGAGAAGAAGATACAGAAATTTACAGGCAGGTTGACTTGGAGGATCCGTCAGCATTTGTTGGGGAACCTATCGTTGGCCACTTACTCTGATGTGGTTAACGCTGTACTGTTACACTGCCAGGATCATCGCTTTCACATGGCTGAGGGCAAGAGATCGGGAGAGTCCAGCCATTAGGGCAGGACTGGAGGACATGGTTCCAGTGGGGCACAAACTGTTCAGGGGCAGAGACAGGGTGACCAGGGTTCCCAGCAGGGGGATCTCAAGAGGTTCCGGTCAGGAAATTTCAGGCACAGACAGGGAGGTTTCCGGCAGGGCCATCAGTGTCCGAACGGCCAGCAGGGTCAGAATGGTCAACAACAGTTTCAGCAGGGCCAGGGGAGGAATGGAAATGGCCACAGGGCCGGGGGCAGCAGGGACAGAGAGGGGGGAACTTCCCGGGGAAGTGTTACGTTTGTGGCAAGACTGGCCATAAATGCCAGGACTGTCCTGATAGGGGCAGGGCCCCACAGCAGCAGCAGGGTGCTCGACATGAGCCACAGAGGCCACTTTTTCCACCTGCCCTCCCAGCTCCAGCCCAGATGCCAGCACTACCAGCCATTCTAGCAGCTCCAGTGCAGCAGGGGCAGTTACAGTATGGACGTGTCTATAACGTCCACCAGGCAGCGGCTGCACAGGCACCACCCGCGATTGAGGGTATGTTTCCTATCCATGGTACTATGGGTCGGGTTTTGTTTGATACGGTTGCAACGCATTGTTTTATAGCTACACATTTTGCGAAAGCCTTAGGGTTGTTAGCCACAGCAGAGAGAACAATGACGTGTGTAGACTCACCATTGGGGAGTGGGTCACTTATTTTCTTTATATGCCAGGGAGTGGGAGTAGAGATTGGTAGTTTGGTATTACCTGCAGACATGTTGGTATTAGATATGCATGAGCACGATGTGATTATCGGTATGGATTGGCTTGCAGCTTATAGAGCCATGATTGATTGCTTCGGTGGGAGCATTATTTTTGCCATTCCGGGGCATGAGATGTTTGTAGTGGCAATGCCTCGCCCAGAGGGAGGCTCGACCTCTCATTTGTATTACATAGAGGAGGATACATCTAAGGAGGTTATGATTCCTTTAGATTCAATCCCAGTTGTCAGGGAGTATTCTAATGTGTTTTAAGAGATACCAGGCCTACCCCCCAGTCGAGAGATAGACTTTGTCATTGACTTATTACCAGATACGAGACCTATAGCACGCGCACCATACCGTATGGCTCCGGCAGAGATGCGAGAGCTACGAGATCAGATAGATCAGGTGTTGGGTCAGGGTTTTATTCGCAAGAGTACCTCACCTTGGGGCACTCCAGTTTTGTTTGTAAAGAAGAGAGATGGTTCACTGAGATTGTGTGTGGACTACCGAGAGTTGAATAAGGTCACGATACGGAATAAGTATCCGTTGCCTCGAATCGATGACCTATTCGACCAGTTGAGAGGAGCTTATTTCTTCTCGAAGATTAATTTGCAATCGGGATACCATCAGTTGCGTATCAGGGAGGAGGACATCTCAAAGACTGTGTTCTTATCGAGATATGGTTCTTACGAGTTTCGGGTTATGCCTTTTGGTTTGACCAATGCTCCAGCCGTGTTTATGGACTTTATGAATAGGGTGTTCAGAGATTTCCTAGATCAGTTTGTCATTGTCTTCATTGATGATATTCTGGTTTACTCCCAGACATAGGAGGAGCACTCCGAGCATTTGAGGCAAGTTTTGCAAACGCTACGTCAGAACGAGTTGTATGTAAAGTATGAGAAGTGCGGGTTTTGGCTGAAGGAGGTCCAGTTTTTGGGGCACAATATTTCCGACCGGGGAATATCTGTTGATCCGGGGAAGGTATCCGCGGTGAGGGAGTGGGGACAGCCCACGACACCGACTGAGATTCGTAGTTTCTTGGGCCTAGCAGGATATTATAGGAGGTTCATTCGGGGATTTTTGAAGATAGCAGGTCCTTTGACACATCTGACTCGTAAAGGTGTGCCGTTCATCTGGAGTGACGCCTGTCAGTTGGCATTCGATGAGTTGAAGGACAAGCTGACCTCAGCACCTGTGTTAGCATTGCCGAGACCGGGAGTTGAGTATTTAGTCTACACCGATGCGTCCTTGCAAGGACTTGGAAGTGTATTGCAGCAGGAGAGTCAGTCCATAGCTTATGCTTCCCGTAACCTTAAACCTCACGAGAAGAATTACCCCACCCATGACTTGGAGTTGGCGGCAGTTGTATTTGCCCTTAGGATTTGGAGACATTACCTTTTGGGGGAGAAGTTTCGGTTGTTCACAGACCACAAGCCCTACAGTACCTATTCATGCAGAAGGAGTTGAATATGTGGCAACGAAGGTGGCTTGAGTTTGTGAAGGACTATCAGTTCGATATCCAGTATCACCCGGGGAAGGCTAACGTGGTAGCAGATGCGTTGAGCCGTAGGCTAGTAGATGAGGTGGCAGGGGTGTGGAAGGCCAAGTGGAAGGAGTTGGGACACCAGGATGTAGTGGCCCGATCGTTCATGTCTGTGATGACCGTTAAACCACAGATTGTCACGAAGGTAGTAAGGGCACAGGCAAATGACTCGTTCTGTCAGGAGAAGATAGTTCGATTACTAGAAGAGGGAGCCGAGTCCTATACCGTTAGTTTAGACGGAGGATTATGCTTCAATGGGAGATTAGTAGTTCCGGAAGGGGAGGAATTGCGGAGGGAGGTGATGGCAGAGTCGCATGGCTCACAGTTCGCGGTACATCCCGATGGGGACAAAATGTACCAAGACATGAGATGACAGTATTGGTGGAGCGGGATGAAGAGAGATATTGCCGTGTTTGTTTCTAAATGCGCCACTTGTCAGCTAGTAAAAGTGGATCATCAGAGACCGGCAGGACTTCTACATCCATTGGAGGTCCCGATGTGGATGTGGGAGAGCATATCCATGGACTTTATCACGGGGTTGCCTATGTCACAGAGAGGTCATGACTCCATTTGGGTAATTGTGGACAGGTTGACCAAAGTCGCTCATTTTCTACCCGTAAGGATAGACTACACTACGGGATGGTATGCCCAGCTCTTTATTGCAGAGACAGTGAGACTTCACGGTGTGCCCCTAAATATTGTGTCTGACCGAGACAAGATATTTGTTTCACGGTTTTGGGAAAGTTTTTAGGAGGCCATGGGCACGGAATTGCGGTTGAGTACGGCGTATCACCCGCAGATCGATGGGAAAACTGAGCGTACAAACCAGATGTTGGAGGACATGTTGCGTATGTGCATCATTGATTTCGGGGGTGGATGGGAGAAGTACCTTCCACTGGTAGAGTTTGCTTACAACAACTCCTACCAATTCACCATTGGCATGGCTCCATTTGAGGCGTTGTACGGTAGACGTTGTCGTTCCCCAGCATGTTGGTTGGAGGTAGGGGACAACAAACTACTTGGGCCGAAAGTTATTCAGGATACTTCGACGAGGATAGAATTAATTCGGAGTAGCATTCGGGTAGCTCAAGACAGGTAGAAGAGCTATGCTGATGCGAAAAGGTCCTTTAGGGAATTTGAAGTGGGGGACCAGGTTTTGCTCAGAGTATCTCCTATGAAGGGGATTATGCGTTTCGGGAAGAAAGGGAAGTTGGCACCAAGATATGAGGGACCATTTCCTATTATTGAGAGGATTGGACCGGTTGCGTATAGACTTGGGTTACCAGAACATTTGCATCGGATTCACGATGTGTTTCATATTTCCTCGCTAAGGAAATATCTTAGAGACGATTTGGCTCATTCTCACATTGCCTTGGAGGACATCGATCTCCAGCATGATAGCTCCTACGAGGAGTGGCCGATTGCTATTTTGGATCGAAGTGAGCGGAAAATGCGGTCAAAGATAGTTCCGTTAGTGCGTGTTCAGTGGCGACATCATAATGTCGAGGAGTCCACATGGGAGCGCGAGGATGACATGCGCGAACGTTATCCAGAGTTGTTCTTACCTGGTACTTTCTAGTTCCGAATTTTGGGACGAAATTCTGTTATTAGGGGGGAGTATGTAATACCCCGTATTTTTGTGATATTTATTTATGGGATTAATTGAATTAAATGTGAATTAATTAAGAATTAATCCGGATTAAAATACTAGCGAGACGCGAGTTGGTATTTGATTTTAATGAGTATATATGGCTATATATATGATTATTGAATTATTAAATTGTCGTGAGATCGATATACGGCAATTTGGGAAACTTTGTTGAGACGCGTATGACAGTCGCGTCAGGAATATAATTATTTTAATTAAAAAGTGAATTTTATTTCTATTAATTGTATGGTCATTTTAAGTGCGCCAACGCATCCGGAAGGGTCGAAATAGTCAGAAAACACTAGCCGGGGGTTTAGTTTGGGTCCCGGGGCATTTTTAGGCCATACCGGCAACGTATAAGGGTAGTTTGGTAATTTTGGAATTTTGGGAATTAAAACCCACGAAAATTAGAAATTAATATCTGATTTGGCAATTACCCACTAAACCCACTAACTACACCTTATGACCTAATGGGCTACGGGGGTTATTAGAATTAGTTCCAAGAGTTTCCTAAGGCAAACCCTAGCCACCATTGTCCCCTTGGAGAAGAAGAGCTTGTAGAGAGAAAAGAGAGGGAAATCCTGCTGAGAGAGAGAGAACAATTCATCAATTCAACATCAAAATCAGAGAAATACATAAGGCAAGTGGTTTAATTACATATTTTGCAAAGAATGTTTCTTCCATGCGTAGGAAATTTATGAAATTATATTGTTCTTGGAGAATGATAAAAACCCATTGAATTGGATGTAGAGATTTATAATTTTATGAGGAGATTGCATGTAGAACAATGTTAGGATGATTATTCAGAGAAAAATACATCTTTTATACCATAAAAACGGGTTTATTTATGTCTATGGATGAATTTAATTTTCTGGGGTTCATGTTCATGGGATTTGGGGAAAACAGAGGGGATTTGATGACTCGATGAGGTTTAGGAAGATTTGGCTATATATAAATGTTTAATTATGACCTACGAATGTTTAGTGTGTATTAGAAACCTTAAACTGCTGTTGGGACGAATTGTATATGGAATTAGAGGTGAAGAAAGTTGGAAAACCGAAAAAAGGAATTTCTGGGCTCGAAACTGGCCTCTCGTTAGAAGACCTGCCTAGGTCGTTCGAACGAGCTCGTTCGAGTTGACAGTTTGACTTCTAACGAGAGGGATGTTCGTTCGATGACTTTCATTCAAACGAGATCTCGTTAGAAGGCCCACTTCGTTCCAACGAACTCTCGTTCGAACAGCCTCGTTCGAACGAGACTTCTAACGAGTTGACAGTTTAGGCTTTTTGGCCTGTTTCGATTTTGCGTGTCCCGTAACCTTGTTTAATTGTAGAGATAACATTCCCTTGATGATAAATTGATATTGTTGGGATATTTGGGATATAGGGAGGAGTAAAACATATAAGTGTGATTCAAATTGAATGTAAATTGTGGAATAGGACGTGAGTGACTATTACAATGTGAGAATTATTGACGGCTTAAATAATTGAATTAACCGGAAATATGTAAATTGTGTAACGTTATATGTCGGTACGAGAATGAGAAGTGTACCACAAATAAATTATGGTGATTACTAAGATGTGTGCATACTTAGTATATGTATATGATTTTATGTGTATGACATACCTACCATACTTGCTATCACGGGAGGTTTACGTTCGCTTAGGGCCCTCTAATCCTTGTGTTTCCCGGATTTAGATTGGTACCTCGAGAACATAGGTCAGAGAAGGACTTATTGGGATGTTAATAAGTCTGCTGATCGTGGGAGCATAGGTATGTGCGTGACCCATGTGATGTGACTGTGTTCGCCTCCATTGTTTGTGATTGATATTATCTGAGAACGATTCCTGAGAGATTCGAAATGCGTGATCCTTATGTACGTGATGTACCGGGATGGATAGCAGAGTATGTGAGCACCGTAGCTAGTCTCGGGGTGCTTGTGTTGTATATTTATGACGTGAATAATATACACTTTAATAATGAGAACTTTCCTGTTGAGTATTATGAGTATAATTATAGTAATGTTTTGAGAAGTTATAACGGGATAACCGGTAGAGAATTGTATTTCTAATAATTGAGAATCCGAGTTTAAGTAACGCCCTCTATTTAGTTGATAACGCTAGAATGCATAAGGAGAATCGAGTAGTGAGGGGTAGAACTTATTACGGTTTGGTTAGTTACGTATATCACTTAGATGGGTATAGTACGTTAGGAGTGCACAATTAGTCGAGAGGTGAGTATTTCATGCGAGTGCACGTCCTAACATGTATTTTGTATTCATTATTTTAATGTTATTAAAACACTTGCTATTTTAAAATACTCTCCACTTTCGGGCTCTGACCCGTTTGCTTTCAAATCTATTTTTTTGCAAAAAACATTTTAGGTGCCCAGCCACAAGGACACCATGCTTAGGATCCTCATTCAGGAGACGAGCTGTAGATGTTTGTGGAAGTTACAGGACTTTGCTAGTAGACGCTTCATCTTTCTTGACTCTATATTTAGTTTTATCAGTTGTAGGGCATGTCGCCCATTTCTGTTAGAAACATTTCCTATTTCAGATTTTTAGACTTTTGGCATGTAATTAATTCAGGTTACATTGTTTTACTTATTTCAGTTGTGGGATTGTTGTGTGGAGTTTTCCTCCGGACTTATTTATTTTGTTGGTTATTCTATTTCTTCATTATGGTGAATGGTTATGTTATTCTTTCAAAATTCTTTTACTGCATGTTAACCAGACTTAATTTAAAATTTGGCAACTTACTTTTTAAATACTAGGTGGTTAGTAATCATTAAAATGTTTTCGACAGTGATGCGATTAACTGAACCAACTTGGCATTTTGTATTGATTTAATAAAGGAGTAGCTACCCGGTATTTAATTAGTCGGGGTGTCACACCTAAGCACCTTGAGCACATTTAATATCTGAGAAAATCCTTGTATGGTTTGAAGCAAGCACCCCATACTTGGTACGAGAGGCTTGCTTCCTATCTTTTGGTCCATGGCTTCAAGAGAGGGGGAGTTGATATGACATTTTTCATTAGGAGAGATGATGATGCTATTTTTGTTGCCCAAGTCTATATGGACGACATAGTCTTTGGTTTCACGTGCTCCCAGCATGCTTACCACATTGAGGAGGAGATGAAAAGTGAGTTTGAGATGAGCATGGTAAGTGAGCTTACCTTCTTCCTTGGTCTCCAGGTTCGTCAGCTAGAGGATGGGATGTTCATCACTCAATCCAAGTATGTAAGAGACATAGTGAAGAAATTTGGTTTAGACTCCGCTAAGCATGGTCGTACGCCTATGAGTACTTCTATCAAGCTTAGTAAGGACACTTTAGGCAAGTATGTAGAGAAAAACTTGTATCAGAGTGTAATAGGTAGTCTTCTCTAGTTAACTGCCAGTCGTCTCGATATAGCCTTTAGTGTTGGAGTCTGTGCACGATATCAGGCATCCCCGAAAGAGTTACACTTACTCGCTATAAAACGTATTATCAAATATGTGAGTGCGATTCTCTCATATGGTATTTGGTATTCCTTTGATACCAATGACCGTTCATTCGCCTATTCGGATGCCGATTGGGTCGGGAATGTAGATGGTTATAAGAAGACTTCTGGTAGGTGTTTCTATTTTGGTTCTTCTCTTGTCTCCTGGTTGAGCAAAAAGAAAAATTCCATATCTTTTTCCACTGCGGAGGCTGAGTACATCGCCGTCGGGAGTTGTTGCACGCAACTCTTATGGATGAAACAGATGCTGGAGGATTATGGGATTTCACAGGACACCATGACCATTTCCTGTGATAACACGAGCGCAATACACATATTCCACAATCCAGTCCACCATTCACGTACAAAGCACATCATGATACGTGAGCACTTTATACGTCATCTAGTCGAGGCAAAAGTCGTATCTCTGAGTTATGTACCCACCGACCATCAGTTAGACGATATTTTTACTAAACCTTTAGATTCCCTTAGATTCGAGAGTCTTAGGAAGTCTTTAGGGATTTACACAATTAACCGAGGGGTTGGTCCGTGTTTATTATAGGATACTTTGTCATGTTCATATCATATGATTCCTATTGCTAGTTTGTATCTTGTGTATTATTATTTTTATATATATATATTTTTTTTATAAAAAAAATCCAAAAAAGATTTTCTTTTTATGAAAATTTTGGAACAGATAAAAAAAAAATTGTATATTGTTTACACCTTTTATGGTTGAGCGTTTAAGATAGCCGAGTCACAAATTTCATTCCATTTATCCATGTGACTGTTTGATAGTGATTTGAGACGCTACATCATTCCATCCATGTGCTTTACATTATTTGGAGTCTTTGAGATGTGATTAGTAATATATTTATACATGTTTGGCTACTTATCTCCTTTATTGCACACATGCATGGGTTTATTTTATTATTGTACTTGTATATCACATATTGGCCCAAGTGTTTCCATCTCAATTCTATCTATACAACGAACCGTATGCGATAAAACTTGACAAGATTGGAATGCATGTAAAAACCGTTTGGTGAGATTGTGTGGTATTTTAAAATGTTGAATGTCTACGAAAGGTAATTATCTATCCTTTGCGCTAAGCCACCGTTAAATCGGGCCTACAAAATTGAAGAATTTTATTATCCAGGGTCCAAAGTGGTTAAAAGAGCCCAAAAATATTTAAAGGCAATAAAAAGCAATACATGCCAAGTATGGGCCATTAGGTTTCACCATCAATTCTCCAATGTTTGAGAATTTAGATCACCTCTATTCGAATTATAAATCTGAGGGAGTTTGGTTAGAGAATTTAAAAAGGTTTTGCACTTCCTTAAAAGTCCTGAAAAAGCAATAAATAGTTTTGGACGTTATTGGTGTGGAAATCACTTTGAGCTTTGATTTACTGATTAGATTGAGTAAATGTCTCATATTTTCATCTTTTTACACCTAAGGAAAATGTTGAGTTCATTCATTAGGAGTATCCGAAATTCATCGTGCACCTATGTCATGTTTGTATGCATTGATTTTCCTATCGAATTTGTTCACACCCCTTCATTTACGCTATCACCGACTTGGTTATTTTTGTGTTCTTTCATGGTGTGATTCTTTGTTGTATATTTTGTAAATAAAAAAAAATAAAAATTTAGTGTTACATTTTCCATCTTTCTGCTTCTCATATCTGTCTATTTGGGGACATCATAAAAAGGGGGAGAATGAATTATGGGGGAGAAATTTATTTGTTTTGAATCATCAATGATTTTCTTAAGCATAATTGATCTTTGATTAGTCAACATATCATTATATTTCAAACTGTTGCGTGTCACAGGTATTTGCTTTTTCTCATGCGTGTAGGTACAAAGTTGATATCTATTGCATTGCACAGCCCGATGAGAAAAGGTTTGGGAGTTTCTGAAGAATTGAAAATTTGAAGACGTTGAAGTTCGATTGAAGACATGTCATTTAATATTCTCAGTTTGAGGATTAAATGGGGATATTATCTTATATGTTATTTGTTTTACGGAGATTGCATAATTCGTATTTTTATGTATGTACCGGAATAGACATAGGGGCGATTTGTAAGGACATAATTTTATAAATGTCCGGGGTAGAATCTTAGATTTTTTTTATCTTCCCTAGATCATAGTTTGTATGTCTGATACCGTTACATTCGGCTCATATTCACGATCATCCTCGATGGCCTTATCCGAATTCATGCATCCATCATCTTCAAACGTGCATCATGCTACATGCGACGTGCTGCTCAACTGTTTCCCATAACTCCATGACGCAATATTGACAAAATGATTTATTGGAGTTGTTTATATTTGCATATATATTTAGGAATTTTTTTTAGAAAATATTTTTTAAAATTCTTCACCTTTCTCTCCTTTTAAGGCTTTTTGACACCTTTATAAAAGAAAAGCCAAAAGTCTTCACCTTTCTCTCCTTTTAAGTCCTTATGTAACCTTTATAAAAGAGAAGAATTCACCCAACTATTTATGTGAATTTGTTAAACCTTCAATTGGTTATTTTTGCTAATCTGGAGTAATTTGTGGAGAAGCCAGTCCCTTCTTCATTGCTTCCCATCTGGAGTTCTTACGGGAGATTCCACCGACGACATCAGAACCGACACCTGCGGGTATTTCGTTTGTCACACTTATTTTCATTATAATCCGTGTAACCATTTTTACAAATTATAGTGAAAATAAATGGTTTTGCCCTGCGGAGATTTTTACTGATATTTTGTGTCACATGCTTTATATATTTATGGTTTGACACAAGCACACACATAGGTGCATGTTTTAGGATTTAAGTGAAAAATTGTGTTAAATTAAATAATTCCTTAATTTGAACAAAAGCGCACTCTTCAAAATATGTAATATGTTACTTAAAATATGCAATCCTATTGTTTTTTGTGTTGGATTTCTACCTGTAGGACCATCCTTAGTGTTGATGTACCTTTCTTTTGAACATCATGACAAGGAAATGAGGCTTAGGGAAAAAATAAGGATGACAGAAAATTTGTCTTCATTTCTAGACTAGATAAGCTCCTTTATATTAGACTAAACTAAGTCATATATATAGTGTGCTTCAATCTCCCCCTTTGGAAATATGATACAAAATATCCTTTGAGTCATCTAGGACCCGTAGGGATACAATAAAAAAATAAGAAAACCATATTCTTATACAAAATTCAATCTACCCCATATCCTAGAAGTGAAAAAGGACATAACTTAAGTAAATATAGACCAATACCCTAAATATATCAATGAAGATAGTGGTGCTGGATCCTGAAAGTCAAATAGCTAAGATTAAGAATTTTAGTTGAATTGTTCAATAAATGTCCAAGATGGACTCAAATATCTCTCCCCCATTTTTTCTCAAATGGAAAAAGGGTGAATAATCACAAATAAACATATATGGAGAATCGATGGACTACATATCTATCAAGTCATAATAATCAATGGATCATCTCATGGATCTCCTATGTAAAATACATATAGGAGTCATCTTTTGTCATTTTTTTAAACGATCGTGCCCTATACCCTCAAAGATAAATTATAAGCATGAGTAAGATTAGCGGATATATTAAAAGACGATAGATACTTATTTAATATGTGTTATGCCAAGAGATATCCTTAGAGATTCAAATTGTAAGTTATATAAAGTCTTAATGAGCAAATATGCTAATTGAAGTGCTGTGAGAAAATAGTTTATTTTTAATTCCATAAATTCTACTAATTCACGTATAAAGGGATGTCGAATATTTCTGTGTTTTGTGAGTGATTGTTGAAAAGGATTTTTGGAAATATTAATTGCACTTTGGTTATCGCAATAGATATGTAATTTATCTTCAATAATGCCATAATAGCCTAACATTTTCTTTATCCACATCAATTGAGCACAATAGTTACTACGACTATATATTCTGATTCGGCTGTGGAAAGAGACGTACAGTTTTATTTCTTCCTATTCCATCCTACCAAGTTGTTTCCAACATAATAGCACATGCCTGACGTGCTTTTACTGTCATTGGAACAGCCAGCCTAGTCAGTATCTGTGTATCCAAATATGGTGCTAGATGTGTCATTTGTGTACCAAATACCTAAATTGATAGTCCCTTTTACGTATTTTATAATTCTTTTGAAGCACAATAAGTGACTTTCCTTAGGACCATTTTGATAGCAAGAACAAACAAATAACATACATTATATCAGGACGTGAGGCAGTAGGGTATAAAAGGCTACCTATTTTGCTTGTATATAAGGTAGTATCAATAGGTTTCCCAGGTTCATCTTTCGATAAATTTACGGAGGTACTCATGGGTGTCCTAGCATCTTTGGCATTTTTTAATCCATGTTTCTTTACTAACTATAAAGAGTATTTTGATTGCGAAATAAATAACCCATTAGACAGTTGTTTGACTTGGAGACCTAAAAAATATTGTAGGTCCCCTATTAATGACATTTGGAACTCCCCATGCATATTATTTGAAAAGTTTTAAACTTGAATAGGGGATGTTGATCAAACAATAATGTCATTTACGTAAACTTGGGCGATTAAGACATGTTTGTTAAAAAATTTAATGAATAATGTCTGGTCATTTCCACCTCGTCAAAAACCTTTTTTGATAAGAAAGGTCGAGAGGCATTCGAACCAGGACCTGGGGGCTTGATTTGAACCATATAATGCATTTTTTAATCTATGGACGTGGTTTGTGTAATGAGGATCAATGAAGCCTTTCGACTGTTCAACGTAGGTTTCTTCTGTTAAAATACCATTAAGGAAAGCGGATTTCACATCCATTTGAAAAAGTGTGAAATGTAAATGACATGCTACTGGTAAGAGTAATCGAATAGACTCGAGGCGAGTTACATGTGCAAATGTTTCCTTGAATTCTATTCCTTCAATATGAGAGTAACCTTGAGCCACTAATCTGGCTTTATTTTTTACTATGATCCCTGATTCATATGATTTATTTTAAAAATCCATCTAGTGCCGATAACTTTTTTATTTTCTAGTCGAGGTACTAGATAACACACGTCATGACTCTTGAATTGAGCGATATCCTCTTGCATAGCATCAATCCAAAAAGAGGAATTTATTGCTTCATTCATATTCTTTGGTTCCACAAGGGATACAACCCGTACAAACCATGCAAAATGAGCAATATTTTATAATTGGGATCTTGTACGAATAGGCTCATTAAGGTTACTAACTATTTTATCTAAGTGATGATCTTTACAAACCCATTTAGGTACTCCCGGGGTCTTAGTTGGTAAAGAATCAACTATTTATGGAGAGTCATAATTTTGAATATTTTCAGACTCATCCACCATAGTTGGCTCTTGTTTATGACTCTCAACATTAGTGTCACTAACAATCACATTATAGATTCCATTAGAATTTTGGTATGCACATTATGAACATTATAAGTCCTACTATTAAGGAAGTAACCCATATGTTTCAAATTTAGACAGGTGTTCTCTGTCTTTTCAAACATAACAAATACTCCCAAATGTTCAAAAATATTTTAAGTGGGGATTTTTGCCATACCAAAGTTGATATGGAGTCTGTTTGATATTTTTCCTAAGATAGACCCTATTGATTATGTGACATGCTGTTTCAACTACCTCAACCCCAAAGTATTTTGGGAAGTTCTTTGCATGTATCATTACCCTATCCATCTCTTGGATTGTGGAATTCTTACGCTCGGCTATACCATTTTGTTGTGGAATTTTGGGAGCACTGAATTCATGTTTGTAACCATTGTAGTCACAATATTCTGGTACGCCCAAGTCTTTAAATTCACCTCCTCTATTGCTACGAATTCGATTTACTTGGGTATCCTTTTCATTTTCAATGCGTAGAAAGGATTTTCAAAAATTCACGAAATGTGTTAGATTTTTTTAAGAATGTAGCCCGAGTAAAACGAGTAAAATCATCCACCATAAATAGAATATTACTATTACCACAAAGGCTAACAGTTATAGAAGGACCCATAATATCCATGTGGATAAGCTCTAGATGTTTTGTGGTTAAAATTTCTTTAACTTTATTGTGCGAAGATTTAATTATCTTTCCTTCTTGGCAGGGCCCAAAAATAATGTTTGAAATAGATTTTATTTTGGGCACACCTTTAACTATTTCTTGGGAGCTTAATTTGCCAAGCCTGTAGTAATTTATGTGACCCAACCTGTTATGCCAGATTTCATTTTCCTTCGTACTGACTATATTATAAATCTCAGTCCTTGGATTCACTATGTAACAGTTATCAAGATTTTTGAGGCCTGTAATGATGTCATCTCCATTCTCATTTCAAATTTTATAGTTTGTTTTTGAGAATGTGACTGTGTGGTTGGAGTTGCAAAATTGCGATATACTTAGCAAGTTAGCTTTAAGACCTTTTAACAAAAGGACGCCTTTGAGAATAGGTAGTCCCTTTTCTTGGAGTGTCCCCTTACCTGTGATCTTAGCTGATACTCCATCTCCAAACAAAACTTTTCCTCCCAAGAAGTCATTTTCGTTGGTTAGTTTAGTATCGTCGTCAGTCATATGTTTGGAACAACCCAAGTCTAAATATCATCCATAATATGTTTGTTCAACTTTTAAAGCGCTAATCACAATGTTACACATCATTTGGGGTATTAGACCATCTTTCCTAACCCATATTCTTATAGTTTTAAAATATTTGCATGAATTTGATCAAATATTATAAAATTTTCGAGCATTAGACTTTTCTTCACAAGATTTGTTCGCCTTTACTTGAGTTTTGTCAAATCTTTGAGCATTTGGTTTAGTCATGAATCTAGGACTCTTTCTCTTGGAATTTCTTTTAGTATTTGATAATTTATTCCTATTACAATAGTTAGAGTGCTTATATGGTTACTCAGGAATGACGTAGTTATTTCTGTTCTGTCTAGAATAGTCAAAGTTTTTGTAAATAGGTGAATTGAAGACGGACTAATACAGACATTTTTGAAAAAGATTCTTCAAGGCAGTGTCAATAAACATCGCAGTAAGAACAATATAGATGGCTAGATGATTTTTTATGATTTTGAAAATCTTTAAAAATTGGCTTGTGCATTTGTTGGACTTGGGCCTTATGTCTAACTCCAACAGTTTGAAACAAAGGGTCTCATTTCCTTATAGGGGGCATCCATACTTATCTTGAGGCTCAACATTAGGCTTAGAACTATTTCCCACACCAATGTCTATCCCTTTCTATTTTTTATCAACATCTTGTTTTAAAGTTAAAAAATCTGGATATAGTTCCTTAGGTCTTATTCCACTAGGCACAAATTATATATTTTGAAGAGGTTTATATGGTGCCTTGGGTTTTAGTTCAAATCCTATACCAATTTTATCATCAGAATTGGTTATACTTGATGCTAAACAATCTTCAAAATAGTTAGCATTATTTTAAAATTTTAAATTTTTTTTAAACAGTGTTAAAACGTTCTCTTTTGATTTTTACAATTCCAAAAGGGTTGATCTATATTTCTTTTCCGAAATCTCATTTGATTCCATAAGATCATTGATTTTTTTAACACAAGACTGAGTTTCATTTTCATGCGCTAGACATTGAGTGGTGTAATCCTCAGCATTATGTTTAACCATTAGTCTTAGGGCTCTTATTTTCTCAGTAAGATCCTAAACTTTTTTTTCCAATTTAGTGCTTTTTTTAGAGTTTTAGTGTAGAGTTTGTGAATATTTGGGAGATCATCATTATCTGAGTCACTAAGTGTGGTGTGTGATTTGTCCCCTAACGATTCATTTTTAGGACTCACACACACGTTCAATTCGTCATTAATGTGTTCCCTTTGACCTACACTATAAGGACACAAATTTCCAATAGAGTACATATGTAGTTTTAGCTTAATTTCGGGCAAAACCATTTGAGTCTTAGGATAGAAGTTTGTTCCTATCAAGCCTACGACGTTTGAAGAAGTTGAAGACATAGCAGCCAAGATTTAAAGTTTCATCCTCACCGGGTTTTGTGCCACATCTTTCACATCATCAACATTGAGGATTCCAAGTCTCTAAAGGTATGAATGCACTACTATATATATATGATCTTGGAAAATAGTTTATGGGTGTATAGGTTATAAAACATATTTGAACGACTTTTATTTTTCTCATAAAATTATTTTAGAACTTTTCATAAAAGTTTTTTTGGCTTAAAAAGAGTTTTTGAGATTTCTAAAATCTCGTTCCAACAATATTGGATATCGTTCGAACGAGATTCTGACAACTTTTGGCATTTTGCGTCTGTGTTCTCGTTAGAAGTTTGTTTCGAAAGAAGTCGTTCGAACGACCTGGGCAGTTTTTTGACAGTTTTTTTATAACTTCCCACTTGCCCATTTCGTTTCCCACCTCTTTTACCTGGTTAAAAATTGCAGGAACAAGACTTTTTAGAGAAACTTTTAACACACGTTATTCTAGTCTTTGAGAGCAAAAAGTTTTCTATCAAAAGTTCATGTTTTCTCTGTAATTCATGGATTAAAATTCTACAAAACACACATACACCCATGTTTGTTTAATTCCAAGCTTTCATAAATATATTGATTGGAGAGTTTGTTTGGCACCGGGGTTTCTCTACACCAACAAGAAGAGAAGTTTGGGTTTATTCTCTACCCACAAAGGAGAAGAACTTGTGTTTGTTGCAGCTTTCTCACGTGCTGAAAGGAACCATGTGTGGTTGATGGTTGTTGTGCTTCTATTGGTGGACTCCGAGAATGTGATGGATGTCGTAGTTATCAACTAGACGGAGGTATTTCCATGAAGAAGCATCGGGGCTTGAAGGGAGTCAAGTCGAGTGTTGTAAGTCTTTTTCCTTGTAATTTCAAAATCATATCTAGTGGAATTGTAGTCAAGGGTCGTACGAGGTTTTTCCAATTTGAGTTTTCCTTGTTCATCGTTGTGTAGTGAGATTTCTTAGTTGATCGTGTTTAACTCACCTATAATGTATTCTTAGGTTACAAGATAAAATTGGGTTTATTTTGCAATCTTGCTTTAATTTGGTACTAATTTATAATTCGGGTAAGTTTAATTAATTCAAGTCCAGAATTTAATTTGATAAAATATGGTTTGGCCTATATTGAAAATTAGAATATATGTCTTTGTTAGGCTACTTTCAAGACTTGGGTTGAATTAATTTTGTTTTAAGTGGAAATTAGTATGTTTGAGTAGTTTAATTTCACTTTTAGTTTAACTTAATTTTAAGTTTGAAGAAATTAAAATTTGAAGTTTGTATTTGTTTAAAAATTTGAATTAAAATTTTTGTGTTTGAACTTTAATTGCAAATTAATTTTCTTTGAAAAATTAAACTTTGGAACCATCACCCATTTTCACACACACACGACATTTGAACTACTAATTGATTCTACATGAGTAGCATTCGCAAGGCACAAAGTAGACAAACCAGTAGGCAAATTATCATGCGACATAACACGATTACACATTCCATCATCAGGTTCAGCGTGAGTCATAGGTGTATCATCGGTATACATAATCTGGGTAAAAAAATGACATATAAGGGCCAAACAGATTAGATGATCTAGGATCATCATTATCTGAGTTGCATATTAACTGTAACATAAACTGTAACAAACAGATTAGATGATCTAGGATCATCACCCATTTTGAAAGTTATGCATATTAACTTAAGAACTAGGGTTCTTGACAATAAAATTGTGGATTTCGAATTATATGAATGATTAGTTATGATTTAATGATTCTAGGTTGTTAGGATTCGATTTGGGAATAATTGATTGGAGTTTGGGATTATATTTTAGAGGTTTTAGGGTTGAAAAATGGTGAAAAACAAAGTTGTCTAAGGTTGAAGACGAAACAGTCCAGGTCGCGAGATCTCGCTCGAAGTCGTTCGAGCGAGACTGGTTGTAGCGCGAAGTCGTTCGAACGGCATGTGGAAGTCGTTCGAGAAAGATTCCCTTCTGGTTCAAACGAGATTTCCAATTTTGAGGGAATTTCCTATTTTACCCTTATGTTAGTAAATGGTAGATTTACGTGAGGAAAATTAGTGTTCGATGAACCCAAATAAGTACAGAATTATTAGGAGTTATTTAGGTGTAATAATTCTAATATTCGTAACGGTGAGATTACCTTGGAGATTAAGAGAGGGAGAGATAAATCGTAATTGTAAATGCGTCGAGAGTATTAAGTGATAAATACTTACGAAATTAATTTCGAAGAAATGGAACTTATAAGAATAAAAATTAGTGGTAAATTGTGGACTGATTATGATTTTGTATTAAGGATTTTTGAGTGACATAGTATCCTTATAAATATAATACGAGAGAGGTAATATCGTAACTTAAAATGCATTGATAGTATTTAGTGATAATAATACTACATATGGAAAATGACACTTGGGTGTGTATACCGTTTGATTGGATGGGTTGTGTGAATAACTATTACTTGCTAGTATTATGTGTATGTGTAAGGACACAAATTTCCAATTGAGTCCATATGTAGTTTTGGCTCAATTCCAGTAAAAAACATTTATTCATAGGACAATATGTAATTATAATACTCTCAAGCCTATGAAGTGTTTGTTGAAGACGTAGCGGCAAAGAATATAAAGCTTCATCAAATATGCCGGTTTGCATGCCTCGTTTCTACGTCATCAACTATAGTTCCATGCTCCCAAGGTATGAATGCAATTATATATATATATATAGGAGCTTGGAACAAAGTTTATTGGGTGTTAGGCTTAATTAAAACTATGTTTACTTTCAGAAAAATTTAATTAGAACTTTAAAAAATAAAGTATATAAAGTTTCTGGGCCAAAAATTGAATTTTATAAAAAATTCTGGAAGTCGTTCGAAATGTCGTTCGAACGAGTTTTTCGTTCGAACGAGTTTGCCAACGAGTCTAAACTGGTCCGTCGTTCGAAATGTCTTCGAACCAGCTTGTTCATTCTAACGAGGTTTCGAACGAGATTCTAACGAAGTCCATACTGGTGTGTCGTTAGAAGTCTCGTTCGAACGAGAGTTCGTTCGAACGAAATGTCGTTCGAACGAACTGTCAGGTGGGAACAGTTTTTAGGCAGTTTTTGGCAGTTTTGCACCCACTTCCCCACTTGGTTTTTAACCACCTTTTACAGACTTTAAAAGGTGTGAGAATGACATTTTCTAACTTAACATTTCCATAACTTTTCCAAAATATTTCCATCTCTTAGAGAGTGTTTGAGAGCAAAAATGGTTAGGAAAATGTTCATGTTTTGAGTGTTATTTTTCAAAGAGAAAATCCTTCACACTCTAGTTTACACCCAATTGTGTTTAGTCCAAGTTCTTATTTACATATCAAATTGCATGGAGTTTTGGCACCAGTTTATCTCTACCGAATTGAAGAAGAGAAGTTTCGGGTTTCGCTTCTACCTCCAACAAAGAAAGAAGAAGTGTTATTTTGTTGTGATTCTACCCACTTGGAGAAAGGCTCCATGCTCGGGTGACGGTGACCATATAAAGTCCTATCGGTGGATTCCGAGACCGCGGTGGTGTTCTAAGGTTATCCGCTAGGAAGAGGTTTCTACGAGAAGAAGCGTCGAGGCTTGAGAGGGATCGAGTCAGTCGTTGTAAGTCTATCTGTCTTGTAATTGTAATTCCGTATCTAGTGGATTTGTGGCTAGGGCCGTCCGAGGTTGTTTCAGGTCTTGGGTTTTTCCTCGTACATCGCGGCGTAGTGTGATATTGTTTATTTTATCTTGCTTCATAATTTAGAACGCATGCTTAGAATAAATTCAAGATAAAATTCGGTTTAATTTATCACACTCAATTTAATTTGGACTTATATTAAATGTTGGGTAATGTTTAATTAATTCAAGTCATTTGCTAAAATTTGGTTTCGCCTAATTTTCTAAGTTTGTTAAATATGACTTAGGGAAATTCTAGGACTTGGATTATTGAATTGGTTTAAGTGAATATATTAATCGGATTAATTTTGTGAACCATCATTCAACGCTTCCGCATCTCGAGTTTTATAACTAAAAGGAAATTACAAGCCCTGCTTTTTCAAATTGGTATCAGAGCCAAAGCGATAAATTATTTCGTTAACGATCTTTTTAAATAATTTTTGGCTAAAATGGATTTTTCCCAATTTTCAAAATTTCCTATTTTCGATGGTTCAAACTACACGTATTGGAAAGCGCGAATGAGATCGGCACTAAAATCTATCGACGAGAGAGTTTGGATGTCTGTTGTTAACGGGTGGTCCACACCAACTTATTTAGTTGAAAATGAACGTGTTATCAAACCCGCCGATAGATGGACTGAAAATGAGTTTAAACTTGCTAATTTCAATTCCCGTGGTTTAAATTCTTTGTTTAGTGCTGTCACACCGGATGAATTCTGCCGTATTATGACGTGTGAAATCGCTAAAGAAGCTTGGGATATTTTACAATTAACTCATGAAGGAACTAGTGTCGTTAAAGCTTCAAAACTCCAAAACCTCACCACTCAATTTGAAACTATCAAAATGAATGAAAATGAAACTTTTGATGAATTATATGCTAGACTTTCTGATATTGTTAATTCATCTTTTAACTTGGGAGAGAAAATACCTGACGACCGTGTTGTGAAGAAAATTTTAAGGTCCCTACCCGATAGATTTATTCCAAAAGTGACCGTTTTAAATTCTTTACCAACTTTAGCCTCTACGAAATTAGAAGAGCTTGTAGGTGATTTACAAACCTATGAACTAGACATGTTTCCCTCTAAAACTGAAAAGAAAATCGAAAAGGGTGTTGCTTTAAGAGCCGGAAAAGACGTCAAACAAGTAGTAGAGAGCGAGAGTGATAGTGACTCGGAAGACATGGCTTTATTTGCTCGTAAATTTAGAAAATTTCTTAAATTTAACAAAGATAAATTTAAAAATGATTTAAAGAAATTTGATACTTCTAAACATGATAAAAGCGAGAAGATGTCTAAAGCCGAAAAGATCCCTAAACCTAGTAATGAACATTTAGATAGGGACGAGTCTGATAAGTGTTTTGGTTGTGAAGGTTATGGTCATAGGGCGTTTGAGTGCCCCACTAAACTAAGGAAAGAGGGTAAGCGACCCGTTTCATAAAATGCGACCCTTAGTGATAGTGATAAGGAAGAGAAGCCCGATTCCCCCACTAAGAAAAATTTTGTGGCTTTTATGTCTAGTCATGTGAGTGATAGTGAGAACTCATCGATTGATGAAACGATAGCACATGCCACTTCCAAGGTCATTGTACATGATTCTCTTGTTTTTTATGATAGTGAGAGTGAAGAAGAAAGAGAGAGTGAAAATGAAGAAGAGGTTAATGACAGTGAACTTCAAAATGCTTTTCAAGAACTTTATAAAGAATCTATTAAATTGAAAAGAGCTAATTTGAAGTTAGAAGCTAGTTTAAGAGATAGTGTCAAGGTCATTGATGAAAATATTTTAATAGAAGACCTTAGGAAACATGTGAGGACTCTTCAAGAGAAGCTTGAATATGTAGAAGGCGAAAGAGATAGCCTTAGGGGTTTAATGGAATCCTTGAAAAAAGAGCTTCTTGCTTTTGATGAGCGAAATGTTTTACTAGAATCTAACATTGTAGAATGGGAAAATAAATTAAAAAATTCTAGTAATGTCAAATTTGATTTGGACTGTCGTTCGGAAAAACTAGATAAAATGTTAGGAACGGTCCAAATTAAAATTGACACTTGTGGTTTAGGCTTCAATACTTGTAATGAATTTACTCATAATGCCCAAATCAATGTTTTAGGAGAATCTACTAGGAATACATTTAAAGATCACTCCTTAAGTAAATCTTTTCGACATATTCTCACTTGTACACATTGTGGTCGAAAAGGTCATCTTAGGAAATTTTGTTTTGATCTTAAACGAATTCCTAGAAAATCCCAACGCAATGCATCAAATGTTTTTAATATTCCTATACCCCAAGATAATCATTCTTCATTAATTTGGGTTTGGAAATCCGACTTGGTTGCTTTGCAAAATAGGGTTGTTGATTCTCATTTACTTTCACATGCTTCCTCCCTTGCTAAATCTAAAGGATGAATGTGTTAGTGTTTGCATACTTTAGCGTTTGTACTTTATGCTATATTCATGATAAATGTATGCTTGTTTAGTCAATTTTCTAGTCATTGCTTTATTTGATATCACATGCTAGAAATTATGACTTGTTTATCTTTTTGTATTATATTTTGTGTTTGAATTAATTGAAAAATATAAAAAGATTTTTGTTTATCATTTGTGTTTTATTTATTTCATTTAAGCTTAATGGAAAATACAAATGATTTTTGTTTGTCCTTTTGAGTAAATATTTATTTTTGATTAAAAATGTTAAAAACTCAAAAAGATTTTATTTTGTGTGTATTTTAGTTTGACATACTTTATGTGGCATATCTTTGTGTTTGAATCCCATATTTTACGCTCCCACGTGGCTAGAACTTTTGGTTTAGATTTTCAATCCTTAAAATGTTCTTTACCATGCTTTATATGGAGTAGTTGGATTTTGTATTAGTTAAATGGATTCTATTTTTATATGCCTCTATTCACACATGCACGAGCTCTTTTGAAATCTTAATGTCACATGTTATATTTGAGCCTTTTGAGGTGTTATCCTACCAATCTAGTCATCTACATATCTATGACCTAGGAGGACAAGTGCATGTCAAAATCCGTTGCATGTGAGATTTGTGTAAAAATGAAAACACGAGAAAAAAAAATGTGCACGGGGAAGGGCTCCGAAAGGATGAATTAAATCCTTTGCGATAGTAAGCCACCGTTTATTGGATCTAAAAGAAATATGTGATCCAAAGGCCTAAAAACAGAATATTTGGCATTAAAAAGAAAAGCAATTGCCAAGGCCTATGTTTGTTTGATATATTCATTCAAAAGCAAACGAATATATATATGCTTATTGAGGGAGAATTTGGATGGTATATCAACGGTTTGCACAATGTCCGTTTATCCTAGTTGTCTTTAATGTCATGACTCTATTTGGTTTCTAGAATCATCATCATGCTAGGCTTGTATGCATTGTGTATGTTTGTTCATTGAGTTCAATCTTCATATTGTCACATGAGGTTATATTTAAATGTGATAAAGTTTGCAATCAAATGAGAACTCCGTGAATGTTTATCAAGTGTTTGGGTCTAAATTTAATTGTTGCTAGTTCACACCCCTACACTTTCGTTTCCATATGACACATTTTTGCCATACGAGTGTGGAAACTTATTGTACTTTGTGTTATATGTATGTTTATATCTATATATTTATATGCATGCACTCTATTTGTATATATATATATATATATATATATATATGATATTTGTTTGTCTTTTCCTTGATTTTATTGCCCATATGCTTTCATGTCTTATCTCTTTAAGCTTCAACATGTTGTTTATTAGTTCTTTATCCTTTGCCTATTCCTGAACAAAAAGGGGGAGAATGATGATAGGGGGAGAAATGGTATCTAATCCTATTATTTTCGTATCTTAGTTTGGGGGAGATTTATCTTAGGGGAGACGTCTTTCTAAGGGGATAATTAATTGTGGGGGAGTATTTATTTTAATTGCATTTAATACTTTGATATTCCCTATGCATTTGATGAGTTTGCTTAAGTGTGCAGGATTTCTTCTAACGCGGCACTGTTTAATGGCAAAGCATTTGATCCTTGGGTTGAGTCAAGTTTGGGTGGATTATGTTTTGAGTCTAGTGAGCTTGACGGCCCTTTAGGATTTTTGTTTGGTTTTTGTCCCGGAATAGCCAAAGGGGGAGATTTGTAAGGACACAAATTTGCAATTGAGTCCATATGTAGTTTTGGCTCAATTCCGGTCAAAAACATTTATTCATAGGACAGTATGTAATTATAATACTCTCAAGCCTATGAAGTGTTTGGTGAAGACGTAGCGGCAAAGAATATAAAGCTTCATCAAATATGCCGGTTTGCGTGCCTCGTTTCTACGTCATCAACTATAGTTCCATGCTCCCAAGGTATGAATGCAATTATATATATATATATATATATATATATATATATATATATATATGAGCTTGGAACAAAGTTTATTGGGTGTTAGGATTAATTAAAACTATGTTTACTTTCAGAAAAATTTAATTAGAACTTTAAAAAATAATGTATATAAAGTTTCTGGGCCAAAAATTGAATTTTATAAAAAACTCTGGAAGTCGTTCGAAATGTCGTTCGAACGAGTTTTTCGTTCGAAGCAGGTTTCGTTCGAACGAGTCTAAACTGGTCCGTCATTCGAAATGTCGTTCGAACGAGCTTGTTCGTTCTAATGAGGTTTCTAACGAGATTCTAACGAAGTCCATACTGATGTGTCGTTAGAAGTCTCGTTCGAACGAGAGTTCGTTCGAACGAACTGTCAGGCGAGAACCGTTTTTAGGCAGTTTTTGGCAGTTTTGCACCCACTTCCCCACTTGGTTTTTAACCACCTTTTACAGACTTTAATAGGTGCGGGAATGACATTTTCTAACTTAACATTTCCATAACTTTTCCAAAATATTTCCATCTCTTAGAGAGTGTTTGAGAGCAAAAATGGTTAGGAAAATGTTCATGTTTTGAGTGTTATTTTTCAAAGAGAAAATCCTTCACACTCTAGTTTACACCCAATTGTGTTTAGTCCAAGTTCTTATTTACATATCAAATTGCTTGGAGTTTTGGCACCGGTTTGTCTCTACCGAATTGAAGAAGAGAAGTTTCGGGTTTTTCTTATACCTCCAACAAAGAAAGAAGAAGTGTTATTTTGTTGTGATTCTACCCACTTGGAGAAAGGCTCCATGCTCGGGTGACGGTGACCATATAAAGTCCTATCGGTGGATTCCGAGACTGCGGTGGTGTTCCAAGGTTATCCGCTAGGAAGAGGTTTCTACGAGAAGAAGCGTCGAGGCTTGAGAGGGATCGAGTCAGTCTTTGTAAGTCCATCTGTCTTGTAATTGTAATTCCGTATCTAGTGGATTTGTTGCTAGGGCCGTCCGAGGTTATTTCCCGTCTTGGGTTTTTCCTCGTACATCGCGGCGTAGTGTGATATTGTTTATTTTATCTTGCTTCATAATTTAGAACGCATGCTTAGGATAAATTCAAGATAAAATTCGGTTTAATTATTCAACGCTTCCGCATCTCGAGTTTTATAACTAAAAAGAAATTACAAGCCCTGCTTTTTCAGTATGAAAGACCTAGCTGCTTGCTATCACGGGAGGTGGTGTAGAGATAGTCTTATCCTGAGGGGATTTTTGACTTGTATCTCAGAACATAGGATTGTGAAGGCTTATTGGTGAGTTGATAAGCCAGCTGACTATGGGAGCGTAGGTATGTGCGTGACCCATAGGTATGTGAACTATGTTCCCCTCCATTATGTGTGTTTTGTATATATGGTTCGTGGGAGACTTCCAAACCGATAGTCCTTATTTCAGTATGAGAGGTATCGGGACATGATAGCAGAGTATGCAACGCACTACATGTATAGCCTTGGGGTGCTGTATTAGTATATATATAAATAGTGGTGGTTATTTATATATATTTGTGTTATACTTACAATGTGATATTTGTAGGTTATTAAGATTGGGTTAATTCATATATATATAATATGGGACAATGGTGTTATGAATAGTAACTCATGTATGATAAGACATGCATGATAAACATGTATGGCATTTTATGTGTTGCATGCTTGCATGCATACACATGCATGCATACATACATACATATATTATTATTTTTTTATTTTTTTATTAAAATATTTAAAGAAATAATAATTTTTTTAAATATTTTTTTTAAAAAAATATTTTTTTATTTTTTTATAAAGTTTTTTTTCCTAAAAAATGACGGGTTATTATGGTTGGGTTTTATCACAGGGACAAATTTATCACCGTGCCGTCGGGCACGGGCATCGCTACTGTATATATATATATATATATATATATAATATAATATAATAGTGAAAGATGCATATATGTATGCTTTTGGTATATCTAAAATGAGATAATATCAGATGATTAAGATAGTGAACTATTCAGTAACGTAAATAGTAAATACTTAACTTTAGTGTGTTAACACTTATTTAAAATGATAAACGTTGAGATCATATACAGAACACGACTACGAGGGGTAATTAAATGGATAAGCCTATCACCTAGTTAGAAGTTTCAGATGGCTAGGTTGGAGTAGATGTACGTTAGGCGTGCACACTAGTCGAGAGGTGAGAATCTCATGTGAGAGTTCGAACTAACATGCATATAATACTTGCTTTAATGCATTTTTAAATACTTGCTAAAACAAATATTTTTACACATCGGACTCTGATCCGTTTCTTGCATTTGTTTTTACTTTTGCTATATATATATATGTATTAGTACAGGTGCCCAGCCACAGGGACACCGGTTTTAGATACTTGGATGGTTTGCCGAGCTGCAGCTGTTGGGGAAGTTGCGGGTTATTTAAGATAGACGCTTCTCTCATTTCTTTCAGTTCCTATTTCCGATGTTTCAATTCGGGCATGTGTCGCCCATTCTCATTACTAGAGTTGTACTCAGTTTACTTTGTAGTTCTTCTCAATTGGTTTGAGTATTTATTATGGTTTGGTTTGTAATTGTAAAATGTAAGGTTTTATCCAGTCTTATCTATTCAGTATTTGATTCATTCAACATTTAATTCTTGTGTATGGTTTATAATTACATGTTCAGAATTTATTAAATTAATTGGGATAAAGTTTAATTGGAAAATATTTTGACACTAGCTTAATTAAATGTTAGGTAATTAATTGGATTTAAGTTTTCGACAGTGATGATACGAATGAACCAACCGAACATTCTGTTTTAAATTTTATAAAGGACTGATCACCCGATATTTAATTGGGCGGGGTGTCACAGGTGGTATCAGAGCATCAGGTTATAGTGTTCTTTAGGATCTGTACAGCTTATTACGTTATAGCTTAGCGTTATTTGATGTAGAGCCTTATTATTGGATTATTGTATTCCACTACTTATGCGATTTGCGCTCCCCTGCGATTTAGTTAGTGAAGTCAATTCATATGCGAGAGTGACTGGACTTCGTACTCCGAACAACATGGGACGACCAGCTAAGGCCGTTAGCGGGACTGCAGGAGGAGGAAAATGATTGGAAGTTGTGAAGCATTCGGGGAATGGGGATCGCATTAGAAGTCACCAACATTAATATCTAGGTATGATGGGCCAATGGAGGGAGCTAATCAAAAGGCAATAATGTAAAGTAGAGTGCAGTGACACTTAGAATTTTAAATTCATAAGAAATATTTTTATAGCTCTAAGAACAGCGAAAAGCAAAAATAGTCAAACAAACCGAGATATTGGGTGCGGATTGACCATTTAAAATTTTTTATCTTCTGGGTAGACAGATATATGTAAGAGATGTTGAACTTATCACCAACAGGTCAGGTAGAGACCGACCGTACAGGGTGAGCTAACTTGGTAAGAGAACTTCATAACCGAAGTAAGAGTCGCGGGAGATAAAAAGGGGGTTCATAAGTTGAAAATGGACTAGTGGGTGGAATTCCATAGCATGAATGAGAACTGCGACTGAGGTGACTAGTGTCAATGTCATCAAAGTATAGGTTTACTAGAATATGTCAATGCCCCGGAAGAAAGGGAGCCAGTCGAGTTGTGATACTTAGCCGAAGGGCAAGGTTGAATTCAGTAGTGTGGGGAGCACACCAGCTGAAGGTATACCCAGTGGGGAAAACCTATTCAAATGTTATGATTAAATATTAACGTGATGGTTATAAATTCAGCCAGACCAGGGGGTCGATCATGTGTTCCATATGCCCTGTAGAGCGCAAGGGACACCGAAAATAACAACTAGGAGTTAAGACTACCAGGTCCGAGAGAAGGACATCCCAACAAGTCCAGGAGGACCAGTGAAAGGGAAATTACCTTGTATGTAAAGATAAAGGTTAACAGTATTGAATGTGTTCACTTGAGTAGTGAAATTGATAGTATCAGAAATAATAAACCATGACTGTAAGGCATAACAGTTGGAGAAGTGAAATATCCTGTGTAGAAATCGGGTCAGGAGAATTGGGCCCGTGAATTAATAACCCAAGAGTAGTGGGTCTAGGCAGGACCAGCGTAGCCCTCAATAACTGTATCATACCGTATTTCGGGGTCAACGATGCCTAGGAAATAAAGGGAAGGCAAGTAAGGCCCTATTTGAGGCATAGAACTATGGGGACAATGTATCAATGTATCAATGTTGGGAGGGTAAGCCGTAAAATAGAATAAGAAGGGAAACACTAATTAGTGGAATTCGAAAGGTATAATGATTGTAGATAATTATGGGTCACAAAAAGCGTGTGCGTAGACCCTACGATCAGGCAAGACTAATAACGCTTTGTTTTATCCTTGTGAATAAATGATGAGTTCAAGTGACGTGGGTGTGTCACAATATATGTGAATATTTAACACTAAGAATTTGAGTTTTCATTCGATTTAGTGGGTACGCTAACGATAGCAGCCTTATTATGTAAAAGACTACCATTTGGTAGCGGGATTTTCGTACCACCTGCGGGGAGGAGCAAGTGTGGACACTAAGAGAAATTTTTATATGGGATTATGTAACGATTCGTGCTCCTTTGAGCGTTATGATAGTAGAGCATATTATGATTATATTGCATGGTAACTGGTTACTGAGGGTTTGAACAGTAGTAAATTGTGTGATAAGACTATTGTACAAAATTTCAAATTTCAAATATATGGTTTTAGAGAGGCATCACCTGAAAGACGGTTGAGCCTGTACATGTGTTGTGTTGTATTGTATTGTAGACTTCAGTGAGTATGTTATCTTACTATGTTGATCGCGGTGAGCAGGGATGTTTTACTGATGTGATTCAGGGTATATTGAATTATTGTATAGCGGAGAGATATGGCTCTAAATTATATAGTGCTAATAACGCATGTTAGGTAGAGCCTTGCGTTTTATAATATCTTTAGTAACATGAGAGTCGACGAGTGGACTTTTTATGATCGTAGATGGGAATTCGGGGATATATGTTATGGATTAAGGACATAACAGATCTCGACGACCAGCAGTGTTTGGTAGTAGTGTATCGGGGGGTTCCTTGTTTGGATTTCGCTTTGCGAGACATCCAACGCATGAAACTTAGCGAACGTTGGAAGTTGGGAGAAGTTTGTATTTAGTACATGAATTTAGTATCGTAATGATTACGCATATACGTAATTATAACCATGAGATAAGGTTTATGTTATAGATTAAGGCTGATGGGGCCATATAAGATTAATATGTAATAATGTTACCAATCGTTGACACCACGAGCAGACTGGTGGTATAACCTAAGATATGATTAGGTGGAAAAAGGTATGGTGACCGAGTAGGACCTTACTGTAGACACCTCATACTGTTACCCCTAACTCTCCTTAGGTCCCTAGTACCTCCACTCATCACCACACACCCAGGTCATGTCCCGAACACTGACCTAGAAAGCCATCGGGCACCCCCTGGCTCAATTGGACCAAAAATCAAACTCTTTGTCTCGACCGAGACTCAATGAATCTTTGAAGGGAACTGAATACCCTTTCCAACGGCCTATCTCGTGCGTGATTCTGACTTACCATGCGGACGAACGATCCGTTTGCGTCCAAAACCCCAACGTAGAGGCCACTGGGCGCTCCCGGGCTCTGTTGACCTAAGTCAACCCTTCATCTCGATCGAGGCTAAATGAATCTTCGAAGGGAACTGAATAACCTTTCCAATGGTCCATCCCGTGCGCAATTCTAACTTTCCATGCAGACGAACGATCCGTTTGACTCCGAGAGGTCACCAAATGCTTCTAGGGCCCGGTTGACCAAAGGCAACTTCCCGAACTGGGCCAAACTCTTTGGAATGTCGAAGTACATGTCCTAACCTTTCTAACGGTCTGCCATGTGTGCGATTCAGACTTACTATGCGGACAAACGATCCATTTGCGTCCGAATAATTCCCCGTCCAACGGACTGATGAATGCTTTCGAGCCACATTTGACCCAAAGTCAACTCCCGATCTCGGGAGCAGTCCCAAGGACTTTCGAAGGTGTCTGAAATACCTTTCCAAAGGTATACCCTGTGCACGATTCTGACTAACAGTTTGCCCTCGACAGCCAATTTTTCAAAAAAGCCAGAGGCGCACTGCTAAATGGCAGGTCCCAGACCCTGCCTATGGGCACCTGCCGATAGGTAGTGCCATGGCAATGCCGATCGGCAGACCCCTCGACCTATAAAAGGAGGCCTTGGCCTCATTTGCAAAGGGAGATCAGATGAGAAGAAAATCACTCTCAGCAAACATCCAAAAACCTCTCTCGAAGGCAGCGTGATTTCAACCTCCAAATCCCTTTTTCACTTCCACTTTTCATCATCCCTTTCATCAAACTTGATGAATTAACCACTCTCCATCATCATCCAAGTGCAAGGGCTTCTTTTAAACATTCAAGATCAAGCTCAGGGTCTCCAAGAAGGTCCAACTTTCTCAAACTCTCTCCTAAATTCTCTTAAATTTGCAATAACTTATTTTCTTACTTAGCACTTTTATTATCTCATCTCACACATCATAAATATACTTTTTATCTAGTATTATTGCGCATATCCTACTTTCATATAAATAAAAATCCAAAAAACAAGAAAAAGAGGGTTTGCTCATAAATTCCAAGTAGGGATTCTCACATTTTTTCCACACTTTTCTCACAACTAAAACACTTTTTTTACACACACACACACACACTTACAAATAAGATATTTCTCCTTTTGGATTTATGGGTTAAACCCCACCGCCCACTTTACATGCGAACTACGTGGACTTTGATGCCTTTATAGGCTACATAGGCATCTCGGGGTAAAACCCGAGACTCGAGTCCTTTTCTCACTTTTTCTCTTATTTTCTATCTTCTCTTTTTCTCATTTTCCATTATATTCCATATACTTGTTCTTAGTAACGTATTATTCCATATGCGTTATCTCTCCCTTATAACGATCAACGTAGGGGTAATCACGTAAATCTTATTTTCTACACTAATCTCACATTCTTACGGATGACTCGCTTTGTCTTTTCCATGATATAAGTCGAGGATTCCTACCTCCATTCTATATATACACATGCACACATATCAAGGGGGGAAATATAAAGGAAAATAGCAAATATTCATGAGAGACCGAAAGGGCGGAATCGGTGCCTAACACCTTCCCATTTTGTAACTAAGCCTCCGAAACCTTCTAGAATCATTTTGGTTTCGCACGCACCAGTATGTCTTTGGATGCCATCCTTCGGGGTGGCTTCTCCTTTTTCTTTTGTCTGTTTTGAGTAAAATAGACTGGCGACTCTAAATCTCTCTACATTTTCACACCTCACAAATCGAAGTCGGACGAAGCGCTCTCCCGAGAGGGGACACGCGGGACCCATAAGATCCTTTCTCCCTCCGCGGTGGGGATCGGGGATGGCCACAGTGGCGACTCTGCTGGGGACGTGTGTTATATTTTGAGGGCTTGACACTATTTACATGAATGCTATATTTTATGTTTTCCCCCTATACCTGCATGTCCCCCTTTCTCACATGTGTATCCCATGCTTATGCTTATATTCACACACTTGTAGAAAATTCTCCATGTACACTTCACACCACGTGCACCTAGGATCGCTTGTATATCCCCATGTTGCACGCATCACCCATTCATACTTGGTGTACCTTTTGGGGTACTTGTACTTGGCTCCCTGTTTTTTGCATAATCAAGAAAGACATTCTTATCATAAGATACTAATAAGAGAATCATGCATGATTCACACGATATCACCAAAGGGCATTGCTATTGACCAAATTTTACCCAGTAACTGGAAGGTCACTTTGTGATGGGCGCTGGTCCAGCAGGTCGCACTTAGCCTAAGCGACATGACTCTCACCTTCCATTGGCCAAGTACCTTCGACGTATATCGAACGGTTCCCCCGCATCATACCACTTGACCGAAGTCATGACGGGAGGTATATCGCAGGGAATTCGTTCACGTACGCCAAGTATATCGAATTCGATCTCACACATACCATCCCCACGAGGTATATGGTGAGGCAATTCACGTACACTCAGGTATGTCAAATGGCTTGTCCACACGTACCGATTGCTCGCAAGAGCAAGACGTATATCGTGGAAGTCACGCCCAAGGGGGGAACCCATGCCGATTCACCCAACCAACTGCATACCCGCATATAGGTGTTAAACCTAGGACACGCACTTTTGATTGCCGATTTCAAACCGAAACTCTGCCGAAATTCCGGGTCGACCTGCCGCCCGATTTTCGCGCATTTTTTAAAATGGGACCCTGTCCGCGAGCCTGGTTACAAGTCCAAACGTAGCTTTGCATATATTAAGACCCCCACTTTTCTAGGTTCGGGTCCCATTCGGCATTGCATTTAGGAGAATTAGATACAAGTGAGAACATAATAATCATAATAATCATGCTGAGTTCCGTCTCCAAAAACATTTCTCCCTTCTTTATCAAAAATCCACAAACATTTCTCCCTTCTTTATCAAAAATCCAAAAACATTTATTCCGTCTTTATTAAAAATCCAAAAACATTTCTCCCTTTTTATAAAAAATCCAAAAATAAATTTTTCCCTTTTTTCTCCAAAAATAAATCTCATCCTACGCCTTCTCAGGTTGATCGCACGCCCTTGTCCTGGCTCCTTATTGGCTTCGGTCTTCAGTCAAATCACCTCGGAGTTTCATCCGCTCCTCTACTACTTCTTTTGAGTCCGGAATCCATCCATCTTCTATGTAGAATGTGGATCAAGCACCGATCATACAACCAGATTTGCCGACAATCCTAGCTCAACTCGTTGCCAAGATTGACAATCTCCAAGCTGAGGTCCGAGAAATGCAACAAAACTAAGTCCCTATTCCTCAAGAGCTCGAGGCCTTGTTCCCTCGTGCTATGGGTCCACCCGATCCCATCTGGGTCCCAGAGGAATATAACCACGCTCCACGTTCCCCTCAGGCTAATGGGTCGCCGCCTGCCCAGCTTCCAATGCCAAATATTGCCCAGCTTGTGGCTAACCTGCCTGTGGTCGCTGATCCAAAGGAGGAGGAGTTGAATAAAGTCAAAGAAGATCTTAATATTCTCACTAAAAAGTTCGACCAAGTCCAAATATCTGGGAATTACATGGACTACACCCCCATATGTCTCCTTATCCTAAAGAAAGGTTACCCGAGGAGTTCAAGATGCCAAATATCGAGAAGTTCGAGGGGAGTGGTTCCACGATTGTTCATCTTCGCAGTTATCATCGTTTCATGACTCAACTAGGGGCTTCTGAAGAAGTAATGGCCCAATTATTCCAACAAACTTTGAAGGACAACGCCCTCCGATGGTTTTTATCTCTTGAGGAACCCAGAATCCGTAGCTGGGAGGATGTGGCCTGAGAATTGATGTCGCTGTATAAATACAACCAAGACCTCGAGATCACCCGTCGTGATTTAGAACTGCTCAAACAAAACTCCAGAGAATCCGTCAGTAACTTTATAGCCCGATGGAGCGAAAAAGCGGCTACCATGACCAATTGGCCATCTGAAGAAGAACAAGTCAACATAGTGAAGAAGAATTTCTTGCCCCATGTTCGAACAACCATGGGAGGATAGTACTACCCCCACTTTTGAGATCTCAGAGAAGCAGGAGTAGAAATGGAGGAAAGTCTTGCCAAAATAGAAGTTGAACCGAAGAAGGTGTCCGGACAGTTAACCCTTAGAAAGTATGACAAGCTTCCTAATGCTACAGTCTCAACCATCAACAACATCTCTCAACCAACCACATCCTGGGCACCAGAAAGTTGCCCTGCCCCCATCCGAAGGGAATAGACTAAGCTCCATGCTCCCCTCTCTAAAGTTTACCAAGCCCTATTAAGCCGAAACCTTATAAAACCCTTGGATCCCCCTCCATTACCCAATCCACTTCCTAGAAATTTCAAGATCGATGCTCATTATGCCTTTCACTAAACATCTGGCCATAACACCGACCAATGCTTCCACCTTCAAAACATAATCCAAGATCTCATTGACCGGGGTACCATCGCCCCACCAGCCAATCCTAAACCAAACAATACTCATAACCCACTCCCAAATCACACCAATGCCATCTTCTTGGAAGAAAACCCGAATTTCGATCCGTCAACCCAAATCACACCCTTATAAGCTCCTAAACCTCTTCAAATTTGCCCATATTTTGTCCTACACCCTACCAACCCCGCTGATCAGGCACTATCACTCCTTACCAGAACATGCATCACTGTCCGGACCTGTTCTGAAAGTGGAAGTATGGAATTGTCAAAGGTATTGAATTAACTCCTAGAGTTCGGGCTGAAATTTCCCTCACAGATGATTATCGATTGCCAGAGATTCAGCGCACTGTTTTTAGATGCACGAAAATGGGCCCGAGAGTCAGATAGGTGGGTGGTACCAACCGACGAAGTCAACTTAGATAATGTTATCCAGGTTATGGCGAAAGCATTCAAGAAAACCAACAACATTGGCAGTATCACCGAGTTACTTGACACTTTAAAGCTACATGGGTGCTTGATCCCTTCACCCTTACACATCCCCACAGAATGGGAAGACCTATATAAGGAAGTCGTTGAAGTTGTGGAATGCATTGATTTCATAAGGGAAAATAGAATTGTTACCACCAGCTGGGGGGAAGAATTCGAAGATTCAAATGAAGAACAAGCTTCAGGAGGAACTGGCCCAATAGGCGACATATGTGGGATGATATCATTTGAAGAACTCCTCGGAGAAATAGATAGGGTGGCAGAATAACCTGAGATTAACGAGAAAACTGGATTTAAGTTTTTCCCTTCTTCAGTAAATCACATGACCAGATCTGGGAGACATTACCAAATTCCAAACTCACTACCAGCAAATTACAAGGGGAAGGGCGTTGAAGACCTTCCTATGCCAGAAATGACCCTCGAGGAGAGCAAGATCCTCGATCAATTAAAGAAAACTCAAGCTAACATCACTCTATGGAGGCTTTTCATGTCTTACCAGCAGCACAGAAATGCTTTAATCAAGTTTCTCACAGGACCCATAGTTCCTCCTTCTACCACACCAGAAGAAGCGATAAATTTGGTTGGATCCTTGACCTCCACCCGAATGCTGTCCTTTTCTGAAGAAGAAATCCCCAGAATTGGTCCAAATCACAAGCATGCACTGAACATCTCCGTCGAAGTTATGGGGAAGGTTGTACCGCTTTCTCTCGTTGATAACGGATCCGCATTGAATGTCTGCCCACTGAGAACCTTCAAATGTCTAGGCCTGAAAGAAAGCGGCCTAGCTCCAACCTCTGCTGCCATGCGTGCCTACGATAATACCCGTCGTGAAGTGATGGGATCCATAAAACTTGTAATAGGGGTTGGTCCTATAAACCCTGTCGTCGAATTCCAAGTCATCTATATCCCGGCCTGTTTCAACCTATTGCTCGGACGACCCTGTCTCCACAGTATAAAGGGCGTCTCTTCCATATTACATCAGAAATTGAAGTTCTTCGCCGATGGGCGAGTCATCACCATCTTGGGTGATGAAGGTAACGCCGAGGGTGCAGGCACTAACAGTCCAATTCTTGAGATACAACATGGGTAAAATGATATGCTCCTATCAGGATTTCGAGTAGAGCCATCCCTACTCCCGGTAGGGGATGGTTTCAAAGAAAGGGTTTTTCCAGAATATGACCCTCATAGCAATGTCAATGTGATTAAGATATTCAGAAACATGCACTACATGCCCGGACTGGGGCTAGGACAAAGGCAGCAGGGGATACTTGAGCCCATCGAACTGAAGAAAGCTTTCCCTCCTTGCGGCTTGGGGTATTAACCATCAGAACAAGAGCTCAGAATGATCCGCCAGACTCGATCAAAAAGAGAGTTAGACTGCGTTCGAAATATCTGAGGTGATTCCTTAAATGGACGAATCATTAAAGAAGGCGAGGATTTCCCCTTTTATGACTTTCCAGAACCATGGTACGACCACACAGATAAGAAGATGAAGCTTGGAATGGAGATCTTTTTCCAAGATAGCTACCCATGGGCCGAGAGTTTCCCACACCGCATACAAACGCTCATTAAAGATACCGAAGAAACTAAGGAAAGTGACTCCGAAGATTCCTTCAACCTGCAGACACTGGGGCTGGCATTCTGCATGGTTCATTCAGACACTACATCACTGGACCCCTCTCATCTGATCAAAGCTGTTGACACACCTCTCCTCAACTGGCATGTTGCGCCAGTTCTACCTCTTGAAATCTCCTCTAACCCCAATATTTACCCTATCTCTTCTACTGTTGTCCACCCTTGCTCAAATGTAATCGAGACCTCTTTTGATGAGGTTCTCAATGTTGTTTTTCCTATCAATGAAATAAGCGAAGATTTTGAGTATCTTGTTGTGCGTTACATTAATTGTTTAGATTCTAATCAAGCTTTTGATGATGATGATTTTGCAAATGAACAATTCTTAACTGATTTAAATGAGGTTAATAACAAACAACATAACCGCGTTCAAGTTAATGAAGAAGAAACTATTGTTATTAATCTCGGTTCTAGTAGCCAACTACGCGAGATTAGGATAGGGGCCACCCTTGACAAGCATGAGCGCGCACAACTCGAAGAATTGCTAAAGGAGTTCGTGAATGTCTTCGCATGTTCCTACGACGACATGCCCGATATTGATCCCGAAATAGCTTAGCATGAGATCCTCACTCTCCCAGATTCCAAGCCAGTTAAACAAAAGTTAAGAAAGCTCCGCACCGAATGGTCGCTTAAGGTCAAAGAAGAGGTGATGAAACAATTTGATGTGGGTTTCATTCGAGTAATCGAATATCCCACGTGGCTAGCCAACATTGTACTTGTACTAAAATCAGGAGGAAAGGTTCGAATGGGTGTGGATTACCGAAATTTAAACGAAGCCTCTCCAAAGGATGATTATCCGCTACCCAACATCGACATGATCGTGGATAACACGGCCAATCATGCTCTCAAGTCATTCGTCGACGGGTTTGCCGGATACAACCAAATTAAGATGCATCCCGACCACCAAGAGAAAACCGCATTCATCACCCCATGGGGAACCTTTTGCTACACCGTTATGCCATTCGGTCTAAAGAACGCTGAGGCTACCTACCAAAGGGCCGCCACACCCATCCTGCATGATTTGATTCACAAAGAGGTCGAGGTTTACGTGGATGATATGATAATCAAGTCCAAAACTAGAGAATGTCATGCTCCAACTCTCCGAAAGTTCTTCGAACGACTGCGACAGTATCAGATGAGACTCAATCCACAGAAATGCGTCTTCGATGTTACAAAAGGAAAACTCTTAGGATTCATGGTCAGTGAGAAGGGGATAGAAGCAGAACCCGCCAAGCTGAAGGCCATACTTGAGATGACACCACCCCAAACAGAGAAAGAAGTATGAGGTTTTCTTAGGAAATTACAATATATCAGCCGGTTCATCAGCTAGCTAACCTCCATCTGCGAACCAATCTTCAAGATCTTCCGGAAGGATTCAACTAAGGTTTGGAACGAGGCCTGCCAAGAAGCTTTTGATCGAATAAAAAAATATCTAACCCAACCTCCAGTTCTCATGCCACCACAGCCTGGTCTCCCTTTGCTCCTATACCTGACAATAACCGACACTGCAACTGGGGCTTTGCTAGCCCAATACCTTGAAGACTCTCGCAAAGAAAGCGCCATCTATTATGCCAGTCACTAATTGGCCGGGTATGAGGTCAACTACACTGCTTTGGAAAAAGCATGTGTCGCGCTTGTCTGGGTCACCCAAAATTTACGACACTACATCCTCGTCTTCCCCATTAAACTTGTCTCCCGAATGGATCCCATCAAATACCTGATCGAAAAACCTGCCTTATCCAGCTGAATAGCCCGATGATTGATGCTCCTAACCGAGTTCGATATCGTGTACGTCACGCAGAAAGCCGTTAAAGGAAGAACCATCTCTAACTACCACGTTGACTACCCTGTAGAAGAAACAGATGTCTGGATCTCTGAATTCCCAGATGAAAATGTCCTTTGCACCACCCAAGACAACCTCCAATGGAAAATTTTCTTCGATGGCGCTGCCAACAAAAAGGGATATGGCATTGGGATACTTTTGGTCGTCCCAGATGTCTCCCACACTCCTATCGCCATTAAATTTGATTTCCCTTGCACCAACAACATGACAGAATACGAGGCATGCACAGTGGTCCTCAAGGTCGCTCTCAAGAAAGGTATTCAATACCTTGATGTATATGGGGATTCTTCCCTCATCATTGGTCAAGTGCTCAGAAAGTGGAAGGTCAAGGACGAAAAGCTCCAACCCTTTCATGCCCAATTAGAAGAGTTAGCCTCCTAATTTCGAGATATCACCCTCCATTACCTACCCCGAGCAAAGAATAACCTAGTCGATGCTCTCGCTACTTTGGCTTCCATGGTCGACATGCCCGAGGGAATAACAATGACCCCCTTACTAGTTCAAAAGCAAGACAAACCAACCCATTGCTACCACATTGAGCTAGTCAATTACTGGTACGATGATATTTGGTGCCTCCTTCGGTATGGTAGGTATCTCGAGGGTTCAAACAAGAACGATCGAGATACCCTCAGAAGGCTGGCCGCTCAGTACATCATCTGTCATAAAGTACTACTCAAGAGGAATTTTGATGGAACTCATTTTCACTCTATCGCAGGGGCTGACATCGAAAAGATAATGCAAAAAATCCACCGTGGGGAATGCGGGCCCCACATGAACGGTCACATGCTTGCCAAGAAGATCATTTGGCGGGGCTACTACTGGACCACCATGGCCCAGGATTGCACTGCCTATGTTCGGAGATGCCCTAAATGCCAATAGTTTTCCAATCTCCAACATCTAACTCCGTTGGAATTATACAACATGACTTCTCCCTGGCCGTTCTCCACCTGGGGTATCGACATCATAGGGAAGGTTACACCAAAGGCGTCAAATGGGCATGAGTTCATCCTGGTTGCCATCGATTACTTCACCAAATAGGTCAAAGTTGAGTCATACACAGTATTAAATGCCAAGAAGGTGGCCAAATTCATCAAGAAAAATATCATCTGCCGATATGGAGTCCCGCACGAGCTAGTGTCAGATAATGGTTTGCACTTAGAGGTAGACGTCACAGAAGTTATCAATGAGTATAGGATTCAGAGACACAAATCTTATCCTTACCTACCTCTGACCAATGGTGCAGTTGAAGCCACCAACAAAAACCTTAAAACCATCATCAGCAAGATAACCGAAAGTTGTAGGGATTGGGCCGATCGGATCCTGTACGCCCTCTAGGGCTATATAACCTCAATTCGAACCTCTACTGGGGCTACCCCTTACTCTTTGGTCTACGGCATGGAAGCAGTCCTACCTGTGGAGATAGAAATACCCTCGCTATGTGTCATGCTCGAAGGCAAGGTTAGTGAAGAAGACTAGTACCAAAGCCGTCTTGATGAGCTAGCCCTCCTAGATGAAAGAAGATTAAAAGCTCTTTATCACATACAGGGATACCATCGCCGAATAGCGTGATCCTTCAACAAGAAATTCAAGGACCGCGGTGCTCGGGAGGGGTATTTAGCCCTCAAAGAGATAATCGAACCCATCTGGGACCCCAGAGGAAAGTTCAAGCCCAATTGGAGCGGCCTTTACATTGTGAAGAAGATCTTGTCTGGAGGTGCCGCCATGATCACTGACCTGGATGGGGAAGAGATGGCTCGTCCAGTCAATCTGGAAAGTCTCAAGAAATTCTACCCCTAGTCTGAAATCTCGGCGCGCTACGACTCTTCTCATCCCCCTTCTATTCTAAAAAAAAAAATCTCCATTTCCCTCTACCCAGAACTACGTGGGCCTGATTCTCTACAAAAAAAACTATTTTAAAACCTTAAAAAAAAACCCAAAGGTATGTAGGCAGCTCACACATCCCACATGAGCACGACCCCTTCTTTTTCACAAAAATATATTCTTTTCTTTTCTCCGAGAACGACAGTTCATTCTACACATCTACTTGAACAAAAGGATTATGTATGCCTTAGCAATCGGTGTAGATAATTCAAAATACAAAATTCATCGAAAGGCACAGCTGGATGATCAAAAACTTGTTTATTTCATTAATAAGAAACTACAGTACAGATTACATAAGAAAAAGGAATGGATAACTCCTTTCCTCCTACTACCATAAAAACCAGATAAAATGCCCCCACATCTGTTACATAAATAAACTCCCTAGGAGTCCTACCCACAGCTACCCGAAGAGCCTGCACCCTCATCATCTACATCCTGAGGACCCCAAGTTTCTCCTGCCCGAATGGAGTGCCTCAAACACTCCATGGATCTATGAGCCTTAACCATCTTCGAAAAGACCACAACACCCCCTTCCATGGAGTCAGATAAAATAAACCACCTTTGACCAGTCTCTATTGCCAACATCTTGCTAAATACTTTCCTCCACAACCACCTCATATAATCTTTGGGGGCATGCCAAACCTTCCCGACAGACTGAGAGGAACGGGTCGACGGATGCCGATTTTCTCACAAAGATCCAAGCAACAAACGCAAGCGCTCAGTCAAATCTTCCACCAGAAAGAAATTTGAGGTCCGAGGGGGCACGACCTACACCCAGCCAAATTGGCGCAAAAGCCGTCAAGGGAAATAAAAAAAGGTCTGTCCGAGACCAACCAACCGCATATATGAATACTCCCCTATCTCCAGAATAGGCTGCAACTGTCCCCACCAAGGCACTGACCAATACAGCCCACGAGCCCCATGTTCAACAAGCCAATTCTCCCAATTCTCAACATGCAGGCCAACACGAATGAAGTAGCGCGAAAAGAAGTTGGTTACAGTCGACAAAGCATATTCTAGAGCGGTAGACAAGCGGAATCTTTCAGACAACCACATGAACAGCATCACAGGGCTACCCCTTAAAAAATCCGAACGACCTTCTCTACAGGCATCCAGGCCATTCAGAGTCTTCGCCAATATCACCGCCGCAGGATCGCGACGGTATGACATCCATGAGGTAATGGCTGCAAGTTTTGGGTCCACTCGCACCTCCCCAGTCACCAACAAAAATTTTGAAACCAGGCCCAGAACAACGGCTCTAGCATAGCCAACATCACCTACTTCCCACAAATGCACGGACTGCAACATCGCTGGGAGGGAGATCATTCCTCCGGCAACCAAAGACCTAGATGCCGAAGGCGAGATATGAAGAAGCCCAGCCAATAAATTCCTAGGGGAGCGATAAAATTCGGGTACAGATGCGGCAACACTGGGATTCACACCTAGTATGGAAGAAAATTCCTCATAGATAGGACAAACATCTTCCAACCCAAAGCGGAATACATGGTCTTAGGGGTACCAAAATTGTACTGCCGCCATCAGCATATTCCACTTAAAAGGTCGATTACGCCACAAGGAGACTCGACGCATGTTGAAAGCATCATAGTCGACATTATAAGAGCACATAGCTTCCAAGGCTTCGAGGTAGTTGACAAACTCGGTGCTACCAGGGAGAGCCATCTTATAGGGCAAAGAAATAGTGGGTAAGTAGATAAGGATGCATAGGTGTGATGAAAATACTCCACCCCTCCCCCTTTTTATACTTGAGAACTCTCACAAAAGACATAATCCCTGCAGAAATGGGAAGGAATCCTACCCCACAAGGTACAAAAGGCTAAAGAGGGTACCAATCAAAGCTTTCAATTGATAGGACTGGACTGAACTGTCGATAGGAAGGCCAAGGTTCTTGCCGATCGGTAACCCCCCATTTTTGGAAATTTCCTCCTTTCCTTTTTTATCAAATCAGAAAACTCCATAAAAATAAATTGATATTCTCAAAAGAATTTCAAGAATCCCGTTTTCTCTTTATGGGATTCCCCGTTTTAAATCAAACAGCTTTCCTTTGAAAAATTCCAAAAATACTCTTGTTTTACGGTCTCAGTAGCAAATTAAAAAGCGCATGGGCATGCATTCATTCATCATTAAAATAAAAGATAGTCAAAAAATTACATTGCATTGCATATATCTATTTTTTGTGTTACATCATCTTGCAGGAAATAGAAAGAGAAAGCCAAAAAACAACGGGACTCAGCCCGAACCCACACTCTCTCTCTCCCTATCTCTCTCTCTCTCTCTCTCAAGAGCTTCCACCCCTACGACGCGCTTTCTTTCCCCTACAGCGAGACGACGCACCCCCACTACTCGAGCCAGAGTCTTCCCAGGATGAGGCTGACGGCACCAAGCAAGAAAGAATAGGGACAACATCCCGAATGTGGGCAGTCGCCGATGATATCCTGCCTCTGATGTCCCTGAGCCAAGTGGTCAACACCCGGATTCGCTGCAAGGAAAAGGCAGAATCAGTATCAAGAAAAAGAAATAAAAAAAGAGGAAAAGGACCGAAAGGTTTATCACATGACGAAGAACCTCTTCTGTCAAGCCCAGCTCCTCCGGATCCATCGCAAGAGGACGGTGCAGCATCAGCACTATCCCTCCATCAGCTCGCCGGATGTGTACAGCCGAACAAAAGGGACCTCCGAGGTCGCCGCCACCGTAGGTACCGATGGACCACCACCACTGTGGGAAGACCCCACTTCCCGATTCGAACCAGCAGGAGGGAAAGGAAAATCGTCATGTATGTTGGGCGCCATCAACCAGCTCGTCACAAAGTCCGTATAATCATACGGCGCATCCGTATCAGTATACAACGCATAGGACTCGCCGATCATCGCCGTGATCCTCTCATCCTCCAACAAATGTCTCTCCCGCCTCATAGACATAGGAGACTACGCGAGAGGCACCACCACCTCCTCCTCAGTAATTTGACGAATCACCCTCTCCCCGAGGTACCAGGAATGGACGAACTCATGCGCCAACAAACACCTCATCTGCACGTTCACCCCAGTCATCCCCGTATCCTGAATGGTTGTCCCCCAAGGATAAAAGGTCACCTGAGAATCCCCAAGCAGGCATGAGTCAATACAAGATCAGAAGGTGCAAAAACCAAGACTGAAATGGAAAAAGTCTTACCCGACCACTTGTCAGCTCATTTAAGACCTGACGCACTGCCTCCAGGGAAAGAGATCCCTTCGATTGTCGGTTGGCCTTACGCCATCGATACTGTCGGGTGAAGTCCCCAACGGTGTCATAATTTAGAGCAATCAGTGGGGTGTTGCACCCAATCACTTCATAGAACCACGTTTGAATTCACAAGCAAAAAGAGACGCATAAAGAAAATGCGAATGCATGAAAGGAAAATGCGAATGCATGAAAGGAAAATGCACAAAGTAAAGAATACCTCAAGGAGATACGTGGCTCCAGTAAAAGTCTACCGGAAGCATCGGCTGAATGCATCCAAACAAGAGTAAAGGGTCGCCAAGGTTAGACTCCCCCAATCATAGAAAGGGATGTTCGAAAACATCCTCAAGTACGGTAGAAACCACAAATGGACGATGTCGCCGCTCGATGCCACCATGAAACCTCCAAACACTAACAAGATGAACAACTGGGCCATCTTCCTCACTTGCAGCCCGTCCTCCACATCAACCACCCTGCTCACCAAAACATCCTTCAGCAAGGACAGCCGGATAGAATCCCCAGAGACTATCCTCCTCACATCACCAAGTGCCGTATACACCGCCTCTAGCCTCACCCGCAAGGAGTGATCCACCTCTATCTGCTCCCCATCATAATCTAGCCCCAGAAGTTGCTGCACATCTATGGGAGTCACCGTCATCTCCCCGAAGCCAAAATGAAAAGTGTGGGTAGTGTCCCATCATCTCTCTCCCAAAGCACACAGGACTGCTATCGAACGAGGCGTCTCATCCAGCGCAGCCGCCAACCTCCCAAAACCCGCTGATGATACCATCCAGCACACCACGTGTGGAAGATGCTCCCAAACATCCTTAAGCCCCGTCGTCTGGCGGGCACGCATGTTCTTCAAAGAAATATCCGACTAGCAAAAGGAAAAATTCAGTCAAAGGTCAAGGAAAAGGAAAAATCACCCAAAAAGAAAGGAATGCTAAAGGTCAGGTTACTTACATAACCGCCAGGAATCACTCTCGAAGAGGGATGACGCGACGGCTCCCACAAAAAGGTCCCCTCATCCGTAACCGGCTCGAATGCATCAAAGGCATTCTCATTCCTCAAAGCAAGAGGCACCCTGTCCCTCCAATCCACATTCGCCCAGTCATCAACGGTCAACCATTCCCGATGGACAGCGGTACTCACAAAGGCGGCCATTTCTTGAAGATCAAAACTTTAGAAGAATTCGCAGAAAGAAATTGCAAAAAGAGAGAATGCAAGAAGCTGTGAAAAATGAAGGGGATTCTCCCCCTTTATATAGGAGGCCAAGCGCCATGCCGATCGGCACTGACCCCAGCCATACCGATCGGCACTATCTCCTCACCTTCTTGAGGCAGCCAAAAAGTCCATGCCACTGCTGAATGGCACCCCTCACACCATGCCGATCGGGACCCCCCTTAAAATTTCGTACAAAAATTCCCAGAAAATACCAGGAAGCCTAAAAAAATCCTCGAAAAATTCCTAAAAATTCCAGGAAGGATTTAGAACATTTTCATCAAGAAAATTTTGCACTCCTTCAGGCAACACACCTTTTTCCCCAATGGAAGCCTCAAAATCCAAGCAAATGACCTCTCGAGCAATGCGCCCGGACTACTGAATCACCTCCTCACTAGATTTTACAAAAGGCCTCCCCAGCCATCGGCTATCCGGTGCGATACAATATCACATGGTATTTTTCCCTGCAGAAATCAGAAGAATCACTCGGCCCAGGCGATATCTCCCAAAGGACAATCCAAATTTTCCCCAGCTCATTCATCGTTCCCCAGCGGAACCTCAAATCCAATTCTTACTCCCAGTGGAACTCTTTTCTTTTCCCAAGGAAATACAATCACTCTTGGGTCAGAATTGACCCCGGTCTTGGATCGTCACCTAAATTAGGTCAAAATTGACATCGGTCCTCGATCGTCACCATTCCTGGGTAAGAATTGACCCCGATCTTGGATCGTCACCTGAATTATGTCAGAATTGACCTCGGTCCTCGGTCGTCACCACTCTTGGGTCAGAATTGACCCCGGTCTTGGATCGTCATCTGAATTAGGTCATAATTGACCTCGATCCTCGGTCGTTACCACTCTTGGGTCAGAACTGACCCCGATATTGGATCGTCACCTAAGTTAGGTCAGAATTGACCTCAGTCCTCGGTCGTCACCACTCTTGGGTCAGAATTGACCCAGGTCTTGGATCGTCACCTGAGTTAGGTCAGAATTGACCTCAATCCTCGGTCGTTACCACTCTTGGGTCAGAATTGACCCCGGTATTGGATCGTCACCTGAATTAGGTAAGAATTGACCTCGGTCCTTGATCGTCATCACTCTTGGGTCAGAATTGACCCCGCTCTTGGATCGTCACCTAAGTTAGGTCAGAATTGACCTTGGCCCTTGATTGTCACCACTCTTGGGTCAGAATTTATCCCGGTCTTGGATCGTCACCTGAATTAGGTCAAAATTGACCTCGGTCCTCGGTCGTCACCACTTTTGGGTCAGAATTGACCCCGGTCTTGGATCATAACCTGAGTTAGGTCAGAATTGACTTCGATCCTTGATCGTCATCACTTTTTGGTCATAATTTACCCTGGTCTTGGATCGTCACCCGAGTTAGGTCAGTATTGACCTCGGTCCTTGTTCGTCACCACTCTTGGGTCAAAATTGCACCCGATCTTAGATCATCACCTGAGTTAGGTCAGAATTGACCTCAGTCATCGGTCGTCACCACTCTTGGGTTACAATTGACCCCGGTCTTGGATCGTCACCTGAATTAGGTCAGAATTGACCTCGGTCCTCGGTTGTCACCACTCTTGGGTCAAAATTGACCTAGGTCTTGGATCGTCACCTGAGTTAGGTCAGAATTGACCTCGGTCCCCGGTCGTCACCACTTTTGGTTCATAATTGACCCCGGTTTTTGATCCTCACCTGAATTAGGTCAGAATTGACCTCAGACCTTGGTCGTCACCACTCTTGGGTCAGAATTGACCCCGGTCTTTGATCGTCACCTGAATTAAGTCAGAATTGACCTCGGATCGTCACCTGAGTTAGGTCAGAATTAACCTCGGTCCTCGGTTGTCACCACTCTTGGTTCAGAATTGACCCCGATCTTCGATCGTCACCTGATTTAGGTCAGAATTGACCTCAGACCTTGGTCGTCACTTGAATTTGGTCAGAATTGACCCCGGTCTTGGATCGTCAACTCAATTAGGTTAGAATTGACCTCGGTCCTCAGTCGTCACCACTCCTGGGTTAAAATTGACCCAGGTCTTGGATCGTCACCTGAGTTAGGTCATAATTGACCTCGGTCCTCGGTCGCACCACTCTTGGGTCAGAATTGACCCCGGTCTTGGATCGTCACCTGAATTAGATCAGAATTGACCTCGGTCCTCGGTCGTCACCACTCTTGGATCAGAATTGACCTCGATCTTGGATCGTCACCTAAGTTAGGTCAGAATTGACCTCGGCCCTCGATCCTCGCCACTCTTGGGTCAGAATTGACCCCGGTCTTGGATCGTCACCTGAATGAGGTCAGAATTAACCTCGATCCTCGGTCGTCACCACTTTTGGGTCAGAATTGACCCCGATCTTGGATCGTCACCTGAGTTAGGTCAGAATTGACCTTGGTCTTCGGTCGTTACCACTTTTGGGTCAGAATTGACCCCGGTCTTGGATTGTCACCTGAGTTAGGTTAGAATTGACCTCGATCCTCGGTCGTCACCACTCTTGGGTCAACATTGACCCCGGTCTTAGATCGTCACCTGAGTTAGGTCAGAATTGACCTTGGTCCTCGATCGTCACCACTCTTGGGTCAGAATTGACCCCGGTCTTGGATCGTCACCTATATTAGGTCAGAATTGACCTCGATCCTCGGTCGTCACCACTCTTGGGTCAGAATTGACCTCAGTCTTGGATCGTCACCTGAGTTAGGTCAGAATTGACCTCAATCCTCAGTCATCACCACTCTTGGTTCAGAATTGACCCCGGTCTTCGATCGTCGCCTGAATTAGGTCAGAACTGACCTCGATCCTCGGTCGTTACCTGAATTAGGTCAGAATTGACCTCGGTCTTGGATCATCTCCTAAGTTAGGTCAGAATTGACCTCAGTCCTCGGTCATCACCACTCTTGGGTCAGAATTGACCCCGGTCTTGGATCGTCACCTGAGTTAGGTCAGAATTGGCCTCGTTTCTCGATCGTCATCATTCTTAGGTCCTCACAATCGACCTCGAACCTCTAATTTGGTCATCCCCAGCACACTCCTTAGGTCCTCAAAATTGACCTCGACCCTCTGAATCAGTCATCCTCGTTTCCTTAGGTCCTCAGAATCGACCTCGATCCTCTAAACCGATCATACTCTCTCAGAAGAGTCATGCGGTCTCTAATCGATGGCTATCATTTGTTCCAAAATTACCCATCGAGGAGCTTTTTAGACACCTCATTTTTTTAAACCCTAAATCTCCTTAAGACCCTAACTCCTCCACTCATCACCGCAAACCCGGGTAATGTCCCGAGCACTGACCTGGAAGCCATCGGGCACCCCCCGGCTCAATTGGACCAAAGATTAAGCTCTTTGTCTCGACCGAGACTCAATGAATCTTCAAAGGGAACTGAATACCCTATCCAACGGTCCATCCTGTGCACGATTCCAACTTACCATGCGGCCGAACGATCCGTTTACGTCCGAAACCCCAACCTAGAGGCCACCGGGCGTTCCCAAGTTCTGTTGACCTAAGTCAACCCTTCAGGTCGACCGAGGCTAAATGAATCTTTAAAGGGAACTGAATACCCTTTCCAACGGTCCATCCCATGCACAATTCTGACTTTTCATACGGACGAACGATCCGTTTGACTCTGAGAGGTCACTGAATGCTTCTCGGGCTCGATTGACCAAAGTCAACTTCTCGAACCGGGCCAAACTCTTTGGAATGTTAAATTACATATCCTAAACTTTCTAACGGTCTACCCTGTGCTCAATTCGGACTTACAATGCGGATAAACGATTCATTTGCGTCCGAATAATTCCCCATCCAAAGGACTGATAAATGATTTTGAGCCACATTTGACCCAAAGTCAACTCCTGAACTCGGGAATAGTCCAAAGGACTTTCGAAGGTATCTGAAATACCTTTCCAACGGTATGCCTCGTGTTCGATTCTGACCAACGGTTTGCCCGTGGCGGCCAATTTTCCGAAAAAGCCTGAGGCGCACTGCCAAATGGCAGGTCCCAGACCCTGCCTATCGGCACCTGCCAATAGGTAGTTCCATGGCAATGCCAATCGGTAGACCCCTGGGCCTATATAATGAGGCCTTGGCCTCATTTGCAAAGGGAGCTCAGATGAGAAGCAAATCACTCTCAGCAAACCCCCAAAAACCTCTCTCGAAGGCAACGTGATTTTAACCTCCAAATCCCTTTTTCACTTCCACTTTTCATCATCCCTTTGATCAAACTTTATGAATTAACCACTCTCCATCATCATCCAAGTGCAAGGTCTACTTTTCAACATTCAAGATCAAGCTCAAGGTCTCTAAGAAGGTCCAACTTTCTCAAACTCTCGCCTAAATTCTCTTAAATTTGCAATAACCTGTTTTCTTACTTAGCACTTTTATTATCTCATCTCACACATCATAAATATACTTTTTATCTATTATTATTGCACATCTCCTACTTTCATATAAATAAAAACCCAAAAAACAAGAAAAAGAGCATTTACTCATAAATTCCAAGTAGGGATTCTCACACTTTTTTCACACTTTTCTCACAACTAAAACACTTTTTCTACACACACACACTTACAAATAATAGATTTCTCCATTTGGATTTATGGGTTAAACCCCACCCCTCACTTTACATGCGAACTACATGGACTTTCATGCCTTTATAGGCTACGTAGGCGTCTCGGGGTATAACCCGAGACTCGAGTCCTTTTCTCACTTTTTCTCTTATTTTCTATCTTCTCTTTATCTCATTTTCCATTATATTCCATATACTTGTTCTTAGTAACGTATTATTCCATATGCGTTATCGCTCCCTTATAACGATCAACGTAGGGGTAATCATGTAAATCTTATTTTCTACACTAATCTCACATTCCTACGGATGACCCGCTTTGTCTTTTCCATGATACAAGTCGAGGATTACTACCTCCATTCTATATATACACATGCACACATATCACGGGGGGAAATATAAAGGAAAATAGCAAATATTCATGAGAGACCGAAAGGGCGGAATGGGTGCCTAACACCTTCCCATTTCGTAACTAAGCCTCCGAACCCTTCTCGAATCATTTTGGTTTCACACGCACCAGTATGTCTTTGGATGCCATCCTTCGGGGTGGCTTCCCCTTTTTCTTTTTTCTGTTTTGAGTAAAATAGACCGGCGACTCTAAATCTCTCTACATTTTTACACCTCACAAATCGATGCTGGCTGAAGCGCTCTCCCGAGAGGGGACGCGTGGGACCCGAAGGATCCTTTCTCCCTCTGCAGCAGGGATCGAGGATGGCCACACTTACCATATAGTCATGCCAAGTATGTGGGGCATAATTTGATACTTATAACACGTCTAGTACGATGGTTCTGCAATGCACAAAGCATATGGTGTATGGGTGCCCTAGATGTTTGAGTAATAAAAAAAAATTCTTCCTTAAGTGAAAGATTATGAGATAACGCGTAATGCGAGAGGTAACTGAATGTAGAAGAGTGTGACTCCAGGATTTTGATATTTGGTGGGTTAGGGCAGTTAGGGCCGTTAATTCCCAGAATTTTCCATGAGGATGGTATAGGAGGAATCCGATAAAGTTTAACTTGGGGAAGTTGAGACTTTCTTGATAGGACATGGAGAGAATATGTTTCATAAGAATATGAAGCTTAGAGAGAAGGGGAAGGACTTGCGACATGCAGTGATGACTGTGGCCATCCCCGATCATCACCATGCGGGCGGGCGCGTGGAGGAAAGATCCTTCGTCCGCATGGTAAGTTCGAATCGTGCATGGGGCAGACTGTTGGAAAGGTTAGGAGATTTAATTCGACATTCCAAAGAGTTTGACCCAGTTTGGAGAGTTGACTTTGGTCAACCAGGTCCGGGAAGCATTTGGTGTCCTCTCGGAGTTGAACGGATTGTTAATCCTCATGGTAAGTCGAAATTGCGTACGGGACAGACTGTTGGAAAGGGTATTCAGTGACCTTCGAATATTCATTCAGCCTCGATTGAGCTGAAGAGTTGACTTAGGTCAAACAGAGCTTGGGAGCACCGAGTGGCCTCTAGGTCAAGTTTCGAACGCAAATGGATCGTTCGTCCGCATGGTAAGTCGAAAGCGCGCACGGGGGGGTCCGTTGGAAAGGGTATTCAGTTCCCTTATAGGATTCATTCAGTCTCGGTCGAGATGAAGAGTTTGACTTTTAGGTCAAATTGAGTCAAGGATTGCCCGATGGATTTTAGGTCAGTACTCGGGACATGACCTAGATTTGTAGTGATGGAGGTAAGTACTAGGGACCTAAGGAGAGTTAGGGGGTAACAGAATGGGGTGTCTATAGAGCCTCTCGACGGGTGAGTTTGGAACAAATGATGACCGTCGAATAGACACCACATGATGCTTTTGAGGGAGTATGACCGATTCCGAGGGCCGAGGCCGATTCTGAGGACCTAAGGAGTGTGCCGAGGATGATCAATTTTGTTGGTCTAAGTTGAATTTGTGGGCTTAGAGTAAAGGTCTAATAACCGAGGTCAATCTTGACATAAGATTGCTGAAGAGCGAGGACCGGGGTTAATTTTGACCCAACTCAGGTGACGATCCAAGATTGAGGTCAATTCTGACCTAAGAGTGGTGACGACCGAGGACCGGGGTCAATTCTGACCCAACTCAGGTGACGATCCAAGATCGATGTCAATTCCGACCTAAAGAGTGGTGATAATCGAGGACCAGGGTCAATTCTGACCCAACTCAGGTGATGATCCAAGACCGAGGTCAATTCTGACCTAAAGAGTGGTGACGACCGAGGACCGGGGTCAATTTTGACCCAACTCAGGTGACAATCCAAGACCGAGGTCAATTCTGACCTAAAGAGTGGTGACGACCGAGGACCGGGGCCAATTCTGACCCAACTCTGGTGACGATCTAAAACGAAGATCAATTCTAACCTAAATAGTGGTGACGACCGAGGACCGGGGTCCATTCTGACCCAACTCAGGTGATGATCCAAGACCGAGGTAAATTCTGACCTAAAGAGAGGTGACGACTGAGGACCGGGGTCAAGTTTGACCCGACTTAGGTGACGATCCTAGACCGAGGTCAATTCTGACCTAAAGAGTGGTGACGATCGAGGACCGGGGTCAATTCTGACCCAACTCAGGTGACGATCCAAGACCGAGGTCAATTATGGCCTAAGAGTGGATGAAGATTGGATTTTGATTTTGTTGGGGAAAGTGTTTTTGTGATTTTGATTTGAGCTGGGGAGATGATAGCTGGGGAAGCTTTTGTTTCATTAGGAGACCTTGCGGGGGGGGGGGGGGGGGACAACCTTTTTTGGGTGTTGTAAGAGAATTCCTCTAGGGAAGTGATCAGGCGATCCTTAGAGATCCTCTGGAGCTTTGCCGGGAGGAGTTTTCACTTGGTTTTTGAGGATTTTGCTTGGAAAGAGGGGTTTGGCTCGAGGGAACGCGGAGTTTTCTTAGTGAAAAGTCATTAAATCCTTCTTGGGATTTTCAGGAATTTTTCGGGGATTTTGCGAGGCTTTCTGGTATTTTCTGGGAATTTCTGTACGAAATTTAAGGGGGGTACCGGTCGACATAGTATGAAGGGTGCCATTCGGTATTGGCACGAACTTTTGGGCTACCTCGGGAAGGCAAGGGGTCAGTGTCGATCGATATGGTAGGGTGAGGTGCCAATCGGAATGACGCTTGGCATCTTATATAAAGGGGGCGAATCCCCTCATTTTTTTCACAGTTTCTTTGCTTTCTCTCTCTCTGCGATTCTTCTGCAAATCATTCTAGCGTTTCGGTCTTCAAGAAATGGCCGCTTTTGTGAGCACTGCAGTCCACTGAGAGTGGGTGACCGTTGATGACTGGGCGAACGTGGAGTGGAGGGCTAGGGCGCCTCTTGCTTTGGTGAGTGAGAAATCCTTTGATGCGTTTGAGCCTTTTGCAGATGAGCGGACCTTGCTGCGGGAGCCATCGCATCATCTCTCTTCGAGAGTGAGTCCCAGTGGTTATGTAAGTAACCCGACCTTTGGCATTCTTCTCTTTTGGTGATTTTTCTTTCTTTCTTTACTTTTGATGAGACTTTTCTTTTTTCGAGTCTGATATTTCTTTGAAGAACATGCGTACCCATGGGACAACAGGGCTCAGGGACGTCTGGGAGCATCTCCCACATGTGGTGTGTTGGATGGTATCATAAGCGGGTTTTGGGCAGTTGGCATCGGTGCTGGATGAGATGCCTTGTTCGACAGCGGTCTTGTGCGCTTTGGGAGATAGGTGGTGGGACGCTACCCACACCTTTCATTTCGGCTTCGGGGAGATGACTGTGATTCCCATAGACGAGCAGCAGCTGTTGGGGATGGATTGTGATGGAGAGAAGATCGAGGTGGATCGCTCTTTACGGATGAGGCCGAAGGCAGTGCGTGCGGCATTTGGTGATATAGGGAGGATAGTTTTCGGGGATTCTATTCGGCTGTCCCTGCTGAAGGATGTTCTGCTGAGCAGGGTCATTGATGTGAAGGACGGTCTACAAGTGAGGTAGATGGCTCGATTATTCATTCTGCTGGTATTGGGAGGTTTCATGGTGGCGTGGAGCGGTGACGTTATCCACTTATGATTTCTGCCATACTTGAGGATGTTTTCGAACATCCCTTTTTATGATTGGGGGAGTCTGACCTTGGCGACCCTTTACTTTTCTCTATATGCATTCAGCCGGTGCTGTCGGCAGACCTTTACTGGGGCCACGTACCTTCTTGAGGTATTCTTCAGTTTGTGCATTTCTTTTCATGCATTCGCATTTTCCTTTCATGCATTCGCATTTTTCTTTTGTGCATTCTCATTTTCCTTTCATGCATTCACATTTTTCCTTATGCGTAGTATTTTTGTTTGTGAATTCAGACTTGGTTCTACCAGGTGATTGGGTGCAACACCCCACTGATTTCTTTGAAGGATGACACTGTTGGGGACTTCTGTTGATTGTATCGATGGCATAAGGCTAATCGACAGTCGAAGGGATCTCTCTCCCTGGAGGCAGTGCGTCAGGTTTTGAATGACCTGACCAGTGGTAGGGTAAGACTCTTTCCATTTCAGTCTTTGTTTTTGCACCTTCTGACCTTGTATTGATTTATTCTCTCTTGGAGATTTTTAGGTGACCTTTTATCCCTGGGGGACAGTCATTCAGGATGCGAGGGTAATCGGGGTGAACGTGCAGATGAGGCGTTTGCTGGCGCATGAGTTCGGCCATTCTTGGTATATCGGGGAGAGGGTGGTTCGTCAGATTTATGAGGAGGAGATGGTGGTGCCACCAGCACAGCCTCCTAGGTTTATGAGGCGGGAGTGACTACTGTCAGAGGATGAGAGGATCACGGTGATGATTGGCGAGTCCTACTTTCTATACACCGATACGACTACGCCGTATGACTATATGGATTTTGTGATGAGCTGGTTGATGGCGCCCAACATATATGATGCATTGCCTTTCCCTGTGGGGGGTTCTAGTCGGGCGGCGGGATCTTCCCACAATGGCTGTGGTCCGTTGGCATCTGCGGTGGTGGAGACCTCGGAGGTCCCTTTTGTGCGGTTGCAGACCCCTTCGTACAACATTCGGCGGGCTGATGGAGGGATGGTGCCAATGTTGCACCGTCCTCATGTGATGGATCCAGAGGAGTTAGGTTTGTCAGAGGAGGTCCTTCGACCTACGGTATACCTTTTTGTTCTTTTCTTTCTTTCTTTTCTATTTTGGTCATCCCTGCCTTGATACTGATTTCGCCTTTTCTTGCAGCAAGTCCGGGTGTCGACCACTTGGCTCACGGACATCAGAGACTGGATATCTTCGGTGACTACCCATATTCGGGACGTAGTTCCTGTTCCTTCTTACTTGGTGTCATCTGCCTCGTCTGGAGAGGACTCTGGCTTGGGTAGTGGTGGTGCGTCATCTCGCCGTAGGGGGAAGAGAGCACGTCGCAGGGGTGGAAGCTCTTAGTGAGAGAGAGAGAGAGAGAATATGGGTTCGAGCTGAGTCCCGTTGTTTTTGCCTTTTCTTTTTATTTCCTGCAAAATTGATGTAACACAGAACACAAATATATGCAATGCAATGGAGTTTTTTTTTTTTTTTTTATTAATGATGAATGAATGAATGCACATGCAATTTTTACTTTGCTGCTGAGACCGTAAAAGGAATACTTTTGGAATTTTTTTTTGAAGTAAAGGTTTTGATTAAAAAGGAGAAATTAAAGGGATTTTGAAATTCTGTTGAGAATGTCAATTTATTTTTATTGAGTTTTCTGATTTGACAAAAGAGAAAAAAAAGGGAAATTTCTAAAAATGGGGGGTTGCCGATCGGCAAGCACCCTGACCTACCTATCGGCAGTTCAGTCCAGTCCCATCAATTCAAAGCTTTGAATGGTACCCTCTTCAACCTTTGGTACCTTGTGGGGTAGGATTCCCTCCAATTTCTGCAGGGAATATGTCCCTTATGAGTGTTTTATAAAAAAGGGTAAGGGTGGAGTGTTTTCATCACACCTTTGAATTCTTACCGACTTGCCCACTATCTCTTATCCTTGCAAGATGGCTCTCCTTGGTAGCACCGAGTTTGTCAACTACCTCGAAGCCTTGGAATATATGTGCTCTTATAATGTCGATTACGAGGCTTTCAACATGTGTCGAGTCTCCTTGTAGCGCAATCGGCCTTTTAAGTGGAACGTGCTGATGGCAGCAATACAATTCTGGTACCCCGAAGACCATGTATTTCTCTTTGGGTTGGTGGAAGTTTGTACTACCTACGAGGAATTTTCTGCCATGCTAGGTGTAAATCCTAGTGTTGCTGCGACTTTGCTCGAATTTTCCCTCTCTCCCAGGGATTTATTGTCCGGGCTTCTTCACATTTCGCCTTCGACGGCTAGATCATTGGTTGTTGGAGGAATGATCTCCCTCCGGCGGTGCTGCAGTCCGTGTATTTGCAGGAAGTAGGTGATGCTGGCTATGCTGGAGCAATTGTTCTGGGTTTGGTTTCTAAATTACTTCTGGTGACTGGGGAGGTGCAAGTGGACCCACAACTTGTAGCCATTACCTCATGGATGTCACATTGTCTCAATCCTGCGACGGTGATACTAACGAAGACCCTAAATGGTGTAGATGCCTGGAGAGAAGGTCGTTCTGACTTTTTGAGGGGTACCCCTATGATGTTATTCATGTGGTTGTCTAAAAGATTCCGCTTGGCGACTCCTTCAGAGTATCCCTTGTCGGCCATACCCAACACGCTACTTCATCAGCGTTGGCCTGTATGTTGAGAACTGGGAGCATTGGCTTGTGGAGCATGGGGCTCGTGGGCTGTATTGGTCAGTACCTTGGTGGGGGCCGTTGCAGCCCGTTCTGGAGCTAGGAGAGTATTCATATGTGCGGATGGTTGGTCTCAAACAGACCTCTTTTTATTTCCCTTGGCAGCTTTTACGCCAATTCAGCTGGGCGCAGGTCGTGCCCCCTCGAACCTCAAATTTCTTTTCGGTAGAATATTTGACTGAGAGCCTGCGTCTGTTGCTTGGGTCTCTGTAGGAAAATCGACGTCCTTTGACCCGTCCCTCTCAGTCTGTCGAGAAGGTTTGGCATGTCCCGAAAGATTATATGAAGTGTTTGTGGAGAAAAGTAGTCAGCAAGATGTTGGCAGTAGTGACTGGACAAAGATGGTTTGTTTTATCTAACACCGTGGAAGGGGGTGTTGTGGTCTTTTCGAAGATGGTTAAGGCTCATAGATCCATGGAATGTTTACTCCACTCTATTCAGGAAGGGGAAATTTGATGTAGATGATGAGGGTGTAGGCTCCTCTGGTGGTTGTGGGTAGGACTCCTCGGGAGTTTATTTGTGTAATAGATGTGGGGATTTTATTTGGCTTTTATTGTAGTGGGGGAAGGGAGTTATTCGTTCCTTTTTCTTATGTAATCCGTGTTGAATTTTGTTATTAATGAAATAAATAAGTTTTTGATCATCCAACTGTGCCTTTCGATGAGTTTTGTATTTTGAATTATCTATACTGATCGTTAAGGCATACATAATCCTTTTCTTTAAGTATTTTTAGAATGAACCTCCGTTCTCGGAGGTAAGAAAAGAATAGTATTTTGTGAAAAAAAAAAGGGCCGCACTCATGTGAGGTGCATGAGCTGACTACGTACCTCTGGGGTTTTTGAAAATATTTTTATTTGTTTGCAAAATAGTTTTTTACAGAGGATCAGGACCACGTAGTTCTGGGTAGAGGTAAATGAAGAGTGTTATTTTTTTTAGAATAGAAGGGGGATGAGAAGAGTCGTAGCACGCCGAGATTTAGGACTAGGGGTAGAATTTCTTAAGACGGTCCAGATTGACTGGACGAGACATCTCTTCCCCATCTAGGTCAGTGAGCATGGCGACACCGCGGGATAAGATTTTATTCACAATGTAGGGGCCGCTCCAATTGGGTTTGAATTTCCCTCTAGGGTCCCAGATGTGTTCTATTATCTCTTTGAGGGATAAATCCCCCTCCCGGACACCGCGATCCTTGACTCTTTTATTCAATGATCGCGTTATTCAGTGATGGTACCCCTGTATATGGTAAAGTACGTTTAATCTTCTTTCATCTAGGAGGGCTAGCTCATCAGGACGACTTTGTTACCAGTCTTCTTCACTAATCTTGCTTTCGAGCATGACGTGTAGCGAGGGTATTTTTAGCTCCACAGGTAGGACCGCTTCCATGCCGTAAACCAGGGAGTAAGGGGCAGCCCTAGTAGATGTTCGGATTGAGGTTCGATAGCCCCAGAGGGCATACTGGATCCGGTCGGTCATCTTGCTGATGATGGGTTTGAGGTTCTTGTTGGCGGCTTCAACTGCACCATTGGTTTGAGGTCGGTAGGGAGAAGAATTGTGTCTCTGAATACCGTACTCGTTGACTACTTTTGTGACTTCTGCTTCGAAATGCAGCCCGTTATCTGATACCATCTAGTGCGGGACCTTATATCGGCTGATGATATTTTTCTTGAGGAATTTGGCCACTTTGTTGGCATTCAATACTGCGTATGACTCAGCTTCGACCCATTTGGTGAAGTAATCGATGGAAACCAGTATGAACTCATGTCCGTTTGAAGCCTTTGGTATAACCTTCCCTATGATGTCGACGCCCCAGGTGGAGAATAGCCAGGGATAGGTCATGTTGTACAATTCTCACGGAGGTAGGTGTTGAATATTGGAGAATTATTGGTATTTGAGGCACCTCCGGACATAGGCGGTGCAATACTGGATCATGGTGGTCCAGTAGTAGCCCTGTCGAATGATCTTCTTGGCGAGCATGTGACCATTCATGTGGGGTCCGCATTCCCCGCTATGGACTTTTTGCATTATCTTCTCAATTTCGGCCCCTGCGATGCAGTGTAGATGAGTTTAATCGAAGTTCCTCTTGAGTAGGGCTTTATAACAGATGATGTATTGGGAGGACAGTCTTCGAAGAGTCATTCGATCTTTCTTGTTGGAACCCTCGGGATACCTACCATGTTTGAGGAGGCACCAGATATCATAGTACCAGCAATCGGCTAGTTTGGGATCTTCGGTGGACACAAGCTCAATATGGTAGCAATGGATCGGTTTTTCTTGCTTTTGAACTAGGAAGGGGTCATTGTTATTCCCTTGGGCATGTTGACCATGGAGGACAAGGTGGTGAGATCATCGTCTCGGTTATTCTTTGCTCGAGGTAGGTAATGGAAGGTGATATCTCGGAATTGGGAGGCTAGATTTTCTAATTGGGCATGAAAGGGTTGGAGCTTTTTATCCTTGACTTTCCACTTTTTGAGCACTTGATCGATGGTGAGGGCAGAATCCCCGTAGACGTCAAGGTGTTGAATACCTTTCTTGAGAGCAACTTTGAGGCCCACTGTGCATGCCTCGTATTCATTTATGTTGTTGGTGCAAGGTAAATCCAATTTAATGGCGATGGGAGTGTGGGAGTCATCTGGGGCGATGAGAAGTATCCCAATGCCATATCCCTTTTTATTGGCAGCGCCATCAAAGAACATTTTCCATCAAAGGTGATCTTGAGTTGTGCAAAGGATATTTTTATCTGGGAATTCGGAGGTCCCGACACCTGCTTCGTCTATGGGGTAATCGGTGAGGTAGTCAGAGATCTCTCATCCTTTAATGGATTTTTGTGTGACGTACACGATGTCGAACTCGGTTAGGATCATCAACCATCGGTTCATTCGACTGGATAAGGCGGGTTTCTCAAGAAGGTATTTGATAGGGTCTATTCAGGATACAAGTTTAATGGGGAAGGTGAGCATTGAGTGTCATAACTTTTGGGTGACCCAGATAAGTGCGAGATACGCCTTTTCCAAAGCAGTGTAGTTGACCTCATACCCGACCAATTTGTGACTGGTGTAATATATGGCCCTTTCTTTGCGGGAGTCTTCAAGGTATTGAGCTAGGAAATCCCCAAATGTACTGTCGATTATGGTTAGGTATAGGAGCAGAGGGAGACACGACTGTGGTAGCATGAGCACTGGAGGTTGGGTCAGGTATTGTTTGATTCGGTCAAAAGCTTCTTGGCAGGCCTCATTACAAACCTTAGTTGAATCCTTTTGGAGGATCTTGAAGATCGGTTCACATATGGAGGTTAGTTGGCTAATGAACCAGCTGATATATTGTAATTTCCCAAGAAAACCTTGAATTTCTTTCTCTGTTCGGGGTTGTGGCATCTCAAGTATGGCCTTTAGCTTTGCAGGATCTGCTTTTATCCCCTTTTCGCTGACCATGAATCCCAAAAGTTTTCCCTCTATACCGCCGAAGACACACTTATTTGGATTAAGTCGCATCTGATAATGTCACTGTCGTTCGAAGAACTTCCGGAGAGCGGGAACATGACCTTCTCTAGTTTTGGACTTGATAATCATATCATCCACATAAACCTCGACCTCTTTGTGCATCAAATTGTGCAGAATAGTTGTGGCAGCCCTTTTGTAGGTAGCCCCAGCATTCTTGAGACAAAATGGCATAACAGTGTAGCAAAAGGTTCCCCATGGGGTGATGAATGTGTTTTTTTCTTGGTGGTTGGGGTGCATCTTAATTTGGTTGTATCCGGTAAACCCGTCGATGAATGACTTGAGAGCATGACTGGCTGTGTTGTCCACGACCATGTCGATATTGGGTAACGGATAATCATCCTTCGGAGAAGCTTTATTTAAATCTTGGTAATCTATACACATTCGAACCTTCCCTCCTGATTTCGTCACATGTACAATGTTGGCTAGCCATGTGGCATATTCGATCACTCGAATGAAACCCACATTCAACTGTTTGACCACCTCTTCTTTGACCTTGAGCGACCATTCGGTGCGAAGTTTTCTTAATTTTTGTTTAACTGGCTTATAATCTGGGACAGTGGGGATCTCGTGCTGAGCTATTTTAGGATCAATGTCGGGAATATCATCATAGGACCATGCAAAGACATCTACGAACTCCTTCAGCAATTCTTTGAGTTGCGCACGCTCATGCTCGTCAAGGGTGGCCCCTATCCTAATCTCGCGTAGTTGGCTACTAGAACCGAGATTAATAACAACAGTCTCTTTTTCATTAACTTGAACGCGGTTATGTTATTTATTATTCACCTTATTTAGATCAGTTAAGAATTGTTCATTTGCAAAATCATCATCGTCAAAAGTTTGATTAGAATTCAAGCAGTTAATGTAAGGCACAGGAAAATACTCAAAATCTTTATTTATTTCATTGATAGGAAAAACAGCATTGAGAACCTCATCAAAAGAGGTATCGATTACATTTGAGCAAGGATAGACAATAGAAGAAGAAATAGGGTAAACATTGAAGTTAGGGGAGATTTCAAGAGGTAAAACTGGCCCAGCATGCCAGTTGAGGAGAGGTGTATCAGCAGCTTTAATCAGACGGGATGGGTCCATTGATGTAGTGCCTGAATGAACCATGCAAAGTGCCAGCCCCAGTATCTGTAAGTTGATGGAATCTTCAGAATCACTTTCCTCAGTCTCTTCTGTATCTTTGATGAGCGATTGTACACGGTGTGGGAAACTTTCTGCCCATAGGTAGCTATCTTGGAAAAATATCTCCATTCCCGACCTCATCTTCTTGTCTGTGTGGTCATACCATGGTTTTGGAAAATTACAAAAGGGGAAGTCCTCGCCTTCTTTGATGAATCTTCCAATTAAGGAGTCTCTTGAGATAGTTTGGGTGCAGTCTAATCTTCTCTTTGGTCGAGACTGGCGAATCATTCTGAGCTCTTATTCTAATGGTTTATACCCTAAGCCACAAGGAGGGAAAGCTTTCTTCAGTTTGATGGGCTGAAGTATCCCTTGCTGCCTTTGCCCTAGCCCCTGTCCGGGCATGAAGTCATATTTTTGAACATTTGAATCACATTGACATTGCCATGAGGGTCATATTCTGGACAAACCCTTTCTTTGAAATTGTCCCTGCCAAGAGTAGGAGTGGCTCAACTCAGAATCCTGATAGAAGCATATCAGTTGACCCGTGTTGTATCACAAGAATTGAACTGCTGGTGCTTGCACCCTCGATATTTTCTTCGTCGCCCAAAATAGTGATGACTCGCCCATCGACGAAGAATTTCAATTTATGATGGAGTAAGGAAGACACACCCTTGATATTGTGGAGCCAGGGGCGTCCGAGCAACAGGTTAAAACAAGCTGGGATGTCTATGACTTGGAATTCGATGATGGTTTATAGGGACAATCCCTATTACAAGTTTTATGGATCCCATCACCTCACGATGGGTATTATCATAGGCACGTATAGCGGCAGAGGTTGGAGCGAGGTTAATTTCTTTCAGGCCTAAACACTTGAAGGTTCTCAGAGGGAAAACATTCAAGGCGGATCCGTTATTGACGAGGGAGAGTGGCACGGTCTTCCCTATAACTTCGACGGAGATATTTAGTGCATAATTATAATTTGGCCCAATTCTGGGGATTTCTTCTTCAGAGAATGATAACATTCGGGTAGGGGTCAAGGATCTGACCAGATTTACCGCTTCTTCTGGTGTGGTAGAAGGAGGAACTATGGGTCTAGTGAGCATCTTGATTAAAGCATTTCTCTGCAGCTGGGAAGACTTGAAAAGCCCCTATAAAGTGATGTTAGCTTGAGTTTTCTTCAGTTTATCAAGGATCTTGCTCTCCTCAATGGTCATCTCTGGCATAGGAAGCTTTTCAACGCCCTTCCCTTTGTCATTTGCTAGTAGTGAGCTTGGAACCTGGTAATGTCTCCCTAATTTGGTCATGTAATTTACTGAAGAAGGAAAGAACATGAATCCCATTTCCTCATCAATCTAGTGTTGTTCTGCCACCCTATTTATTTCTCCGAGGAGTTCTTCAAATGAGATCATCCCGCATATGTCGACTATTAGGCCAGCTCTTCCTGAAGCTTGTTTTTCACTCGAATCTTCGAATTCTTCCCCCCCATCCGGTGGTAACAATTTTGTCTTTCCATATAAAGTCGATGCATTCCACAACTTCAACGACTTCTTCATATAGGTCCTCCCATTCTGTGGGGATATGTGTGATTGAAGGGACCAAATGCCCCTGTAGCTTCAAAGTGTCCAATAACCCGGTGATACTGCAAATGCTATTAGTTTGCTCAAATAATTCTGCCATAATCTGGACAAAATCATCTAGGATGACTTCGTTGGTTGGTACCACCCACTTGTCTGAATCTCGAGACCATTTTTGTGCTTCCAATAATAGTGTACTGAATCTCTGGCAATCGATGATCATCTGTGAGGGCAATTTCAGCCTGAACTCTAGGAGTGGATATAACACCTATGACAATTCCATACTTCCATTTTCAAAACGGGTACGGACAGCGGCGCATGCCCTGGTAAGGAGTGACAGTGCCTGATCAGTGAGTCCAGTAGGGTGTAGGAGGAAATATAGGCAAATTTGAAGAGGTCTAGGAGAGTATGTGGGCGTGATTTGAGTTGAGGGATCGAAATCTAGGTTTTCTTCCAAGAAGATGGCATTGGTGTGATTCGGAAGTGGATTGTGAGTAGTTTTTGGCTTAGGATTGGCTGGTGGGGCGATGGTACCCCGGTCAATGAGATCTTGGATTATGTTTCGAAGGTGAAAGCATTAGTCGATGGTATGGCTAGAAGTTTGGTGAAAGGGGCAATGAGCATCTGTCTTGAAGTTTCTTGGGAGTGGATTTGGCAATGGACGTGGATCCAAGGGTTTGATGAGGCTTTGGCTTAACAGGGCTTGGTAAACTTTGGAGAGGAGAGCATGGAGCTCAGTGTATTCCCTTTGGATGGGGGCAGGGAGGCTTTCTGGTTTCCATGATGTGATTGGTTGAGAGATGTTATTGATAGTTGAAATGGTGGCACTAGCAGGCTTGTCATACTTTCTAGGGGTGAACTGTCTAGACACCTTATTTGGTTCAACCTACTTTTTAATGAGGCTTTCCTTGATTTCCACTCCATCCTCTCTGAGAGCTCGAGAGTGGGGATTATATTGTCCTCACATAGTTGCTTGGACATGGGGCAAGAAGTTCTTCTTCACTATGCTGACTTGTTCTTCCTCAGATGGCCGATTAGTCATGGTAGCTGCTTACTCTCTCCACCGGGTTATGAAGTTACCGACTGATTCTCCAGGATTCTTTTTGAGCAGCTCTAAATCACGACGGTTGACCTCAAGCTCTTCATTGTATTTATATTTGCAACATGAATTCTCAGGCTCCATCCTCCCAGCTACGGATTCTGGATTCCTCAAGAGATAAAAATTATCAAAAGGTACTATCCTTCAAAGTTTACTGAAATAATTGGGCCATCACTTCTTCAGAAGCCCCTATTAGAGTCATGGAATGATGATAACTGCGAAGATGAACAATTGGGGGTCCACTCCCTCCGAACTTCTTGATATTTGGCATCTTGAACTTCTCGGGTAACCTCGCTTTAGGATAAGGAGACATGTGGGTGTAGTCCATGTAATTCCCAGAAGTCCTGACTTGGTCAAACTTCTTGGTGAGCATCTTGAGATCCTTTTTGACTCTATTCAACTCTTCCTCCTTTGTATCAGCGGCCATAGGCAGGTTAGCCACAGGGTGGGCAATGTTTGGCATTGGAAGCTGGGCAGGCGGCGACCCATTGGTAGGAGGGGCACGTGCAGCATAATCACATTCTTCTGAAACCCTGATAGCCTCGGGTGGACCCATAGCACGAGGGAATAGGTCCTTGGGCTCTTGAAGAATTGGAACCTGGTTTCGTTGCATCTCTCGGACCTCGGTTTGGAGGTTGTCAATCTTGGACACGAGCTGATCTAGGACTATTGTCAAATCCAGCTGTATGACTGGTGCTTGATCCGTATTCTCCATGGAAAATGGATGGATTCCAAGTTCGAAATAAGTAGTAAAGGAACGGATGAAACTCTGGGGTGATTTGACTGTAGACCGAAGCAAATAGGGAGCCAGGCCAAAGAATTGCAATCGACCTGAGAAGGCGTATAATGGGATTTATTTTTAAGAAAAAAGGAAGAACTATTTTTGGATTTTTGATAAATAAGGGAGAAATGTTTTTGGATTTTTTATAAAGAACGGAGAAATGTTTTTGGAGATGGAACTCAGCATGATTATTACAATTATTATGTTTTCACTTGTATTTAATTCTCCTAAATGCAATGCCGGACGGGACCCGAGCCTGGGAATGTGGGGGTTTTAATATATGCAAAGCTACTGTTTGGACTTGTAACCAGGCTCACGGATAGGGCCCCGTTTAAAAATGCACAAAAATTGGGCGGCAGATCGACCCAAAATTTTGGCAGAGTTTTGGGTTGAAACTGGAAATCTAAAGTGCGTGTCCTAGGTTTGACACCTATATGCGGGTATGCAATTGGTTGGGTGAATCGGCATGGGTTCCCCCCTTTGGCGTGACTTCCACGATATACGTCTTGTTCTTGCATCGGTAAGTGTGGACAAGCCATTTGATATACCTGAGTGTACGTGAATTGCCTCACCATATACCTCGTGGGGACGGTACGTGTGAGAGAGAATTCGATATACTCGGTGCACGTGAATAAATTCCCTGATATATACCTCCCGTCATGACTTCGGTCAAGCGGTACGATGCGGGGGAACCATTAGATATACGCCGAAGGTACTTGGCTAATGGAAGGTGAGAGTTATATCGCTTAGGCTAACTGCGACCTGTCAGACCAGCGCCCATCACGAAGTGACCCTTCAGTTACTGGGTAAAATTTGGTCAATAGCAATGCTCTTTGGTGATGTTGTGTGAATCATGCATGATTATCTTATTAGTATCTTATGATGAGAATGCCTTTCTTTGATTATGCCAAATAGGGAGCAAAGTAAAAGTACCCAAGGTACACCAATTATGGATGGGTGATGCATGCAACATGGGGATATATGTGATCCTTGGTGCACATGGTGTGAAGTGTACATGGAGAATTTTCAACAAGTGTGTGAGCATAAACATAAGCATGGGATACACATGGGAAAGGGGAGCATGCAGATATAGGGGGAAACATAAGCAAATATAGCATCCATGCAAATAAAGTCAAGCCCTCAAAACACAGAAAGTCCCCAGCGGAGTCGCCACTGTGGCCATGCCCGATCCTCTCCATGCAAGCGGGCGCGTGGAGGAAGGATCCTTCGGGTCCCGCGTGTTCCTCTCGGGAGCTCTTCGGCCGGCGTCGTTTGAGATGTGGTGCAAAAATGTAGAGAGATTCAGAGTCGCCAGTCTATTTTACTCAAAACAGACAAGAGAAAAAGTGGAAGCTACCCCGAAGGATGGCATCCAAAGCCATACTAGTGCGTGCGAAATCGAAAATGATTCGAGAAGGGTTCGGAGGCTTAGTTACGAAATGGGAAGGTGTTAGGCACCCATTCTGCCCTTTCGGTCTCTCATGGATATTTTCTATTTTCCTTTATATTTCCCCCTTGATATGTGTGCATGTGTATATATAGAATGGAGGTAGTAATCCTCGACTTGTATCATGGAAAAGATAAAGCGAGTCATCCGTAGGAAGATATAAGAATAATATTAGAAAAATAAGATTAACGCAATTACCCCTACGTTGGACGTTATAAAGGAACGATAACGCATGTGAAGTAATGTGTCACTAATGGTAAGTATATAAAATATAAGAAGATTAGATTTAGAGAAAATAGGAAGTAAAAGAAAAGGTGAGAGAGAGGACTCGAGTCTCGAGTTTTACCCCGAGACGCCTACGTAGCCTATAAAGGCATCAAAGTCCACGTAGTTCTCATACAAAATGAGGGGTGGGGTTTATCCCATAAATACAAATGGGGGATCTCTTATTTGTAAGTGTGTGTGTGTGTGTAGAAAAAGTCTTTTAGTTGTGACAAAAGTGTGGAAAAAGTGTGGAAAAAGTGTGAGAATTCCTATTTGGAATTCATGAGCAAACCCTCCTTTTCTTATTTTTTGGGTTTTATTTATATGAAAATAAGAGATGTGCAATAATACTAAATAAAAAGTATATTAGGATATGTGAGATGAGATAATAAAAGTGCTACGTAAGAAAATAAGTTATTGAGAATTTAAGAGAGAGTTTAAGAAAGTTGGACCTTCTTGAAGATCTTGAGCTTGATCTTGAGTGTTGGAGAGAAGAACTTGCACTTGGATGATGATGGAGAGTGGCTAATTCACCAAGTTTGATGAAAAGGTTGATGAAAAGGTTGATGAAAAGTGGAAGTAAAAAAGGAATTTGGAAGTTGAAATCACGTTGCCTTCGAGAGAGGTTTCTGGGATTTGTTAAGAGTGAATTTTCTCAGATCTGGGCTCATCTTGCAAATGAGGTGAAGACCTACTTTTATAGGCTTAGGTCACTGTCGATCGGCATAGACATGTTCCTTCCTCTCGACAGGTGCCGATAGGCAGGGTCTGGAACCTTCCATTTGGCAATGTATTTCAGGCTTTTTTGAAAAATCGGCTGCCGAGAGCAAACCGTTTGTCAGAATCGCACATGGGGCATACCATTGGAAAGATAACTCAGAGACCTTTGAAATTACTTTGAACCTCTCCCTGGTTCAGGAGTTGACTTTGGGGCAAATATGGCTCGGAAGCGTTTGTCGGTCCTTTGGATGGGGAATCGTTCAGACGCAAATGGATCATTCGTCCGCATGGTAAGTCTGAATCATGAATGGGGCGGACCATTGGAAAGGTTAGGAGATGTACTTCGACATTCCAAAGAGTTTGACCCAGTTTGGAGAGTTGACTTTGGTCAACCGAGCTCGGGAAGCATTCGGTGACCTCTCGGAGTCGAACGGATCGTTCATCCGCATGGTAAGTCAAAATCACGCATGGGACATACTGTTGGAAAGGTTATTCAGTAACCTTTGAAGATTCTTTCATCCTAGATTGAGATGAATAGTTGACTTAGATCAAACAGAGCCCGGGAGCGCTTGGTGGCCTCTAGGTTAAGTTTCGGATGCAAATGGATCATTCGTCCGCATGGTAAGTCAAAAGCATGCATGGGGCGGTTCATTGGAAAGGGTATTCAGTTCCCTTATAGGATTCATTCAGTCTCAGTCGAGATGAAGAGTTTGACTTTTAGGTCAAATTGAGCCGAGGAGTGCCCGATGGCTTTAGGTCAGTACTCGGGACATGACCTAGATTTGTAGTGATGGAGGGAGGTACTAGGGACCTAAGGAGAGTTAGGGGCTAACAGAATGGGGTGTATAAAATGACACTGTCCCCTGAGCCATAGATATGGATGTGGTTATGAGAAAGGTAAAATGAATAATGATACAAATCCGTAGTAATGATGGCATAAGGAAAGCAAGACATTTCTGAGCTCCACTTGGAAGTGAACCATCAGGAAATAATAGAGTTACTTTAGCATTAGGAATTCCTTAGTAGTAATAGGAGAGTAAATCCACGCACAATTACAAAGTTAATTATTTCACAATGGGATCTCGACCTTATATGGGTGAAAGTGGGTCGGGTAATTAAAGTACCTCACGTTATGCAAAGTTAGGACAAGTCATAAGGTGTAACAGTAAACCCCAACCATTATTCTTGGGATAGTAAGGTTACATGGGGTACAAATAGAGTTCTTGTCCGAAAGAGTCAAGAGAGTTATGACTCGATTATTGGGAAGAAGTTCCGGGAGGCCATGAATATCGATATGCGAACATATTCGGCCCAACATACTCACAAGTGGACGGTAAGTCTAAGAGTTTTAGTTGCACATTGCGAGGTATGTTATATTTCCAATTATGGGACTGTTTAGTGTAATATCTTCCAGTGGTGAAGTTAGTGCAAGACTACTCCCCTTAGCTCATTATCAATAGGATTCCATTCGAGGCGTTGTATATATCAATCCTTGTTATCCTTGTGCTTATTGGATAGAGGGGAGGACAATAATCTACTAGGTCCAGAGGAAATTTAGGTTCCATTAACTATGGTGGAAATGATTGGGAGTTTCATTATTCCATGTTGGAATGAGGAAATTAGTACCGAGGGATTTGGGATTTTTTCCTATTATTATTAAGTTTGAGCCGGTAGCGTACAGGCTTAGGTTCCATAGTCCTTTGCGGAGGCAGTATGTCAAAAATGTGTTAACATTTATAGTATGCATCGTGTGTAAGACAAATGTGTATATAGCTAAATATCAATTAACCTACTAGTGCAAGCAATAGGAGGCTAAATAGTAACTATATATAAGTTAAGTGATGAAACTTAAATGGTAAGGCGTGGAGAGTAATTAATCAGTGAGGTTTTCATTATTAAGGGTATTCGATAATGTACTATATGGGAGGTATTGCGTAAATTCATGAGATATGAGGTAAATAACCGGAGTTTTCCTTACCAGAAATACCTTATTTTCCGAATTTTGGGACGAAATTCCGTTATTAGGGGGGAAGTATGTAATACCCCGTATTTTCGAAGACTTAAATAATTACGTGACTTATTATTATTGTGGGATTAATTAAATTAAAATGTGAGAATTAGTTATTAATCCGGATTTAAATTGAATATTTACTAGAGTGATGAGAAGCTAGTAATTATTAATATTGCTATGAGAATAAGTAATATGGAATGATGATTTTATATAATTTGTCGTGATAGAGAAATACGACAGTTTGGTATAGTTAGTCGGGACGCGCATGTGAGCCGTGTCAGAACTAATTAAGTGAAGTAATAAAGTAAATTATTTTTAAGTAACTCATATGATCATTTAGAGTTCGCGGTTGAGTCCGTAGGGGTCGAGATAGTCAGAAAACTCTATCCGGGTATTTTATTTGGACTCCGGGACATTTTTAGGCCAAGCCGACACCCGGTAGGGGTAGTTTTGTAATTTAGATTTTTGGAAGAACAATATATCATCTAATTGGTGACGATTAGGGTTAGGTTACACCAAAATGAAGAGAGAGCCACAGTGGGTGAGGCAGAGCAAATTCCAAGGGAGGAGAAGCTATGTTCACCACCTTGCAGAACAACCACCACCATCGTGTAGATCGGAACGCGAGGAACGCTTCCATACCAGCAACACCAACGGATCAGACCTTCGAAATCGAGGCAAGTGTTTATTGGTTGCTTTCTTTAGCAATAATTGTGTTCATTTTAATCTAGGTTAATAAATATTTGTTATGAAAGTTAATTTGGGTGAAATTGGAGAATGGTATCATAAACTAGGACTGATTTGATAACAATTTGAATATCATATGTAGATAGGATGATGGCTACGAAATTAGGATGATTTCTATGAACAAATCTGGGTTTATTTTGGAAGTTATGCATATTAATTAAAGAACTAGGGTTCTTGACAATAAAATTGGGGATTTCGAATTATATGAATGATTAGTAATGATTTAATGATTCTAGTTGTTAGAATTCATTTAAAAATGTTAGGATTCGATTTGGGAATAATTGATTTGAGTTTGGGATGATATTTTAGAGGTTTTAGGGTTGAAAAATGATGAAAAATGAAGCTGTCTAAGGTTGAAGACGAAATAGTCCAGGTCGCGAGATCTCGCTCCAAGTCGTTCGAGCGAGACTGGTTGTTGAGCGAAGTCGTTCGAACGACACGTGGAAGTCATTCGAGCGAGATGCCCTTCTGGTTTGAACGTGATTTTCAATTTTTAGGGAATTTCCTATTTTACCCTTATCCATATGATCATACCATGGTTTGGGAAAGCCACAAAAGGGAAAATCTTTGCCTTTTTTGATAAATCTCCCATTCAAGCGATCCCTCGAAACAATTTTTGTACTTTTTAAACCTCTCTTTAATAAGGGTTAGTAGAGTGTTCTGAGTTCCTCTAATGACGGTTGATGGCCCAAGCCACATGGAGGAAAGGCCTTCTTCAGGACTATAGGTACCAGTATCCCCTGTTATCATCATCCCAACCCCAGTCCGAGAATGAAATGCATATTATTTAACATCTATATCACGTTGTCATTGTCGTGATGATTGTGCTATGGACAAATTCAATCTTTGAAACCATCCCACGATGGGAGTGGAAGTGGTTCGACTCGAAAGTTTAAAATGAGCTTGTCACTCGTCCCATGTTGTATCTTTAGTATCGGGTTATTGGTGCTTACATTCTCAATAATATCATCATCTCCCAAGATGGTGATGACATGTCCCTTGGGAAAGAACTTCAGTTTCTTATGCAAAGAGGAAGCTACCTCCTTAATGCTATGAATCCATGATCGACCAAGCAATGGATTGAAATAAGCGGGTATGTCGACAACTTGGAACTCGATAATAGGATTGATAGGGAAAACTCCTATTATGTGTGTTATGGATCCCATCTCCTATCGATGAATGTTGTCATAGGCATGCACTATAATAAAAGTTGGAGCAAGGTCTCTTACTTTCAAACCCAGGAAGTTGAAGGTTCTTAACAGAAAAACATTAAATGATGATCCGTTATCGACAAGTGAGAACGGTACTGTCTTGCCCATCACATCAACGGAGATTTTGAGAGCATAGTTATGATTAGGACCAAACTTTGGGATTTATTATTTAAAGAAGGAAAGCAATCTAGTAGAGGTTAAGGACCCAACCTGTTTCACGGCTTCTTCTGGAGTGGTGGAAGGAGCGACTATGTGCTCGGTAAGTAATTTTATCAAAGTGTTTTGGTGTAGTTGGGAAGAAAAGAAGAGTCATAACAAGGTAATGTTGTCTTGAATTTTCTTGAGCTGGTTGAGGCTCTTGCTTTCCTCGATGGTAATTTTTTGCATGGGGAGTTTCTAGACAACTCCCTTTCCTTTATCTATCCTTGCTGAATGAGGATTCAAACCCTAGTAGTGTCTCCTAGATCTTGTCATATGGTTTATAGAGGAGGGGTGGAACAGAAACCCCTTTTCTTCTTCTATTTCGGGATATATGGCTATTTTTTTAATTTTCCCCTGCAGATATTCAAAAGTTATCATCCCACACATACTGATTACGAGACTAACATTTTCTTGGCTTGGTTCTTCATTTGAGCTATCAAACTCTCCCCCCCCCCCCCATCCAATGGAAACGATGTTGTCTTTCCATGAGATGTCAATGAATTCCATAACCTCAAAGGCTTCTTCATATAGGTCCTCCGACTCAACAGGAAGGTCCAAAAGTGAAGGTACCAACTGCCCTTATAACTTTAAGTCATTTAATAACTCAAATATATTGCAAATATCATTGGTCTACTGGTATATGTCTGCCGTAATTTGTACTGCATCGTCTAAGATAACTTCGCCAACTAGTACCACCCAATTATCTGACTATCAAGCTAACTTCTAGGCTTCCATGAATAGGATCTTGAACTTTTGGTAGTAAATGGTCATTTTAGTGGCAATTTCAGCCCAAACTCTAGAAGTTAGTTCAGTATTGCTTAAAATTCCATATCTTTACCTCTGAACTGTGTACGAAAGGTAATAGACTCTCTTATGAGAAGCAACAAAGCTTGGTCAGCAAGGCGGGTAGGCTGTAGGAGAAAATATGGGTAGAATTTGGGTAGTTGGATTGAATTCCAAGTCATTCTCTAGGAAGATGGCATTTGTACGGTTTCGAAGTGGATTTTTAGTGGTGTTGATTTTGGGATTGACTGGTGGGACGATGATACCCTGGCTAATTAGACCTTGGATTACATTCCGAAGATGGAAGCACTGATTAGTGGTATGGCCGACAGTTTGGTAAAAATTACAATGGGCGACGGGCTTAAAATTTTTGGGAAGTGGGTTTGGTAGTGGATGAGGGTCCAAAGGCTTCATGAGATTTTGGCTCAACAAGGCTTGGCAGACTTTAGAGGGGGGAGAATGGAGGTCAGTGTATTCTTTTCTGACAGACTAGCATGGCTTTCTGGCACCCAAGACGTAGCTGATTGAAAGATATTGTTGATGGTCGAGACTTTAGAAGGCTTATAATATTTTCTTAGAGTGAACTATTTGGATACTTTCTTTGGTTCAACTTTTGTCTTGGCAATACTTTCTTCAATCTCCACTCCTATTTTGCGGATGGCTTAGAAATGTGGGTAATATTGTGGTCCCATCATCGCTCGGACATGTGGTAAGAAGTTTTTCTTTACAATACTAACTTGTTTATCTTAAAAATGTCGATTGATCATAGTGTCCACTTTCTCCCTCCTCTTTTCTATTAAATTGCTGATAATTTTTTCAGGGTTCTGCATGAAAAGTTTTTGATTACAATGTGTAACCTCCAACTCCTCATGAAATTTGTACTACGATATGAATTTACGGGCAACATCATACCAACTTCGAATTCTGGTTTCCTCGAGGGATAGAAACCAACGAACAACATTTTCCTTCAAATTCTATTGGAACATCTGGGATATTATTTCCTCGAAGGAACCTAGGATAGTCATGACTCAGTGGTATCTTTAGAGATGAACAATTGGGGGCCCACTGCCCCCAAACATCTGGGACATTATTTCTTGAACTTTTTTAGCATCCTTGATTTAGGGTCGGGACACAAATGGGTGTAATCCATGTAGTTCCCATAGATTTAGATTTCCTTCGGAATGACATGTACTGGTAATTAACCCCCGATTGGGTAAGATTAGGCATAGGGAGTTGAGCGGGTGGTGGCACATTAGTAGGAGGGGCACGTAGAGCGTGCTAATATTCTTCATAGACACAAACATGCTCAGGTGTGAGTGGACCCATAGCACGAGGGAATAAGAACTCGGGCTTTTCAGGATTTGGGATTGGGGTTCGCTACATCTCGTGAACCTCAAACTGAAGGTTGTCAATCTTAACGGTAAGTTAAACTAGGACTATCATCAAATCAGGTTGCACATTCAGTACTTGGTATGCATTCTCCATGAAAGGTTGATGAAAGTAGATTCCAGACTTGGAGGAAGTATAAGGAGATCTGACGGAGCTTCAGATCGATTTGACGAAAAACCCAAGCCAATAGGGAGCCAAGCTAAGGGATGAGTTTATGGTAGACTTAAGAAGGAAAATGATTCGAATTTATTTTTGAAAGAGAAAAGGAAGAATTATTTTTATTGAAAAAGAAGAAAATGTTTTTGACATTTTTTTTTGTAAGGGGGAGGACAAAATATTTTTCCCATTTTTGATAATTGGAGAGAAAAATGTATTTGACATTTTTTGTAAGGGGGGGACAAAATGTTTTTGGTTCTTTTTATAAAAGTGGGGAAAATGTATTTGACACTTTTGGTAAAGAATGAGGAAAAATGAGAGAAGAGTCTCAACATTATTATTATTATTATTATTATTATTATTATTATTATTATTATTATTATTATTATTATTATTATTATTATTATTATTATTATTATTATTATTGTTATTATTATTATTATTATTATTATTATTATTATTATTATTATTATTATTATTATTATTATTATTATTATTATTATTATTATTATTATTATTGTGTTCTCACTTGTATTGGGTTTACCTAAATGCGAAAGAAATGCCAGACGGGACACAATCCTAGGAAAATTGGGTTTAAAAATATGTAAAACTTGGTTTGACTTGTTTCCGGGCTTATGGACATGGTCCCCCTTTGAAAAATGACGAATTTTGCCTGAAAATTTTAGCTGAATGTCGACCCAACATTTCAGTAGAGTTTCGTGTAGTAATCGTCAAACTAAATATGAATGCCTTAGGTTTGATGCCTATACGAGGGTATACCGTTTTTGGGTTAGTGCAAAGCTTTCCACCTTTAGCGTGACTTCCACGATATACTTCTTGCTTTTAAGGGAGATTGGTACATGTGGAAAATCCATTTGATACACCTGAGTGTACAGTAATTGCCTCACTATATACCTCGTGGGGAGAATACGTCTGAGAGAGAATTCGATATACTCGATGTCATGAACAAGTTCCCTGCTATATACCTCCCATCGTGAGTTTGATTAAGAGGTACGATGAAGGGGAATCGTTTGATATAAATCGAAGGTACTAGGCCAATGGAAGGTGATAGTCATATTTTTTAGGCTAACTACGCCCTGCCAGACCAGTGCCCATCACAAAGTCACCCCCCAATATGGGACAATTTTTTTTTCAATAGCCATGCGCTTGGTGATGTAGTGTGCAGAAATGCATGAATCTTGATTAGTATATTATGGATAGAGTATCTTATTTGGCATGATGAACACTATTATAATAAGGAAGGATGTACAAGTATTATGAAAAATAAATTTAGCATGGAGCATGAAGATTACACTAAGCATGGATACATGAGAGTTAATGATGTTTGAACATCTATAAGTGAGTGTGTGATGTTAAGCCTAATCATGGATCAACTACAAGTGGTGTGTGATAAGTACAAGTGAGAATGTATATATATATATATATATATATATATATATATATATATATATATATATAAGTGTGATAAGTGGAGGTGTGTTCTAGTGAAACCTAAGCATGTATGTTCTAAGTGGTGTATGAAACATGTGGATATGCAAGTGTAGGTAGTGTGAGGTGTACATGGAGAGTATTTATAAGTGTGTGAAGTGAAAAGTGAGTGAGAGGTGATATAAACATGAGTTAGATGTATACAAGAAGTAATAGAGGAGAAAAGGGAACATACACATATGTGAATACGCACACAAGATGAAAATGATAACACATAATCAAACAAAGTCTGTCCCTCTTACCTCAAGTCATCCCCAGAAAAGTCTCCACTATGGTTATCCCTCCCTATTTTTCTCCTCTCGGGGTCAGCACTCGCGCGCGCGATGGGGAGAGAGGTAAAAGTCTCGCACCCTTTCTAAGAATGGTTCTGCCATCGTCGATGTGGGGTGATGTAAAGATATAGATTCGCCATCCTATTTTGCACAAAACAGGAAAAAGAAATTGTTATTGCGTCAAGAGAACAACATCAATGACAAACTGATGCTTGCGAAACCAATTAGTTCAGATGTTCGAGGGCCAAGTTATGGAATCGAAAGGTGTTAGGCACCCATCTCTCCCTTTCAGTCTCTCATGGTATTATATTACTATTCTCCTTAATTTATCCATAATGTGGTTGTGCATGTATATATAAGTGAAGATGATAATGGCTCGACTCGCATCATGGAAAAAGACGGAGTGAGGTCATCCATAGGAGTGTTCCCAAATTAGTTGTTAAAAATAGGATGTGTTCTCCTATCAGTATATTGATCGTTATGATGAAACGATAATATGTGTTGAATAAAGTGCAAATATGAATGACAAGTATGATATATATATAAATATTATATGGATAAAATAGGAAAGAGAGGAAAATAGGACTCGAGTCTCGGGTTTTAGCTCGAGATGCCTACGTATTCAATAAAGGCATCAAAGTACACGGAGTTCGCATGCGACACGAGGCTGGGGTTTATCCCATAAATTCAAATGAGGATTTTTGTTTATGTGTGTAAGAAAAAAGTTTTTTTAGTTTTGAGAAAACGTTGTGAAAATCCCGTTGGAATTTATAGGTGTAACCCTATTTTTCTTATTTTTGATTTTTTATAAAAAAATATACCATGTGCAATACTACTAGTAAAGGATTGAATATTAATATGTGTATGATCTCAAGTAAAAGCTAAATTAAGAACAATAAAGAAACTTAAAGAGAGCAAAAAATGTTTGGACCTTCTTCGGAGACTTGTAGATTGATCTTGATTTTTTATGAGCTTCCTTGCAAGTGGGGGAGGAATGTAGAGGAATTTTTCTAGATTAGGTGTCAATGTAATGATAATGAAAGGTGGCGAGAGGTTTAAAATAAGGAAAATTCCTTGACTTTAGAAGAAGATTGTCGAGATCACTGAAGTTGATGTTTTTGAGGTTCCTTTCAAAGTGAGCTCATACTCTCCTTATATAGAGTCAGGGGATTACCGATCGACATTGTCCTTGTACTACCAATCGGCAGGTAACTCTACTCACACTACTAATAGGCAAGGAATGGATCTGCCAATTGGCAATCCCGTGAATATTCTTTAGAAAAATGGTCATAGAATGCAATCCATAAGTCCAAATAGCGCATGGGGCATACCGTTGGAAAGGTTATTTAGAGACCTTTGAGAATAATTGGACTGCTCCTGATTCTAGGAGTTGACATTGGGTCAAACGGGGCTCGAAAGTGCTCGTCGGTCCATTGGTTAAGTGTAAGAACAATTTTTTTAGTATTGTTCATAGGATAGCTTTAGTCTAGATTGGCGTATCCCGTTGCAAATCATCACGCACCGAGAAGACAAATCGAACTCAAGAATATCCAAGTTTGAAGACTTCCCGACATGTCAAAGGGTATAAAATGGTTTGGAGTTTGAATTAATTCATGGAATTATGTTTGGATGTTTAATTTTTATCAAAAAATGAACAGGGCTTTTTGTTTTTGAAAATATGATTTCTGAGTATACTGTAGACGGAGTTTTAAAAAAATTTATTTTTCGCTTTCGTCGTTCTAACCATATCTTGATGTCGTTATAACCACATGGACATGTCGTTGAACGACTCTGCATTCTCTTTCGAACGACTGGGCCACCTTAAGTTTTGATAAATACATGTTTCCTGTTTCAGAATGTTTATGACTTTTGAGAAAATGAATCTGCATTTTTTATAAAAAAAAAAAGTTCTTCACTTTTTGTGTTGAAAACACTGTTTGATTCACATAAAACATCCTTGAATATTATTCTTGTGAATTATTTTATAACCCTAAAAAGTTTGTATCTCTGCATACACCTTTTATGGAGAGGCACTCCATTACTGACTTGTGATACTAGTGGGGATTAACTGCTGAAGATGAAGGTTGAGGCTAATTTGAAGGACTGCGATCACGTGATTCTTGCAAGGATCATAGTTGTTCCTTAAACATTTTTGAAGAATATCTCATTATGCTTGTGGGGGATGAAGTAGTCTATAAGTCAACTCTCTTGTAAATTTCTAAGAGAATAAAAGGTTTTTTACTTTGTTTTTTTTCCTGAAACTTGGCCTTGTCGTATTTGTGTGATTTGATTTATCTGTTTTATCACAGAGTTACATACTTAGGATAAACAAGATAAAATCGATTCAAAAGTCAGTTCCGTATATTTACAACTTGGTGTTGCAATTTTTGTTGAAAGACTCTTTCCAACTATTTTGCATTCTCAAATTGTTATCAGAGCTATAGCTAGGTATATATACCTCTAAAAATTGGTATCAGAGCTTTAGCTCGTGTTTACCCCATTTACAAATTGGTATCAGAGCAGGTTTCACCAAAATATTATGAGATTGTATCAGAATCTCACGATTTTTTGGTGAAACATACTTTGATACCAATTTGTAAATGGGGTAAACACGAGCTAAATCTATGATACCAATTTGTAGATGTGTGATATCGATTACTTTTGGGATTCACAAATTTCCAATTAAAAAATATTTAATTAGAGTCAGTCTTAGATCCAAATTAAATCCAATTTTATTTAAACCATAATCATGCATCTATGTGAATAACTATGCCATCATAAACAATCACAAATTGTTGGACAACAAAATTTCAAGAAAAATCCCCCGAAAGGGAAAAACCTTTTAATTCAATAAATGTTTGAAAATCACAACTTGCAACACACTAATATAAATATCCAATGAATCTTTCGCAGAAAACTAACATATGTCGCAGCCTAGATCAACAATGGACTCCCATAATAACCTAGAAGAACTGCATCTTTCCTCAGAAAGGAACACCCTTGAGTCTCCCCAAGTGACGCAGTCGTCAGCAAGCAACTCCCTCAAGAGATACCAATGTAGCAGTCGAGATGGCACTCCATAAGAACAAACTTCAATATCAGTTATTTGGGTTCCACAAACGATTCAAAAAAGAATTGTGATTTTTTTATGTGAATCAAACACATAAAAATCCCTAAAATTGAAGACTAAAATTTCTGGAGAATTGCGGTTTTTGTGTATCAAAAGTCTTAATGAAATAGGTCCCCACAATAAATATTTTTGGATGAACAAAAATTTTGAGGCGGCGCAGTTCGTTTAAATGACTTGAAATGACATCTTCATGTTGTTTGAATAACATCTCATGTCGTTACTAACGACCTTACAAATGACAGTTAAAAGCACTAAACAACACGGGTTCATTGATGCAATAAAGAAACGACCCTTTGAGTGACCTGTTAAACGACGTGGCATGTCATTATCGTTTGAATGGACTTGGCATGTCGTTTGAACGACATTACCTCCTCGTTTGAACGATAGAATCGAGAAAAAATTATTTTCAAAAAGCTCGCCTATAGGTCTTGAAAAAATATTTTAACTTAGAGAAAATGCCTCATTTTGTTATATAACGATTTCGAAAAATATACCGATATAAATGTAAACCATTTATGAAAAATTAAACACATTCTATATGAAATTGTACCTCATGTCGAGCATATGATAAAGATACTTGAAATTAGGATCCGTCGCTTTGAACAATGATCGTGAGCTTCACTCGATTATTGTAGCAGTATACGACATATACAACGTAAACTACGGAAAACGGAATTTATGTCCTTATAAATCTCCCCCTATGTCTATGCCGGTAAAAAATAAAAATATACGAATCGTCAAAACAAAAAAAATCCTATACAAATCTAATACCCTCCCATGAAACCCAAAAACCAAAAGAATACCAAATGTGAAAGTCTTCAAAGGAACATCTTCAACATCTTTCAAACATCTTCAACTTCAAAATATTTAACTTCTCTTTGCTTTCCTTATGATTCTTTTTGTGTTCTTTTTCAAATCATCATCAAAGTCCTATACACAATAAACAAAACAGATACCATCGTGACGTATCGAGTTTGACATGAAATAAACATAAATCAAATAAAATAAAGTCTCCCCCATAATCCATATTCGTTCTCCACCATTTTATTTGTTCGAAATAGACAATGAAAAAAATAAAAACATAAGCACGGAGTGTCACGACAACCAAAGCAATGAATGTGATCATGCAAGGATATAATCAAAACGATCCATAATCTCTTTTTTCCAATTATTTTCAAGTAAAGAAAATTTACAAAAACATCACACACCATGAATTTTCACTAAGATAACCAAATCGTGGATACATAATGAATGTGTGTGAAGTTAATCGATAGGAAAAAAAATTAAATCAAATATATCGTATGTGCACGACGAATATGGATACTCATAACGAATGAACTCAAAATCATCCTTAGGTGTCAAAATGTGAATTTAAATGATATTGACTCAATCTAATCGATACATCAAAGTCAGGATTGATGTCCACGCCAATAACGTCTAAAACTATGTAATGATTTTTCAAGACTTTCGGAGGACGTGTAAACCCGTTGTTTTATTTCCAACCAAACATCCTCATAAATAATAAATCTTTTTATTTTTCTATTGAGGTGATCTAAATCCTAATGGCCCCTTTTTGGCATATTTATCTTTTTATTGCCTTAAATTTTTCTTGGGAACTCTTCAAACGGTGGCTTTCACGACGTGATTAATATTCACTCGCATCCCTTTCCCGTGTTCACTCATCATTTTTTCAAATTTTAAACAAATTCCTCAGAAGCAACGGTTATTACATGCACAACTTTCACTATCAAGTTTTATCACATATGGTTCGTTTTAAAGAGCGAATTGAGATGGACACATTTCGGCCAATATGTGATAGATAAGCTCAATAAGAAAATAAATTTGTGCACGTGTGCAACGAAGGTAATCATGAGTCAAACATGTAGATAGTAACAACTAATAGCATCTTAATGACTTCAAACGTTGTAAAGCACAACATGAAATGTTGATGCATCTCAAATCACTATCAAAATAGTCACATGGATATGGAATGATGTTGTGACTTGGTCATCCTAAATGTCCATTCATAAACAGTATTGTGAGAGCCCACTTTTTGAAAGCCCGTGAGAGTAGCCGCCCATGGTAACTTGAGTTATTTGGTCTGGCCCAAATCATGGACTAATTTCTACATGAAGATATGGTCAAATCAGGTGCCAAGAATCTCGGTCGAGATATTCAAGCACCTCATGGCCAATCCACGCACAAAGATGGATTTACATAAATAACTCAAACTCTATAAATAACAATATAAATTGTACTCACTGACTCGGGGCAATGGGATAAAAAACTGTAATCATCGAGATGCATTTAATAGAAAATGAGTAAGCTCTCCGTGGACATAGGCAAGTTGCCAAACCCCGTACATCGTTGTTGTGTGTGTTTTCATTTACTTTCTCCCTTTTATGATTTCTTTCGTGAATCTTTTATTGTGAATTTTTCTGCACTCACGATTGGCACCATCTATAGGAAGCGACTTGTGTTCCTACGAAATCATTCTTTACCAGAAAGCCATCAATGTCTCACCACAACAACAACATTCCATAAGATGATGATGTTTAGGAAGAGCATGTCCCTCCTAGGGTTAGGTCTGAAATTCGCTAAAATTCAAACCCATGATTTATCCAGGAGAGGCAACCTTCAAAAGAGATCCATGGACCTCCAAGGTCCAGTCATATTTATAGGCTGGTCGATGCCTATAAAGCCCTACTTAGAGAATAGGAAGAGGCAATGCACCGCTAAGAAGAAGAGAGTGCTCACCTTAAGTGGTGATTAGAAATAATGGAGATAGATCTCTCTAGGAACACAAGGTGGCGTCCAGACATGACTCCTAGCCCTCAGGGGGAAAACTCCCCCAGCCAAGGAAGAAGCCCAAGGTATAACCAGGGAAGAACCTAACGTGAAAAATCAAAGTGAGCACAATCAGAGCATGGACACCACGAGAGGAATTACAGGAACTATGATTGACCAAGTGAGGATTTAAGGAGTCTAGTTCGTAGATAGATGAAACAACATACGGTGCACTGAGGAGACAGATCGACTAGAGAGCTTGATAGAAGAACGCTCAATTCTGAGATGAAGACCCCTTTCTGAAGGGAAATCAAACGCTACGAGCCTCCAAAGTAATTCGGTGTCCCCAAGTTTAAGGTCTATGATAGGAACATAGATCCTATAGACCATGCTAGGAAGTATAGGCAGGCAATGACCTTATAGAGCCACAACGACGGACTTATGTGCAAGATATTCCCTTCTAGACTACATGATGTATCACATAAGTGTTTTGAGAGGATCCCATACATGTCGATCATGAATTTTGCAGCACTGGCAAAGGCTTTCACAACACGATTCATAACGAGCATCTGCATCATTAGTTTTGGAAAAAAATTGTTTATATACTGATGTTGTTCTTCATTTACAATTTCGATTATTAAAACATAATTGGCCATGGCATTCCACATACATTAGTTGTCTCAATCATATTTCGATATGCACCATTTCCAAGTTAAAGGCTTCACCCATTTTATGAGTATAATGGAATTTCTGGACTATAGTAAGTTGGCTAACTTACTTCAGTCAAAGGATCTTGCAAACCAACCCCCTATGATTGCAAAGCGGATGGATGAACTGCTCACTATGAAGAAGAAGCCATATGAAAACCTCAAGGATTACGCCAAGAGATACTAGGAAATGTTTAATGAGATTGAGGACTGCTCAGGTTACCGTAGCCTCCTTCAAAATCGAATTACCGACCACCTCTCTACTGCACTAGTCACTCACCAAGAAGGAAGCCATAAACATTAATGATCTTATGGCTCATATCGAGAAGTATGCCAAGGTTGAAGATGTGGTCCATCCTAGTGGGGGAGATAATGGTCGAGCAAAAGTGAACAAAAGGATAGAGAAGAATGACACCCAGAAGAAGGGAAGCAATAATGAGGGCATGAGTGGCTCCAAAGGTGGAAACAAAAGTGACCCCTCCAAGGAATTCCAGTCTATTAATACAGTCTTCAAGAAACCCATCTACAAAATCCTTTGCAAAATAAAGGATGAACCTTATATTAACTGGCCCAAGAAGATGGGCATCGATCGAACTAAGAGGAACAATGTGATGAGATGCACGTTCCACAAGGAGGGTGGTGATCGAATCGAGAATTACAAAGTTATTAAGTCACATATAGAAGAGCTAGTTCAAGCATGGCACCTCTACGAGTATGTTGAAAAGAATAAAGAGAAAGTCATAGCCAACGGCAACCAAAATACAGACAATGTCCTCGATGAGGACACATAACACGAGTTTACAGTAATGCATGGGGAATTAAACCTCAAATAGATTCAGGGTAACAATATTAGAATGGAACTCAAGAAGGTGATTTTCGTGATGGAAAAATCGATCCAGCCAAAACTCAGGCTGGAAAGCGTCGACGACCAGAAGACATTGATTACACAAAGCACATCGTGTTCACTAAAGAGGACTTTGTCAGGGTAAGGACCCCAGATCATGACACATTAGTAATCATACTCAGGATTTCTAACTGGGATGTCGACAAGATACTAGTGGATCAGGGGAGTTCATCCGAAGTGATGTATCTAGAACTGTTCCATAAGCTGAAATTAAAAATTGTCGACCTCAAAGAAGCCATTATTCTATTGGTCAGCTTAGCGAGAAAGATTACCATGTTGTTGGGAAAGATCACCTTACCAATTAGGGCAGGAAACATCTGGAAGTTAATTGAGTTCTTAGTTATGTAAATTGAGTCCCCATACCCCGCTATTTTAGGCAGAGTTTGGCTCCATGCCATGAAGGTCGCTCCATCCACTTATTATTAGAAGATGAAATGTATCACATATTGTAGAGTGGTTGAGATTCATGATGACCAGGGTGCATCTCGAAAGTGCTTCATCACAGACATCTACCCAAAGAAAAAGAAAAATAAGGAGCCTTAGAACGCCTAGGAGAAAGCCCAGGAAAGGGGTTGTTCCCTCCAAATAGTAATTATGGGATGGTCGACCAGGGGTGGAAGAGACCTAGGTCCACCTTGCAAAAAGAGTTATCGAAAGCCTAAAAGAAGTTATAGTCTATGACAACTTGGCAGAAAGGAAGTTTTTTATTGGGTTTCCTCTTACCAATCGGGATAAAAGGGAACTGGTTGCATTCCTTAAAAGCAACATAGATGTTTAGGCATGGGCGCCTTAAGAGTTGCCTATAATTGACCCTATCTTGGTGTGCCATCACTTACATGCTGATACTACTTTTAAACCCATCACCCAAAAGGCTTGGTGAACATATCTCAATAAATCCAAGGCAGTAGAGAAAGAGGTATGGAAGCTACTAGATACAAGATCCATCAGGGAAGTTCAGTTCCCTGTTTGGTTATCTAACCTAGTGGTGGTCTCCAAAAGCAATGGCAATTGGAGGGCATGCATCAATTTTACCGACCTCAACTGAGCATATCCTAAGGAAAACTTCCCTCTCCTAAATATATATCAGCTGGTTGACGCCATAGCAACTCACAAAAGGATGAGCTTCTTTGATGCTTATTCAAGATATCATCAAATTCCCCTATCTAGGCCCTACCAGGATAAGACCTCCTTTATAACCTTAATTGGGTTGTACTTGTATAAGGTCGTGTCGTTTAGCCTCAAGAACGTAAGGGAAATTTACCAAATAATGGTAACCAAGATGTTTAGCAAATAGATGGGAGAGATGATGAAAGTTTACATTGACGACTTGCTCGTCAAAATCGAGAACAAGGCCGATCACCTTTCTGATCGAGAATCAACCTTTAAAATCCTCAATCGAATGAAGCTTAATGCAATTAATTATTCATTCGGAGTCGAATCGGGAAAATTCTTGAGCTACCTAGTAATTAAAAGTTGAATCGAGGTCAACCCAGACCAAATCGATGCTATCACTAAGGTCCAGCTTCCTCAGACATTGAGAGACGTTCAAAGGCTTACTGGGATACTTGTTGCGCTCAATCCCAATATATCCAAGTCTTCAAATATCTGACGACCATTCTTCTAACATTTAAGGAAAGGCAAAGTCCTAGTATGGAATGAGGAGTGTTCCCAAGCTCTAGAAGAGGTCAAGTCTTACCTTAGTAAGCCAACATTATTGGTAATTTTGAATGTCAGAGAAAAACTATACCTTTGCATGGCACTATCAGACCATGTTATGAGCTCCACCTTAGTTTATGAAACAGAGGGATAACAACATTCGATATACTATGCCATCAAGCTACTACTAGATGCTTAACAACGGTACTTGCCTCTCGAAAAGCTTGCTTATGCCCTAGTGATCGCTTTGAGGAAATTGAATCAGTACTTCGAAGATCATTCTATAACAGTAATCACCACTTACCGACTCAAGGTCCTTTTATGAAAAAGAAACCTCTCTGGGCATTTTTCCAGGTTGTCGGTCGAGCTTAGAAGATTCTACATCCACTTCTCGACCCGAAAGGCGATTGATAACTCTTAATTTGTATTCCTTGTGATTGGACTTGGAATGTCACTACGGTCAAACTTCGAGTATCAAAATTCTTGGAATTACCAATAAAACTTGTTAAAAATTTAGTATCGCTGTAAATTCGGGTATCAATCCAATTTCTAGCGTTGAAACTGTAATCGTGAAAACTTGCAATTCTAATTTTTATTAAAAATCTTTTTGTGTTTTTTAAATTTTTACTTATGTTTTTTTTAATATTTTCAAAACAATTTTTCAACGGAGGAACGAAAATTTATGCAACTAAAAAGACTATGAAAATTTAGAAACCAATATAGTTTAGAATTTATGAGAAGAAACAAGAGGTGGGATTACACAGCGTAGTCAAATTAATTTAAAATCCTAATTATTAAATTGAGTAGTTCAAAATAATATAGAATTTAAAATTTAACTCTCGTTACAATCCTAAATTCAATTTTATCTTTTTCAACAATTAAATAGGGAATAATCACAACATTGAATGGCAATTGGGTTTCAGGCCGCTGGAGGTCCAGCCGGGTTGTCAGCGGTTCGGGTTGATGTGGATTTGGAGCGAGGCAGGTCCGACTGGTTGGGGACTGCCGGGTTCAAGGTTGGATCCGGGCCAGGGTCGCGCCGGCAGGGGTTGAGTTTCGAGTATGGTCCGGTTTGGGACTGGTTTGTAGCGGGTTGGACTGGGCTGGAGAGGGCAAGGGCTGGCCGGATATGGAGGTTCCGACGACGGGGTAGGAGGAGCTCCGATAGGTGGGTTCAGGTCGCGGTTGGGGTTGTGGGAATACCGGACCATAGCAGGTCCGGGTTTGAGTTTGGAGTGGGTCTTGGGTTCAGGCGCAAGGGTTTGGTGGACGGTTGGCTTGGGAGGTAACAGGAGGTCGCTGGTTGCCGCATCGTCGGGTAGTGGACGTCGCCGGTGATGGAGGTGGGAGCTCGCCGGTGTTTAGGGGTTTTATGGCTAAGGGGTTTTGGTGTGTGAGGGTATAGGATAATAGGGTGCAGGTGAGAGTGAGGATAGGTAGTGTTAGGGTGTGTATTTTAGGTGTGTGTTGGTTTGTGACCCTTAAAAAAAATTAAAAAAATTTAATAAAAAAATTAAAATTAACAAAACTAAAAAAAACAACATCCTAAAAAATACTCAAATAATAAAAGAAATAAAAACTAAAAATCAAATAAGAATAAAACTAAAGACTTAAAAAAATCTAATAAAACTAAAAAAAACTAACATCTCAAACTAAAATAAAATAAAACTCTATTAAACCTAAAAAAATATAATCCTAATAAAACTAAACTAAAATAAATATATATATATATATATGTATCTAATAAAACTAAAAAATTAAAATCCTAAAAATTAATCCTAATAAAAATAAAATAAGATAAAGATTAAAAACTAAAAACTAATACAAATAAAAATCAAAATAAAGAAATAGAAAATATAAAATAAACATAGAAACTCTAAATAAATCTAAAATGAATCCTAAAAAATAAAATGACTCAAAATAAAAATCTGGAAAAATAATAAGGGTACAAACTCAACACGCACGGGGCTCGGGGAATGGTCTGGGCTCGGTCTGGGCTAGGTTAAGGTTACGGGTCTATTTCGAGGCATAGGATCACATCAGGGCAAGCTCATAATGGACTTCTCACTTCACGGTCTCTTTGGATTTCTTCGATGCACGCTTTTGACCGCTATTGAGTCGCAATTGACTGGATTTAGCATCATTTAACATTGCGACTGCTGATTGACCTACAATATAGATAAATACGAACATAAGGCCATTTTTAATTAAAACAAGTGACTAAAATGCATCTATTCGGGGTATACAATAGACACTTTTGGGTGCTTATCACACCACCCCCAAATAGAACATTGCTAGTCCTCGAGCAAAAATAGAGAGAAAATAGTGATAAGTATCCAAAAGTGTGCCACTTTCACAGGCACTGGCGATTGTACTTAGCATGTGCAACAAGCCGTTAAACCTATAGGTTGCCCTACAGGATGAGTGGTGTCTCGTGAGGGTTTGCAGTGAATATACCCACAAAATTCGAAAACTTATTTTAATGCAGTTTTTGATTTGATGATGAAACGCTATACAACCCAACTTTAAAAGGACATCAAGGAACACCATATTCAACTATCAAAATAAGATATAAAATTACTTAATACCAAAAGCGTAATCCATCCTAAAACTCAGCGTGTGTAGTGTGAAACAATCTTAAGTATCATTAGAGTAATTCCTAGATTGCCTTTATAGAATCAGTGCTTTGACTTCAATTCTCATTGGATATATCTCTTTGAATAGAACTATCTGAGAATTGGGTAAGTGTATTTCTCTAGTGTGTGAGGAGATGAGTAAATGTAAACAAGTTAAAACATCTCACACATTTTATAAAAAAGGATGGGTACAAAAAAATCTGATCTCATGAAGGAATGCTAACCACTATGTCGAGAATGTCGAGTTATTCACCATATAATCTTTTCATTTGCCCGAACACTTTACCAAGGGTGAAAAATGGGGTTTATGTAAGGTATGACGGGATAATGAAATGAAGAAGATGAATGATAGGGTTTTTGAGAAGAGTGTGACATACTTTGAATAACTATTGTCTTCATCATTTATGATCGCATTCTTTCCTTTTCTTCGTTTATATATATATATATATATATATATATATATATATTTTTTTTTTTCTTTGCTTCTTTTTCTATATATATTTTTTTTGTTTCCTTTTTATTTTTTTTTATTGCGATGCATTTTTCTTTTCATACACAAATGAAGACAATTTACATGGAAAATTTCAAACACTCTTTTTCTCAAAAACGATGGCAATGACGGATGGTATTTGGGACATATGGATAAAGGTAGTATGGAAAATGATAATGGGCGAATGATAATGTGATAGGGAAAGAGATGAGTGTATGAAAAAATCGGTTTAGTGCTCAGGACAAACTACAAGACACATGTTTCTTACAACTCGAAAGTAATGTCATTCTCAGTGATTCAGCCAAATTTGAAAAATCATGATATCATTCAACGACTAAATGTGGTACCCAAAGAAAGTTGAGTCAACTTGTGACTCGGAGATATGTAAAAACCCTCAAAAAGGTGAAAAGCTCAAATCTCACGGGTTTAAGTCGCCACTATTGATCTTTTAAGCCTCTCTTGAGAATATTGTTACTCTTCAACTTTTGATTGTAAACGTGATAGTGCAAAATTGTCGAGTTTAAGAATTCATGGTGCAAGTACGCTTTAAGAGGTATTAATTAATTTAATGTTAAAAGCGTAATTTTTGGGTTCGAACACGGGTATTCCGAGATTTCTAAAAGAAGGATGATAGACAAATCATATCATAATATTTTAAATTTTAATTGCACAAAAAGTTTAAAATAACTTGTTTCTGAGAATTTTCAAAAGAGGTACGATTTTGATAAATTTCCCACCCCCAAACAAAAGAGAACATTGTCCTCAATGTTTAAAACTATATAAAAAGATTAAACGCACAAGGGAGGAAAGATATTACCATAATGAACCACAAATGAAAATGTACCGCATGGTGGAGTAGAGATAGAACCTGCAGAACAAATGTGATACAAAAAGACGTACAAGTCTATAAAGCATGTAAAAAGCATTGGGTGGTGTGAAACACCACCCCCAAACAGAAATAGACTCATACTCAGAAACAATGAATGACGGGCTGCCTCCCGGTAGCGCTAAGTTTAACGTCTTCAGCCACACCGAACCGTTCTCACCCTAAAGATAAGGCCTATAAAAGCACAGGGTGGCAAGAAAATCGGGTGAGGAACTCACCCCCAAACAAGACTGAATAGTTAGTCTTCATAAATGGGGTCAACAAGGTCAATTTTTTCAATGTGAGAGGGGTCGAGCTCTAAGAAAGGCTTCAATCGTTGACCATTGACTTGAAAGAGGCTACCATGTTTAGGATTTTGAACTGTGATGGCACCGTAGGGAGTAACAGATTCAACAATAAAGGGTCCAGACCAACGGGTTTTTAACTTCCCGGGAAATAGATGAAGAGGGGAGTTATATAACAACACTTTCTGGCCAAGGTGGAAATTTTTTCGAAGGATGCTTTGGTCATGGATCCATTTCATTTTGTCCTTGTATTTCTTGGACAAATCATAGGAATCATTCCGTATCTCCTCTAATTTGTTAAGTTGGAGCTTTCGATGAATGCCAACCTAATCGATATCAAAATTAGGGCTTTGATATCCCAATAAGCATGATGTTCAAGCTCGACAGGTAAGTGGCATGGTTTACCAAAGACCAAGCGATAAGGTAACATGTCAATCGGAGTCTTAAAAGCAGTACGGTATGCCCACAAGGCATCATTCAAGCATAAGGACCAGTGTTTCCTATTAGGATTAACTGTTTTTTCTAACATTTACTTGATTTCGCGATTGGAAACTTCAACTTGACCAGTTGTCTGAGGGTGGTAAGAGAGACCAACTTTGTGGGTAACACCATATTTTTTCACTAAATATTCAAAGACGCGATTACAAAAATGCTTACCCCAATCACTAATGATAGCTTTGGGAGTTCCAAAACGTGGAAGACAGACTCCTCAAGAATCGTGATGACAATGCGATGGTCATTGGTGCGACAAGCTATGGCTTCAATCCATTTGGAAACATAATCAACTGTAACAAGTATATAGTGGAAGCCATGAGATGAAGGAAAAGGTCCCATGAAATCAATGCCCCAGACATCGAAGATTTTGACGATGAGAATGGGTGTGAGGGGCATCATGTGAAGATGAGAGATACGCCCTGATTGTTGGCATTTGGCACAAGCCTAGCAGTAGTGGTGGGCATCTCGAAAAAGAGTGGGCAAGTAGAAACCACTTTACAAAATTTTAGTGGCAGTTTTCTTGGAGCTAAAATGGCCACCTTAGGCACCATCGTGATAAAAGGAGAGTATACTTGACTGTTCATGGTCAGGAACACATCGACGAATGACTTGATCAGAGAAATACTTAAAAAGGAAGGGGTCATCCTAAAAGTAAAATTTCACCTGGGCCATGAACTTAGAACGCTCTTGTTTGGACCAATGATTGGGTAGTTGGTTGGTAACAAGGAAATTAAAAATATCGGTATACCAAAGAGCGGTGGAAAGAGCAAAAAGTTGCTCATCAAGAAATGTTTCCGAAATAGCGATAGGATCAGATGTAGACATAACAGTGAGGCGGAGGAGATGGTCTGCAATAAAATTTTTGCACCCTTTCTTATCACGAATTTTGAGGTCAAACTCTTGAAGCAAGAGAATCCACTATCAAATGTGGCTTAGAATCCTTCTTCTGAAGAAGGTGCCTCAGGGCGGCGTGGTCAGTGTAAACGATGATAGGTGAACCGATGAAATAAGATCAAAACTTATCGAGTGCGAATACCACAGCTAGCAACTCCTTTTTGGTGGTCGTGTATTGAAGTTAAGCATCATGGAGGGTTCTTCTAGCATAATAAATGACATGCTGGCGCTTGTCAACCCACTAACCAAGTACAACACCTAGAGAAAAATCAGATGCATCACACATGAGCTCAAATGGTAAACACCAATTAGGAGGCTGAATGATAGGAGCAGAAGTGAGCTCAGTCTTAAGGATCTCAAAAGAAGTAACACATGCGTCATCAACGATAAAAGGAACATCTTTGGATAAAAGGGTTGTTAAAGGTCAGGCGATTTTAGAAAAGTCCTTGATGAAACGACGGTAGAAGCCCGCATGTCCTAAGAAGGAGCGAATATCCTTAACATATTTAGCAATGGGAAGCGAGGAAATTATGTCAACTTTTGCTTTATCGACTTCAATACCGTCACGAGAGACTACGTGACCTAAAACAATCCCCTTTTTAACCATGAAATGACATTTTTCCCAATTGAGGACCAATTTCTTCTCTTGACAACGTTTGAGGACCATAGTGAAGTGAGAAAGGCATTACTCGAAGGAAGAACCAAACACAAAAAAATCATCCATAAAGATTTCGAGAAAACATTCTACCATGTCACTAAAAATGCTAATTATACACTGTTGAAAGGTCGTAGGTACATTGCAAAGGCAAAAGGGCATGCGAGAGTAAGCAAAAGTGCTAAAGGGATAGGGGAATGTAGTTTTATCTTGGTCTTCAGGGTCAATTGGAATTTGGTTGTATCCTGAATAGCTGTCAAGGAAGCAGCTAAACATTTGAGCATTTGGTCGATACAAGGAAGAGGAAAATGGTCCTTACGAGTGACAACATTGAGCTTTTGATAGTCAATGAAAATATGCCAGCCCGTTTGCATACGGGTGGGAAAAAGCTCATTGTCACTATTTTTTATGACGGTGATACCAGAATTTTTCATTACCACATGAATGGGATTGACCCACTGACTGTCTGAGATAGGGTAGATAATACCAGCATTGAGCAATTTTAAAATCTCAGCGCGCACAATATCTTTCATAGCAGGGTTGAGTCGACGTTGGGGTTCACAAGAAGTCTTGACGTGTTCCTCTAAATGAATGCGATGACTACAAACATTAGGGTTCACACCGTGAATGTCTGAAATGGTCCAACCAATAGCAGTGCTATGCTGAGTACGGGTGTGGACTAATTTCTATTCTTGCGCAGGGGTCAAATCGGAAGCGATGATGACAGGGTTATGGTTGTTGGGGCCTAACAAAGAATATTTCAACTCGAGAGGTAAGGGCTTAAGTTCCAAACTAGTAGGTGGCGAGGAGTGACAGCGAACTCATACGCAGAAACAGAGTTCGGGGAACGAGCAGTGCATAACGTGGAGGAAGCTGATGTGGCAGGGAGCTCAGAAGGTGGAACGAGATGATGTGCCAGGGAGCTCAGAAGGTGGAACGAGATGATTCATAGAGTGAATAGTATCATAGAGGGGCTCGAAGGGAGGATCCCTAGCGGAAATGTCCATCAGTGGCATGGAATATAGAAGGGCATTGAGTTCAGAGATGGAGGAATCAATGTCAAAGTCGGACCCAAAGTGAGCCAACTATTATTAGAGAGGATTGGCAGTGTAAGTTTGGTCCAACATTTCATTAACTAAGGAGTCAATCACACACACCTCATCAATAGAATCGACATTAGTCGGTTTTTGCATAAGGTGAAATATATTGACTTCTACAGTTATGTTGCCAAAAGAGAGATTCATGGACCCGTCATGACAATTTATGATGACATTGGCAGTGGCCAGAAAGGGGCGACCCAGTATGATATGAGTATTGGTTAGGTCTGGTGCAGGAGTGTCTAAGATGATGAAATCCACAGGATAGTAAAAGTCTGAAACTTTCACCAAAACGTCTTCAATGATTCCTTTAGGTACTTTCACGGAATGATCAGCTAGTTGAAGAGTAACTCATGTAGGTTTCATGTTCTATAAACCTAACTCAAGGTAGAGGGAGTAAGGTAACAAATTAACACTAGCCCCAAGATCAAGTAAAGCACTAGTAGTGAACTTGTCGTCATAGATTGCTCAGTGAGGAAAGCGTCATGAGGAACATTGGTCCTACTCTAAACAGTGCACAAGTCCTTCAAAAATTTGGCATACGAGGGGACTTGTTGCATCGCGGGGAGGAAGGGAATGTTAATGTGAACAGTCTGAAAGACTTTCTTGATCTCATCAAATGGCTGGGCTTTCTTAGTGGGAGCCAACCAATGAGGGAAGGGATCTTTGGGCACATAAATAGAAGTGGGATCAGGAGGATGGGACTCAGTGGGAGATTTAGATGGGGATTTAGATGCTGGGGTAACCTTAGGGATATGATCTAAAGGTGCGATGGTCGGGTGTGGGACATTAGTGGGAGCAAGAACACCATTATCAACTTGTTTTCCCGAGCGAAGAGTAGACACCGCTTTCATATCCGCTTGGTAATTGGGTGGATTGGAAGTGGAACCAACCTCGTAGGTCGAGTCTTTGCCATTCCCCTTAGGGTTAGCAATGGGTTGACTGGGAAAATGGCCTTTCTCTCGCTCAGACTCTAATTAGTTGAAATGTTGTTCAAGCCGTTAGAGGGATTGAGTCTGAGTGGTCATAAACTGAGTGAGGATATTATCGAGATAAGAGGTAGAGGAATTGGCCGAAGGGGCATAAGATGGTTGGGGAACCAACTCGCATTGAGAATTAAGCAGTTTTGAATACTCAAAGGAAGGAGGGGGAATAGGAACAAGCAGATTATTGGTGTTTGAATGTCCGTCGTGGTGATCGAAGAAAGTTGGAAAGTGCGATTGATGGTAAGGAGCATACTGATGCGGGACAGGAGGGAGAGGTTACCTTTGTGGGTTGTGTGGAAACCCAGGGGGACCACCACCATGTTGTTGTGGTCGTACTTATAAGAAAAATAGGAGTGATTCCTATTATTAGGACTGTAAGTAAACGATGGGGTAATAGGTTTCCTAGTGGTATCAAAGGCACATGCTTGGTCCATGGCGGGTTCGGGATCATCTTGCGGTAAGGGGCACAAATGAGCTAAATGATCTTGACTTAAGCATACAACACAAGATGAAGGAGTAGAATCATTGACAATCACTGCTTGTTTAGAAAGTGTAACATTTTATTGCATAGTACAACGGAGAGCATCAACGGTTTTAGTCAAAGAGTGTAATCTAGGTAGTAAAGTTTTAAAATCAGGATCATTTTTTACCTCATAAGTGTTCCCTACACGTGGAGGATCGGATCTCTAAAATGCATTGGTGCCCTCCCAATATTGGGAGTCATCACCTAATTCAAGGAGAAAATTATAGGCGGAAGTGGGAGTAAAATGCATGAGTTTACCTTTATGCATGGATTCAATCATGGTGCGAGAAGAAGGGATAAGACCATTGTAAAAACTATGGACTAAATGACTTTTCTCGAGACCGTGATGTGGGCAACTATTAATATAGTCTTGAAAACGGTCCCATGCTTCACAAAACTGTTCAGTAAGCTTTTGTCTAAAATCCTGAATTGCTTGGCACATTTCATTGGTTTTGCTCATGGGATAGAATTTAGACATGAACTTCTTGACAAGTTGTTCCCAAGTTTGGATAGAATCCCGGGGCAAGGAATGGAGCCACATGGATGCATTATCGTGAAGAGAAAAGAGAAACAATCGAAGACGAACATTCTCTTCGTCTAAGTTTTGATTTTTGAAAGTAGCGCACACAGTGAGAAATTTCCGCAAGTGAGTATAAGCAAACTCGCGTTCAAGGCCATGAAAACTGGGCAACATAGAAATAGTCGCGGGGCAAATTTCAAATTTCACTGCCGGAGTGGGCGGAAGAACGATACATGAAGGTGGAGTGGATGTAATCAAGGCAAAGTAGTCCCTTAAAGCGCGTTCGTTGGCCATGATGGGTGGGGTAACAGAACCAGGGGAATTGGGAGAACTAGGCGTCTCCGATGAAGGACAACTTGGATCAGGAAATTGAGGAGGAAAGGCAACGATAGGAACACGATCACCTAAGAGGGAATTTAAAGATGGAGAACTGGGGGAACGTGTTAATCAATGATCAATGTGTTGCCAATGTGGCATAAAAGCAGGGGAAAAAATATTTTTGGGAGTTTTGGTTGTTTGAAAAAGAAAAAAATCTTTTTGGATTTTTTTTTTGCAAAATAAGGAAGGAAAAATGAAAAATATTTTTGGAATTTTTTGTGATAAAAAAATGAGGCGGAAAAACGGAAAATATTTTTGTAGTTTTGGTTTTTGTGAAAAAGTGCAGAAAAAATGGGAAAAGGGTGAGGGACGAACGGTGGAAAAATGAACTAAACACCGTTCCTACTTGGCTTACTAGTTTATTGATTTTAATTTAAGTGAGAGCACAGTTAACAAGCAAAGGAGAGGTGATTGAGTGGGTGACGAAATCCCAACTCGTTGTAATGACCAGGTATAGGTCTTAGGTAAATTTATTCATCAAACCATTCAATTTAATTGCGATACTGAAATAAAAAGCATATAGGGGCAAGTAGCACACAAAAATTGACTCGCTGACAGGAGATTCGCGAGTGATAAAGAGTTTACCTCCCACGGTTTTGACACGCGTGGGGTGAAGACCGAGTTGAGTTGACTGGGGGGATTTACACCTACTTCAGTCATCCCCGGGAGTCCTATCAACTCAAAGTGGAGAGGCTTCTAAATCCTCGCCTTTGGACGCCCTCTCTCTACCTTGTCCGGTTTCCCTTTTCGCTACGTTTTTGTTTTTGGAATAAATATTACAAAAAATCAGTGTCAAAATGCACCCAAATGAATTACAAGGCCTCAATAATCCTAAACAACCATTCTAAGGAGGGAGAAGAAGGAATAACTATAAAAAAATGAAAAATTACAAATCTTCACGGGCTTCAATCTTCAAGAAATCGGCAACGGCGCCATTTGATAACTCTTAATTTGTATTCCTTGTGATATGGATTTGGAATGTCAATGCGGTCAAACTTCGAGTATCAAAATTCCTGGAATTACCTACAAAACTTGATAAATATTTAGTATCGCGGTAAATTCGGGTATCAATCCAATTTCTAGCGTTGAAACTGTATCGTGAAAACTTGCAATTCCAATTTTTATTAAAAATCTTTATGTGTTTTTAAAATTTTTACTTATGTTTTTTTTTATATTTTAAAAATATTTTTTCAAGGGAGGAACGAAAATTTATGCAACTAAAAAGACTATGAAAATTTAGAAAGGAATCTAGTTTAGAATTTATGAGAAGAAACAAGAGGTGGGGTTACACAGCTTAGTCAAATTAATTTAAAATCCTAATTATTCAATTGAATAGTTCAAAAAAATATTGAATTTAAAATTTAACTCTCGTTACAATCCTAAATTCAATTTTATCATTTTCAACAATTAAATAGGGAATAATGACAACATAAAAAAAATAAGATTCACACTTGTTTCAATAAAATACCCGCTAAGATTAATTTATTAAAATTTGTACGAATCTTTGAATTGCATACACAGAAATTATATTTTAATTCAAGAATACTACTTATCTCTAAGTGAAATTCATAAATCAAATATTAATTTGCACCATTAATTTATTAACTCTCGTTACATAAATTAATGTGTGATTTTTCCCAATTTAATTAGCCTAGAATGAATCAACGAACAATTATTCAAATAAAATAACTCAACATACGCGTTTCATCCCACCCCTTGAATGGGGTGTTTAGCCAAACATGATCAAAATTTTAGCACAAACACAATTAATAAACAAGAAACTAAAGAGAAAGAGAAAGAAATACGATATGCAATAATTCCTTGTGTCAACTTTGTGCATGAACACGCATCCCAAACTTGTCACAAAATTTGACTGGATTACAAAACTAAAAATAAAAAATGAACCTACAAATTTTTCTAGCCCCAAAACTATATTTTTTTTGTATTTTTTTGACTATTTTTTCTACCCTCTTTTTTTCTTTTTGGTCTCTCCGTTGCTCTCTGTATCTCTATCTTCCTTTTTGTGTGTTGAGAGTCTTTCTTTTATGAGTTTTCCTTCTTCTTTTTAATAAGCCACGAAGTTGTTTGGAATACATTTTTTTGGGATTTGATTTGGATTGGCTAAGAAGAGGGTTTCTTGGAGATAATTATTGACAATGGATTTGTGCTGATTTTGGTAGGAGGGGGTTGAATGGCAATCAGGTTTCAGGCCACTGGAGGTCCATCCAGGTTGTCAGCAGTTCGGGTTGATGTGGATCGGGAGCGAGGCAGGTCCGACCGGTTGGGGACTACTGGGTTCGAGGTTGGATCCGGGCCAGGTTCGCACCAGAAGGGGTTGAGTTTCGGGTATGGTTCGGTTTTGGACTGGTTTGTAGCGTGTTGGAATGGTCTGGAGAGGGAAAGGGCTGGCCGGATATGGAGGTTTCGACGACGGGGTAGGATGAGCTCCGGCAGGCGGGTTCAGGTCATGGTTCCGGGGTAGATCTCCGGCGATTGGGGTTGTGGGAATACCGGACCATAGCTGGTCCGGGTTTGAGTTTGGTGTGGGTCTTGGGTTCAGGTGCCAGGGTTTGTTGGACGGCTGGCTTGGGAGGTAATAGGTAGTCGTTAGTTGCCACTTCGCCGGGCAGTGGTTGGCACCGGTGATGAAGGTGGGATCTCGCCGGTGTTTAGGGGTTTTATGACTAGGGGTTTTGGGTGTGTGAGGGTGAAGCACCTTATAATATTTACTCACTTGAGTCTGTATTGTATAAATGTTCATCCAGTATAAAAATTTTGACAAAATTGTGTCTATCCTAGAAACCAAAGAACCCTAGAGCTTGGTTTGCTATTTCATTCCTATTGCTTCATTGATCTAGACAATTTTACCAACACTCACACACATTAGAATTGCATTCATACACTTCATATTGCATATAATTGTGTGTATATATGTTGAGTGTGTTTAAATCCCTAAAATTGTTTTTTAATTTTTTTGGGAGAATTTATAAACTTTTAAAATAAGGTTTCTATTAATTAAAATTTGTTTTTAAAAGTTTTTGGGGTCAATCTGCAATTATGTATTGGTGGTTATATTGGCTCAATGTTTTCTTGGGTAGAATCCGAAAGCGGCAGAGACATCAGGGTGCGTTTGTAATAATGTTTAGACACGCGTTTGTTAACCCATTTGTGCCCAACATCTTTTGCATCCTTATCGGTTGAATTTGTGTTTCTTCGAAGAGAGTAAACTAGCGTCGGTTAACAGCCCTTGGATCATTTTTATCAACTATCTGCATGCGCTCCTACATAATCCATCTGAACCTTTTTTTAGCCAATCAGGAGTCTTATAACCACAGCCTACGTTTAAACCATTGGATCAAAGTCAATCATACAAGACCTGATCCTAGCCCTTGATCTTGGTCTGTGTTCTCGAATCTTCTCAGCCTCCTATAAAAGGACCCCTACCCTCGTCCATCTGAGACTTTTGCCATTTTGTTCATTCGAGAGAAGAGAGAGAAGAGAGAAAAGAGAGAAGAGAGGAGAGAGAGAGAAACCAGAGTTAGGAAACCCTAACCCTAATTCGTCCAAAACTATTTTCAAACCTTATCCTCTTTCAAAACCTGTATATACCAAATACAACCTTGAGTGTTTGAGAGATTTTGAGTGATTGGTTTGTTAGTTTTGTTGCTGTAACCTCTTCATTCCTAGATCTTGTTATCAATTTAAACACAGTTTTAGATCTATGTTTCTTCTTTTATAGAAACCCTAGATCTAAAACGTTTATGCTATATTACACATAGATTTACATTTTTAGTTTCTCATCTTGAGAAAATATTTGTTGATTTGGTTTTGTAAATGTTTTCAACTTCAAAATCAATAAAATACTTTTCTGTTTCTAGTTCTCTTGAAACAAGACCTTTAACCTAGTTTGGAATCGCACTTGGTGATTTTCAATCTAAAAAATATTTTCAAAACTTGAGATTGATTAAGATCTCGATATGTCTTCTGAGCAAGATAGCCATGGATTCTGGGATTATTGTAAAGGTCAAATAAGGTTAAGTTTTGTGAGAAGAGAGAAATAGAAAATCACAGCATATAGTTCTTATACGAAATTTGTTAGGACTAGTTGTCTGAAATAAGTGTGTGTGCGTGCATGCATGTGTTAGAAAGAACCTCCACAAACACTATCACCCTACGACACTAAAAGTGTTGGTAATAAGATCTCAAGAACAAGAGTCGACGTAAAGAACTTGAACAAATTTGAAGTTAGCAAACTGGGAGAACAACATCAACAATCAGAACTGCAGAGAAGTTATAAGGACACCAATGGGTACATTCCTAAACTTGTATAGGTATGAGTTGTATGCATGTTTGTTATATAGTTTGTAACTGTTACAATTTATTTTAGTGGAATTTTTTGTTTGCTCCGTAGAGGGAGTCGTGGATGTTTCCTCAGTTGGGTGAGGTTTTACCACGTAAAAAATTCTTGTTCTTAATCTTTCTGCATCTCCTCATCTAATTCTTGGTTGTGCTGAGTTTAAAGTTTTTTAAACTGATTTATTAAACCTGTTATCATATCTTGAGCAGATCTCGTACATATTTTTAAACAAATCTTGTGATTAATTAGTTCTGGTTTTAAAGAAAAGAGTTTCTTCAAAAAACTGTTCGGAGTTACATAAATAGTTTAATTTTATATTAAACGGCTTTGTAACAGATTTTCAATTGGTATCACAGCTTTGTAAACTTCTTTTATAGAGATCTTGTGTTTCTGAAATTATTTTCTAAAAATCAAACATGGACGAGAAAAATGAAAGGTTTGGTAACTTGACCAGACCTCCTATCTTTGATGGAACCAATTTTTCTTACTGGAAAGTAAGAATGATTGCTTTCATTCAAGGAACTTTGGGAGATGATGTCTGGGACATTGTTGAAAATGGATACATTTTTCCTACTAAACTAGCCAATGAAGGAAGTAATGAGAGGGTTAAGAAATTATTAAGTGAGTTCACACAAGAAGAGAAAAAAGTTTCTCGCAATAATAACAAAGGAAAGAATGCCATATTTATATCCATAAATGAACATGAGTTCAAAAGAATCTCATCCTGTACCACTTCTAAGGAAGCTTGAGACACTTTGGTTACTGCTCATGAAGGTGACACTAGAGTTAAGGCTGCTAAAACACAAATGCTCATTCAACAGTATAACTCTTTAATTATGTCTGAATCTGAGTCATTTGATGACTTCTATATGAACTTGAGTGATATTGTGACAAAATTGCATGCTAATGGGATCACATATGACAGACATGAAATTGTATATAAAATTTTGAGATCATTACCACAGAAATTTGACAACAAAAGATATGCTATTGAGGAAATGTGTGACATAAATCTCACTCCTGAATTACTCAGTAGTAAATTAAGAACTGTGGAAATCGAATTATAATTTAAGAAACAATTAACGTAGTCCCAAGGAAACAGACTAGTTCGAATCTAAGCTTTTCTTCTAAGTTGATTAAACCTGAGTTTAACATTCCCAATGATGACTCTAATGAGGAATGCGATAAGAGAGTTTGGACAATCAGATTGCCTTAATGTCAAAACAGTTTAAGAAAATTATTAAGTTTAGAAACAACATGGAAAACAAACAAGGAAAGTCCAATTATCCAACTCACTCTAATCATAAACCTCATGAGAAAAGTCAGGACAAACATCACAAGGACTCTCACACTAAACCCAATAGAGACCTTAAGAAGACTGAACGCTTTAGATGTGGAAAACAAGGACACATTGCACAAGATTGTAGAGTTAACTTGAACACTCAAAATAAGCACGCTAGAGCCAACATTTGCAAGACATGGGATGATTCAAGCGACTATGAAAATGAGGAACCTGAGTCATCTGATGTTTTTGATCCTTGCATGTCTTTTTTTGCCAAGATTATCTATAATGATGATATGTTTGTGTTTGTTAGTGAGGATGAATCTAGTAATTCTACTTCTGTTGTTTCGAATCATGATGTTACTGGTTTAGATGCTTTAATTACTAAGAACATTGCTTTTTTTACCGCGGGGTGTTTGAGTCAAAGGTAAAGCGATAATGATGATGTCAATGGGTGTGTGAGTCCAAGAAATGAAGCCTTAGGGGTCACTTAACACACTACACTTAGTGACTCGGATAATGAAGATCTCCGAGATATTCACACACTTTATGCTAAAACTCTCAAGAAAAGCACTAGACTAGAAAAGGTAGTGAAAGATCTCACCAAGAAGTTAGAAGATCTAAGCCTGATGGTCAAACTTAATGCTGAAGAGTATACTACCCAATGTCTAACTCGTGAAAGTGAAATCAAGATGTTTGATAAAAAACTGAGAAAATTGACTGAAACAAATAAAACTCTGGAGAAAAAATACAAAGGGACATTATTAGAATTGGAACAAACTAAAGAAAAGACAACAACTGTTTTCAAAAAAATTACTAAATTTGAAAATAACTCAAACTGTTTTGATGGATTTGTTGTTGAATCAAAAACCAATTTTGATGATCGAACTGGAATAGGGTTTTGCCCCAATTTGAAGACACAAACAAAATCTTTTGAACCTATCAAGTTTGTGTCAGGAGGTAAAAGACCTATTGAAACCTGCCCAGACTTTCATTCTCTAAAAACTGTGTTTGACTTAAAACATCAAAAATTTTACATTAGGGAATCAAGTTGCTCTAAACATGAAAGTTCACCAAAGGCTAAATATGTTTTCCCCGTCATTAGGAAGAGTGAATCTACATTCAAAACTGTTCTATCTAGGAATAGGGTTCAATCTCAAAATTCCTTAAAGCCAATGTTTAGATTTTTTCCTAAGGAGACTACTACCTTGAGTAACCTTTATTGCTCCTACTGCGATATATATGGCCATTGTTTTGATGGTTTTTATGCGAGAAGACTAGTTAAACCTGTCTGTAATCCTCCTTTTTATCAAAACTTTACCTATTCTAGGAGAAGCAAACGCTCATGTGTTTCATCAAATTCAAAATCATGCACAAAATATTTTTCAACAAAAATCGAATGCTCGCAAATTTTATCAATTGAGAGAAAATAAACGTAAAATGAAAACAATAGCAATTTGGGTTCGAAAAGATGATCTATTATCCCAGATGAAGTGTAACATTGTTATTACTTCTTTAAAAATTGAACACACATCGTCTGGTTGGTATTTAGACTCTAGATGTTCTTAACAAATGACTGGGGATGATACAAAACTCTTGAACAAAACCAGTTTTGCTGGAGGAAAAGTTATTTTTGGTGATGGAGTATCATCTCAGATCATAGGTAAAGGAACTCTCCAAGAAGAAGGAATTGATGTTCTTGAAAATGTTCTTCTAGTTAAAGGTCTTAAGGCCAACCTACTTAGTATCTCTCAATTTTGTGACTCAGATCATACTGTTACCTTTTCAAAGAACAATTGAAAATTTTTAAATGAAAAAGGTGAATGCATAATTACAGGATTCAGGACTTCTGACAATTGTTTTACTGTCATGAATAATTCTAAAATCTGTAATGTTGCCAGAATGGATGACAATGAGACATGGCATAACAAGATGGGTCACATAAATTACGAGAATCTTAGTAGATTGACTTCTCAAGAAATAGTAGAGAAGTTCCAAAAATCAAATCCATTTCTAACATTGTATGTGGTTCCTGTCAGGAAGGAGAAATTATTAAAGCACCTCATAAGAAAGTCAAAGATATTCTTACCTCTAACCCCTTAGAGATTATCCATATGGACCTAATGGGTCCCTCCCAAACTATTAGTCTATGCGGACACAGTTACATTCTTGTTATGGTTGATGAGTTCACTAGATTTACACGGATAGCCTTCTTAAAACAAAAGTCTGACACTTTTTAAACTTTCTTAAAAATACTTCTTTGGATTGAAAATGAGAAGGGCACTTAAGTAAATAGAATTAGTAGTGATAGAGGTGGAGAATTCAAAGACACTGGTATAATAGAGTACTGTGACTATAATGGCTACAAACATGAGTTTAGTGCTCCTAAGACTCCTCAACAAAATGATATCGCCGAGAGAAAGAATCGTACTCTTCAAGAGATGGCACGTGTTATGTTACATTCCAAGAATTTGCCTAAATATTTGTGGGTAGAATCTATTCGTACTGTGTTTCACATTATTAATAGGGTATATCTTAGAAAGAATTCCAAACAAAACCCTTACGAACTTTGGTATAAGAAAAAGCCCAATCTTAAGTACCTTAGAACTTTTGGTGGTACTTGTTATGTATGCAAAGATAGGGAACACTTGTCCAAATTTGAGAGCCGAGGAGATAAAGCTATTTTTCTAAGTTACTCGCCTAACAGTAGAGCCTACAGTGTGTATAATCTTTGCACTAAAACCTTGATGGAATCCATAAATGTAATTGTAAGTGACAGTACTGTAGAGAGTAAGACTGGTGAATCAACTATTGAGGAAGAGCCTACAAATGTTTTAGAAAATGACACTCCAGAAATAGATGACTCATTACCAATTGAGATACCTGAAGTACCTAACTGGGTTTCTAAAGACCATCCCATGAATAACGTTGTTGGTAATCCTAGTGAGCCTGTGCGTACAAGATCTCAATTAAGAAATTATGCACATTATGCATGTTTCGTTTCCCTAGTGGAACCAAATAATGTTAATGAGGCATTGAATGACTCTCACTAGATTTCTGAAGAACTTCTTCAATTTGTCATTCACGATGTTTGGTATCTTGTACCTAGGCCTAATCACAAAAAGGTTATTGGCACACGTTGGATTTTTAAAAATAAGTCTGATGAAAGTGGGATAATTATTAGAAACAAAGCTAGATTAGTTGCTCAAGGATATTCTCAAATTGAAGGAATAGATTTTAACGAAACATTTGCACATGTTACTCGTCTAGAATCTGTTTGCCTTCTCTTTGCCATAGCTTGCCACTTGCATTTTACACTCTACCAAATGGATGTCAAATCTGCATTCCTTAATGGAATATTGACTGAAGAGACCTATGTAGAACAACTAAAAGGGTTTATTGACCCTCAATATCCAAATCATGTATTTCGTCTTAAAAAGTCTTAGTATGGCCTTAAACAAGTGCCTAGAGCCTGGTATTAGCGTCTTTCCAGCTTCCTCTTAGATAAAGGTTTTAAAAGAGGTGGAAATGATGAAACCCTATTTGTCAAACATTTTGGAAAACACATCATTACTGCTCAAGTTTATGTTAACGATATTATCTTTGTATTTACTTCTCCCTCAAAAGTAAAATCATTCTCTCAGATTATGCATAAAGAGTTTCAAATGTCTCTTATGGGGGAGTTGCAATTTTTCTTAGGTCTTCAACTCAAATAAAATTCAGAAGGATTATTTGTCTCGCAATCTAAGTATGCTTTAGAGATTGTAAAAAAAATTGGCCTTGAGAGTGCTAAAGATGCTAAAACTCCCATGAGTACTACGGTAAAACTATCTAAAGACGGAACTGGAAAATCTATAGATCCAACTCTATATCGTAGTATGCTAGGAACCTTGCTATACCTTACGGCCTCGCGACCTGATATAATGTATGCTGTGTGTGTATGTGCTCGTTATCAAAATAACCCTAAGGAGAGCCATCTATCTTCTGTTAAAAGAATCATTAAATATGTAAAAGGCACTCTGAACCTAGGACTTTGGTACACCAGTGATACACCAAGCACTATAATTGGATACACTGATGCTGACTGGGTTGGGTGTACTGATGATAGTAAAAGCACATCAGGAGCATGTTATTATAGAGGTAATAATTTGGTAGGATGGAGTAGTAAGAAACAAAACTGCACATCACTCTCAACAGCTGAATCTGAATACATAGCTGCTGGAAGTTGCTGTGCTCAATTACTTTGGCTTAAACAAATGCTAAGTGATTATGGTATTCAAGAAAAATCAATTGCATCTCTATTGTGATAATCGGCGATCAATATCTCTAAAAATCATGTTCAACACTCGTGAACAAAACACATAAAAATAAGACATCACTTTATACGCGAATTGGTTGAAACCAAGGAATTAGAAATCAACTATCTTCCTACTGATTTGCAACTCGCACATATGTTTACCAAACCTTTATATTACAATTGATTTATTTCTTTGCGTAAATCAATAGGTATGGTGTGTGCTGATTAATCTCTTTGATCTCTATATTTTTTCCCTTTGTCTATTTGAGACAAAATGGGGGAGAAATTTGAGTCTAATGAATCGTTTTACATATGCTAAACATCTTGATCTTTGTGATTCATTGCAGGATTCTGTACAGTTATTCTCAACAGTTGTAATAGGGTATTCAATTTTAAATAGTTGAGCTATGTACTTTTGCTTTCTAGGAAATGGGTAGATAGAATTTTTTTAGGAATAGGTTTCCTTATTCTTGTTGCCCTATGAATTCTAGATGACTCAAAGGAGATTTTGTCTCGTATTTCCAAAGGGGGAGATTGAAGCACCTAATACTCTTGACTCACTTGAGTCTGTATTGTATAAGTGTTCATCTAGTTTGGAAATTGTAACAAAATTGTGTATATCCTAGAAACCAAAGAACCCCAGAGCTTGGTTTGCTATTTCATTCCTCTTGCTTGATTGATCTAGACAATTTTACCAACACTCACACACATTAGAATTGCATTCATACACTTCATATTGCATATAATTGTGTGTATATATGTTGAGTGTGTTTAAATCCCTAAAATTATTTTTTAATATTTTTTTGGGAATTTACAAACTTTTAAAATACGGTTTTTATTAATTAAAATTTGTTTTTAAAAGTTTTTGGGGTCAATCTTCAATTATGTACTGGTGGTTATATTGGCTCAATGTTTTCTTGGGTAGAATTTGAAAGCGGTAGAGACTTCAGGGTGCATTTGTAATAATGTTTAGACACCCGTTTGTTAACCCATTTGTGCCCAAGATCTGTTGCATCCTTATTAGTTGAATTTGAGTTTCTTCGAAGAGAACTAACATTGGTTAACAGCCCTTGGATCATTTTTATCAACGATCTGCATGCGCTCCTACATAATCCATGTGAACCTTTTTTGAGCCAATCAGGAGGGTTATAACCACCGTCTCTGTTTAAACCATTGGATCAAAGTCAATCATACAAGACCATATCATATCCCTTGATCTTGGTCTGTGTTCTCGAATCTTCTTAGCCTCCAATAAAAGGACCCCTACCCTCATCCATCTGAGACTTTTGCCACTTTGTTCATTCGAGAGAAGAGAGAGAAGAGAGAGAAGAGATAAGAGAGGAGAGAGAAAGAAACCAGAGTTAGGAAACCCTAACCCTAATTCGTCCAAAACTATTTTCAAACCTTATCCTCTTTCAAAACCTGTATATAGCAAACACAACCTTGAATGTTTGAGAGATTTTGAGTGATTGGTTTGTTAGTTTTGTTGTTGTAACCTCTTCGTTCCTAGATCTTGTTATCAACTTAAACATATTTTTAGATCTGTGTTTCTTCTTTTATAGAAACCTTAGATCTAAAACGTTTCATGTTATATTACACATAGATCTACATTTTTAGTTTCTCATCTTGAGAATATATTTTTTGGTTTGGTTCTGTCAATGTTTTTAACTTCAAAATCAACAAAATACTTTTGTGTGTCTAGTTCTCTTGAAACAAGACCTTTAACCTAGTTTGGAATTGCACTTGGTGATTTTTAATCTCAAAAATATTTTCAAAACCTTAGATTGATTAATAACCTGATACGTCTTCTAAGGAAGATAGCCGTGGATTCTGGGATTATTGTAATGGTCAAATAAGGTTAAGTTTTGTGAGAAGAGAGAAATAGAAAATCACAGCATATAGTTCTTATATGTAATTTGTTAGGACTGGTTGTATGAAATAAGTGGGTGTGCATGCATGCATGTGTTAGAAACCACCTCCACAAACACTATCACCCTACCACACTAAAAGTGTCGGTAATAAGATCTCAAGAACAAGAGTCGACGTAAAGAACTTGAACAAATTGGAAGTTAGCAAACTCGGAGAACAACATCAACAATCAGAACTGCAGAGAAGTTATAAGGACACCAGTGGGTACATTACTAAACTTGTATAGGTCTGAGTTGTATGCATGTTTGTTATATAGTTTGTAACTGTTAAAATTTGTTTTTAGTGGAATTTTTGGTTTACTCCGTAGAGGGAGTCCTGGATGTTTCCTCAGTTGGGTGAGGTTTTACCATGTAAAAAATTCTTGTTCTTAATCTTTCTACATCTCCTCATCTAATTCTTGGTTGTGCTGAGTTTAAAGTTTTTTAAACTGATTTATTAAACCTGTTATCATATCTTCAACAGATCTCGTACATATTTTTAAACGAATCTTGTGATTAATTAGTTTTGGTTTTAAAGAAAAGAGTTTCTTCAAAAAACTGTTCGGAGTTACTTAAATAGTTTAATTTTATATTAAACGACTTTAGTAACAGATTTTCAGAGGGTATAGGATAATAGGGTGTAGGTGAGAGTGAGGATAGGTAGTGTTAGGGTGTGTATTTTAGGTGTGTGTTGGTTTGTGACCCTTAAAAAAAATTAAATAAAAAATTAAAATTAACAAAACTAAAAAAAATAACATCCTAAATAAAACTAGAATTATAAAAGAAATAAAAACTAAAAATCTAAAAATCAGACAAAAATAAAACTAAAGAACTAAAAAAAACTAATAAAACCAAAAAAAACTAACATCTCAAACTAAAATAAAAATAAAACTCTATTAAACCTAAAAAAATATAATCCTAATAAAATAAAACTAAAATAAAAAAAAATATATATAAAATGAAATCTAATAAAACTAAAAAATTAAATTCCTAAAAATTAATCCTAATAAAAATAAAATAAAATAAAGATTAAAAATTAAAAACTAATACAAATGAAAATTAAAATAAAGAAATAGAAGAATAGAAGAATAGAAAATAAACATAGAAAATTCTAAATAAATCTAAAATAAATCCTAAAAAGTAAAATGACTCAAAATAAAATTATGGAAAAATAATAAAGGAACAAACTCAACACACACGGGGCTCGGGGAATGATCTGGGCTCGGTCTGGGCTAGGTTAAGGTTACGGGACTATTTCGGGGCATAGGAACACATCGGGGACATCTCAAAATGGACTTCTCACTTCACGGTCTCTTTGAATTTCTTCGATGCTCGCTTTTGATCGCTATTGAGTCGTAATTGACTGGATTTAGCATCATTTAATACTGCGACTGCTGATTGACCTACAATATAGATAAATACGAACATAAGGCCATTTTTAATTAAAAGAAGTGACTAAAATGCATCTATTCAGGGTATACAATAGACACTTTTGGGTGCTTATCAGCGATCAAGGGACAGATCCTGGTAGATTTTATTATTGAGTTCACACGAGATCAACCAACAGATCATCTGAACGAATATCATTTGGTCACTTGTGATTCAACGTCCAAAGAGTGGATAATGTATGTTGATGGAACCTCAAATTCTAAGGGGATATGAGTTGGGATTGTTCTCATTACCCCTAAAGATACAATAATCAAACAGGGAATTAGACTGGGACTTGAAGCCTCCAACAACGAAGCTGAGTATGAAGCGTTGATCGATGGTTTGCAAAAACCCAAACTACTAGGGGAAATACGCCTCAACATATTTGGTGATTACAATCTGGTCTCCAAACAGGTAAATGGAGACTTCAACGCCAAAGATGATCGGATGGCAGCATACCTTAACATAGTCAAAGAACTCTTGAGAGACTTTGAGCAGGTGAAGATTCAATACTTCCCACAAGAACAGAATAGTCACGTTGATGCCTTACTAGTACTAAGCTCAGTAATTGACTCTTACCTGAAAAGGACAATACAGATCGAGTTCATTGCACAACCCAGTATTAATCATACAGTCGTAGCCGAATAAGTCCTCCTTGCAGATTGAGCCTTGAGTTGGATGGATCCCGTCATCAATTATCTATGGAGATACATAATACCAGACGATTGGAGGTCAGTCCACTAAATCAAAGTCAAGCAGGCTCGTTTCTACCTTAGCCCTGAGAGGAAAATTTATAATAAATCATTCACATGCCCCAAACTCCAATGCGTTCACCCACAAGATGCCGTGAAAGTACTTAGTGAACTTCACAAAGACATATGTGGGAGTCACACAGGGGGTAGATCATTGTCCTTTAGAGTAATCAAGGAAGGATAATCGTGGCCTCACATGGAGAAAGACACTGACACATATGTTTGCAAATGTGAAAAGTGCTAAAAGCACTCACCGATGGTTCACCTGCCCGCCAGAAACCTAAAATCCCTTACGAGTCCATGGCCCTTTGCTCGATGGGGATTAGACATTGTGGGACCACTACATACTACATTAAAAAATTATAGGTATCTTTTGGTTGCCACGGATTACTTCACTAAATGGGTTGAGGCAGAACCGTTGGCAAACAATCGAGACTTTGACATAACCAGGTTCATATAGAGGAACATCATAACTCGCTTTGGGATACCAAGGACTATCATCACTGATAACGGTACACAGTTTTAAAGTGGTTTCTTCCAAGCCTTTTGCGACGAGCATAACATCAATCACCACTTCAGTTCAGTGGCCTATCCCCAAAGAAATGGGCAAGAAGAATCTTCCAACAAAACTATGATTGATGGGATAAAAAAAAGATTGAAGAAAGCTAAGGGAGCTTGGGTGGATTCACTTCCCCATGTTCTATGGGCATATCACATAACACCTAGGAAACCAACTAGGGAAACACAATTTTCCCTCACTTATGGCAGGGAGACTATCATCCCTCTAGAAGAAGGCCTCCCTACTATAAGAACCTCACTGGTCGACCAAGGCCTTAATGGTGAAGCCTTACACACTGAACATGACCTCGTAGATGAACGATGAGAGCTAACCTTGATCAAGTTGGCCTCCTACAAAATGCAACTAGCCAAGCATTACGACAAAAGGGTCAACCCGAGGAAGTTTTTAATAGGATACTATGTCTTGCGAAAGTCCTCAGAAGTGCTATAAAACCCTCAGATGGAAAACTGGGACCAAACTGGGAAGAACCATTCAGAGTGATCATAGATGATCTTCAATGAGCTTATCATCTAAAAATTCTGGAGGGTAGGGAGATACCAAGAGCATAGAATGCAACCAACCTTAAGAAGTTCGACTTTTAGATCTTCTCTTTTACCTTTTAAGTTAGCAGAATTTTTGGTTTTTTGTTGCTTGATAAGATAATTTGCAATGAATAAAGGTCGAACTGGGCCATCTATTCTCAAAGTTTACGTTAAGTCCTCTCGATTATTTCTAATCAGTTTGCACCTTTTCTAATGATATCTCCTCCGTGTATATTTTGAAAATTTTAATAGGGCTAGAAAGTTAAATACAAACACTTAAAATTACCCTCAGGCCCTGATCGATTAACACAAGAGGCCTCATGTGTTGCTCCGGCATTAACAAAAGCCCTATTGGGGATCGTTAGGCAAGAAAGCCAACTTCGGTTGGTCTAAAAAAATATGATCGGGTATATTGCCCAATAATCAGGTACATTCTCGAAACCATCTCATTTAGGCCTAAGGTGGTGTGACGACACATGCCTAAAAGTTAAAATGAATGGAATGATATAACTTGGGCATATTGGATTGGGATAATGTTCAAACACATGAAAGGCAGAAGTACTATTACTTAAATATCTCTTAATTGGCTGAAAACTCCAAGATGATTCAAACTAAGTATAAGCTAACATGAAAGCCTAAGATTGACCACTCAAGATCACTTGGGTCAATAAAAACAATAACCATCAGCGTCTCTCAAATGCCATTTATTCGAATATAAAGCTAAAAATGACAAAGTCAGAGGAAATAAATATTTAGTCAGCATGAGCTCAAAACATACACAATTAAAAAACAGTCAGCAAAATTTTTTCATTAAGTCAAAAATTATGTCTACAATGAAAATGTGAGTTTACAAGGGATTCACGATGTCCCGGTATGGGAAGCTAGGTAATCTGCTATACGCACCCTACGACCACCATTCAGATGTGGAACAAATTTTTCTCCAACATCTTCTAGGTTATGATCCAGAAGTTGGACATGAATAGAATCTAAGGGATCCATCGATCATCTCTGGAAAAAAGATTATGTCGATAAGTTGGACAATCAACTTGGTATTTATACCATAAGGGGGAATCTTTGGTCACCTTAACTTCTTTGAGGGAACTAAGCCACCCCTGGGCAAAGGCAAGGTCTTTCCCCTCCTTAAGATTGACTTGGGCATCAGTCCATCCTTGGTCATAACCATCTGCCCAGATTTATCTAGGTACCCTTACGAACATATGTCTCAATCGTGTCACATCCCTTTGGAACCCAACCACAATTACGTATGCTCTCCTGACATCTCCTTTCATCTCAGCAACCTCCATTTGCAGAACTTGAGTCTCAGCCAGATAAACCACTCTGGATGATGATGGAGATTCCCGTAACACCAGGGAGGACCCTAAGGGAATGCTCCCCCTCAAACGATTAACCTTTCACCTAAAACTTTATTTTATTTTTGGATCATATCGCTCACTTGATTGACCTCATTAGCATCTGGGAGCTTGGCTTTCAGATTATTTACCTCCTCTTGGACTGAAGCCCCGACTTCTACCATCTCTTGGAGGTTACCCTTCACCTTAGTGACCAACTCAGACTGGTCCTTGAACTGCTGAGATCTTCCCCATAGGGATTTGTAAATCATTACAAAGGCCTTGCGAACCTTCAGATCAAAATTCAGCCTAAGGATTCATCCCAGGGGAGAATTCACAAGAATATATTCATCTATATAAATGGGATAAAAATAGAAAAACAAGCAACAAATTATATATCTTATAAGGAAAAAAAGAGGAAACACTTCTCTATATTCAAATAATAACGGGGATAGAATGCCAAAGTTCAATTTTGAAAATCCTAAAAATACAATAGATAAATAGTAGAGAAGCAAAAGAACTAATCCTACACCTTCTCCGAGGAAGCTGACTATTTTCTTTTGTCAAAAGTTGGGGCAGTATGATCACTAGCACCTACTATTGCACCAGAACCACCTACGACTTGAATAGTATAAGGGTCTTCAATGGTAGGACCATCTGGTTCAATCTCATCTTGGAATAGAGGTTAGTCGATCAAAGTTTCCCTAACTTCCATTGGGTTTGGATTCGGATCGTGCGTAAAGAACAAAGGGGAGTCAGATGGAACTTTGGCTATCACTAAGGCTTGGTCCTCCCCTTTCTTAAATACCAAGAACCACATGTAAGTAATTTGGAACTCGGCATAATCATATGCCGCCTCCTAGACATCATTATATGAACCTTCCCGAGCGACAACAACTTCCCCTTCTAACTTGTCCACTTTAGCGGACAATTCTTTGTTGGCCTCCACCACCTGCAGCTTATCAGCGACCACTTGGGCATAGTCCTTGCGAAGATTGATAAGTTCTTTCAAATTATTCTGCCTTTATAAATCAAAGTTGGCCTTTGTGGTGGCCAGGTCACTCTTCCATCTCAATGTACTTCCTGGATTGGTCGACCCTACCATGAAGCAGCATAGTGAAATCAGAGACAAACTTTAAAGAGAGTTAGAAATCCCAAGTCAAATTACCAAAGGATCGAGGAAAAAGTATTCGGGAACTTAAGAGGGAAGATACATACCAAAGCAAGTCCCTGAGCAGACTTTAGGGCTAACTAGTTGGCACCCAACTTTTGATACCACTCACGATCCCTCCAACAGTGCGAGGGCCAGAAGAGTAGAGTCAGGCACACTCCTCCCTTTAGGAGTATCCAAGAAAGGCATGGCATGGGCTTTCAAGTCCTTTTCCATCCTCTCCTCATTCCTCTTTTTCTCTCCCTCTCTCATTCTCTCTCTCTCTCTCTCTCTCTTTTATCCCTCTCTTTCTTCTTCTCTTCCTCTTTCTGCTTCTTCTTCTCAGCTTCACTGTCCTTGGCTCCCAACATGGATCCACTCACACTAGGGGAATCCCCATCCTTCCTATTTAATGCTTTAATATGATCAGAAAGAATATCATCACCACCACCATCATCATCATAAGTGATCAAACACCTCCTTCGTGGTGGTGTCATTCTCTTTTTTTCATTCTCTTCCTTGTTGGTTTCTTCTCCACCTACTTTTCCTTCACCTTCTCCCTCCCCTTCACTTTCTTCCTTCTATTCCTCTTTAAATAAGATTGGTTGAGAAGGGCAACCAATCTCATCCTATGAAACCTCCAACTTAGTAATAGAGTCAACTGGTCTGGCAGTGAAGCTCGAGGTCATATTTTTGTACTCAAGAAGGTACGCAACTAAATGGGGATGCTCGTTGTCAGCAAGATAATCCCTAATCCGCCAGGCTTTCAAAAGTTCAGAGGCACCAAACTCACTGGAGTCTGGTTCCTAATTCTTTGCCTTAGCTACAAATCAAGGGAAAATCACAAACATATCAGAAAAATCAAGAAGAAGAAATAGCAAACACAGAATGGAAAAAGGAGATAGCATCAGCAACCTATATATTCTTCCCTAAAGGTAGGGATCCTAAGTCCCTTGTACCTTACACCCTCTGATTGGGGAGGATATTACCAATTTCTAGCAAAAAAGAATTCATTCCTGTATTCTTTATGAAAATCAGGCAAGTTAAAAACTAAAACCCGGTCATTCCTTGCCTTCAAGTATAGGAGTCCACCTCTTGTACGAGAAACGACATAACAAAACAAATTTTTATAATCCCTAAGTTGGTCCCATATAACTCATTTATTATATGTACTCCATTTTCAATTTTCCAAACATTTATAGTGCACTAGGCGGGAACATTATTCAAGTACTTGAAGAAATGTAAAAACAAGAGGTTTGGGGGAAATCTATAACCCCATTGAGAAACTAATAGGGTATGAATCCAATGGTCGTCATCTATATTACGAATGTTCTAAGGAATTAGAACACACTTGATGCCTACCCAATCAGGAATATTATAGCATTTTCTAAAGTGAGAAAGAAATTTATTATCAAGCATCGCCATTTTATTCACAAAACCCTAGCTACAACTACATGAACGTTTCAGAATAGAAGTACCAAAGAAGAAACTTACTAGCGTAGATGTGACTTGAGATCACTAAAGAAAGGAAGCTATGATTATGAAGAAGAAGACAAAGAGGAGAATCTTGGAGACGAAGTATCGACAAAAATGATCAAAGACACTGAACTGATGTCTAAGTTGCGCTTGACCGATTTTTGAAGTGTCTCAAATTATAAGTCACGCTTCCCCAAGAAGATCCTAACTCTTCAAATTTCTTCTCAAGATACAAGTGCGTCCTCACTAGCTCTCACAAATAATAAAAATACCACTTCACTCCTTCAGACCTTCGGTCTATTAGCTCGATTAAAATTTACAGGCCCAAAGATTTTAGGGGCAATTGTGGGAACCCACTTTTTGCAATTCCATGAGAGTAGTCGTCCAAGATAACTTGAGTTATTTGGTCTGTCCCCAATCATGGACTAATGTCTACAAGAGAAGTTTAGTTAGAAGAGGATAATCACAAATATTTTCAAATCAGGTGCCAAGAACCTTGGTCGAGGTATTCAAGCACCTCATGGTTAATCCATGTACAAGGATGGAGTTACTAAAACAACTTAAACTATATAACCAACATTATAAATTGTACTCCCTGACCCAGGGAAATGGGATTGAAAACTATAATCATTGAGAGACACTTAATAGAAGATAAGGAACCTCTTCGTGGACGTAGGCAAGTTGTCGAACCACGACATCGTTGTTATATGTGTTTTCATTTACTTTCTACCTTTTGTGATTGCTTTCATGAATCTTTTATTGTGAAATTTTCTTCACTCACTGGTGTAAAAATAAATACAAAAATCTTTTTATCTTTTTCCAAAAAAATTATCAAAATAAAATCTTTTTGGCTCTTTCAATTTTTTATTCCTCAAAAAATATAAAATCTTTTCGTATTTTTCCAAAAATTTTCAAAAATAAAAATCTTTTTGGTTTTTCGAAAAATATATCAAAAATAAAAAATACAATGATAGTACATACTAGCAATAGGAATAAAATATCATTATTGAAAATCATCCTATGCTAGCAAACAAGTTTAAACCTCAACCATTAGGTGGAGAGGAGTTTTCCAAAGGTGGTGACGTCCTATGAAAAACATCCACCAAGTCATGTGCAGTTTTAACTAAAAACTTAACTTGCTCTCAAATATGTGCAAACTCTCTCATGTAATCTCTTAGAGCATGCAAAGTATCATGTGTGGGTGCGTATGTGGGAACACGTGGCAAAACTCTATGTGACACACTACCCAACTAAAAACAGAATTCCGTAAGATGTACTCTCTTCTTGTAGTGGGTGCAACCATACACGAGCCTACGAACACCTCTTGTAAAATCTTTGGATGCTCTCTCCTATATGAAACCGGACTCCTAGGTGGGTTAGGTAGAGAGCCATATTGATCTATCACGAACTCGGGAACTGGCTTGGGTGCAAAATAGGAGGTAGACACACCGTCATAACCTATTCCTTACCTCTCAACATTACCCCCAGTAGGACCGAGGATAATCTTACCAACCTTCTAAGATGTGTCCTCTATAGTGACCTTAACCTTCCGAGCACGTTCGAGATCTCTCTCGAGTTAGAACACATGGGCTTCAAATCCACTCTTTTCCCTACCTTTGACGATCAACTACTCTCTCAAAGAAACCTTCACCTTCTCGAGTTAACTCCCCGATGCCTCAAAATCCCTTAAAACTCCTATCTATCTCTCCAAATATTACACCTTAAGACTTAACTCCTTATTTAAATCCTTTATCTTTAAGGTCTCGGCGTATAAATATCTAAACTCTTTTTGGAGTTCACGTTCACCCTCACCTTCAATCTCACTCTCACACTCACTCAAAACACTTAAATCATCATTGGGGATCTCACATAAACAAGTATCCTAATCATCGTGCGATAAACTAGGTGTGCTTACGTGCCAAGCCATAAAGGCGACACACATACCATGTGATGACTCATCCTCAAAATCATTCACTTCTTCATCACTATCTCTAAGAGTGGGAGTATTAACAATCTTCTTGCCCTTTCTCTTTAGCATAGTGGGACACTCAAACGCATTATGCCCTTTTCTCTCGCACTCAAAACATATCCCCTCTTCCTCTTTATCTTTATCACCTCTCCCATTGTCCTCTTCTTTCTTTTTATTTTTCTCAAAAAACTTTTTATTAGAAGAATTTTCTTTTGAAAATTTGAGAAACTTTTTTAAAAAATTTGCAAACAATGCCATATCATCAAAATCAAACTCGCCCTCAGACTCGAACTCACAAACTCTTTATTTCTTATTCTTTTTTATTTTCCTAAACACTTCCTCACCCTTCCTAGATTAGGCCCTAAGTGTGATCCATCTATCTTTAGCCTTGACAATGTTAACGAACATGTCGATCTCATAAGTTTGAAGATCTCCTACGAGTTCTTCTAACCTAAGTGAAGCTAGACTTATGGTCAAAGTTTTCATTACAAATAGAGACATAAATGAAAATAAATATTTTCACATATATCTTAGATTATTAAAATTTGGTAGCTTTAGTAGCTCCTTTTGAGTAACAGTTACATTTAGTGTAAAAACTTATGAGAGTTTAAGAAAATAACTGTATACGTTGAGAAATAACTATATAAACTTATGTAAGTTTTCCATCAATGGCATTTTAAGAATACTTTATGTATTTTAACTAAATATATGTATACCTTGATGTTAGTGGGAATAAATTTATATCTTGAATTTCTCTTAGTAGTGAATCGTAGAGAAATAAAATAGTTTAAGAGTATGAAGTAATGAGATGCTTAAAATATTATATGCTCACACTTATGATAATTGTTATCTCTTGATAAGTAGATTTGTTTTGGCCTAGTGACCAATATTATGAAAGATTGAGAAATAATTAAATATTTTATGTAGCATCCTTTGGGGTTACAACTTATGGATTATGATTGCGAAAAATTTATTTTGAGACTTGAAGTTTTTGACAATATTATCAAGTCACTGAAATATTATAATAATTCCTATATACTCTTCGTTATAAAGAATTGATAGGTATTTTAAAGAACCTAGACACATTAGAATACAATATTTATATGTGAACGAAGAAGTTCAGAAACAACAAGTTTCATTCGAACACACTAGTTTAAGTGTTAACGCACCAAAGGACATTCATGAAACATGCTTAAGATATGAGCCTTGTGTGTAGGCAATTAAGTATAAGTGTTGTATATTGTTTGGTGCTTAATTTTTGACACAATATTTGATATCAATTAAACTGTATTCTGAACATTTAATTTTTGTCATGCAATATAAGTTTACATGCATGTTTTATCATTGCAACTTTTGTGGTGAAATGCAACTTTTGTGGTAAAACGGAATATTTAGAGATTTTTTGTTATAAAGGAATAAATCAAAACCAGAAAATGGTTAAAACTAATAGACTTAATAGAATGGTTAAGACTGAACCTATAAAGACCCCTACACCACATAAGCAAATGCCTTACAAATTTGAAAATCATTTTTCAAAAACTAAGGCAATTTGGATTTGAAAGGATGAATTGAGTTATCAACCGAGATGTAATGCTATTATATCAGCATTAAATTATTCATATAAAAACTCTCAGTGGTACCTTGATTTTTGGTGTTCTAGACATATAACTGTGACAAAATTAAATTTTCTTCTTTAAAAACTTTTGTTGGAGGAAGTACAACTTTTGTATATGGAAAAATTTCCTGAATCATAAGAAAATGAACAATCTAAGGTGAAAATACGGGGTGCTACATACTTACGCCCTTTCAACGGAATTCCATCCCGAAATTCAAAAAAATTATACCAGGTACAAACAACGTTGTATATAAGTTGTGCATCGCATTGTTGCGCTTCCTAAGTAAAGTAATCCATACCAATCATATAGTATGCTATTGGACACTCTTAATAAGGAACAGCCCACGTATGTTCATTTTTAAACTCCAGGTTACCTTGTCACGTAGGTTCTTGCCCAAGACGTATCATTTTAGTTACACTACTTAAACTTTATTTTAGATATTTGCTATCTATCCTTCTATTATTCACACCTGAGTAGATTAATCATTTTGAAGATACATGCGATCTTGTCTCACGATGATCGCAAACAAGTAGGTTATTTACACGGTATATATTTTACGCACATGATATACTAAGTACCAATTAATCTCTAATATTTGCAATAGTACCTAGTCCCCTATCTTTAACTTACAAGCAAGAGGACAACAAGGCTTACTGTGCCATACCTCAACTGGAACCATGCCCAAAAGTGAACTTATATGAGTCATTTTGCACAAACTCCACTAGTGGATGGGACTACTCCCGTCCTCCCCTGAGGTTCAAGGGTACACCTATAATTTATTCTCCAACATCTAACTAGTCTGCTTGTTTTGCCCATTCGTCTACGGATGATAGGTTGTACTCAACCAAAATTCGGTATTAAAAGCCTCATGAACACGTTTCCATAATCGAAGACAAAGTCTTGTCCCAATCGGACTCGATATCAAGGGATACACCACATAATCTCACTATCTCAATTATAAAGATTTGTGAATGTTGTTCCGTAGTATGACTAGTCTTAACTGGAATAACGTGAACTACTTTTATCACCTAACCTATATTACCCATATAGGATCATAAACACTTTCGCGATAAAATCTCGCGGAATACTCTCCCTTTGATACTGAGGAATCCCTAATGGTTGAAGAAACCTCTACTGACATATATGACATATAGGACATCTTTCTGCCTATAAATTGTGGGTTAAACTCCAACATTTAGGCACTAGAAATAAACATCAAATTATAGAAACTCTAGGGGAGAGAAACCTATAATCCATAATATTTTTTTATCTCAAGTTGAAGGCACCAATGACAACATCTTCACTCGTTAAATCTAATACTGACTTAGGTATGTTTTTTCAATCCTATTTTGAACACGTGTGATAATTCTGTAGATTAAATCCCTATATTTATATAACATTTTATATATTCATGTACTATATTATTAATATATAAAAACTTTTATTAATTTTAAATCTAACAATTCATTCTGAAAAAATATACATTCCAACCAACCACCAAACAAATGACACAATTATGTAAAAACTGTGGCACCCATTAGTAATGATTTTAATAGAAAAGATAGGAATAAAAACTATTAAATAGGACACTATTTATGCATTCTTTTATGTCCTTTTCTCAATGAGCCACCACATTATGACTTTTAGTTTCAGGAGAGAGGAAACTTCTCTCGATGCTAATTGATTTTTGCCGTTTCTCATAACACTCTTACTGAAGTTTTTTTATACTTTTGAGGCTCCTCTCACCATTCTCTTTGTATTCATCTGGAAACACATAAGAAGGGATCTCTTTTCTACGAACACGTGAAACGTTGGTTTCCATCCCTGGCTTCCATAACACGTAATTATCCACCAATTGCTTAAACTCATCCACTGTACCATGTATAACAAAATCTCAACCTTTTTACATTATATCTCATTGTTTCCTCTGCAGAACCACGAAGAAGGCACAATATGGCACTCTCTTGAAGGATCAACGTACCCGTGAGGATACGGATGCAACTCCAATTTCCCACATGTCTCCCTCTCTGTCTTTAGAATTAATTGCCTTAGCCTACACTCAACCCATCCTCTCCAAACACATAAATCATCACCATCATTTACGACCACCACAACCTTGAGATAATTTCTATAACTTTCAAAGAATAAATAAGGTTCAAACAAATCATTCAACTCTGCTTTATTCAACTCTATGTCCTCACAAATCTTGCTCCTAAATTAAAACTGCTCCATCATAATCTTAAGCGTGCTCATACAAACGTTGTAAATAGAATTGATGCAAGGGTAGGAAGGTGTTATGATCAGCATAAGATGAGTTCTGTCAGGTGGATTCTCACTATTAGATTTTTATTTAGCATTAAGGGTAGTTTAGTATTTTTCCTTTTATTTTATTATTAGGTGGTTGCAGTAGGATATATATTCTCTCTTCTTCTTTTCATTTGTATTCTATTAGGTGGTTGCAGTAGGAAACCCTAGCCCCTCTCCTTCTCTTTTCCATTTGTATTGTATTTTAGTTCACGTCAAGATATATAATATTGACTGTTTTGAAGGTAATTATAGTCATTTTTCTCCTATTTTTTCGATTAATTGTTTAGTTCGTTCGATTTGGTTCTGTTTGGGTGCTGTTTGATTGTTTATTTTCGCAATGGCTGGTCAAAGAGATGATTCGCTGCAATCAATTAGTGTCAGATTAGATGAAAAAAATTATACGTATTGGAGTTATGTTATGAATAATTTTTTAAAAGGGAAGAAGCTTTGGGGTTACATTAATGGCGATTTAAGTAAGCTTAATGATAAGACGAACGTTGAAAAATATGCAGAGTTGTTGGATGTTTGGGAGGCAAACAACTCAAAAATCATCACTTGGATCAACAACTCCGTTGCACCTTCTATAAGTATGCAGTTGGCTAAGTATGATTATGCAAATGATGTTTGGGATCATTTGGGCAGATTGTATACCCAATCTAATTTTCCATAAAAGTACCAATTGGAGTGCGATATTCGGGCTCTTGAGTAAAAAAATTGAGTATTCAGGAGTTTTATTCTGCTATGACGAATCTATGGGATCAGTTGGCTCTCACAGAGTCGGTTGAATTGCGGGCCTTTGCACCATATGTTGCCAATAGGGAGGAACAACGTCTGGTTCTGATGGCATTGCGTGATGATTTTGAGGGTCTTCGTGGGTCTATTCTTCATCGTAGCCCACTTCCAACTGTTGATTCCGTTGTTCACGAGTTGTTAGCCGAGGAGATTTGTCTCAAGATTCAGTCAAGGAAGGTAATATCTTCGGACCCTAATCCATCTATTTTTGCAACCTCCTCTCAGCCAATTTCCAGTAATTAGAACAAGCCTTATTCGAGAGTTGCAAGTGATGAATGTAGCTACTGTAAGGAGAAGGGTCATTGGAAGTCTTAGTGCCCTAAGTTACGATCACAACAATAATAATCAAATAGTCGACCACCTCAGCAGCAATTTTCTGGTTGGAAATCCAATAACCAATCTTAGCAGCGTTCATATAGGCCTTCACAGCTTAATAATGTAGCAGTTGTACCTCCATCAGACTCATTTGCATCAGGTTCTTCATCATTAACTCCATCCATGTCTTCTCTTGCTGAGCAACTTCAAAATTTTCTTGCCACACAGCCTCACGCCATGTCCATCTCTTCACCAGGTAAGTCCTCAGGTATTTGGATTCTAGACTTCGGCGCTTCTAATCACATGTCACCAAATTTTTCCTCTTTTGTTTTTGTCACAGTTCTTCGTTGCCCGTTTTGACTGCTGATGGTACTCCCATGCCCTCAATGGGTGTTGGGACTATTGACTCACCCAATTTATCTCTCTCTAATGTTTACCACATTCCTAAGCTTATAATGAATCTTGTCTCTGTTGGTTAACTATGTGATGCCGGTTACTAAGTTTCCTTTTCTTTTACCTTTCTTCATGTGCAGGATCCATAGTCTCATAAGGTGATTGGGATATGCCGTAGACAGGGGGGATTGTACATCATGGAGAAACTCAATGTACCAATGGTTACAGCTTCCAGTGTTGACTTGTCATCCTTTCGTTTGAGTTCAGATTTGTCTAGCTTTTATTTATGGCACTCTCGTCTTGTTCATGTCTCAGGTTCACGATTAAAATATTTGACTTCTACAGGAAAATTAGGAAATTTGCATTGTCATGATATCTCTAATTGTAGCGATTGTAAACGTGCAAAATTTTTAGCTTTATCGTTTAATAGAAGTATTTCCTCTAATTTTGTACCCTTTGATCTTATTCATTCTGATGTGTGGGGACCGTCTCCTATTATTACAAGAGGAGGGTCTAGATATTATGTCTCCTTTATTGATGATTATACGCATTACTGTTGGGTTTTTCTCATGAAATGACGTTCGGATTTTTTTGATATTTATAATAAATTTCGTGCCTTTGTCAAAACTCAACATTCTACTATTATAAAATGTTTTAGATGCGATTTGGGTGTGGAATATACTTCTCAAAATTTTGATGAGTTGCTTGATTTATATGGAACTGTTCACTAATCATCTTGTATTGACACTCCTAAGAAAAATGGTGTTGCTGAAAGGAAACATCGGGACATTATTGAAACTGTTCGCTCTCTTTTATTATTCACATATGTCCCTAGTGAGTTTTGGGGAGAGGCTGTCCTTACTGCTATCAATCGGATTAATAAGATTCTGACCTCTCATTGCTCAGGTTTGTCACCTTTTGAAAAGTTGTATGGGTGTGCCCCTGATTATTCTTCCTTAAAGGTGTTTGGTTGTACTTGTTTTGTTCTTCGACCTCGTGTGGAACGTACCAAATTATCTCCAAAATCAGCTATTTGTGTCTTTCTTGGTTATGGTGAGGGTCAAAAGGGATATCGTTGTTATGATCCAGTTACAAAAAAATTATATGTCTTTCGCCATGTTGTGTTTCTTGAGCATATCCCTTTCTTTTCTATTCTTGATAGCCCTCATGAACTCACTAAAACTGATCTCTTCAATATTGATCCGTTCTCTGATAATGATGAGAGTGTGCCATCTGAAGTACCTTGCACCACCAATAGTATGCCACCCCATGTTGCTCCTGTTCCTATTATTTCTACTGAAGCAGGTACTTTGCCATCCGATGTTCCTGATGCTCCCCCTTCTCGTGTGGCCACCCAATCACCTGCTGAAACGGTGGAACCTCTTTCTCGCTATCCAAAACGTCCACGTAAGTCCACTCAGTCACCAAATTTTGTTTATTCTTGTTATTCGGATTCTTTTGCTTCATTTTTATCCTCTATTCACTGCCTCTCTGAGCCTTTGTCTTATAAAGAAGCAGTTCTTGATCCTCTTTGGCAACAGGCTATGGCTGAGGAACTCTCTGCTTTGCATCAGACAGATACTTGGAGTTTGTTCCCCTTACCTTCTAGTAAGCGGGCAATTGGATCTCATTGGGTATATAAAATCAAAACCAGGTCAGATGGGTCAATTGAGCGGTGCAAAGCAAAATTGGTTGCTCAGGGTTTTTCTCAGCAATATGGTATGGATTATGATGAAACCTATGCTCCTATTACGAAATTGACTATTATTCGTAGTCTTATTGTTGTTGCATCTGTCCATCAGTGGCATATATCGCAGATGGATGTTAAAAATGCGTTCTTGAACGGCGATCTTCATAAGGAGGTTTATATGACTCCTCCTCCGGGTGTTCCACATGATCCTAGTGAAGTTTGTAGGCTTAAGAAAGTCTTATATGGTCTGAAACAGGCACCACGGGCTTGGTTTGACAAGTTTTTTGCAGTGATTACCTCTCTTGGGTTCATTCCAAGTGAGAATGATTCAGCTCTCTTTATCAGGTGCACCTAGGGTGGTCATATTCTGGTCTCTTTGTATGTTGATAATATGATTTTTACTAGGGATGATGTTAATGGAATTACAACATTGAAGTCTGAATTATCTCGTTATTTTGAGATGAAGGATTTGGGGCATCTACGTTACTTTTTGGGTATTGAGGTAGATCATTCTCCAAAGGGTTATCTTCTCTCACAATCTAAGTACATCGGGGACATTCTTGAGCATTCCTGCCTCACTGATACTAAGATTGTTGATACCCCTCTGGAGCTTAATGTTCATCTTTCCCCGTATGATGGTGTTCTTTTGCCTGATCCCACCTTATATCGCACTATTGTGGGCAGATTGGTTTATCTCACTATTACTCATCCAGATATAGCTCATGCAGTCCATGTTGTTAGTTAGTTTGTTACTGCTCCTACTAAAGTTCATTGGGCAGCTGTTCATAGTATATTGCGATACTTGAGAGGCACTCGATTTCAGAGTCTTTTACTTCCTTCATCTTCTTCATTGGAGCTGCGTGCATACTCTGATGCTGATTGGGCCGGTGATCCTACAGATCGCAAATCAGTTACTGGATTTTGTGTGTTTTTGGGTGATTCTCTTATTTCTTGGAAGAGCAAAAAGTAAGTTGTTGTTTCTGTGTCTTCCACGGAAGCCAAGTATCGTGCTATGCCTTCTACCACTCGCGAGGTTGTTTGGCTACGTCGGTTACTTACAGATATGTGTGTCTCTCTTTCTCAGCCCACTCATATGTACTGTGATAATAAGAGTGCTATTCGGATTGCTCACAATTCAGTTTTTCATGAGAGGACAAAGCACATCGATATTGATTGTCATATCACTCGTCATCATCTTACGCATGGCGCCATCACTTTGCCTTTTGTTTCTTCTTCTGCACAAATAGCTGATTTATTTACGAAGTCTCATCCAGTTCAACATTTTCATTTTTTGGTTGGCAAACTCTCAATGCTTCTTGCTGCAACATCGTGAGTTTGAGGGGGGATATTAGAGTTTTATTTAGCATTAAGGGTAATTTAGTATTTTCCCTTTTATTTTATTATTAGGTGGTTGTAGTAGGATATATATTCTCTCTTCTTCTTTTCATTTGTATTGTATTCTAGTTCATGTCAAGATGAAACCCTAGCCCCTCTCTTTCTCTTTTCCATTTGATTGTAGATCTTTGATATATTATCACTCACGAGGGTCCCAAACAGGAAACCCAAGTTTATTCTCCTCTATTGGACATAGCATTACAGGATTTGTCCAGCGCCATTGCGTGTACACCCTAAAAAACCTTGAAACGAGCGTACTTGGAATAGCGTTTGGACATAGCATTACAGGATTTGATCCGCAACACGGCAACAATGTATAAAAGAGATAGAGTTGGCTCATCAACATTGTATAAAATAAATATATTTGATATTTCTAAGTCATGTGACTCTACCAAAAGAGAAATACTTTCATGTTGTAGCAGTAGTAAAATAAATGCAGAATTAAGGAATGAAATTTTTCAATTTTGGAGCAAATAAATTTGAGACAAAAAGTATAAGAAATTCCGAAAGCAGGTACAGTCTAGAACACGTCTGAGTCGCAAACAATGCCGCTCTCTTTAAAGTGTTTCGCGGAGCTGCCCAATGTGTACTGACAGTCACAAGTGCCTCGTCACCCCAGGATAAAATAGCCCCCAATAAATAAAATACGGATTGATAAAGCACAAGAATCAATCTGGTATATGTACATCCATTCGTAATATTTTCTCTAGTCTAATAATTAATATGGGGTGGATTTATTATTCCAGTGTAGGAGAAAAAAATTTAGAAGCAGTTTTGTGTTTGGAAAAGTTCCAGAACAGGTATGTCAAAAATGGAGGTGGAATACCTCATTTATGGGGTAATAAAAAAGACGTTGAACAAAAAACGTAAAGAAAATTCTGGAAAAAAGTGGGCAACTAGGTTGAAAAAATCAACTCGGAATTAAACACGTTTTTTTTCGGAATTAAAAAAAATCACTAAAAATAATTTTTGAAGCCCCAAAAAAATTTTGTATTTGTCCAAAAAATTATTTCTAAATGTGCCCAAGCCCAAGATCCAGGACCCGGACACGGTCACGAGCCGGGCCGATCGGACGGCGGCCGCGCACGCGCGAGAGACTTGGCCCAATAAGTCTCCCACCCATACACACAAAACATCTAATGCCCAAAGGACTTACCCTTTAGACTCACAAAAGGTGTATATTAACTCTACACAAAAACACCATCCCATCGATGTGGGACAAAAGGCTTTCAAACTTTGCACACTTTAACTCACATAGTTGTATGGTAGCTGTGTTCCAACAATGCTTCGCTTGCAAAATTTGAAAACATTTTTATCGAGAAATAATCTATAGAATTGTGCATAAGAAAAGGTGTCTTTCGACTTGAACCTTCACGTAGTAAAGATGATTCAGAATATACTAGAGTTACCGTAGTTTTGAACTCTATCTCTGACAACATCCCACACACAACCCTACTTGAATGTAATTCTAATAGCTAGCATGTTACGACCATGTGCTTCTATCCCACTGTAGTGAATGCTTTAGGAATTTGCCCAAAATATCCATAGGAAGCGGTCACACTTTCACCTTCACATAGGTGAGTCTATCAAGAATACTCCTGTAGCTAGGTACCCCACTAAAACTATAGATATAGATATCATTAAGAGTTATAGTAACTCATCCTTTACTCGCTTCAGGATATCATTCTCCATAGGGATGGACTCGGAGTAAAATCCCGTTATATATTAATTAATAATAGCATGATTCAACCCATATCACTTGTGACTTGTTATTACCCTTTGAACATATTTCTTGGGATCTACAGTCTATATATTAGGTTACCATCACAAGTGACTCATGTATCGAAGTGCTTTAGTCCCATCCCTTTCGAGGTGTTCCACACCTTTTCCCTAGCTAGTCCTTTCGTCAAAGGATTAGCTAAGTTCTGTTCAGACCGTATATGATCCACCCTCATAGCACTCATAGAAATAAATTCTCTTACAGTGTTATGTATATGACATATTTGTCATTTCTTACCATTATAATAACGGTTTCCTAATTTTGCAATTGCCGCAGTACTATCACAATGAATCAAAACGGCTGGTATTGGTCTTTCCCATAACGGGATATTTGACATGAGGTTTCTTAACCAACCTGCCTCTTCACTAGCAGTAGCTAGCACTATCATCTCAAACTCCATAGTGGATTGAGCTAAAATAGTTTGTTCATTAGATTTTTAAGAAACTGCACCACCAGGGATGCTAAATGTATATTCACTAGTAGCGTTAGAATCATCGGATAGGGTGTTCCAATCAGCATCACTAAATCCTTCAGGGACAGCGAGATGCTTCTTATTGTGTAATCCGAGGTTAATCGTCCTTTTAAGGTAATGCATGACCCCTCTCAATAGCATGCCAATGATCCATACTAGGTTTACTGGTAAATCTATATAGTACTCCCACAGCATAAGCTATGTCAAGTCTTGTGCAATCTGTAGCATAACATAAGCTACCCATAATGCTTGCATCAACATTTTGATTTACACTTTCACCGGTGTTCTTAAATAACTTTACACTAGGATCAAATGGAGTACTAGTAGGTTTACAGTCAAATTAATTGTATTTCTTTAGAACTTTCTCAATGTAATGGGATTGATCCAAAGAAAATCCATTTTCTGACCTAGTAATATTAATTCCTAATATTACACTAGCTTCACCAAAATCCTGCATATCAAAATTGGCACACAATAATGATTTAACATTTTCTACGGCATGAATATTAGAACCAAATATAAGCAAGTCATCAACATAAAGACATAAGATAGTTCAAATGTTCTCCACATATTTAGAATAAATGCATTTGTCACTTTCATTAATTTTAAACCCATTAGAGATGACTAAGCTATCAAATTTATCATGCCATTGTTTAGGTGCCTGTTTGAGTCCATAAAGAGATTTATTTAATTTACATACTTTATTTTCTTGACCTTGTACAGTAAAACCTTCAGGTTGATCCATGTAAATCTCTTCTTCTAATTCTCCATTCAAAAATACAGTTTTAACATCCATTTGGTGTACAATTAAATCATTTAAGGCAACTATAGCAAACAGTACACGTATAGACGTTATTCTAGTCATGGGTGAAAATGTATCAAAAAAGTATACGTTCTCTCTTTGTCTAAAACCTTTGGCAACAAGACGTGCCTTATATTTTTCAATAGTGCCATCAGGTTTTAATTTCTTTTTAAGAATCCATTTACACCCAATTGTTTTACATCCAGGAGGAAGGTCCTCTAAATGCCAACTTTTATTTGTTTCCAAAGAATCCATTTAATATTTAATAGCCTCTTGCCATAAATCGACATCTAATGAAGATAAAGCTTCTTGAATAGTGTTAGGAGCCTCCTCTAAAGTGTAAGCATAAAAGTCGGGACCAAAATCTTTTTTCACACAATCCCTTTTATTTTTTCGAGTTTCTAAAATGGAATCATTATTTTCTTTATTTTTATTTAAAGAAATATTAGTGGATGACACGCCCCCACTATTTCTTAATTTGAAAGGAATTTATCTTCATAAAAATCGACGTCATTTGATTCAATAATTACTTGTTTTTTCAAGTCATAAAAACGATATGCTTTGATATTAATAGCATACCCTATAAAAACGCACTCATATGCTCTACTCGCCAATTTAGACCTCTTAGGGTCGGGTATACGTACATATGCTAAGCACCCCCACGTTCAACAGTATGACATGTTAGGCTTAATATTTTTCCAAATTTCATAAGGAGATATTTTCATTTTAGTCTTAGGAATTCTATTAAGTACGTGACACACAGTCAAAATAATTTCACCCCACCAATGTGAGGTAGCCCCTGAATTTAATAAAATAGTCCTATTTTTTCTTTCGACTTTACCGTTCATTTCCGGCGAATAAGGGGCAGTTTTTTAGGGAATAATACCGTGGATTTTATAAAATTCAATAAATGGTCCAGAATCATATTCAACGCTTCTATCACTAAGTAACCTTTTATTTTTTTGATTAAATTGATTTTCAATTTCATTTAGGTAAATTTTAAATAGTCAAACGCTTCACTTTTATTTTTCATTAAATACACAAATGAATAATCAGAACAATCATAAATAAAAGTTATAAAATAACGTTTGCCATTTATAGTTGTGACACCATCCAATTCACAAATATCTAAATGAGTTCAATCAAGTGGTTCAGATTCTCTAAAAACATATTTATGTGGTGTCTTAGTGATTTTTTCTTGACTACACCATTCACATTTTTCAAAATTATTTAATGATAATTCTGGAATTAATCCTAAAGTGCTCATATTTTTAACAAGTCGTTTATTAACAAGACAAAGCCTAGAATGCCAAACATTTAATGAACAAGCAATTTAAGCAGAAGGAAAAATTTTATACATTGCATCAACATTCAATTTAAACATTCCATCAGTGGCATAACCCTTGCCTACGAAAATTCCATTTTTGGTCAATGTAAATAAATCAGCACCAATAGTTTGAGTAAAGCCAACTTTGTTGAGAAGATAAGCCGAAACCAAATTTTTCCTTATCTCGAAAGGTGAAGAACATCTTTGAGGATAACAATCTTTTCCAAAGTGAACTTTAATTCCAAATTTCCAGTACCAGCAACCTCAGTGGAGTGAGAGTCACCCAACAACACCTTCTGATATGCAGTCTCAGAATAAGTCCTAAACAGAGTATGGTCATAATAGATACGGCGGGAAGCGCAAGTATCCAACCACCACCTTTCGGCATAGCTAACCATGTTGATTTTTGAAATCATAGCACATAGGTCCTCTTCAGTCAAATTCTCTTGTGCGTGTGACACATTGCGACATTTGCGGGCCATATGGCCAGGCTTGCCACACTTGAAACAGAGAAACTGTCCCGAGTTGCTAGACTGTCCATTTCCTGGATTCTTATTCTTATTCTGAGTTTGAGTCTGATTTTTAAAATTCTGGTTGTGGATCTTTTTCTGAAATTTCATATTTTTCCCGTTTGCCTTTAAAACAACTGGTGTGTGGGGTTTTTTCTGATTTTTGTTATTAGACACAACAAGAATTTCATCTTTGTAGTCCTGTTTCTGGGATTCCTCCTCAATTCTCAATTTAGTATTGAGTGACTCTAGTGAAAATTCTTTAGACTTATGCCTCAAAATATTTTTAAACTCTTTGAACGGTAGAGGAAATTTATCAATAATTACAACCACCTGAAATTGCTCATCTAAAGCCATGCCCTCGAAAATATTTTCATGGGCAATCATTTGCAAATCATGGGTTTGAGCAACAACAGATTTGTCATCCGTCATTTGAAATTTGACTGACGACATATTTTTTAGCACCAGCCTCCTCTGTGTCATTGTTTTTACAAAGAGCATCCCAAACATCTTTTACAGTTTTATAATTGGCATAATAGTTATAAAGTTCGTCACTTAGAGCATTCAAAGTGTAGTTCTTGCACATAAAATCATTTTCCTCCCAAGTTCTAATAGTCTTGCTTTCCTCAACAGTAGGTTGATTATTTACTACAGGTTTGTCAAATTGAACACATGATGCGGCCTTTTTCATAGTTAAATAAAATAACAGTTTTTTGCTCCAATGTTTAAAATGTTGGCATTCATATTTGAAAGGCTAGTTTAGATTAGAAGAGTTAATTTCATCCATGGAAGATTTGAACACCTTAAATTTGTTGTAGCAGCAGTAAAATAAATGCAGAATTAAGGAACGAAATTACCTAATTTTGGAGAAAATAAATATGAGACAGAAAGTACAAGAAATCCCGGAAGCAGGTACAATATAGAACACAGTTGAGTCGCGGACAGTGTCGCTCTCTTTAAGGTGTTTCGCGGCTCTGCCTAATGTGTGCTGACAGCCACAATTTCTTCGTCACCTCCAGTATATAACAACCTCCAATAAATAAAGTATGGATTGATAAATCCCAAGAATCAATCAGGTCCATGTACATCCATTCGTAATATTTGCTCGAGTCTAATAATAAATCTGGGGTGGATTTATTTTTCCAGTGTAGGAGAAAAAAAATTTAGAAGCAGTTTTGTGTTTGGAAAAGTTGCAGAACATGTCTGTCAAAAACGGAGATGGAATACCTCTTTTATGGGGCACCAAAAAAAGACGTTGGGCCAAATATGTGGAGAGAAAAATCTGGAAAGAAGTGGGCAACTGGGTTGAAAAAATCAACTAGGAATTAAACACTTTTTTTATTTATTTTCGGAATTAAAAAAACCATTAAAAATAATTTTTAAAGCCCAAAAAACTATTCTGTATTTGTCCAAAAAATTATTTCTAAATGAGCCCAAGACCCAGGACTCGGACACGGGCACGGGCCGGTCGGACGACGGCGGTGGCGTGCGCGCTTGTGTTACTTGGACCAATAAGTCCCCCACCCATACCCATAAAACATCTAATGCCTAAAGGGCTTACCCTTTAGACTCGCAAAAGGTGTATATTAACTCTACATAAAAATACCATCCCACCGATGTGGGACAAACGGCTTTCAAACTTTGCACACTTTAACTCACATAGCTGTATGACAACTGTGTTCCAACATTGCATAAAGAAGATACACCTTGGAACTTGAATCTCATAATAGGGACATGTGCATAAGGAACTATTTGAAGGCCAGTTACTTCTTCCATCCGAGGTAAGATATTATGCAGTAAAGAAGAAATATCTCTCTGTATTCACATACGATGGGCCAACACATAACTTATCAATGTCTGCCCTTGGACCAAGCATGCCAAGACGTTAAGAACTAAATGTAAAAACGATAACGATTGCTTCCCCCACCATTCGATCAGTATACCCTTCTAGCCGAGTGGTTTGTTCATGTTGGTTTTGGCTCTCCTATTTTTTTCAGTTTTGGTTTATTTACAAATTTTCCATTTTGGGTCAAATATATAAATACAAGTGTTATTTCTAGGTTTTGAAAGAATGGGCATATTTGAGAGATAATCAAAGGCAAATAGAGATAGAGAGATACTTTGAGTAAGGTGAGTTCTTGAGGTTGCTTAGTGATTGGATTTTGATAGAGATAAGTGAGATGTGTGTGTAACCATTGGTTCCTAGCCATTTATTTATAAAAGAAGATATCCTACCATTTTTGGATGTAGCCCAAAGCTTGGGTGAACCACGTAAATTGTTGTTGCTTTGATTGTTCGCTGCTTATATGTTCTTATTGTCACTTCATTGATGATTGGTTGATTTAATTGGGAGTTTGCACACTAGTTCATTTTCAGAACAAGGTCTTGGGTGTTTTTCGCACACCAAGTGTTTGATAAAATTCCTGAGTGAGTTTTATCGTCTTGGTCGCTAGAGATAGTCTTGATTTAGCGCAACAAGTGGTATCAGAGCTTTGGTTGCATTGTTTGCCCGGTATTTTGGTTCGAGGTTGAATCAATTTTGGCATAGCTTTTGTTTTTATTCCAAATGACGAAAATGTGGAGAGTAATCGAGAATCAACCTCTACGAGCGGAGGTTCTAAGAGATGGGATCTGAGTTATGAATCGGATGGCTCAATGAAGAAGGGCATGAAGGCCTTTGATGATAAGATCAATTTTGGGTTATGGAAAAGACGAATGTGAGGCGTTCTTGTCCAACAGAGGTTGCAATTAGCATTATTGGGGGTATAGGGACGACCGCTAGGAATGAACGATGCCGAGTGTATGGACATTGATGAAAGAGCGGCTTCGTGTATTGAGAGGCTTATCACGGATGATGTGTTGAATAACGTGATAGCGGAGACCACGGCTAAAGGCATGTGTGATAAGTTAGAAGAGACTTATTTGGAAAAGTCTTTGTCAAATAAATTGTTCCTCAGGAAGAAACTCTTCAACCTTTAGATGAAGGAGGGTGAGGATATGACGAATCATATCAACGTTTTTAATCCTTGATAAATGACTTGAACAGGGTAGACGTTCAATTCATTGATGAGGATCGAGCATTGTTGTTGCCTGCATCATTAACCAATTCATATGAGCATTTTGTGATCACTCTCATCTTTGAGAAGTCTACGCTCCAGTGAAACGAGGTTGTGTAAGATATTCAATCTCATGTCACGATGAGAAATAAGGAAGGTGAAAGTGACGGGTATTCCCATAATAAAGGCCTTATGGCAAGAGATGGAGGTTGAAAAAATGGCAGGAGGAACTCCAACCTGGGATTTAATTACGATAGTAGGTCTAGATCGAGGGGTGTTTGTGGTAAAGGGACGAAATGCTACAAGTTTCGGGAATGGGTTCATATGATTCGAAAATGTCCTTGGTGGAGTGACAAGGTTAAGGGAAAGGTTGATTCCGAGAGGGCAATGGTAGCGAGTGCGGATTATGAAGATGAACTTGGAGAACTTCTCGCAATCTCCAAGGTTAACTCTCTTTCCCAAGACGATTGGATATTAGATTCGGGATCATCGGATCACGTTTGCTCCAAGAGGGAATATTTTGAGACTTTCATGGAAAATGGAAAAGGTTCCATGTCTTTGGGTAACGGAGAGAAGGTTGTCGTTAACGGTGTCGGGATAGTGAAACTCAAGATATTCGATGGGGCAGAACGCACTTTGGGTGGTGTGGCCTATGTTCCAAAGTTGAGAAAGAATTTAATATCCATTAGCCATTTGGATTCCAAGGGTTGCCGGGTGTCGGTGGCGGGTGGAGTCTTGAAAGTCACACGCGGTTGTATGGTCCTAGCGAGGGGAGAGGAGAGAAAGAGGTTGTATCGTCCAAATCAGACTTCGAAGAAGATGGGGAAGCGGTGTGCACAAGTGATCAAACGTTCGAGGCATGTCTCATTTGTGAACAAAGCAGAGATATTGGGTGTTATCTTTCCATGAGTAGACGGTAGTGATAGGATAATACCTACTAGTGGAGGGGATGGATTGAAGTCCCCCTCCAGGGCCAACGGGTGATGTTGAATCGGTTTAGTTGCACACATGCATTAGCCGATTAGAATCGAGGAGGCGTAGGACTGTGATGGATTTGATGTGTGTGTAGCTAGTTCAAGGAAGGCCAATGAGTTATTTTTTGCGAGCATTTGCAAACGGGACTCTTTCGTGACAAAGAATTGGTACATCATTTGAGGGTGAGATTTGGAGGGTGTGAGAGGTGAGGAATTTTCCCTCTCATCCATGGTTATTTCTCAAGGTGGAAGATGGTGTTGATGTGTTTGAATGTTTCGTGTAAATAGGGTGTATGTTATACGCATTGTGTGGGGGTGTACTCACTGGGTTACACGAGGAGCGAGATTCACCGTATGGTTACATGGGAAGAATTCAGATGCATGAGATGGAGAGTACTTAGTTTAGAACATCGTTCCTTAGCGGGTGGAGTCGTTTGGAGTCTTGGAAACTAGACGTGCGGTATCTCACTTCATGGTTGAAGTTTGGGGTGGCTTAGCGTCGGGTGGAGCGTATTGGCTTTTTAGAAGTCGGTACGATCTTCGAGCGGATTTGATGTTTATATTTCGAGTTTGGTTGGATCTTGAGGATCACGTGGGGTATCACATTAGCTTGGTAGATGGTGGGACGGTCTTCAAGTGGGTTCAATTTCAGCACTTTAGTGATTGGTTGGATCGTCAGGATCGCCAAGGTGGAGTTTGTTGATTTTGGCTCGCTTATTTTTTTTTCCAGTTTTGGTTTATTTACAAATTTGCCATTTTGGCTCAAATCTATAAATACAAGTGTTATTGCATGGTTTTGAAAGAATGGGCATATTTGAGAGCTAATCAAAGGCAAAGAGAGATAAAGAGCTACATTGAGCAAAGTGAGTTCTTGAGGTTGGTTAGTGATTGACTTTTGAGAGAGATAATTTCGGTGTGTGTGTAACCATTGATTCCTATCCATTTATCTATAAAAGAAGATATCCTACAATTTGTGGATGTAGCTCAAAGCTTAGGTGAACCACGTAAATTGTTGTTGCTTTGATTGTTTATTGCTTGTATGTTCTTCTTGTCACTTCATTGATGCTTGGTTTATTTAATTGGGAGTTTGCACACTTGTTAATTTTAAGAACAAGGTCTTGAGTGTTTTTCGCACATCAAGTGTTTGATAAATTCCCGAGTGAGTTTTATCGTCTTAATCGCTAGAGATATTCATGCTTTAGCGCAACAGTTCAACGCACTCAGTTACAATCTGCTTAATTAGAGCAATAACATTCTCCCTCTTGGAAGATTCTTCCTTAGTTTCACGTGGATAAGAATCCGCCAATAACTTCTCCAACTCCCTGTTTATAAGGATGTCCAACTCTCTAGGATGTGCTAGAGGAAAATTTTTGATGTCTTGGAAGACATTTCTTGCAATAGTTTAGCTACAAGTGGAACCTAAAGCATAAGATATAAATATATTCAAAAAATGTTTATATATATAGATATATGAAAACTATTTGTATATATATAATAATGCTCTTATACGGATCGTCCTGCATTTTAATAGTGCGAACTGGACACGTGTCCCTTGGCGATGAGGCTATAAATTATTGCCTAAATTATAGGCGTTCTCTCTCTCTTTTTTGGGTCACCACTAGGTGACATATGTCCAGTCTGTACTGTTAAAATGCAGGACAGTCCGCACAAGAGCACAGTCCGCACAAGAGCAATACCGTATATATATAGAGAGAAAAATGATTTCATGATGTCTCAGTTTGATGACCGTGAATGTGTATCATTTTTTTTAAATAGTAAAAAAATGTTTTTGGGTTGATTTTTTATGGTTTTGAAACATTTCAATAGAACCATAAAAAAATGAGTTCAAAATGAATATTTTTGCAATTTTAAAAAAATCAGTCAAACTTAGTGAGTTCTTAAGTTGTTAAAAAGTGACAAAGTTTGAGCGATATTTTTAAAGTAGCAAGAAAATTCATTTTGAACTGATTTTTTTTTATGATCACACTGAAATGTTTGAAAACCCAAAAAGAAACTATCCCAAAAATATATTTTTTACTATTTTATCAAAATTGGGGGAGTGGCAAGGTCAAGACAGATAGAAAAATAACTTATATTATACTGTTACTCTATCAAAATCACACCAGAACCTCTTAGTGTTCTCTCCCTACTCTCTCTCTAAGTGCCGAGTGCCTTGTTCTTTCACTCTCTACTGACAGCCATCACTCTCAGGAGTTCCTCTTGAGAAAAGTTACTATTATTATTGTGGAAGTTGTTCCAGCTTGAGTTCCATTTTTATGAAAAGGAGAAGGTTTTATCAAAATCTTCTCCAGAAGTTCTTGAGAACCTTATAGACATCGTCCATTGGAGTGGGTCACGCCTCATCCTTTCCAGTTATTCATAGACCCCAGTTTCACTACCCTCCTACATTTGGCGACTCCACTTGAGAGGTATCCTCACTTTCATGGACAAAGAAGGTTTGCACGTGTCTAAGCAACTCGTTGTTATGACATTCCACCTGGAAATGGAACTCACAGTGACTAGACTACTTAGGAAGAAGTGGTGGCGATCAGAGCAAAGGAACCTACTCTTTAGGGAGGGTAGACTAGCTCACCCACAACGGCTCCGATGACAGGTAGCAAACTTATGAGCATGGTTTTTTTGAGTTTTTGAGATAAAACAATGTAGACCTTGAAAGTTTGGGTCAAGGCTGTGTAACACCACTAGCAACCCCCTCTAGAGGGGCATCCACTCCGGTAAAATTTTTGGCAGAGACAATTTTGCCATGAAAGTTAGTGCCAGAACAGGTTGTGGAACCGTCAAGCTCGCCAGCAGACAAGGTCATTAGGTTGGAGGAATCACCCTCCAAAGTTGTTAGTATGGATGAGGTCAAGAAGTTGCTCTCCTCTTCTCATAGGTACGGTCCTCATCTGTTTGAGGAGTTGCAGGACCCCTACCCACAAGAGGATGAAGTGGTCGAGAAACTACCAATAGCTATTGGTTCAAGATAGGAACCCACTGAGATGGAAGCTCCAAGTGAGGAACCACCAATGGTGGAAAAAGTTATGGTTAGAGAAGAATCTCCCATTCTAAACAGCTCTCGCGAGGAACCCCCTTATGGTCAGTGTCTCGCGCGAGGAACCTATGGCCACAAAAGTCTCAGACGAGGTACCTCAAAATCAAAGCCTCAGATGAACACTCGCAAGGAACCCTCAGCGGCATAAAATCCAAATATAGAACACTGACGAGGAATCCCTTGGTTCTAAAGTAATGATCGAGGAACCCCCCATGATCAATACCTCAGGAGAAGCACCCACAACTACAAAATGCCTATGCGAGGAACCCAAGCCAGCCCTTGGTGGTCGCGAGGAACACTGAAATGTCGAACCCATGCCAACCCCTTGTGGTCGCGAGGAACCCCTCGTAGGTATAATTGTTGTTGAAGAACCCAAAGTCGCCACAAGCACTTCAAGCGAGGAATCCACCTTGACTAATGGTGGTCACCCCTTGGTCATTCCTATAGGGTGGTGCGAGGGACCCCTCAAAGTCAAAATGGTAGATAAGATACCCCTCATGGTCAACCCCTCACACTAGGGCCCCTCACTGTGAAAATTTTTGACGAGTAACCCCTCGGTCCCAAACTAATAATCGAGGAGCCCTTGACTATCGAAGGAACAGGCGAGTAACCCAGCGCCATGATTAAAGTAGTCGAGAAACCTTAGATTATGGAAGCAGCGGGCAAAGAACCCATCGTTGGCGGAGAAATAATCGAGGAACCCTTGACTGTTGAAGGAACAAGCGAGTAACCCAGCGCCGCGATTAAATTAGTTGAGAAACCCTCAGTTGTGGAAGCAGCGGGGGAGGAACCCATCATTGGAGAAGAAATAATCGAGGAACCCACCTCTTCCAATGAAGATTACGAGGAACGCCTCAAGGTCGCGGCTATATACGAGGAACTCGAATTCAGGGAGCCCTCCTCAACAACTTGTGAGGAACCCTCCTCCATTTCTAACAACCGCGAGAGACCTATATAGGTGGTTGTCCCAACAAACATATTCATTTTACCAGATTCAAAAATTATATTTTTTTATTGAATGTTTGGACTCGAGCAACGGGGTTAGCAAGCAGATATGTGAAGCCTTGATAAAAAAAAATCAAGACTCAAATTGACTTTATGGAAATATACTCGACTCCAACAAGTTCACGAGCATTCTTACTTACTGTGAAAGAAAAAATCTAACAGCATAAAGTACGAGGTATAAACTATACCTTCTTAGCAAAGTTTAATTCTTATAAAACATAAAGTTATCTTATATAGGCCATTGTGCCTCCTAGTTCATTTTTACTTGTTATTATTTCTCCACCTAATAAAATAGGATAATAGGTGTGAGAATGTAAAAAGTATTAGCAAAAGTATAAATTAAAATATATAAAAAGGTACGATAGTTTTGTACCTAAGGCTCCAAGGGCACTAGACCGCTCACAGTATTGAGAAAGTGTCAAGCATAAATATGCAAGTACCCCACAGTTAGAGGGGTAGCTTAAAAAAATTAAGGTTTGGTCATCTATATGCAATTACCCCACAGTTAGAGGGGTCACTTCAAAATCTTAACTTACTCAATTATATGCAAGTACTCCGCAGTTAGAGGGACAACTTCAAATTTTAACTTGCCCAGTTATATGAAAGTACCCCAGAGCTAGAGGGGTAGCTTCAAATTTTAACTTGATCAGTTATATGCAAGTACCCCACAGTTAGAGGAGCAATTTCAAAATTTTAACTTGCTCAGTTATATGCAAGTACCCCGCAGTTAGAGGGGCAGCTTCAGAAATATGACTTGCTCAGTTATATGCAAGTACCCCGCAGTTAGAGAGGAAGCTTCAGAAATAATAACTTTATCAACTCATATGCAAGTATCCCACAGTTAGAGGGGTATCTTAAAATATTTTGACTTGCTCAATTATATGGAAGTACCCCGCAGTTAGAGGGGTAGCTTTAAAATTTTATCTTTCTCAACCATATGAAAGTACCCCACAGCTAGAGGGGCTGCTTCCAAATTTTAACTTTCTTAACTCATATGCAAGTACCCCACAATTAGATGGGTAACTTCAAATTTTTAACATGCTCATCTATATGCAAGTACCACACAGCTAGAGGGACAACTTCTAAATTTTAACTTGCTCAACTCATCTGTAAGTACCCCACGGTTAGAGGAGGACAACTCTGAAATGATAACTTTCTCATCTCATATGCAAGTACCCCGCAGTTAGAGGGGGAAGCTCTATAATGATAACTTTCTCAAATCATAGGCAAGTACCCCCCAGACTACGGGGGAAGTTCAATCTTGAAGTTCTCATAGAAAATAAACCAACTCACAGTATTGAGCAAGTGCAAGTATAAGTAAAAGGTATGACAGTTTATTACCTCAGGCTCCAAGGGCAGAGGAGCGCTCACAATAGTGAGCAAGTACCAAGTATAAATAAAAGGTACGACAGTGTAGTACCTTAGGCTCCAAAGGCATAGGAGCGCTCACATTCTTGAATAAGTGCCAAGTATAAATATAAGGTATGACAGTTTAGTACCTAAGGATCCAAGGGAACCAGAGCGCTCACATTCTTGAACAAGTGCCAAGTATAAAAATAAGGTACGAAAGTTTAGTACCTCAGGCTCCAAGGGAACCGGAGCGCTCACAGTCTTGAGAAAATGCAAGTATAAATATAAGGTATGACAGTTTAGTACCTAAAGCTCCAAGGGCACCGGAGCGCTCATAGCATCGACTGGAGAGGTCGAGCAAGTGCTAAGTATGAATAAAATAGTAACAAAGGTACGATAACTTAGTACCTCAGGATCCAAGGGCATGGGAGCACTCAAAGTCTTGAGAAAGTACCGGGTATAAATAAAAGGTACGACAATTTAGTACCTAGGGCTCCATGGACATAGGAGTGCTCATACGATTAACCTGTATTCTTCTCGAGGGGGGCTAATGATGAGAAGTCCTTAAGACAATGAACAAAGAGTGAAATATTGATTATGATATTTCATGAATAAGTCTCTCGACACTACCAGACACTTCTGCACAAGGGGGATAATATTGAGAAGTCCTCCAGCCAATGAATAAAGAGTGAAATAGACTGGAGCATGGAGATCCACTTAGAGTGGCTCCACCGGCCCAAGATTGCAAGTTTGACAGAAAATAGCCCAGGGCGAGGGGATCCCCAATTAGTGGCCCCTCTTACCTAATTTTATGCTACAAAAAATGACTCAGGAATAGGGGTCCAACATGAGTGGTACCCTTTGCGAAGATCAATACAAGAAATAACTTATAGTGAGGGGGTCCACTTCAAGTGGCCCCTCTGCCAAGACCAACACAAGTAACAGTTTGAGGATGAGGGAGTCCACCACAAATGGCCCCTCAATCAAGATTAAAACAAGAAATAGTTTATTCCGAGGGAGTCCACCACGAGTGGTCCCTCGACCAAGAGCAATGTTACAAAATAGCTGGTGGTGAGGGGGATCACCACGAGTGGCCTCTCAGCTACAATAAAAGGCAAAAATAGTTTATGGCGAGGGAATTCACGTCGAGTGACCCGCTTTTCCAAAGGCAAATACAAAGAGGAAAACCCAGGGTGAGGTAGTCCAAGATAAGTGACCCATCTTCCAAAGATAGGAATAGAAATAAGAGGGTCTACCGCAAGGACTCCCCCCCCCACTGCATAAACTGGAAACAAGGTAAAATGAGTTAGGGTGAGGGGACTCACCTAGAGTGATCCCTCTTTCCAAAACCGATGCAGAAAAGAAAATGACTAAGGATGAGGAAGTACACCACTAGGGAACTCTCAGTCACTCCAAATCGAATAGTGTAATGATGTAAAGTCATGAAACTTTCGCACTCCAAAATGAACTGATTGCTTTATACAAAATCCTTTGGTTTACCCGACACAATTATTTTTATACGAGGGGACTAAATGTATAGGGGTGGCCAACTGCTATTCTAGAATAGACAAGGGCGAGTGAGACCACCTAGAGGTGCTCCTACTGCCCAAGTTAGAAAGAAAATATTCAGAGAAAGGGGGTCCACCTTGAGTGGCCCTATGACAAGGTGTTAAACTTGGACGAGGGGGCTTACAACGAGAAACCCCTCTACCCAAGATAAAAGGACACAGAAAAAGGCTAAGGATGAAGGGCTCACTGCGAGAAACCCCTCTACTCAAAATATAAGGCCACAGACAAAGGCCAAGGATGAGGGGATCACTTTGAGAAATCCCTCTAAATAAGATAGAAGGCCACATAACAAAGGCCAAGGATGAGGGGGATCACTTTGAGCAACCCCTTTACCAAAGATAGAAGGCCACTGATAAAGGCCAAGGACGAGTGGCTCACTATGAGAAACCAATCTAAATAGGATAGAAGGTCACAGAAGAAGGCCAATGAAGAGGGGCTCACTATGAGTATCCCCTTTAAATAAGATAGAAGGCCACAGAAAAAGGCCAAGGAAGAGGGTCTCACTAAGAGCAACCCCTCTGACCAAGTTGATACCCAGATAAGGAGGTCCACCATAAGTGGCCTCATCTATAAAACTTGGAATGAAGTGACAGAGCATTTATTGACCCTAGGGGGGAATGATGAAGGAACACTAGGGTCCCTCAAAATTAAAAATCCAATTTATGGCATACAAAGCCTTTTGGTCTGCCCAGCACAAAAGAATTTGCACGAGGGGAAAATGTAGAAGGGCGTTTCAAGCTTAACCTCTCTATTTTCGGGTGAGGGTCCCTCAAATACCCCTCATTAGTTTCCAAAAAATATAAGGTTGAGGAACCCCCAGGGTCCCTCAACTACAGAAAATTCATATTGGTGAAAGAACCCACAGGGTCCCTCAACCGCATAGAATCCATATTGGTGAAGGAACCCTGAGGGTCCCTCGATTATAAAAAAATCCATATTGGTAAAGGAACCCCTAGGGCCCCTCAACCACAAAAAATCCATATTGGTGAAGGAACCACTAGGGTCCCTCAACTGCAAAAAATTCATATTGGTGAAGGAACCCTGAGGGTCCCTCAACCACAAAAAAATCATATTGGTGAAGGAACCCCCAGGGTCCCTCAATTGCAGAAAATTCATATTGGTGAAGGAGCCCCCAAGATCCCTCAACGGTAGAAAATCCATATTGGTAAAGGATCCCCCAGGGTTCCTAATTGATAGAAAATTCATATTGTGAAAGAAACCTCAGGATCCCTCAATGACAGAAAATCCATATTGGTTGAGGAATCCCTAAGCTACCTCGACCTCCAAAAAATATTTTGTCACAAAACCCTCAGGGTCCTTAACCAAAACCTGGGGCGAGGAACCCTTATGGTCCTCCCCCTTAGCTTCTAAAAAATAAGTCAGGATGAGGGAGTGGCTACTATGAGCAACCCCTTATCATGAAAAGTCATTCCTTAAAAGAACAAAAGTACTAACACCTACTTTATTGTACAATGAGCCTACTTAAGCAAGAAGGGATCAAATAGGCCAGTTGGGATATCTTGGGAGTTTTGGCTTGGTGGCTAAGGAACAAGGTTTGTTGAGAAATCTCAACCACTTATCACTTTAAGATTGAGAGAATACTAGTAGAAAGACCCCAAGATTAACTCAAGACCACACACCTCTCACACTTAGTCACAAGTGAAGTGAGCAACCAAAGGGCTGCTCATAAGAAATGAACATTTACAAAAATGACTTTATCACAAGAGGGGGTCCTCAAGGTCCCTCTCAAGAAAAATGATTTTAGAGGAGAGGGGTCCTCAAGGATCTCCTTCAAGATTGATAGTTTTAGAGGGGGAGGTCCTCCAAGCCCCCTATCTCAAGTTTATAAAGTTTGTACCACAACTGTTTCAAAACATATTTACCAAATCAGATATTTTGTCATATAGCATAGGCATATTTTCCTTTTGACTTTGGCCTACGCCAGGTATCACCTGTCTGAGGGGACAGGTTTCTGCACATGGGTAGGGACAAATGGGACACTGAAGACCTTGTCCCTCACCAACCCTCTAAGTTTTGGCTCCCAAAAGTGCCAACTCAGCCCTAGTGACCAAGTATAAATAGGACCCATTGGCAAGGTCAAGACATATAGAAACAATAACTCATGTCATATTGTTACTCTGTCAAAACCACACCATAACCTCCTAGTATTCTCTCCCTACTCTCTCTCTAAGTACTGAGTGCCTTGCTCTTTCACTCCCCACTGACATCCATCACTCTCAGGAGTTCCTCTTGAGAAAAGTTAGTCTTATTATTGTGGAAGTTCATCTTCTTATAGGGAGGGAGTTCCATCTTGAGTTCTATTTTTACCAAAAAGAGAAGGTTTTATCATAAGCTGCTCCAAAAGTTCTTGAGAACCTTGCAGACAGCGTCCATTGGAGTTGGTCGCGCCTCAACCTTTCCATTTATTCATAGACCCCATTTTCACTACCCTTCTACACATATGTTAGGTACTCTTCAAGCTTAATACAATAACTATTTAAAATATCATCATCTATAGTTTCTAACTTGTTCAAATAAAAAAAAGTGTCCTCCTATTTTTTAAAAATTTTAAATCTAGTTCTAAGTGACATACGCGCTTGATATAATACATGTAAGAAGTAATTAACTCTAGATGATTCTTCAGATGATTGTCTACTCCCGTCACTAGAATTCTCAACAAAATGTTTTTTTATAAATTTTTGGTCAATATTTTTTCAATTAGTCGAATTATCCACGTCTAAAGGTAAATATTTGACATGTTCATTTTCTAAATTATTTTGATGGGGTGCGGGGTTGAGATGTGAGATGGAGTGAAAATGGGATGGGATATAGGAGGAAACAACTGAATTATTTTTGTTGTTATCATTCTTTGCTCTTTGTGTGTGTGTGTGTAAGCTTGAGAGAAGATAGATAGAGATAGATAGATATATAGATAGAGAGAGAGAGGGAGAGAGAGAGTGAGAGAGAGAGAGAGAGAGAGAGAGAGAGAGAGAGAGAGAGAGAGAGAGATTGCTTTTTATGGTTGTGGGTGGATGAGTGTGTTAAAAGTGGATGGGAGAGTGTGTTTGGACTTTTTTGGGGTGCCCTTTTTATATAACTAAATTTTTTATACCTAATTTTTTATATACTTTTTTTCTTTTTGGGGCCACGGTTAATCGGGGGCCCTAGGCGACGACCTAGTCAGCCTATGCCAAGAGTCATTCCATGTATATACAAAATGTTTTCATATATCTATATATGTATATAAACAATTTTAATATATCTATATATCTTATGCTTATTTATTTTTCCTATATATAAACTATACATGTAAAAAAATAGTTTTTTAATAAAGTTTGTTAATATAAACGACCATTTTTTATTTTTTTCCAATATATAAATTGTATAGTTTAAAAAAGCATGACATAAAAATAATTTTATTTAAAATGAAAATTGTACAATTTTTTTAAGCCATGCGTTTTATATATAGAAAAAAGCATAATACAAAAAAAATATTTTTTATAGGAAAAATAATAAACGTAATATTTATGTATATATATATATATATATATATATGTGTGTGTGTGTGTGTGTGTGTGTGTGTGTGGTGACAATTATTATTCAACACAAATAGATAAGAGAAAGGCAATCACCAAGGAAGATTAAGGAATGTAAAATGACAATCACACAACAAAGGATGTACGTGGTTCAGCAAAGATGTGCCTACGTCCACGGTGGTGCAGTCAGTGTTATTTCTATATACTCCGGAGAATGGTTACAGAGAATACAGCTTGTCCTTTGCCCCGGACCTAGGGTTTAATATATACATGTACATTTTAGCAAGTGGGGGTGTTGGACTCCCCCATGTTTTCCATCTCTCCCTAGAACCTCCTCTAATGGGAACGTGGGAGGAGACTGGGTCATAATTAGTTAGAAGATGGGGGGTCTGGACTTTGGGCGGCCAAAATTGGGTTACTTGTCCAGGCCCATCATCCTAAGTTTGTTGGGCCATGTTTTGGGCTCAATAAATTTAAATGATTTGCCATAATGGCTATTTCGTACATCGTGGAACTCTTCAAAAGTTGGAGAACTGATTCTGGCGGCACCCGCTTCGTGATCTGTGCACTATGACTAGCAACACTTAAAGTCTTTCTAGAACAATCATTTTTCGTCCGTCGTTTCAACCTTCTCAGCATTCTTTCATTCCCTATGAGATCTTAGCGATTCATACTTTCCTCTCTCGATTTAAATTCTCATTGCTTCCTTATTATCTAGGCTCGTGATTCTTCATCGTTCGAGTCGAACTTCCATCTTGTAAGTTTCCTGTGCCTTTTCTTTGTTCTTTCTCTTTGAATTTGTAGTTTTCTAGGGTTTCCCAATTTAGGAAGATTGGGAATAGGTCGGTCTCCGAATTTAGGAAGTTTTATAACATCACAGAGTGGGTAGATATTGAGTGTTGCGCTTCCTCCTAGAAACGTTACAGAAATTGAGGGTGCCCATTGGATCCATGTTTTGATGCTCTCCCAAGGGGGACTTACTTTTCCTACCAACGATCTGTTCTTGCACTTCTTTGGTTATTTTAATATTGTTCATGCACAGTGTTCGCCCAATGTGTGGAAGATAATTAATGGAGTCCATAAAATAAATCAGTTATATGGCACTAGGTTTGGGCTTCCTGAGGTCTATTTTTGCTATTTTTTTTCTCGAACTAGTTCTGGTGTCCTCTACCTCAAAGCTAGGAGCCTTGACAGGGTATTGGTAGTAAATCTACCTGATTCCCATAAGGACTATTGGCAAGAAGGTTTCCTTGTTAGAAACTGAAAGTTTTCTCCCTAATTTGAAGGGCTGAGGTCTGATAGGTTCTCTGTTCCCTTTTATGGGGAAGAATACATAGGTAGACTTTTCTCTGCTCTTTTAATTTTTGTCAATTTTTTGATCTTTTTGATTTTTCTCTATTTTTTCTTCAGCGAGGTCGAAGAACTTGGAACCTTCTCTCAGCGAGGTTCGTCTCTCTGAATTGGTCAAATCCTGGAATATCAGGGAGCCTTTAGCTAATGGCGAACATCCCCGGTCTGCTGCTTTTCTGCTCGAATACAATAACGTTGGCTCCAGTTTTATAGCAAGGCCGGTGGACAGTATCCCTGAGTTTGATGCCTCTGAAGAGACTGATGCGGATCCTATCCAGCTGGACGAGGAGGAGAGTAGCTCTGAAAGTGATATTACAGGCGGTGTTGGTGGCGATTTAGGTGAAGGGAGCTCCGGTTGTAGCAGTTCCTCTGAACGTGGGGAAGTTTCTAAAGCTCAAGAGTCTCCGAGCACATCTAGTAGTTCGAGTGGGGAGATGGTTCCTCCAAGGAGGAATTTAGTTCGAGATAATGATGATGAAGATCATGTGATCCTCGCTCAGAGGTCGAAGAAGCGTAAGTCTAGCACTGGGGCCGTGGCTACTGGTTCTCGGTCTTCTGCTCATGAGCAGGAGAAGAAGAGGAAAAAAGAAGAGCAAGTAAGAGAGAGAAAGAGAAAAAATGAGGAGGAGAGAAAGAAGGTGGAGGAGAAAAAGAAGATGGAGGAGAGAAGAAGAATGGATAGGGAGAAGGAGGAAGAGAGGAGGAAGATGGTGGTAAGGACGAAGGTTGGGCAAGCCTTAGTCCCGGTGTCTGCACTGCCCGAGGGGGATTCTATTGTAATTTCTCCTCAGTTGGCCCCCGCACTGCTCGAGAGAGCAGTTCTTCCTGCTGATCGCCAAAGGGCGCTGGGGTCTGATCAACTAGCCCTTCAGGCTAGCCATAGGTGAGCTTTGGTAAGATTATTTTTCTTCTCTAATGTTTTAATGATTTCCATCATTTACTTCTTCTCATATCTTCTTCTTCCTACAGTTTGTGATCGACTTCGCCGTGCTCTGTCGTTCTCGCGATGAGCCGGTGAAGAAAAATGGTGAGCTGGAGAAAGAAAATATCACATTGAGGTTGAAGGGTACAGATCTCGAGGCTGGTTTTAAAGCCATTGATGCTTCTCAGATATCATTTGATCTAGCTCTTGCTACAGCCAATCGGGAGAAGGACGCAGTAGTTAAAGAGTTGAAAGAGCTGCGATAAGCCTACGACCTGGTTTTCTCAAGCAAGATGGCTATCATGGAAGATAACAAAGTTCTATCTGAGGAGATGAATAAGAAGGAGTCTGAGGTGGTCACTGCCAAGGAAGACTCATATAATTCTGGTTGGGCTGCAGCATACCAGGATGCAGAGGATCATATAGGCTATATTAGCCATCTGAACTTCAAGAAGGGCTGGAATAAGGCCCTTTTAGCTGCCGAAGTGGACGTTGCATCTCCTCTGTTCGATGAACTCGACCTAGGGTCGAGGCCAGTTATAGATGAAGCCCCTGCCCCAGCTGTTGAAAGCGCTGACACTATCTACCAGACAATCCCTGTTGGCGTTCCCCTCGGTATGGTGACAGAGGTTAGCCCTGCTGAGGGCGATGCTCCTGTTGATGCTGATAAAGGGAAGTAGCCATTGACTTATGGGAAACCTGAGGTTGCTTAATTAGTTTTTTCTTCTAGGAATACTTTGTACTTCTGCTTTTTCTGTTTGTATTTTTTCTTTTTGCTGCTCGATGTACTTTTAACCCTTATTAATGAAAAGGTTTCTTTTTCTGTGTGCAATGATTTATATTTTTCTCTCACTTTCCCTTTCATTCCTTGTAGTCGATTGATGTTGAAGATTATATTCCTGCCACTTCTCAATTGGGAAGGACGCTTGGTCTCAATGTAAGCTCTGAAGTTCGTCACACTTTTGAGAGGATTTGTAATTCTCTACGATTGAGGAACAAGCTCCTGATAAAGCAAACTGAGCTCATCGCCAAGCTAAAGGACAGGCTCCAAGAGATGGAGGATATTGGTGCCTCAGTCCAAGAGGAGGTTAACGCGCTGAGAGCAAAGCTATTAGAGGCTTCTGAGATCAATTAAGTTGGGGAAGTTCTTCAGCAGGAGAATGAGGCTTTGAGGAGAGAGGTCTCACGACTTAGGGAGCATGTACCGAGCACTGCTCCAGTAGTTTTAAGAGGTTCTTCCTCATCGCGAGCTGGAGTTGGTCAGGGTGATGTCCCTCCTGCATTGCAGGGATATTCTATTCCAGTCATTCCGCCAGCTCCAGGAACACCAGAGGTTCAGCTAGAGAAATGGAAGAGCTCCGTAATGATGTCCAGCGAGTGTATGTGATTGCTGCTAGGCTCCAGAGGGACGTCACTCGATTGCGGCACCTATTTAAAAAAGGACCTCGACGAGTGTGGGACGACATCTACGACCAGGGTTGGCAAGATGCTCTGACTAGACTGATAGAGTTTGAGGAGCTCGATTTCATCAAGGGATGGTTGAGTGCATTGAGGTAGATTCAAATTCCAAGGAACTCAATGCTCTTGTATCTCCATGAAATCTCCCCTTCCACTCGGATGCCCAATCCCTTTAGGATAGATGATCAATGGATACCCATTGATGCCATCCCTCGGTAGCTTTTGGAGCCTAATGCTAATGAAGTTGAGGATGGGTTAGCCCCTCATCCTGATGACGACCGAAGAGACCAAGTGGCTGATTTCCTTCCTCGGAGGCCTCATCATCATTAGGATCCTGCTAGTAGTTACTCTGTGTATTTTTTGTAGTGTAAATGCTTTGGGCGCGTTCACCGACTAAACATGTATCACCATTGTTGTAAATATAGTGGATTAATAAAATTTATGTTTTGGGCTGATTTAGCCGACTAAACAAGTGCATTATATTCTCCATGTTCTTACTCCTTTATGATCTTCTAAGTTTGTATTATCATGTAAGTTTCCTCCCAGTCCAGTATAACATCGAGATACCATTGTGCACCACGTTACCTTTTAGGTCGTGTCGTCACACACCCTTAGGCCTAAGTGTGGCAATTGGAGAGGACACACCTGGTGTTGGATGTTCCATCTGATTTGGATTTTATTTAACCAAAGAAGGTTTGGTGACCAGTTTAGATTTGGCCATATTTCCTAAGGATTTCCTGTAGGGCTTCATATATTGCCAGGGGCAATGTCAAGAGGTCTTTCGTGTTTCATAATGACAACCTGAGGAGGGAAAATTCCCTGCTACGGCGTAATGATCAATGTGCCTGTCATTTAGAAAAGATGTGCGATAAATCTTATATAGATGTTACTTATCATAATGCAATCGTTAAATAACTTTCATTAATGACAAGGGAAATGAACTTTCAGTTCTATAACCAAAAAATAAAAAAAGATCTAAAAATAGAATCTCTTGACATTGGCTGCGTTCCATGCTCGGGGTATTTCTCTGCCTTCCATCGTTTCCAAGTGATAGGCACCCTGCAGATTGTCTCTTGTTATCTTGAAGGGTCCTTCCCAGTTTTTCCCTAGCTTGTCGTCTGATGGTTTTGTTGCGCTGCCCAGGACTTTACTTAGGACATAGTCCCCAACTCGGAATACCCTTGGATTGACCCTCTTATTTTAATGCCTCACAAGCTGTTACTAATAGCTCGCTAGTTTTACTAGGGATAGCTCTCGACGCACGTCGGCCAGGTCGAGCCCAGCGAGCAATGCTCCATCATTATAGCCCTGGTCGACAAGGTTGGACCTTATTGTTGGCAAACCTGCTTCTAGTGGGATGACTGCTTCCATTCCATATGTCAGCGAAAATGGGGTTTCTCCTGTTGCTCGTCGTGGAGTGGTTCGGTAGGCCCATAGAATATGTGGTAATTCATTTACCCATGCGCCTTTGGCTCGCTCTAATCGCTTTTATAATCCGTCGATCACAGTTTTTTTGGAAGCCTTCGCTTGGCCATTGCTCTGAGTGTAGGCCACTAAACTGAAATTGTGCCTGATTCCGTGTTCGTTTGCAGAAATTCTAAAAAGAGCCGCTTTCGAACTGCGTCCCATTGTCGGTGATGATGGTTCTGGGGATGCCAAAATGGGTGATTATACTTATCCATACGAACCTTATCATATCTGCATCTCGGATGTTTGCTAGGGGTTATGTCTCTATCTATTTGGTAAAGTAGTCAGTCGCGACCAGTAGATACTTGCGACTGCCGGTGGCGGTAGGAAGTGGTCCTACGATGTCCATCCCCCATTGGGAGAATGGCCAAGGGCTGGACAATGATTTTAGTTCGCTAACATGTTGGTGGACCATAGGAGCATGAAGCTGGCATTTCAGGCACTTGCGGACATACGCCGCATAATCCGTTTGCATATATGGCCACCAATAACCCTCTTTTATTGCTCGAAAAGCCAGAGATATTCCTCCAACATGGCTTCCATAGATTCTTTTGTGAAGATCATGAGGACTTTCTCGACATCCTTTGGGTGAACACAATGAAGGTAGGGACCGAAAAACGATCTCTTGTATAGCCTGCCCTCAAGATAAAAGTGAAAGCGAGCAGCTTTGACTCTTATCTGGTGAGCAGTCTTTTTATCATCTGGAAGCGTGCCATCCTTCAAATAATCCCTTAGTGGGTCCATCCAGCTGGGTGCTGACTCAATATGGAGCACCTGCTCTATGCTTGGAAGCACGCTGTTGCGATAAATGCTCGAATGAGCGAGGAAATTGATGGGGATTGTTCTTGTTAAGTCGGAATCAATTTTTGAGCTTAGGGCCGCTAGGGCGTTAGCATCGCTGTTCTGTCCCCTAGGGAACTGCTGGACATTGACTTCCTCAAAGTCAGCCAATATCCCCTTTGCCAAGGCGAGGTAGGCGACCATCCTTTCATCTTTCGCATTGTAGTCCCCGCTGATCTTATTGGAGACTAATTGTGAGTCGCCAAACACCTTTAATTGCTTTTCTCCCAAAGCGTGTCATTTCTGGAGGCCGGCTATCAGGGACTCGTATTCTGCTTCATTATTGGAGGCTTCAAATCAAAGTCTAATTCCCTGCTCGAGGATTTCATTTTCTGGAGTGATAAGAACGATGCCCACGCCTTCCGCCTTTGAATTGGAGGCTCCATCAATAAATAATTTCCAGATTCCCTCCGTCGTGTGGCTCCCTTTTCGTTTGGCTGGCTGTGGTTGGTTGCAAGCCTGTTCGCCTGTGAATTCGGCTATGAAATCAGTAAGGATCTGCCCTTGATCGCGTTCCTTGGTCAAAATTGGATTTCAAATCGTCCGAGCTAGACTGACCATTTAGACAGTCTACCCGACAAATCCGCATTCCTCAGGATTGCTTTAAGGGGGTGCGATGTAAGGACGATTATAGTGTGGGCTTCGAAATAATGCTTCAGCTTTCTCTAAGCCACTACTAGTGCAAAGGCGACCTTTTCCATTGGTAGTACCTCTGCTCAGCCTCAAGCAGGGTTTTGCTCGCGTAGTAAACGGGGTGCTGGATTCCTGCAACTCCGCACATTAATGCAGAGATGTTAGTGTGGTTAGAAACGGATAGGTACAGGTATAAAGATTTCGTTTGCTGTGGTGTGAGGAGCAGTGGTGGAGAGCTTCAGTAAGCTTTGAGCTCAAGCAATGCCTGTGAGCAATCTGGGTTTCACTCTACCGTTTTATTCCCCTTTAGAAGCTGGAAGAAAGGCTTGCATTTCTCGGAGGATTTAGAAATAAAGCGATTTAAGGCGGCGAGCATACCAGTGAGTTTTTGCACGTCCCTGATTGTTCGAGGAGGTTGTACCCTGTTAATAACATCGATCTAGTATGGGTTAGCCTCTATGCCTCTCTTACTGACTAAGTTCCCAAGAAATTTTTCTGATTGGACACCGAAAGAACAGTTGCTTGCATTAAGTTTCATTCGGTATTTTCTGAGGATTTTGAAGGTGTTTGATAGGTTCGAGAGGTGGTCTTCTTTCTTCTTGCTTTTAACGAGCATGTCATCGATGTAGACCTCCATGGTGTCTCCCATCTGGTCCTTGAACATCTTGGTGACTAGCCGCTGGTAGGTTGCCCCTGCATTTTTGAGCCCAAAGGGCATGACTTTGTAGCAGTATAACCCAACTGTGGTGATGAATGTTGTTTTGTCTTGGTCTGGGGTATATAGTGGGATCTGATGGTACATATTCTATCAACATTTTTCGTTAGTGGTTAGTTCATTTTTAGGAGTTGTTTCAATTACAAACAACTTAAAACTTTAAATCTAACTGCTTAAACTTAATTGAGTTGAAATAGGACTTGAAACTAATACAAATATTACATTACAAAAGTAACAACATACGATACACAACAATCTTATAAATTTGATCCCTGGACAACCGTCATATTCTCCCTGATAACATTGAGTATGTTGGGTACGATATTGTTCTTGTATGGGTGTAACCCTCTTTTTTTTATTGAAAATAAAGTATGTGAAATATAATAATAAAAATGTATATATTAATGTGAATGAACTAAAGTAAGAACTAAATTATGGATCTAATGAAATTTATGTAAAACAAAGAATTTAAAGAGAAATGGAATGAATTGGACCTTCTTTCAAGCATGATATTTGATCTTGGATGAGCTCCCTTGAATGTGAAATGATTGTGGGATGAGAGAGAATGTGATTTGTCAAATTGGGTATGAAAAGGATGCGAATGGAAGATTGAATGGAACTTCACATGGAGGAACTTCGCTGATTTTGTGAGAATGTCTGAGATCACTGATGCTGATGGATCTCTGGTCTTGGTCCCCTTGGTAGTGAGGTCATTCCCTCCTTTTATAGGGTCAGGGGGTGCCGATAGACACTGCCCTAGTCCTGCCCATCGACAGGTGACCCTAGACACACTGTCGATGTTGTAAATGTATGTACGATACTGATTAAACCAAATTCGCAAATTTCCAAGATAACCTTATTTAATCGGTGTCAGTTTTTAATCCAATTTTATTCAGGCCTAAAACATGAAACTACTTATGGACAAATCAAACCAACATAAATAATTACTGACACAGATTTTAGGAAAAAAACCATTTCGGCTAAAGCCTTTTATTTCACTATAATACTGACAATGATTATAACGAAATATGCAAAGGATTAACCTCAGAAAACCCACATACATTGCGAACTAAATCACCAATGGAATTCCACAGCAACTCCATATGAACCGCAATTCATTTAGCCCAGGAACACCCACGAGTACTCCCTATTGACGCTCAATCAGCCAGCCTCGTACGTCCCTTGACTGTCACCTAGATCAGTAGTAGATATCTTCTCTAGAAGAGAAACTTCACAAAGTTTTGTTCTTGGGTTACAAAAAAATTCACATAAAGCAATTGGGATTGTTGTGAATTGAAAACAAAGGATTAAAACCCTAAATGTGAGAAGACAATGATTCTGCCAAAGAAGTTTTCGTATCTGATAAAAAAGCACGTCTTCTTGTGAAAAGGGAGTTAAATAACTCAATTTATAAAAAAACTAAGGCGGCAGATTGCTCGAACTAGTCGTCAGTGTCGCTCGAACGTTCAAATGACTTCATGTGACATTGCATTGTCACTCGAACGATATCCCTTTGTAACTCGAATGAGATATTAAAAAATAAATATTTTTTTGTTTCGTAAAAAAATAGTCCCCCTCAACACTGAAAAAAATATTTTTGATGAAAAATTCCACTCCAGAACTTAGAAAGTATTTTGTAAAAAATATCAAAACACTCGAAGTGAAATGCTAAGGTACTTAAACACAACCTTACCAAAATTAATTTTACAAAGGCTTGAATGTTGAAGAAATTTGATATTCGAATCCGTCTTGATGCATGATTGACCTTAAATAAGTCTTCGATGTTGTAGCGGTATAAGACATACTCAAATGTAATCCGAACAATAAAATAATGTCCTTGCAAATCTCCCCCTATGTCTATGCCGGTACACAATAAAAGCATCCGAATTATCAAATTAAAATACATATACAAATCTAATACCCTCCCATGAACCCAAAATTGAAAAGGTACTAAACGTGTAAGTCTAAAACTTTTCTTCAAAATATTCAACTCTTTATGCTTTTCTCTCGAGGGTATGCAAAATAATGGTATATCAATTTTTGTACCTACACGCATGAGACAAAGCAAATACATTTGTGACGCATCAAGTTTGAAGTGATATAACAATAAATCAAAATCAATAATCAAATCTCCCCCATAATTCATTCTCCCCCTTTTTATTTGTCTGAAATAGACAAGGAAACGAATAAACAAAACAAACATGGATTCATCACAACAAATATTCATAGAAAAAATGAATCAAACTAAGCTCATGAAAAGAGTAATTCCAAAGCTTCCACAAACTATTTTTGATTTTTTTAATTTTCATGAAAAAAGCGAAAATAATTTTACTAAAATCACACACCATGACTGTACACTCAGACAACCAAATCATGGAAATAAAATGAATGGGTGTGAACATATTCGATAGGAAAATCAATGCAATCAAACATAACATATTTGCAAGATGAATATGTGTACTCCTAACGAATGAATCTTAAAATCGTCCTCAGGTATCGAAGGTGTTGAATTTAAATGACATTGACTCAATCTATCAACGCATCAAAGTCAAGAATGATTCCCACACTAATAACCTCTAAACCTATGTATGATTTTCCATGACACTATCAGGACGTGAAAACCCATTTCATTACTTTCCATCCAAACTCCCTCATAAATTATTTTGCATTTATTTTTCTTTTGAGGTGTCCCAGGCCCCCTTTTTGGTATATATATCTTTTTATTGCCTTTTAATTTTTTTGGGCTCTTTCAAACAGTGGATTTCATGACAAGTTAATTTTGTACTCTCGCAGCCATTTCCCGTGAACACTCATCATATTTTGTTGAAATTAAATCCTCACGGTAAACGGTTCTTACCTGCACTACTTTTATTGTCAAGTTTTATTACATATGGTTTGTTTTAAAGACAGAATTGAGATGACAACACTCCAACAAATATGTGATAAACAAGCACAATAATCAAACAAATCCGTGCAAGTGTACAATAAAGGAACTCATGAGTAAAACATGTAGGTAGTAACAACTAATCACATCTCAATGACTCCCAACATTGTAAAGCACCTAAATGGAACGATGACACATATCAAAACACTATCAAATCATCACATGGATATGGAATGAAATTGTGACTCGGTCATCCTAAATGTTCATTGAAATATGGTGTAAACAAAATACAAAACTCCTTTTGACTTTTTCAAAAAATTTATCAAAATAAAATATTTTTTGTATTTTTCGAAAAAAATTGAAAATATTTTTGAATTTTTCCAAAATTATAACAAAAATGGAAAATATAACTACAAAAGATGGTACACACTAGCAATAGGAAAAAATATCATCATGAAAAGCATCCTATTCTAGAAAATAAGTCTAAACCTCAACCGTTAGGTGCGGTGGAGTTTTCCAAAGGTGGTGACATCCTATGAAAAACTTCCATCAAGTAATGTGAACTCTTGACTAAAAACTTTACCTCCTCCCTAAGATATACAACTCTCTCGTGTCATCATTCAGAGCATCATGTGTGGGTGCGTGTGATTGAACACATGTAGTAGCAAACCGTTACACATAACCCAACTTAAAAGAAAACTCCCTAAGGTGTCCTCTCTTCTTGGAGTGAGTGCAAACATAAACATGCCTAGGAACACCTCTCGTAAAATGTCTCCTACGCACTCTCCTATCAGGTACGGGATGCAGAGGTGGGTTGGGTTCAGAGACATTTGGATCTATCTTAAACTCGGGAACTGGCTCGGGTGCAACATGTGAAGTGGATGGACCGTCATGAGCTATTCCTAGTCTCTCAACATTACCCAAAGCGGGACTGAGGAGCATCTTTCCTTCCTTCTTTGATGTGTCCTATATAGTGACCTTTACTTCTCGGGAACATCCACGATCTCTCTCTATAATTGTGACACACGGTCTATAAGTTCATTCTTTTCCCAATTCACGACGATCAACTGCTCACTCAAATTAATCTTCATATTCTCGAGTTGACTCGCTGACGCCTCAAAAACCCACAAACTCTCAAACTCTCTCTCTCTCCAAATGTCTCACCTTAAGACCTAACTCCTTATTAAATTTCTTAGTATTTAAGGTCTCTACGTACAAATATTTAAACATAATTTGGAGCTCACTTTCATCTCCGCTTTCACACTCGCTATCATCCTCACTCAAAACAGTCAAACTATCCTCCTCCTCGGGGGTCTGACATGCACAAGTATCCTCATCATTGTGGGAAAAACTAGGTGTAGATGTCCTCACATGGCTAGCTAAAAGGAAATAAACCTCTCATGTAAAGACTCTTCCTCAAAATCATTCACCTTATCCTCACTATCGCTAAGAATGGTTAGCATGAAAATTTTCTTTCCCTTTCTCATTAGCCTAATGGGACACTCAAAAGCTCCATGACGTCTCCCATAACACTTAAAACACTTATCATCTTCCTCTTTCTCACCATCTTTCTCACCGCTCTCTTTGGCCTCATTTTTATTTTTCTCAAAAAATCTTTTATTAGAAGAATTTTGTTTTGAAAACTTGAGAAACAATTTAAATTTTTTTGCAAGCATGGCCATATAAAAATCCATCTCATGCTGAGAGTCGGACTCACAAACTCTCATTTTATCTTTTTTCTCTCTCGAAGACACATCCTCTCCCTTCCTGAACTCGGCCTAAGTGCTATCCCTCTATCCTTAGGCTTGACAGTGTCAGGAAACATGTCAATTTCGTATGTCTACAGGTCTCCTACCATCTCTTCTAATTTTAAATTGCCCAAATTACCTAAGGTATTCAAATTAGTCACTTTTGAGATAAATCGTTTAGGTAGCGATCTTAAAATCTTTTTAACCACTCGTGTATCAGGTATGGGCTCACCAAGATTGAAACTAGTATTGATAATGTCGGATAAATGTGTGTAAAAATAATCAAAACACTCAGATTCAAGAATGGTAATCGTTTCAAATTGAGTAGTTAAATTTTGAATTTGGACTATTTTAGCGTATTTGTGCCTTCGCGGGTAAGTTACAAAATGTCCCACGCTTCTTTTGATGTGGTGCACATCATAATACGTCGAAACTCCACAAGAGTGATGGCACCAGAAATTGCACTCATCCCACATGAATTAAAGGTGCTCCATTTAAATTTGTATTCAGTAGTCACAGGTTTTAAAGAAGTTACATTATCTACAGTGACTGTGGGAGGCGTCCACCCTCTTACATAAACTACCCATACGATCTCATCAATATAATTTAACTGTGGTTTCATACGTGTTTTCCTGTAGGCATACTTAGACCTATCAAAAATGGGCATCCGATTATATAAGTGCTCCATCGAAAAAATTGCAATTTTTCACAAAACAGATTTTTCAAAAGAAATCAATATCACAAAATTTTTGCAAAATTAGGAATACACAATAAATTAGTCTAACCTTCTCTGGTACTAATTTGTAAATGTGTGCGCAATACTGATTAAACCAAATTTGAAAATTTCCAAGTTAACCTTATTAAATCAGTGTCAATTTCCAATCTAATTTTAGTCATCCCTAAAACATGTAACTACGTGTGGATAAATCAAACCAACATAAATAATTGCTGACTCACAGATTTCTGGAAAAAAACTTTTTGGTAAAACCTTTTATTTCACTATAATACTTACAACGAAATCTGCAATGGATTAACCTCAGGAAACCCATATAGGCCACAACCTAAATCAGTAATGGAATTTCGCAACAACTCCACACGAACCGCAGTTCAATTAGCCTAGAAACACCCACGAGTACTCCCTATTGATGCACAGTCAGTTAACCCAGTACCTCCATCAAGTGGAACCTAGATCAGCAGTATAGATCTTCTATAGAAGAGAAACTTCACAAAACTATGTTCTTGGGTTCCAAAACATTTCGCATAAAGAAATTGGGATTGTTATGATTTGCAAACAAAGGATTCAAACCCTAAAAGCGAGAAGACAATGATTCTGCCAAAGCAATTTTTGTATCAGATAAAAATGCATGTCTTCTTGTGAAAGAGGGAGTTAGACAACTCAATTTATAAAAAAACTAAGGCAAAATATCGCTCGAACGAGTCGTCAGTGTCGCTCGAATGATGAAACATGTCGTCCAAACGACTTCGCACGACATTGCCTTGTCGCTCAAATGATGTCCCCTTGTCGCTCGAACGAGATATTAAAAAATAAATATTTTTTTGTTTCGTTAGAAAATAGTTCACCTCAACACTTAAAAAAATATTTTTGAGGAAAAACTCCGCTCCAACACTTAGAAAATATTTGGTAAAAAATATCCCAATGCTCTAAGTGAAATGCTAAGGTACTTAGATACAACCTTACCAAAATTGATCTCGCGGAGGCTTGTAAGTCGAAGAACTTTGATATTAGGATTCGTCTTGATGCATGATTGATCTTGAATAAGTCTTTGATGATTTTATCTGTATACGACATACTCAAATGTAAACCGAATAATAAACTAATGCCATTACAGACAGGCAAGGAACTGGACCTGCCAATTGGAAGTCTCGTGGTGATTTTCCTAGAAAAATGCTCGTTAAACATAATCCATTAATCCGAATTGTGCCTGGGTCATACCATTAGAAAGGTACTTCAGAGACCTTCAAGAGTCCTTGGGACCACTCCCAGGTTGAGAGTTGACTTTGGGTTAAATGTGTCTCGAAAGAGCACGTCGGTCCTTTGGACGGGAGATCGCCGGACGGAAATGAATCGTTCATTCACATGGAAAGTCGGAATCATACACGGGGAAAACTGTTGGAAAGGTTAAGAGATGTAATTAGACATTATAAAGAGTTTTTCTTGGATCGTAAAGTTAACCTTGGTCAACCTAGGCTCGAAAGCACATGGTGACCTCTCAGAGTAAAATGGATAGTTCGTCCGCACCGTAAGCCAGAATCGTGCACAGGGTGGACCATTAGAAAAGGTATTCAGTGCCCCTTGGATCTTCATTCATTCTAGTTCGAGTTGAAGAGTTGACTTTAGTCAAATGAAGTCCGATAGTTCCTAGTGGCCTCCAAATCGGTTTTTAGGGGAAAATAGATCGTTCGTCCAAACGGTTATGACGTTTTGTCCATGGGGTGGCCTATTGGAAAGGTGTTTCAGATCCATTCGAGGATTAAAAGAGATTTTTCTCTGACAATGAAGTTGATTGGGGTCAAATCAGGGCCTAGGAGAGCCCGATGGCCTCCGAATCGATTTTCAGTAGTAAAATGGTTCGTTCGTCCAAGATGTTATGCGGATTCGTGCAAGGTGCAGACAGTTAGAAAGGAAATTAAGATCCCTTTGAGGATTCAAAAATATTTTTCTTTGATGATAGAGATGACCAGAGTCAAACGGGGCCCGGGAGCGCCCGATGGCCTCTAGATCGGTACTCGGAGTGCGGTCGAGGGTTTATAGTGAAATGAAGAGGTTCTAAGGACCTAAGGAGAGACTTAGGGGGCCCTAGAATGTGGTGTCTACAGATCCCCTTGTCAGGTGAGCTTAGAACAAGAGAAAGCCGTCGAATAGACACCCCGTCATGTTTTTCGAAAGAGGTCAATTTTGCGCAACTAAGGGACACAGATGACTCATTCAGAGGGTCAAGGTCGATTCTGAGGACCTAAGGGGATGTTGGGGATGGAAAATTTAGAGGAAATAAAGGGGGTGATGACTGAGGTCAATGGTATGGAGTGACCAATTATGCGGGTCGAGGTCAATTCTGAGGACTTAAGTTGTAGTGACCAATTATGAAGGTTGAATAAAATTTTGAGGGATTATGTTAGGGGTGAAAAATTCTGAGGGTCAAAGAAAAATCTGAAGGCTTAAGTTGAGGTGACTAATTCAGAGGATCGAAGCTAATTCTACGGGCTTAAGATAGGGGTGAACAATTCTACGGGTCAAAGACAATTTTGAGCGTTTAAGTAGAAGCGACCAATTTTGCGGGTCAAAGCCAATTTTGTGGGCTTAAGATAGGGGTGAACAATTCTACGGGTCAAAGCCAATTTTGAGGGATTAAGTAGAAGTAACCAATTATGAGGTTCGGAGCCAATTCTTTAGGCTTAAGATAGGGGTGACCAATTCTGCGGGACAAAGACAATTATAAGGGCTTGACTAGAAGTGACCAATTCTGCAAGCTTTAAGATAGGCCTGATAAATTCTGTGGGTTAAAGCCAATTATATGTGCTTAAGTATAAGCGACTAATTCTGCAGGTCAAACACAATTTTGAGGTCTTAAGTCAAAGTGACCAATTCTGCTGGTAAAATCCAATTATGCGGGCTTAAGTAAAAGCAACCAATTATGTAGGTCAAAACCAATTCTATTGGCTTAAGAAGAAGTGATCAGTTATGTGGGTCAAAGCCAATTATGCGGACTTAAGATATGGGTGACCAATTATTTGGGTCAAAGGTAATTCAGCGGGCTTAAGATAGAGATGATCGATTCGGAGGGTCAAAGATAATTCGATGGGCTTAATATTGGGGTGACCAATTCTGTGGGTCAAAGCCAATTCTGAGCGCTTAAGTAAAAGTGACCAATTTTTCGTGCCAAAGAAAATTCTACGGGATTTAAGATATGGGTGACCAATTATTTGGGTCAAAGCCAATTCTATGAGTTTACGTATATGTGACCAATTCTGTTGGTCGAAGCCAATTCTGAGGGCTTAAGTAGAAGTGACCAATTATGCAGTTCAAAGCCAATTATGCAATGGAGATCGGTGTATTCCTTTTGGACTAGGTTATGGAGGCTTTTTAGTGCCCATGAAGTGGCAGGCTAAGAGATGTTGGTGGTGGTTGAAACTATGGCACTGACTGGCTTTTTAAACTTCCCGGAAGCAAACTGTCCAGATGCTTTCCTTGGTTCAAATTTTGCCTTGTCAAGGCCTTCTTCGACATCCACTCTTTCTTCTCGGAGGGATCGAAAATGAGGATAGTAATCTCTTCCCATCGTTGCTCGTACTTGGGGTAAGAAGTTCTTCTTTATAATACTGACTTTCTCTTTTTCTAAAGGTCGGTTGGTGATGGTGGCTTCATTCTCTCTCCACCTTGCTATGAAGTTACTGACTGAGTCCATAGGATTCAATTTAATAAACTCTAAATAACAGCGGGTAACCTATAATTCTTCATTGTACTTGTACTGTGACATGAACTCATGATCAACATCTGCCCAATTGCGATTTCTAGACTCCTCAAAAGATAGTAACCAACAGACAGTGCTATCCGTCAAGGTAACATTTGGTCCATTATGTCCTCGGAGTCCCCTAGGAGAGTCATGGCTCAAAGATAGCTGTGGAGATGAACGATCGGGGTCTGGTACCCCCAAATTTCTCGATGTTGGGCATCCTGAACTTTTCCACTAACTGGGCTTTAGAGTAGGCCATGTAGTTTCCAAAGAGTCTGACTTGGTCAAATTTTTTGACCAACATATTAAGGTCTTCCTTAACCTTGTTCAACTCTTCCTCCTTTGGATCAATGGTCATTGGTAAGTTAGTCCCTGGCTGGGTACGATTTGAAATATAAAGCTGGGGTAGCGGTGGCCCATTAGCTGGAGGAGCACGTGGACCATGTTTGTATTCCTCGAGAACGTAGATAGGCTCGGGTACAGGCGGACTCATAGTTCTCAGGAAAAGGACCTTGGGCTATTCAAGAATAAGGAACAGTTTTGTTACATCTCATCAAATCTGGTTGGGCTATAACCTTATCAATCTTGGCAGTAAGTTCTTAGTAAGTTGGCAGTAACCAAGAATAAGGAACTTTTCAATCTTGGCAGTAAATTGGGTTATGACCGTCATCAAATCTGGATACACATTCAGTACTTGGTCTGTGTGGAAAATGGATGAATTTTGGACTCAAAGGAAGTGAGGGGAGTGAATGAGCTTCGGGGTGGTTCAACTGAAGGCTGAAGACAATAGGGAGCCAGGCCAAGGATATGCGATTGACCTGAGAAGGAGAAAAATTGGGATTTATTTTTAGAAAAGATGAAAGAAGGAAACATGTTTTTGACATTTTTTGGAAAGGATGTGGAAAAAATGTTTTTGGGTAAAGGGGGAAAAATATTTGTGGGATTTTCGATAAAAAGGGAATTTTTTTTTTACACTTTTGGAAAAGAAAGAAGAAAAAAAATGAGAGACAGGTCTTAACATGATTATTTATTATGTTTATTAGGTTCTCACTTATTAGGTTTACCTAAATGCAAAACGAAATGCCGAATGGGACCCGAGCCTGAAAAAATTGGTTTTGTAAAATCTATGGTTGTACTTGTTATTAGGCTCATCGGCAGGGTCCCGTTTTAAAAATTATGCAAAAATTTAGGCGGCATGTCAGCCCATCATTTCGACAGAACTGGCAAAACTAAATATGAGTGCCTTAGGTTTGACGCCTATATGTGGGTATTAAATTGTTGGGTTCATTGGAAGGTGTTCCCCACTTTGGTATGACTTCCACAATATATGTCTTTCTTTTGGGGGAAATCGGTACGTGTGGACAAGGCATTTAATAAACCTCAGTGTACATGAATTTCCTTACTATATACCTCGTGTGGATAGTACACGTGAGAGATAATTTGATATACTCGATGTACGTGAATGAGTTCCCTACAATATACCTCCCATCATGACTTTGGTCAAGCATAACGATGCGGGGGGTGGGGTGGACCGTTTAATATACATCGAAAGTACTTGGCCAAAGGAAGGTCAGAGTCATATCGCTTAGGCTAACTACGCCCTTTCGGACCAGCGCCCATCAAGAAGTGACCCCCAATTACGGGAAGAAATTTGGTCAATAGCAATGCTCTTTGGTGATGTAGTTTGCAATATGATTGATTTTTGATGAGTATCTTATGGAGAGAGTATCTTTATTAATCATGCTAAGCAGAAAATAAGGTAAAAGTAACTAAATTTATACTAAGCATGGATATGTGAAAGTGAGTCGTGTGTAATTATCTACAACTGAGTGTATGGTAGTGAACCTAAGAATGGATCAACTATAAGTGGTGTGTGATAGGTGTGATTGAGAATGGATATTTACAAGTGTGATATGTGGAGGTGTGTGTTAGTGACACCTAAGCATGGATTTTTAAGTGGTGTGTGCAACATGTGGATATAAGTGATCCTAGGTGCACGTCGTGTGAAGTGTACATGGAGAATTTCTACAAGTGTGTGAGTGACAAGTGATAAAAGCATGAGGTATATATGTACAAGAAATAATGGAGGACAAAAAGGGTACATACAGGTAGGTTCATATGTACACAATAAAATAAAACACCCATGCAAACAGAGTCTAGCCCTCTTATGAAAAAGTCCCCAGCGGAGTCGCCACTATGGCCATTCCGATCGAGATCGCGTGCCGAGCGGGGATCGAAAGGTCTCCCGCCCCCTTTTTTTACTTATGAACACTTAGATCGTCGTTGGTGTGGATTTAATGTAAAGAGATGGAGTCTCTAGCCTATTTTTCACAAACCAGGCAAAAGAACACGTTTCACCTCAAAAGAGCGGCATCGAATACAAACTGATGCATACGAAACCAATAGTTCGAAGGTTCAGGGGCTAAGTTACGGATTGGGAAGGTTTTAGGCACCCATCCCGCCCTTTTGGTATCTCATGGGCTTGTGTTATTATTTTACTTTATTTCTCCATGAAGTGTGTGCGCGTGTATATATAATGGAGATCAGAATCTTTCAACTCATACCATGGGAAAGGTAGAGTGAGGTCATCCATAGGAATATTCCCAAAACAATATATATAGAATATATGATTTATGCGTTTATCGCAATATTAATCATTATTATGAAACGATAATATGTATTAGATGAAACTCTAATAGACATAATATATATATTAATGCAAGAAAATGATAAAAAAAATGAGGAATTTATTAAAATTAGAAAATTGGACTTGAGTCTCGACTTTTAATCTAAAATGCCTACGTAGCCTATAAAGGCATCAAAGTCCATGTACTTCAGATGAGACATGGGGGTGGGGTTTATCCCATAGATCCGAATGGGATTTTATTATATGTGTGTGTGTTGAAAAATATGTTTTTGGTTTAAAAAGGTGTGACGGATAATCCTGTTTGGAATTTATGGGTGTAAGCCTCTTTTTGTTTGTTTTGGTTTTTTTATAGAAAATAAAGTATGTGCAATGTACTAATAAAAATGTAGATATTAATGTGTATGAACTTATGTAAGAACTAAATTATGGATCTAATGAAATTTATGTAAAACAAAGAATTTAAACAGAAATGGAAGGAATTAGGCCTTATATGAATCTTGATCTTTGATCTTGGTGAACTCCCTTGAATGTGAGATGAATGTAAGATGAGAGAGAATGTGATTTTCCAAATTGGGTATGAAAAGGATAGGAATGGAAGATTGAATGTAACTTCACATGGAGGAACTTCGCTGATTTCTAGAAAATGTTGCTGAAATCACGGATGCTAATGGATCTTTGGTCTTGGTGACCTTGGTAGTGAGGTTATGCCCTCATTTTATACGGTTAGGGGTTTGTCAATTGGAATATCCCTAGTCCTACCCATCGACAGGTGATCTCAAACAAAGTTCTAATAGGTAGGGAACTGAACCTGCCAATTGGCAGTCTCGTGCAGATTTTTATGGAAAAATGGTCGTAGAATGTAATATGTTGATCTGAATCATGCATAGGGCATATCTTTAGAAAGTTACTTTAGAAGTCCTTCAAGAGTCCTTAGACCTCTCCTCGGTCCGGGAGTTGAGATTGGGTCCAATGTGTCTCAGAACGGCACGTCGATCCTTTGGACAGGAGATCACCGAACGGAAATAAATCGTTTGTCCGCATGGTAAGTCAGAATCATCCATAGGGTGGACTGTTGGAAAGGTTAGGAGATATAGTTCGACATTCCAGAGATTTTTTCTCAGTTTGGAAATTTGACCTTGCTCAACTGGGGCCCAGAAGCCCCGGTGAAGTCTTGGAGTAAAACGGATCATTCATCTGCACCGTCAGTCAGAATCGCGCACGGGGTGGACCATTGGAAATTTATTCACTGACCTTTAGATATTCATTCAGTATCACTCGAGCTAAGGATCTAACTTTGGTGAAACGGAGTCTGGGAGCGCCCGATCGCCTCCGGATTGGTTTTCAGGGGGAAAATAAACCATTCATCCTAATGGTTAAGCCATTTAACGCACGACATGAATCGCTGGAAAGAGGTTTAGAAGCCCTTAAACGATTCAAAAGACTTTCTCTCCTAAAAAGAAGTTTATTGGGGTCAAATAGGGGTGGCCTCCGAATCAATTTTCGGTAGTAAAATAGTCCATTCGTCCGAACTGTTATGCGGATTTGCACACGGAGTGGACCGTTGGAAAGGGTATTCGGAGCCCTTCGAGGATTCAAAGAGGGTTTTTTGTGAAGAAAGAGTTGAACGGGGTCAAACGGGGCCCGAGAGCGCCCGATGGCCTCTAGATCGGTACTCGACGTGCGACCTAGGGTTTGTAGTAAAATAAGGAGGTGATAGGGACCTAAGGAGAGGCTTAGGGGATCTGTAAGGAAATTTTTGTCCATTATCATTTGTTATGTCATATGTCGTTACACCCTTGAAGTAATTCAAGGTTCAAATCATCATCAACGGGTCCGAATATCAAAGAAGATGAGGAATCAAAAGTCTGACAGGCCGGACCTGTCCGCCCAGAAAAAAAGAACCGATCCGACACCGGATCGGTCCGCCCAGAAAAAAGAACCGATCCGACCACGGACCGGTTCGCCCCTGTACCGGACCGATCCGCTTGCTGAAAAATCAGTACACCCCGGATCGAAAGCGAACCGATTATGCAAAAATTAAAATGAACCAATTCGCCTACTCGGACCGATCCGCCTGGGATAAACTCAAACAGATCGTGTTCAGATTTTTTAAGCAAAAAGCTTCTTTTATAAACCCACTACGGGGAGTTTGTTTCTAAGACTTGTTCACACGATTTTTAGAGTTCATAAACTCAAAAGTCTTCATTTTTGTGAGTTCAAAACTCATGGTTTTATTCACACAACCTCTCATACATTTGTGAATCACTTTTGGTAACCCTAGAACACAAACCTTTGCTGTTCAACCCTGGTGAAGAAGACCTCTCTGCTTCTTATTCATTGTTGCCCTACTGGAAAGGGATATGTCCAGCCGCCGACTACAGAATCTAACACCTGAGGGTAATTCTTAGTCACTTGTATTTTCATTGTAATCCGAAATTGTACGTTATAATATTATAATGAAAATAAATGGTTTTTCCCCTTTGGGGGATTTTTCCTCACTTATGTGTGTTTGATTAATCTCCATGATCTACTTCTTGATTCAATCACACCTAGTTGCATGTTTAGGGTTTATTTGGGTTAAACTGAATTTAATTATATAATTTCTTGTTTGAACGCACGCGCATACTCTTCTTGAAATTCGTATCAGAGCCAGTTACACAATGTTACCGTGTAATTTTCAGCAAAATTTTTCTAAGATATCAATTTTCTAAAAAATTGATTTTTGAAAACGAGTGTGTTCATTATGTAGAAGTTATATAATAAAATGCCAATTTTTGACGGAACAAACTACGCATATTGGAAAGCCCGCATGAGATCTTCTTTAAAGGCCATAGATGAAAGGGTTTGGATTTCAGTTGAAAGAGGGTGGACTCCTCCCTCCATCACTGTTGATACCGTGATCAATTTAAAACCTGTCACTTCTTAGACTGAAGACGAATTTAAATGGTCATCATTCAATTCTAAGGGTCTAAGTGCTATTTCTGGGTCTGTCACACCTGATGAGTTCAAACGCATAATGACGTGCACCATGTCAAAAGAGGCATGGGATGTCTTACAACTCACCCATGAAGGAACAAATGCTGTGAAAGAGTCTAAATTGCAAAAATTGACAACTCAATTTGAAACCATCACCATGCATGAGACTGAATGTTTTGATGATTTCTATGCTAGACTTTCTGACATTTTTAATACTAGCTTTAATCTTGGTGAACATATTCCTAATGCTACAGTTGTTAAAAAGATTCTTCGTTCTTTGCCTAAGCGTTTTATCCCTAAAGTCACTGTGCTAAATTCTTTGGGTAATTTAAATAGGCTAAAATTGGAAGAACTTGTAGGAGATTTGCAAACTTATGAAATTGATATGTTCCCTAAAACTGCTAGGTCTAAAGATAAGGGAATTGCACTTAATGCCCAAGAGAGAAAGAGTGAGGGGTCGACTAGAAAGAGAGTAGAGTCATCTAGAAAGAGAGAGACTGACACGTCAGATTCTGATTGTGATTTTGACTTAGATGATTTGTCTCTGTTTGCAAAAAAAATTCAAGAGGATTGTCAAATTTAAGAAAAATGGCAATTTTAAAGTTAAAAAGAAATTTGAGAAAAATAAGTTTGAAAAGAAAAATGAAAAAGATTCCAAAAATCCTCCTAAGAAAGAAAGTGAGAGATGCTTTGAGTGCAACGGTAGGGGTCATAGAGCCTTTTAGTGTGCCACTCGTCTGAATAGAGAGAAAGGGAAAGCTGTATTTAATGCTACTCTTACCGACGACAGTGAGGTCGAGACGGTGGATTCTAGAGCTGAGTCACCGCATGAGTGTAACTTCACCGCATTCATGGCCAGTCATGTGAGCACTCCTAGTTCTCCTCACGACGATGAGGATGATGCTTCACAGGGACACCTCGACAGTGAGATCGATGTGAGTGAGGGGGAGGATGACTCAAGTGAGAGCGAGAGTGATATTCAATGCTCCTACGCTGAGTTATATTCTGAGTCATTTAAAACTAAAAAACGTAACAAAGTGCTAGTTCTTAAGATCACCGGATTAGAGGAAGATTTAAGAAAAGTGAGAGAGAGAGAGAGAGAGAGAGAGAGAGAGAGAGAGAGAGAGAGAGAGTCCTCCACCTGCACCGCCCTAAGAGAGAGAATCTGCATGGGTTGAGAAAGACAGTTTGTTTAGAGAGAGAGAGTATTTTTGAGAAAGAGAGAGGGGACTTGACTAAACAAGTGGCTAGTCTTACGAGTGAGCTCCACTCCTCCGTGGAGACTCGGAAGAAACTTGAAGCCCTTATTGCCCAGCTGACTCATGATCTTGAGAAAGCACGGGAAGTCAAGGTACAAATTGAGGACAGATTAGGGAAAATGCAAAATATGCTCCTCGGCCCCGCTTTAGGTTTTGGTGATAGGTAGGGAATTCGTTATGATGGTGACTCCACCTCTCAAATTTGGCCTGGACCAGTTCCTGAGTTTACTACTACTCCTTATGGCCATCGTCAAAAACCTCGAAGGAGAGTTCGACCGAGAAAAGATAACCAAGGTCCGCCTTTGACTGTGTTCTTTTGTACCTATCGCAAAAGAAAAGGCCACCTCAGTGAGTTTTGCTATAGCATTGGTCGGACACGATGTACTACTGCTCCACATCAGCCTACTGATGATTTTACCAGTCTGAGAAAGCGAGTTGAGCTTTTAGCTGCCACGACTCAAAGTTTGATGGAGGAATTCCGACGGATGTCTTTGCCGTCAGGGAATGCTTCTCACATTCGATCTAAAACCAACAACAACAAAGGCAAACAAAAGGTTACCTTTGTTTTTCATGTTGCTCTCAAAGTACACAATACCTCACAGTGGTATTTTGACAGTGGGTGCTCCAGATATATGATAGGTGATGCCTCATTTTTTACATCTCTTAAGGATTATCAGGATGGCAGAGTCACCTTTGGAGATGGTAGCAAGTCTAGCATTATAGGATGAGGTACTGTCGAGTTACCTGGTTTTTCTAAGCTAGAAAATGTTTTGTACGTCAAAGGTTTGAAAGCAAACCTTCTCATCATTAGCCAGCTGTGCGACGCTGACTTTGCCATAAAGTCTGACCGGGACTCTTGTAAGGTCTATAATCAAGCCGGTAAAGTTTTAGTGCAAGGGGTGAGGATAAAGGATAATTTCTATGGGACTGAGCCCACATCCTCACTTGTCTGTAACAGTGCCACGATCACTCCTATGGATCTGTGGTACCAACGTATAGGTCACATAAATATTAAAGATCTCGCTCGCTTAGCTATAAAGGACCTAGTACGTGGCTTACCATCTCTTGGAAGGCCAACTTCGACGGTTTGTGGACCCCGTCAGATGGGAAAACAAATTCGTAGTCCCCATAGAAAGTTGCATTCCATTACCACCTCTCGTGTTCTTGAGATTATACACATGGACCTTATGGGTTCTACTCGTACCGAGAGTCTGGGTGGTAAGAGGTATATCCTAGTGATGGTAGACGATTTCTCCAGATACTCCATTATAGGTTTTCTGAGAGAGAAATCCGATGCTGTAGAGTTTTTAACGACCAAGTGCCATGTCCTATAAAATCAACACGGAGTCACTATTAACAGGATACGTATTGACAACGGCACTAAATTTAAGGAAGCAAAGGTCAATTTTTATAGTGATAGCCTTGGGATCAAATATGAGTTTTCTTCTGTGAAGACTCCTCAGCAAAACGGGATTATTGAGAGAAAGAATAGAACGATCCAGAAGATGGCTAGATCTATGCTTCTAGGTCGTAAAGTTTCTAGGAGATTTTGGGCAGAGGTAGTGTCTACTGCTTGCCACACGGTGAATAGGGTCTATCTACGTCCACACACACTTCAGACACCTTATGAGTTGTGGACTGGCAAGAAGCCCAACCTAGCATATTTCCGTGTTTTTGGGAGTAAATGCTATATCCTACGGGATAGAGAGCAATTAGGAAAGTTTGACTTCGGGAGCGACGAGGGAATATTGCTAGGATATTCATCGACTAGCAGAGCATATCGGGTTTTTAACCTGAAGAGCTCTAAGGTTAAGGGATCAATAAACGTCACCATGCAAGATGACGAACCTCCGACTATTATTCATCATAACCTTCAGTGTGAGGATGTGGACTTCTCTGATAGTGATTTACTTGTCCCTCTCTCACACTCTGTGGACCCTACTCCTGTGCTAGGGGACACACCTTCTTGGGTTCGCAAGAGTCATGACCCTTCTTCCATTGTTGGTGATCCCACTCTTGGGGTCAAGACTCGTGCTGAGCTAGAGAACGTTGTTAGCCATCTTTGCTATATGTCCAAAGTCGAGCCCAAGAATCATAAAGAAGCACTCAAGGATGAACACTGGATATTTGCTATGCAGGATGAGTTGCTTCAGTTTAAAAAGAATAATGTCTGGGAACTTGTCCCCCGACCTAGTGAAACTAATATGATAGGCACCCGGTGGATTTTTAAGAATAAAATGGATGAAAATGGTACCATAATCCGAAACATGGCTAAATTGGTCACTCAAGGCTATACACGGATAGAGGGTGTAGACCTTGGGGAGACATTTGCTCCTGTTGCGAGGCTTGAGTTCGTCCGTCTACTACTCGCCATCACATGTCATCTATGCTTCAAGTTATATCAGATGGATGTCAAGAGTGCCTTTCTGAATGGCATTCTATAGGAGGAGGTTTATGTGGAACAACCAAAAGGGTTTGAAGACCCTAAGCAACCTGAGCACGTTTATTATCTAAGAAAGCCTTGTATGGTTTGAAGCAAGCACCCCGTGCTTGGTACAAGAGGCTTACTTCCTATCTCTTAGCTCGTGGCTTCAAGAGAGGGGGAGTAGATATGACGTTATTAGTCAGGAGAGATGACGGTGCTATTTTGGTTGCCCATGTCTATGTGGACGACATAGTCTTTGGATCCACATGCACCCAGCATGCTCACCACTTTGAGGAGGAGATGAAAAGTGAGTTTGAGATGAGCATAGTTGGTGAGCTTACATTCTTCCTTGATCTCCAGGTTCATCAGCTAGAGGATGGGATGTTCATCTCCCAATCCAAGTATGCTAGAGACCTAGTGAAGAAATTCGGTTTAGACTCTGCTAAGCATGCATGTACAGCTATGAGTACCACTACCAAGCTTAGTAAGGACACTTCAGGAAAGGACGTAGAGCAAACCTTGTATCAGAGTATGATAGGTAGTCTTCTCTACTTGACTGCCAGTCGTCTCGACATAGCCTTTAGTGTTAGAGTCTGTGCGCGATATCAGGAGTCCCCGAAAGAGTCACATTTACTTGCTCTAAAACGTATTATTAAATACGTGAGTGGGACTCTCTCATACGGTATTTGGTATTCCTTTGATATTGATGACCGTTTGTCTGCCTATTCAGATGCGATTGGGCCGGGGATGTAGATAGTTGTAGGATCACTTCTGGTGGGTGTTTATATTTTGGTTTTGCTCTTGTCTCCTAGCTGAGCAAGAAGAAAAATTCCATCTCTTTGTCCACTGCGGAGGCTGAGTACATAGCCGCCGGGAGTTGTTTCACACAACTCTTGTGGATGAAGCAAATGCTGGATGATTATGGGATTTCACAGGACACCATGACCATTTCCTGTGATAACATGAGCGCGATACACATATCCCGAAATCCAGTCCAGCATTCGGACACAAAGCACATCAGGATACGCGAGCACTTTATATGACAGCTAGTTGAGGAGAAAATCGTATCCCTGAGTTTCGTTCCCACCGACCGTCAGTTAGCCAACATTTTCACAAAACCTTTAGATGCCCTTAGATTTCAGAGTCTTAGGAAGTCTTTGGAGATTTGCACAGTTGACTGAGGGGTTGGTCCATGTCTAGAATAGAATGCTTTTTCATGTTCATATCACATGCTTCCTATTGCTAGTATGTTTTATATGTATCATTCTTTTGTTGTACAACTATTTATTTATTCTTTTGAAAAATCCAAAAAGATTTTTTTGTTGTTTTTGTATATAAAAATTTCAGAAAAGCCCAAAAAGATTTTTCGTATTTTTTATGCACCTTTTATGGATGAACAATTAAGATAGCCGAGTCACAAATTCATTCCATTTATCCATGTGACTGTTTGATAGAGATTTGAGACGCTACATCATTTCATCCATGTGCTTTACATAGTATGGAGTCTTTGAGATGTAATTAGTGATATTTTCCTACATGTTTGACTCCTATCTCCTTTACTGCACACATGAACGGCTTTATTTGATTATTGCACTTGTCTATCACATGTTGGCTTGAGTGTTTCCATCTCAATTCTGTCTATACAACTTACAATATGCGATAAAACTTGACAAGATTTGAATGCATGTAAAAACCGTTTTTGTGAGACTGGGTGTTTGTTTAAGAATGGGGAGGGGATGCGAAATACAATCATCTATTCTTTGCGCAAAAGCCACCGTTCAAAATGACCTAAAAAATGGAGGAATTTTATTATCCGAGGTCCAAAGAGGTTAAAAGAGCCCAAAAAATTTAAAGGCAATAAAAAGCAATTCATGCCAAATATGGGCCATTTAGGTTTCACCTTCAATTCTCCAAAGTTTGAGAATTTAGAAAGCCTCTATTCAATATTAATATCAGAGGGAGTTTGGTTGGAGAATATAAACAGGTTTGCACTTCCTTGAAAGTCCTGAAAAAGCATGAAATAGTTTTTGACGTTATTGATGTGGAAATCACTTTGAGCTTTGATTTCTTGATTTGATTCAGTCAATGTCCTATATTTCCACTTTTTTACACCAAAGGAAGACTTTGAGTTCATTCGTTCGGAGTATCCGATATTCATCGTGCACATATGTCATGTTTGTATGCATTGATTTTCCTATCGAATTTTATCACACCCATTCATTTACGCCATCATTGACTTGGTTGTTCTGTGTTTGTTCATGGTGTGTTTCTTGTTTGTTTAAAAAATTTAAAAAAAAATTCAAAAATAGTTGTTCGTTCCTTGTGACACCCTGTCTCTTCTTGTTTGAATCATTCTTCTCACTTGTCTATTTGGGGACATCATAAAAAGGGGGATAAAGAATTATCACATTACGGGGGAGTTTTGAAGTGTTGAAGTGTTGAGTTGTTTATCACAAATTGGTATATTAGCATATCTGTTTATCTCATTTCAAACTCGATACGTCACTTGGTATTTTGCTTTATCTCATGTGTGTAGGTACCGTCTGATCTCTGAATTGCACACCCTGATGAGAAAAGCGTTGATATTCTTGAAGATTCGAAGAGCAAATGATGAAGTCTTATTCAATTGTATCGTTCCAGTTTTGGGTTCATGGAAGGGTAGATTTGTATAGGCATTTTTTCTTGTTGATAATTCGGATGTTTGTTTTTATGTATGTACCGGCATAGACATAGGGAGAGATTTGTAAGGACATTTTTGTCCATTATCATTTGTTATGTCATACATCGTTACACCGTTGAAGTAATTCAAGGTTCATATCATCATCAACGGGTCCGAATATCGAAGAAGAGGAGGAATCAAAAGTCTGACAGGCCAGACCGGTCCGTCCAGAGAAAAAGAACCGATCCGACATCGAATCAGTCCGCCCAAAAAAAGAACCGATCCGACCACAAACCGGTCCGCCCCTGTACCGGACCGATCTGCTTGCTGAAAAGCCAGTACACCCCGGACTGGAAGCGAACCGATTATGCGAAAATTTAAAATGAACCGATCCGCCTACTCGGACCGATCCGCCTCAGACCCGGACCGGTCCGCCTGGGATAAACTCAAACAAATCGTGTTCAGATTTTTTAGGAAAAAAGTTTCTTTTATAAACCCACTACGGGGAGTTTGTTTCTAAGACTTGTTCACATGATTTTCAGAGTTCATAAACTCAAAAGTCTTCATTTTTGTGAGTTCAAAACTCATGGTTTGATTCACACAACCTCTCATACATTTGTGAATCACTTTTTTTAACCCTAGAACACAAACCTTTGTTGTTCAACCCTGGTGAAGAAGACCTCTCTTCTTCTTCTTCATTGTTGCCCTACTGGAAAGGGATATGTCCAGCCGCCGACTACAGAATCTGACACCTGAGGGTAATTCTTAGTCACTTGTATTTTCGTTGTAATCCGAAATTGTACGTTATAATATTATAATGAAAATAAATGGTTTTTCCCCTTTGGGGGATTTTTCCTCACTTATGTGTGTTTGATTAATCTTCATGATCTACTTCTTGATTCAATCACACCTAGTTTCATGTTTAGGGTTTATTTGGGTTAAACTGAATTTAATTATATAATTTCTTGTTTGAACGCATGCGCATACTCTTCTTCAGGATCCTAGAAGTTGGTGTCTACACTATCGTCCCAGTCACTCTCCTCTAAGTAACTAAATGATTATTGGATTTTAACAGTGAGATCCTTATCAACCGGGCATGTTGCGAAATGAGACATTCAGTTGCCCACTACGACACCAAATGATAGTGTTAAAAGGGGACAAAAAGGGTCAACTAAGTATGATCAGGATTTGTGTGGATCAGTTTAGTACGTGTTGCATGTCTAAGACAACAAAGTCTACCTCAAAGAGAAACTCACCCACTTTAATCAAAACATCATCTACAATAACTTTAGGCATCTTAATAGATCGATTGACTAAGGACTTAGTGGTCTTTAACTCCCCCAAAACTAGTTTCTCATACACAATTTACGATAAAACGTTCACGCTTGCTCCTAAGTCTAAGAGTGCTTTCTCGAAGTGATGCTCACCTATTTTAATAGAGATCGTCGGAATCATCGGGTCCTTATATTTGACAGGAGTTCTATAGGAAATTATTGAGCTTACTTTTTCAGTAAGAAAATATTTCTTGGGAACTTTGGTGTTTCCCTTAAAGGTAGAAAGGTTCTTCAAAAATTTGGCAAAGAGCAGGACTTGTTGTATAGTGTCAAGCTATGTGGTATTGATTTATACTTGCTTGAACACTTACAAAATCTTATCAACTTGTGCCTTCTTCTTTTATGGCACCAAACATTGGGGAAACGTAGCTTTTGGGACACAGGATCTATAAATGGCTCAAAAGCTAATGGTGGAAAGGAAATTGGATCCACGAGTGGATCTTACTTCTCCTTAAATTTCACATATTCACTCTCGGTGGGTAGTGAGATATTATTTTCTATTTCCTTACCAGACCTAAGCGTGATGATGGCATCCTCTTGGGTTTGTGATAAACAAGTAATTTCTTGAAAAATATATTGACCTTTAGGCATATTCCCTTTAGGACTGGGCTCAGGTTAACTCGAGAATATTCCTTTGTCCCTCTCACTCAACGCAGTCATGAGTTGTCTCACTTGAACCTCAAGTTTGTATAAGGATTGGGTGATTTCATGTAAGATTTATTAGGTGGATTGGAGGATACTTTGAGTCGACTACTGGATTGAGGGCGGGGGGTACTTTGAGCAAGCAAATTCTTCGTATCCTCTAAAGTTTGGTTCTTTTTGGGATGAAGGATATGATGGTTTAGGGGAATTATTTTGGAAACCCGAGGTTGGATTACCTGAATATTGATTAACACCTCCTTGGTACTAACCTTTAGATCATGAAAGATTGGGGTGGTCTTGCCACCCCAGATTTTATGCATTGGAATACGAATCATACTTCGACCTACTTTGGTAAAGGAAATTCGCTTGCTCAGCTAAAACCTTGTTAGTTGGAAGAATGGGGAAATTTTTTACCAAATAATCTAACGTGTCACAACGTAGACACATAGGGGCGGCTACCTGTTGGATGGCCACCGGTGCGGCATGGGTTCCCACTTTACCCGTATTAAAATCTTCTAAACGTCGCGCCAAGGTGCCCACTTTGGCATTTAAATCAAAACTTTGTTTGATATGGTGAGCGAAATGCTCATCGGACGTGGTGGACCAAGATGCTCTATTAGTGCTCATTATTGGTACTTTTTTTCCATGGCTTCTAAGAATACCCACATGTCGGACTCATTTTTTGGGGTAAAATCATTATTACATACCGAATCGATCATAACCATCTCAATCCCACGATGCGGACATTGCAATAACAAGTCCTTAAATAGATCTAAGTACATCTGCAAGAATTCTACCTTTTTTGGGTAAATGTAATGATGGCGTGATGTATCAACATCATCTTTTGGTTGGGGAAGAATTTTTGTAGGAAAGCGACACTCGTTTGGTTCCAGGTGGTGATGGATTCGGGTTCTAAAGAGTTAAACCAACTCTTGGCTTTGTCTTTCAATGAGAACAGGAACATTTTAAGTTTAACAATCTCGTTGGTGAATTTTTGGTACATAATGGTCCCACATATATCCTCGAATTCAATAACATGAAGGTAAGGGTCCTCTTTTTCAATACCTCAAAATACAAGAAAAAATTGGATTGTTCCCGAATGGAATTGGAAATTGTTCGCGTTGTGCTCGGGTAGACTTATGCATGAAGGTTGACTAAACCTAATAGGATAAAGGTAATCTTTAAGGGCACGTGGTGATATCTCGTCTCCCATTTTGGTGAATATAAAAAATCTACCTATATAAGTATCGAGAATGCTAGACTCTACACTCAACAAATGACCAGTATGATCTCGACACCCACTTCGCATACTTTGAGCTCACTTTGATTTTTCGTTTTTTATCCCATTTTATTGTATTTTTTGAATTTTGAAATATTTTGTTTTAAATTTTTGAAGAAAAGTAAAAGAAAATAATTTGATTTAAAGCACATAATTCTTAGCTAACACAAAGAAAATTTAATTATCTAATTTAGGTGAGGGGAATTTTAAGTTTACATCTGCTTTTCTCGAGATTGATCGACGACAACGAGGATGTTCAAATTATTCTCCCTAATTAAACGATTCATACTATTTGACAAGGAATAATTTAAAATACAACCATAACTGATTTGACAACTTTGCGTTGGAGTAGCTTTTAATTCTAGCCACGTTAAGAGTTTTCCTACGAGGTATATGATATCCTAAGGCCAATGTCTACTTGATTTTAAATTAATTGTGATGGCTCGGGATATGCAAATATTTTGGGCCAAGAAACGGTGATGAAATCCCCACCTTATCTTTGACACGGGTTTTGCCCTTAAGTCAATTTATGCAATATTATAATTTAATTATGAAATTAAAGACGTAGGAGCACACAAAAACACACCTCCGGTATGGACTTTTTAAGGTCACTTGTTACGACGAACCAAAGTTTAAGCTGGCGTCGATCGGGAGGAAATGTCGCCTAGGTTTCAGTCATCCCTGAGAATTTCTTGTACTTGTGGCAATATTGCACAAGTATTCTTCACGTCCAGTTACCGCTGCACACTTTTTCTGAATTTTTCTTCACTTTTACCAACTTTTTTCTTCTTTTTTTTTTGTATTTTTTTGAATGTGCTATTGAAAAATAACACAGAAAAAACTACACCAAGTGTAAAGTGCGAAACAAAAAAAATTAAAATAAAAAAATAAATATAACACGACACATGCACTAGTGGTGTATTTAGCACAAAACAAAAATAACCCACCGTACTTATGAAATATTTTTTTTTCAATTTTATATTTTAGGAAAAGCAAAATTACTACTATAAATAAAAAGTATTTTTTGAATTTTCATTTTTGTTTTTTAGGAACTACTTACTAGTAAAATACGATTCTGGAAATTTCAAGAATTAGCTTGGGTTGGAATTAGCTTCGGCAATGGGATTTTCGTGAACTTTGGTTGGAAAGGGATTTTGCATGTAATCCTATGATAGATGAGATGATTTTTTTTTTTTAGGGAATGAATCAATATAGGATTAATTTCACTTTCCTAAGTGTCACCAATTCACGTGATCCCCGACAACGGCGCTAAAAACTTGACGCGACCACAAATGTGTCTAAAGTGCGTGCTTTATAGGCTCAAGCGCAAGCCTATCACGTTAGTAATAATCCAATAAGTCTGGATCGTCTCCACAAGGAACATAAAGGCAATTGAAAATACCGTAGGAAAAGCTTATTTAACCTTCAAATGATTCCTCAAAAGAAAAGAAAAGATGATGAGTGATGGTTTGAAATTTTCAATCGGTGATGAAATGAAAATTTTAGAATGAACTATGTGCACAAAAACAACTAAGAATTGTAACGAGTATAGATATGAGTATGAGAGGAAATAGGTTAGGATACAATCCCTCGATTCCTAGTAATTTACCGTATAGAATACTAGAATTGTAAATTAAAATCTTAACTGAATCCAGTCTTTATAGATCATAAGCATTACATATATGAGGGAACTAGACCGTATCACATGAAATCAAAGGTAAATATAAAGCGGTGTAGAACCATTACAATTTCATAGTATTCTTAAACATCCCAAGTACCAAGGGCAAGAGAGATTAAAAGATCTACTATGTTCATATAATTTCCCTACACGATTCGGTCAATTTTTAATTTAAACTCTATTTTCTACATGGGTAATTTACTTCAGGATGGGTTCATGCATCCCAACCTTGAAAATTTAGCTAGACATGGTTTTGTTAGATGAAAAAAGAACTATAACTATGCATGGAATCATAGATCTAAGAAACATAGCTTCAAAAGAGAATTGCAAAACAATTGAGAATCGAATTGAAAATAAAATAGAGAAACAAATAAGAGAATTGAAATTGATACTTGGATTGAAGATTGAAATTTGTAACCACAACTTGGAAAGAGAATTGAACTTGAATCTTGAATACTCCTTTTCTTCAAATTACAACTAGGGTTTCTAAATCCTAAGAAAATATGAAATTGTTTGCCAAAAGGAACTCTCTCTCTTCCTCCCTTTTATTACTCTACATCTTTGCTTTTTATATACCCAAATATGACTTTTCCCATGCCTCTCCACGTTTTACAACTAATAAAAAGGAATTATACAAGAAATTTCAAGAGTTGAAACTCTTCAACTTCCAAAATTAATTTCAACTTTGGCTTTCTGTCTCCAACTATAAATGGGCACAACTTCTTCACCGTAGCTCGTATTGGGGTGACATTTTTTCCAATGTTCTTGTAATTTAGATCTCTTCAACTTTTTTGTTTTCGCCGCCACCGGAATATATATGTAAAATTACAAAAATGCCCTTTAACTCCCATTTCTTACTTTCTTTCACTATTTTGCATTCTCTTTCGAACTAATTTGCATGAAATACCTGTAAAACACATAAGAGATACACAAAATATGAAACACTTGCCAAAAAGGGTCAGTAGCATAAATATAAGACAAATTCAAGCTATTTACAATGCACATGATCATAAAAATACCGAAATTAAGGGGATAATTGTGAACAATTTATGCCTAATCAAATCCCCCTAACTTAGAACTTTGCGTGTCCCGAGACATTAAGAGAAATGAGTTGACTTTTGAAATTACTTTTATTAAAATAAAATTCCACTTTCGCCGGCAAGCGAGGGCATTGAGCATATGCAATAAGCCTTTAAACCCCTTAGTTACCCTAGTAGGATGAGTTTTGTCTCTTGAGGTTTTGTAGTGAATACACCCACAAAATTCTGTTTTGACTCAAATAAATATCAGAATACTTAAAAATTGTACAATTTAAACTTTTCAAAAAATAATCACCATAAATTCATATTCGAATGTCTCAAACCATAATGTGTGTGTGCAAAGCCATAAATTAAACCTCAAATTTCTACCAATTGAGCATTACGTTACTTTTCAAAAATTCATTTTGATTCAAATTCTTACGGATATACTCACAAACGAATCACTCGGATTGTGGTTGTTTTCCCTCGGTATGCATGATATAAAGAGTAAATATAATGGACACAAATTCACGCATACAAAATTGAAAAGAAATAAATATATGGTGAAAAGATCTCATCATCGAAATATAGTTATTAGGAAACGGGAAACATCATCTCTTTATCACACCATTTTAATCTCTTTTATTATATTTTCATGTCTTAGCTCTCCATAAGTAATTAATTTCGCCATTCGGACTCGGTTAGGACTTTTCGGGTTAAAAAGTGTAAAGGGTAAAAATGGGAATGGACGGAATGTTCGGAATTGGAAAATGTCCTTATGACGTTCATTAGTGCTTTTTCGGGCATTTTCTCATTTTTCTATTTCTTTTTCTATTTTCATTTTTTCTTCTTCTTTCTTCTTGCTATTTTTCTTTTCTTGCCCTTTTTTTATTACACACTTTGGACTTACTTGATGAATTTCCAATTTTTCACAATTCCGGGCTATTTGGGTTTTTCGGGTTATCAAACGAAAGAGAAATATTTTTTTACGCTCAAAGTGGGTGACAAAGGGCTAATTTTTTCACAACTTTATTATGGCTAATATTTTTGGGTAACAAACGAGGGCCTACTTCATTGTCCAAATTGCTAATCACATTACCATATGCATCTCGAGATTAATTAAGTTTAGAGATATATTTAGCACGAATTTTGAGACAACATTTCACACATTTCCCATAACCGGTCAAAACAAAGGATTGAGATCATCAACGACTTATTAAAATGCTGAAAAGAACTTTGAGTTAATCATAAACTTGTATTGATTTAAAAACTCATAAAAAATTGAAAGGCTCAAAATCTCACTGGGTTTTATTAATCTCCACACTTATTCGTTAAGTCGTCAATTTTCTTTGCTTAGTGCATTTTGATTGTTAACACTTTGTGACTTTAAATAGAATAAAGGTGATATTTTTGAAAAATTTAAATTCCAATTTTTATTTATTTTGATAATTGTTTTTATAAATGCGAAGTTTTATGAATAAGAACTTATCATCCCCCCTAACTTAGGCTTTTGCATTGTTCACAATCAAAAGGACGAATAGCTAAATAAGACAAAATAAGGACTGCGATAAATAAAATAAGAAAATAACTACAACAAAAACTATTCATTAAAACATAGTTGTGGACACAAGAGATAAAAGTATAACAAGAGCAACATAGGGTAAAACTAGAGGGGGACTGTGAAAGGATCCAACGAGGCTGCCTACTATGCTGGTGGGTGGTGGGAACTACCGGGTGCGTTGGGGTCATAAGGATCGTAAAAATACACAGGAAGTGGGGCTTCGGGACCCAACTGGAGGCGATAAAGACCAGCCTGTAGACGTAACATCATACTCGTGTCGCGACGGTAGGAAGACATAAAACCGTCGAAATGCACCTCAAGAGAAACAACGCGCTCGGTGAGTGCCGCACCTTCGGGCATATAATCGGGATCAATAACTTCATCATATTCATCCTTGTCACCTTATCCCATCTCAACATCTGCCTCACCAATACACATGGAGTTCAAAACTTCTCAGAACTTTCATTTAAACCCTAAATTCTCTCATGACAGGTGCATGAATTTTGCCTCTGATAGTGACACACAACCATGAATTCCTAACTAGCCTAAAATCCTATCTCTATTATACACAAAATTCACCCTATACCCATTAGGGGTGCGACGACCTCACCTATTTAGCTCAGTTAATCCCCATAAATGGGGTCTGACAACCAGATTGTGTCAACTTCCGCAATAACCGCTTCCAGATACGGCTTGAGACGATGTCCGTTAACCTTGAATGTGTTTCCCTGTTTTTTATCCTCTAATTCAATAGCTCCATGGGGGAACACTTCCTTCACAATGAATGGACCAGTCCATCATGACCATAATTTGCCGGGAAATAAGTGTAACCTCGAGTTATAGAGAAGTACTTTCTGTCCCGAATGAAACTCCTTACGTCGAATGATTTTATCGTGAGCTCGTTTCATTCGTTCCTTTGATATTTTTGGACTTTCCTATGCATCGTTGAGTATTTCTTCTAACTCGTTCAACTGAAGTTGGCGTGCTTCACCGGCTTTTTCCATGTTAAAGTTCACCCTTTTAATAGCCCAATATGCCTTGTGTTCATTTTAACAGGGTGATGACAAGGTTTGCCATACACAAAATGAACTGGGGACATTCCAACGAGATTCTTGTATGCAATTCGATAAGCCCAGAGCGCATCATTCAATCTGAGAGACCAATCTTTCCGTTTAGGTTCGACTGTCTTCTTAAAGATATTCTTGATTTCTCGATTCGCTAGCTCTGCTTGGCCATTCGATTGGGGGTGATAAGTCATTCCAACTTTATGGACGACCCCATACTTTCTCATTAGCTTTTCCATTGGCCTATTGCAGAAATGAGTGTCGTTATCATTGATGATAGCCTTAGGAGCTCTGAAGCGAGAAAGTATGTGTTCTTGAATGAATTTTATCACCACCTTATTGTCATTCGTCCTTGTAGCTATTGCCTCTACCCATTTTGAGACGTAGCCTACTGCGACGAGGATGTATAGAAAGCCAAAAGATTGTGGAAAAGGTCCCATGAATTCAATTCCCCAGTAATCAAATAACTCTGTGACAAGTATGGGGGTTAATGGCATCATGTCACGGCGAGTAATATCTCCCATTATTTGGAATCTATCACAAGATTGACAATAACTATTCACATCCCGAAAGATTACGGGCCAAAAGAGACCGCTTTGCAGGATTTTAGCAGCCATTTTATTTTTAGAGAAATGACCTCCACAAGCCTCCGTATGACAGAATTGGATTACCTCTTGAATTTCTTCATCAGGTACACATTTTTGGATGATTTGATAGGCGCAATACTTAAACAAATACGGATCATCATAAAAGAATATGCGTGACCAAGTAATGAGCTTTTTTCGTTCTTGCGGAGTCCAATTGGAGGGAACAACCCCCGTGATAAGTTAATTCACTATTTTTGCAAACCAGGGAAGAGAAGAAGTAGAAAATAGATTCTCATCCGGTAAATTCTCGTCTATGGGAATTGGATCAATAGGTACGTCGGATGATAGCCATGACAAATGGTCAGCAACGATGTTTTGTACTCCTTTCTTATCTTAAATTGAGAGATTAAACTCTTGTAGGAGTAGGATCCACCTGATTTGGCACGGTTTGGCATCTTTCTTGGTCAGAAGATATTTGAGTGCCGAGTAATCAGTGAAGCAAGTGATGGGCAACCCAACAATGTAAGAGCAGAATTTATCGAGAGAAAAAATGACTGCTAGTAATTCTTTCTCCATAGTGGAGTAGTTAAGATGGGGGCCAGATAATGTCCTATTAGCATAGTAAATAACATGAGTTTTCTTGTCTTTCCTCTATCCTAAAATAACCCCAATCGCGTAATCACTTGCATCACACATAAGCTCGAATGGAAGTGACCAATCCGGAGATTGCATGATAGGAGCAGAAATCAACATGCTTTTTAATTTATCAAAAGCTTCTTGGAATGCGTTGTTCCATTCAAACGGAGTGTCCTTCATAAGAAGATTACTCAAGGGTCTAGCGGTGGCGCTAGAATCCTTGATAAGTCTCCTGTAAAATCCAGCATGGCCTAGAAAGGACCTCACATCATTCAGTGATTTTGGAGCGGGTAGCTCAACCATTACTTTTATTTTTTCTCGATCAACCTCAATACCTCTAGATGAGACTATGTGGCCCAGAATTACGCCATCATTGACCATAAATTGGCATTTTTCCCAACTGAGGACTAAGTCTTTTTACACACACCGGAATAAAACTTTTTCAAGATTATCTAAACATTAGTCGAAAGAGGGGCCAAAAACACTGAAATCGTCCATAAACACCTCAAGACCTTTTTCTACAATGTCGCTAAAGAGACTCAACATGCACCTTTGAAAAGTTGCGGGCGCATTACATAATCCAAACGACATACTTTTGTAAGAAAATTTGCCAAACAAAAATGTAAAAGTCATCTTTTCCTGATCAAGTATATCCACTTCAATCTGATTATAGCCAGAATAGCCATCTAAAAAAAATAGTAAGGATGGACCGTTACTCGTTCAATCACTTGGTCAATAAAAGGAAAGGGAAAATTGTCTTTTCTTGTTCCAGTATTGAGTTTTTGATAATCAATGCAAACACGCCACCCGGTGGTGGTGCGTTGAGGTATTAATTCTCCCTTAGTATTTTTAACCACAGTCATACCCGACTTCTTCGAAATTACTTGAATTGGGCTCACCCATTTACTATCGTAAATGGGATAGATAATCCCAACATCTAATAATTTGATGATATCCGCTCGAACTACATCTTTCATGGTTGGGTTTGGTCACCTTTGCATTTCTCTCGAGGGATTCACCTCCTCCGCGAGATGGATTTTATGGGTACATATCAACGGACTTATACCTTTCAAATCTGTTATGATCCAACCCAAATCACTTATATGCTTCCGCAAAACATTCAACAACTTTCCCTCTTGCTCTTTTTTTAAACTAGAAGAGACAACAACAGGAAATGTATCATCTTCTCCTAGAAAATCATATTTTACATGAGAGGGCAGTTTTTTAACTCAAGACTAGGAAATCTATCTTCAAAGGGGATCATGCGTGATTCCCGCGAGGGTAATTCCTCAAATCTAAAAATGCAGTCAACATCTCTCAACTTCTCAAAAGTCACTTCATCTTGCAACAAGACTCTCAACTCCTCCACTTCACGCTCATAATCAGTATAGGAACTCTTTCTTTTAAAATCTTGCACTAAACAAACTTTAAGAGCATCCCCACCTATGATCTTCTCTACGTGCTCCACCTCTACCTCTTCAATAAGATCAATTACATGAATTTCATCCTTATCACCCATTTGGTTAGCAACATTGAAAATATTGGTTTTGTGGGTCATGTTTCCAAAAGTGAGTTGCATTTGGCTATTCCGTGTATTGATCAAAGCGTAAGCAGTAGCTAAAAATGGATGGCCTAAAATTATGGCAACGTAATTACTATAATGGGGGGAAGGATCCGAGTCCCAAATGAAAAACTCTACAGGGAAGTATAATATGTCCACTTGAACTATCACGTTCTCCACAATCCTTTGAGGTACTTTCACTGTTCAATCATCTAACTGTAGAGTGATTCATGTAAGTTAAGATCGCCTAAATCAAGCTGCTTATAAATAGAGTATGGAAGGATATTCACACTCGCACCTAAGCCGAGCAATGCTTTTTCAACTCTACGCTCTCCAATAACACACAAGATTATAGGTGCACCAGGATCCTTGAATTTTGGTAGAAGATCGTTAAGAAGGATCAAGCTCACGCTTTGTGCCAAAAAGTTGTTCTTCTTTACCTTAAGCCGTTGTTTGATAGTCAAAAGATCTTTGATGACTTTGGCATAGGCGGGAATTTGTTGGATAGCATCCAGAAATGGCAAGTTCAACTTTACTTACTTCAGAACATCTAACACTTCAGTACGCGAGGCTCCCATTTTTGGTTGTGCCAAGCGTTGAGTAAATGGAGCAGTAATGGGAAGTTTTACTTCAACTTCAGGCTCACCTTCTTCATCCTTATCATCCATATGCAATGGCATCGCCTCAGACTCTGAAACTATTTTATCTTTAGATTCTTTGGGAGGTAGTGGCATTAGATCAATTACGGGACCACTTCGCAGCGTCGTGATAGCGAGACATTGCTCTTATGAATCCGATGATGTAGAGTTAATCATAGTTTTCCCTTGAGGAGGTCTTTGGTCTTGAGCTGGGAATTTACCCTTCTCTTGAGTATTCAATGCAGATTGAAACCTAGAGATGCTAGTATGAATTTCCATTAACATTCGATCATACTTATCATTGTTCTCCTTTTGAGATTGGATGAGTTGATTCAGATTATCCTCAAGAGATCGCCTAAGTGGAGTAACATATGGACCAGGAGATGGTGCTTGCATAGGAGGCATTTGCTGAAATTGAGGAGGGGGTGGACGCATAGAAACATGTGAATTAGGATTAATCACACTTTGTTGTTGTCCATAGTTGAAACTAGGATGATTACTCCAAGATTGATTATATGCAGTCCCTTGAGGTACATTAAAATTTCCTTAAAACCCTCCTATAACTTCTACTTGCTTTGTGTACATTGCCTTGTAGGCAGGTATTGTAGGACATCCTTTGGTAGAATGACCAGCCGCATAAATGGCACATACTTTCTCCTTTCCAGCTTGGATGGGTGTGGCAACTTCTCTCAATCGAACCTCAAGTATGTGTCTGAAAATCTTTTCCAATTGGTCAAATCGACGATCTAACAATGTGTCCTTGTCCAAGTGTTAAATACCGGACGCAGCAGGCGAGTTGGACACTTGTCAATTTTTGTTTTGACTATTGGAGTCGAAAACATCCCATGCTTGTGTAGTCTCTGCTACGTATTTCAGATGATCCTCAGCATCACTCAAGTCTAGTTCCCCAAATGGTCTTTCACACATTATCTGCACGAGTTGTTTAGATCCTATAGTGAGCCCTTGATGAAAAAATAAAATGAGATGATGTTTTTCAAACACATGATGTGGGCAAGCGCCAACTAACCCCTAAAAACGTTCCCAACACTTGTCGAAAGCTTCATCCTCATTTTGGCGAAAAGCTTGGATTTGAGCTTTAACAGAGTTATTTTTGTGTTGTGGAAAGAACTTGGAGATAAACTTAGTCTGCATATCTCTCCAAGATAAAACAGAATTCGGGGGTAGTGACCATAGCCAGGTCTTAGCTTTATCCTTTAAGGAAAAAGGGAAGAGCTTTAACTGGATAACATCTTGTGGGCAGGTTTGGTCACCAAACGTCTCACACACTTCTTTGAATTCTCTAATGTGGAGACATGGATTTTCAGAATCCATACCATGGAATGTAGAAAGAATTTGAATCATCCCTTTACGAAAGTGGAACTGAACGGCATTATACGAAAGTAAAATGCAACTAGGGGTGACAGTTCGCTCAGGAAATTAGAGATATTTCATAGGAAGATACGGTAACTCTTTATCTCCAGCACCAACACTATCGTGTACATTCATATTGCTACCAAATGATTCAGAACCCTCACTCAGTGTTTGACCCAAAGTGCGACTTATGATTGAATTTGTAGGTGAAGGAGGTGGAACCCAAAAATGTGGAGAGTCAATGGTATGAGAATTGTCAGAATTAGCTTCAGAAATGGGATTTTCGTAAACTTGGGTTGGAAAGGGATTTTGCGTGTAATCCTATGAGAGATGAGATGAATTTTTTATTTATTTTTTTATTTATTTTTTTATTTATTTAGGGAATGAATCAATATAGGATTAATTTCACTTTCCTAAGTGTCACCAATTTACGTGATCCCCGACAACGGCGCCAAAAACTTGACGCGACCACAAATGTGTCTAAAGTGCGTGCTTTGTAGGCTCAAGCGCAAGCCTATCGCGTTAGTAATAATCTGATAAGTCGAGATTGTCTCCACAGGGAACATAAATTGGCAATTGAAAATACCGTAGGAAAAGCTTATTTAACCTTTAAATGATTCCTTAAAAGAAAAGAAAAGATGATGAGTGATGGTTTGAAATTTCCAATTGGTGATGAAATAAAAATTTAGATGAACTACGTTCAGAAAAATAACTAACAATTGTAACGAGTATAGATATGAGTATGAGAGTAAATAGGTTAGGATACAATCCCCCAATTCCTAGTAATTTACCGTATAGAATACTAGAATTGCAAATTAAAATCTTAACTGAATCCAATCCTAAGCATTACATATATGAGGGAACTAGCCCGCATCACATGAAATCAAAGGTAAATATAAAGCGGTGTAGAATCATTACAATTGCATAGTATTCTTAAACATCCCAATTACCTAGGGCAAGAGAGACTAAAATATCTACTATGTTTGTATAATTTCCCTACACGATTCGATCAATTTTTAATTTAAACTCTATTTTCCACATGGGTAATTTAACTCAGGATGGGTTCATGCATCCCAACCCTCGAAAAATTAGCAAGACATGGTTTTGTTAGATGAAAACAAAACTATAACTATGCATGGAATCATAGATCTAAGAAACATAGCTTCAAAAGATAATTGCAAAACAATTGAGAATTGAATTGAAAATAAAATAGAGAAACAAATAAGAGAATTGAAATTGATACTTGGATTGAAGATTGAAATTTGTAACCATAACTTGGAAAGAGAATTGAACTTGAATCTTGAATACTCTTTTTCTTCAAATTACAACTAGGGTTTCTAAATCCTAAGAAAATATGAAATTATTTTCCAAAAGGCACACTCTCTCTTACTCCCTTTTATTACTCTAGGGCTTCGCTTTTTATATACCCAAATATTACTTTTCCCATGCCTCTCCACTTTTTACAACTAATAAAATGGAATTATACAAGAAATTTCAAGAGTTTAAACTCTTCAGCTTCAAGAATTAATTTCAACTTTGGCTTTCTGTCTCCAACTTTAAATGGGCATAACGTCTTCACCGTAGCTCGGATTAAGGTGCCATTTTTTCCAAATGTTCTTCTAATTTGGATCTATTCAACTTTATAGTTTTCCCCACCACCGAAATATATATGTAAAATTACAAAAATGCCCTTGAACTCCCCATTTCTTACTTTCTTTCACTATTTTGCATTCTCTTTCGCACTAATTTGGATGAAATACCTATAAATCACATAATAGATACACAAAATAAGAAACACTTGCCAAAAAGGGTCAGTAGCATAAATATATGACAAATTCAAGCTATTTACAATGCACGGGATCATAAAAATACTGAAATTAAGGGTATAAATGTGAAGAATTTATGCCTAATCACACTCTAATTTGACATTGTCATTCCCTTTTTATAACTCAAATAAAATTGACTCTCGTCGCGTTTAATTCATAAAATATAATGCTAATGCTCGAAATATTTTTAACATCTCTAATAGATGGATAAAATACCTATTCCATTAGAAAATATAAGTTTTAAAGTTTGCAAATGTATTTAAGCATGAACTATCAAAATAATCGAAGTGTAAGCATAATCCATAAAAAAAAACTATTTTCAAATCTCAAAACTAAATTTGACAAAACAATTTTGAGGGTTTGAAAACACTCTCTCGTGTTGTTTTAAAATAAATATCGAATTTTTGATAACAATTAAAACGAGTAGGGGATAAACAACAACAAAAAATAATATGACAATATTACCTAACTATGATAAACTTTACCCTAATCCTAATAGAAGTATTAAGATACCATAATGAAAGACAAAACCAAATTACAAGAGTGAGTAGAAATGTTCATTAATAAATCAAGATTACAATAAGTTCTCTCACAATAATCTTCAATCCTCTAAAACAGGTAAAAAAACTGGACCTCATATTGAATAAAATCACTCAAAAATTGCTCCCCAAAATTGTGTATTAAATTGTGAGCCCAAGGATCCTATTTGTAGACCAAGAGATGATGTCGGACCCGAAAAAGTGTAAAACAACTTTTTCGAATGACCATAATTCTTTTTTCTTTTCTCGAGTTGATCGTCAATTTGTACCAAATTCCATCATTACTTGTAAAATTTTCACTAGGAAACTTTTTTTTACAAATTAGCACAAGAATATTATAAATTATCAAAGTGCCCATTTTTTTCTTAAAATTGCCATTTTGAATCCAAATTCAATCATTCAATCATTTTTTTCCTTTTTAAATAAAATGGCCCTAAGAACTTATTAAATAAAATAAAATGGGTCTAACAAAGTATAAATTTGGGTATAAAATATATAAAATAATGCACTTATTAGGATACACCAATCAATTCAAATGTAGGGAATATCCTCTCCCCTATCAATGAGAAATGGGGAAACGCTTGAATATAACTTATCAATAGAGGTGGAAACACGAAAACCAACATTCAAAGCACCTTTCTTTTTCAAAAAATCCCTTAACACAACACGAGGCTCAAAACGTTCATTGCCTATTTTTTCAAAACTTTTCTTTTTCACAAAATCGTTTCCACGTTCTATTGTAATCTCATTCACATCCTTGAAAAGAATATTCAATTCCTTTTAAAAATCATCGATCTATTCATTATCATGTAAATGTATATTAATACAAGAGTTCCTAAAGATGAACCAAGATTCCCAAAGGTGACCGGTTCTATAACAATAAGTGAACATGTAAGTTTCTTGACGAACCACTTTAGAATGAGATTTAAAAATAACTTTGGACTTCCTTCGAATTTTTTAAATCTTGTAACTCCTTCAAATGTCTATTTGTATGACCAAATGTGCAAAAATAAGATTTTTAAGGTCATTTCAATTGCTTTTGACCTTTGAGGACAACTTGGTCATTTTTTTCCACATTCAAAGCACTTGGTTCAAAAACGCATATTTCTTCAAATTCAAAACACTTGATTCAACGATTATTATTTTTCCAAAACTTGATTCTTTTCATTCTCATCCATAAAAGTGTGAACCATTCTCAATGGTTTATGTTTTGAAATACTCTCCACATCTGTTGCGCTAGATTGAAAAGCATTTGACTCAACACTTTCCAAAATTCAAAAAATCTATATTTTTTACCCATTGAGGAACGAAGCCAATTTCATCCTTTTCACAAACCCCTTTGTTCATGCACGAAAATGTAGGAATTTTCATAATTTTTGAAACCCTTCATAAAAACACCATTTTCTTCATTCTAGACCCAACATTCTTTCTTGGAAAAACTCACACAGTAATTATCCTCAAAACGTTCAATTTTACTATTGAGATTTGCCTTAAGTCCTTCAACTAAAATAAAATCGTCAACTGTGACCTCATCTAAAACTCTCATTATTCCTTTTTTGCTCACTCTCGATTTCTTTCTATTTTCGAAAGTAATTAAACCACCATTAAAACTCTCAAAATAGGTAAACCAATATTTTTTCCCATCATGTGATGTGAGCAACCATTATCAAAATACCAATCATTTGAATTTGAAGAAATTACGATTACAACATTTTAAAAATCCATACAACACTTGTGATTCTCTTTACTCACCCACATTGACTTCACTGGACTTTCTTTTCTCAAAACACTCACCTCCTTTAGATGTTTTCTAATTTTATTCATTGTCTCAAATTAGTTCCTAAAAGTCATTTTTCCTTTGGAACTTTGGAAATGAAAATTTCTCATTTCAATGTAATTTAGAATAATATTTCCTCAAGTGACCCCTGAATGTTTGAAAGGTTTGGGAGAAAATTTCACATTCCTTGGTTCAAAATATTGAACTCGAAAATTTTAAAAAACACTATCTTTCATAGGAAAGATTGGAAGATGTCAAAAAGTAGGAACTTTTTTTTTAAAACTCTATTCTTTTGTAATGTTTCTTTCGAGGTTTTTCAACAAATTTGATTTAAATGACCTTTTTATTCTTCTCAAAATTTAGACTATCCACATTTGTACTTTTAACTGGCAAGACTTCCTCGCAAGATTCTTTCTTATGACATATATTTTCCTTTATTGTATTGAGATGAAATCTCTTGTAAAATAATTTTCTTTTCTTGTACAAAGTCCACAACAGGTCCTATTGACTCTAAAATAGGGGATTTCTTCATGAAATTGACAGATGTCATATACAAGGCTTGTTCAATTCATGGAGCATTCATATAGTGATGGCTTCAAGAAGGAAACTCTAATTTGTCTAAGTGGTTTCAAAAGGTAATACCAGTTAGTATTTTGTGAGAAATGTGGTTGAGTAGGAACAAGGCTTACTTTCAGGGTGTTCCCATGAAATCCAACTTCATTATCGATAAAGTGTTTACCATAATTTCAGACATTTCTCAAAGTTCTACGGTCAAAGAAGGTGATAAAAAATTAATCAAGAAGCATTGAATATGTTAAAAATAAAAAAGGATCAGGTATCTTCTAGCATCATCAAGAATCATCAAGAGAAGAAGATAAATAGAGTTATAATAAATCTCAATATTGTAGGTATAAGAGACCATCACTAATTCTTAGGAGCAAGAGTTATTCTAACAGATTTCAATGGTAGAATTATTTGGGAAGCCTCAAATTTCGTAATTAATGGATCATGATTCAAGATACTAAAGATGGTCTAAGCTACTATTCAGGAAAGCATTTCAGTAATACAGATGTTGAGGTTAATTATAATCCTCTGTTTCATATTTTATCTTCTTCTTCCTCATTAATTCCTTAGAAATCAAGAACAAATGTTAAGGATATTCAAGAAACCATTCACAAGATTCATTGTGCTTTCTCCTAGTGTTCAAAAGAAGGAAACAAGGTAGTTGTTCCCCTCTCAAAGCAAGTGCCATACCAATAAAGATTAACTTCTTTTCATAGGAAACTAGATCTTCCTAGATATATAAAGTTATCTATTGGTTTAGATTCTTCAAGTTGTCCTATTTTGGGTACTCTTTATTATTTATAGATTCACTTAAGTCCTTCGAGAAAAGTCCATAGTATCATTTGAAGTAGGATAATTAAGATCTGATCCAATTCCCTAAGCACTATTTGGAATCATCGACTTCTCAAAAAGCAAGTTATTGAATTTGTCCAGCAATTTTCCAAAGAAAGTTTGATTTTCAAAGCATTTTCCAATTCACTCTATGTGAAATAATTTCCTTTGTATACTTGCATTCCTTGAGTTCAAAGATATTTCATTCCATTTAGAGTCTACTATTCATTTCAAGGAAATCCACGTTTTGACTTTCAAAAAGACGGATTTTGAAAACTTACATGCTTTTACTCATTCTTGAGTTCTAAAATAAAAATTGCGTTTCTTTTGAAAAATCACCTTCCTTTTCAAACCTTTTGATTTTGTTTCTCATTTTGATGTTAAATTTTTTCAATTTGAGCGATTCATGAAACAACTTATTGAATGCATGGTTTATTTTACACAATTACTCATCATCACTCTCATCATTATCATTATTCGCAATCTCAAAACTAGACTCACTCGATATAAGTGTAATTTTCTTAGGTAACGAAGAATGCGATGATGAATGAAAATTATCGAAACTCACACCCAATGCATACATGTTAACAATATCTATGGAAGCACACAAAACAAACAAATAGTCATAAACAAGTATCTAACTCTACGACGTTAATGTTAACACAAATTGAGTACAAAATCTCTGATACCAATTGAAAATAATGTTTGGATGTCTAAAACCAACCAAAATCTGGGGGTAGGTTTGTTAAGTCAATGTGCCCAAATTGTAAGTTTCCAAAAAATTCTTCCACATTTCAAATTCATAGAACTCAAATAATACAAACGTCCTGTTAAAACCACACACATACAAGTAAATCAATTAGATCTAGATCAATATATACAAACAATCATACCTAAGTAAATTTTTACACAAATACGAGTGATCAAAGAAATTTAAAGTGAATTATGTGATCGAGCGTGTTAGATATGAGGATAAGAATACTCAAGAAAACCATAAGATGCCCTCACGAGTAGTTTCTTATGAACTTTGGAATTTCCCCCCATATGAATAGAAATACACCTCAACATCCACGAAGCAAATGGGAAACTCCAATCTTATCCTTGGAATAATGTCTTTCTCTCAGTTCTTCGAACGAACCAAATTACCTCCAATTTTTTTATCGTCGAGTAATTGGTTATAGAATACCATAAATATATGTGAGTTTGGTTAGATGTGTGAATTCAACTCACTCAAAAAATCCTCACAAATGTATAGATGTAAAACTAGACCTAAGCATATTTCAAACTCTCCAATGATTTTAAATTTTGATTTAGAGAGATAGGTAAAGCCTCACAAAAATGAAAATATCCTTAGATAAGATAATTTAGAAAGAAGGAAAAGGCTCACCCAAAATGGTGGGAAACCAAGGCTATTTATAGTAAAAATTCCAAAACTGACTCTGTCGTTCTAACGAAAAGATATGACCGTGAGAATGCTGGGATTATATGGATTGATTCGTATCTTAGGACAAACACACACAGATTCAATTTTAGAAAATTTTATCTTGAATTAATTTGACGTGTATATGGTGATGTAGTCGTAATTAAATACCGCAAACCATGCAGGCAAACATGCGAAGAAGCAAGAAAAATCCCTTTCAGGTAAAACCTCTATTTTAGCACTGTACAAGAATTGACAAACACAATACGACTTATAGACTACTTAGCTCTCTAAGTATAACATGAAGTTCTTCAAGTCTTCTACAACAATAGGACACTACAACGCTGCCCACAAGATCCAATATTCCCTCATTATCCACCGATCACCCAAGCCTTTGTTCCAAACATCTGCAGTTGACATGAACTGTACAAGGGTTCTTGAACTTTAAAGTATTCTTCTTGATTTAATAAAGTAATATATAAATTTTCATGGGGTTTGGAATAAAATTTCTAGATTTTGATCACAAAAGGAACTCTAAAAGGTCTTAGAAAAGTGTTAAAATGAGTTCTTCAAGACTCTAATTAAACATCTTTATTTATAAGAAAGTTGGTTGCAAAAGGACAAACATTTGAAATTTGGATCAGATTTAATTAAAAAATAAAATATCGCACGCTCGTTCGAATGGCGAGGTACCTCATTCGAACGACCTAACATTTTTCATTCAATCAGGCTTTCAATGATATTTCAAATGACATTCTAGTGCTTGATGAAAAATCATCTCGTTCAATCGTGGGAACCCTCGTTCTAAAGACATACCCGATCTCGTTTGAACAATTTCCAAAGAGACTTCAAAAGACATTTCGTAACTAACCAAAAGGAAACATCCCAGATTTTGTTTGAACGTTTGAAAACTGGTTCTAATGACAAAACAGAACTCGTTCGAACAACAAGAAAAAGTCATTATAACAACTTGTCAAAAAATTTAAATTTTCTTAAAAAACATTTTAAAACATTTTGAAATGCAAACTCTTAAAAAGATGTAATCTCATGGAAACGTAAAGGCATTACTAAACTACCATAACCCTTCTGAATATTGTTGAGACGAATGATTATTTAATCTTGCCAAAAGTCTTCAACTTTGTGTTCAAATACATAGAAGCATTCATGATGTTAAAGTGTATGTGTAATAGGATAAGAGAAATAAAAATAAATTGAGCAATTATAAAACTTGCTCTTACACATCTCCCCCTTTGTCTATTCTTGTATAAAACACAAATTAAACCCAAATTTAACCCTAAAGACTAATACAAATAATGCCCTCCCAAATCAAGAAACGGAATTGTAATCTTTTATAAGTTTTCAACTGAAAAGTCTTCATCTTGTGCGATCCATGAAATCATCATCAAGGCAGAATGATCCACACACATAAGATAAAAGAAATATCGTAATGCATACAAGTTTTAAAAAGATAAATAAAACTCCCCCTCAATTTTTATCCCCATTTTTGTCTGCAATAGACAAAGGAGAAGAATCTAAACTTGAATAATCAGCACCACATAAAGTAGCAAGATACCATCACAAAGATAAACAATTAAGCACATGCGATGAATATCCCAAAGACATGATGTGTTCTCATCCTATCAAAAAATCTAGTTTTCATGTTTTTCAAAATTTACAAGTATAAAGTATAAAAAGTACATATAGGTACAAAAACACCATAACCATGGAATAACACTAAAATATCCGATTCGTGAAAAGGAAACGTAATTATGCGAACATTTTCCATGGGAAAATCAACATGAACATTCATAACATATGTTAACAAAATCAAGAGATACTTCATAAGAAAGAACTCAATTCAACCATGGGTGTAAAATGTTCAACTTAAATGAAATTGACTCGACTTATGGAGTATGCCTTGAATTTTAATGATTCTCAAAACAATAATGCCAAACTATTAATGTTCATATTTAGAGTAAAGTCATTGGATATAAAATCAATGGCCTTAACACGTCTGCTTTTGTGTGATGTTAATCTTTTTAGGCCCTTTTTTGCAAATGGTGTCTTTCAACGCAAAAAGAATTTTACTCTTTCGTAGACCCTTTCCATTGCATACCATATATTAATATTTTTCGGGAAACGAAATCCTGGAAATGGTTCTTACAAGAAGAACTTTACCATTTTTATATTTGTTTCTCTATTAAGCGGAATTGAGATGAGAACATCATATTTGACAGATGAGGAGTAAGTACAATGTTCAAAAAGTCCATGCACATGTGCAATAAAGGTACAAAGAATCTTAACATTTAGAAAGTAATCAACAATGATCAACGAAATGTTATCCACACATTATTAAGTACACTAACGAAACAAAGTCATATCTCAAGGCACTATAAAAAAGTAACGTGCATGGATGGAATGTAAGGGTGATCCTCATATCTTAAATGTTCATCCATATACGGTGAAAAATGAAAACACCAAAATCTTATTTCCTTTTTTCAAAAAAATTATCAAAATAAAATCTTTTCTAATTCTTCAAACTTTTTCTAAAAAACTAAAAGTCTTTTTGGACTTTTTAACCTTTAAAAAAATAAAAATATTTTTGTAATTTTTCAAATATATCGAAAAGAAAAACATGTGAATACAATTTAGTATTAGGGATATATGATATGAACATGAAAAACACTGTATTCTAGAAATAAGTATCAACCTCAATCATTTGGCCCGGGGGAGTTCTCAAAAGGAGAAGCCATCCTATGAAAGTCCTCCATAAAATATTGCGAAGTTTTAACTAAAAACTCTACTTGGTCTTGAAAACTAGAAAAATATCTATGGTGACGTGGGGGAGCATGTGGAGTAACACATGTGGGAGTGTGTGCTAGAACATGTGTAAGAACTCATGTGAGAGCATATTGGGAAACACGAATGCTAGAAACTGTCCCTAACTGAATAAAAAACTCTTTAAGGTGACATACTTGTTTCCAATGGGAATTACCATGCACGAATTTGGGTCTACCTTGATAAAAACTTCTAGGATGAGTATTACTTGGTAGGTTCAGTCTCCTAGGTGAGCTAGTATGAGAGACATAAGGATACATCACAAACTTGGGAATCGACTCGAGTGCGACATAAGAAGTGAACGCACCTTCATAACCTATTCTTTGACTCTCAATGTTACCTAACAAGGGACTAAGGAGCATCTTTCCAACCTTCTTAGATGTGTCCTCTAAAGTTACCTTGACCTCCCGGACACTTTAAAGATCAAACTTGATTTGGGATACACGAGCTTCAAGTCTCTCACGAATGTCCAATGAAGCTTGAAGATCTCCCATAAAACTATCCACGGTGTTGGTCATATCAGTCTTCTCCCTACCGCTCACACAGAAATCTTCACCTTCTCGAGTTGACTCAATGATGTGTCAGTCTCTTTCAAAACATTCACCTCCACTAAATCACACACCTTAAAAGACAACTCTTTACTAAGCCTTTTAATTTAAAGTCTCGATGTAAAGTTCATGAAAGGCTTTTTGGAGTCCACCTTCTCCCTCACTCAAATTCTTTTCCTCACTTTCACTTTCTCCATAATGATTCAAAACAGCATCGAGGCACTCATGTTTAGAAATATTATCATCGGCATGGGATAAAAATATGATTGGCCATAAATGTAACAAAAGTTTCCTGTGGTGACTCATCCCCGGAATTCATCGACTCGACGTCACTATCGCTAAGATTGGACTTATGTGTAACTTCTTCTTTCCATGTCTCTTAAGCCTAGTGTCACACTCGTGGGCCTTGTGGCCTTTTCCCTCACATTCGTAGCATGTCTCCTCTTCTTTTTCGCAAACATTCTTTTGCTCATTTCCATTTTTATTTTTCTCAAAAATATTTTTCAAGGAAGAATTTTCTTTATGAAATTTGAGATTTTTTTTTTAATTTTTTTGCAAATAAGGCAATATCATCAAGCTCAAAATTCAATTTTGACTCGGAATCGCAAACTTTTTCTTTCTTTTGTTAAGCTTCCAAATCAATCCCTATTTCCTTTTTCTTTTTAATTTTTGAAAACATGTCATGTTCATCAGTTTGAGGGTCTCCTACGAGTTCTTCTAACCTAAGAGTACCTAATATTCCTAATGAATTTAGGACAATGACTTTAGGGATAAAACGGGCTGGTAGGGATCTCAAAATCTTTTTAACTACACACGTATCGAGAATTTTCTCAACTAAATTACAATATCATAAAATTGTGCATAAAATTCATCAAACGACTCAAACTCTAGCATAATAATAGTCTCAAATTTAGTGGTGAGATTTTTCATCTTAGAAGTTTTCACAGCATTGGTTCCCTCATGAATGACCTAAAGGTTATACCAAGATTTTTGTTAGACATGGTGCACATCATGATGTGACATAACTCGTTAGGGGTTACGGCTCCATAAATGACACTTAAGCCATGCGAGTTAAAATTACTCCATTAAAATTCCTCTTCTATCCAAGAAGAGACAAGTTTTGGTCCTATGACATCACCATCGGTCACTGTGGTTGGTGTCCACCTTCTTTCACAAACAAGACATACTTTTTCATCAATATATTTTAAGGTAGAACTCATCCTAGATTACCACTATGCATAATTAGACTCATAAAAAGTAGGCATTCTACCATACAAAGTATCCATAAAATCCAATTTTTTAACGATCACAAATAAAAAAATTGATATCAACTATTTTTTGCAAAAAGGATCACACAATATCTTAGTGCAACATGCTTTGAGACTAATTTGAGAATAACTTGTATCCTAATTTGTTTGGCAAAAATCAAAATCACACGATATTTTAGTACAACATGCTCTGATACCAATGTAAGAATGCAAGGATTTTATGGATTCATCCATATCTTAGGCCATACATACACAAATTATATTTTATCAAATTTATAATTTAGTGTGCATGTAGTGATGTAATCCACATTAAATATCGCAAACCAATCTGGCAAACATGCAAAGATGTAGGAAAAATATCTTTAGGGTGAAACCTCTATTTTTGCACTGTACACGAATTGACAGACATAATACGACTTACAGACTACTTACCTCTCCAAGCATAACGTGTGGTTCTTCAAGTCTTCTAAAACAACAACATAGTCTATCACCATCCATAGGAAGTAGTCTTCCCTCGATATCCATAAATCAACCTTCTTCTTCAACAATAAACATAAACTCTACAAGGGTTCTTGAACATAAAAGTGTTCTTCTTGATTTGATAAAGTGATCTCTAAATTTAAAAGGGGGTTAGAAGAAATTTGGTAGAGTTTGATCACAAAAGAGACTCTAAAAGGGCTAGGAAAAGTGTTAAAAAGAGTTCTTCAAGAATCTAATCCCGCATCTCTATTTATAAGGAAGTTGGTTGCAAAATGATAAATATTAGAGATTTGGATCAGATTTAATTAAACAACAAATCTTGCGAGCTCATTCGAATGACTAGGTACCTCGTTCGAATGACGCTACCTTTTTTCGATCGGGTTTCCAATGACATTTTGAAGGACATTCCAGTGCTTGACAAAAAATCATCTCAATCAATTGTGGGAACTCTCGTTCTAACGACATACCTTATCTCATTTGTATGTATTCTAACGAGCCTTCAAATGAGATTCCAAAATTGACCAAAATGCGTCATCCTAGATTTTGTTTGATCCTTTGAAATATAGTTCTAATGACTTAGTGTAACTCGTTCAAATGATAAGAAAAACACTTTTTAATGAGTCATCAAAATTTTTAAAATTTTCTTTAAAAATATTTTTAAAATATTTTAAAATGCAAAATCTTAAAAAGAAGTAATCCCCTGCAAAAGTAGAGGCTTTACCAAACTATCATAACTCTTATAAATATTGTTGAGATGAATGATTCTTCAATCTTCCCAAAAGTCGTTAATTTTGTCTTCGAATACATCGAAGCAGTCATGATGGTGAAGTGCATGTGTAACGAGATATAAAAAATAAAAATAAACTGAGAAATTATAAAACTTGTTCTTATAGATTGTGAGAACAGTTAAATACAGTATGAATATCAAGGCTAAGCCATGCAAATGGATACAAACTTCTCTCGTTAACCAACGGCTTAGGCAGGTATGGTCCGAAACACCAAAAATTCTCTTTTTTAAAATTTCAAATTGAATGATTAAACTTTAAAATATTTACCCACATAAAAGCTTGTGCACCAATTTTAAACTCTTTGGTGTGAAAAGCTCATTTACCCAATTTTATATTTTTAACCAAAAGCTTGCATCTAAGTGATAGCAGATATAATAAGATAAACAATCGCACAACATGCCGATGTAGGAGGAAAACCTCCAATGGGAAAAACCTCATAAGGGCCATCCACGCAATTCACTATGATACAAAGTTATACAAGTTGACAAATGACTTACTATCAAACTCGATCCCCATAAGCCTTGACGCATCTTCAATCTTCAACCTCTCATCTATAGAGACAGAGTAGGAATCCACCCACGCAAGTACCACAATGTGTGAGTCCACACATGCCTTGGTATACACAGATCCAGGCACCGCAACTATCAAAGGATATGAACATGGAATTTATTGCTTCTTCACCACAACACCAGAAACATGTAGTCCACCGCAATGAAATATTTCTCATAAATATGCAGAGAATAAACTTATTGCCCAAAATATAATCTTCAAAGCATATATAAGATAAAAATTGGATCTTAAGCTATTTGGGTGAAAACTATGGTTTGGAAAGATTTTTGGATGAGTTTGGGAACTCAAAATATAAGAATTTATCTCGTAGAAAAATTCTTCCCGAACTCCTTTTTTATAAAAAGAAATCCGTTTAGAAGGATAAGGATCAAAGACTTATGCAAACAATATATTTTTAGAAAAAATCCGCCTCCTCGTTGGATCTCATTCTAACAAGGTACATGTTCACGTTAGGACAACATCTAATGAGATATATAACGATAAAACAACAAAGTAAAAAAAAAGTTCGTTAGATATCTCATTGGATCTCATTCTAATGAGGTACCTATTCTCATTAGAACATCATCTAATGTATTATATAACGAGAAAACTATAATGGCTAATTTTGATTCGTTTGAAGTTTTGTTCGATCCCGGTTCTAAAAAGTTTCTATAAAATCACATTAAAAACATTTAAAAATAATTTTATAAAATCCTAACACCCAATAATAAAATCTCCAGGCTTAAAATATATACGAAACCATACCTGCGAGATCCTCGAAATGTGAGGACAAAAATGAGCATGAAACACGACACGATGATTTAATGTCTGAAGCTTTTTCGTTCTTCATCCAAACACGTCAAAGGATTGAAGGGAAAACACCAGTCCTTACCTATAAATCAAAATGTTTTGCCAGGAACTAAGCTGATACATACAAATTGACTCAATTGGAATTTTGTCCTTACAAATCTCCCCTTTTGGCTATTATGGGACACAACCAAGTACATAAACTTTTTTGGGCCGTCAATCTCTATAAAAGACTCAATCCCCGACCCCAAATGGAAATAGTATAAACGCTCGATAGACGCATATTTTGAGAACTTTGCAGGCTTGTAAACTTTGCCACATGTCGTAAACCTACACAGTTAAACTGCATAAGAATAAAATTCGAACTATTTCTAACAATCGTCAATCTTGGTAAACTGTCTCCCCCTAAGATAAAGATATCCTAATCATGAAAGGAAAGATATAATTTCTCCCTATTTATGTTCAAGAATAGAGAAAGTAAGAAAGCATAAAATAATTTCTCCCCCACAAACTACATCTCCCCCTAAATATGTGAACATATGATACCAAGAGAAATAGGGCGGAAGGGATAAAATCATGCAACGGTGTGAAGTGCAACAGACATAACATGGAAACATAAGCACATATAATCCAAACAATGATCAATTAATATCAATATCGATGCAAATAAGATACCAACTTGGATAAACAATAAAGTATGAAATATTAATTCAACAAATCAACGAGAGAGACCAATTCGATCACAAAGCATGCCAAATATAATCCAAACATAAAGAATTTTGAAAATATGGACAAAATGAAAATCACGAAGGCTCAAAACAACATGATACCACACACACACACACACACACATATATATATATATATATATATATATATACACCAATGGCACGCCGTCACATATATATAGGTATAAATAACCATAAAACTTGACACAAAACACATAATCTTCACATACTGGCATAGTATTGATGTGTCTAAACATATGGGGTGGAATGAATGGGCGTGAACTAGATACAACTGTATTATGACCCAAACACTCAAAAATGTCCAAGGATTTCTATTTGATCGCAAAACATTATCAAACTAAGATTTAGCCTCAAGTGACAGATAAAGTGAACTCAAATAACAAACAAGCACAATGCATACAAGCCTAGAACATTGATGATTATACAAATCAATAGCATCATGGCATGATAGGCATAACTAGGATTCATTATGGAAACCTATTGATCTTCAGCTGTAACACCCTTAAAAGCTAAACATATGTCATATTTTTCTTATCACTTTTGAAAATCAAACAAACTAACTAAACTTGTTAGCCTAGGTAATTTTTCTATTTTTATTGTTCTAATATTTTCATTAAGCTCTTTCCAACAATAGCTTTCTCATAAAGGAGATTTGCTCATTTTTATAGCCGTCTCTAGTACACCCTCTGTGGTGACAATTATTATGCAACACAAATAAATAAGAGAAAGGTAAGCACCAAATAAGAACAAGGAATATAAAACGACAATAACACAACAAAGGATGTACGTGGTTCAGCAAAGATGTGCCTACGTCCACGGTGGTGCAGTCGGTATTATTTCTATATACTCCGGGGAGTGACTACAGAGAATACAAACTTGTCCTTTTGCCCCGGACTCAGGGTTCAATATATACATGTGCGTTTAGGTGAGTGGGAGAGTTGGATTCCCCCACGTCTTCCATCTCTCCCTATAACCTCCCTTAATGGGAACGTGGGAAGAGACCGGGTCTTAATTAAAACAAGAAGTGAGTGGCCTGGACTTTGGGCCGCCAGAATTGGGCTACTCGTCCAGGCCCATGGTCTTAGTTTTGGGTACCCACAATTGACCCTAAGTTTGTTGGGCTATGTTTTGGGATCAATAAATTTAAATGATTAGACATAATGGCTTTTTGTACACCGTGCAACTCTTCGAAAGTTGTGGAGCTAATTTTGGCGGCATTCGCTTCGTATCTTGTGCACTATGATTAGCAAAATTTGAAGGTTCTCTGGAATAGCCGCCTTTCTACCGTCGTTTCAATTTTTCCAGCACTCTTCCATTCTCTGTGAGTTCTAGCACTTCGTACCTTCTTCTTTCAATCTCCATTCTCATTGTTTCCCTGTCATTTGGGCATGTGCTTCTTCATCGTTCGAGTCGATCTTCTATCTTGTAAGTTTCCTGTACCTTTTCTTTGCACTTTCTCTTTGAGTTTGTAGCTTTCTAGGGTTTTTCAATGGCGAAAATTGGGAATAGGTCAGTTTCTGGGTTTAGGAAGTTTTACGACATCCCTGAGTGGGTAGATATTGAGTGATGTGTATCTCCTCCTAGAAACGTTAGAGAGATAGAGGATGCCCACTGGATCCACGTTTTGTTGCTTTCCAGGGGGGACTCACTTTTCCTCCCAATGATTTGTTCTTACATTTCTTTGGCTATTTCAATATTGTTCCTGCACAATGCTCGCCCAATGTGTGGAAAATAGTTAATGGCGTACATAGGATAAATCAGTTGTATGGTACTAGGTTAGGGCTCGCCGAGGTCTATTTTTGCTATTCCTTCTCTCAAACTAGCTCTGGTGTCCTCTACCTCAAAGCTAGGAGTCCTGACATGGTATTGGTAGAAAATCTGCCTGATTCCCATAAGGACTACTGGCAAGAAGGTTTCCTTGTTAGAAATTGGCAGTTTTCTCCCCAATTTGAAGGGTTAAGGTTTGAGAGGTTCTCTGTTCCATTTTATGAGGAAGAATACATAGGTAGACATTGCACTGTTGTTTCGACTTTTGTTGATTTGTGATCTTTCTAGCTCTTCTTTGTTTTTTCTTCCATAGCGAGGTCAAATAACTTGGAACCTGCTCTCAGCGAGGTTCGTATCTCGGAATTGGTTAAGGCTTGGAATATCAGGAAGCCTTTGGGTGACGGAGATTATCCCAGGTCTGCTGCCTTTCTACTCGAGTACAAGAACGTTGGTTCCAGCTTCATTGCAAGGCCTGTGGACAGTATCCCAGAGTTTGACTCCTCCGAAGAAACTGCTACAGATCCTGTCCAGTTGGATGAGGAGGAGAGCAGCTCTGAGAGTGACATTGTGGGAGCCGTAAGTAATTTGGGTGGAGGGAGTAGTGATAGTAGTAGTTCCTCTGATCGTGGGGAGGTCTCTGGAGCTCGAGAGTCATCAAGCACGTCCAGTAGTTCGAGCGAGGAGATGGCACCACCCCGGAAGAACCTGATTCGGGATGATGATGATGAAGACCATATGCTTCTTACACAGAGGTCAAAGAAGAAAAAATCTAGCTCTGGGGCTGTGGCTACTAGTTCCCGGTCCTCTGCTCAGGATCAGTAGAGAAAGAGGAAGGAAAAGGAGCAGGTAAGAGAGAGAGAGAAAAAAAAGGAAGAATAGAAAAAGAAAATAGAAGAGAAGAGGAGGGTAGAGGAGAGGAGAGGAAGAAGAAAGAGAATGAGAGGGAGGAGGAGGAGGAGAAGAGGAGGGCAGAAGTGAGGACGAAGGCTAGGCAGCCCTTAGTCCCGGTGTCCGGGCTACCCGAGGGGGCTTCTGTTGCGATTTCCCCTCAGTTGGCACCCGCTCTGCTCGAGAGAGCTGTCCTCTCAGCTGATCGCCAAAGGGAGGTAGGGTCCGAGAAATTGGCCCTTTAGGCTTGTCAAAGACTAACTTTGGTAAGATTATTCCCTTTTCTCCCATGTTTTTATGAATTTCCCCATTTCCCTCTTCTAATGACTTCTTTTTTCTACAGTTTGTGATTGACTTTGCCATGCTGTATCGTTCACGCGATGAGCTGGTGAAGAAAAATGGCGAGCTGGAAAAAGAGAACTCTGCCCTAAAGTTGAAGGGTAAAGAGCTCGAGGCTAATTTTAAAGTTGTTGACGCTGCTAAAATTTCATCCGACCTGGCTCTTGCTACTGCCAACAAGGAGAAGGACGCGACAGTTAAGGATTTAAAAGAGCTGCGATAGGCCTATGACCTGGTTTGCTCGAGCAAACTTACTGTTATGGAGGAGAACAGAGTCCTTTCTGAAGAGCTAAAGAAGAAGGAGTCTGATGCGGTCACTTCCAAGGAAGACTCATACAATTCTGGTTGGACTGCTGCATATGAGGATGCTGAAGTTCAGATAGGCTATATTAGTCGTCTGAACTTCAAGAAGGGTTGGAATAAGGCCCTCATATCTGCCGAAGTGGATGTTGCATCTCCCCTATTTGACGAGAACGATCCAGGGCCGAGGCCAGTTATAGATGAAGAACCTGCCCTAACTATTGAAGGAGCTGACCCTATCCGTCAGGCGTCCCCTACTGATGCTTCCCTCATCGTGGCGACAGAGATTACCCCTGCCGAGGGCGGTGTTCCTGTTGATGCCGATAAGGGGAAAGGGCCATCAACCTCTGGGCCACCTGAGGTTGCTAACTAGTTATCTGCTAGGATTGCTTTATATTTTTGGTATTTTTTGTTTGTAAACTTTATTTTCTCTGTTCGATGTAATCTCAACTTTTATTAATGAAAAGGCTTTTATTCCTTAGTGCACTGATTCGTCTCTTTCTTTCTCTTATCTTTTGATTGCTCGTAGTTAATTGATGTGGATGGTTACATTCCCGCTACTTCTCAATTAGGAAGGATATTGGGGACAAATGTGATCTCTGAAGTTCGTCACACTTTTGTGAGGATCTGCAAGTCTCTGCGACTAAGGAACAAGCGCTTTATAGAATAAATAGAGCTCATCGCCAAGATGAAGGACAGGCTTCAAGAGATGGAGGACATAGGTGCCTCAGTTCAAGAGGAGGTCAATGCACTAAGAACGAAGCTGTTAGAGGCCTCTGAGATCAACCAAGTTGGGGAGGTTCTCCAGCAGGAGAATGAGGCTCTGAGGAGAGAGGTCTCACGCCTTAAGGAGCATGCACCAAGCACTTATCTAGCAATATTACAGGGCTCCTCGTCGTTGTGAGCTAGAGCCGGTCAGAGTGGTGTGCCCCCTCATTGCAGGGCCCTCTTGTAGTTGTTCCGCGAGCTCATAGGAATACCAGGGGTTCATCAAGGGAAATGGAGGAGCTTCGGTATGATGTTCAACGGGCGCATATGATCGTTGCCGGGCTCTATAGGGATGTTACTCGATTACGACACTTGTTCAAGAAAGGTCCTCGATAAGTGTGGGCTGATGGCTATGACTGGGTTGGTTAGATACTCCAACAAGGTTGTCAGAGTTCGAAGAGCTTTCCTTTGTCAGGGGGTGGCTGAGTGCTTTGAAGGATCTGGAAGTCCCGAGGAACTCGATGCTCTAGTATCGCCACGAGATTTCTCCCTCCACTCTGATGCCTAACCCCTTCCGGAGGGATGATCGATGGATCCCCATTGATGCCATCCGTTGACAATTATTGGAGTCGGATGCGAATGAGGTTGAGGAAGAGTTAGCTCCTGCTCCCGATGACGGACGAAGAGCTCGAGTGGCTGATTATCTCGCTCAGAGGCCTCACCCCCATTGAGATTTTACCAGTTGCTGTTTTTTGTATTTTTGATAATGTAAATGCTTTGGGCAAGCTCGTCGACTAAACATGTATCAACATTGTTGTAAATATGATGAATCAATGAAAAGTTTGTGTTTTGGGAAATTTTGCCGACTAAACATGTGCATCATATTCTTCATATTCTTGCTACTTTATGATCTTCTGAGTTTGTTTTATCATCCAAGTGTCCTCCCAGTCCAGTATAATACCGAGATACTATTGTGCACCACTTTACCTTTTAGGTTGTGTCGTCACACTCCCTTAGGCCTAAGTGGGGAAATTGGCGAGGACACACCTGGTGTTGGATGCTTTATCCGATCAAGATTTTATTCAACCGAAGAAGGTTTTATGACCAGTATAAAATGTGGTCATACTGCCTAAGGATCCCTTGTAGGGCTTCATATATTGTCAGGGCAATGTTAAGAGGTCCTTCAGGTTTCATAACGATGACCTGAGGAGGGATATTCCCCTGCTATAGTGTAGTGGTCAATGTGCCTGTTACTTGGAAAAGATGTGTGATAAATCTCATGCATCTGTTACTTATCAGAATGTAATCAATTAAATAACTTTCATTAATGATAAGGGAAATGAAATTCTAGCTTCATAACAAAAGAATAAAAGAAAGATGTAAAAGTAGAATCTCTTGAGATTGTTTGCGTTCCATGCTCGTGGTATTTCTCTTCCTTCCATCATTTCCAAGTGATAGGCGCCTTGTAGGTCGTCTCTTGTTATCTTAAAGGGTCCTTCCCAGTTTGGACCTAACTTGTCGTCTGATGGTTTCACTGCGCTGCCCAGGACTTTCCTTAGAATGTAGTCCCCAACTCGAAATGTCCTCGGGTTAACCCTTTTGTTGTAATGCCTCACGAGCTGTTGCTGATAGCTCACTAGTTTCACTAGGGTTAGCTCTCGGTTCTCGTCGGCTAGGTCGAGCTCAGCGAGCAATGTTGCATCATTATGGCCCTGGTCAATAAGGTTGGACCTCATTGTTGGCAAACCTGCTTCTAGTGGGATGACTTCTTCCATGCCATATGTCAGCGAAAATGGGGTTTCACCTGTTGCTCTTCGAGGAGTGGTTCGGTATGCCCATAGGATATGGGGTAGTTCATTTACCCATGCGCCTTTAGCTCGCTCCAATCGCTTCTTTAATCCATCGATCACAGTTTTGTTGGAAGCCTCAGCCTGGCCATTGCTCTGAGGGTAGGCCACCGAACTGAAGTGGTGTCTGATACCGTGTTCATTACAGAAATTCTGAAAGGAGCTGCTTTCGAACTGTGTTCTATTGTCGGTGATGATGGTTATGGGGATGCCAAAACGAGTGATTATATTCCTCCATATAAACCTTATCATATCAGCGTCTCGGATGTTTTCCAGCGGTTCCACCTCGATCCATTTGGTGAAGTAGTCAGTTGCAACCAATAGATATTTACGATTGCCGGTGGCGGTAGGTAGTGGTCGCATGATGTCCATTCCCCATTGGGTGAATGTCCATGGGCTGGACAGGGATTTTAGATCGTTGGCGGGTTGGTGGACCATAGGAGCGTGAAGTTGGCATTTCAGGCATTTGCGGACATACATCGCAGAGTCCCTTTGCATATATGGCCACTAATAGACTTCCTTCATTGCTCGAAAGGTTAGAGACCTTCCTCCGATATGGCTCCCAAAGACTCCTTCGTGAAGCTCATGTAGCACTTGCTCGACATCTCCTGGGTGGATGCATTGGAGGTAGGGACCGGAGAAGGATTTCCTATACAAATTGCCTTTTGGGGATAAGTGAAAGCGAGAAGCTTTGACTTTTATCTGGTGGGCAGTCTTCTTATCACCCGGGAGCGCGCCATCTTTTAAATAGTCCCTTAAGGGGTCTATCCAGCTGGGGGTTGATCCCACCTGGAGTAACTGTTCCACCTTTGGTGTCTTGTTGTTGCGGTTAATGCTCGGGCGAGTGAGGAAATCGATGGGGATGATTCTTTTTAGGTCGGAGTCAACTACCGAACTCAGGGCTGCTAGGGCGTCAACATGACTGTTTTTCTCCCTGGGAAACTGTTGGACATTGATCTCTTCAAAGCTCGACATTAGTTTTCTCACTAAGGCGAGGTAAGCTGCCATCCTTTCATCTTTTGCATTGTAATCTCCACTTATCTGATTGGAAACTAGTTGGGAATCGCCGAACACCTGTAAATGTTTTGCTCCCAAAGTGTGCGCCTTTTGGAGTCCGGCTATTAAGGCTTTGTACTCAGCTTCGTTGTTGGAGGCTGCAAATCCAAGCCTGATTCCTTGTTCAAGGATTGTATTTTCTGGAGTAATGAGGACAATGCCTACCCCCGCCCCCTTTGAGTTGGAGGCTCCATCAACAAACAGTTTCTAGGTTTCCTGTGTTGCTTGTTTCTCCTTTTGCCTTGCTGGTTGAGGTTGGTCGGAGGGTTCCTCGCCCGTGAATTCGGCTATGAAATCAGCAAGGATCTGACCCTTGATAACTATCCTTAGTTGAAATTGGATGTCAAATCGACCGAGCTCGACTGACCACTTAGACAGTCTTCCCGATAAATCCATTTTCCTTAGGATTGCCTTAAGGGGATGCGATGTAAGGACGATGATAGTGTGAGCTTCGAAATAATGCTTCAGCTTTCGTGAGGCTACTACTAGTACAAAGGCGAGCTTCTCTAATGGTAGGTACCTTTGCTCGGTGTCCAGTAAGGTCTTGCTCGCATAATAAACGGGGTGCTGGATTCCTGTAACATCGCATATGAACGCAGAGCTGACAGTGTGATTGGACACGGAGAGGTATAGGTACAAAGAATCTATTTGTTGTGGTATGACGAGCAGTGGTGGAGAGCTTAAGTAAGAATTGATCTCGACCAATCCTCGCGAGCAATCTGGGCTCCACTCTACCGTTTTTCTCCCCTTGAGAAGCTAGAAAAAAGGCTTGCACTTCTTGAAGGATTTAGAGATGAAGCGATTTAAGGAGGCGAGCATACCAGTGAGCTTCTATACGTCCCGAATTGTGCGAGGAGGTTGCACCCTATTAATTGCATTTATCTGGTCTGGGTTAGCCTATATGCCTCTCTTACTGACCAAGTACCCAAGAAATTTTCCTGACTGGACACCGAAAGAACACTTGCTCGCGTTAAGTTTCATTTGGTACTTCCTGAGGATTCCAAAGGTGTTTGAAAGGTCTTAAAGGTGATTTTCCTTCTTCTTACTTTTAACGAGCATGTCATCGATGTAGACCTCCATGGTGTCCCCCATCTGATCCTTGAACATCTTGGTGACTAGCCTCTGATAGGTTGCCCCTGCATTCTTGAGCCCAAAGGGCATGACCTTGTAGCAGTATAACCCAACTGTCGTGATGAACGTCATTTTGTCCTGGTCTGTGGCATATAAAGGAATCTGGTGATACCCCGAGTATGCGTCCAGGAAACTCATTTGTTCATGAGTTGTAGTGGCGTCTACTAGTTGGTCTATTTTTGGGAGGGGGAAACTATCTTTAGGGCATGCTTTGTTGAGGTCAGTGAAGTCGATGCAAACTCTCCACTTCCCGTTGCTCTTCGGCACTACTAGTGGGTTGGATAACCACTTGGGAAATTGTACTTCCCGTATGGATCCTGCATCCAGCAGTTTTTTAACTTCTTTTTCGACTGCTTTAGCCTTCTCTGGTGCGGTTCGTTGTGCCTTCTGCGTGATCAGTTTGAAGGTGGGATAGACGTGCAGCCGATGACAGACCATACTCGGATCAATTCCAGGTAGCTCATATGGTTCCCACGCAAAAACATCTACGTTGTGCCTCAGCAGGGTTATCAATTCCTTTTGTTCCTGGTTGGTGAGAGATGCTCCAATCAAGAAGACTCTGTTACTGTCGCCATCTCCAGTCGTAACTTCTACCAGGTCCTCGACGACCCGCTCGGATGGGAGGAGCCTGTTCTCCTCTACTCCAGGTCTTCTGTACGTTAATTGCTATTTAGAAGGTGTTAGTCCCTCTTCAATTTTCTCGCTGGGCCACTCGACCTTCTTCTCTGGCTTTGGTCAGATGGCTGCTATGAAGCACCTTCTCTCCATTGCCTGATCGCTGTGGATCTCCATTACTCCTCGCTCGGTTACATACTTGAGTTTCTGATGGTAGGTTGAGGAGACTGCCTTCATCGTATGAAGCCATCCCCTGCCAAGGATGGCCTGGTATGGTGAGTCAATGTCAACTACCAAAAACTCGATCATCTTGGAGACGTTTCCAGTACGCACTGGTAGTACAATATTTCCCAAGGGTATAGTCATTTTTTCCAGTGAAGCCAACTAAAGGTACAGTAGCTTCCTTTAGGTCGACGATGCTTAACTCCAATTTTTTGAATAGGTCGGGATACATTACTTCGGACGAGCTTCCTTGGTCGACGAACAACTTGTCGACGTCAAAGTTAGCTATCCTGAGGGTAATGATCAGAGCATCGTGATGCGGGGTCCTCACTCCCACCAGATCTTCATCTGTGAAAACAATGTGCTTGTTATAGTTGACGTCATCTGCTCGTCTACGCTTTCCTGACTGTGACTTTGCTAGATTGATCTGAAAAGCCTGCATTACCGTTGTAAGTTTCTTCATCTCCATTCGAACTTTGTTTCTTTGTATCTGCTTGGCATCAGATGCCTCGTGAATTACCATGAACTCATGTCCAGTGTCATCTTCCAGAACGTTGTCAGGTCTCGCCTCTCTCTATTGGCAGCCACTTTCTCTGACCTTTTCTCCATAAACTCGTTCAAATGCCCAGACTGGGCCTGCTCCTCGAGGTGAGACTTGAGAGATTTGCAGTGTTCAGTCTTATGTCCTCCCTCTTTATGAAAAGCGCATCTTAGCGCATTGTTCCTCTTCGAGGGATCTCCTCCCATCTTCCTGGGCCACTTGATGAATGGCTCATCTTTTATCTTCGCGAGAATTTTATAAATTGGTTCTTTGAAGATGGTGTTGACCGCCTGGAATGCTTTCGACGCATCATTGTTCCCTCCGTTCTTGGAGCCATTTTTGCCCCCGTTCTTTCCTCCTTTCTTCTGGTTCTCAGCTTTGTCACTTCCCTTGGTAGTGAGTTTAGCTCGACCGTTTTCTCCTATACTAAGTTGGGTTACATCTTCTACCTTAGCATACTTCTCGATGCGAGCCATTAGGTCGTCAATAGTCATAGCCTCCTTCTTTGTCGGGGACTGGTATAGAAGGGAAGAACTGGGTAGCCCAGCTTTGAAAAAATCCACTGCTACTTGATCCGAACAATCCTCGACCTCATTGAATAATTCCCAATACCTTTTCGCGTAGTCTCGGAGGGTCTCTTGAGGCGTTTTCTTCATTATTAGCAAAGCATCCATCCTTTTGGGATGGGAGCTACTAGTAATGAATTGGGCCGTAAAGAGCTTGGCCAGGGACTTAAAACTCCTGATGGACCGGTGGGGAAGCCTTTCGAACCACTTTTGTGCTACATCATGCAGGCTCGAAGGAAAAATTTGGCACATTAGCGCGTGCCGGTGGTTCATAAGGGTCATGGCCTGTCGGTACTGCCTGACGTGATCAATGGGATCAGTTATACCGTCATAAATCTTGAACCTTGGAATAGCAAGACTTCTTGGGGGCTTCTTCTTCCTAAATTTCCCTCATGAAAGGTGATTCCATCTGGGTTTTGAGAGCTCGTCTAGCGAGTTCTCGGATTGATCTGGTACCGTGGTGGGCAGGATGTTGGTCCATCTTCCTACGGACCAGATTTCATATATTCTCGTCGCTGCGAGCAGGGCTCTGGTAACGGCGAGCTCTTCACACTTCTTGCGGAGGTCGTCGTCTGATTCGCCTCCTTCAACCTTCTGAGATCCCCGCCTAGGGCTCCTTCCTCGACTACGAGACTTTCTCGCCTAAGGGCTAGGAGTGCAGTATGAACGTCTTCTGTTATCAGGATGAAGCTCCCTCACCAGTATTTTCAGTCTCCTTTTCAAGCGAGCATTCTCAGCCTCGTATCTGCGAGAAGACTCCCTCTGCTCGTGGAGCCTTGCCTCGTATGCATCAATCAATCTGGATATCTGTGTGGACGTCGCTGGTCCTTGGCTTTCTTCCGAGGCTGGCCTTTCCAAGCGAGCCCTCTGCTCTGAACGTCGAACTTTAGACCTAATCCTACGAGGAGCTGGTGGTTCTTGAATATCCCCTGCCTGGGGGGCATTGCTGCTGTGACCAGACATTTTAAACTCCTTTTTTAGTGTGGGATTTTCTCAGAGAAGATAAACACCAATTGTGGTGACAATTATTATGCAACAAAAATAAATAAGAGAAAGGCAAGCACCAAATAAGAACAAGGAATAAAAAACGACAATCACACAACAAAGGATGTACGTGGTTCAGCAAAGATGTGCCTACGTCCACGGTGGTGCAGTCGGTATTATTTCTATATACTCCGGGGAGTGACTACAAAGAATACAAACTTGTCCTTTTGCCCCGGACTCAAGGTTCAATATATACATGTGCGTTTAGGTGAGTGGGGGAGTTGGATTCCCCCGCGTCTTCCATCTCTCCCTATAACCCCCCTTAATGGGAACGTGGGAAGAGACCGCATCTTAATTAAAACAAGAAGTGGGGGCCTGGACTTTGGGGCGCCAAAATTGGGATACTCGTCCAGGCCCATTGTCTTAGTTTTGGGTACCCACACCCTCATATTCGTAATAAAAATCCAACAATCTCATGGGCAACAGTTCTTACACGTAAAAATCCCCCATAGTCACGAAATATGTAGATGACAAGATTGATGGGAGAACATATCACAAATCTCAAATATAAAATATAAAATATGAACTTAAAATTCAAAAGTGTTTGTGTATGTCTGCAGAGGCATATACAAAGTGAATCCATTAAGCTAATCAAAGTACAAATCCATGGAAGCATGATGAAGAATAATCTAAGTATTGACAATCATAACCAAATGTCCTAGTTCTAAGGAAAACATGGAATGAATTGGATTCAAACATACCAAATTCCACACAAAATGTGTAAAACTAAAATACACAAAAAATTCTTTTTGAGTTTTTAAGCATTTATAAAAAAAAAATACTAATTTGAAAGAAAACTAGCTCAAAAGACAAACAAAATCTTTTTGTATTTTTCAATATGACTCAATAAATGAAAAATAAAAATACAAAAGACTCAAACATAATACGACTAGCAAAAATTATGTATCATGAAGTGCAAAAGCTAGTATATGTAAACATGCGAACACAATCAACCAAGATATAGTGTGGGAAGTATCATGTGCAAGTGAACGAGAATTAAAAAGTCTAACATGTAAATCCTCCAAATCCGATTTCCTGATCCACGTAGTTATAATGTCATGCTCTCGAGTTTTGGGAACCTCAGTGACTCTATTCTTAGAATTTCTCAAACCCTTTTTAAGAGCGTAGCCAAAACGCCTGAGGTGACCTTTCCACCCGTAATATGTGTAAGTGTAGACATGGAGAAAGGTTGACCTTCTCCAACCTTCCTAACAATGGTTAACTCTCTCAAAAGCATGGTCTTGTATTTAGTAGAGGAGTCATCTTGATCATCAAAGCCAATCCCACACTTGTCATATTTCATTTGAATGGTGCCTAACATCTTATCCACCTTTTTTAACCTGTATACCAAATTAAATTTTACGCAACTCGAGTCTCTCAATCTCTCTTCAAGCTCAACTATACAATACTCGAGTAAATGCTTAGACTCCTCAAACTCAATAAAAGCTCTCTCACCTTTAACACGCTTTAGCTTCTTTCGAAGACTCATCTCATGTTCCCTAAGATCCTCAATAAAAACACTATTATCATTTTCGGCGGCACGTTCTTTGAATTTAGATTTTAACCTCAAATTAGCCTTCTTCACCTTCAAAGTTTCCTTATATAAATCACATAAGGAAACTTAGAATTCACTCTCCCCGTCCTCTTCTTTATCCTCATTCTCTTCTACGCTCACACTACCATCACTAACTTTGGTATCATAACCAATGGCCATGGAAATTTCATGCAAAGAAATATCATCAAGGGAAGATTTCTCATCATGGTTCACATGAATATCCATGAATGTGGTGTAGTTGCGCTAAATGAGGGAATTGGGTCCCTCTTCCGGATCACTATCACTAAGGGTGGCATTGTACACCTTAGATTTCTTGCCATCCTTTCTTAGTTTAGTGGGGCACTCAGCTACCCTATGGCCATAACCCTCACAACCAAAACATATTTCTGACTTATTGCTATTAAATTTATCGTTACGATTTTTAAGGTAGTGATCGGCCTTGCTATACATATTTTTCTCAAACTATTTCACATATTTTGATTTCTTATGAAATATGAGAAATTTATTGAATTTCTTTGTTAACATGGTCATATTTTTGGACTCGATGTCAGACTCATCATCTAAAATAGGTGTTTGTTACTTCTGGGCATTCAAATCAATGCACTTATCCTTCTTGTTCTTTGTTTTGGAGGAAAACATGTCAAGCTCATAAGTTTCAAAGCCATCTACAATCTTTTCAAGTTTTGTTTTTTTGGTTAAGAGGGACTTAGCCCCCTGAATTTATTATATTAAGAAGAATGGAATAGACCCATCCTAGTCTAACAAAGAGAAAAAGGATAAATATATAAAATAGGCACCTAAACATGAGAAAATAAAAGGATTAATGAAACCTTAAATTAAGAAATCCTAAATCATCCATTTTTAGAAAGCCTTTGATCTCTTTTTCGAAAAGAATCAACAGAATCTGAAACCACATGAAAACTATTAATACACCCATATTTTGCAAGAAAATCAACACCTTTGTTTCCTTAATGAAGAGTGTTTATGAATATTACCTCGAATCCTTTAGTCTTAGCTTGGATCCTAGCTATGATATGCGTAATACACCAAGGACTCTTCAAACTGCCATTAGGAACTTGGAGAATAACAAAATAATCTGATTTAACCTCTAATACATAAGAATAAAGATCCTCTAATGTTTCCATACCTAGAATAATAGATTAATCTTTTTCTTGAATATTGCCCCCCTCACAAAAAACGAAGTAAATCCTCTTAAGAATAAGCCATATGAATTCCTTAGGACACCCCTCCCCCCGTAGAGACTGGATTACCCTTACAACATCCATCTACATTAAACTTCAAATTCAGACCTTTAGGAGGAATCTGTTTAACCATTTTAATCTTCTATGGAGTCTGCTCAGTCATACTAAAAGAACTGGAATAAATAAAGGTATTTTCTCATGTGAAGAGATATAAGAAATTGTATGCCTTGAATTAATTTTTGAGATTCCATATTCACAACTTCAAATTTCCATATTTGTTTATCATCTTCTAAATACCCCAAGCAATGAAAGTAGGCAAGTTCTTTATTATAGGTTCCCACTGAGATATATTTGAAGCAATCCACGATGAGATGATTCTACATCTAATTGAGGTATTATGGTAAGTGACTCCAAACCTTGATAGTTATCTCACTATTGCCAAAGAGACGATCCATTGTTTCACCTTTATTTTTAATACATCAGCCACATTTTGAGGGCCCTCTAATCCAAATTCTTTGGATGGCATCATCTACTAGCAAGAAGTCTCTAAATACTCTCAATAAAAAGAAGGATATTTAGTTGGAATAAGGTTATGCCAAATAAATGAATTAGTCCAAGAAATCACATGAGGTTGTCTTATATTTTTCCAAACTATGACAATAGTGAAGTGACCATTTTCTATTTCAGTCCATACCAGAGAGTTTAAACAACTTCTTCCGAATAAATCAACTTGAAAAAATCTTTGAGATAAATTTTGAGGCATCAAAGAGTTGATCTTCTGAGAACTCCACCCTCCATTAGAATCCAGGATCAATAATCTTCAAAAGATTATTAATTTGAGTAGATCTAATAGGTCCATCAAAGGTCTAATTATTCGTGTTCACACAGATTTCTCATTTGCCTATCATCCATCTTGAATTTTGTTCCGTATTTTCTCTATGCTTAACCATCCATTTCTACACATGAGAAACTCTATATTATCCAATTCAACTCGATGCTTTAACCCGTCATACTTTTCCTATAAGAAATTAGCCCATAAAGACTTTTGATTTCTAAAATTCCACCAAAGTTTGATACTGAAAGATGCTCCAATATCTTATAAGGATTTAAAATTTAGACCACCTTTATTCAAAGATCTATATAGTTCCTTCCAAGAAATCCAATGATATCTATGATTGTCTTTAGTTGACACACATAAGAAATCTACCATAATCTTTTCAATAATTTTAAGGACTTTCGTAGGAGGTTGAATAGTTTTCAAGGTGTAAATAGGCATTAATTGTAGAACATGACTAATTAGGATGATTTTAGCTCCCATAGAAAGAATTTTAGACTTCCACACTACAAGGTTTCTTCTAATATTTGCAATGATATCCTCAAACAATGAACATATTTCTCAACCAGTGAAAATAGGGCATCCCAAGTGAACAAAGGGGGGATTTTTCTACCAATGAACGACATCCTAAGTAAAAATAGGGCATCTCAAGGATTTTTAGTTCATCGAGTTTTGTAGAATCTAAAGTACCGAAGGAATTCAAAACCATCACTTTTGAATTAAATCTTTCAGGCAATGACCTTAATATTTTCTTTATTACACGATTTTCGAGTATTTTCTTTCTGAAGTTAAAACAGAAGTTAATTATATTGGACAATCTAGCGTAGAACTCATCTAAGGTCTCACTCTTTGACATCTTAATGGTTTGAAACTGAATGGTGAGGTTTGGCATTTAGAATCCTTAACAAGACTAGTTCCATCATGGGTGAGTTGGAGTATATCCCAAGCCTCTTTAGATGTCTCGCAAGTCATAATACAACAGAACCTCTGTGAGGCGACAAAATAAAACAAAGCATTTGAACCACACGAGTTATAATTTTCTAACCTATGCTCAGCCACACTACATGATTCTACGGGCTTGGGTATCCTATTCTCTCCAACTAAGGTAGTAGGTGTAGTCCAACCATTTAAAACCATTTGTCATACCCGCTTATATATAGCCTTAAGTGCTGATTTCATACACATTTTCCAGATGCGTAGTTTGACCCATCAAACATCACGACTCTAAGACCATCAAAACCACCAACATTCATGCCTAAAAACACTAGATCTAAATACGATAACTTACTATTCTAGCTTTGATACCAATTAGACAAGGTTCGACGACTTGGACATGGATTGTTAGAAAAATCCAAAAAGTCTATTTTTAAAATTTTAAAATTAATGATTAAACCTTAAATAGATTAATCCAAATCAAAACTTGTGCACTGTGTTGTGAAAAACCGATTTACCCAATTTTATCTTTTTAACTTAAAACATGCATCTATGTGATAATATATAAAATAAGTAAAACAATCATATAACATGCCGATGTATAATGAAAACCTATCATGCGAAAAACCTCGGACTGCCCAGCCATGAAATTCACTATGATATGAATTTATATAAGTTGACAGATGACTTACTCAACAACTCGATCCCCACAAGCCTTGACGCATCTTTAATCTTCAATCTCCCCACAATGACAGCATAGGATTCCACCCATGCAAGTTCCATAACATGTGAGTCCACACACACCTCGGTATCCACCGATCCAGGATCAACAACGATCGACGAATGTATACACAAAATCCACTGCTTCTTCACCACAACACCAGAAATATAGAGTCCACCGCAATAAAATAATTCTCACAAAGATGTGGAGAATAAACTTGGTGCCCCAAAACATGATCTTCAAAGAATATAGAATATGAATCTTGGATTCTAAACTACTTGGGTGAAAACTAGGGTTTTGGAGAGATTTTTGGATGAGTTTAGGAACTCAAAATATAAGAATCTCTCTCTTAGAAAAATGGTTCCCCAAAGTCCTTTCTATAGTAGAAATTAGTTTAAAAGGATAAGGATCAAAGAGTTGTGAAAAAAAAGATTTTTTTAAAAAAACTTCTGCCTCATTAGATATCTCGTTCTAACGAGGTACGTGTTCTTGTTAGAACAACATCTAATGAGATATCTAACGACAAAATAGCAAAGGAAAAAAAAATTGTGATGTTAGATATCTCATTGGATCTCGTTCTAGCGAGGTACTTGTTCTCGTTAGAACAACATCTAATGAAATATCTAATGAGAAACAAAAGATGCTAATATTCACTCGTTTGAAGTTTCATTCGATTTTGGTTCTAACAAGGTGCGGTAAAATCATTTTAAAAACATTTTAAAACAGTTTTATAAAATCCTAACACAAAATAATAAAATCTCCAAGGCTCAAAATATATATACAATCATACTTGAGAGATCCTATAAATATGAAGACAGGAATGAGAATGAAACACGTCATGATGATATAATCTCTATATATTTTTCACTGCATCTTCACCCAAGCACGTCAAAGGCTTGAAGGGAAAACAACAACCCTAATTTAGGACTCAAAATATTTTTTTCGGAATTAAGTCCATACATAAAAATTGCGTTCATTGGAAATTTGTCCTTATAGTCAAGCAAACGAGCCGTTCGAACAAACCTATTTTGTAGTCGTGCGAATGATTCCAAAATAGACTCCCTTCAAAATGTTTATGCAAAAACGATACTTAATCTCGAAAACAAAAACAAACACATTACTAAAAAATATTATTTTTGAAAAAATATTTTATGAAAAATTCACTCAATTTGGGAAACACGCGAGTGTGTAAAAAGAACCAAAATTAAACCAAACTCCCATAAAAGGATAGTTTTCGGATGCAAGAATGGAAGGCTTGAATGAGCAGCGGTGCTTAATCTTCAAATTTAAGATTCATCTAACCAAAACTAGACTGCGCCTCACTCATAAGGAATCAAGTATCTGTGACTTGAAAGATTGACACGTTTTGACACATGAAATAGCCAATATAAAAACCTATACAAAATCTACATTTATGGTCTAGTAATCCTAGGTTCTTGGCCAAGAACAAACCAAGAACAACAATAGGTGTTCTTGGCCAAAACATTCCCAAATGTATTGAAAACCTCATATTTTTAGCCTAAAACCCCCTCCAAGTATAAAATTTATATTGAAACTCCATCTCCAACAACAATCAAACCACAAAACTCACCAAACTCAAGCATTCGAACTAAAATCATCAAAAACACGAAAACCCAAAAATAAAGAGCAAGGGTATAATTTTGTGTCACAACTTGAATAAGTTTATTATTTTCGATTTAATATGGTTCAAAGATCAATTAAAGGTCCCGATTTGTTAGTTCACGGATAATTGGTTCACTTTATATTAGGGATTCATTATTTTGTTATTATAATTAAAAGTATGGTTTCAACGAACTCAACAAAAGGAAACCCTAGCTTTAGATTTCAATGGTTTTAATTTTGATTTCAAGAGTTATACATGAAATCAATAGACCAAAAGGAAAAAAAAAATGCAAGGATGAAAGATTCATAGAAGAAATATCAAAAAAGAATTGAAAACTAACCACAAATTATGGGTTGAAAGTTTCCAAAAAATCTTCAACAATTTTCGAAAATCACCTCTTAGTCACCAAAAATCAAAAGCTCGCTTTTTGGTCCCAAGGTTTAGAAATGGTAATGAGGCCTCAGAGACAGAATCACTTGCGTCGAAGGTCTCAGAAGAAAAAAAATATTATGGAATTTGAAACGTCTCAAGCAAAGGCCTTCGCATCAGGTTACAGGTCCTTGTACATGATTAAAGCCACAAAACTAAATAACTACCCTCTTATCATTAAGCCTTTAGGGGATTATGTTGTAGTCAAAATATTTCACTCAATGCTCAAGTGACATGTAGCAAGGAGGCCTACACATAAACCTAAAGATAGGCCCAAGATCACATGAAAAAACTCTACCTATAAATAAAACCTCGACTTGGTACCTAACCACGCTACGGTATTTACTCCAAATCATAACCTTAATAACATAGGCCAAAAACTTTGCACCTCAGCCCATGGAATTCCAGCTTTCCAATTCTAGAAAAATTCTCTCCTATCAACATGTCACGTGAATAATGCACACAAGTCTCCAACCAGTTCCTATAAATAGAGGTGCCACTCCTCATTTAGTCAGTAACAAAAGAGTACACACACTCTGCCAAAATCTATCCAGCTAATCTCTACACCTGACTCCTCACTTTTGTCAACGGCTCTGACAACTTCAACCTAATATAACTATGGTCTCATAAAAGATTACACTGCAAGGCCTCATCCTCTACTACAAGATAACATGTATGTTCGTGTATTTGGCCTCATACTCTCCGCGTGTATACCTATAAGGCCTAAATAATGTATGTATTGTATAGAATTAATGATAATGTCTCCAAAGTGGACGTAGGACAATTTTCATGGTTGAACCACTCTTAATATAGTGTTTCTCTATCTTTATATCTCTTTTACTATCCTTTATACTTTTACTTATTAAGCATAACTTTGATGGTGTGGTTTACACTTGTAGAATCATTTTTAGACAATAACAAAGAACTTAGATTCACCCCTTGATTAATTTGTTTTTGTAATTGAAAAATCTTTTTAATTAACCATTTTAGATAAATTGTTAAATACATTATGCACATATACTCTTCATCTATAAAAATTTACTTTCTTAGAAATTGCATCTATTATATGTATTTTAAGTACGGTTGTTCTTAATTGGAACAAACATACTTAGGTTTTTTCCAAAATATATTTTCAAAACATTTTTAGGCAACACTAGACAAAATCCATGGACAATATCACGACCTGCTTGCCCCCGCCTCGCTGCAACAAAAGATTTCTTCACTACAGCGACCAACTATTTATTGGTACATGATCCTCCGTTTTTTTTCATTATAACTTTAGATGATTTGTCTCTCTTCACATTTTATCCAAATAAATATACCAAAGAACGGTCTGACATGACATCAAAAGAACATTTTTGGAAGATCTTTCCATACAATTTCATTGGGAATCATTTTAGGGAAACATTTTTTACTGATTCATTCTTAAGAGTTTGATACCTAACCTATTAGATCTTAAAGGTTTCCTACCTGGTTCCAATATAGTTATGTACTGAACACGCTTCCAAACTAAGAGAGAGTAAATAAAAATATTTTTTCTAATCAAAATCATTTTAATATTTGAGAGGATATTTTCCCCTCCTCTTCTTTGAGTACTACAAGACATAACTTTTTTATCTTTCAGAAAGCTTTATATATTTATGTACTCGTCTTATTATTAAATTTTTTTAATTAAAACTTTTTTTCATGAGTATATACTATATTCTTCTTCTGCTTGAAAAATTAATTATTATTATTAGAGCACCATACCCTTGTAATACAACAACCCAAACTTTTAGGATCACCTCTAAATAATAAGTGTAGCTATTTTTTTTGCTTAAAGGTTCCCACCTTATAAAAAAGTTGCTTCAACTTTAATGAATACTTTTTATGGACAAGAGGACTTGAATACATTGGTCATGGACCAAAACCTTTGGCGGTTGTGTAGTGTTCTTCAACCGTCGGCACTTTCTTCAGAAGATATGGTGTGAAAGAATATCTAATGAAAGTTGTGTAAGTGTCTCATAGTTTGCTTCGGTAAAAAATTACCATAGTAGATAGGTTGTTCATTTCGGCCCAAGGAATTTCCCATTAATGTGTTTTCCCTCATACATTTGGTCTCGTGATTATTGTTTTACTTTTCTGAATCTTTTAAAACCATTGTCTAAATTTAAGAATATAAAACTTGGATTCGAAAAGTTTGTAAAACATTTTTGTCATGTAGACTTTTAGGACTTTTTTTCACCTTTTGTAATAACAAATTAATCTATCATTTTTAATTAGGTTAATTAATTTTTATTTGGTTAGTTACCACTGAGAGGCACACTCTCTGGATTGAGGCCTAAAAATTCATCAACCGCTATGGTCCTCACAGTAGTTTATTGTGGACATAAGTTATTATGGGTGATGTTTGTCTTTAGCCCTAGTGGGAGATGATTCCCGTGTTGATAAGTCCTTGCACAAAATTTTTGACGTAATGACATTAATCAACAGTGTGACCAAGTCTATAACGGAAGTCGCAGTGAGAATGATATTTGAAATATCAGGGTCGTGGATCGAGTAATGGACGAGGGTCCAATGGCTTACTGAGATTGAAGGAAATTTGGGCTTGATAAAATTTGGAGAGGGGAGCGTGAATCCCGGTGTAATCTCTTTTGACGGTAATGGGACATAATTTTGGAACCCATAAAGTGGTTGGATTGGAAGATATGTTATTGATGGCAGCAACTGGATTTTCTATCTTTTGGGAAGTGAACTGACTTGCTAATTATTTTCTTCTCTGATTTTTCTTTCACATATTTTGAATATGTAAATTTTGTATTGATTTATAAATTTTCTATATTCCCGTGTCAAAACCCAAGTCACATAGACTTGATTCGTCTTGAGTGAGGCATAATTTAGATTAGGTTGGATGAACCTTAAATATTAAAGACCATGAACCTCCTCTCACTGAACACTTATATTGCTAGGCATTCACATTGAAGTTTGAAGACTATATGTGCCCCGATATAGTAATTGTTCCTCGATATAATAATTATGCCCCGATACAGTCCTAACCAGATGGCCCTTAAAGATGTCTACCATGTTTTGAGGATGAAGAAAAATCTGCTGTCAGTGGCATAGTTGACATCATCGGGCCACTATGTCTTGTTCGTTCCACGAGATGTGATGGTGTATAAAGACCTCAAGATCTCAGGGATTTCGACAATGGAGGGACAGTGATTGGAGTTAGTATATGTAACGTCAATAAAGTTTTCATTTGTGGACAAGATAAGGAGGAGTGAGAAAATATATGAAGTTAATGCTTAAGGGTATTCCTCAACTTGATGTGAGAATAGACACGATCTGTGCAGGATGTCAGTATGGTAAGGCACATCAATTACCATACAAAGATTCGAAGTTCAAAGAAAAAGAACCATTAAAGTTAGTTCACTTTAATGTGCTTTGTCCTATTAACCAACCATTAATTAGTGGAATGCAGCATAAGGTGACATTCATTGATGACTTGTCCAAGTATGTGTGGATTTCCTTTATGAAAGAAAAATGTGACACATTCTCCAAGTTTAAAGAATTTAGAGAAATAGTTGAAGGACATGTGAGAAAGAAGATTATTTCTCTACGCATAAATAATGGAGGAGAATGTACATCGAATGAGTTTTCTCAACATCTATCAGACTGTCAACTATGTCATCAATTAACTTATGCCAACATGCTACAACATAATGGTGTAGTGGAGAGGAAGAACCGACATCTTGTAGAGATCTGTCGGAGTATGCTTCATGCAAAGAATGTACCAGGAAGATCTGGGCTAAATCCATGAGTATTATAACCCATGTGATCAACAGACCTCCCCAACTAATGTTAGGATTAATTTCACCATTTGAAGAATTATGGGATATAAAACATACAGTTATTTATTCTCGAGTGTTCAAATGTCTATATTATGTATTTATTCCAAGTCATTTATATGTCAAGTTTAATAAGAAAGATGTTAGATGTATCTTTGTGGGATACAACAACCAAAGAAAAGAATGGAGATGTTATGATCCTACCAGTGGAAAGTGCGATACATCACGACATGTGGAAGGTCCCAAATTTAAAAGAAATTGAAGATAGGTTGAAACACATTGTGGGGGAGCATACTGCTCAAATCCAACTGAGTTTATATGAACCTAAATATTTTCATGATGGTAATGATCCATGAAAAACTAGTATGCATCAATAACCAACCAAAGAAGATATACCTAATGAAATGGAATAACCAACTCCATAATCACAACTCAGAAGTTCAACGAGAATCTGAAAGCCAAATCCCAAATACGTTAACACATCCGTAGTAGAGGAAATTACAAAAGAACCTGAGACATTTGAAAAAATCACTATGCTAGAGAAAAATTAGACGTAGTATATGGTGTTAAATCCAAGAGATGTGAAACCTATATCCTACAAGTGGGTTTACAAGATAAAGAGTCATCGGGATTGATCAATCGAGCGATACAAGTGTCAACTAGTGGCTCGAGGGTTCTCTCAGCAGTATGTACTAGATTATGATGAAACATTTAGTCCGGTGGCAAAGCATATAACTTCACGAGTCTTGCTTACACTTACGACCATCAAAGATTGGAACTTTTGGCAGATGGATGTCAAGAATGGTTTTCTTCATGGGGAGTTATATCAAGAGATTTACATGATTTAAAAAATGAGATTTGAGAACAAAGTTCATCTGGGGTTCATGAGTTAGCTGAGAAAGGCTCTCTACTAATTAAACTAAGCACCAAAGGTGTAGTATGGTAAGATTACTAAATTTCATACTTAAAGTGTCTATACTGTAACAGCTATAGATTCCAGATTATTCGTCAAAGCCAATGGAGGAAAAATAACCATTGTGCTAGTATATATGTATGATCTAATCATCTCCTATGATGATGAGACATAAATTCACAAAATAAAAGAGAAATTTTCAATTCTCTATTAGATGAAAGAGCTTGGATAACTTACACTCTTTCTTAGGATAAAGGTTGATCACAGATAAGAAAGGATATTTTTGTGTCAATAAAAATATGAACAGGATTTGTTGGAGAAGTTTAGGATGCTTGAGTGAAAGACAATCTCAATGCCGATGGAACCTAATGTCAATATGTGTGCACATTAAGGCAAAGACTTGGAAGATGCGACGATGTATCAACAATTGGTAGGTAGTCTGATCTACTTGACCTTGACTTAGCCTGACCTTTTGATGAGTTGGTACATACAAAATTTGAAGAAGCCTCATTTGGAATTAGTTATGTGAATAGTGAGATATGTGAAGAGAACAATCGACTATGGATTTTTGTATAAGAAAAGTGATGATGCAAGCTATATGGTTATTACGATAATGAATATACATGAGCTCATGCCATCAGGAGATCAACTATCAGGTATGTGTTTAAGCTTGGCTCATGAATGATTTCTTAGTGCATCAAGAGACAACCGACGACATCATTGTCAACCACGGAAGTAGAGTACCAAGCAACAATAATGGCAGCTCAAAAGAGTGCATGGATGATATAATTGATGAATAATTTACATTAAATAGTAGATTATGCAGTCCCATTGTACTATGACTGTGACACCCATGCCTTGGATTTTATCCTTTACTCCGTGTAATTTGTAAATGTATAGAACCCTTGGGGATTGGGTCAATAATTTATGGATGGTTGTATATTCTTGTGGCATTTGTGGAAATTATAGGGAATTATTTGGCCAAATTTGGTCTTTGGGATTAATCCATTCGTTCTAAAGAAGATAAGTGTCATTCGAATGAGATGAGCATCACATTCGAACAAAGTCCCCCTGGTTCGAAAAATATGCCTTCCATGTTTGTGCGAGCTTCTAATGAAATTCTAACCAACCACCTCTGTATAGGATTTCACCCCTCATTAGTATGTCGTCCAAACATCGTTCGAAGAGATTCAAATCTTATTCGAATGAGACATGATCTCATTTGAATGATGGCATCAGAAAATTTAAGATCCCGATTGCCCTTGTGTGCTGTAGAGTTTTGGTCCCTTGATTTGATGACGTGAAAATTTTTGGAGGCACTAGATTTCTCAAAAAGAGCTTCTAATGTTAGGGTTTGATTATTAAACCATTTTTTGTGGGTTTTAGGGTTATAAGAAGAGAGATATGGGGATGTTTTACCCCCACCATTTTGATTAGCATCTCTCTCTCTCTCTCTCTCTCTCTCTCTCTCTCTCTCTCTCTCTTTCTCTAGTTTTAAAAGGGTTCCACCTTCCCCTAACATTTTCCCCACCAATGTTACAACTTTCCACCACCTAAATACACCATCTCCAAGACTTATTCTTCCTTTTTAAGTTTTATCAAGGCTATAAGTGGGTTTTATTAAGAAAAATAAAGATTTTAGATATATTGTTGGGAGTCCTTAAAGAAGAAGAAAAAGTAGAAAGTAATGGAGTTTAAAGGGGGTCTTGCTTGGAGATTACATAGAGTTAAACTTGGTGGATCTAGGCAACCTGTTTAAGGCCACCTTAGGAGGTGGGAGGTTTCCATCTTCTTCAAAATTTCAATCTAGAATTATTGGATCTCCTTTGAGGTGGGTAAAACTCTATTTAAGTTTAAGGATCTATTTCCCTAGTATTTGGTTTTGTGCATAGGATTTAAGAGTAGAATGCATGAATGATTTAAGAAGGTATATCTTATGGTTTTGCGTAAAATGGCATATAAGGAATTTCAAAAATGTTGAGTAAAATGATATATTTCAAGAAAACTTGGTGTTAAACATTTTATGGAATAAAATATTTGAAAATAATGTTGATCTTGTTAAAGATATTTTATGAAATTTTTTTAAAGTTTTCTAATAAAATATGGGATTTTCATAAAGATAGGAATTTATTCAAGTTTTAAATGATCAAAATGTCTTTAGTCTTGATAAGCACGTTGTTGTAAATATTATGAAATTTCTTGAATAAATAACGTGCTAAACTAATTTTCTTGGGGTTTTGGAGTTAAAATCCCTCTTCCCATGGCTGTAAACCTATAATATTTTGATGATAGGCATATAAACAAGTTTAATGGAGGTTTGAATGAGTTTTTCAAATATGATAAAGAAATTTGAAATTTTATCCCTTAAAGTGTGTGAACATGTGTAGAAAATATAACAAATGTATAGTCTTAAGACTACGTGTTAATAAAGGAAAAATGGTGTTTCTCTTATAAAGTACTCTTCAAATGTCAATGATATCATTAATAAAGAATGTAATGGAATAAAGAGATTTTCGACTTGAGAAGTATGTTACTCCAAGGTGCTAAATAGGTGTTAATGGTTAAAACAAATTTCAGGAGTTGGTGTTTATAACTTAACAATGTTTTTGAAAAATAACACTTGTGAAAATGGAGAAAAATGTAAGTTTGGAAATGAATGGATAAAATGGTAATTTTACATAAAGTGAAACATTTTTATGAAATAAAAATGTTGGAAATGGTGTTACAAAATAGTCCTAAATGAAAGTAATTTTGTAATAAAATCAACATAAGTGTGCAAAGGACAAGAAATGATGATTTTTGAAGTGTAACACAAGGAGGAATGAAACCACGATTTTTGGCATTCGTCCGGTAAGAAGTGAAATAGTGTGGACATTTGAAAAATGTTAAAACACATTAAAATGGACTCAGATGACACTGGAAATAATTAAGAAGGGCCCAGAGCACTGTGGTGAAAGACTTAAAATCACTAGCTAGATCATATGGTAGCATAGCTAGTGGTATGGAGCCCGTTAAAGTATGCGGATATTGGAAGATTCCAAGAAACGATAATAAAAAAGTGGAACATGTCAAGAAAAGGGTTGTGTGGTGAATATAAGAAAAGACAACTTAATTTGAATGAAAATGGCAAATGTTTTAGTTAAAAGACAATATGGACAAGTAGTGTGAGAAATTGGTTAATGTCCATGAAATAAAAAGAATGGTGAATGATAAGCACCCAAAAGTGTATAATTTATTCCCTGAATAGATGCATTTTAGTCACTCATTTTTAATAAAATTGGCCTTATGTTCGTATTTTATCATTTCACAGGTCATTACACAGTCGCAACATCAAATATGGGTAAACCCTATCAATTACGACACAATTGCAGTTAAAAGTGTTCAACCAAGAAAATAAGGAGACCGCGAAGTCAGAAGTCAAGTTTGAGCTTGCACCGATGTGTTTCGATGCCCCGAGCCAATTCTATAACCCTAACCTGGTCCGTAACCTGGAACCCTATGTGTGTGTTGAGTTTGTACTTTTAGTATTTTTTAGATTTTTTATTTGAGTTCGTTTTATTTTTAGGCTTTATTTAGATTTATTTAGATTTTTCTAGGATTTATTTTGTGTTTTTATATATTTTTTATTTAGTGTATTTTATAGTGATTTTTATCTTTATTAGTTTTTTTATTTTTAATCTTTATTTTATTTTATTAGGATTAGTTTTTAGGAATATATTTTTAGTTTTCTTAAATTTTATATTTTTGGACATTAGTGTTTATTTTTATTAGATTTTTAATTTTTAATTTTTAATTTTTTTCTTTTTTTTAGTTTAATAGATTTCATTAATTTATTTTAGTTTGATTTTTATTTTATTTTATTTCATTTTATTTTATTTTACTAGGATAAGTTTTATTTTATTATTAGATTGTGTAGTTTTTTAAAGGGTCACAAATTAACACACACTACACAAATCCTACGCACCCACGCCCTAATAACATACACACTACTACATCCAACCATCACTAACCAACTCCATCCTAAACCTATAACCAACCATTTCTCTCTCCTTTCTCTTAAAACCCATAACCCCCATACCTAAATACCACCTACTAAAAACGATGATCATCATCATCTCAAAACAACCATACCCAATCGAACCTAACCTAACCTCGTGATCCATCATAGCAGCCCCTATTCCTGAAACTTGAAACCCCTGCTCCTGCCACTACACTAGACCCAACAACTCCAGGCTACGTCAACCCATGGCAGCCCCAAATCGCCAAACCCGGATCAAACTCGGGCGATCCGGCCTCAAACCTCCAAACCAGGTGTAGACCCAAACACCAATGAACCCGATCCAACTGATATCCCCCTTAACCCTGTTTACACCCATGAACCTGTTGGATGATTTTAATATTAATGGGTATTAATGTTTAGAGAAAATGAAAGGTTGAAACCATTAATTAGTTGGAATAAGAAAAGACAAAGGGAAGTGGCAAAACCAAAGTTCAACATTGGAAAAGTGTGAAAAAGATAGTGGGTTAATAAATGCTCTTGTGTCATGAGAGATTACTTGTGTGGATTGAAGTGTATGCTACTAGTGTACACGCACACGCACACGCACACGCGCCCGCGCCCGCGCGTGTGCGAAAGTGCGATTGGGCGTTTAGGGAGCTTTAGAGACACACGTACGCATCGTCGCGAGGAGCAGTAGGACCCTTTGCTTTTTGACAACGTCAAAAGATCAAACGCTCCTAATTAAATCCATAATAAATGACACATAATTATGGCGCGAGTGGATCTAAACCGTCAGATTTTGGCACCATTTCGTTAAGTGTTAAGCCGTACAGTCGCACCTTTTTAGTTCAAATCTGGAACGTTCAAAATGTAGTTATATATCCAAGGGCCGTGATTAAATGACCTTTGGATGTGGTGTTTGTTCATGAACAAACACCACAAGAGGCTATATATAGAAGGCAAAAACCTGTCATAATTAATTCTGAAAATTCTCTTTCTCTCTATTATTTTTTCTTACCAATTTCATAGAGTGTTCTGGGTTATTCTTCAAGTTTGCTACTTGAATAAACCCGTGGATTTGTTGTATCTTGGAGGTAATTTGCCTAGACCCGTTAGCAAACTCTGTACGAGTGGGGGCAAATAACACCTTAAGGACAGTAGTTTATTACGCCTCAAATCCAATCATCTGTTCATATTTTCTGCATAATTAAAATTCATCAACTGAACCCGATTACACTAGATCCAACCCATGTCCAACCCCATCTTTATCGAACCCAGCCCATAGCCAACCCATGTCCAACCCATATCAAACCAGTGACCCACCTTCTAGCCAACCAAACCCGAGATACCCACTCCATGACCCATTAAATCGAAACCTCCACTTGCATCACCTACATAAAACCACTTCACCCTCGTACCCGGATTGAACTCGAAACAAATCCCACCAAAATAAGAAGCATCTTTTATTAATAAAACCTAGGTGCATATCCAATTTAAATCCTTGGACTTGGACAAAACTCAATCTCCTAAAATCTCTCCCAAGAAAAACCACAATCGTGGGTCATAAAAAGAGGAGAAGACTCTCACAGAAAAAAAACTCAGATGGTAGAGAGAGAAACAATGTATATTTTGTACACTTATGAACATAAAAAAAATTCAAAAAATACAAAAAAATTAGTTTAGGATTAAAATAGAGTTTTAGGCTTAGTTTTTTTTATTTGTGTAATTCAGAGCTGGATTTGTGAAGACATTGGGACAGACTTTAATGAGTGCATTTCAAGGAATCAATTCGAAAGGAGACTTTTGCATATTGTATTTCTTGCTTCTTATCTTTAAATTGATGTTCCATGCTTGTGACTGATTATTTAATTATGCTTGGCTAGTCACCCCATTCATGGGGTGGGATGAACTGCGTAGGATGTTAAATTAATTAATTAATTTCATCAATTGCTATATTTCTAGGCTAATTAATTTAGAATTTTCACAAATTAATATATATAACGAGAGTTAGTAAATTAATTTTAAAAATTAATGTTTGATTTTGGGAAACGAACTAGAGATAGTTTTTACCTAAAATTAAATATTGATTCGATGTTGAAATTACAAAATTAATGCATTTTTATTAAATTGATCCTAACAGGTAAGTTTCTTGAATAGTATAATTCTTAATTTTTCATCGTGTGACATTTTAAAATTAGTTTTCTGAAAAAGATTTTATTAAATTTATAATTGTGACGAGAGTTAGATTATCGATTTAATATTATCTCAAAATATTTCAAATTTATAAATTGAGAAATTAATATAATTGACAATGCGGTGTAATCCCATCTCTTGACTTTCTCACATTTATCACACTCGATTGCACATTATTTTTCATTATTTAGTCAGTTAATATTTTTAGCATTAATTAGTTAATTCTCCCTTGAAATTGTTTTTAATATATATATATATATATATATATATATATATATATATATATATATATATATATAAATAATTGAATTGCAAGCAACTATGTTAATTGTTTCACCTTGAAAGTTGGATTGATATTTGTACTTACCGCGATATGAGTTATTTAACAAATTTTGTAGGTAATTCAAGGGATTTTTTAGATTGGCTTTGGAAGACAACGACCCCATGTTAAAAGCTTTTTATCAAATGGAGCCATTGTCGGGGACTACATAAAAGCCTTTTATCAAATGGCATCGTTGTTGCTTTCTTGATGTGGAGACAAAGTTAAAGACATGCAAAATTTTTTTAGTTGTAGTTATTCCTTCTCCCTCCTCTTTAGACTACTTGTATAGGATTATTTAGGCCTTGTCTTTATTTGGGGGCATTTTGACACAAATTTGTTTTTGTAATAATTACTCAAAAAAAATCCGAAAAAGGAAATGGGACAAAATTGAGATAGAGCGCCCTTAGAGTGGAAATTTTAAAGCCCTCTAGTTTGGGTCAGTAGGACTCCCGGGGATGACTGAAGTTAGGCGATCTTCCCTCGGTCAACTCAACCTGGTCTTCATCCCACGTGTGTAAAAACCGTGGGAAGTAAATTTCTTAATCACTCGCCAATGTCCTACAAGCGAGTTCATTTTTTGTGTGATTATTTACTCCCGCGTGCTTTTAATTTTTTCATCGCACTTAAATTGAATGGTTTGATGAGTTAATATACCTAAGACCTAGACCCCGGTCATTTCAACGAGTTGAGATTTCATCACCCACTCAATCACTTATCCATTTGCTTGCTACCCGTGCTATCACTTAAATTAAAATCAATCAACTAGCATACCCATTAGTAACGGTGTTCATTAGGACCCTTTTGGACCAAGAACTCGAAGTATACTCTAGCGAGTCCTTTCCACCTCGAAAAACCTACAATCAAATTTCATAAGACTTTTGCCTAGGGAAACTGGGTTTAAAGTGAGGCCTCCCAGTAAAATGGGCTTGTGCTTTCCCCGACGTGGAACCGAATGGTTAATCGTTAAAGTAGCTAGTGTGGTGAGCCTTAACTAGTAAGCTTATTGTTCTCTCGGGAAGAAAGTAGGAGCCCAATTATTTTTCAAAGGAGACGTACGGCTCCGTGTTTTTCTCGCCCGCAGATTAATTAAAAATTTGAATACCCTATCACTTAATTAAAGATAATAATTGGCTACGTGCTCATTGTGACATCCCGCCTAATAAAATACCGGGTCATCAGTCCTATATTAAATTAAAACAGGAATCTTAAATGGTTCATTCTCAGCATTACACTTGAAAACCAACTAATTACTAATAACTATTACGACTGGCGTCAAAATTTTAAACTTTCTAATCTTGTAACTTAAAGTGTACAATCAAACCATCCACACAATTAATATACACTTTGATTGAATTAAATCAAATAACAACCGATAACTCTTGGTAAAAAATTTATACAACCATATCGAATATGGGCAAAGGAAAATGGCGGAAAATAAAATAAACGATAACAGTTGGGCAACATGACCGATAATTAATTACAATACTTCCTATCTAAATCACAAAGATGGAAGCGTCTAAAACAATTCCTTCCAACATCCACAGTTACGGCAGCAACGTCTGACTTGAAAGAATTTTCATCCAGGCGTCCCTGTGTCTAGAATCCTAAAAGGTTTTTAAAATATTTGAAAATGAGTCAGAGCCCAAAACCTTTTAGAAAATATTTAGCAAGTGCTTAAAATACTTTAATATATTAAATATGATATTCTCCATATCTAAACTGGTGTCACAGTCACATGAGATACCCCTCACCTCTCATCTAAAAGTGCACACCTAACATATGTATTTTAAACACCCCTAGTTACGCCACCCAGGCTAACTAGCATCTCACCAAATCATTTGAACATCCATACGCTATCTTAACAACCCGCGTATATAATATCCTAAGATTTCACCCATTTATGGATTATACTATTCTCATTTATAATTCATCCGTTCATTATAAATAGCTCTCACTAGTTATTACACTATTTACATTTTAGTGTTATTTCCCTGTTATATAATATTCTCATCTTTATATACGTATCTCACATTTTTATTCCGGATTTTATACTCCTTGGATGATTCAGAAATTATCTTACATTTCATTTTTTATTCTGTTCGTATATATATATATATATATATATATATATATATATATATATATATATATATACACTAGGGTATGCCCATGCCTGAAGGCATGACAAAATTTTTTTAAATATGTAATAACAAAGTGGCAAAAATTTCCAAAATACGTAATCGCAAAATGACGAAAATTTTGTTGCTCGAAAAAAGAAAGGGTAATTTATAAAAAAAATAACCATTATATTTTTTGTTTATATGACTATTCTGCAAAACAGTAGTGGTAGTGTTCATGATTGGTCAAACAAATTCATGTCGTGTCATGCTTATTTTAGTCAAGTTCGTATTTGATTAAAAATATATTGTGTTCTGCCACTTTTACTTTGGTCGTGTTTGAAATAAGTAAACATTCCGTTTCAAATTCTTATGTTACATAATATACTTGAATACGGATCAATAGAGTGTACCCGTGCCGATGGCACGATTGTTAAAACATTTCAGAAATTTCATACCCTTAATAAGTTAATGTGTGGATATTAGATATAAGTTCTTCATATTGAATTTCAATCGTTTGATTAGAATGACCAAAAATCCTAGTACACAACGGATACAAATATGATACTTTAATGAATTAAAGAAATATTTTTAGAGAATTTACATTTTCACACGGGCAATAATTATAAACTATACTTTCTCCATTTCAACTTAAGTCTTGTATTTATATTTTTTCTATTCAAACCTATTTTGAAAATCATTTAACTAAATTGATAAACGAATACATTTTCTCTATTGACCAATTAGTATGCTAAAAAATATCGTTTACTTTTGGCACCACCTGCGTGTATCCTCCTTGTTGATGAAATCATAATTTATTGTCGTACTTAATTAAAAAACAACCTTTAGATGTCCATAATGAAGTCAATTTCGTGAAAAATGGAGACAAATGTCTTTTCCAATTTTATGGTGTCACTAAATTGAGTTTATTAATAAATGAAAAATAGAGACTAAAAATAAAAAACGAAATGTTTGTTATCCTATATCCATAATCAATATTATTTTATGTCCTAAAAGTGTATAATCTATTAATAAATTCACCTTATTATTATGATTAAAGATACAACTCAATCTCGAGCCAAAAATGTGGTGAAATAATTACCGTGGATTTTAAGTTTTGATGTTTAGTTTTTTTAAATGACAAATTTATTACGGGGACAACATTAGCCAATATATATACTTTTCCCATCAAGGATTAAAATTCCATCCAGTCTTACATATGTCTACACTCTTTGTATTTTCTTAAAGAGTCGGATCCAATAGCTATTAGTTGTATAAATCAATTGAGTTAAAATGAGATCCGATAGGTATTTTCCTTTCACTTTAAATAAAGTATGACAAACTTTTATATTGGGCATTGAGCCATAAAAATTGTATTCATTCATATATTTTGTCGTGCTAGTTCACCTGCTCCTACTAACCTCGAACCACGTACCCAACCAAAGAAAGAGATGACATGTGAAGCATTGATACTTGGGGTCAACCATCTTACGGATTATTTTAGGTTGTAAAACACGTCCTTAAACATTTCAGTTTGAAAATCAAAAGTAAAACAAAAACCATGGTTTTATTACAAATAGAACCACATTCGTCTTATAGTTAAAAATGCATAAAATTTTTTTTTTTTTCAAATCCAAATCCACAGACCTGCAAATTCAACCAAATAAAAAAAATTACAAATGAAAATATCTCTACCTTCTTCATCAATTTTTCTACAGACAGAAGATCACCCACTTCCTCAAAATGTGATAATAAAAATAAGTACCTGAAACATCAAAATTAAAAGTCACGTCCCTTAACAGTCTTGATTTGAAAAAATAAGAAACAAAAAGCCTAAAAGTTCAAATAAGTGATAGAGATTGACAAAGAGCCGATGCCTTAGACATGTAGATTGTAAAAATATGAACCCATAAGAAATTAGAGAAACCGAATCAGAACCTGGAAAACCAAATGATACTAAAAAATAAATCACAGTAGTTAAATAAGAAATTCTTCAAACTTAATTTAATGAAAAAACAAAAATGTTGAAATATAAATAAGAGACATAGTTTCAATGAGAGATTGAAACCCATATTTTTCACCGCAAATCAAAGAGATGAAGAGTATACCTGAGAGATCCGCGCGTAACAATTGAAATCTTCTCCCACCATTTTCTATTACTACCCTCTTCAGAATGGCTCAAAAACTGAAATCTTAATTGAAGACATTTATTTCTTACTAATCCCCTTTTCCTCTCTCTTTCGAGCCCTTGCGTCTTTGTTTCCTGTCATGGTTATGCCAAGGCCATCTCCAACTAAAACCCCCCAAAAAAAATCAGAACACAAAAAACTAAAATCGAAAACCAAAAATTGATACAAATCAGAAATTAGAGAGAAAACCCAGAAATACAAAAATCGAGGAGAGGTCCGCTATCTGCCACTACTACCCTCTTCAGAGTGGCTCAAAAATTGAAATCTTGTTTGAAGAAATATATTTCTTACTAATCCCCTTTTTCCTGTCATGGTTATGCCAAGACCATCTCCAACTAAAAACCAAAACAAAAAATAAAAAAATCAGTACACAACAAACTAAAACCGAAAACCAAAAATCGAAACAAATCGAAAATTGGAGAGAAAACCCAGAAATACAAAAACCTAGGACAGGTCCGCTGCGTTTTTTGGTGGTGCATTTTTTCCACCCAATCTGAGTGGTGATTTTTCTTTGTGGTTCTTTTTTTCACCCGTTGTTTCATCGTCGCTTCTAAAAGATGGTGAGCTAGAGAGATGATGGGTTGATATAGATGATGGATCTTGGTGGTGCGTTATTTCCACCCGATCTGAGTGATGTGTTTTCTTGGTGGTGCAACGGAGGGGGAGGAGTGGGGAAGGGGGGAGAGGGCGGAGGAGGGGGAGAAGATGAGGGAGAGTTATATGTGTGCCTGTGTTTGTGTGTGCGTGTGTGTGTTTGTGTGTTCGTGTGTGCGCGTGTGCGCGTGTGTGTTTGAGAGAGTGAGAGAGTGAGAGGGAGGGGATAGAAATTGACCGAGGGGGCATGAGGAGCTTTTGGATGAGTGAGGGTTGAGTTCTTAAAGTAGAGTTTTGGGATATGTTTTGAATTAAAGTAGAGTTTTGAATTAAAGTAGAGTTTTTTGTGGGATGTGAAATATTTTGGGCGGGATAAATAAAGTATAGTGAGAGGGTGTGCATTTTGGGATGTGTGATGGGGAAACCTCCTTTATTATATAGATTATGTCATGTCACAATGAGTAATTGTGACGTGGCACAATGTAAGACCCTTAGATCGTCTAAAAAAATTCGATCGCAACCCTTAATTTCTTGGCACTATTCAAACACCCCCCTCTTATATATATATATATATATATATATATATATATATATATATATATATATATATATATATATATATATATATATATATATTCCTGCCTATCTCACTTAGCATTAGCCTATAATCATGAATATATCAATTCGTATAACCTTATAAGTATTCACACCGTTATGATACAAATATCACATTTATTTCCTCCGAATATTATCTCACTACGTCTAACTAATATTCTAATTTCATCCTACTGTGACACCCCGCCTAATTAACCCCGGGTTATCAGTCCTAAATTAAATTAGAACAGGTTTCTCATTTGGTTCATTCTTAACATCACTCTCACCTTTTTAATTACTAACCACCTAAGTGAGAAAATTAGACTGGTGCCAAGTTTTTATCTTTCATTAACTAAAATTAAATACTCATGCGGAAACAGAAAAATATAAACAATCACAATTAACTGAAATCAACCATTCACAATTAATTAACTGACCGAATAAACCATCGGTTCAAAATCCAACAAAAGTAAAGACAAGTAATAAATCTCAACAGGTCTGACATAAGTACTGAATAAAACTGTGAGCAACATGCTCGAATAACTGATAGGAAGTCTCTGCACTAAGAATGAAAAGAATGAGGCACCTATCAAACTCCCACAACATCCACACATGCTGCAGCATCGGATCCCTGGAATGAGTCAAGCTTAGCGTCCCTGTGGCTAGACACCTAAAAGGTTTTTAAAAGTTTTTATAGCATGGGTTAGTACCCAAAACATTTGGAAAATATTTAGCAAATGATTACTTCCAATAATAAGTAAATATGCATGCTCTCCATCTTTTAGTTAGTGCCGCACTCCCTTGAGGACATCCTCACCCCTCATCTAATGTGCACTACTAACGCCTTGATTAATTTACCTAGTTATTTATCTCATGACTAGATAACTGATATAATACCCTGGCAACCACCCTACTCTAACCGAGTATACAATAATTATGATTTCTAAGTTATTAACAACATTAACTTAATTAATCATTTCCCTTATATTGCAACATTCACAAACATGCTGAAATAATAATTATTACTAAACATCCTCCTGAGTAATAACTCACCGGATGTAAATTCTCTAAAGTGTTATCCCCCTAGGCATATTCACATAACCTAGTTACCCCAAGTCATAATCGCTCACTAACTTGAATAATACATAAAAATTGGAGGCGGTCATATTCCTTCCCTGAAAGTGAGATGCCCTTCACCCATATAATGGACGTTATGACCTGGGAATATACTCTCCCTACTCCTCAAGCTAGGGGATTCATCCAATACGCGCAACTTCCCTCCTATAGCACTAGAGTCGATATAATAATAATATCTAGCCACTGATATTAATGCACACACCATATATATATATATATATATATACTATCGCACACCGTATATATATATAAATAAAATAAACTATCTCGGATATACCGTGTACTAAGTCCGTAACACAAGCCTATTCAAATTATTATGAGTTTATGACCCAACTCTAATTATTAATTAATTCGCACATTAATTAATTAAATTATTTTGGGTGTCACCCCAATCAATATATTCAGACTTACTCTCGTGGTCCGAAATAAAACAATACTCGAGTCTAAATTCCTGACTCCAAATTATTTAGCTTTCACTCTAAATAAATATAACATCTTGGTATCACTCAACCCATATACCCGGACTCGCCCACTCGATTCGTATTTAATTATTTCAAAATATTCTTTCCAAAATTTAACCGTAGTGTGACACACATAAATTTCCTCCAATTCCCAATTAATTTTCCTTCGTAATTGATTAGATTATATCCCTATGTTTATTTCTCATTACATAAGGTATAGGAAGGAAATTTAATTTAAATTCCCTTTATATATATATATTAACTGTCCGAACTTCCAGAATTTACCGACCATCGATCGATCGATCCCCAACCCTCGATCGATCGATCGTATAGGTCATCGTCTTCCCCAGGTTGTCTGTTTCAGCCATCGACGAAAACTCAAAACCCTAACTTATTCTACAGTATAAATCAAGTCCTTTTCTTCAACAAAATACACCAAGAACCTCATAAGGGACCCTCATAAAGTCCATAAACACCATTTAATCTCCGTTCTCTATTGTTTTCATAAATTGGGGAAAAATCAATTTTATTCGTTAACCCGTCTCAACATCAATTCCTTATCTCAAATTCGTTTCTAATTCATCAGGGTTTACACATCTTACCAGGTATATTTACAATCTCAGATTATACATCAATTTCTACAAAATTTAGAAATCAGAATATTAATTTACAAAAAACCCATGTTTATACCCTTTAAATCCCAAAACGAATTTTGATTTCTCACATCACATAAATATAAGTAAAAATGCAAATTAAATGCTACAGCAAGTTAACCACTTGCCTTATGATTCGTAGGGTCTGATTTGGAGTTGTGAATTCCCAAGGTTGAAGATGAAATTCCTTCTTTTTGGTTCTTTCATTTGTCCCCTAATTTGCCTTTAACTTCCTCTTAGGGTTTCCTCTCCCACTAAGTTTTTTCTAAACTCTAATCAGCAGTCCCCCTTTTCCTTATAATTAATTAATTAGGCTAAATCCCGTTTTTTGACAAATGGGCCAAGCTCAAGTGACCCAAATGCTCCCGTGTGGGCCCGGTTGTGCCTAAAAACGCCCCGTGACCCGTTTACTACCCCCGAGTACACTTTTTCGACTATCTCGATCCATTCGTAGTCAACCGCACCCTCAGAATTAGCATCCAAATTAATTTATAAAAATCCTTATCTCACATGCAAATTAGTCTATACCGACTCCCGGCTGAGATAAGTACATACGCCGTCATTAATACCCGAAATGATGTAAATAAATTATCACTATTCACTTAGTAATTAAATTTCCCTAAATATTAACCATTCACTCCCCAATTAATATTTAAATATATATTTCCATAATTAATTCAATTAAAATTATGACACACAAGTAATTTAGAATTCTAGAATTAATTAAATATTAAATGCACAAAAATACGGGGTGTTACATACTTCCCCCTTACAAAGGAATTTCGTCCCAGAAATTACGCCGTACCTATGGTTCATAGCTCTGGATATTGTTCCCGCATATCCTTCTCCTGCTCCCAGGTAGACTCATCAACGTTGTGATGACCCCACTGTACTCTAACTAGTGGAACAACCTTGGCTCGTAACTTCCGCTCACTACGGTCCAGAATAGCCACCGATCTCTCCTCATATGAGATGTTTGGCTGTAAATCAATTTCCTCGAGTGGAATGTGCCAGAAGGCTCTCTCGCTCTTTCGATATTTCTTCAGCGATGCCACATGGAAAATGTCGTGTATTCGCTGAAGATGCTCTAGCAATCCCAGTATATATGCTATCGGTCCCACCCTCTCAATAATAGGGAAAGGTCCCACGTACCTTGTTGCTAACTTAACTTTCTTGCCGAACCTCATCACTCCTTTCATAGGGGACACCCGGACTAATACCTGATCCCCAACCTCTAACTCCACATGTCTTCGTGAAGCATCAGTATAACTTTTCTGCCTATCCTGAGCTATCCGAATCCGCCCTCAGATCAACTCTATCTTGGCAGACGTCTCCTGGATTGTCCCCGACCTATAACCAATAAGCGGGTGAATGACAAGGTCTCCCGTACAGTGCCTCGAATGGTGACATGCCAATTGTGAATTGGTAAGAGTTATTATACGCAAACTCTACCAAAGGAAGATATTTTTCCCAACCTCCCCCAAAGTCTAAAATGCACATTATGAGCATGTCTTCCAGCATCTGATTGACTTTCTCAGTCTGCCCGTCGGTCTGTGGGTGATATGTTGTACTCAAACATAACTTCGCGCCCATGGCCTCCTGAAAGCTCTGCCAAAAATAGGCCATACAAATTTTGTCTCTATCGAACATAATATTTATCGGCACCCCGTGCAGCTTAACAATATCTGCTATGAATAGTTATACATAATGCATCATCTCAAAGTCCGTGCGAACCGACAGGAAGTGGGCCACCTTGGTCAACCGATCCACAATGACCCATATGGAATCGTGACCCCTCTGCGATGCAGGTAACCCTGTAATAAAGTCCATGGAGATGCTCTCCCACTTCCATATAGGAATTTCTAGCAGCTGTAGCATCCCTGATGGTCTCTGATGGTTAACTTTCATGTGCTATCACGTGGCACATTTCGAGACAAACTCTGCTATGTCCCGTTTCATTTCTACCCACCAATATTGCCTCTTCATATCCTGGTACATTTTATCACCCCCGGGATGTACCGTAAATCTCAAACCATGGGACTCTGTCATAACAACGTGCCTCAAGTCCTCATCCTCTGGCACAATTGACCTCCTATTAAGGCATAAGCCTCCTTCCGAGCTGATCGAGTAACCCTCTACTCCCTCGGCTAACAACTAGCTCACCCTATCCGGTAAATCTGATCCTCTACTTGAGCCCTCACAACCCGCATAACGATCTCAGGTGTGATGGATAATGCTGACATGCAGGCCCTGGATACATCATCCTCATATCGAAGCTCTCTCCACTTTTTTTATATTTCCCCAATCGGTCTCCAGCTCAATGCGTCTGCTACCATATTAGCCTTACCAGGATGATACTGAATATCAAACTGGTAGTCTTTCACGAATTCTAGCCATCGCCTCTGCCTCATATTCAGATCCTTCTATGTGAAGAGATACTGAAGTGACTTGTGATCCATGAATAAGGTGAATTATTCCCCCAGTAGGTAGTGTCTCCATATCCGCAAGGCAAAAATGACCGCGGCTAGCTCTAGGTCGTGAGTTGGGTAATTCCTCTTATGGGGATTTAGCTTTCTGGACGCATAAGCTATAGCCCTTTCCTCCTTCTGAAGCACACCCCCAAGTCCCTGTAGGGATGCGTCAGTGTAAACTCGATACTCTAGTCCTCCCTTCGACAAAGTAAGTACAGGTGCAGATGTTAACTTGTCCTTTAGCTCATCAAAAGCTAATTCACAATGATCACTCCAAGTGAAAGGCACCCCTTTTAGAGTCAGATTCATCAAAGGTCTCGCAATCTTTAAGAATCCCTTAATGAACCGCGTGTAATAACCGGCCAATCCCAGAAAACTACGCACCTTGGTCGGTGTCGTGGGCTATCCCCACTCCCTCACCATCGATACCTTACTCGGATCCATCGCAATACCCCGGTCTGACACCACGTGGCCAAGAAACTGCACCTCCCACAGCCAAAATCCACACTTCCTAAATTTGGCATAGAGCTGGTGATCTCGCAGTATTTGTAGAACCATAGGCAGATGCTCTGCGTGCTCCTCCTAGGTGCGCGAGTAGATCAGGAAGTCGTCAATGAACACGATGACAAATTGATGGAGATACTACCTGAAAACCCTATTCATGAGGTCCATAAAAACTGTTGGTGCATTGGTGAGCCCAAATGGCATCACCCTGAACTCATAAGATCCAGACCACGATGGAAAGCGGTCTTGGGAACATCCTCCTCTCGGATACACAGTTGATGATACCCTGACCTCAAGTCGACCTTGGAGAAGTAAGACGCCCCTCTCAATTGGTCAAATAAATCAGTAATTCTAGGTAACGGATACTTATTTCGTATCATCACCTTGTTTAGCTCCCTATAGCCCACGCATAACCGGAGAGAACCATCCTGTTTCTTTACAAACAACACCTGTGAACCCCACAATGATGTAATCCGCCGAATGAAAGCCTGACCCAGGAGCTGCTAAATCTTCTGTCTCAACTCACGCATCTCTAAAGGGGCCATACGATATGGGGCTCAAGAAATCAGCCTCGCATCGGTTCTAAATCGATTATAAATTTAGTTTCCCTACTGGGTGGCAACCCCGGTATTTCCTGGAACACATCCTCAAAGTCCCTCACTACTGGGATTGAGTCCAACAGAACCACCACCTCTTTTGAGGTTTCCTCCTCGATGTGATACAAGTGTGTGCGTGACCCTGCCTCGGGTAGCGGCATCCCTATTAGGAACATATCCTGTCCCGAAATGGAGAACACGATTGTTCTCTCGTAAAAATCCACAGTCGCCCGATAACCTGCTAACCTATCCATACCCAGGATGACATCGTACCCCTCCATATCTAACATTAAGAGGTCTGCTGCTAAACTAATCCTCCCAATTAAAATGTCCACCCCCAGAAAAATCGAGTGAATCAAAGCCCCGCTGCCTACTGGTGACTCTACACACATACGAAGACTACCCGCGGTCTCTAGTAACCTAGCCCGTTTAGCAAAATTAGATTTAATAAATGAATGTGATGCTCCCGTGTCAAAAAGTATAATAACTTCATGATCATGAATGAGAAACATACCCTCAACTACTGGCGGCGCTTGCTGTGCTGGAGGATTGGGAACATCCCAGAAGTTATACATACACCCGTAGTGCATCTGCCCCTGATGTTGTGGGGCGGGTGGAGCTGGTGCTACTGGAGGCATCTCCCCCTGTTTCCCCTATTGGGAACCCTGTTGATGACCTCTGCCCCTCTGAGAGCACTCCCTCTTAGAGTGTCCTGGCTGCCCATAGACAAAACAGCATTACTAACCGTCCCCCTGTCGTTGGCCCTAACATGGCTGGCCCTGTTGGCCTCCCCCATTGTTCCCTTATCCCTGGCGGCCCTGAGGAACTTGCTACTGCTAATTTAGTCCCAGTTACCCCTTCCTGAACCCCTGTCCTCCTGGTAGGAACCCACCAGGCCTAAATTTCTTAGCCTGATTCCCCTACTGACTGCTAGTCTGCTGCTGAGTACCACTCGTGTCACCACCAGTAACTGCCTTGCCCTGCTGGCTCGGTTCCCCTACTCTCTTGCTTTCCTTCGCATGGAAGCGATGATCCTGACAATGTACAAGGGCGGAATTAACGATATTTGTATACGTCACTAATGCCAAATTCCCAATCAAATACTGCCTGATCCTCCAGGCTAAGCCATCAATGAACCTCGACTTCTTTCGCTCCTCATCGCTCACCTCATTTAGCACAAAGTTTACCAAACGGGTGAACTCTTCCTCATAGTCTTCCACTAATTGGTCACCCTGTACTAATTCACTAAACTTCTTCCTCATCTCAGCCTCTACCACTGGTGGGAATTATTTGTGGTCGAACCGCACCCAAATTCAGATATTATCATCAAATCCCGTTCCTCAGCGGTGGTAACTGACTCCCACCACTGTAAGCCTGCCCCCGACAGATGAAAGGTAGCAAGCATTTATTTCTGCACATCGGTACACTCTAGTATGCGCAGATGGCACTGAATATTCTTCTTTCAGTCATAAGCCTCAACTACATCGGTGTTACCCCAAAACTCGGGTGGGTGACCCTTATGAAAGGTCTCCTTAACTCGCTGCCAAGACGGTGGCCCCACTGGAGCCTGAGCTACTGGTGCCACTGTAGGTGGTTCCTAGGGATGTGGAAAATGGTTACCATAGCTCTCATCGCTGTCTCGACTACCTGTGCCTAGGGCTATCAATGGATCGGATCTAGACCCGGACCCGATCCGATTTAACGGATCTGAGCAAAATTTATAGACCCGATTACCCGATTAGTTAATGGACCGGGTCTGGATATACATGACTCCGATCCGTTAAGGACCCGACCCGATTATTTATATATATAATATAATAAATATTTATTTATATATAATATTATATATATGTTATTATATATCTATTTATATATTTATTTATAAGACTTTATATTAATTATTTTACATTTTTTTTCCGGACTATATATATATACTAACCTTAAAAAATTAAGCCCTACTCTTCATCACCTGCTTTCGGGTGCCGCTTCTCTCTACCTCTCTCAAGAGCCAAGACTTCTTCTCTCTACTTCTCTCAAGCCCTAGGGCTGATTTCAAGAACCACCCCATCTCATCACCTGCTATCGACGCCGCTGTTCTCTTCTCTGATCGACGCCGCTGTTCTCTTCTCCGATCGACGCCATTGTTCTCTTCTCCGATCGACGCCGCTGTTCTCTCATCTCGACGCCGCGGTTAGTTCTCGATTCTTCATGTTTTAATTGATCTTTCCTGCTTATTTTTTTTTTCTTTGTGATGCTTTTCATGAGAACAAAATTATTTTACATTTTAAGAACAAAATTATTTCGTATTACACATCTGAGAAATTTGATTTCGACATTGACCGGTAAAATTCCCAACAAGTAATTCATAGACACAGTTGATTATTTTACACATCTGTTCTCTTCCACTATAGTTTGCAATTTACTTGAATATTACAAAGTGGTTCACTTTGCAATTTGTTGGGACATTATTATTAAGCTTTGATTCCTAGAATTAGATGTGCTACTTGCTTTTCGGAGAGGTGAAAACAATTGGGAGAAAGTGCATCTTGCAAGAAAAGAGTTTCCAATATCTTTCTGTCTTGGTCACTAATTTCCACTTCCCACTATGCATTTAAAGGAGAACCTTTCATGTGGGGTGCCCTGGCTTCTTCATTTTGTAGCTTTGTTTTTTACTTTGTGCCCACAGTTAGGCTATCTCTAATATGTGGTCACACCAAGTATGACTGCTATTTATTGATTTACTAATAATGTTACACTGTTTTCCTTTTCAGAAATTGAAGACAATGACACGTTGATGCCGCCTCCACCACCTAAATGAAGTTGCTGCCCTGTTGGTTGTCTTAGTTAGTAGTTGCTGAAATTTCAAGTTTGTGGTGTGTTTATGTTATTTAAGAAACAATGTAATATTGTTCTTGGATATTTAATTTGATGTTGGTTGAGTATTGTATTTGGATGAGACTTTGGACTGAAAATATTGGGCTGCTAATATTGTATTCCTATTGCTGTTGGTTATCTACTATTGCTGAAAATATTTAACTGTAAATGTCAAATTGTTTTAACTGTTAGAAAGTTGGAAAATCTAACTGTTAGAAAGTTGGCAAATCTCAAACACTTTTAAAGATTTGAATGTCAAAATGTTAACTGTTATAAAATGTCAAAATGTTAAGAAAGTTGGCAAATCTTTAGCTGTTAGAAAGTGGGCAAATCTCAAACATTTTTAAAGCCTTTTGAATGTTAAAATGTTAACAAATGTTTAGACTTTGGTTAATTTAAAACCTTAACTGTAAAAGGGTGTTTAAATGGTCAAATGATTAAAAGTCAACTGCTATAGCTGTCGGGTCTTCGGATCGGGTCTTCGGGTCCTTAACAGATCCGGGTCTGGATCTATTTTTTGAGATCCGTCGGGTAATCGGGTAAGACCCGATCCGTTAAAAATATACCCGGATCAGATCTGGATATACCCTTACCCGATCCAGACCCGATCCGTTTACAGCCCTACCTGTGCCACTATCACTGCCACCTGAGTAGTGGAGATCAACTCGGGCGAGGTGGTGGTGGCAGTACATGTGGCTCCTGATGAGCCTCCCTGAGCTCATTCCTAGCCTCAGCGCTCTCCGCTCTCTGCCTCTTCAGTGGCATCTGAAAATAGATCAAATTGTATAAGTACACAATTTATACAGAAACTAATAGAAGAAATTCGATATCTCACAAGCGTAAAATGAATCAACAGTCCTAATAATAGGAATCTACAACAATCGAAAGCTACTCTTAAACGTAGTAAGCCGCACAGATTCTAAGGACACTAGAACCTGATGCTCTGATACCATATGTGACACCCCGCCTAATTAACCCCGGGTGATCTGTCCTAAATTAAATTAGAACATGTTTCTCAGTTGGTTCATTCTTAGCATCACTGTTGCCTTTTTAATTACTAACCACCTAAGTGAGAAAATTAGACTGGTGCCAAGTTTTTATTTTTCATAAACTAAAATTAAATACTCATGCAGAAACAGAAGAATATAAACAATCACGATTAACTAAAATCAACCATTTACAATTAATTAACCGATCGAATAAACCATCGATTCAAAATCCAACGAAAGTAAAGACAAGTAATAAATCTTAATAGGTCTGACATAAGTACTGAATAAACCTGTGAGGAACATGCTCGAATAACTGATAAGAAGTCTCTACACTAAGAGTGAACCAACATAGAAACGTGTTCTAATTTAATTTAGGACTGATCACCTGGGGTTAATTAGGCGTGGTGGCACACCTACTCCCACATTAGAATTTACTCAGATATATTTGCCATACATATATATTATACACGCATAAATATATATACCCGCCCAAATAACTTTCCCACTAATTTACTCAGATATATATACTCAGATATATTTGATGCTCACCCAAAGAACTCATCCAATTTATTCCCCGGATTTTATTATCACTAACCCGAGATTTATACATCACTCTTTTAATCACTTAGAGGTCCTCACACTCAATATAGGATGCCCTATTATTTATCTCCAAAAGGAATTCGTCTCAAATCCTTTTAGGCTACGAAAAAGCCTCTCAAACTTTTCTGCCAAAATCAAACCGAACCCAAGGCGCCTAAAACGAATCGATCCGGTTCCAAACAAACGAACCGAACAAATAACACCAAAAATTAATTAGTCCGATTCCAAATAAATAAAACAAATCGAACCGCACCCGGACCGGTTCTATGTGAATAACTTTTGTTCTCTAAGAGTTTAACTTCTTCTACACCTCCAAAAATCACTCTAACACTCATCCAACCCCAAATTTATGGTCTCGAACCTCATCAACCATCAATATAATCATCTACACACTAATTTATTATTGAAATTCATTAAGTTAGTTAATTTTTAACCTTATCTTAGGTAAACCCTAGTTTTCATTCCACCCTTTCAATTTCTCACCAAAATTTACATCATTAACATGGATTTTAACCTAGATTTCATATGGAGTAAATATCACAACAACTTATATGAAATCAATTCTCAAAACCCATTTTTTATCTCAGAATCCCAACCCAAATCATATAGTTTTCACACAACTATAATATGAAAAATAAACACACTTGAATCATTAAAGCAAGTTAAACACTTGCCTCGTTAGATAAATTCGATGACTTCGTGCCGGGAATCCATTATAGCTTGGCCCAAGTCCTCCTTTTTTCTTCCTTTTCTCCTTCCTTTCTCTTCTTTCTTCTTTTCTTTCTCTTCTTTCTCTTTCGCCCGTGCCCTTATAAGAGAGAAATAAGTGTTATCCCTTATTAAACCCAAAATTGACTCGTATACACAAATGCGAGTCCCTACTGATCCAAAAAGTCCCTGGAACCAAAACACTATGCTCGGGTACTCTATTATGACTATCTCGACCCTTATGAGGGAAACCATGAACTCGAAATTCCCATCAGAGTCACTTATAAAAAATTACCTTTACAAGTCCAATAAAACTCCGCACGTATTTTCTTGAGTAAAATATTATTACTTGTCGCTTTGACCAACTGCGACATGATATAAAAACAATCCAACTTATTTACTTATTTATGTAAGTAAATATAACACACATCATTAATATTTAACCCGCACTTCAAATTTTATTTGACTTAAAATTCTAAAATCATTTCTCCTAATATTAAATTACACCCACTCATGTATTTTAAATATCCATAAAGGTACAGGGTATTACATACTTCGTGGTGGGCCTATAACCCACAGGTCCCAAGATCGAATTGGCTCTGATACCACCTATGACACCCTGTCTATTAAAATATGGGGTGATCAATCCTATATTACATTAAAACAGGAATCACTGACGAAAACCAATTAATTACTAATAACCAATTTCTTCTGGCGTCAAAATTTTAAACTTTCTAATATTTTAACTTAAAGTGCACCATCAAAACATCCACACAATTAATATAAACATTGATTCAATTAACTCAAATAATAACCGATAACTCTCGGTACAACATTTATACAACCATATCGAATAGGCGCAAACGAAAATGGCGGAAAATAAAATAAATGATAATAGTTGGGTAACATGCCCGAATATTAATTACAATACCTCTAATATAGATCACAAAGATGGAAGTATCTAAAACAACTCCTTCCAACATCGACAGCTACGACATCAACGTCTCACTCGAAAGAATTTTCATCCAGGCGTTCCTGTGTCTGGACACCTAAAAGGTTTTTAAAATATTTGAAAACGGGTCAGAGCCCAAAACCTTTTAGAAAATATTTAGCAAGTGTTTAAAATACTTTAATATATTAAATATGATATTCTCCATATTTAAACTGGTATCGCACTCACATGAGATACCTCTCACCTCTCATCTAACAGTGCACACCTAACGCATGTATTTTAAACACCCCTAGTTTTGCCACCAAACCTATCTAGCATCTCACAAAATCATATGAACACCCATACGCTATCTCAACAACCTGCGTATATAATATCCTAAGCTTTCGCACATTTATGCATTATATTATTCTAATTTATAATTCATCCGTTCATTATAAATAACTCTCAATAGTTATTACACTATTTACATTTTAGTGTTATTTCCCTCGTATATAATAGTCACATCTTTATATACGTATATCACATTATTGTTCCCGATTTTATACTCCCGAATGATTCAGAAATTATCTCACATTTCATTCTTTATTTATATATATATATATATATATATATATATATATATCAAAAAATCCTTTTATTCCTACCTATCTCACTTGGCATTATATTATAATCCCGAATATATAACTTTACAAGTATTCACACCCTTATGATAAAAATATCACCTTTTTTTCTTCCGAATATTAGCTCACCGCGTCAAACTAATATTCAAATTTCATCCTACTCACACATTCACATTTACTCACATATATTTGGCATACATTTATATTCTACACGCATAAATATATATAACCCCCGAAATAATTTTCCCCGAGTGTCGCTCACCCTAAGTACTCATCCAATTTATTCCCCGAATTTTATTCTCAGTAACCAGAGATTTATAAATCACTCTTTTCATCACTTAGAGGTCCTCACACTCAATATAGGATCTACTATCATTTATCTCCAAAGGGAAGTCATCTCAATACTTTTAGCCCAGGAATAAACCTCTCAAATTTTCTGCTAAAACCGAACCGAACCCCTGGCCCCAAAAATGAAACAACCCGGTTCCAAACAAACGAACTGAACCGATAACACCAAAAATGAACCGATCCATTTCTAAAGAAATAAAATGATCAGAACGCCATCCGGACCGGTTCTATGTGAACTATTTCTGTTCTCTACGAGTTTATCTTCTTCTACACCTCCAAAAAGAATTCCAACCCTCATCCAACCCAAAATTTATGGTCTCGAACCTCATCAACCATCAATGTACTTATACACACACTAATTTATTCTTAGAACTCATCAAATTAGTTAAAATTTAACCCAATATTAATTAAACCCTAGTTTTCATTCCACCCTTTCAATTTCTCACCAAAATTTACACCATTAACATGGATTTTAACCTAGCTTTCATATGGAGTTAATATCACAACAACTTATATGAAATAAATTCTCAAGAACCGATGAATCCCAAACCAAATCATATAGTTTTCACAAAAACTACAATATGAAAAATAAACACACTTATATCATTAAAGCAAGTTAAACACTTGCCTTATTGGATAAATTCGACGACCTCGTGTCGGGAATCCGTCGGAGATTGGCCCGAGGCCTCCTCTTTTCTTCCTTTTATTACTTCTTTTCTCTTCTTTCTTATTTTCTTTCTCTCTCTCCCGTTCCCTTATAAGAGACAAATAAGGGTTATTCCTCATTGAACCCAAATTTAACTCGTATACACAAATGCCAGTCTCTACTGATCCAAAAAGTCACCAGAACCCAAACACTTCCCCCGAGTACTCTACTCCGACTATCTTGACCCTTCCGAGACCAACTGTGCACTCGAAATTCAAATCCGAGTTACTTATCAAAGATTTACCTTTATAAATCCAATACAACTTCGCACGTATTTTTTCGAGTAAACTATTATTACTTTTCGCTTTGCCTAACTGCGACATGATATAAAAATAATCCAACTTATTTACTTATTCCTGTAAGTAAATATAACACACATTATTAATATTTAACCTGCACTTCAAATTTTCTTTCACTTAAAATTCTCAAATCATTTCTCCGAATAATAAATTGCACCCACTCATGTAATTTAAATATCCAAAAAGGTACGGGGTATTAAATACTTCATGGTGGGACCATAACCCACAGGTCGTAAGATCGAACCTGACTCTGATACCACCCATTACAGCCCGCCTAATAAAATATCGGGTGATCAGTCCTATATTAAATTAAAACAAGAATCACTATCGAAAACCAATTAATTATTACTAAGCTATTAGGCTTGGCGTCAAAATTTTAAACTTTCTAATCTTTTAACTTAAAGCGTACAATCAAACCACCCACACAATTAATATACACATTGATTGAATTAAATCAAATAATAATCGATAACTCTCGGTAAAACATTTATACAACCATATCGAACATGCGTAAATGAAAATGGTGGAAAATAAAATAAACGGCAACAGTTGGGCAACATGCTCGAATATTATTTACTATACCTCCTATCTAGATCACAAAGATGCAAGCGTCGAAAATAATTCCTACCAACATCCATAGTTATGGCAGTGACGTCTAACTCGAATTTTTTTTCATCCAGGCGTCCTTGTGTCTTGACACCTAAAAGGTTTTTAAAATATTTGAAAATGGGTCAGAGCCCAAAACCTTTTAGAAAGTATTTAGCAAGTGTTTAAAATACTTTAATGTATTAAATATGATATTCTCCATATTTAAACTAATGTTTCACTCGCATAAGATACCCCTCACCTCTCATCTAACAGTGTACACCAAACGCATGTATTTTAAACAACCCTAGTTACACTACCCATCCTATCTAGCATCTCACGAAATCCCATGAACCACGTTATGTTATCTCAACAACCTGCGTATATAATATCCTAAACTTTCACCCATTTATGCATTATATTATTCTCGTTTATAATTCATCCATTCATTTCAAATAACTCTCACTAGTTATTATACTATTTGCATTTTGTGTTATGTCCCTCATATATAATATTCTCATTTTTATATACGTCTATCACATTTTTCTTCAGGATTTTATACTCCCGGATGATTCAGAAATTATCTCACATTTCATTCCTTATTTTATATATATATATATATATATCATCATCATCATCATCATCAAATCCTGCTATTCCTGCCTATCTCACTTGGCATTAGCCTATAATCCCGAATATATCAATTTGTACAACTTATCAAGTATCCAAACCTTATGATACAAATATCACATTTATTTCTTCCGAATATTAGCTCACAACGTCTAACTAATAATCTAATTTCATCCTACTCGCTCATTCGGATTTACTCACATATGTTTGGCGTACATATATATTCAACATGCATAAATATATATACCCGCTGAAACAACTTTCCCTGAGTGTCGCTAACCTTAAGCACTCATCCAATTTATTCCCCGGATTTTATTCTCACTAACCCGAGATTTATACATCACTCTTTTAACCACTTAGAGGTCCTCACACTCAATATAGGATCCCCTATCATTTATATCCAAAAGGAATTCATCTCAAATCCTTTTAGGCAAACAAAAAACCTCTCAAACTTTTCTGCCAAAATTGAACCGATTCGGTTCCAAACAAACAAACCAAACCGATAACATCAAACACAAATCGGTCCTATTCTAAAGAAATCAAACAAACCTAACCGCTACCGAATTGGTTCTATATGAACAGTTTTGTTCTCTATGAGTTTATCTTCTTCTACACCTCTAAAAATCACTCCAACACTCATCCAACCCAAAATGTATGGTCTCCAACATCATCCACTATCAATATACTCATCTGCACACAAATTTATTCTTGGAATTCATCAGGTTAGTTAGAATTTAACCATATCTTAATTAAACCCTAGTTTTTATTCCACCCTTTCAATTTCTCACCAAAATTTACACCATTAACATGGATTTTAATCTAGATTTCATATGGAGTTAATATCACAACAATTTATATGAAATCAATTTTCAAAATTCAAATCCAAGTCATTTATCAAAAATTTACCTTTATAACTCCAATAGAACTCCACATGTATTTTGTTGAGTAAAATATTATTACTTGTCGCTTTACCCAACTGCGACATGATATACATGTATTCCAACTTATTTACTTATTCATGTAAGTAAATATGACACGCATCATTAATATTTAACCCTCACTTCAAATTTTCTTTTAGTTCAAATTCTCAAATCATTTCTTTGAATATTAAACTACACCCACTCATGTAATTTAAATATCCATAAAGGTACGTGGTATTATATACTTCGTGGTGGGCCCATAACCCACAGGTCCTAGGATCGAACCTGGATCTAATACCAACTGTGACACCCTGGCTAATAAAATACCTGGTGATCAGTCCTATATCAAATTAAAACAGGAATCTCAAATGGTTCATTCTCAGTATCACTGTCAAAAACAAATTAATTACTAATAACCTATTAGACCTAGCGTCAAAATTTTAAACTTTATAATCTTTTAACTTAAAGCATACAATCAAACCATCAGCATAATTAATTTACACATTGATTTAATTAAATCAAATAACAACCGATAACTCTCGATAAAACATTTATACAACCATATCGAATATGAGCAAATGAAAATGGCAGAAAATAAAATAAACGACAAGAGTTGGGCAACATGCCTGAATATTAAGTACAATACCTCCTATCTAGATCATAAAGATGGAAGCGTCTAAAACAATTCCTGCCAACAGCCACAGCTCTGCCAGCAACGTCTGACTCCGAAGAATTTTCATCCAGGCCTCCATGTGTCTGGACACCTAAATGGTTTTTACAATATTTGAAAACAGGTCAAAGCCTAAAACCTTTTAGAAAAAATTTAGCAAGTATTTAAAACTCTATAATATATTAAATATGATATTTTCCATATTTAAACTAGTGTCGCACTCACATGAGATACCCCTCACCTCTCATCTAATAGTGCACACCTAACGCATGTATGTTAAACACCCCTAGTTACACCACCTAGCCTAACTAGCATCTCACCAAATAGTAGGAACACCCATACGCTATCTCAACAACCCGCGTACATAATATCCTAAGCTTTCGCACACTTATGTATAATATTATTCTCATTTATAATTCACCCGTTCATTATAAATAACTCTCCCTAGTTATTAGACTATTTCCATTTTAGTGTTATTTCCCTCGTATATAATATTCTCATATTTTTATACGTATATCACATTTTTATTAAGGATTTTATACTCCCGGATAATTCAGAAATTATCTCACATTTCATTCTTTATTTTGTTCATATATATATATATATATATATATATATAATAGACTATACACATCAAGTATATCCATACTTATATATCGCAAACTATATAAGTATAATAACCATCCCTCAAAGCTATAACTCAAGGATGCAGTCTCTAGAATGCTATCATCATCGAGGGAACCCACACAAAATCCTGGGAATCACCGGTCGGGATCTCACACCGACCTTATAAAACATAATACAAACGTATGGGAAGCGGCCATTGTTCCTCACCTGAAAGCGTGACGAATTATACCCAAGATGTCTAACCCATGATAAAAAGATACCCCTGCTATAATAACTGGATGACTATGACATGGGGACTATACTCACCCTGCTCCTCGAGCCAGGAGATTCACCCACATCGCGTAACTTCCCATGATAGAACTAGAGGGGTATGTTCCACATAAATATACCATTCACACATAGATATATTTACAATCATATCATATATACTATCTTTATATCTATACATATATCATCGAATTCGGCTATTCCTGCCTATCTCACTTGACATTAGCCTATAATCCCGAATATATCAATTCCTATAACTTTATAAGTATTCACACCCTTATGATACAAAGATCACCTTTATTTCTTCCGAATATTAGCTCACCACGTCTAACTAATATTCTAATTTCATCATACTCACACATTCGGATTTACTCACATATATTTGGCATACATATATATATATATATTCTACACCCTTAAATATATATACCCGTCGAAATAACTTTTCCCGAGTGTCGCTCACCCTAAGAACTCTTTCAATTTATTCCTCGGATTTTATTCTCACTAACTCGAGATTTACACATCACTCTTTTCATCACTCAGAAGCCCTCACACTCAATATAGGATCCCCTATTATTTATCTCCAAAAGGAATTCGTCTCAAATCCTTTTAGGCCAGGAAAAAAACCTCTCAAACTTTTCTACCAAAACCGAACCGAACCCATGGCTCCAACAATAAAGAGATCCGGTTCTAAACAAATGAACCGGTCTGATTCTAAAGATATAAAACGAATTGAACAGCATCCGAATTGATTTTATGTGAATAGTTTTTGTTCTATACGATTTTATCTTTTTATACACCTCCAAAAATCACTCCAACACTCATGCAACCCAAAATTTATGGTCTCGAACCTCATCAACCATTATTATACTCATATACACACCAATCTATTCTTGGAATTCATCAAGTTAGTTAAAATTTAACCCAATCTTAATTAAAGCCTAGTTTTCATTCCACCCTTTCAAATTCTCACCAAAATCTACACCATTAACATGGATTTTAACCTAGATTTCATATGGAGTTAATATCATAACAACTTATCTGAAATCATTTCTCAAAACCCCACGAATCCCAACCCAAATCATATAATTTTCACACCAACTATAATATGAAAAATAAACACACTTAAATCATTAAAGCAAGTTAAACACTTGCCTCGTTGTATAAATCTGAAGACCTCGTGCCGAAAATCCACCAGAGCTCGGCTCGAGTCCTCCTCTTTTCTTCCTTTATTCTTTTCTTTCTTGTTTTATTTATTTTCTTTCTCTTTATCATTCTCTTGTGACTTTATAAGAGAAAAACATGGTCTATCCCTTATTAAAACAAAAACTCACTCGTATACACAAATGCGAGTCCGTGCAAATCCAAAAAGTCCTCGTAACCCAAACACTACCCCTGGGTCCTTTATTATGACTATCTTGACCCTTTTGAGGCCAAGCATGCACTCAAAATTCCCATCCAAGTCACTTATCAAAATTTTACGTTTATAACTCCAATACAACTCCACACGTATTTTTCCGAGTAAAATATTATTACTTGTCGCTTTGCCAAATTGCGATCTGATATAAGAATAATCCAATAATATTTACTTATTCCTGTAAGTAAATATAACACAAATCATTAATACTTAACCTGCACTTCAAATTTTCTTTCACTTAAAATTCTTAAATTATTTCTCTGAATATTAAATAACACCCACTCATGTAATTTAAATATCCATATAGGTACGGGGTATTACACTCATTGGGATTTTTCCTTTCCTCGTATGTGTCTAATTGATCTCTTTTGGTAGTTGATTTTCTTCTCCATCTTTTTGAGTTTCAAAAAGAGTCCATTTTCTCCCCTTTTCCAAAAAATTCCAAAAAAATTTGCCTACTTTTTAAAAATACTTTCAAAACTCCCACAAAGATTTTCTTTCTTTTTCTTTTCCATATTCCAAATGCCAAAGATATTTTCCTTTTATTATTTTCAAAAATCACAAAAAAAAATTCTTTTCTTTTGAAAAATATTTAAAACTCCAAAAATATTCCTCTCGCGATGGCCGAAGAACATCCTTTACGGGAATACGTTGGTCATTTCCTATTCTCGCAGCTTGTTTACCGTTGAGCTTGAATCGAACCTCCATACCTTACTTTGTGGATTTAACTCTCAAACACACACCGTTGATACTCATGTGTCATCCACGCACACGTCTCATCTTCCACCGCCTCTGGTGATGAGTGTCAACCCATCCCTTGCTTCGCCGTGCACATATTTCTTTCTGGTTGATCACTTTTCCCATGAGTGTCCATTTATTTTCTCTCCATTTTAACCCATCATGGCCCAAGTGTTTCCATGTGACTCTATTTTGGAACCACCCTCGGCATATTCTCATGACATATCCACTGCCGAGGGGTATGCGAACCTAAGTTATTCATGGAGCCTTGATCACCCTTCCATGAATTATGAATCCCTACATCATGTTGTGAATCCATATGGGTTCCAACAGTTGTCATCGCAACCTAGTGCACCCCATCTCTATTAGTCCCCTTACTATTCTCCTCATGCTAATTGACCTTTTGTCTCTCATGAAGATACTTCTCTCGTGTGTGATGCACTTGGCCCTGTTCCTCTCACTTCATATGAGCATTCTCCTCATCCTAGTGTGTATGGTGAGTTGTGTCCTCCTCAATCACCACCGACACCTGTGTAAATTTCACCACCACCTTGTACAACCACTCTCGAGATATTCTTGCACAAGTTCTTCTTCGAACAAGAGCACACTCTTAAATCTCAAAATGAAGCCCTTCAATGGCTTAAACAAAGGTTAACTGAATTTGAGTGTGTGAGAGAGTCGAATTTCACCCCAAGTCAACCCATTGTTGCACCCGTATGGAATGATGATGTGTCATCTTGTGCCACCGATTTTGAGTGTCACCAACCGCATCATCCTGAGAATCTTGAAGCTGAGACCACCCCGTGGTCCAGACCCCAAGTTGACAATTGTGTTGACATATCCATTGACTGTGAGACTGATCCCACAACGCCTTATCCTCTCGAACCCACCATTGAGGTTTTGCATTTACCCTTCCAAAGAATCCACGGTTATGCCCGAGTCTACACCTTCGAATCCTTTTATGTGTGTCCATGAGGCAACCCTTCCTTATAGGTTATCTCCGGCTACGAGCATTTCCCATTATCCTGAGATTGAATTCGAGATGGTTTCTACCTCTCTCGATATGGATCATGTCCCACCATGCTTGGCTTCCATTGAGTCATGTATTAATTCTTCTATCTCGAATTTAGATGCCTCGTTAGATTTTTCCAGCACTTCGGATGGTGTCGTTCGGGTGGATAAGTTTATCATTCCCTCATTTACTTTCACACCTCCTCCTACGAGTACCCTTGAGGATCCTTCTGAGTCTCATGAGGAGTGTGTCTCTCCTACTCGTGAGTTAGATCATCTTCCCCTACACTTTGTCCCACTCGACCCACCCATTGTCCATACCACACCACCACTTGATTCGAACCTTGCTATTATAATTTCCCTGTTCACATCTAAGCATTTAAGTCCTCACATACACCCACCCTCCACCCTAGTTCTCCAGAATCCCACTCTTGCATTTTTCTTCCACCTAGATATCTATGAGGGTGTTTGTGCTACTATAATCTTTCGTGACACTGAGCTTGTTCTTTTAATCCTACCATTATCATGTCATAGTGATTTTTGTTTTCACCAGCTCATTGATGTGTCAAGGCATGACCATTATCATCGTTCATTTATATAACGGTCGTGCACGTTCTATGAGGTCCACCCCATAAATATTGATAAACCACTTTTCCTCCCTATCCAATTAGAGGACCATTGTTATGGGGCGCTTATTGCCCTCACCTTTACGCTCAATAAGGCCCGTGACCAGTGCCTATTCATCCTCACCCTTTCCTTTCTTCCGTATAACTTTCTACCTACCCACCCATGGTCAACCGATGCTTTGCATAGCGTAACCCACTTTTCCATACAAGTGCATTCATCTTGTTAACCCAGTTTAACAAGACTGGTGCTTCACTCTTTTTTGGGGGTGATTCTCATGACCCAATTTTCTACCACCCCGTGCTTTCCTAGCTCTTATCCTTAGGGTGAGTTTTGATAGGTCTAGCTAAAGACGTTAAACTTAGCGCTAGCAGGAGGCAGCCTGTCATTTCTTATTTCTGAGTATGAGTCTTATCATGTTTGGGGGTGGTGTTTCACATCACCCACTACTTTTCCCATGATTTATTGACTTGTATATATTTTTGTGTTGCATTTGTTTTTCAGGTTCCATCTCTGCTCCATTATGCGGTGCATTTTCATTAGCAGTTTTTTTTTATAATATCTTTCCTACCTTATGATTTTCATTTTTTATATATAGTTTTACACATTAATGATGATGTTCTCTTTTTTTGGGGGGGGGGGGGGGGGGGGGGGACAATATATCAAAATCGTACCTCTTTTGAAAAAAAATCATAAATAAGTAATTTTAAATAGTTTTTTGTGCAGTTCAGCAAAATTTGTTAAGACATGAACTGTCTATCATCCGACCTTTAGAAGTCTCGGAATACACGTGCTCAACCCTAAAATTATGCTTTTAACATACAATTAATTAATACCTCTTAAAGCATAATTGCATTATGAATTTTTAGACTCAAGAATTTGCACTATCACTTTTATAATCAAAAGTTGAAGAGTAATTATATTCTCAAGAGAGCTTTAAAAGATGACTAGTGGAGACTTAAACCCGTGAGATTTGAGATTTTCACCTTTTTAAGGGTTTTTACTTATCTCCGAGTCACAAGTTGACTCAACTTTCTTTGGGTACCACACTTAGTCGTTGCATGGTATCATTAGTTTTCAAATTTGGCTTAATCACTCAGAATGACGTTATTTTCAAGTTATAAGAAACATGTTTCTTGTAGTTGTCCCGAGCACTAAACCAATTCTAAGAATATACTTACCAGATTTTCATGTCACATTTTCTTTCCATATTTCCCTTATCCATATATGTCCCAGATACCTTCCATATGTCATTTCCCATCATTACCATCGTTTTGAGAAAAAGAGTGTTTAGAATTTCAAATGTAAATTGTGTTCATTTGTGTTATGAAAAGAAAAACGCATCGCAATAAAAAGAAGAGAAAAGACAAACAAAAAGTAGAAAAAGAATGAGAAAAGGAAAGACATAAAAAAAATAGAAAATAAGAAAAAGAAATCATGCAATCATAAATTCAAAAGATGAAGACATTAGTCAGTCAAAGTGTGTTTCACTCTTCTCAAAAACCCTACATCATCTTCACTTCATTATCCCCTCATTCCTTTGATAAACCACATTTTCACCTTTGGTAAAGTGTTCGGGCAAATGAGAAGACCACATGGTGAATAACTCAACATTCTCAACATAGTGGTTAGCATTCCTTCATGAGATCAAATTTCTTTCATGTATCCATTTTTTTATAAAATACGTAAAATGTTTGAATTTGTTTACATTTGCTCACCTCCTCGCACACAAGAGAGATACACTTACCCAATTCTCATAGAGTTCGATTAGGAGAGATATATCCAGTGAGAATTGAAGTTAAAGCGTTGATTCTAAAGGCAGTCTAGGAATTACTCTAAGGATACTTAAGATTTTTTCATATTAACACACGCTGAGTTTTAGGAAGGATTACACTTTTGGTATTAAGTAATTTTATATCTTATTTTGATATTTGAATACGGTGTTCCTTGATGTCCTTTTAAGTTGGGTTGTATAGCATTTCATCATCAAATCATAGACTGCATCTCAATAAAATTTTAAATTTTATGGGTATATTCAATGCAAACCTTCACAAGATAGCACTCGTCATGTAGCCTCTTGTTGCACATGCTAAGTGCAATCGCTAGTGCTTATGAAAGTGGCACACATTTGATTACATATCTCTGTTTTCTATCTATTTTTCTCGAGGACTAGCAATGTTCTATTTGGGGGTGGTGTGATAAACACCCAAAAGTGTAAATTTATGCCCCAGATAGATGCATTCTAGTCACTAGTTTTTAATAAAATTGGCCTTATGTTCGTATTTTATCATTTCGTGAGTCAGTACGCAGTCGCAGCATCAAATAATGGTATTTAATGCCAATTGTGAAATAATAGCGGTTAAAAGCGTTCGACGAAGAAATCAAGGAGATCGCGAAGTCAGAAGTCAAGTTTGAGCTTGCACCGATGTGTTCTGATGCCCCGGGCCAATCTTGTAACCCTAGCCTAGCCCTTAACCAAGCCTAAACCCACACTGAACCCTGTGTGTGTGTTGAGTTTGTACTTTTAGTATTTTTTAACATGGTGCCTGCGTGTTTTGAAAGGTGGTTTTCAAGGAAAATACTAAGGTAAATTGGGTATGAGAAAAAGGATAATTTCGGTGAAAGAATTGCTTTTCCTTAAAAAGGGTATTTATTTAAAGTATTTAACCAGGTGTGTTGAATCAAGAATTAATGTCAAGTCGACTAAAAATGGGTTCTTTTATAAGATTAAGGTGAATTAATTGGAATAAGTAAAGTTTGGGGATAAAAACAGTTTCATGAATAAAGTGTGTGTATATATATATATATATAAAGAGAGAGAGAGAGAGAGAGAGAGAGAGAGAGAGAGAGAGAGAGAGAGAGAGAGAGATGTATGTATGTATGTATGTATGTGTGTATGTATGTGTGTATGTATGTATGTATGTATGTATATAAGGTAGTTGCATGGGCTCATAGATATAACGTGTTAGAGTCAATTTTCCACCTTTCAATTATATATTGCATTATTGTATTTTTCCAATGTGTAGTCGACTCATTCCCTCATCTTTATTATGACATGTTGAGCGCGGTTCCGTATTTTGAAAGCGTTGTACAGGTAAGTATCCTTTTTATTGTACATTAGTAGCTATGTATGGTTGGATTTCAGGAACGCTTTCCACGGGTCCCTCGTGTAGTTTGATTTAAATTGGAATCAACTGCTAAACAACACAAAGGTTAATTAAATAAGACTGGATTAGCGACATTATATAGGTTGTTTCATTGAGCTTCGCATCTAATGCTCGAGTTGGATCGAGTTGACCATGGGTAACCCATTTATCCGAGCCGTTATATTACAAATAGTATCAGATCTCTAGGTCTAAGGTTCCTTTTTGGAGTGACATTGTGAGGTCGATAGGGGATGTTTAACGTCAGTGTTAGTTTTGGGTCGGTCACGCTAGATTGGTGATGATTTCGGTTATTATGGATGTTAGTTTGATGGGAAATTTACTTCCAAGTGGCATGTGGCTAAGGTAATTTCCATTAATAGCTTATGTGCCTCTAATTTAGACATGTTAGTAATTTTCTAGTGTTTGTACAAGTCAATAGTGGCAAAACCGTGGTCTTTAGTGTGAGGTGATTTTGTGCTAACCCTTGACTATGTGAAAGGTCTATTAAGATGTTAATAAGGGTGAATAATCTCCATCAAATTGAAAACATGAGTTGTTTAAAGGCAATGGTGGAGGTTAGGTGACTGGAGTATCATTACCAAGATCTAATGAGTTTAAGATAAGGACGCATTAAGTTCCTTGGTTAGGTACTTACGGGTGATTGGAATAAATGATGTGGCTAGGTGAACTTTATCCTTGTGGTAGTATCATGTCATAAGAATTTAATGACTCGAAGGGCATGTAGATACATGTTAGCTATTACTTGAGGATATGTGCTCTGCCTGAGTCGATAAGATACTAACTTAGTAAATAAGTGCCTTGGTAATTATCAATTGAAAGCTTTATCTCATAAGCTATGGTGAGAGTTATGAGCCATTAATAGTGAGTGTGTTACATGTGAAACAATAATAAGATGAATTGGTGGAGGAGTCAACCCTAGATAGTCTTCATGTCACGACCCCAACCCAATAGTAGTAGGGAATGAGTGTCTAGACACGCCACCAAGGCATTCAATGTTGTGGCCTTAAAATATTTATTAAAATAAATGCAACGGAAATACATTCACATGGTCATGAATCGTAAACTACTCAAAAAAATGGAATTATGTCATCAGGGCTTTCTAAAAGGAAACTTCATATATATTAAAAGTATGAACGAATTACAACTTATGCTAAAATTAAAACCTATTATTGAGGAGCCAAACATGCTCTATCTCATAAAAACAAACGTTATATTTAAAAGTATAAAAAAAGTTCTCCTTAAGCTAAATCTTCAACATAGTTCTTTTTCGTTCCGTCCGTGAGCCTAAACATTTCCTGAAAAATGGTTATTTATAGAACATCAGCTAAAAGCCGACTGAGGTTCAATCTCTAGACATTCCAAGGTTTTCCAAAAATAGATACCTATTCAAGTTAAAAGATAAGGCTTATACATATATGGATAGGAACTTGAAGTAAATAGATATATATTTTGAAATGAAAGTATATATATCACAATTGGATAGCTCAGAATAAGACGAATGCAACAAATCAAATGTGATATCTTATTCTTTCAATCATATCATTTTGATGGCCAAGTACACTCTAATACCGTATTCTTCTACCGTACTATTCCCCGGTAGTTGAGGGTCAATCGAACTAGTTCATCACAACGCCTTATTTAGGGCACACCAGCGATAACCCAGCTGGGAAGGTCAATCAGTAAAGAGGTCCCTTAGGCCGAATCTTATTTCCAATAGTCAATATCATTTTAATACTCATTTTAATCGGTATGTCTATATGGACAAATATAAACATATCACAATGAATCAATCATCGGTATCAGATGCATTTTGAGAATAAAAGCAGTTCACAAAATACATAGTTTCGCATAATGTCATATAATTGAAATGTGCAAGAAATGACATAGAGTACTCACCTAAAATAGAGGCTCGAAAATATAGATATTGAGTCCTGGATCACACGTTAATCTAATACATACAATAAAGGTTTAATTACGTATTCTAAATAAAGTTGAATTCTAAATATTGTGTTTTAATCCTAAAATAACTTTATGTAAAAGGTTACTAAAAAAAAATTCTCAATTTTTTATATTCATTCATCGTATTTAAAGAATTCAATTCATAGTTCTTCCTAATCAGTCTGTTCCCATTAGATATGGAGGGTCGCAGGGGCACTGCTTAAATACCATCTAATCTAAACAGAACATTTCCGGATTTATTTCCAGTAGAGATGGAGGGTCACAGGGGCACCACTTAAATACCATCTCAACTAGACAGAATTTCACCAGGACTGACTTTGGAATTACTTAAACGAGATTCCATAATAACGAGCAATTTCTTACCGAAATCATTTTAAAAAGCGTATATATATTTTGAAACAAGTTGAAATATTTTGAAAATAAAATCAATTTAGATTGTTTCCAAATTTTAAGTTTTGATTAGTGAAGTCTTTAGTGTATTTTACCAGCATAACTATTAAGTAAAGCTATAAAATACGAAATTAAAACTATAAAAAAACATTATAACATTTAAATAAAATCATACCTACGAAATGAATTCTTTCTTCAAAATTATAGAACTCCTTCTTAAGATATTTCCCAAGCTTTCTATCACTCTTTCTTACTATAATTCTCAATGAATCGGTGTGAGTTTCAAATGAACCCTAAGGCCCTATTTATAGGTTTCCAAAAGTATTACGGTGTTGACACGTGTCTAATGACTAGCCTTTTTACAATGGTGATTCAACGCCGAGGTGTCGCGTTCCGGAGTGGTCTTGCGGTGTTAATATCACCAAATGATGAAACGTGTTTTAGCTTTCTCTCTGAAGATGACATGTGTAAGGTGGAGGTGACTAGCACGTGGTGGAAAGGTGATAAGGGTATAAGGGTCATTTCACACATGAAGAATATTTTGGTAATTTCACACTATATATTTTCAATATTTCTTAGAGGTCCTTAAAATGTTTTATTTACAAAATGGCCCTATTATATTTTTACTTTAGTCCCTAAAGTTTCATAAAATTATATTTTCTACCCCAAAACCTATTATATACCTCAAAATATGTCATAAGAATTCGATTTGGTTTACAGTTGATTCTTCATATTTAAAAATGGGGTTTGTTATATTGATAGCCACATATTTAATAATACAACATTTATAAGATAATAAGTAACACATGAGGGTAAAAATGAACTATATATATATATATATATGAGCATATAAAAGTGGGGTCATTACATCCTACCCTCCTGATAAAAAGTTTGGTCCCCAAACTTGACTCGTATTAATTTACAAACAAGTACGTATATCTCTCCTTTATTTCATCTTCTCGCTCTCACGTTGCTTCTTTAATTGAATGATTTCTCCATAATACTTTGACTAGTGGAATTATCTTGGTCCGTAATATTTGATCTTTATGGTCCAAAATTTCTACTGGATGCTCAATGTATGACAAATCTTCTCTAACATGAAGTGGTTCGTGACTTAAGATATATGTTGGATCTGGGACATATTTATTTATCATTGATACGTGAAACACAGTATGTACACTAAAGATTTCAGGTGGTAAGGCTATTTTATATGCAATAACTTCTATCTTTTCGACGATTTCAAAAGGTCCTATGTATCTTGGGCTCAACTTCCTTTCTTTACGAATCGTATTACTCCCTTTGAAGGTGATACTCGCAATAACACATAATCTCCTCTTTGGAATTCTAATTGTTGGTGTCAATTGTTAAAATAACTCTTTTGACGGCTTTGAGAGATTCGAAGTCAGTCTTCTATCAATTTCACTTTCTCTGTTGTGATCTGAATCAATTCTAGTTCCAATAATTTTCTTTCTCCAACTTCTACCCAACATGAAGGAGAACGACACCTTCTACCATATAGTGCTTTATATGGAGCCATTTGAATACTTTCTTGATGACTATTATTAGAGGAAAACTCCACTAATGGTAAATGATCATCCCAATTCCCCTTCAAATCAAGTACACATGCCCTAAGCATATCCTCTAAGGTTTGAATTGTTATCTTAGACTGTCCATTAGTTTAAGGATGAAAATCAATGCTGAAATTCAATTTTGTTCCCATGGCTGCTTGTGGGCCTTTCCAAAAGAGAGAAACGAATCTAGGGTCACGATCAGAAACAATTGAAATTGGGGTTCCACGAAGCCTAATAATTTTCCGCACATACAACTTGGCTAACTTTTCTAATGAATGGGTAATCTTAATGGAAAGAAAATGAGCAGATTTAGTTAAACTATCAATAATTACCCAAATAGAATCATTACCATTTGAACTCCTTGGTAAAATTGTCACAAAATCCATGGTAATATGTTCCCATTTCCATTCAAGGATAGAAAGAGGTTGTAATAATCCTGATGGTTTCTGATGTTCAGCTTTTACTTGTTGACAAACCAAATAGTGAGATATAAATTCTTCTATCACCCTTTTTATATTATTCCACCAAAACACTTCTCGAAGATCTCTATACATCTTGGTATTTCCAAGATGAAATGTAAATCTTGAGCAATGAGTTTCCTCCAAAATTTGCCTCTTTAGTTGGGCATCACGTGGAACACACACTCTATTTCCAAACCTCAATATATCATCCCATATCACAAATTCAACTCTCTTATCTTCAATAACCTCTTCTCTGATCTTCTTCAGTTGTGGGTCATTTACTTGTGCAATTTTGATCCTTTCCATCAACATGGGTTGTATTGTAAGGTTGCGATTATTGCTCCTTTGTTATAAATACGTACATCTATTTCCATACTTCTCTAATCCCTTAAAAAGGTTCCTGATTTGTAATAAGACATGCTAAATTTGTTGTAGACTTCCTACTTAAAGCATCAGCTACTACATTTGTTGTCCCTGGGTGATAATGAATATTTAAATCATAATACTTCATCAATTCTAACGACCTCCTTTGTAACATGTTCAATTCTTTATGAGTAAATATATATTTTAAACTCTTATGATCGGTATAAATCTCACAAGTCTCACCATATAAATAGTGTCTCCAAATTTTAAGAGCAAAAATTACAGCACCTAATTCTAAGTCGTGGGTTGGATAATTCTGTTCATGCAGTTTTAATTGTCTCGAGGCATAAGCTACTACTTTTCCATTTTGCATTAGCACACATTCCAAACCATTTTTTGAAGCATCACTATAAATCACCAATCCTCCTGTACCTGAAGGAATAGTCAAACTTGGGGCAGTTACTAATCGATTCTTAAGTTCTTGAAAACTATTCTCAACTTCCTCAGACCATTCATATTTTACCTTATTTTGTGTTAACCTAGATAGAGATTTGGCATTGCTATAAAATCCTTCAACAAATCTTCGATAGTAATCTGCTAATCTAAGGAAACTACGAATCTCTGTTACACTAGTTGGTCTAGGCCAATCTAGTATAGCCTCGATCTTTTGAGGGTCAACCAACACTCCCTCCTTGGAAATGACATGTCCTAGAAAAGAAACACTAGGCAACCAAAACTCACACTTCTTTAATTTTGCATATAACTTCTCCTTCCTAAGTATTTGCAATACTATCTCTAAATGCTTCTCGTGTTCTTCAATACTCTTAGAATAAATAAGGATGTCATCAATGAAAACAACCACACATTGATCCAAATATTTTCTAAACACTCTATTCATCATATGCATAAAAATGGCTGGTGCATTAGTAAGTCCAAATGGCATCACAAGAAATTCATAGTGACCATATCTAGTACGAAAAGCTGATTTCAAAATATAATCTTCCTTAATCTTCAATTGGTGATATCCTGACCTAAGGTCAATCTTAGAAAATACTTGCGCACCTTGTAGTTGGTCAAACAAATTATCTATACAAGGTATGGGGTATTTATTCTTAATGGTTACCTTGTTCAGTTTACGATAATCTATACATAACCTCATCGTCCCATCCTTCTTTTTAACAATTAGCATTGGAGCACCCCAAGGGGATATAGTTGGTCTAATAAAACCCTTGTCTAACAGATCTTGTAATTGAACTTTTAATTCCCTTAATTCTAAAGGTTCCATGCGATAAGGTGATTTTGAGATTGGTTTAGCTCCCGAAATAAGGTCAATCGTAAACTATATTTCTCTACTAGGAGGTAGACTGGGTAAATCATCTGAAAAAACATCTAGAAAATATTTAGCTATAGGGATCTCTTCTAAACTAGGCTCTTTCATTTTCAAATCAATAACACTTGCAAGAAATCCTTGGCATCCCTTCTTAAGAAAACTATAGGCTTGCATTGCAGAGATAATACACATGGGAGATAGGATGCCAAATCCTTCAAAACTAAATTTTAGTTGGTTAGGAATTTGGAAAGTAACTCTCTTCTCAAAACAATCTACATTAGCATGATATGATTCTAACCAATTCATCCCCAAAATGACTTCAAAATCTCTTATGTCTAAAACTATCAAATCGATAAATAGTTTATGACTACTGACATCTATAGGTCAAGATTTATATACTAATGTACCTGTCAATAAATCACAATAAGGAGTAGAAACGTGTATGTTATGATTCAAGGGTTCAGGAATATTAGGAAAGAGATTAACAAAACGTAAAGACACAAATAAATGGGCAGAACCAGGATTTATTAAAACTTGAAAAGGCTATGCACATATAGAAAGTATACCTGACACTACTACATTAGAAGCCTTTGCATCAGAAAGATTAAAAATTCTACGTTGTCTGCCATGATCCTTATTGTCATTAAAAGCCTTTGTTGAAGCCTTCCCTTTATTAAGGCAATCTCTCATTTTATGTCCCTTTTGGCCACACCCAAAGCAATTTCCTGTTTCCAGGTAACATGGTTGCCCTTTATGAATATTACCACATCATTGTCATCTATCAACATTAAAGGGTTAGTTCACAAAAGGTCACCCTGTATTGGGTATAGTCCTAAAGGGTTTATTATTCGGGTTCCTTCCTCTTTGTTCCCCAAACTTCCTCTTCCCTTCTCTAATATGATTATATTCTTCACTGTCCTTCTCAGCTATCGTTGCTCTAGTCACCACGTAAGTATATGATGTCAACTTTAGGATGGAAATTTGACTACGAATATTCAACTTTAACCCACGTTCAAACTTCTTGGCCTTTAAAATATCAATTATCAGAACATGAGGTGCAAAACGGGATAACTCGATAAACTACACCTCGTATTGACTAACCGTCATATTTCCTTGAACTAAACTCATGAAGTCGGCTGCTTTTTGGTCTTGTACCGTTTGAGGAAAGTATTTATCGTAGAATATCACTAGGAAATCACTCTAACCTATGGGATTATTCCTTTCCTTGTATATTCTCTTAGTCATTCTCCACCAATGTTCGGCTTCACCTTCTAACATAAACGTTCCAAATGATACTCTTTGTTCATCAGTCCACTTAAGAACATCGAGTATCTTTTCTATTTGCATCACCCAACGTTCTACTATTCAATGGGTTAGGAGTACCTTTAAAAGATGGAGGAATCAACTTCTTGAACTATTTAATAGTATATTTACTTAGTTCAGGATTCCTTGGTACTCCATTATTTACTTGATGCTCCACAATCTTTTCTAGACTTTCGATCACCTCGCATGCACCTTCCAGTCCTTCAATACTCGAATCACTAGTTCCCATAGATGATATTCTCTTGGTCATTTTCTATAGTCATGGAAAAACGTAAGATCTACTATATTATATCAAGATTGAAAACTAAAAGACAAATTATAAATAATATAACACCTAGGGAGGGTTATCACATATTTCAGATATTTAATATTATCTCCTAAGGGTGGAAACATAAAATCTATAACGTTTGAAACCTATGTTCAGTAGTCTACGGGTTCATAGCCTATGCTCTGATACCACCTATGTCACGACCCCAAGTCAATAGTAGTAGGGAATGAGTGTCTTGACATGCCACCAAGGCATTCAATGTTCTGGCCTTAAAATATTTCTTAAAATAAATGCAATGGAAATACATTCACATGGTCATGAATCGTAAACTATTGAAAAAAAATGGAATTACATCATCAGAGCTTTCTAAAAGGAAACTTCATATATATTAAAAGTATGAACTAATTACAACTTATGATAAAATTAAAACCTATTACTGAAGAGCCAAACATGCTTTATCTCATAAAAACAAACGTTATATTTAAAAGTATAAAAAAGTTCTCCTTAAGCTAAATCTTCAACATAGTTCTTTTTCGTTTCGTCCGTGAGCCTAAACATTTCCTGAAAAATGGTTATTTATAGAACATCATCTAAAAGACGAATGAGGTTCAATCTCTAGACATTCTAAGGTTTTCATAAAATAGATACCTATTCAAGTCAAAAGAGAAGGCATATACACATATGGATAGGAACTTGAAGTAAATAGATATATATTTTGAAATGAAAGTATATATATCACAATTGGATAGCTCAGAATAAGACGAATGCAACAAATCAAATGTGATATCGTTTTCTTTCAATCATATCATTTTGATGGATAAGTACACTCTAATACTGTATTCTTCTGCCGTATTATTCCCCGGTTGTTGAGGGTCAATCGAACTAGTTCCTCACAACGCCTTATTTAGGGCACACCAGTGATAACCCAACTAGGAAGGTCAGTTAGTAAAGAGTTCCCTTAGGCTGAATCTTATTTCCAATATTCAATATCATTTTTAATACTCATTTTAATCGGTATGTCTATATGGACAAATATAAACATATCACAATGAATCAATCATCGGTATCAGATGCATTTTGAGAATAAAAGCAATTCGTAAAATACATAGTTTTGCATAATATCATATAATTGAAATGTGCAAGAAATGACATAGAGTACTCACCTAAAATAGAGGCTCAAAAATATAGATATTGAGTCTTGGATCACACATTAATATAATAAATACAATAGAGGTTTAATTTCGTATTCTAAATAAAGCCGAATTCTAAATAGTGTGTTTTAATCCTAAAACAACTTTATGTAAAAGGTTACTAAAACTATTTTCTCAATTGTTTTATATTCATTCATCGTCTTTAAACAATTGAATTCATAGTTCTTCCTAATCAGTCGGTTCCCAGTAGAGATGGAGGGTCACATGAGCACCGCTTAAATACCATCTCATCTAGACCGAATATTTCCATATTTATTCCCAATAGAGATGGAGGGTCATAGGGGCACCACTTAAATACCATCTCAACTAGACAGAGTTTAACCGGGACTAACTTTGGAATTACTTAAATAAGGTTCCGTAATAACGAGAAATTGCTCACATAAATCATTTTAAAAAGCGTATATATATTTTGAAACAAGTTGACATATTTTGAAAATAAAATCAATTTAGATTGTTTCCAAATTTTAAGTTTTGATTAGTGAAGGCTTTAGTGTATTTTACCAGCATAACCATTAAGTAAATATATAAAATACGAAATTAAAACTATAAAAATGCATTATAACATTAAAATAAAATCACACCTACGAAATGAATTCTTTCTTCAAAATTATAGAACTCCTTATTAAGATATTTCCCAAGATTTCTATCACTCTTTCTTACTGTAATTCTAAACAAATCGGTGTAAGTTTCGAATGAACCCTAAGGCCCTATTTATAGGTTTCCAAAAGTATTACGGTGTTGACATGTGTCTAACGACTAGCCTTTTTGCAATGGTGATTCAATGCCGAGGTGGCGCGTTCCGGAGTGGTCTTGCAGTGTTAATATCACCAAATGATGACATGTGTTTTAGCTTTCTCTTTGAAGATGAGATGTGTAAGGTGGAGGTGACCAGCATGTGGTGGAAAGGTGATAAGGGTATAAGGGTCATTTCACACATGAAGTGTATTTTGGTAATTTCACACAATATATTTTCAATATTTCTTAGAGGTCCTTGAAAATATTTTATTTACAAAATGGCCCTTTTTTATTTTTACTTTAGTCCCTTAAGTTTCATAAAATTATATTTTCTACCCCAAAACCTATTATATACCTCAAGATATGTCATAAGACTTCGATTTGGTCCAATTTACAGTTGATTCTTCATATTTAAAAATGGGGTATGTTATACTGATAGACGCATATTAAATAATACAACATTTATAAGATAATAAGTACCACATGAGTGTAAAAATGAATTATATATATATGAGCATATAAAAGTGGGGTCATTACACTTCCATAATGAGGTTTTAGAAAGTATGATGTAACTTTTAGGGAATAGGATACCTTGTGACATTAGTGGTGAGGACTTAACAACTTATAGGTCATGCACGACGTCCTATATCCTGTCACAATCTTTAGTATTGTAAGTCTATGATTTGGAATGTGGTTTATGGCATCAACCATTTGGAATAAGGTTTTCAGATCCTTACGGTATCTTGAGGAAAGAGTCGTAGGTTAGACCTATGCCATAATTTCAAACTAAAGGGAAACCATATTTTTATCTAAATGTTGTAGCCTGTTCTAGTGGACTAAGTGATGACTGAATACGGGGCAATTTTGGTAGAATATGATTTAAGCAAGTCTTGGGGTGTCCGTGGGACTGATTGTATGTGGCGTCATTCGGAATAGAAATCGACTTTCTATGATGCCTTAAGGTGTTAAATGATTAAAGTAATTCATGTGTAGAGGCTTGTAGACTAGTGTCTTTATGAGTACCTGATAGTCAAGATGGGGACACTAAGAACTTTATAGAGTGTACTTACGATGACAGAGTTGTAGGTAATGAAACCTTGTTAGATTTTTGAGGACTTATGCGTAAGGTATCATTGGTGTCCATAGAGGGCCAGTTAAGTTCAATATTATGAAATTCTAGTTTTCTAGTGATGATTGTATTGAGGGTAATGAAATGATCTTCGGTTATTAGTCATATTCTAAGGAGTCGAATCGTGTAGTTCTTGGTGAAGTCACCTAATTTGATAGAAATGGGTGAGGTAATCTTCTTAGGGTAAGTATAGGTTAGTTTCATGGTTTGGCATAATGCCTATCATTGTAAGATGGCTTGTGTACAAAGTGGCATCCTTGATTGTGACGGGTACTAGGAATTGTATTTAGGACATAAATTGATGATGTCATAATAGAGACTTGAAAATAACACCTAGAAGGGATATCTAAGCATGATTAGGGTATCGACACATGTCGAAAATTTGAATTATAATAGCCCATAAAGGACAAGGATTAGTTCTTGGCATGTCTTTCCAGATTGGAACGGATTAGGAAGCATATACCTATGTGGTACTTGCCATGATTATTGTGCTAATGTAGACCAGTGTGTCCCTCATGTAAATTCAGTTTGGCTAGAATATGGAGATACTCGCAGTGATGGCCTCGTGTCATTAGAGTTAATTTTAAGTTGAATATTTGACCTAGTTGGGTACTGCCTAAGGAGATGTTTAGGATATGATCATGGTACATTAAATAAGATAGTGACCCACGTGTTTTGGGTTGGTCATGACGTCATGTTAACTAGAGAAATAGACAAGGTTGGTGTTGATGAAGGCATTAGTCATTCATCACTTGGAGTGGATTGTGTTCATCAAGGATATCTTAAAGGAGGGACGCCCAATGTTGTACTTCCCAAGGTATAATAGTTTCATATATTACTTTCATCTCAAGGAGATGAGTGGTTTGTGATCCGATTTGTCACAGTTTTTGACTCAAGCCAGTGTGTATGGCTATGCTAGGGTCTAATGAGAGTTCTTGGGAGGATTCATGGAATCAGAGCGTATGGTGTAGTTTCACCTTTCCTAAGCCATGGCAGTTGCAGGTGGATAGGGATTACTTTGGAACGATTATTTATTTATTACGATTCGTTGTGTTCTTTTAATTTCGATAATAGGGGACCATTTTCCTTCAATTCCAACGATTCAAGATGATGTCCTTCTAATTTTAGTGGTGTAATATTATTCCATGGGGCAGTTTGGTCATAGCATGACTTGTCACAGTATGAGTGAGGGTGTACAGGGGGCGGTCATTGTAGCTTAACAACTGAACACGCTTTTATTTAAAGTATCATTTCGTATGGCACAAATTCTATGTACTTGTGGAGGTGTGTTCAGCCCCTTGATTTTCTCGTAGTACTTATTTTCCTTAGAATTAGCAATCTTATGAATTATTTGGTATGGTGATTAGCGGTTTTAGTTATAAAGATCAGAATTATGATTTGAGGACATCGTGAAGTGTTAGAAATCAAGAAAACATAGCACGCAGTGTTATTTTTCCACAGTGAGTGGATTGGTGCAATACTCGAGCGTGTATTCTATAGTTAGATGCCTATAGTGATCCTAAGTTCTTGGAAGGATTTTGTGGAAGGTATTAGTCGGTGGTATGATGGTGAATTAGTTGGTGTGTTGCTCCCTGAAGTATGTAACTATCTATGAGAGGTTAATATCAAGTTTGAGTGAATTTTCAAGATCAGGAAGACTCGATAAGTCAAGGGAACTCGCAATAGGTAGTCCAATCTGTGATAATGGACTCGGTGTTAGTCATGTGTCGTTTTCTCTTGGATGAGCACCGACCACTAGAGAGTGTTACCGATGATGGCATCAATATGCTGTGGGCATTAACAAAGGAGTATTATGGCTTGGTTTAGCGTGAACATCGAGTACGTGGAGACTCAAGGAGTATTATGTGATATTGATGGCTAGCCTAGTGGAGACCGTTATAACATGTTGTATGATGATCCCTTTGATGACAGCCCCATGACAAAGAGCGTTTGGTGAGACCTTAGTGATTGAGGATTTTGATGACTTACTTAGAATAAGAGTTGACAAACTCGAAGAACCTTAGGAATTGGTAAATCGATGATTTCTGGGATGAAATATCCTAAAGATTGGAGAATGTGATACCTGTGCTCGGGATTTTATCTGTTGTTCCATGTAATTTATAATTATGTAGAACCCATGGGGATTCAGATCAATAATTTACGGATAGTTATATATTCTTGTAGCATTTGTGGAAATTATGGGTAATTTTTTGTGCAAATTTGGAGTTTGGGATTCATTATGTAATTTTAACGAAGATAAATGTCGTTCGAACGAGATGAGGATCTTTTTCGAATGAAGTCCCCCTGGTTCAAATAAGAATCCTTCCTCGTCTGAACGAGATTCTAATGAAATTCTAACGAACCACCTCCATACAGGATTTCACCCTTTGTTAGTATGTTGTTCGAACGTCGTTCAAACAAGATTCATCTTTTGTTCGAATGAGACAAGATCTCTTTCAAACGACTGTATTAGAAAATTTAATATATCGATTGCCCTTACGTGCCATCGAGTTTTGGGCTCTTTATTTGATAACGTGTTGATCTATAGAGGCACCTGATTGCTTAAAACTACTTTTTAGCATGGGGTTTGATTACTAAAACATTTTGTGTGGGTTCTTAGGGTTATAAAAAGAGAGATATGGAGAGGTTCTTACCTCACCATTTTAATCAGCATCTCTCTCTCTCTCTCTCTCTCTCTCTCTCTCTCTCTCTCTCTCTCTCTCTCTTTAATTTCAAGAGGGTTCCACCTTCCCCGAGAATTTTTCCCACCGTTGTTACACCTCTCCTCCACCTAAAACACCATTTCCATGCTTATTCATCCTTTATAAGATTTATCAAGGGTAGGAGTGGGTTATATTAAGCAAGATAAATATTTTGGAGATATTATTGGGAGTTTTTGAAGAAGAAGTAGTAGAAAGAATTGGAGTTTTAAGGGGGTCTTTCTTGAAGCGTTCATTGAGTCAATCTTGATTGAGTTAAACAACCTCTTTAAGGACACCTTAGGAGGTGGGAGGTTTTCATCTTCTTTTAGATTTCATCGTGCCATTATTGGAGATCCTTTGAGGAGGGAAAACTCTACTCTTTAAGTTTAAGGCTCTATTTCCCTACTATTTGGTTTTGTGTGATGGATTTAAGAGTTGAATGCATAAATGATTTAAGAAGGTATTTCTTATGGTTTTATGTAAAATGACATATAAGGGATTTCAAGAATATTGAATGATATATTTCAAGAATACTTGGTGTTAAGCATTTTATGGATTAAAATGTTTGAAAATGATGTTTATCTTGTTAAAGATATTTTTTGAACAAGTATTTTATATTTTTCTTGTAAATTTTGAGATTTTCATAAAGATAGGCATTTATTGAAGTTTGGGATGATTAAATTGTCTTTAGTCTTAAAAAGCATGTTGTTGCAAATATTGTGAAATTTCTTGAATAAATCATGTGTTAAACTCATTTTCTTTTATTTTTAGACTTAAAATCCCCCTTCCCATGTGTATAAACTTGTACTATTTAATGATAGGCATTATAAACTTTAATGAAGGTTTTAATGAGTTTTTAATTTAAGATGAAGAAATTAAAAATTTCAGCCCTTAAAGTATGTGAATAAGTGTAGAAAATATGGTGTTTCTCTTATAAAGTAATCTTCAAATGCCAATGATTTCATTAATAAAGAAAATAATAGAATAAAGAGATTTTCAACTTGAGAAGTATGTTACTCCAAGGTGTTAAATAGGTGTTAATGGTTAAAACACATTTCAGGAGTTGGTGTTTATAACTTAACAATGTTTTTGGAAAAATAACACTTGTGAAAATGGAGAAAAATGCAAGTTTAGAAATGAATGGATAAAATGGTAATTTTACATAAAGTGAAACATTTTTATGAAATAAAAATGTTGGAAATGGTGTTACAAAATAGTCCTAAATGAAAGTAATTTTGTAATAAAATCAACATAAGTGTGCAAAGGACAAGAAATGATGATTTTTGAAGTGTAACACAAGGAGGAATGAAACCACAATTTTTGGCATTCGTCCGGTAAGAAGTGAAATAGTGTGGACATTTGAAAAATGTTAAAACACGTTAAAATGGACTCAGATGACACTGGAAATAATTAATAAGGGCCCAGAGCACTGTGGTGAGAGACTTAAAATCACTAGCTAGATCATATGGTAGCATAGCTAGTGGTATGGAGCCCGTTAAAGTATGCGGATATTGGAAGATTCCAAGAAACGATAATAAAAAAGTGGAACATGTGTGGTGAATATAAGAAAAGACAACTTAATTTGAATGAAACTGATAATTGTTACGGTTAAAAGATAATGTGAACAAGTAATGCGAGAAATTGGTTAATGTCCATGAAATATAAAGAATGGTTAAGTGAAGAAAATAAATGAATAATTAAGAAACCTAAGTAGGTTCAACCCATAATTAACACCAGGTTCAACAACAAATAATTATTTTCTAACACGGAGCCTGCGCATGTTGAAAGGTGATTTTCAAAGAAAATACTAAGGTAAATTGGGTATAAGAAACAAGGTAATTTTGGTGAAAGAAATGTTTTTCCTCAAACAAAGGGTATTTATTTAAAGTATTTAACCGGGTGTGTTAAATCAAGAAATAAATTTGAAGTCAAGTAAAAATGGGTTATTTTATAGGATTAAGGTGAATTAATCGGGATAAGTAATGTTTTTGGTTAAAATCGTTTTCTTACATAAAGTGTATATATATATATATATACACACACACATAAGGTAGTTGCATGTGCACATTGATATAACGTGTTAGAGTCTCTCTTCTATCATTCGATTCTATATTGCATTATTGTATTTTTCCACTGGCATTCTACTCATTCCCTCGTCTTTATTACGACAGGTTGGGTGGGGTTCCATATTTTGAGAGGGTTGTATAGGTAAGTATCCTTTTTATTTTATGTTAGTATCTATGTATGCTTGGATTCCGGAGATGCTTCCCACGGGTCCCTCATGTAATTTGATTTAAATATGAATTGCATGCTAGACAAGCGAAAAGTTAATTAAATAAAATTTACTAGCAACATTTTATAGGTTATTTCATTGCACATCACATCTAATTCTCGAGTCGGACCGGGTTGACCACGGGTAACCCATAAATACACGTCGGGGTGATACAGTGACACAAGTCGACAGGTCGTTGGACAGAGAATCCAGTATTTTACGCAAGAACTAAGCATGTAGAGGTGCACTGTCATTTTATTAGAGAGAAGGTTATGGCAAAAGAGGTTGAGATAAGACAGATAAAGACGAATGATCAAGATGTGAACTTGTTCACAAAAGGGTTAAGTATTCGCAAGTTGGAAACATTTCATCGTCAAATCAATGTGGTGCAAAGAATGAGAGACAATTCTGAGGGGGGTGTTAAGAATCAAAATCATCCATTAAACCTAATGCATAGCCATAAAAACTTCCTAAATTAGGTGAAACAAGTGGAGAAATTAGTGGAAGTTAGGTATCATAATAGGCAACTTGGATGGAGGAAATTAATTTATGTTTTAATATTTGTATTTTTTTTATTAAAAGGGTCTTTATTTATTAAACCACAAAGTGCGGTGTTTATTGTATTTCCTTTAGTATTAATACCTCCCTTCAGAATGTTTGTAATACAAAATTAAGATTTTAGTTGAGTATTCTTTTGAGTGCTTACTTATTGGTGTGTGCTTCTCTTTTGACTAAGTTAATTCTTACTGTGAATATTAGAGTTTGTGTACTCAAATCTTCAATAATAACCAAGGTTCACTCTAGATACTTGATATTCTTTTATATTTTGGGCTAATATTTTTCTTCTTAATCCTCAAAGCATAAAAAAACATAAACTAAATTATTTAGCATAATAGGAAAATAGGGTTCTTAATTTTTTATTATTTATTCTCTCACATTTAAATGATAATATAATCAATACATCAACAGACTAGTTTATTGTTCACATGAATAGATCGAATTCTTCAAATAACGACATACAAATATATATTTAAGACAAAAAAGTGTAAAACTGATATTTATATATACAAACAAATTATATCAAAACTGATTATTCAATCTGAAAAAGTATACATTCCAACTAAACACTAAACAAATGACATAATTATGTTAAAATTGTGAGACCCATTAGTAATACTTTTCATGCAGAAGATATGAATAAAAATTATAAAACAAGACATGATTTCTGCATTCTTTATGTCCATTTTTCAATGAACCACCAAATTATGACTTAAAATTTTATGAGAGAAAGGAAATCGCCCCTCGCTACTAATTGATTTTTGCCTTTTTCTCATACCTTTCTTGCTGAACTTGTTTCTTCCTTTTGATACTCTTTTCACCACTGTTTACCCTTGCTTTATATCCATATAGAAACACATAAGAAGGGATATCCTTTCTACGAACATGTAAAACGTTGATCTCCATCCCTGGCTTCCATAATACATTATTATTCACAAATTGCTTAAACTCATCCACTGTACAATGTATATCAAAACACTGGCCTGTTTCCATATTATCTCCTTGTTTTCTCTACAAACCCATAAACAAGGCACAATGTGGACACTCTCTTGAAGTATCAACATACGCATGAGGATAAAAATGCAACTATAACTTCCCACATGTGTCCCTCTTGGTCTTCAGAATTAACTTCCTTAGATTGGACTCAACTCACCCTCCCCATCGACATAAATCATCATCATCATCATTTACGATCATCTCAGCCTTGAGGTTATTTCTAAAACTTCCAAAGAATAAATAAGATTCAAATAAATCACTCCACTGTACTTTATTCAAGTCTATGTCCACACAAATCATCATCATCTGTGCCTTAATCACATCACATGGGGTCGCCACATGGATTCTCCTTTTCCATTCTAATCTACTATAAACAACTATGTCATCACATAATCTTAAGTGAGATCTTAAAAACAATGTATCTAGAATTCATGCAGGGGTAGGAAGGTGTTATGGTTGGAATAATATGATTTCTATAATATGAATTCTTACGAGAGTCCCACACAGGAAACCCAAGTTCATTCTCCTCTATTGGATATAGCATTATAATATTTGGCCAATGCCATTGTTTGAACACCTTGAAAAACCTTGGAATGAGATAATTGGAAGAATGTTTGGATACGGTTGACAAACATGAGCCACAAAGACAAATTAATAGCACCAAGAAATTCAGTTCACATTAGAATAAACACCACACCTCTTAGACCAATACTTTAAACACCGTAGTATAGTTTGAAAATTATCAGCATTTGGAACAAGATTAAATATTTGTTTCGAAACACAAAAACCATTAAGACTCTGAACATTTGGCTCATCAGGATTGTATAAAAATAATACATTTGATATGTCTGGCTCATTTGGTACTACCAAAAGTGAAGTACTTTCATGTACAAGATCAATTGATATTGTAACACCCCGCCCGGGGAGAGCGAACGGAGTGCTAATGCGATAAATAAAATCCAAATACACAAGTGACAAGGTATAGAGCATCTAAGTCCCACAACAACAAAAGAGAAACTACAAATCTCAATCTCTTCAAATTAAATATCAAATCTCTCGAATTACATACAACAACTAACTCGAAAATAAAATACAAATCTCCAATGCTCTATACAACAAAATAAATAACACAAATCTTTTCCAAACAATCCTCGCTAAAATCAATCTCCATAGCGCTCCAAAATTCGCGCTAACCTGCCACTAAAAGAAAATATGGGGAAGTACACAATACGACAAGAAAGATGCTCAACAAATATGAATTAGCATTGAATAAAGCGTAACAACACGAGTACGAATATTCAAATCAAAATGAAAATCTCAAAGCATTTATCAATATAATTTCTCAATAACACATCAATGGGTAACCAGGCCTCACCCCATTCGCATATGCTTTATCAAGCCATAGCCCGGGAATAGGTATTTTGGCGGGTTCACAACATCCGTGCCATATTAAAATCTCATGACAGCGTGCTCCATAACAATATAATGATACTACATGAATCAAAATAATTTCAACAATTATTTTCCAGATTTAAATGAATTTATCAATTCAAATATGAGTTCAATTAACAAGAATTCAAAGAGAATGACACTCGCGAGATTTAAGGAGCATATTGTGTAAAACCCCATACCTCAAACCATGATGAGAAACCAATGATCACATCCTGAAGATCAACACAAAAGATCAATAGGGATTCTGTTGGAACTATATGGTGAGGTGGGGCGTATAACATCAATAGGGATTTTTGATAATGTACTGTATGGGCGGTACGTCTTAGATTTCTTGCGATGTGAGATTTATACTCGGATTTGACCTTATCGGTATGACTTATATTCCTAAATTTCAGGACAAAATTCTGTTATAAGGGGGGAAGTATGTAATACCCCGTGATTTTTATGACTTTTAAAATGGGTTATATTTTAAATTAATGGATTAATTGGATTTTATTATAAATAAAGTCATTTGGGTTTTATCCGAATTGTGGATATTAAAATGTATGATTCTGAATATTACTTAAAGATATTTAGGTAATATATGAATGTGAAGCTATTGATATGGCTGTGTGAATTAAATTCAGTAATTTGGAATTTTAGTCGGATGCAGTATGGGACGTGTCGGGACTAAATTATGAGATTTAAAAAGGAAATTTATTTTCTATCAACCTTATAGTCATTTTGACTGCGTCGTTGCATCCGGAAGGTTCAAAATAGTCAAAAAAGTCTATTGTGACGTTGGTTTTGGGTCCCGGGGAATTTAGAAATGAAAAGACAACCCAAAAGGGCATTTTGGTAATTTTTACAAGGGGGATGAATAGTGATTTCGGGTTTTGTCTTATTATAAATATTTGGAGATTAGTGTACGTAGGTTCATTTCATCTCTTCTACACAAAATTGAAAATTCATCTTCTTAGAGAGAGTGAAAGGTTGCTTGGAAAGAAAAAGGTTGCTTGGAAAGGAGGAGAACCAAAGGTCAAAGGTCCCACCACCATCATCACCTATGTTATTCAACTCCAAAGGATCAAATCTTCATTAGAGTCAAGTGTTTGATAATGGAAATTTAAGTTTGTATATTGTCCATGTCAGAATAGTTATAAAAAGAGATGATTTATCATGTTTGGAAGATAATAATGGAGTTTTAAATGGATTTTTGGAATTTGAAAATATATAGGAATCAACCTCATGTTGTAGGTAGTTGGTAAACCACGAAATAATCTTAAATCTGTTGAAGAAATTCTGAAAACCATTGTTGTGTTCTTGAAGATATTATGTTGATTTTCTGGACAAAGAGGAGATAAACATGCTCTTAATCCAATCTCTTGATGATTCTAGGATGATTATAAATCATTTATATGTGTTGATATATCATGTAGTAAGGATTATAAGTCGTTTGGGATGTTAAAATGAAGGTTTCAATGATAAAAAAAATGGCTAAACTCGTAGTTGCAGAAATGCAGAAAATTGGGTTGTTACCTGAGTGATCGATCGATCGACCGACCCCCTGCCTTCGATCGATCGACCTCCCCAGAATTGTTAAAGTTGTTTTTTTTAATGTTGATTCTTATCCCAAACCTTTTGTAGATCTTTGTTGATTATTAATTGGATATTATGGGGCTTAGAGAAGATCATTAAGCCCTAGTTAAGATTTGAATTAATTTGATTGGGATTTAATTGATTAGAATTATGATAATTAAATTGGAAGAAATTTAGGTTGTAAGATTCATTTGTTGGATTATAATTGGTTTTCTTGAGGATTAAGGATAGGTCCAGTAGGGCAGATTTAATATAAGTGAGGGTATCCTTAGGGTTATAATTTGAACATCAAGGACTGAGTTTAATCTCATTATTGATTACACAATGACTAAGTATAATACGAGCACTTAGCGGTATGGCTCCTGGATAGAGATGGGAGTTCAGACCACATTTGGTTGAAAGAGGGGATGAGGTTATCCCGATCGCGTATTTGAAGTTGACGGACCTCCTTGATCGACAAAGTTAAGTAGTAGTGTATTGGAGGGGTTCCTTGTTTGGATTTCACTTTGCGAGACGCTCCGTGCATGAACCTTAACCACGTCGGGAGTGGAGAGATGTTATAGGATGCGAGGATGCTGGATTTTGTTGATAAGTTATATAGTGTGAATGAAACACTAGACTATGGGCCATGTGATGATGGTATTCAATCCTAGTTGATAGAGAATGTGTTTATAAGAGATTTGAAACTATCGATTTTAACCTTAATTAAAGGGAGAGTTTAATTTCTAGTAATTCAGGAGATATGACGATATGGACCAGTAGGGTATAAGTGACTCTTACTGAATATATGTTGAGAAAAAACCTATTTGAACCTTGAGTATTGAGTGAGGCTCGGGGATAATTAAATTATGAAGTAAAGTTATGATATTTTAATACGTGGGATTTAAAGAGATATAATGATAAGTATGGGAACTATCTTAGGGTAATGTAAGTACCTTATTGATATTATATTATAGGTATAATAATACCTATTTGATTGATTGATAATTTATGTGTATGACATACCTAGCTTACTTTCTATCGACGGGAGGTTTGCGCGTGAGGGCAGTCATATCCTGATGAATCCATGGGATCTTTGATTTGTCGCTCAAGAACATAGGTCTATGAAAGACTTATCGGGGAGTTGATAAGTCTGCTGACTGTGGAAACGTAGGTATCTGCGTGACCCATGGATACGAGAACTATGTTCGCCTTCAATTTGTATGTTGTTGTTTATGGTTCGAGGAATCCTTACCGAACCTTTTGTCCCCTATTCGGCGACCAGCGATGATGGGACATGATAGCAGAGTAATGCATTGCACCGCAGCTATGACTCGGGGTGCCCTATTATATATGTATATATATAATGAATTGTATGAATGGTTATATTGTGGTTAAAACATCTACTGTGTGATAATTGTAGATAACGATGATTTGAGAAAAGAATTGAAATAAGTTAATGAATATTTATTGAAGAGCTTAATTCATATTAATGAGAAATGATTCATATTAATGAGAAATGTATATGAATAATGAAAATGTATAATAATGTGACGTATGGTATGGGACATACGGGGATTATGATATGGAAATGGATTTTATTGAATTAAAATTTGGAAAATTTTTAACACCAGCTTAATTGGGTATTAGGTGAGTTGTAAATGTTTTCGACAGTGATGCTAAGAATGAGCCAACTGTATATTCTATTTTAAATACTGGGTGGCCAGTCTCATACCAAATTAAAACAGAATATACAGTTGGCTCATTCTTAGCATCACTGTCGAAAACATTTACAACTCACCCAATACCCAATTAAGCTGGTGTTAAAAACTTTCCAAATTTTAATTTTAACAAAATCCATTTTCAGTTTAAGAATAACACAACACATTATTCTACCACAATAATAACTGAACTGATAACACAAAAGAATTTAAAAGCATTTGGAATAAACATTCCCACATAATATTAATCCATTACAGTAATCCCAACAATGTTAAATGTATTAAAAGACACGAATACAATATTATTTGACCCCGATAGGAAAAGATAACTGAATCCTTTTGGGCGACATGCCCTAATTAAAATATCACTGTGAATCAAATGAAGATAAGCGTCTAAGCAATACTCCATAGCTCCATAGCTCGTCAAAATCAACTAAGGTTGGCGTCCCTGCTGCTGGACACCTGATATAGAAGATACAATAGAAAAGAAAATATGCAAGGAAACGGGTCAGAGCCCGATTGTGAAAATGATTTTTAAAACAGCAAGTATTTAACAAGTGCAATAAAGCATTTATTATGTACATGTTAGATCCAACTCTCACTTGTTATTCTCACCTCTCAACTAGAGTGCACACTTAACGTCTCCTATTAACCTCCTAGTTAATGGTTCCTCTTTTCTAGTGTCCATATTATAATTCCATTCCCACATCATAATCCCCGTATGTCCCATACCACAGGTCACATTATTATTCATTTACATTTCTCATCGTTTCTCATTAACATGAATCATTTCTCATTAATATGAATTAAGCTCTTCAATAAATATTCATTAACTTATTTCAATTCTTTACTCAATTCACCGTTATCTACAATTATCACACAGTAGATGTTTTAACCACAATATAACCATTCATTCAGTTAATCCATTATATATATATATATATATATATATATATATATATATATATATATATATATATATATATATATATATATAATACGACACCCCGAGTCACAGCTGCGGTGCAATGCATTACTCTGCTATCATGTCCCATCATCGCTGGTCGCCGAATAGGGGACTAAAGGTTCGTTAAGATTCCTCGAACCACAAACAACAACAAACAAATTGGAGGCGAACATAGTTCTCGTATCCATGGGTCACGCACATACCTACGTACCCACAGTCAGCGGACTTATCAACTCCCCGATAAGTCTTTCATAGACCTATGTTCTTGAGCAACAAATCAAAGATCCCATGGATTCATCAGGATATGACTGCCCTCACGCTCAAACCTCCCGTCGATAGCAAGTAAGCTAGGTATGTCATACACATAATCATCAATCAATCAAATAGGTATTATCATACCCATAAGATAATATCAACAAGGTACTCATATTACCCTAAGATAATTCCCATACGTAGCATTATATCTCTTTAAATCCCACGTATTAAAATATCATAACTTTACTTCTTAATTTAATTATCCTCACATCCTATAACATCTCTCCACTCCCAACGTCATTAAGGTTCATGCGCGGAGAGTCTCGCAAAGTGAAATCCAAACAAGGAACCCTTCCAATTACACTACTAATTAACTTTGACGATCGTGGAGGTCCGTCAACTTCAAATACGCAATCGGGATAACCTCACCCCCTCTTTCAACCAAATGTGGTCTGAACTCCCATCTCTATCCAGGAGCCATACTGCTAAGTGCTTGTACTACACTCAATCCTTGCTCAATCAATAATGAGATTAAACTTTACGCTGTCAATAATGAGCTTAAACTCACCCCTTGATGTTCAAATTTTAACCCTAAGGCTACCCAGGTGTTATATAAAATCTCCCCTACTGGACCTATCCTTAATCCTCAAGCATACAACTTAGAATCCAACACATGAATTTAGTAACCGAAATTTCTTCAATTTAATTAACATAATTCCAATCAATTAAATCCCAATCAAATTAATTCGAATCTTAACTAGGACTTACTGATCTTCTCTAAGTCTCATATTATCCAATTAATAATCACCAAAGATCTACAAAAGTTTTGGGATAAGAACCAACATTAAAAAGAAACAACATCATGAATTCTTATATTTTAAATACTCAGAAAAATCAGATCCAAAAATTATTCGAATCATCAATCCGACTTCAGATTTGGATTCTACACGAAAAATTGAGTCAGGTATGTGTTTTAAGTTTTTCTTAAATCTCATCCAAATGCACTCAAAAAGAAGATCTAAACATTCCAAATTGGCTCTTCTCATTCCACTCGTTTTTTCCTCTTTTTCCAGAAAATTATCAACATATTATCTTCAAGAACACAAAAATGATTTTCAGAATTTCTTGCACAGATTCATGAATATTTCGTGGATTACTAACTACCTACAACATGAGTTTAATTCCTATATATTTCATACTTCCAGAAATCCATTACTACTCCATTTTTATCTTCCAAACATGAAAAACCATCTCTTTTCATAATTATTCTAACATGGACAATATACGAACTTAAGTTGCAAATATCAAACAATTGCGTTTAATGAAGATCTGATCCTTTGGGGTTGAATAACATAGGTGGTTCTCCCTTTTTCCGGCCACTTTTGGTGGTGTTTGGTGGTGGTGACCTTTGGTCTTTAGTTCTCCTCCTTTCCAAGCAAGCTTTTCTCTTCCCAAGCAACCTTTCACTCTCTCTAAGAAGATGACTTCTCTATTTTGTGTAGAGGAGATGAATAACCCACATACACTTAATCTCCAATTACTTATAATAAGACAAAACCCGAAATCACTATTCATCACCCTTGTAAAAATGACCAAAATACCCTTTTGGGTTGTCTTTTCATTTCCAAATGACCCGAGACCCAAATCCAACATCCAAATAGACTTTTCTGACTATTTCAAACCTTCCAGACGCAACGACGTAGTCAAAATAACTTTCAGGTCGATAGAAAATAAATTTCCTTTTTAATTTAATAAATTAGTCCCGACACGTCCCATACCGCATCTGACTAAAAATTCAAATTGCCGAATTTATATCACACCGTCATATCAATGACATCACATTCATATATTACCTAAATATCTTTAAGTAATATTCAGAATCATCCATTTTAATATCCACAATTTGGATAAAACCTAAATGAATTAATTAATAATAAAATCCAATTAATCCATTAATTTAAAATATAACCCATTATAAAAGTCATTAAAATCACGGGGTATTACATACTTCCCCCATTATAATAGAATTTCGTCCCGAAATTCAGGAATATAAATCATACCGGTAAGGTCAACTCCGAGTATACATCTCACATCGCAAGAAACCTAAGACGTACCGCTCATACAATACATTATCAAAATCCCTGTTGCCCACGACTTCCTTTTATAATGCAAAGAAATGAAGAGTTGGAATCCAAAAGACTCCTTTAAATAAGGCAAAGAAATGAAGAGTTGGAAGTCAAAACAACTCTTGAAAATTACTTAATGTTCGCCCACTTAGAATTCCAAGAGTTAAAAATATTTAAAAATCATTTTAAAATCCGTTTTAACTCCGATTTCAAAACCGTTTGAAATTCTCGCCTTTAAAAATAATAATAAACATATTTGAGAAATAAAAATAATTTTATCAAAAACTTTATTTTCCTCCATTTTCCAGAAATTAATTAAAATAGCCCAAAATTACGCGGGTTGTTACAGATATACATTAAAACTTGAATCTCAAAATAGGAACATGTGCATCAAGAACTAGTTGAAGGTTGGTAACTTCTTCCATCTCATCCAAGATATTGTGCAGTGTAAATAAGACATATATCTCTATATTCACATACGATGGGACAAAACGTAACATATAAATGTTTACCCCAGGACCATGCATGCCAAGATGATAAAAACCAAATGTACATAAGACTTTTATCATCTAAAAATGGATTCAAGGTTGGATCCTAGCTAGATGAAAGCTAAGCAGATATAATAGGCAGTGGATAAACAGTGTAGATGAAAGATAATCAGAGATAATAGGCAATAGATAAACAGTGCATGTAAATGAATAGAGGTGGAGATGAGGATAAGAAGTTTAAAACCAAGAGAAAAGTGGTTCAACCCTCAAGAATGTGCCTATGTCCATTGGTTTCTTTGTGGTAATAGTATTAGATTAGTATAATAGTGTACTATCTTAATCCAGATAATAAGAATGTCAGACATATCTCTGCTAATCAATGGGTAGGATGGATGATTGCTCACCCTTAATCCCTGTAAGGGATCCGACCTTTTATAGTCAATCCCATTGAGGATATGTATGTTGTACAGTATGCTCTAAGTTGGAGCCTCATTATAATGGAGCTCTTATACTTTAATGTTTCACCCATTAGGGGAAGGTTCTTCACATGTTTGATATTTGACATGCCATGCACATGTTGTTAACCAATCACTAACGTTACAATCTATCGCATGCCTTGCTGGTGTCCACCCAGTCTGCCCAGGTGGAAAGGAGGTTGAGCTGTTAGCCAAGTCGAAGTCCCTCCTTAGGATTTGTTTGGTTGGGGATGAGGTCTTTCATACTATTGAGTGGTTTTATATAATTCTATTCATATCATGAGTTCTTCTACAAATATGGTATAACAAAAGCCCCCAAGACTTTTCTCGCGACTACAAAGAAGTGGGTGAAGTTTTTTATTTTTACTAATGGTTTTGGGTTGACATCTATTGGTTTAGAGGTGGAGAGTGGTTCTGCTCAGGCGATCGAGATGATTAACTTGTATGTTTTGTCATTCAAATTTCTAGATGACTTTTATTTACCACATGCCACCAATCCTACAGGTCTTATTTTAAGGTATGTTTGATGCAGACATGTTTGACCTTATAAAAGCAGAAAAAAATTTCATTTTTTGCCTTTTCAAAACCATCTTTCCAGCGTCTTAGAGAGAGACAAAAGAAAAACCGATCATTTTCTCCTGGAGTTTTTGCATTTCGTTTACTCCAAACTAACATTCCCCTAAGATCTTCAGGTATTCTTCACGTAATCCTTTTTTATTCTTTTATTGTTCATTCGTTTCTTGTTTTTGTGTTGACTTAATGGATTCTTGTATAGAGTTTTTTAGCTTCTAGGTTTTTTTCAATTCTAAGGTTTACTTAAGGTATATTGAGTGCTCTGCATAACTGAGTAATCAATAATTTGGAAACACATTTATGACTTGCAGAAACTCTACCCAAGTATTTTTTTCTATGAGATTTCCTACTCCTCTCCGTGTTCTTAATTATGAAGGCGATCCAGAAAACCTTTATTTTATCCCCAAGTTAGCTTCTTCCATTGTGTCATCCCCTAAGCCCACAAATATTGAGAATAGTACATCGGCATTTCATACCTCAGAGAGCCTTGATGGTGTAAACATAAGAATTGGGGGGGGGGGGGGGATTACACTCATACCAGTAATACCACTTCTTCTGTACAAATGGATTTTGAGGAGAAAGCCTTGATGGATAAATAATCAACTACCACCAAACCAGTAAAGGCCTCTCTAACAACCGGAGAGGTGGACTTGGGAGAGGTTCCCACCAGCTATTATGGCCCTACCACCTCTGAAGATAGATGGTACAAGAGTGATGACAGAGTTGAAGATTTGGCTTATCAGAAAATCTTATATTCAATGCTAGACAATGTAACCATTAGGATTCCTGGCCCAGAAGAGAAGGCTTATGATAGGGAATATACCAATGACGTTTGTTTCCTTCTTCGGGCTCTACAAGTTGGAGCTTATCTTCCTTTCGACCTGTTAATAAGATTCATCTTAAAGGGGTGTGGATTGACCTTTACACAACTTTCTCTAAATGCCTATAGGTCTATTATTAGAGAAATAATATACTGGAAGAAGTATGGGTGGTTTGATATAAATGGGTATATATTTAGCTTTTTGTATAGTTTAAAGGATAACCATAAAACCCCAGGGTATTATTAATAGACCAAATTCTTCTACATGTCTGGTGCATGGGAGTTCTGTACCAATGATCCATAAAGAGGGATTAATATTCCTAGAGACTGGTGCTCCTCAGAGCTGATTGCCAACTCCCCCCCCCCCCCCCCCCCCCACACACACACATTGGATAAGAGGTTGGAAAGGCTGATAAGATGAGTCTGCACTTTGGATACCATGTTCTATGAGTATGTATGCACCCCCAAGAGGTTTGGGAAGATAACGAACTATATGGAAATCATTACTATTAACCATGACATAGGCCACCAAATCTTGCTGTTGATGACGAAATTTTTTTAATGAAGATGAGAAGAATGAGATGGAGGTCAGATAGGTTAAAGGTGGCCATGACAAGGCCGAGCATGAGGTCAAAGAAGGTGAAATATTTTCATGTCCTAGGCCGTCTTTCTTTTTTACATTATTTTGTACTTCATATATGGATGTGTACTAACTAAGTATATACTTGTTGGGAAAAAACTTCAACTCCAAACTCTAGTTCATTTTTCATAGCTCTAACAAACAATTCTAGGGACAAGCTGAAGGAGATTCGATCTAAATAGCTCGAGGAAATGGCTCATCGGGCTGTAGCCAAGAAGTCTAAGGAACAGGACGTACCAAACAATGTAATGATAATTCATCTCATCTCATAAATGCCAAAGAAGCAAAGTTGGACGTTAAAGAGTCTATGAAGAAGAAAATTGCTCACAGGGGTAAAGCTAAGATTTCTAAGGAGAGGCGGGGTGGTAAGAAAAGGCCTTTCGATGACTTAACAACGAAGTATCCAAAATTTCCCAAGCTCATTGTCAAAAAGTAATTTCCGTTGATGGGTTATAGCCCCAAATTTAAGTTCATCAGGACTATGGATGTTGACAACTTGTGGAACTTTGCTTACTTTAAGGCCTTTGAAATAAGTTAAATCATTTCATCTTTCATTATTCTTTTCCCCGCTGATCTTTTTTTCCTTTAGCTAATTTGTTTCATTTATCCTTTCGCAAGGAACATGACCCCCACTATTTTGAGTGAGAAATCTAAGTCTACCCTGAATACTTATGATGAGCTTCGGACTGTCAAAGAGGAGCTTTAAAAAAATATCAAGTCTCTTGAAGCTGATCTATTCAAGATTCACAGTAAGCTTCAGGAGAATGATAGTTAGATGGTGAGGAATTTAGAAGAGCTTAGCATGGATGGAGAGATCATTCTTTTACAACAGGATCTCAGAGATTCCAAGGACTAGATTTATGCTCCAAGAGTCAAAATTTATGAGGCTTTGGTTGCTATTTCCATGGTCAGGGATCAAGTTATGATTTCCTTCAAGGATTTCGAGGAATATTTCATTGATAAAACCATGGTTGTCCATAAGCACTATAACGAGATAAAAAAGATGGTAGTTGAATAATACCCTGACATTGTTGAACTCGTAATGGCCTGAAAGGGAGATGATGATGATGAAAAAAAAAGCCTTGGATGAGGAGGAGGAGGAGGATGCATTTGGTTATGGTGACAAGCAAAAAATTCATTTGGTGATAAGAAAAAAATTCAAAATCATTTGATTACGATTATTTAAACATCATTATATGGTTAATTGATGGTCAAAACTCTCTCAGAGATACGAGAGTGTATGAAGAGAAAAGTCTTGTCCATACACTCTCAGAAATGATGAGAGGGGACCTATGTGATAACATCATTTACTTGGTGTCAAACATAAAATTGAAAATCATTTGATTATGGTTACTTAAACATCATTATATGGTAAACTTATGGCCAAAACTCTCTCAGAGATATGAGAGTGCATGAAGAGATAAGTCTCATCCACACACTCTCAATAATGACAAGATGGGACCTATGTATAAGACACTACTTAGGTGGTGGAACAAAGTTGATAACCACATTTTTGGTTGATTAGACATCGACCCAATGCAAGTGTACTCATAAGAATTATATTATAAACATCAATTAAAGGTGAAAAGTTATAGATGTGTAGATACAACACTTGGCAAAAAGATCACAAAGATGTGTATTACATATCAGGCGCAAAAATGATTATGAATATCAGCAATCATAAACATTGTTAAAGGTCCATACATGTTCAAATGTTTAAAAAGACTAGAATCTGAAAAGATAATGTTTACACGTGGAAAGGGCATAAGGCCACAGGTGGTCGCCTAGCAAAAACTGAATAACATCTAAACAAATGTCTCATACTTGTTTATCGGCGCACGCCAGAAAAGCTTCTTGAACTGCTCGAACGTGCCGAGCGCAAAAATCATATGATCTAGTTAGTTGTCCTCCTATTTTCTGTTTCCAATTGTTATAAAAAAAAATATTGTTTATTGGCCTGCTCAGAGATGACGTTATCAGCGGCGACTTGGGTTTGAGCCTCACTCTCAATGTTATCACCCTCTGTCGTCTAGGCTCCTTCTTGGAATGATGTCTCTACGGTCATCTCTTCCGTGACAAGACCCTCAACCTCAATATCATTTAGAGCAGTGACTGCCACTGAGTTCGAGAAATCAGAGGCTAAGAATTCCATTGCCAGGTACGAGATGTCAGGAAACTTTATAGTCGCCTATTGAAGAGATGTCCAGGCTCCCCTTTTCAGGTACTGAAAATCGTACCTAGAAAACTCATCCATACTCTTGAAATCTTCCACAACCTTGTGTTTTCAGTCAGATTAGCCATCGTGGAGTCTGTTGGAAAATCGGACTTAAGTTGGAATTAAAAAGCTGTTCAGAATTTTTTGAACAGAATTTTGAGCTACTTTGAGTTCAAATTTAGGTAAGACCCACAATACGATAATTGTGGGACCATATACGAATGTGTTCTCCTACGAAAGGAGATTAACGTAGTATATTCATATGTCCAATTTCAATAAGTTATTAATGATAAATATGTCCCCAAAGTGACTCACAAACAAAATGAAAGTTAATGAATTGGGTATGTTTTAACTCTTGTCCCACATTGGAAGAGTAGTGGAAAGTTGATGAGTTAATAACACCTCAAGTATGGACTAAGGCTCGGATGCCTTGGGATATCCCAACTCTTTGAAGAGGAGATGAATTGTTATGTCTACTATTTATTAAAAATAATTGTACATAATTATAAATTATAATATAATTTCATAAATGAAACGAAATTACAGAAATGAAACACTTACTTGAATTTGCAGAAATAATATTATAATAGAAGAAATAATTCGAGCCCTGTTTAGAACAATCTCCTTAAGACAAATTTATTCCCTCCACAATGTGCTAAAGGCAATGAATAATTGTCTCCCAAGATAGAATGGATTTCCAAATTAATCAAGTAGCAAAACAATGATTAATTTCTTTGAACACAATTTTGTATTTATATTCAACCAGACCAAAGAAATAGTATGCAGGAAATGTATGCAGTAGCAGTAAAAGAAGAATTATTTTCTGGGAAAAGATGTGGCATAATTTCGGAATTATGGGAGGGAAATTTTTCAGTATTGAAAACTGTAGGGGAAAGGTTTAATTTATAGCAAATTTTTTTACTATTGGGAACAGTCAAAACCGAATTTAACTGTCAAAACAGTTAATTTCGTTAACTGTTAACCCTTGGAATTAACTAACAAATAGTTAATTAATTATTAATTAATTTCATAATTAATTAACAATTAAAGCCCAGAAAGTTAAATAATTCGGCCCAAAAATGTAGGAGATTATTATAAGCCCGAGCCCGAGTTCGATCCCGAACCGAACTGAGCCGAGCCGAGCCAACCGGATAGACAGACGCGTGCGCGTGCACGTGTGGACCTTTGACCGAAAGTCAACCCATGCATAGCTTAGGTCATCTCCCCTTCAAAGAGTTGGGATACCCCAAGGCATCCAAGCCTTAGTCCATACTTGGGGTGTTATTAACTCATCAACTTTCCACCGCTCTTCCATTGTGGGACAAGAGTTAAAACATACCCAATTCATTAACTTTCATTATTTTGTGAATCACTTTGGGGACATATTTATCATTCATAACTTATTGAAATTGGGCATATGAATATACTACGTTAATCTCCTTTCGGAGGAGAACACAATCGTATATGGTCCCACAATTATCGTAGTGTGGGTCCCACCTAAATTTGAGCTCAAAGTAGCTCAAAATTCTGTTCAGAAAATTCTGGATAGCTTTTTAATTCCAACTTAAGTCCAATTTTTCAACAATCCCCCACATGAATGATATATCGCTATAAATAAAATAGAACAAATGCTAATGCAGATGCAGACACAAGTTGAGTAAAATTGAAGACTTATTGCATCGGGAGAAGTAGCCTAGTGGCCTTGAACTTTCCTTAGTGATATACTATCGGATTTACTTGGTTAATCAGTAGACTTCACGTCCTTGAACCGTCAACCGTTTATGTAAACCTAAACAATAATATTCACACAAAAATTCTTCAACACGGTTGGTTCTCATGTTTGTGTTCATTTTGGCCATGAACACCACTTGGTTCCGTGAGTATTTTAGATAATATACGTTTCATTATTCTCATAGAAGTGACCCCTTCTTACTCACGTAGGTGACTTCTATAAAGAGTATCCTGCAATACCCCACTTAGACGTACTAAGATATAGATGTCATTAAAAGCATAACTTAACCTAATTTCGCGGAAGATGTGCACTGTCTCATCTTTGGAATGGATAGGATTAAATATCCTCCGGTGCTTACTGAATACAACGTAGTTCAGTTTGCCCATTGAACCTAGATCTTGGGATCTCCAGTCAGCTGGGTTGGGTTGCCACTCTATTGATTCTTATTTATTTATAGGCTTTAGACCCATTCCTCTCGATGATCTTTCAACTTGCTCTCGGTTTAAACCTTTCGTTAGTGGATCCGATATATTATCTTTTGACTTTACATAGTCAATTGAGATAATTCCATTTGAGAGAAGTTGTCTAACGGTATTGTGTCGACGAAGAATATGTCGTGACTTTCCGTTATACATGTGATTATTTGCCCTTCCAATCGCTGATTTGCTATCGCAATGTATACATATTGCGGGCACAGGTTTAGAGCAATTTCGAATATCCTCTAAGAAATTTTGAAGCCATTCAGCTTTTTCTACAGATTTGTCTAGTGAAATGAATTCATATTCCATTATTGATCTAGCAATGCACATTTGTTTTGAGGATTTCCAAGATACGGATGCACCTCCAAGGGTAAACACATACCCACTCGTAGACTTAGAGTCTTTTGTATCGGATATCCAATTTGCATCGCAATGTCCTTCAAGAACAGTTGAATATTTTGAGTAGTGCAGTCTATAGTTTTGAGTATATTTCAAATAACCCAAAACTCGCAATATTGCTTTCCAGTGATCTCTTCCTAGATTACTCATAAATTGACTTAGCTTACTTATAGAGTATGCTATGTCCGGTCGCGTACAGTTCATGATATACATTACACTACCGATAATACAAGAATATTCTAGTTGAGATATGCTTTCACCATTATTTCTTGCTAGATGTAAATTTACATCTACAGGTGTCTTGGTAGGACTAATATCATACTTCTTGAATTTTTCAAGTACTTTCTCTATGTAATGAGATTGAGATTGTATAAGTCCATCCGATGTTCTTGAAATTTTAATTCCTAATATAACATCGAAGATTCCCAAATCTTTCATGTCAAATCTACTACTCAATATTTGTTTTGTAGTTTTGATAATTTCCATGTTACTACCCATGATAAGCATATTATCAACATAGAGGCATACAATGACATATCCATTTTGAATGTATTTAAAGTAAACACATTTACCGCATTAATTAATTTTGAAACCATTTGATAACATTGCATTATCAAATTTCTAATGCCATTGTTTAGGTGCTTGTTTTAATCCATATAGTGATTTAATAAGCTTACATACTTTTCCTTCTTGTCCGAGAGCTTTGAACCCTTCAGGTTGCTCCATATGAATTTCCTCGTCTAGTTCTCCATTTAAGAATGCAGTTTTTACATCCATTTGATGTATTTCAAGTCCATTAATAGTAGTTATTGCTATTAACATCCGAATGGATGTTATTCTTATTACCGGTGAATATGTGTCGAAGTAATCCAACCATTCCTTTTGCCTATAGACTTTAGCTATAAGTCAAGATTTATATTTATCAATTGATCCATCGGCCTTCAACTTTTTTTTGAAGATCCATTTATAACCTAACGGTTTTGAACCTGGTGGAAGATCCACTAGTTCCCATGTATGATTTTGTAATATGGATTCAATTTCACTATTAATTGCTTCTTTCCAATTGGAAGCATCGGGTAAGGATATGGCTTCTTTGTACGATTGAGGTTGATTTTCTAGCAAATATGTTAGAAAATACGGACTGAAAGAAGTCAAGGTTTTTGCTCTTTTACTACGTCTTGGTTCATCCTCTATTGGTTCAATAGGTTGATGAGTACCACTTATAGTAGCTTGATTTGTCCTTTTAGAAGGATCAGATTCTCGGGTCATGTTATACGAGAATTCATTTTCAAAAAATGAAGCGTCCCTCGATTCAATAACCGTATTTACATGAATATTCGAAATCTCAGATTTACAAACTAGAAATCGATATGCACTGCTATTAGTAGCATAATCGATGAATACACAATCCACGATTTTTGGCCATATTCTTACCTTTTTAGGTTTAGGAACCATCACTTTGTGTAAGCACCCCCACACTCGTAAATATTTATAGGAAGGTATTCGACCTTTCCATAATTCATAAGGTATCTTGTGAGTCTTCTTGTGAGGTACTTTATTGAGAATGTAATTAGAAGAAAGTAAGGCTTCCCCCACAAGTTTTGTGGAGCTCCTGAACTTAATAACATTGAGTTCATCATCTCTTTCAACGTACGATTTTTGCGTTCAGCAACACCATTCGATTGAGGAGAATAAGGAGCGGTAGTTTGATGAATAATTCCATTTTCAGAACAAAATTCGTCAAATGAATATTCATATTCACCTCCTCTATCACTCCTAATAGCCTTTATCGTTTTTCTTAATTGATTCTCAACTTCATTCTTATATTGTTTAAATGCATTAATAGCCTCATCTTTACTATGTAACAAATATACATAGCAATATTTTGTACAATCGTCAATAAAAGTAATAAAATACTTTTTCCCACGTCTATCTTGAACAAATTTTAAATCACAAATATCAGTGTGAATTAAATCTAAAGGTTCAGTTACCCTTTCAATAGAATGGAAAGGTAATCTAGCTAATTTAGATTCCACACAAATTTCACATTTATGATTTTTATCAATATTAAAATTTGGCAAAAATTCCAAGTTAATTAATCTACGTAATGTATCAAAATTAACATGTCATAATCTAGGATGCCAACTATTAGATGACTCAATCAAGTAAGAAAAACTAGAAATTTCATTCATTGAAATAGATGCTTTTGGGGTTACAATAAGAACATTGATTTTAAAGAGCCCCTCATTTAGGTAGCCCTTTCCTACATACATGTCATTCTTAGACAACACAAAGCGATTAGACACAAACACAAGCTTGAAACCATTTTTAGTCAGGAGAGATCTAGAAATCAGATTCTTTCGGATATCAGGCACGTGAAGAACATTGTTGAGAGTAAGTTCCTTTCCAGAAGTCATTTTTAGAGAAATCTTTCCTTGTACCACCACCTTAGAAGTGGAAGAATTTCCCATAAATAGGTTCTCCTCATTTTTCAAAGGCTTATAGGTGGTGAACATCCACTTGTTTGCACAAATGTGTCGTGTGGCTCCAGTGTCCACCCACCATTCCTTGGTATTTCCAACCAAGTTACATTCAGAGACCACGGCAGAAAGATTCATATCCGCCAAGTCATTGGCGATATTCTCACCCTCAGTTACATTTGATTGAGGATTATTTCGATTTTGCTTCTTAGGCTTACGACACTCTCTTGAGCGGTGTCCAGGTTTACCACAATTGTAGCATTTGCCTTTGAACTTCTTCTTGTTCTGTTTGGAAGCGCCTTCCCCATCATACTTTTGTTTGTTCTTCTTAGGACCTTCAACAACATGGACCTTCGTTTCCATTGGATTCTTCCCAGTTTTCTTTTGAGACTCACGGTTATCTTCTTCGATTCTCAGCCTGACCACTAACTCCTCCCCATTCATCTCCTTTAACTTGTGCTTGAGATAATTTTTGAATAAAGTCCAAGATGGTGGCAACTTTTCAACAATTGCTGCAACTTGGAAAGTTTCACTAAGTGACATTCCTTCAGCATGAATGTCGTGTAGGATCACTTGGAGTTCTTACACTTGTGAGATCACAGATTTAGAATCAACAATTTTGAAGTCCAGAAAACGCCCAACGATAAATTTCTTCATCCCAGCATCTTCAGTTTTATACTTCTTTTCCAAAGAATTCCATAATTCCTTGGATGTTTTGATCGTGCAGTAGACATGGTACAATGTCTTGTCCAAGTAAGCCAGAATACAATTCTGGCATAGGTAGTCTGAATGCTTCCAATCAACAACATCAGCAACCTTCTCAGAGTCATCTCCCTCTTGAATAGAGGGGCAATCTTCATATAAAAACCTACCCAGTTGGCAGGTAGTCAGATAGAAGTATATTTGTCCTTGCCAACGTTTGAAGTTATCCCCAATGAACTTTTTCGGTTTCTCCCCATGTGGCATAGAAACAGGTGTAGTCACATTTGTGTTGGTGACAGTCACTTTAGTAGGAGTAGTGTTCATACTTTGCGACTCCATTTCTGTTACAAAAACAGAATTTTTATCAATGATAAAATTCATATATAGTGAATTAATCAAAAACAGAATACAAAATTATGTGCACTAATTTCCTCCAAATATAATTCACAATAAATTAATTCCAAAAGAATTACAAATAATATTCCAAATAATATTCAAAATTAAACTATAATATAAACAGAAGTTTATAAAAAATAAAATCTGTGTCACACTAATTTTTAATAATAAAAGGAATTCCGTAATAAACAGAATTATAATTTAAAGATTAAATTTTTTTACATAAACAGATTTTAACAAAAATTTACAAATAACATTTTATTTCCTAAAACAGAATATTCAAACAGTTTAGAAATTAATTTCTATACCAAAACTGTTTTATTAATTTCTGTAATAAAAAAAATTATGTACACTACAAAACAGTAGAACAAAGATAAATTTGTCTTAAGATTGTTATGTCTACTATTTATTAAAAACAATTGTACAGAATTATAAATTATAATATAATTTCAGAAATGAAACGAAATTACAGAAATGAAACACTTACTTGAATTTGCAGAAATAATATTAGAATAAAAGAAATAATCTGAGCCCTGTTTAGAACAGTCTCCTTAAGACAAATTTATTCCCTCCACAATGTGCTAAAGGTAATGAATAATTGTCTCCCAAGATAGAACGGATTTCCAAATTAATCAAATAGCACAACAATGACTAATTTCTTCGAACACAATTCTGTATTTATACTCAACCAGACCAAAGAAATAATATGCAGGAAATGTATGCAGTAGTAGTAAAAGAAGAATTATTTTCTGGGAAAAGACGTGGCATAATTTCAAAATTATGGGAGGGAAATTTTTCAGTAGTGAAAACTGTAGGGGAAAGGTTTAATTTATAGCAAACGTTTTGACTGTTGGGAACAGTCAAAATCGAATTTAACTGTCAAAATAGTTAATTTCGTTAACTGTTGACCCTTGAAATTAACTGACAAACAGTTAATTAATTATTAATTAATTTCGTAATTAATTAACAATTAAAGCCCAGAAAGTTAAATTAATTCGGCCCAAAAATGTAGGAGATTTTTATAAACCCGAATCGAGCCGAGCCAGCCGGCGGACAAACGCACGTGCACGCGCATGTGGACCTTTGACCGAAATTCAACCCGTGCATAGCTTAGGTCATCTCCCCTTCAAAGAGTTGGGATACCCCAAGGCATACAAGCCTTAGTCCATACTTGGGGTGTTATTAACTCATCAACTTTCCACTACTCTTCCAATGTGGGACAAGAGTTAAAACATACCCAATTCATTAACTTTCATTGCTTTGTGAGTCACTTTGGGGACATATTTATCATTCATAACTTATTGAAATTGGACATATGAATATACTACGTTAATCTCCTTTCGAAGGAGAACGCATTCGTATATGGTCCCACAATTATCGTACTGTGGGTTCCACCTAAATTTGAACTCAAAGTAGCTCAAAATTCTATCCAGAAAATTATGGACAGCTTTTTAATTCCAACTTAAGTCCAATTTTCCAACAGAGTCATGGCCCTTTTTTTGAGCCATAAGGTCATCCCGCCTCTTCTTCTCCAAATCCTCAACCTTCTGATTGTGGTTGAGTTCCTTATGCTTCAGTGTCTTCATTAAATTTCTCCGGCCTTAATAGCCTCATTGGCCTTTAAGATGACTTAAATATCTCCCTAAACCCATTTGGCCAATTCATATAAGGACAAGAGAGACTGCAAGATAAGCAAGTAAAAAGTTAGTACGAGACGAGATGGAACTTATAAAAAGTTAAAAAACAACAAACTTGATTTAAATTACCTGGACCTCCCTATGGAGGCTGAAGTTGGATAGAAGAATCAACTCCATTGATTCCAAGAATCTACCGTTAGACTCAGGCATCCACGAGCTGATAGCAGTTCTCGCCCTTGTCTGGTCCCTGATTAAATAATTTGAACACATCGATAGCAGTGATAGTTTTTCGGCCAAGACAGAGTCAGACGGTATCAGGATAGCCTTATTAGTTTCTTAGCTGAAAGCATCATTACTCATCGTCTTCTTTTGTAGAGACGGGATATTTGAAAGGCCCTCGGTTGGATCCTTCCTTTTATTATTCGGGTCGGTATGGACGGTCCCACTAGTGGTGGTCTTTTTTGGGGCGTTGGTACCCTTAACCATCTTATAGAGATGGTTTCCAAATGAAGGGGAAGCCATATCCTAGATAAGATCATAAATATTATATGGATGACCTGCAAATGAAAGACGAGATTAGTATCATAAAGAAAATAAGAGATGACATTATAGTTACAACTTGAAAGGCACTTACAGAACTTAGTCAGGGGTCGACCCCCGATCCTTCTCGGCTGAAAAATGAGGAGTTATCATCTGTTCAAACTCCACTGACCACCCTTATCTCTTTAACCCCTTAATTGATCAATCGTGTTTCCGTTGTCAGTGCTCAAGCTAGGGTCAAGCTTGGCGGCCATTGATGCATTGGCCCATCTTTGGGGGACGCTCGGCTCTGAGGCACTACAAGAAATGTAGGAGTCAAATTCCTAAGGTATTAACACAAAGAAGTATCAGGTATTCTAGTAATGGTTTGAAGTTTGGTTTAGTGTCAAAACCTTTTTAGTGGTTTTCCTGTCTAGGAGATGATAGTAGTCATGCTGACTTTTTGTGGACGAGACATTAAAACATGTCGAGAATACGTTAACTAGAAGGTCGTATCAATGAATCAAATTATAGACGGAGATAAAGTCGAGTATAATCCTCCAAACATTAGTTGAAAGATGCACTGGAGCTAGTCCCATACAGCCCCATATCATTCATACAGTAGGATGGATGGGAAGCCTAAAGATAACCTTGAACATCTGTTTACAGACAACTATTTCTCCCTCTTGGCCACTAAAGTCCTTTCGCCCTTGTCTAGTACTCTCATGTTTATAGTAGACTTAATCCCGTACAAGTGTGTCCAAAATAATAGACCAATCTCCTTAACAGTGCTTCTAAAAGTTTGGGCATAAGAGGTGTCAAGTGGTTCCTCATCCTTATCCTTAGAGTCATCTTTAATGTCGATGATCGGGACTCCACTTTGATTGTAACTCCCCGACCCATATTTATGATTTACCCATAGCTAACTCGGTCCAATCTGAGCGTTAGGTGTGAAGTGCAATGGAACAATCCTATATAATGTTGCTAGTCCAGTTTTATTTATAATAACATTTCACTTATTTAGCATGTGATACCAGCTTCAAGATAAACTACATGAGGGACCTGTGATAACCCGCTCAAAATAATAACAGGTGACCAGCCCAATACTAAAATAAATAGGAATCATAAGTGGGTCATTCTCATTATCAACCGACGATTCTAAAATAAATACGGCTGACAACCCATTACCACAAAAAGAGGGTTCCAATTTTTTTTTTTAACATTTTATTTACAAGCCAAAATAAACCATGCAACGCCTAACCAACAACATAACTCTACATAAGATAAGAGAGACACACATGCTCAAATAATATAAAGGAGATTAACATAAGAGTACAACACCATGTATGAAATAACATACCCGAATATGCTGTTGGGTCACAGATAGTACAATAATCTGAGAAGAAGAATATATAAAAGTGTTAGACTACAACACTTGGGTATAAACTCGATACACAACTGAATCCTGATCTAGATACATGAAAGATAGGAAACAACTATAACAAATAGTGCAATAGTCCGTTACTACCACAGCTCCACGAGTACACGGTATGGACATCATCAATGGCGTCCTTGTGGAGGAACACCTAAAATAATACAATATATATACATAGCAGGAAACAAAATATAAACGGGTCAGGGCACGAGGTGTGAAATTTTTTTATAGCAAGTGTATTAAAATGCATAATAATTATAAATGCATTATGACATGATTAAGGTGGAGTCGCACTCTCCATAAAATTCATCTCACCGCTCAACTAAAGCGCGTAACTAAAAGTATGCACATAATCTCCAATTAATTGTCCAAATCTATCTAGGGGCAAAGGAATCTAACTTGTTCCCAACTTCTATACTAAATTATCTCTAATATTCGTCATTAACTAAACATGCGAAATATACATAAACATTCTCTTTTCCTAGAAGTTCTCATATTCTAGTTGTGACATATATATACATCAATATATATGAGTTATTTGCATCCAAGTGCTAAGGACTAAACTTCTCCCAATTCTCAATACTGCACCGCGGTTCATGCGTGGGACGTCTCGCAAGCAAAATCCAAACAAGGGACCCCTCCCCCCCGATACACTACTCCTAGCAGTATTGATTATCAAGATTCATTATGCCCTCAATCCATGACGCGTAGAACCCAAATTCTTATTACCTAATTAATTTATTTATTATTCCCAATTCTCAATAGTGTGCGGCGTTTCGTGCGTGGGACGTCTCGCAAGCGAAATCCAAACAAGGAACCCCCCGATACACTACTCCTGGCACTGTCGATCGTCGAGATATACTACTACTATATAAAGATGAGCACAAGGACTAACTTCTCCTCACTTCAAACACTGCGCTGCGTTTCGTGCGTGGGATGTCTCGCAAGCAAAATCCAAACAAGGAACCCCCCTGATACACTACTCCTGGGCAATGTTGGTCGTTGAGGTCCATTATGGCCTCAATACCCAAAGTACTATATGTACTCATAATTGATTTATCACTGATTAAGTCTGGTTATAATCTCCCGGAATGATATTCAAACAATCTTCTCATGTCTCTTTACTCTAGAGACAAATATATGATATCACATAATCATATACAAATATAATAATAACCATCCAAGCGAGCTATAACTCGAGGATGCAGGTTCTTAATGCTATCATCTTCCAGGGCATCACTCATATACCTTCCTGGGGACCAGCGGCCGGACTAAATATCACCGACATCGTGGCCAACACATATACACAACGTCCAGGAAGCGGTCATAGTTCCTAACCGGCAATTGAGAACGACACATACCCACGACTTCTCACCCCCAAAATATAATCTCATAAATAAAATGGACGACTATGACCTGGGGAATATCCACACCCTGCTCCTCGAGTCAGGATGCTCACCCTCATCGCGCAACTTCACAATGATAACAAAGAGGGGGTATGCTTCACTTATATATATATATATATATATATATATATATATATATATATATATATATATATATATATATATATATATATATCGTTCATATAAGATATACATACATCATCACATCAGATAAATATATACCGTCATATAAGGTATATATCACATTATTTACATACACGTATTACGCTCTTAGGCGCAAATGAAATAATATCATTATTTAGTATATTTACTTTCGATATACTATTCGTCACTAACTCATATAACTTCCCACTTAGTATACAGTATACTATTACTCGCTTGAAGTTCACACCTCACTCCTGTTTGCATGAATTATCTCTCAATTATATGTACGTTAAGGATATTCTCTATATCCTAATGCACCTCGATCAACATTTCTCATTTATGTGAAACATCTTCCAAGTTAATTAATCATTAAGCATGTTTCCTATATCCGTATGCACATCAATCAGCATTTATTATTCTCAATTCAAAATATGGTTCAATCGATCATATGAACCTTTAAAATAATCTCATTTGGGATTAAATTCCAAAATCCAATATCACTAAGCGCATTCTCACTCTTTCATATAATTCCCTAATTATTTCCAAATATAAATCGCAATGGTAGTGGGCTTCCCTACTTAGTCAATACGATATTCTCTACTCGGTATACTCTCAAACTAATCAATGTAACTCCAATCATTTTTCACAAGGGAAACTCCCTAAAAGCCTCCAAAACATACTTCCCATAACTCCTATAGAGGTTCCCAATCGATAACCTTAAACGAAACGGGATGAAATTTTCCTTAGAAAGACATCTCTAAAAAATTTCCCTGTTTTCGAATCGATTCGGCCCCTACGAATTGATTCGGTCTAATGGACCTGAGAGTCTGCTACATAGCGAATCGATTCATAAGGGGTGAATGGATTTGGCCCTAAAGACCTGTAGGTTCTACAACAGACCGAATCGATTCGGAAAGGGCGAATCGATTCGGTAAGTTCAGCAAGCTACGAAATGGGCTATTTTCCTCAAAACCCAAAATTCCCAAAAATCAATTATATCATCATCGAACCATTTTTCTTCAACCCAAATATATTATTAACATCAAAACTCATTATACATACCAACCCAACTAATTTTATACCCTCAAATCCCTATATACACCTCAAATGCAAGATTTACCCAAAAATCTAGGTTTTACAAACTAAACCTACAATCCATAAATTTGATCCACAAATCATGAAATAAAGGATACACAACAATTATTTAGCAAGTTTAATCACTTAACTCAAGTTCGTAGGGTCTGAATCCGCCTCGAGATCGCGTAATGGCCGGAAATCCCCCTTTTCTCCTCTTTCTCTTCTTCTTTCTTCTTCTGTCTTTCTTTCTTTCTATTTCTCTTTCTCTCTAAGGAGATTTTATCTCCCGTAGGCTTTTTAAGCCTAAAATCCAAGATACACAACTTTAAATGATAATACACACTTTGAATGACTCGATAACTTTAATTCGAGTCAAACGGACTTAAAATATTTTGAAACCCAAATAGACCCCAAATACAGTCATTTCGACTATCTCGACCCTTTCGGAAACAACCGCACCCTGAGAATTGTCATCCGAATCACTTTCTAACAACTTCAAATTTTGACCTCAATTGCCAATTTAATTAATCTCCAATTAAATGAATATTTATTTCTCCCAAAATAAATTATTTATTGTCCCAAATAACTCGGGTTATTACAGGACCCATGGAAAGCACCCCGAAGTCCAAGTAAACATAAATACTAATCGCAAAAATAAATAAAGGACTTACCTGTATAACACCCTCAAAATACGAACCCGCACGCAATTTGCCCTAATAAAGCGAGGGTGTGATCTTATGCCCAGAGGAAATTTACAAAGCAGTAAAGAAACGAATGGATAAAAGGACACTCGCACGCTATAACCACATGTATGCAAAAATATATATGTATCTATCTACACACACACTCACACACACACACACACACACACACACACACACACACACACATATATATATATATATATATATATATATATATATATATATATATATATATATATATATATATATATATATATATATATATATATATATATATATATATATATACCTTTGAAAATATATATTCCAATGAAATAACAATTGTACTTTCGAAAACCTTACTTATCCAGATTAATTTACCTTAATCTTATAAGGATTTCCATTATTCATATTTATCATTTCTCACTTTATTTAATACACTCGGTTTTACACTTGAAACCACTAAACTTGATTTATCCAAACCTATTCATTTACTGGAATCACCCATTTTTATTCATTTAAATGTATTTTAGTATTTTCATTGAAAAATACCAGTTCAACACACACATTCGCCGTGTTATAGAATACTTATTTGCCATCTGTAAACCCTTTTCCCATACATACTTATTCAAATTATGGGTTTAGCAACTTGGTTTCTTAATCACCCATTTACCCACTTACTTTTCCCTTTTTGCCTTATCTTATGGACATTAACAGATTCACACATTTACTCGTCCATTTCACCTTTACCGGAACATTTATTATATTAATTCAAGTTAGATTGTATTAACACATTTTTCCACAGAACCCATTTCTTTTCATGTTCCATATTTTTTTTATCTTTTCTCGGAATCTTCCTATATCGCATACTTCCGCGGGCACCACACTGCTGGCTATGCGCACTATAACTCTGGCCAGTGATTTAGGCCTTTTTACCCAAGGGCTCCGGGACCTTCTTGCTTTATCCCGGTGTCATTCGAGTTCCTTTTACTGTGTTTTAACATTTTACAAATGTCCACATTATTCCACTTATCCCTTTTACCTGATTGAAGTCAAAACCTGGGACTTTACTGCCCCAATTTGTGTTACACTTTGAAAATTTACCATTTCATGTCCTTTACACATTAACCTTGATTTTTGTATCAAAAATTAAATTCATTTAGGACCAATTTGTGTAACACCCTTTTCAACATTTTTATTTCATAAAAATGTTACACTTTAAGTAAAATTTCCATTTTACCCATTTGTTTCCAAAATCACCTTTTACTCCATTTTTACAAGTTTTAGTTTCACCAAAAACACTATTAAGTTATTCATACCAACTTCTTAAGTGTTTTTACACCTTTAACCCCTTTTTACACTTGGAGTAATATTGGAAACACTTTACACCCTTAATTCTTATTTAGTTATGTAATTGTTAATCATTTACAACATTACAAAGTTACATACTAACTTTTCCATGTTTACCCATTGACACTTTATGAACACTTTTATCAATACTTTCCCAAACACACATTTCGTTACTTCTTCATTCAAGAAATTCATTTATACTTAAAGACTACTTTTATAAGATAATTGCCGTTTCTTTTTACTTAACATATAGTCTTTTAACCACATTCTCATCATATCTTTTAGTCCCAATTAAACATACCTTGAAGACTAAAATTCTAACTTTTATTACTTCTTGTTTAAACCCAATAAAACCTTCTCTAAACTAGTTTATACATTTAATATCAATATACTACAAGTGTATATGCATGAGTAAATGGATTTTAAACTCAAAAATCCAGCTATATGGTTTAAACTTGTATTTCATCATGGGAAATCATTATTTTCGAGCATTTATTTCATAAAATATTTAAAACCAATATTTCTTAAATGCTTATTTTAATAAAAATTCCATCTTCAATATTCCAAAACCTTGGAATATTTACTTATTCTTTAATTTCAACAAAACAAAATTTTCTAACAAAATCACATCATTTCCAAACATTTTATTTTATAAAATATTTTTTATCAAAATTACTAGACAATACACTATTTTCATAAACACCCTTTTTTTTTTACTATTTCAATTCCTTGAAATAATTATCCATCTCTTATTTTTAACAAAGATAACATTTTGCAACATTTTTATTGCATAAAAATGTTTATTGTCTTCCTCACTACAATTATATCATTTAGCTAATTACACCCTACTCAATTAGTCTAAATACAAGACTATATTGGAAAAATATCATTCTTACACTGAGAGTAAGGTTTACCCACCTCTAATGCCTTCAGTGGTGATGTTGGTGTGAGAGGTGCAACCCCCACCTCCAAAGGTGGCCTCAAGGGGTTACCAAATGCATCCTTCTAAGCTCAAAAGCGAGACCCACTTCAACTTCGTTAAAACCCACCTTCTTCTTATCCAAAAATCCCCCAACTATAACTCCAAAAATTCATAATATTTCCTTGCCAAGGGTGAAAATGGGTATTTTTTGGATGAACACGCCATGGAAATACTAGGAGAGTGGTGGTTTGGTGGTGGAATGTTAGTGGGTGGAAGTGGATGACCACCCACCTCCCCCTTTATCTCTTACTCTCTTCCCTTATTCCAACAACAATAATCCCAAATACACCCAAAGAAACCCTTATAAAACCTCCCTTAAGCCTAAAAATCCCGTTGTACCCTTCCTGGGATGATCTAGGCTCGACAGCACATAAAATCAACGCTCCAAAATGTAACAGTGCATGCACAAGGGCAACCAGAATTAAAAACTTGGCTGGCATCATTTGAATGACTTTTCCATGTCGTTCGAACAACTTATGATATGTTATCACTTCATAGCTTCATGCGACCCTTCACGCGACCTACTACTGCAAGTCAGTAGCACTTCGTTAGAAGCCCTATATCTCGCGACCTATATCGTTACCTATGCATTGTCGTGTGAACGATCCTATCTCTTTTTATTTCTTTCTTTTTTCTCCAACTTATCACCCATAATTCTTCCATAATTTTAATTAATGCCTCCTTAAATATAATTGATATATAATCCAAGTATAATTTAATTAAATTACCGGGATGGGATATTATAAACTTCCCTCCTTGGGGAATTTCGTCCCCAAAATTTTCGATCCATAAATCCTCAAACTCAAGGGGTTGACCAACTTATTCTAAGTCATAAAATCCTATAAGGAAAAATCGTCGATGTCTTCAACATTAATGTACCCAAATACTTATCATGCCACATGCCTGAATGTCCACCATTTCATTAACTAGGACAATAAATACTCGACTCGGAGTCTTTGCTCGTCGTATGACTAAGTCCAATCGTTTCCTAGCACTACCTATGCTAGTGCCTAAGGAATATCGGTGCCTCTACGGGAAAACCCCCTTCTAGCGGCCAACGCTCACCCTAAGCAAATCATAATGCAATCAACCGTCGCACACATCATCAACAAAAATTCTATCTTAGGACTGCACATCCCATTTTTCCATTAATTATGAGGTTATTCTAATTGTATAACTCGTATGAGTTTGTCGAGAACTCTGCTAAGATATTCCCTCACTCAAAGGAGAAATATTTCCATGAAATTTCTACCGTAGGCTCGGTTTACACCTTCTACAACGTCATTCTTATGAGCCAAGTACTACTTTAGGCTTCTCATCCTTGAGCAATCACTATAGTCTAACCCCAATTCACTAACCATGGTGAACCAACATCATGTGCTAAGTTTTTCATTGATTTTTCGACATTCTACAGTAACCTCAACCACCATCTCACTCTTCGCAACTCGATCCACTGATTGCCGAGTTGGCCAGTTAAGAGTCCACTAGTCTAAAGGGATATTGATACCACGAACAAACTAAGTGGCCGAGAGCGTAGCCACACATGCAACAATAAGAATACCTCAGATTCGTGCACCCTATTACCGAGCTACATTGACCAAACCTAATCCATCGGGCTCTCCCAAGCTCAACCGCACTCTACCAATATATGGAACCAATCTGAGTCACCACGTAGGTGGAAGTTCTGAACCTCGATTAATAAAATCCAAAGGAACACACTTGAGTCAGAGGGATAAGAAATCGTTCCAAGGAATTTCGCCCATAGGCATCCGATTCTGACTTATGGAAGCGAACCTAAGCCATATACATGGAATCATACCATTAATTATAAAAAAATCTCCATGTGTACATTGGCCATATACATTTGCCTAGGTCACTAACCATGACGAATAACCATTCATTCTCACAATGCGATTGCAAATTATGACTCGGTAGTACTTTAGGAAGTCAATGCCCGACTTCCTCCTTGGGAGCAAGGCCCTACCTGTCACACCCTTGGCATAAATGAATCATTATGATTGGTGGATACCTCATGCCTTGTCTACATCTACCTTATTTAGTAACTAATGATTAAGTCACCAACCTATTATACCTAGGTTCTCTGCTTTAACATATTGCGATCGAGATACCAAAATCCCACATTCATTACTAGGTTCAAGCGACGCCCTCACCTAACCGTGTCCCTTGACCACACTAGGTTACCACCAAACTTACTCTTGGTTTTCACCTATATAAAATTCACGCAAAATCTTCGTGACGACCACACCTGCCTTTATTAGTACCCTAAGCGTAATTAACATCACACTGGGCAACATTTTCTAACTCGTATCAACTTAGCAAGACGTTCCAATTTCTAATGCTTACATTTCTAACGATAATCTAGAATATATTGTCAACACATTGACATAATAATCATGTTTCGATGCTGGCCCACCTTAATCTCCGTTTGCAAGTCTCCACATGGCATCATCATTTTAAGTTTCGAATACATTTCCTAGTACATCCTGAAATCAAGTATTACCACACACATACTAGTCATTCCATGACATCCGAGCATCACTCATAAATGGATACAACTATGAACCTACCTTAGGGGTTACACCACCCATCTGTGCAGATTGGAAAGCCATAATCAGCAAGTACACTTTACGTCTGTTAATCTGGGATTAATACCAGGCACTCAACACTATCGTTACTAGACTGCTACAGTCTCCCTTCCTAGAATTAATTGGTCTCCTAAGAACACCAAACATATTTCATGTAACAGTCCTAAGCTTGAAAAGGATTCATCGTGTATACTTTATCATCTTAGGTTCACTCTACAAACCTTTCGATACCCACAGTGATACTACCTGGTGCTCGCAAAGACACTAGTCAACGAGCTTACAACTATAGTGCACCTCAATCCTCAAACACCTCATGACATCACAATATTTGACATCCATCCTCACTGATGCCACACACAATTTCTCATATGGGGATCTCAACATGCCAAAGAACTACTCACACACTACGACTACCTCGCACCTAGCCATTGCCTCAGCGGATAAAATGAGTTTCAACACTTAGATACTAATCTTATTTTTCCTCCAAAAGGCTGTGACTATATGTCACGTACAAACTATAATTAATGCTTATATGGGTCATGATAGGATACAGGACGTCGCCTGCAACCTATAAACCTCAAAGTCTACCTCACCCAATCCTCAATGCCCGTTCACCTATTGCAACCAAAATTGCCTCACTATGGGAATATCACGTCAAGTGTCAACCTATTAATTAACGTAACCATATAGATCTTGGTAGGATGTGGGATGTTGGGTATTTCTTACAAATACCAAGGCTTAAACCATAGATGCCGTACGAAATCATATTCCTCAATACCACATTATAACTAAACATAATAAACCTAAGTCCTCAACTGAAGGAATTAACACGTTCGTACCACATAATCAGTACTAGTTAATGTTATTCTGTTATCTAACCTCCTTACATGAGATACACAACCTTTACCACTAGGTCACAGTGAACATTACTCACTGTTTCCACTAACAATGTTACTCTCACCATCAAAATTATCATACGATACATCTCACACGAATGATCGTGGTGTTGCCACTATCCGTCTACACAGCTTCATGTTTTCACCGAAACACTATCAATTACATTATCACCCAAAGATCGGATTTACCTAATTACATCACTGGCATCAGCTACCCGTAAACTCCATACCTAAGGGTTATATACAAATCATGAAATCAGAAATCATCAGTATCTAGTTAATAAACCCTAATCATTAACCTCTACTGTTGACTATATGCAACTAGTGACACTTGCCCATTGGTCGTCATTCTATTCTCTCGGCATATCACATAATTCTATGCCATTAAAATTCAATACAAGCACCTCACACTAACATTCTCGGTGTCACCGCTAAAGGCTTGCATGGACACCCATAAATTGCTACAATTCTAATTAGAAATGCAGAAACGATTAATGACTATCAATTTAATTGTGTGCCACTTGGAACTAACTCACTTGTCATGCTAACCTCTTAAACTTTACCATCAAGGAAACAAACTCAACCGTCATCAAACTTGCATGACATGCCCAAACCAAAATGACGTCGAAAGATCGAATATCGACCTCACCACATCACACCCAAAAGGAACCTTGAAGCTATAGCTTTGATACAATTTATAATTCCCCGACCCGGATTATGGGTTACCCATAGTCAACCCGGTCCAATCCGAGCGTTAGGTGTGAATTGAAATGGAACAATCCTATATAATGTTGCTAGTCCAGTTTTATTTTAATTAACGTTTCATTTGTTTAGCATGTGATAGCATTTTCAAGATAAACTATATGAGGAACCCATGAGAAGTATCCATAAGTCCAAGTAAACCGAGCCACTAATCACACTAATAAATAAAGTACTTACCTATATAATTCCCTCAAAATATGAATATGCACCCAACCTGCCGTAATAAAGCCAGAGTGTGAGCCTAAGCCCAGTGGGAATTTACAAAGCAGCATAGAAACGAACGGCATAAAGGATACTCACACGCTACAACCACATGCATGCGAATATATATATATATATATATATATATATATATATATATATATATATATATATATATATATATATATATATATATATATATATATATGCATTTAAAAAATTTAGTTAATTCGGGTAAATTTAAATTACTTGTGTGTTGTAATTTAATTGAGTTAATTATGGAAACTATTATATAAATATTAATCAGGAGAATAAATGGTTAATATTTATGGGAATTAAATTACTAAGTGAATAGTAATAATTTATTTTCGTCACAAGTGTATTAGTTACGTGGGACTTACTTATATCAGCTGGGAGTTGGATATAGACTAAGTTAGGTGTGAGATAATAAATTTTGTAAATTAATTTGGATGCCAATTCTGAGTGCCCGGTTGAATCTGGATGGGCCGAGATAGTAGGAAAAGAGTACCCCCAGGGGTATTAAAAGGGTCTCGAGGTATTTTTAGGCAAATTCGGGCCTGCACGGGGATATTTGGGCCACTCGGGCTTGGCCAATTAGACTAAAAACGGGATTGGTGTTTAATACCTAAATCTGAGAGTGAGGATACGACATAAAACCAAATCTAAAACCTAAGTCCTTGAGAGGAACCCAAAGGGAGCAGTTAGAGTACAATTGGGGATCCTTTTGGAGACACGGCTAGGAATGAATTCGTGGTGTTCATCACTAAGATTGCCTCTACACCAACGGATCAGACACTACAAACCCAAAGGTCAAGTGATTAACTTGGTGTGATGTTTAATTGTGATATTCAATTCATTTTTTAGTGAAGTGTAAACCAAAATCCGTTTTGGGGTATAAATGGGTACAAAATCAGGTTTTTGTTAATGGAACACTTGAATGAGATTCAAAGTAAGAATTAATTTTGTTACATGGTTCTAAGTATAGATATATGATTTGAATATGAATCCCAATAGAAATTATGGACGAAATTGGGGTAAATAGATGGAATTTGGATTTAACGTGTGAAAACCCGAAAATTCCCCCAAATCGAAAAAGTAGATAGTCGTGAGATTTAATTTGAGTTTGAAGTTCTATAAGGTGCCCTGATCCTTTTCCTATGTAGATATAGTGTTGATTGTGTTTGGGTTAGACCAGGGGAAAGGATAGAACTTAGATGTTTCGTAAATGGTGGAAACAGAGCCTCGAAGAAGAGAACCACCTGTTCGATCGATTGATCGACGGTTGGGGGTCGATTGATCGACCCTTCAGGTTGTTCGGCAGTTTGGCCTTGGGATTTATAAGGGTAAAAATATTGGTTAAATCTACTACCTAGTAAAAATAATAGACAGAGATTAAATATGGGAGTTAATGCCTAACAATTATAAGAGAATATAATTTGGATTTGGTAGGGAGATTACGTGCGACACATCACGAATGAATGTTGATGAAATAAATTCTTAAGGATAAAATAATGAACTGGGTGGATAGGTTCGGGTATAGTGGTAGTGCGATACTACCTACTTAAATTAATTATGGAGTAAAACTAATTAATTTAGAGTCGGAGTATAGGCTCGATTGATATTTAATTTCGGGCCAAGAGAGCGAGTCTGAGTACATTGATTGGGTGACACCAAAAATATTAAATTAAATAATGTGAAAATTAATTAAATTAGATTCGAACCATAGACTCGGAGAAAATTATAGGCTAGTGCTACGAATTTTTGTGCACATCAATGCCGGGAACAAATTATTATATATATACGGTGTGGTGATAGTATATATATATATATATATATATATATATATATATATATATATATTGTGTGTGCACTATTAAATATCACTGACTAGATATTTATTTAATTTATATGCTCTAGTGCTATCAAGGGAGTATGCGCGAAGTGGGTAAATCCCCTAGCTTGAGGAGTAGGACGAGTATATCCCCAGGTCATAGCGTCTGTTATATGGGTGAGGGGCTTATCTAACTTTCAGGGAAGGGGTATAACCCACTCCATTATGTTTATATTTTGGCCAAGTTAGTGAGCGATTCTAACTTGGGGTAACTAGGTGATGCGAGTACATCTAGTGGGATAGCACTTTAGAGAACACATCCAGTGAGTTATTACTCGAGAGGATGGGCTATACATATGTTCAACATATGCGTGAATGTTGTAATATGGTTCTACGTATATAATGGGATAAATAGTTATATACGGGTGATTAAATACAAGAAGTGAATTATATTAATTATATATGAGTTATATATGTATATCCAACAAATGTGTGAATGTTGGAATGTGGTTTAGGTATATAATGGAATAAATAATTATATATGCGTAATTTAATACATGGAGGAAATGGTATTACTTATATAACTTATGAATGTTATATGGTTTTCAAGGAAAGATGATTAATTAAGTTAAGGTGATAAATAACTTATATATCACACATTAAAAATACTCGGGAATGAGTAGGGCAGTTGACAAGAGTTATATCAAGTATCTAGTTTCGGGGTAGAGGACTAGGTGGGATATAAGGGAAGCACTAGGTATGCAAATTAGTTGAGGGGTGAGTTGTCCTCAAGGGAGTGCGGCACTAACTTAAATATTAAGCACATTCATGAATTTTATATTACTTCAAGTTAATCATTTTCTACATATTTTCAAAATGTTTTAGGTTCTAACCCTCGCTATCAATTTTCAAAACCTTTTAGGTGTCCAACCGCTAGACTTAAATCATTCCAGGGATACGCTGCTGTAGCACATGTGGATGTTGCGGGATTTGGATGGGCGCTTCTATCTTTTCTATTCATAGTGTAGGGATCTAGTTCAGTTTACTTTGAGCATGTTGCTCCCAGATTTATTTTGTATCTCTTTCAAATTGTATGGGATTTATTATTTCTGTTATTTACGTTGGTTTTGGATTTTAGCCGATGGTTTATTCGGCAAGACTTTTGTCATTATATGTGATGATTGATTCTATCTACATTGATTGTGTTACTTTAAATTCCTCATTGATTTTATTTGGATTAATAAAGATTAAAATTTGACATCATCTTTTGAATATTAGGTGGTTAGTAATTTTTATAAAATTTTGAAAGTGATGCTAAGGATGATCCATATGAGATTCCTGTTGAATTGGATATAGGACTGATCACCCGGTATTTCGTTGAGCGGGATGTCACTTTTTCTATCTGCTACATTAAACATGGAAGCAAACAGGTTGGGGAAGATTATGAACCATTTAGTTACTAATTTAATACAATGGATGGTTCATGTCAATTGTGTGGAGGTACATACTAATGTAATCGATGAAATCGTTGGCTTCATGATTATCCTTGCTTTATTTTTGTATTATTGACCTAAACTAGAATATATTATTGAATAATGATGCGATATAAGTAACTAAACATTATTTTTGTGTTTGTATTTATAACCATAAAACATAAATATAATTTGGGTGTACCATATTTCGTTATATGAAAATAAAAAATGTTATATTACAAACATTCAAACAGAAATTGGAAGTGTATTTTAAAAAAAAATTAAACTATTTCTTTTAGTGATAAAAATTTATATACGACATCAATATTACTCCACAAAGAACCATTTTCATTAACTTAATTAGTTGAGAAGTTTTTTTTTATATATATTTAACTAAAACAACTACTATTTTGATACGAGTAAATTAATTGTTACTATTTTAATTAGAATTTATATTTAAAAAAGTTATTATTTCGATATAATGTTTGAAACTATCAATGTAAAATTGACTTAATTGGTTGAAATTAACTATGTAAATAACTATGTAATTCGTTTTTAATGCTTTTTTAAAGGAACTATTTTTCTAAAAAAATTGCATTTATTCACTTATATTTTACAATTATTTACTTATTTATTATAACTAATTACATTTATTCACTTATTAACTATTATTCAAATTAATTATATTTATTAATGTTATTTCATCATGGGTTGTCCCAAATTTATCTAGAATTGTTGGTAATTCCCCGCAAACTATCCCAATTTTTTTTTATGGCTTTTCGGGAATTTTTTGCATGGTTTAATAGAGTCATATGTCCCCATTGTCCCAAATGAGCCCATACAAAAAGGCAACTATTATACAAAAAAAATCAACAAATTATACAAAAAGCCAACCCAAATTTATACAAAAAAATATCACAAACGAGCACAAATATCCCACCTATCTAACCCAAAAATTATACAAAAAAATTCCACAATAGCAATCCCAAATGAACAATACACATTTCTTCATTATAAAAAAAAAATCAACATGAATAAAATTCCAATACACATTTCCACAATTTTAACAAATATCAACATTTCTGCATTTTCAACAAACACTAATATAAAATGAAATATAGAATAAACAAATATATATAATCTAACATGCATACAAAGTAACTTCTTAGGTGAAGAGGATAATGATGGAAGTGGATAGTTTTTTGTTGATAGCTACCCGAAGGATGAAAGTGTTCGTTTGGTCACCAAATCGCCAAATCGTCGGAGCGATGTTTTTTTTAATTGTTTGAATGATCTCAGTGAAGATGAAGGGCAGAGTTTTATTCAGAAGACATCGCGGATGTTGATCGTGGTTTCAATATTAATAACGAATATGTGATCAACAATCATGTTTTTAAATGAATACGTGGTCACCAACTGCGTTTTCAATATAATCTCAGAACTAAAGGTAATTAGGGAGAATTTTAACTCAACTACAACTCGCAATTACAAACCCCGGTTTCATCATAAAGACTCGATTAAATCGCGATTTTATGAAGTGCAATATTATTATAAATATGTTGTACAATGCAATATTTTTGTAAATATATGTTAATTCTGCATTTAAAAAACTCATTAGTGCACGGATAAAAAAAAGAATAGAATTTTTAATACAAATAAATTTATTAGTAGTGGAATTATTGTAATGCAAATTTAATAAATATGGATATTTTAGTTGCTCAAATTTTATGATCATCTCATCCACACTAAGATCTAATAAGGCGATAAAATGAAAAACTAATAAATATGTATAGTATAGTTGTTAAAAATTTGTGATCATCTCATCCACTTATTGGTTTAAATATTTGGTAAAATTATTAGCAGTTGCAAATGAAAAGACATTATGTGAAACATGTAGAAATATGAATTATTTTTTAGGATGGGTTTTACCTGGTTTTAAATTTGTATCTTTTTGAGCAAAAACTATACATTTAAATATCATTAACAATATGAGTCTGTGTGAATTAAATTTATATATTTGTAAGCTCTAGAGGATATATATAAAAATGGATACATGAAATATATACTTAATATTAAAGTATCCAATTTGAAATTTAGCAGTTCAATTTCTATTGTATTTTCAAGTTGTGAAATTTTTTAACGAAAAATGTGCAATGCGAAATTTTGCAATGAGGTGTTTCAGCGATAAATTTTAGTTTATTGCTAAAGTTTTGTTAATATCATGTTCTTATTAATTAATCTTTTATTTTTAGAATCTGATCTTGTTAATATTTATTTATTAAATGGATTTTCTTTAAATATGAATGTAGAAAAGAAAAATAATACATGCAAATTGTCATAGTGAGAAATTTTTAATGCAGAAATTCTCAATGCATACTAGATTTGTAAAATTTTGTTGTGACTGTTTTTACAATGTGAAATTCTGCGTAATAGCATTGTGTACTAGATGTGCTCCATAGAGTATATTGTTTGACTTTGTTGACAAAAACATGTTTGAGTTCTTGTCCAAGAGGTCACCGGAAAGCTTCATCAACGAACCGGATTCACTCAATTCCAAACCTCAAGAATACCACTTAGTAAATGGTATAAGACTTAGTGGACTTAGATTCACAATGGTTAATCTATTTTATATAATGAAAAATCTTTCTAATTAACCTTGTTTTTTTAATTTTTTCAAATACACATCCAAATATACTTTTCATATAGAAAGAATTTTATTTACTTGCGTATTTGAAGCACATATGTTCATGCGAGAAACAAACATACTTGGAGTTTGCCTAAAAATGCATTTTGGAAAAATATTCTAAAGAAACTAGATAAAATCTAGACACATACAGGACCTGTTTCTCCTTGGGTTGTCGCAGTGAAGGCTTGCCTCGATACTGTAAAACTTATCGCCGACACTTTTTGTTCATATTAGAAAATATCATAAAAAAGGTGAGACTTGCTCCATCGCATTTAATCCGCAACAACGGTCTGTTCACTGTAGCAACACTATCTCGTCGTTCGCTTGTTTCCCAGTGCAAAAAGTCAAGCAATAGTTTGTTGCACTGACATTGCAGCGAAAGTAGTCTGACTAGCACTAAAAGTCACTTCTACACAAGATCTTTCGTTAAGATCTTCTTGGTTGGTGTTTCATGTACAAAATTTTGGGTGACTTAGACCCTAATTGATTACTTCACACCTTAGGAGCATGGAACCTAGAAATTGGAGCTTTAAACATTTTCAAAATCAAAAGTCTATAAGTTAAGGTGTTGTACTCTTTCAAACCAAGAGTGACAGGTTTGAAAATATATTTTTTTTTATAAAAATATTTGATATATTTGAGAACACATTTTTTTCACTTTTTCTATAAGTTATTACAAGCCATTGTTTCTAAAAGAGGTATATTTACTCACTTTGCATTCAAATACAATCTTTATTGGTGAGTAAATATTTTCTCTTCCTTGGCATGGAAAAATAAGTTTTTGAGATTTAAAGTACCACACCCAACACACATATCTCTAGAATTCCCTCCAAATCCTAGGTATAACATTATAGTTTCTTGGAGGTTCTGTTCTGGAACAAAGTTTTTCTTCAAACTTTAAACGATGAAAGTTACTTTTAAGTTGAAGAAGGAAGATTTTTTCAAGGGATTCGAAGGTATTGGTTGTGGACCAAAACCGATCACGATTGTGCATCGTACTCCGGCTGTTGGCACTCTTTATGGAGAATATGGTGGGAAAGAGCATCTAGTCAGTTGTAGCGTCATGAGGTTGTAATTCTATTTCTTCAAGCTATAAAACTCCTTATGGTAAATTTGTCATGCTTATTGAATCAAGATTTTTCCCATCAGTGGGTTTTTCCCTTGTACATCCGGTCTTGGATGTAAAAATCTAGGTATAGATACTTTTAGAGTGTAATTTATCAAAGTTCAACCCTTCTACATCCTCCATTTGATGGTATAATTTATTCCGATTGGAAAGCTCGTATGACAGCCTATTTAACATCTATGGATGATTGCATTTGGAATAGTGTGCTTGTGGGATGGACTTGTCCTAATACCGAGTTGCTAAGATTAAATCTAGTTGGGACAAAAACGATTTGAAGGAGAGTTGGTGGAACTCAAAGGAACTTAATGATCTTTTTGGTTGTATCCCCGAGTGATTGTTCTATGTCTAACCAAGATTTCATAGCATCCTAATCCATTTTTCCATCTTGTATTAGTAAATCTTCAACTCATTCTATACTCAAAAAAAGCCAAGGGAAGGTGCTTTATTGTGTTCCAATTATAAAAAGGAAGAGCACTTTCAGCATTTTTGCTTTAGACCTAGGAAGTAACAACTCAAGTACCCAGTGGACCCACAACTCTTTAGGTAAACATATTGTCATATGTTAGGACACCTAAACGAGTTTTGTATTTTTCTTCAACCCTCATCACATTTAGGTGTTTATGATAATGGTAGAAAGGTCGATAAGAAAGGGAAGAAAAATGTGGAAGACCCTCATTATATTTCTTCCAAAGTAAAGGTAAAAGAAAAAATATTTTATCCTCCCACACTTCCCGTTTCAGTTTATAGATCTAAACTCTTTAAGAATTGATTCAGATATGATACTGAAACAAGTTATTAATAGATAAGAGCTAGAATCCTTAGAAAAATGTTATAAGTCTTGGTCCTTGATAAAAAAAGAAAAAAAATATGATTCTTTTAATTTAGGTGTCATAGAGTGTTTGGTTTACTCTTCTTGGATAAATATCTTGATTTATCTCTATCACATATTTAGTATGATCTATGATTTGTTCATACCTTTTTTTGGCCTCGTACAATATTGGTCTTCATTTTTGTTTGGTATTATTTTATCTCATAAACTTAAATGCAAACCTACATGCTTATTTATTGTACTAATGATATTATTTAGGGCATCTAATACTCCATGCCTAAACTTTATAACTTGAATTTCTTTAGTAAAATGATCTTGTTATTTTAGAGTATTTACCCTAACTCATACACTTTTACACCACACAATAAACATGAGCATTTCCACAAAAAATCATAAGGACGGAATTTTTTTCTTCTTCTACCAAAAATTAAAAGTTTTATGCGTTGTTTTAATTAAAGGGTGTCATTGTTCATTCTTTTGTGTGTGAGAGATTTTGTCATCATGGTTGGATATATATATAAAATAAAGGCCAATTGATGGTTGAAATTACATCTCGGGGGATTTGATACTCAGATTGAAGATGAGAGTTTGTACGTAAGGGTGGAAGATGGTGCAAAGGGAAAAACATTAAATAATACAAAATAGGACACCCATCAATCAAATGGCTGGTAAGCACAAGGCTCAAGAAATTGTGCTAGTTGAGATTTGAGTTTGTTGTGGTTTAGAGTGGGTTGGTATGAGAGCAGCCATGTTGGTAGTTTTGAGTGTGGCCAAGAGTAAAGAGGGAGGTGCCATCAGAGATGCTAGGGTCTAAAGCAATGAATGAGCGGACAGTAGCTGCCTAAAGTGTGCTCTAGAGCTCTCAACCCCCACCCTCCGAGCTCCAAGTTTTGGACTTTTTAAGATTTTGAATTTATGTTTTTGATTAAATTACATTGGTCGTAATTATGGCCTATTGATTTTGATGTTAGATTTATGTTTTTCCATTCTTTGTTTTTTATTTTTACGTTTCAAAGAATAATTACCTTGATATCTAGGTTTAGATCTGAGTTTTGAAGTACTTTATTAATTTAATAGCATCTGTGCATCTATATTTTAAACTTGGTTTATGTATCAGATGAAAAAATTATGTATAGCATCAGTGCATCTGTATTGTAAAGTTGGTTTAAACTAGGTTTATGTCTTCAATGCCCAGCGGTGGGAAACGATATTTTGTTTTTTGAGGTGTTGAAAAATATGTTTTTAGGTACTTTTTGTGTTTTATGTCTTGAATAATTGTTTGTGTTTCGAGATCATTAAAGTAGTAGCTATTGTTTGACACTCTAATTTATTTTCATATCCCAGGTAGAATACAAACTCTGCTTTTTGAACGTGCTTTTTGAACTTTTGGATTTAGCAAGGAGAATACAAACTCTGTTACTAGAACTTCTAATAAAATGAACAAAAATGGCAATGACTGTTTTAAAAGGTTGTGACCTTCCAATAGTAACTTTTAAATGTAGGATGCCCCTATTCCCGCTCCAAAATGATACTCAGGCACTTCATTTGTTTTTCCCAACTTTGTAAAATGACCGTGAATTCCTTTGACTTCACATATCACCATCTATTTCTTTCAAAGCCTGTCCGTTCCTTGACTTCAAGCCTTGTTTTATGTGCTGGTTTTAATTCATTTATTAACACTTTACTCTCTCTCTCTCTCTCTCTCTCTCTATATATATATATATATATATATATATATATAAATACAAATAGGTTCAAATTAAAATGCAATACGAAATAAAATTTTATTTTCTATCTAATACGAACACGATCCAAATAGATGATATGATACAATTTTTTTTATCTAATACAAACACGACCCAAATAAAAACAGCACGAACTAAAACATTTTTTTTTTACCAAACAAAAATACGATCCAATTAAAGCTACACGATCCAAATAAAACACGAAATGCAATCTTATTGTTTTATCTAGTACAAACACGACCCAAATAAAATCAATTCGACACTAAATCTTTTTTTTTTTACTAAAAAAAAACGATCTAATTAAAACTGCACAACAAGCAATCTTATTTTTTTTATCTAGTACAAACACGACTCAAATAAAATCAACATGACGTGTAATCTTATTTTTTCTTTTTCTTTTTACAAAACTGAAATAATATTCAATTAAAATATGGCGCAAAATATTTTTGGGTCATGTTATATTTTAATTGGATCGTGTTTGTGTTTGATAAAAAAAAAACCTTTCGTGTCGTGTTACTTTTATTTGAGTTTTGTTCGTATTAGATAAAAAAATCTTATCGTGTTGCTTTTAATTGGTTCGCGTGTTTGTTTGGTACAAAAAAAGTAGTGTCGGGTTACTTTTTTATGGGTCGTATTCATATTGGATAAAAATAAATAAAATTTTGTGTCGTGTTACTTTTATTTGGATCGTGTTCGTGTTCGTATTAGATAAAAATAAATAAAATATAATCTCATATTGCTTTTATTTGGGCCGTATTCGTATTAGATAAAAAAAATCATATCATGTCTCTTTTATTTGGATCGTGTTCGTATTAGATATAAATTTTCAAGGGTTTATGTTTGTTTTCTTTTCAAGTTTTGGTGTATTTAAGATTTTTTTTTGTTTCAGGTTTAGAATGTAAGGTTTAGTTTTCTTTTGGTTTACGGTTCATGCTTCCCCCCCCCCCCCCCCCCCCCCCCCTCTTATTTTACGCTTTGGGATCTAGGATTTAGAGTTTAAAGTATTTGTGAGTGTTTTATATGGTAATGAAATTTTTGTATTTAAAAAAAAAGGCCAAATGAACTTTAGTGTCAAAATATATATTAGTGGACTAGAGCTCAAAATATTTTATTGGTCACGAATTATATTGAGAAACTCCCTTATTTTTTTTGTACAAAAAAAAATATTTAATAACTAAATATTCGTTATCTAAAAAAAAAATCAAATGCTTTGAAAGGGAAGAATTGCATTTTGATTATGCAAGGTCAATATGGTCATTTTTGAAGTTTGAGCACAAAATGGAGTGCCTTAGAATTTTTTTGGAGTGTAAATAGCGTTACCCTTAAATGTATTCAAATAAAAGGGATGTTATCATCAGGCATAGGGTTGTGTTTCGGTCTGATCGGATCGAAAATGACCCTTTCGGCAAAAATATTTAATTTTCAAAACCATTTCCGATTTTTTTCGGAATAATTTTTTTTTGCCATTTTCGGAAAATTCAGCAAAATCGGAAAATTCGAAAAAATTCGGATTTTCGGAAAAATCGGAAAAATTTATAATTTTTAAAATTATATTTTTTTAAAATATAAATTTACAATTTTTTAAAATTTAAAAACTGCAATAACTTAAATCTATGGACTCCAATTGATTCGGCCAAATATGGAGATTTTGACACCAATGCTTTGACAGTTATCAAAATGCTATCAAAATGCTTTAGAAACTGTTAACAAGTATGTTACCAAAATTGTTATCAAAATGTTACCAAATATGGAGGTGTTCCAAATATGGAGATTTAGAAACTGTTACGAAAATGCTTCAACTCTAAATGTGTTATAATAGTTAATTCAAAATGACATTTAATTGTTAATTTAAAATGACAGTTATAAACAATTGTATTCCATTTCCACTTATAATAGTTAATTCAAAATGACCATCATTTCCAAAGTGATAATAGTTCATTCAAAATGACCATCCATGCAGAGTTCAAAATGTCTAAATGTCCAACAACATAATTAAAAATGTCCAACAACCAAATAAAATCCATAACATTTTTCAAAATTACAATTAAGATATCATCCAAGCTTTTTAACCAAGCATAACCATCTTCCTTCATCACCATCTTCATCCCAACGACAATGCTTTCATATCCTCGTTCACAACTACAATCAAAATAATAGAAATTAGTGAGAATGAATATACATAATAAGAAATTAAAAAAATGAATATAAATAAATTAATATACCTTCTTCAATAGATTCTAGAACTTCTATTGTATCTTCAATAGTAATAGGAAGCATAGGATTTCTAAGCCAATCTTGTGTGCATAACAAAGCTTCCACAATAGTAGGTGTCAAAGAACTTCGAAATTGATCAAGGACTCTACCGGCCGTACTAAAAGCGGACTCGGATGCAACCGACGTCACTGGAATAGGTAAAATATTACGTGCCATTATGGCAAGTGCACGGTATGTTGGAAGCTTTCCTTTCCACCAAGCAACAATGTCAAAATGACGATCATCAATCTCCACAACACTATCGGCCAAACATCTATCCAAGTCATTGGAAACTTCACTACACTCCTTTCTCTTCAAAACTCCTCTAAACAAGTCTTTAGACTTCGGTTTTTTGATCATTTTTTCTACAACATTGACTTGATCCCGTGGGGTGGAAAAACCATGTTCCACATAAGGACTCTCTCCTGCTTTGTAGTAACTATAAAGTCTACACATTAAATCTTTCAACTTTTCAACAAGGACTTCCATTTTGTAAGCTTTTTCAACATCGGAAAGATCGGGACATTTCTCCAAATATGAGGAATACCAAAACTCGACAAATTGCAATTTATAACGAGGATCCAACACAATTGCAACAACTAATATCGGACTAAGAGAATCAAAATTGCAATACTTGTCAAACTTTGCATCCATTTTAATGGCCATGGAACGAAAAAATAAATCATCACTACGTAAATGCTCAATGAGAAGGTCCTTAACTTGGGTGAGTTCATCAAAATAAATATTGGAAGTGATATATTGAGAACCCGACACACGCTTTGTTACTTCAAAGAATTCTTCTAAAAACGTGTGCAAAGATTTTAATTTTTTCCAATCAACCTCATCCAATAAACCTTCCCCTTTCGCATTACACTCGATTTTATAATTGGGATCAACCTCATCTAAACGATCAAATACCCTCTCAAACTCCAATGCCGCATTTATCATTAGGTATGTTGAGTTCCAACGTGTCTTTACATCCAAGCACACCGCCCTCTTTGTTTCCAACATTTCATCCACCACACATTTTTTGAAAAGTTGCATTCGTGATGGGCCACTTCGCACATATTTAACACTACGCCTAAGGCGCTTGATTGTGTCTTTAACCTCCACGATTCCATCTCTCACAAAAAAGTTTATTATATGTGCAAAGCATCTAATATGAAAAAACTCACCTCCTAACAACAACCCATTTCTTTTATTTAACCTTTTTCTCAAATCCGCAACACATGTGTCATTATTTTTAGCATTGTCAAGTGTTATAGTTGTGACCTTTTCTAATCCCCACTCCATCAAACAACCCTCCACGGCCTTGGCAATCGCCTCACCCTTGTGTGGATAAGGAAGGACTCTAAAATTGATTATTTTCTTATGTAGGACCCAATCCCTATCAATAAAGTGCGCGGTTAAGGCCATATACCCAAGGTTTTGTAATGAAGTCCACATGTCAGTTGTGAGGCATACCCTCGTATTAAAATATTTGAAGTAATCTTTCAACTTTATCCTTTCCTCGTGGTACATCTTTAAACAGTCCTTAGTGAGTGTGGTTCTACATATCACGTGAAACTTAGGTTGTAAATCGGCACAAAACATTCTAAAACCTTCTATCTCCACATGATTAAAAGGTAGTTGATCCATAATAGTATATTTAGTTAAAGACTTCCGACACCTCTCTTGATCAAATCGCCAATTAGAAGGTTGGGATCCTACCATAGAAATAATGGTTTGCGTTGTGTTATCTCCTTCATAACCGGGAAACTATCTACACTTGTTAAGGTGATTCCATAATTTGTTTGTTCCCCCGGTAGAAGGTGCTAAAATTTGTACATGACAATAATTGCAATTACAAGTACCCGAAATTTTTTTGGTTCCTTCAACCATAATTTTTTCAAAATGCTCCCACACTCCCGACGCTCCATTATGACCAACTAAACCTGATTTTGGTGTTATTTTAATTTTTTTAGGATTGACTTTACAAGTGACTCCGGCGCTTTCATCCATTGTCGACATACAACTAATAGCGGAGTGGATAGAATATACCTCACTTTGAAGAGCCGAAATGAATTAAATCTGACTCGCACAATATATTAAATCTGCATAAAATATATATTAAATCCACAATTAGTACACACAAGAAAACTTAAACAGGTATAGATAGAGAAAATAGCAATGATTTTCAGGTATAGCAAAAGTGTTAAAAAACATAAACTATATAAACAGGTATATGATAACAGGAAACATGCCATGATGACAGGAAAGCATAACAACACTATTAAACATGCCATGATGACAGGATAGTAACCAGCTTAAGAACATTAAATTCCCAAAAAATAGTAACCAGCTTAAGAACATTAAATTCCCAAAAAAATAGTTTTCAAGAAGAAACATGCCATGATGACAGGAAAGCATAACAGCATTATTAAAGAGAAAAATCGCAAAATGAGAACTGTGAAATCCTTACCCAAAAAAGATATCTTAATATAAACTGCCAAGATTTTCTTCAGAAAATTCTAAATGAGTTATATCACTTAGTAGGATGCTTTAGATGGCAAAGTGAGCCTTAATGAAAACGACTTTAGCAAGTGTGAGATTAAACTCGCAAGCCAAATTCCTTCCTCCCGTCCAATAAAGGAACAAAGAATAAAGAAAACCATTGCTATTTTCTCCACATGATTTTCAGATAGAGAAACAAAAAAAAAAACACCACAATAAACCCCCCATCAGCTGCCTCATGAAAATTAAAACTAATCTCTTCTCTACATAAACTAGACTGTCGCAAAATTAAAACGGAGTTAACTTTTTTTTTCCATAAAAAAGGATGAGGATTTGGAGACTGTGTCAGCTACCTCTTTAACATAAACAAACACGAAAATAAATAACGAAAATAAATAACATGCGCAAGCCCAACACAGTGATCTGAAAATGTAAGGTGACGAGATCTATCGCATAAACATCTACCAACACAGATCTATTGCATAAACATCTACCAACACAGATCTATCGCATAAACGAAAGTGACGAGATCTGAAAATCATATAAGATGTGTAATAAACGAAATCTGATTGAGGCTTACAGTGATAAAAAAATAGAAAGGGACGAGATCTCCGTATGTGTAATAAACGAAATCTGAGAGAGGCCATGAGAGCTTACCTTTGTTGGGATCTGATTGAGGCTTAGAGGTTTGGCCGTTTAGAGAGGCGTGAATAGAAGAAGAAATAGAAAGGGACGAGAGGCTTTGGCCGTTTAGAGAGGCGTGACGTGAGATAGATATGGTGCCCTAGCTGCTATTAAGAGCATATATGTAGTGGGTAAATTAAGGGTTGAGATTAAATTGATCTAATCTAATACATTCTTAATAGATAAGGGAAATGTAAGGTAGTAAATAAAATACTAGAAATATTAATCGGATAAAATATTCGGAATATTAATCGGAAAAAATATTCAGAAAATTAATCGAAAATTATTTCGGAAAATCGGATCGGCTAAAATATCGGACAATCGGATCGGAAAAATCGGAAAATCGGAATTTGAAACATAGGTCCAATTTCCTATCCAATTTAATTCGAAAAAATCGGAAATCAGAAAATCGAAAATCGGAAACCTTATATGCGTTCCAAAATCGGAAAGTATCGGATCGGACATCGGAAAAATCGGAATGTTCGGAAAAAAAAACACAGCCCTAATCAGGCATGACATGAATCGGGAAGTGTTCTCTCTCCTTCATCTCTCCTATATTTCCGTAATTTTAGTCTATTAAAAACATTTCTGCATTTCCAAAATGTATCTATAGACTATCTTCGTAAGTTAGGCAGTGTCTTCCCGAATGAGTTTCCGCGAGTCCGTATGTATCATAGATGCAACATATTTATCACAGAGAAAGTCCTTAAATGTACCTTGCCTAACATGAATTACGATTTTAATTTCTATATTCTAAATTATTTCATCTTCACTTCTTATAAATATCAATAACATTATCATGCTGTTATACTTCAAACTAAAATTGAAATTATACATAATGATTGATCCTTGAACAGTTGACCCTCCACCAATGATATCCTTGATAACGGGTCTAATTGGTTTGTATCAATGAAGGTCATGATGCCAAGTGTGTAACTTTTGAGAAATTGTTAGCACATTATGCACATTCAGCCCAGTTTATGGCTCTAGCATGATCCAAAATAGTTTAGATCTAAGTCGTGGGTGGCTTCAACTTGAGCTTGTCATTTTGATTTTTTTACTTAATAATTTTGAGATTACTCTTATGATTGCTTCAATTGGAGCTTGTCCTTTCGATTTTTTGGTATGTTTTATTATGGATCTTTTTTAAGTTTACTAGTTTTATTTGATGCTTTGTTTGAGATGTGTTAATTTTGATTTTGTGTTATTGATTTATTTTAAGAAGGGCGTGGAATCTTTTGAAGAGATAAAAATGAAATCATTTTTTGACAGGTACGGAGATGAAATCATTTTTTGATAGATAGCCTAGGGTAGGTTTGGGGAGAGATGAAATCATTTTTGAGGTTATTTTTATCTGTATTATAGTTTCTACTCCTTTTATGTGTTTTATGGCTAATTCATCACATTTCTAGACTAAGGTTTTAGAAGCATACACTGAGACATTTCTATACGCATTTATTGCGTTTCAGGTTTTTGACAAAATGTACACGTAACTTATATTTGTGTAGTATTGTGAAAGTGTTGATTGTATTGTATTTGGGCTTTTAAAATGTCTTCATTTGCATATTGAGTTTACTTATTTTTTACATGATATGAATTATTTAGCTAACACGGGTTTACTAATTTTTTAGATTTATAACTGGTTTACGAATGGGTTTAGCATCTGGGTTTAGTTTTCTACAATTCTAATGTGAGTTTTTTTATTTTATTTTATACCACTCCAATGTGGGTTTAATTTATGAATATGTTTAACATCTGGCTATAGTGTTGCTCTTAGGTGTTGTGTGGAGTTATAATAAAGTTCATATTAAACATGATGGTTTAGAGTTTTAATCACATATATTTGATTGGATTTTATGGAGATGGTTATTTCACCATGCCATTAACACGGGTACACATTAATTTACCATTTGAAAAATATATTTATAAGAAAATAAAAAAATGTGAAAAGAGAAATAAAATTTAAAATGAAAAAAATAAACATTGGTTGAATAATTTTTGTCATGTTTAAACCCATTAGTCTAAATGATGTCACCTCGCAATGACGAGTAAGTGTATCACGTGATGACTAATAGTATTTATATTTGAACTATTGACTACACATTTAAAATACAAAATATCATGAGAACAAATTTATGAAGGGAATAAATTTATCGTCGTGTCGTTGGTACGAGTACAAAATATAGCGGGGACAAATTTATCACCGTGCTATCACCACGGGTAAATCAAGAGGGACTTTTTGTATAAGCTAACTCACGGTTAGGATTAAATATGCTAGCAAATCATTCTTTTTGGAGATGTTGTTTTAACATTTTAATATGCTAGAAAGAATAGTGCCCTTATGTTACATTTTTTTACATTTCAAATCACATATATTTGAATGAATTTTAAAGATATTATTACTTTCGGCATGCAACTGTCACACGCAAGCGTGACATCTTAGGTTAAAAAACATGTAGTTAGACAATGTTACAAAAGGTGTGTAATGACGTTATTTATCACACCTACGAGTGTTAATGGGCCATAACAAAAAATATTTAGGAGAAAATTTATCACCGTGCCATCGGTACGGGTACACCCTAGTATATGTATATATATAAGTGAAGATGTGGTAAGTGCTGCAACTTTCGATCGAGAGAACTACCTTTGAAAAATTGAAAATAGTTCCCCCCCATAATGAGTGAGCGAAAGCCGCCACATAATTTTTTTTTAATCAAAAGCGACGTCACAAATATTTTTATCCATCCAAAAATTGAGTAACATCAAGGATATGAGATTTGAAAAGATTTTAGTCATAAATCGTTATTTGAGAGAGAAAATGATAGTTGCAAATTTTATTTGTTTTCAATGAAAAATGGGGCTTTCTCTTTATTGCATAAGGTCAAAAAATTTAAAAATTGAGTTCAAACATTATCTTCATTCTTTGAATTTCACGAGTTAATGTTCATTTTATTCACTTTGTATCACAAGTTATGTCTTTTGAATCATTCTATCTTTTGTGGCTATAATATAACCGTAGGCTATTAAATGCTGAAACCATTCTTGTTATAGTGTATTTGACATAACCAAGACCCATTGTATGATCATTTGAAGCTTGTGTTGATCATTCAAAGTGGTATTTTAGGGATTAAAGTGTACCTGGATCATAGCTAAGAATCCATATGTGCATTTTTAGTCAGTTTAACTCATTCTTTACATTTTTAGTGCTTGTCTACTCATAGTTTTAGTATAAGATGTAAATTATTTCCATATCTCATAGGATTATATGCTTGTGTCTTGGTATCTAGTTTCAGTTTACCTTATGGCTCATAAATCAAGCTCACCTTCCTCGACCTCCACCAAATTCTCTAGAATCGACGAACTCTTCGCCCCACGTTCCATGCATTGGTAGAGGTAAATTGATTTGGAATCTTTTTCTAACACACATCTTGATGAGTTTCTAGATAAAAGAAATTTGTTTGGTATTTTCTCTCAAATCGGACCATTTTACCCTAACATGATGAAAAACGTTTACTCTACTCTTGAGAATGGTAAGAATCACAACATAAAAGTTATTATTTGTGACAAAGTAAAGGATATTCATGTAAAGCTTTCTCTAAGTGGATAAGTAAACACTTTAAAGTAACATAAAAAAGTGTCCTAGATTTCTTTATAAGAAGTACATGAGTGGACCTAGCCATCGGTTATCACTCTTTTGAGCGACAACTATCATCCGGACTTTTTCACATGTTTTATTATTTAAAGACTTTTGCATTCTAATTATGGTTATTTTCTCCTATATCGTTCCCATTTACCACCCTCATAATATAACTTCCAAACGTGCAAGATCATTGAATGCCATTAGTTCAGGTGTTGATATATCACACCAAGGACATTTTATTCACACTAAGGATGATTTTAAAACTCATTTTATTCTTTACAGTCCTTTGATTGTGCATTTTCTTTTAGAGTGTGGAGTTTATTTGCTTCCAAGTGAAGTTGAGGAAAAGGCGAACTCTACATTGACTTATCATTCTTATTATAAGTCAATTACTCAGCTTAACGACCAAGATGAATCATCGCTCATCCATTACCTCATTATCCTTCCCCTACATCATGAGCATTTAGTTCATGCCATCTAACTGCAAAGGAGTTGGACTATACCATCTCACGGATATCCACTCAATTGGTTCTAGTTTGTTTCCTTTATTCATTTTGATGAACTCTTCTTTCTAAAACAACACTCAATGATAGTTTGATGCACACACAAAAAATGATATGTAGGCCTTGCAAAATGAAAATAACGAGCTTATCTATTTATGTGTCTTTTGGATGTTAAAAACGGAGACGAAGTGATGTAATGTGTTTTGTTTATTTTGGGTTTAGTTTAAAGTTATTTTGATTTTGATTTTAATTGATCATATTTATTGTAAACCTTGTAAACTCTTAAACTATTGAATGATTATCATATTTTAGCATTCCATGTATCTTTGTGTGATATGTTTTATCTTCCCATATGTAGTTTAAGTTGTTTTTATTAGGCCTTTACTCTCATGCCTATATCTTTCCTAGACTAACATGTTAATTATCCACTCACTATATGATTCTTCTATATTGGTTGGTTTGATTAGCATGCTTTACTCTCTTAAAATTCTAGAGAACTTGATCCCATTATGGTTTTAGTTCTTTCTTTTGTCGCCTTTTATGAAAAAAAGGGGGAGAAGTTTGTAGATATAGGGAGAATAGTTTTCTTAGCATAATAGGTTGATCATGGTTATGTGTTGATATATCCTGTTTATTGAGAGAAATTGTATAATTGTGGGGGAGTTATTTTAGATAGATATGATGTACATGTTCGCAATGTTATATTCACATGTTCCTATTTATCATATTGCCTTGTCATGTTTATTCGCATTGGTGCCTTGATGAGTTTGCTAGTGTGTGACATGAAATTTTGAATAAAACCTCCTTGAAGATGGAATGTGTCTCTTGTAGTGATCAGTTTCTTGAACCAAATGCAATTTTTTATTTTTTTTTGCCCTTGGAAAGGAGAGTTGTAAATTGTTATAATTTTCTTATTTTTTTGTAATTTTTCCTTTTTATGTTTTGTCTGGAATTCGACAAAGGGAGATATTGTAAGAGTCTAATATACTCGATGTGCTCCATATAATAGATTATTTGAATTCCTTGACCAAAACATGTTTGAGTCTTTGTCCAAGAGGTCACCAGAAAGCTTCATTAATGAAAAACATTCACTCAATATTGAACCTCAAGCATACCATTAAGGAAAATGTATAACACTTAGCAGACCTAGATTCACCTTGGTTAATCTATTTTATAAAATTAAAAATATTTTTAATTAACATTGATTTTTATAATTTTTTGAAATACACATGCAAATATACTTTTCCCATAGAAAAATCTATTTTATAAAGAATTGAATTTCTTTGTGTATTTAAAGTATGAATGTTCATGAGAGAAACAAAAATACTTGGAGTTTTCCTCAAAACACATTTTGGAAAAATATTCTAAGGAAAACAAGACATAATTTGAACGCTTGCGCGACGGTCTTTTCCTTAACTTCTCCATAGTGAGGCTTGCCTCGTTTAAGAGAAAATTATCGCGGATACTTTTTATTTACAAAATCTCTAAACAAAGGCACGACTTGATCCTCCGCAACGATGGTCTCCTCACCGTAGTGATACTATCTCGCTAGTTTCTTGTGTCACCATGAAAAAATTGTGAATATGGGCATGACCTGAATTACCTCAAGTTCACCATAATGATGCAATAGTTTGCTGCAGTGACCTTGCGGTGAAACAAGTCTAACTGGAGTCAAAAGTCACTTTTACACAAGATCTTTCATTAAGATCTTCTTGGTTAACGTGTAAAGGAAAACTTCTTAGGTGACTTAAACCCTGATGTGACTATTCGACATCTTAGGAGCATGACACCTAGAATTTGGACATTTAAACATTTTCAAAATCAAAAGGCTATAAGTTAAGGCATTATCTTCTCTTTTAAACCAAGAGTATGAGCTTTGAAAAAATATTTTTTCTGATCAAAACATTTTATATATCTAAGAGAACATTTTTTCACTCCTCTTCTTCGAGTTCTTATAATCCATTGATTCTATAAGATGAATATTTACTCATCATACATTCAAATCCAATCTCTATTAGTAGGTAAACATTTTATCTTCCTTGGCTTAGAAAAACAAGTTATAAAGATTTAAAATTCCATACCCCGACACACATATCTATAGGATTACCTTAAAATCCTAGGTGTAGTGTTTTAGTTGCTTGAAGGTTCAGTCCCGAAACAAAGATGTTCTTCAAACTTTAAAAAGATAAAGTGACTTCTACTTTGAATAATGAAGAATTAGCCAGAGGATTACAGACCAAAACCGGTCGCGATATTTATTGGCACTCTACATGGATAATATAGTGGGAAAAGTGTCTAGTTGGTTACAGCATCATGAGGTTATAAGCCGATTCCTTCAACCTGTAAAAAACTACCATATTGAATTTTTGTTCTTATCGTGCTGAGGTTTTTCCTGTTGGTGGGTTTTTTTCCTCGTACATTCGGTCTTGTGCTTAATTTACTCTTTCCGCATCTTTTAGAATCATTGTTTTAATTAAGAGGATAAAACTCAAAATATTATAAAATTTAGTAAAATATTTTGTCACATTGATTTTTGTATGTTTTAACCCTCTTGTAATAAATTAACAAACATTTTTCTTGAATTAGGTGAATTTATTTTTATTTGGATAACTGCCGTTGACAGGAACACTCTCATTTTATAAAGATAAATTTTCATAGAGACACTCGGGACGTTGGAAGAAATGAGTTGCTAAAAACTTGTTGGAGTCACACTGTTTTTGTCATAAGATTGTTATAGTCTCAAAGTTTTGTCAGAGAATAGTAAAAAAATTGTCGAAATTACTAGGGACCATTAGAGTCCCGTCGAAGGGTTTATAGAGTCATATGGGTATCTCCAATGGGTCACCGGAGTCCTGTAGGGATTCTGAAGGATCGTAGAAATTTTGTGTCACCCCCTAACCCCATTAAGATATAATTAACTCAAAAGTTCACAAACCACACATATTATTTATTTATTTATTTGGTAATACACATTAAAACAACTTCAAACTTAAAATGCGGAATACTAAAAATACAATCGTTTTAAGGAGACATAATTTATAGAAAACTCCCATACCATTTAACTTAATTACAACTAGTACAATGTACAAAACAAACTGATGAGACAATACTAATGTTCACTCAACATCCTAGACGTGGCCGTGGCAGCTTCAAAACCTGAAAATGTAAACATATAAAACCATGAGTTTAAAAACTCTGTGAATGTACTACATCTCTATATAGTAAAAGTACTATATTAACATCTCAACATATAAATATATCCATCTCTGGCCCAAATTAGGCCGTATACATATCCGGAGTTAATAAACCCCACATGTCCTGCCCGTAGGCAATAATCATCTCTATAGGTGTTAATAACCTAACATCTCCTGAATTGCATAGCAATTCAACATATCTTACCTTTATAAAGTCATGACATCTCAACATCTCTTGAGTTTTAATAAGTCATATCATCTCAACATCTCATGACTTTTAATAAGACATATCATCTCAATATATAATACATACCCATCATATCCACAATCAACTCAGTAAGTACACTCACCTTGGGTTGTTAACTATGTATTCACGTTTCGTTCCGGTGGAGCTGAACTGGGTTGACTTGACCTTACACCTGTTAATCCAACTAAATTAGTACTGAATCTCAATCATAAGTATTATCTTAATATATCTATGAAACTTTCAATGACTATACAACAATAATATAATTCCACTCAAGTCACATTCCAAGAAACATGTGTAAACACGAAACAATGGTATATATGTTGATAAGGTTATGAACGTTCAACCATAGAAAATACCTCGTAAGGAATTTATAATTAAAATCAACTAAACATAAAAGTATACTTCTCAATGTATATACACATGAAATATGTACTCAAAATACCCTTGGGAAAGAGCAGATATAAACATTCTTTCATGGGGTATCCAGTATGGCCTCAGATTATTGTACTCCATACTTAACCATCCCATATTCCTAAATTGTATAAATACAAGCGTCCAACCTTATCAATATGAAAACATATATGATATACTTTCCAGTACAAGTGATGATGTAATTTTTCAAGCCTCCTAGAGCAAGTTATTACCATTTCTTTATAACACAAGAAATCTTCCCCACAAGGTCCTCTATTGTTCGTTCGACTTCCAAGAGTTGTCATAATTTTTCTATAAAATAAATTTCCATGATTTTCAACACACTTTCAGTACACATACTTAATATTATATAATTAAAGTTTAATAATATTTGGACTTCATTTTCTATCTCAAAATCTTGACCAAACTCAGGGCATACTGAAATGAAATATACAAATAACAACTATATACCAACTTGCAACCATCACTAAGGCCTAACCATATGGAGTTAAACTCAAAGTTTCGGGTATGACATGAATATATGAGTATATTTTCATATACAATTAGAATTTCTGAATTCCAGTAAGCAAACAAAGAGATATGCAAGTTTGAATACAAAGGGTTTCAATACAAAGCAATATGACCTATAACACCACTTATCTCACATATGAACCAATACATATTATCACAAAGGAGGATAGAATTATAATCAATACTTCACAATTTATATACTTTGAAATAAGTATAATAGAATATTAAAACAATATTAACATGTAATTTTACCTTGGAAACACCTTAAGGATTTTCTTGGAATAGTTTTCCTAGCTTTTCCTTGTAACCCTTTCTTCCTTAACTTCTACTTCTCGTTCCTTGAGCTTAAATCTCTCAAAACGGAACCTAGGGTTATATTTCCTAAAGAAATAAGTTAAAATAAGAGTTTTAAGTCGGCAAAGGCATGCCTCCTTTCTATCCAATCAAAATAAGCCATATGGTTTACTAAAAGACAATTTACCACTTATAGGAAATGGACATATTTGTCCCTTATTCGTAAATTCGGCCTAACTTCTTACTCGGACATCCGTTTGATGAACCGTTTGTTGTGTTACAACCCTAACTCACATGTATACAACTATATAGTTTTCACCTCAAGTAATTTATAATGTTATAAGGGTTAAAACTAGTCTTAAACAGGAGTATTTCTATCGAAAATAACAAAACTTTATGTTCATACATAACTCGACATTTCACGATTTATGAAAGTAGGACTAGACTAAACATAATCACTTAGCATTAGATATACTAATAACAAATTATCCATATCACATAATATAAGCATGGTTTAAATATAATTTATCATAATTATATTCGGGTTGTCACAACTTCCCCCCTTAGAAAATTTCGTCCCGAAATTTAATATAAAGGTCACTTACCAAACAAATGGGGATACTGTTTCTTCATGATATCCTCCATTTCCCAAGTTGCTTCTTTAGTTCCATGGCTCATCCATATAACTTTAACTAAGGGAATAACTTTATTTCTCAATACTTTCTCCTTATGATCAATAATTTCCATTGGTTCCTCGATGTATAATACGTCTTCCTTCAGTTCAATTGGTTGAATTTTCAACTGATGAGATGGATCCGCCAAATACTTACGAAGCATCGATACGTGAAACACATCATGTAAATGAGATAAATCTGGAGGTATTGCTAATCTATATGCCAGGTTCCCAATTCTTTCCAACACCTCATATTGTCCAATGTATCTTGGACTTAGTTTCCCCTTCTTCCCAAATCTCATAACGCCTTTCCATGGTGAAGTACACAGGAATACAAAATCTCCCTTCTGAAATTCCAATGGACACTTCCTCTTATTTGCATAGAATTTCTGCCTGCTTTGGGCTATCTTTATCTGTTCCCGAATCATTTTGATCTTTTCAATCGCCATATCTATTAATTGAGGACCCAAAAGTTTCCTTTCACCTACTTCATCCCAACACAAAGGCGTTCTACATCTCCTCCCATATAAAGCTTCATATGGAGACATACCAATGGTGGACTGATAACTATTATTATACGAGAATTCCATCAATGGAAAATGATTATCCCAACTACCCTTGAAGTCAAATACACAAGCTCATAACATGTCTTCTAATATTTGAATCATCCTTTCAGATTTCCCATAGGTTTGTGGATGAAATGCAGTGATGAACTTCAAACTTGTGCCCATGGCATTCTGTAAACGAGGTCAAAACTTAGAAGTGAACATTGGATCTCTATCTGATACAATTGACAATGGTGCCCTGTGTAAACGGATAATCTCATCAACGTACATACGTGCATACTTGTCAACAATGTAGGTGGTCTTAACTGGAAGAAAATGGGCTGAGTTTGTCAATCTGTCTACAATCACCCAAATAGAATCATTCCCCTTTGGTGATCGTGGTAATCTTGTAACAAAATCCATCGTTATATGCTCCCACTTCCATTCTGGAATAGGCAATGACTGCAATAATCCTGCCGGCTTCTGATGCTCCGCTTTCACTTGTTGACATACTAAACATTTAGCTACAAATTTTGCAATCTCTCATTTCATATTGTTCCACCAGTAATACTCTTTCAAATCTTTGTACATTTTGGTACCTCCCGGATGCATAGAGTAAATATAACTATGTGCCTCTTCTAATATATCCTTCTTTAAGGGTGGATCATTCGGTACACAAATCCTATTTTTATAACACAACGATTCATCATTCTTAATCTCAAATTCACTCACTTTACCATCCAGGACATCTTGTTTCTTCTTCTTAATGAATGGATCACTGCCTTGCAAATTTCCTATGCATTTTGCCAATAAAGGTCTCACTATGACATGTGCTAATAAGCCTCCCCTTTTTGAAAAACTTAATTCAATACCCGTCGATGCCAAGTCAAGGATATTTCCCACACGGGCACACCGTATGCAACCTAGAATCCCTGATGATTTTTGACTCAAAACATCTGCTACTACATTGGCCTTACCAGGATGATGATGAATTGTACAGTCATAGTCTTTAATCAGCTCTATCCAACGCCTCTGCCTCAATTTCAAGTCTCTCTATGAAAATAAGTACTTCAAACATTGATGGTCAGTGAAAATTTCACATGTCCCTCCATATAAATGATGTCTCCATAATTTCAAGGCAAAAATAATAGCCGCAAGTTCTAAATCATGTGTAGGATAATTACGTTCATGCATCTTCAACTGTCTATATGCATAAGAAATTACCTTTCCATGTTGCATGAAAACACAACCCATACCCTGATGTGAAGCGTCAGTATAAATCACAAAATCTTCTCCACTGGATGGAACAGTGAGAACTAGAGCTAATACTAGCCTATTTTTTAACTTTTCAAAGCTTTGTTGACATTCACCACTCCACACAAATTTCACTTCCTTTCGGGTTAATTTAGTCAACGGTAAGGCTATAGGTGAAAACCCCTTTATGAATCTTCTATAATATCCAGCCAATCCTAGGAAACTCCTTATCTCCGTTACATTTCTTGGTCTTTCCCATTGCATAATTGCCTCTACCTTTTTAGGGTCAACATAAATTCCATCTCCCGAAACAACATGCCCCAGAAATACTACCTGATTCAACCAAAATTCACATTTGCTAAACTTAGCAAACAATTGACTATCTCGCAAAACTTGCAATTCAACTCTTAGATTCTTCTCATGTTCCTCTTGGCTAGGTGAATATATCAAAACATCATCGATAAAGACAATCACAAATTAATCTATGAAAGGATGAAATATTCGATTCATTAAATCCATAAACACCGCAGGAGCATTTGTTAACCCAAATGGCATTACCAAAAATTCATAATGACCATAGCAAGAACGAAAAGTTGTCTTAGAAATGTCACAATCTCTCACCGTTAATTGATGATAACCCGATCTCAAATCAATTTTTGAAAACACTATTGCACCCTATAATTGATCAAACAAATCATCAATACGAGGCAATGGATATTTATTTTGAATAGTTACCTTGTTCAACTGCTGATAATCAATGCAAAGTCGCATGGTGCCATATTTCTTCTTCACAAATAATATCGGAGCACCCTATGGTGATACACTGGGTCGAATAAAACCTCTGTCTAGCAAATCTTGCAGTTGAATCTTTAACTCCTTTAGTTCCACAGGTGCCATTCTATATGGAGAAATAGAAACTGGAGCTGTACCAGGCACTAAATCGATAGTAATCTCTACCTCTCTGCTAGGTGGCAACCCTGGTAATTCATCTAGGAACACATCTGCAAATTCCTTAACTACTCGGATATCTTCTAATTTTTGCAATTCCCTGTTTGTATCCACAATATATGCTACAAAGCCTTAAAACCCCTTATTTAATAAATTCCTCGCCCGAAGGGCAGAAATAAGACAATTTGGAACCACATTTCTTTCCCCAGTAAATTTGAATTCTTCCTCCCCCGACATATTAAATGTAACCTCCTTACGAAAACAGTCAATTGATGCATGGTAGGAAGATAACCAGTCCATTCCCAAGATAATATCAAAATCTCGAATATCTAGTGGAATTAAATCTATGGTCAACTCTCTCTCCCCCACATACACTACACAATTTTTATACACAAGCTCCACTAACATCACATCCCCTATAGGTGTACAAATATATAAACACAATCTAGATAAGAACACGGTCTACCTAAATGTATGGTAAATGACAATGCTACAAATGAATGAGTAGAATCTGGATCAATAAACAAGTAAGCATGTTTGTTCATGACATAAAATGTACCTGTCACCACCTCTGGAGTAGTCTGAGCATCCTGTAAAGTCATAGAAAATAACTTTCCAGGAGCCCTGGAACCACTAGCCTGTCCTTTACCTCCTCCTCTCCTTATGCCTCTAGGTGATGAACCTCGACTAGCAGGAGCTGATTGAGTACCTCCTATTAGCATAGGACAGTTCCTTTTGGTATGACCAATTTGATGACAGTGATAACACTCTACCCCTTTAACTTGGGACAATTTGGACTGATATGGCCCTCAGCTTTGCAAAAATAGCATGTAACAGGCTTAGACTGCCCATTGTCATTCTCCTGTCGTCTACTCTGTTGGCCCATCAATCTTGCACCCCTAAAACTGCTTGGTGTCCTTTTCTGAACATAATTTCCAGTCCCTTTACCTCACTGAAATCTTTGACTTCCTTGCTTTGAGTATTCTACATGGCCTTCCTTTTGCTGAGATGGATCAAATCTACTCCTCTTTATCCTTTGTTCCCTATTCTTTATTGCATCATTAACATCTCCTTCAACCATCATAGCTTTGTTAACTAAAGAAGTATAATCTACCATTTCAAGTGCAGTGAGTCTAGACTTGATAACCAAATTCAACCCATCTTGAAATCTGGTGCATTTATCCTCCTCATTGTGTAAGAAATGTAATGAAAATCGAGACAAAGATATGAATTTAGTTTCATACTCCCTGACCGACATATTCTCCTGAGTCAATGATAAAAATTCTCTCTCTTTTTACTTCTGATACATGCGAGGAAAATACTTTTCATATAAGACTTTAATAAAGTAATCCCAAGTAATTACCTCACCTCCCTCCGGAGTAAGCAATAAATGTTTAGAAGACTCCCACCAATATTTAGCTTCGCCTTTTAACATGAAAGTAGTCAAAATTACCTTATGCGCGTCAGGTACATTCATCACCCCGAAGATAGTTTATGTGTCTCTAACCCAAGACTCAAATTCTAAAGGATCTACAGAACTTGAGAATGCTGGGGGGTTTAATTTGATAAACTTCTCATATAGAGTATTCTTCTCCTCTTGTTGTATTTCCCTTTCTATTCTGGCCAAAGTCTGCTCCTCCATGTACTTGGCTTGTTGTTCTGCTATTTGCGTTATAAACATGTTTTCTTGTTCTGCCATTAAAGTCATGGCATGAGCCATTTTCTGATATCTGTAAGTTATTCGGGAGCCCCCTCTACATTATTTGAATTTTGTTGGTTTACTGTATTTGAAGACTCCTCATCCAACCTCTCATGAACATTTGCTCCTTCCATAGCTTACTATCGGTCATAAATCACAATTATAGAAACAATAATACAACATTTATTTCTAACATAATGGTTAGTATTTCTCACAAGTTAATATAAATGACCCACACAACGCTATTTCTACCACTGCCACATCTAGACTCTCTAACCCCAGAATATAAAAACCTAAAGCTCTGATACCAAGTTGTCACCCCCGAACGCCATTAGGATATAATTAACTCAAAAGTTCACAAACCACACTTATTTTTTATTTATTTATTTGTTAATACACATTAAAGCAACTTCAAAGTTAAAATGCGGAATACTAAAAATACAATCGTTTTAAGGAGACATAATTTATACAAAACTCCCATACCATTTAACTTAATTACCACTAGTACAATGTACAAAACACACTGATGAGACAATACTAGTATGCACTCAACATCCTAGACTTGGCAGTGGCAGCTTCAAAATCTGAAAATGTAAACATATAAAACCATGAGTTTAAAAACTCTGTGAATGTACTACATCTCTATATAGTAAAAGTACTATATTAACATCTCAACATATAAATATATCCATCTCTGGGACAAATTAGGCCATATAAATATCTGGAGATAATAAAGCCCACATCTCCTGCCCGTAAGCAATAATCATCTCTATAGGTTTTAATAACCTAACATCTCCTGAATTGCATAGCAATTCAACATATCTTGCATTTATAAAGTCATAACATCTCAACATCTCTTGACTTTTAATAAGTCATTTCATCTCAAAATCTCATGACTTTTAATAAGCCATATCATCTCAATATAAAATACATACCCATTATATCCATAATCAACTCAGTAAGTACAGTCACCTTGGGTTGTTAACTATGTATTCACGTTTCGTTCCGGTGGAGCTGAACTGGGTTGACTTGACCTTACACCTGTTAATCCAACTAAATTAGCACTGAATCTCAATCATAATTATTATCTTAATATATCAATGCAACTTTCAATCACTATACAACAATATTATAATTCCACTCAAGTCATATTCCATGAAACATGTGTAAAGACGAAACAATGGTATATATGTTGATAAGGTTATGAACGTTCAACCATAGAAAATACCACGTAAGGAATTTATAATTAAAATCAACTAAACATAAAAGTATACTTCTCAATGTATATACACATGAAATATGTACTCAAAATACCCTTGGGAAAGAGAAGATATAAACATTCTTTCTTGGGGTATCCAGTATGGCCTCAGATTATTGTACTTCATACTTAACCATCCCATATTCCTAAATTGTATAAATACAGGTGTCCAACCTTATCAATATGAAAACATATATGAATATACTTTCCAGTACAAGTGATGGTATAATTTTTCAAGCCTCCTAGAGCAAGTTATTACCATTTCTTTATAACACAAGAAATCTTCCCTAAAAGGTCCTCTATTGTTCCTTCGACTTCCAAGAATTGTCATAATTTTTCTATAGAATAACTTTCCATGATTTTCAACAAACATTCAGTACACATACTTAATAGTATATAATTAAAGTTTCATAATATTTGGACTTCATTTGCTATCTCAAAAGCTTGACCAAACTCTGGTCATACTGAAATGAAATATACAAATAGCAACTATATACCAACTTGCAACCATCACTAAGGCCTAACCATATGGAGTTAAATTCTAATTTTCGGGTATGAAATGAATATATGCGTCTATTTTCATATCCAATTGGAATTTCTGAATTCCAGTAAGCACGCAAAGAGATATGCAAGTTTGAATACAAAGGGTTTCAATACAAAGCAATATGACCTATAACAACAGTTATCTCACATATGAACCAATACATATATCACAAAGGAGGATAGAATTTTAATCAATACTTAACGATTTATATACTTTGAAATAAGTATAATAGAACATTAAAACAATATTAATTCATAATTTTACCTTGGAAACACCTTAAGGATTTTCTTGGAATAGTTTTCCTAGCTTTTCCTTGTAACCCTTTCTTCCTTAACTTTTCTTTCTCTTTCCTTAAGCTTAAATATCTCAAAAATGAACCTAGGGTTATATTTGCTGAAGAAATAAGTTAAAAGAAGAGTTTTAAATCGTCAAAGGCATGTTTCCTTTCCATCCAATCAAAATAAACCATATGGTTTACTAAAAGACAATTTACCACTTATAGGAAATGGACAGATTTGTCCCTTGTTTGTAAATTCGGCCTAACTTCTTACCCGGACATCCATTTGATGAACCGTTTGTTATGTTACAACCCGAACTCACATGTATACAACTATATAGTTTTTACCTCAAGTAATTTGTAATGTTATAAGGGTCAAAACTAGTTTTAAACAGGAATATTTCTATCGAAAATAACAAAACTTTATGTTCGTACATAACTCGACATTTCACGATTTATGAAAATAGGATTAGACTAAACATAATCACTTAGCATTAGATATACTAATAAAAATTTTTCCATATCACCTAAGATAAGCATGGTTTAAATATAATTTATCATAATTATATCCGGGTTGTCACATGTTGTGAGAGTATCGATGAAGCGTCAATGGGGTGTCACCGAAGATGAAACATAGTAGGTTTAACATAGAGTTATTGAAGATATTGAAGTGTTATAAAAGGTAAGTTTGTATAGTATAAGAGTTTTGCTTTATAATAAACATGTTTTATCCCCCCATTGCATGCTGCACATGTTAGATCCCATGTGGAATCATTTAATGCCTGAGTTATTAATAAATGATCGCCATCAAGTGTGGACCCATTTTAACACAAATGATCCCCAATACTATATCAATTTAATATATAATGTAATAAATAATTTTCAAAGTTATAATTTATATACACTTTGTTTAACATATATAAATAAAACTAAAGTTTTTGTCCAAATAAAAATGCATATTTAAAAACACCCCCATTCATCAATCATTTTACTTACCCTCATTTTTTCGTGCATGTTTCATTGGGAGGTTCAATTTCCAGATTGGATCTCTAATATTATGGTCATCCATAAGAAAATGGAATTTGAAGGGTTTTCATGGACTACACAAAACTCAATAAGACGTGCATTGGGGATATCTTTCCACTGGGGAAGATTAATCAATTGGTAGATTCAACACTAGGGAAAAAATATGAGCTTTGTGGATGCCTATTAAAGGTATCACCAGATACCTTTGTCCACTCCTAATGAGTAGAATACCTCATATGTCATCAACCTTGAATGTATTGGTAAAAGTTCATGGCATTCGAACTTAAGAATAATGGAGAAACATATCAGTGGTTGGATACCAAGATGATTAAGATGAATGTATCGACAATGGAACTCTACATTGACGACGTTCTTGTAAGAAATGATCTTTTGTCCATCCACATCAAGGACCTTTCCATAACCATCAGGATCCTTAAAAACTACAAGATCGAGGTTAATTCCTTAAAACATTCCTTTGGAATTAATTTAGGCAAGTTGTTAAGTTACCTTAACACCTAAAGGGACATATAGGTCAATCCTTACCAGATTAAGGACTTACAGAAGATAAAGAGACCGACCACATTAAGATTAGGGTAGGTTCGCAGAGGAATTCTTGTATATATTATTAGGTTTGTAAATAGATCATTGACACCGACAATTCTTTTAGGCATTGCAGAAACATAACACATTAGTTTGGACGTTTAAACTATGGGGACATAAAATTAGTAGTTAGTTTTAATGTTGGGAAGACACCCCATCCGTTATATTCAGACTCGTTTTTCGTCTTATGCTAATTTTTTGGTCTAAAAAGGGAACAGACATAGGAAGCCCAATTTTCGTAAGACCTAGCTTTGAGAACACAAATGTTGTATACATCAAGCATGGGGATATTTAAAAGGACGGTCCTAGTATGGATCGATAAATTAAATTTAATCTCAAATTAATTGTTTCCAATTTCGATGGCAACTAATTATTTATCTAAGGTCAAAATATTAATTCAAATTAGAATTAACTAAAACAAAGTAAATATGGTGCAAATTAAAAAACTTATTTTAATTTTTCCAACCAAATTAATTAAAAAATTAATTTACTAATTATTTAATTAGGTCCAAAGTTCATATGAGGTGATATAAATTAAGAGTGGTAAAAAAAACAATCACAAAAATAGGGACACAATCATTTAACATGGAAATCCTCTCAGAAAAAACCCAACACACCCACCACACACACAAGTCCACTAGCACAAAAAATTTAGGGATTATAACTGTATATACATGACTTACAACCTTTAATTTGACTATATTCACAAATTGTTGTTGTTTCGAACATTAAACATCCCCAATATGAATTTAGGCAATCTCCATCTTAGATTTGACTTATTATCCATAACCCTCGGGTCTCGGTATCCACAAACCTATTACAATGGAGGCATTTTCTCGAATCTCCACCACATATTTGATTCGTGGTTCACCATTTTTGTAAACGTGTCTTGGATTGCAACCCATGTCAATCGTCTCACTGATCTCGAAAACCTCCTCAAGCTTTGATCATAAGCAAAGCCAAAACCTACACAATATTCATAATGAAATTTTAGGAAACATGATTTATAAAATGCCATTAGAACATGTGATTTAATGTGAAAAACTTTAACTAAAACATGAAGTAGAGAACAAAACATACAACAATGTCTTGGGAGATTTTAGTGGTTTAAGGGTCACAAATTCTCCGCAAAACTCAAAAAGATGTATGGGAAAAGCTAATAAAAAATTATATTTTTAATAGTTTTTTCAAGATATAATTAGAGTGTTGTGCAAGTTAAGAACTCTTAAAATGTATTGAAATAAAAACAATTGACAAAATCAACCTGGCATATCCCATGACTGCGTGTGTTTGTGCCAAAACTGTGGCATTGCTCAACATCCAGCTTAGACGTGCTGCCTTGACGAGGTATACTGCTTGAATATATTTTTTCTTGTTTAGAAGTCCCCTATAAGTTTATTTATTTAAGGGACATTTTAAAATTACATAAAATGCGTGTCATTGAAAATTCTGTACCACAAAACATAGAAAACATCCTCTAAAAATTCTAAATAATAATTTAAAATTCTTTAAAAAATTTACGAAAGTAAAAGTGATTTTTACCACATGTGATACATATTTATGTGGCTTGTACTTTGGTGTGATGGATCATTTATGTAGCATTGATGTAGTTGTGTCGGTGATGTGAAATTTGGTTGTGCAAATGTAAGAGAAAATTTTTAAACTGATCATTATGTTTATAGTTTGGCACATTTTGTTACACCGCTTTACTCCATCATGTACATTTTCAAGGCTTCAATTTAAGACAAGTTAGTGATCGAATGTGACAATCGAAGTTCTAAGTGTTGATTTCGTCACTACAACATATGGAGAAGGTATATGAGGCTGATTTTGTGTAAACATTATGTTCAGGGTATTTTACAAGTGTTTGAAACATAAAATATTTTTCAAAAGTTTTTAATCAAAAAAATCATTTGAAGGTATCTCATTAGAATGCATTATGGAGGGTCATTCAAATGAGTTTCATCAACTCATTGGATCTCAGACGTACGAACAAAACATCAAACAAACTTTTTTTCCCGTTATGTTGGAATGTCATTGGATATTTCGTTTGATTCCATTCCAATGACTTTGGATACGTCATTCGAATGAGGTACCGTTTGTTCTGACGACTATGAAAAGTTATTTTTTACTTGGTTTCAAACGCAAACTTTTCAAGTCTATCTCTTAAAGATTTTTTTCAGTGTTTAAGAGGTACAAATCTGGACATATTTGCAAGACGTTTCCACTTATTTTGTGATCAAACACTTTGGTTTTCCAAATCCAAACCCCTTGGATGTTTCGTGATCACTTTATCAAGCCTTTAAGAACACATATTTGTCCTACTACATGTGGAGTTGATTCTTTAGTGTTTAAGATATGAAAGGAGTTTTCAGAGGGTGATCGATGGACACCGAGGCAACTGGAGCTTGCTATGGGAAGTTGCTAGATTGCGCCATTTTTCACTATCAACAAAGAAGGAGAAATAACTCCAATAGTTAGTGGAGTATAACTCTATAAGTCTGTATGTACCATTCTGTAATACTTTAGTTGTAATAATGCTAAAAAGGGGTTTTCCCTAAAGAGGTTTCTTCCTCATATCTCATGGTGTTATTTTTTTGATTTGGTACAGATTCAATATCTTACATGTTTAATTTCAACTAATTAATTAAGATAACTTTAGATTAAAATGAATTTGTTTTTTATGACGTAGTTTAGGGATTATACCTTTGACCATATAATCGACCCACTCTACAGGTTTTCCATATTGGTAACAACAGTTTTTTACAAGCTATTTAGATGAATCCTGATGGTTTTATGGATAATTCGTACAATAGTCCACCTTTGTTCGATGCATTAATTATGCTTATTGGAAAGATCAGATAATATTATCTATAAAATCGACTGACGAGCACATTTGTCTTCTTGTTCAAAAGGGGTGGACTCGTCCTACCGTGACTAATGAAAATGTTATTAGTCACAAGCGAGTCACAATTTGGACTGAAGATGACTTTAGATGTAGAAATTTTAATCCTCATGGTTTAAATGTTAGTTTTGGTGGTGTCACACCTAACTAATTTCATCTCATCATGAAGTGTACCACGTCTAAAGCTTGGGGTATACTTCAGCTCACACATGAGGGTACTAATGTTATTAAAGCTTCTAAACTTAAAAACCTTGTGACATAATTGGAGACCATACGCATGCTTAAGACTGAAACTTGGGATAAATTTTATGCTTGTATGTTTGATATTGCGAATTCTTGTATTAATTTGGGTGAGAAAATTCTGGAAATAAGATTTGTTAACAAATTTTGAGGTCTTTTCGATCTCGTTTTAGTGCGAAAGTTACCGTTCTTAACTCTTTGGAAATTATAGAGACAATTAGGCTAGAAGAGCTCATAGGGGATGTCCAAACTTACCAATTAGACATGTTACCTAAAACACAAAAAAAAGAAGAAAAGGGAATAGGTTTAAAAGTTAAATCGAAAAAAGTGGAGGTTTCTAACTCCGATTATAAATTTGATCAATATGATCTTTCCCTTTTTGCTAAAAAATTCAAAAAGTTTCTCAAATTCAAAAATTAAAATTCATCCAAATTATAAAATAAAATTTTTGAGAAAAAAAATTAAAAGTGGGTAAGAATTTTTTTAAGAATGATAGAAAGAAAGTTATAGTTAAGTATCCTACGAAAGATCAATCAGAGAAGTGTTCTAAGTGTGGAGGTAAAGGTCATAAAGCTTATGAGTGTCCCGCTAGGATTAAAAAACAAACAAAAGCAAAGTCAAAGCCTCCTATAATGCCACTTTAAGCACTAGTGATGTTGAGTCAGTGGATTCTGAGTATGAATCACCGCATGGACGTAACTTCATCGCATTCATGGCTAATCACATTAGCACTTGAAGTATGTCTCACACCGATAAAGAAGTTTCTAAACATAATAACCTTGTGAATGAGTCAAATCATTCTGAATAACTTGAGGGTGATTATGAGAACTTGAGTGAGGGAGAATGTGGTATCCAATACGCCTACTCCAAACTTTACACTAAGCCATTAAAAACTGTAAAGAAAAATAAAAATTTGAATCTTAGTGTGTTGTTTTTAGATAAGGAGTTGAAAGTTTTGAAAGAGAGATGGAGACCTCGGCTGAAATTGTTTTGAGTGAGAAACTTGTTTAGGTGGGCAGGGAAAAGAATGATTTGACCAAAAAAATTTCTAGACAGAGGACAGAGCTTCAACTATCATTAGAAATTCGTGAGAAACTTGAAGCCTAAATTTCCCAACTATAAAACGATATTGAATATGCCCTGGAGGTCAAAGTCACTTTAGATGACACATCCAAGAAAATTGGAAAGATGCTCCTAGATCCTTCTTTAGGTTTTAAATAGAGGTACATATAGGTTTTAAGGGAAAATCCACTTCCAATACCGCACCCGAACTAGTTTCCAAGTTTGTGTTAGATCCTAAAAAGGCCTCCACCTAACCCACCAAGGAGAACTTGTCCTAGGCATTTTAACCAAGGTCGATTCAAACAAATCTATGCTTGTACCCATTGCAAATACAGAGGCCACCATAGGAGTTTTATTAAAATCTAAGAAGAGTCCCTCACACACATGCTCCCACACACTACTATAGTAACCTACCTAGTCTTCAAAAGCATATTGAGTTTCTAGTCAAAACTTCTAAAAATTTAATGAAAGAATTTCTAAGGATATAGATGCCTTTTGATAACACTTCCAACACAATGACCAGTGCCAACAATGGCAAGGGTAAGCAAAAGGATGTCACCACTTTGGTACCTAAAATTGTTAAAAAAAAGCCATTGTTGTTGACATTTCTCTTAAGGTTCAAGATACTTCACAATGATAGTTTGATAGTGGGTACTGTAGGCACATAACCGATGACAAGTCATATTTTGCCAACCTTATGGATTGCGAGGAAGGAAAAGTCACCAGTGGTGATGGGAGAATGTCTAGCATGTTAAGATAAGTTTGCGTTGAGATTTTTGGCTTTTATAAGCTAAAAAATGTGTTGCATGTCGAAGGGGTGAATGATAGCTTAATAAACGGAATTGAACTCTTTGATGCTTAGTTTGTGATAAAGTTTGATCTATTAGAATGTAATGTGTATGATTAATTTGTAAAACTATTGGTATAAGGTGTGAGAACTATCAACAATTGCTACGGTATCATTCCCAAGTCCTCTTTTGTGTGGAATAGTGTTAATGTCTCCATCATGGAACTTTGGCATTAATGACTAGGTCACACCAATCGTAGAGATATTACAAGGTTAGTTAAGAAAGACCTAGTTCATGGCTTATGATCCTTTCGAAAAACAACTCCCTCGATTTGTGGTTCTTGCCAACAAGAAAAAAAAATCAAGACTCCGTATAAGAACTTGAGTACTATTTCCTCCTCACATGTGTTAGAGTTGATACACATGGATCTTATGGGTTCAATGTGCATCAAGAGGATTATTGGAAGAATTACATTTTGGTGATGGTTGATGAATTTTTGAGATATTCCATTATTATATTTTCGGGGAAAAGTTCGATGCTTGTGAGTTTATTATAACCAAGTGTCGTCTACATCAAAATCAACACAATGTTTTCACCAATAGGTTGATAATTGATGATGGCACAAAGTTTATCAGTGCCGGTGTTGGTGCATATTATGATGATATACGTATTAAACATAGCTTTTAGCAATAGGCACACCTCAATAAAATGGGATTGTTGAGATGAAAATAGGACTATCTAGCGATGGGGCTACCTACACTCCTTAGTAGGAATGCGTTTAGACAATTTTGGGCTGAGGCGGTTAAAATCGCACATGACATAATAGATAGGGTTTATATTCATCCACACACACTTCACACTCCATATGAGTTTTGAACTGATAAGAAACACTTCCTATCGCATTTTCATGTTTTGGGCAGTCATTTTTATACGCTTGAAGATAAAGATAATTTAGGGACATCCGATTATAAAAGCAATGAGGGAATACTTTTAGGATATTCATCGACTACTAAAGCCTATCAGGTATATAACCATAAAATTTCCAAGGTCATAGAATCAATAAACGTCAAGATTAGAGATGTTGAAATAGCTACATTTATTGATCATGATCTTGCATGTGAGAATAATGAACCCCTGACGATGTTCCCATTATTCCCAACACCACCACGATGGAACCGACTCTTGAAAAAGGGGATCCACCCTTTTGTGTTCGAAAGAGTCATTACCCTACTAACATACTTGGTGATCCCACACAAGGTGTCAAGACTTTCACTCAACTAGAGAATAAGATTAGATACTTTTGCTACACTTCCATAATATATCTCAAGTATGTGAAAAAAGAAGTCATGGATGAGAATTGGATAAGTGTTGTGCTAGAAAAGTTTTTAAACTTCGAAAAAATAATGTTCGAAAATGTATCCATCGACCTAAAGAGACTAATGTGACTGGTACCAATTGGGTGTACAAAAAGAAAAGGGATGTAGATGATACCATCATTCTCATTAAGGCTAGGTTGGTCGCTCAAAGTTGCACATAAGTTGAAGGTGTGGACCTCGATGAGGCATTCGCTCATGTTGATAGGCTTGAGTCCATCCTCTTACTACTCGCCAGAGCGTGTTATCTACGCTTTAAGTTTTAAGAAATGAGTTTCAAGAGTTCTTTTCTCAATGACATTCTTCACGAGGAGGTTTACGTGGAATAATCGAAGGGGTTTGAAGACAAAAAGCACCCAGAGCATGACTTTTGTCTAAAGAATGCCTTGTATGGTTTGAAAGAAGCACCTCGTGCTTAGTACAAAAGGATATCAGTTTATCTATTAGATTTTGGCTTCAAGAGAGGGGGAGTTTATATGATGTTGTTCCTTAGGAGAGAGGGTGGTTCTATCTTAGTTGCCCAAGTCTATGTGGATGACATAATCATTGGTTCCACGTGTTCCCAACACGTTCACACTTTTGAGGAGGAGATTAAGACTGAATTTGAGATGAGTATGGATAGTGAACATACTTTCGTTATTGGTCTCCATGTGCGCAAACTCGAGAACGGGATATTTATATATCAATATAAATATAATGGGGATACAGTGAAAAAGTTTGGTAAGGACTCCGCTAAGTACTTTCGCACACCCATCAGTTCCCTGAAAAAGCTTAGTAAAGAAATTTTTGGTAAGGACGTAGGGAAGACACTCAATAGGAGTATGATAAGTAGTCTCCTCTACTTCACCATGACCATACTGATATCGCCTTTAGTTTTGGAGTTTGTGCACGGTACCAAGCATCCCAAAAGAGTCACACTTGCTTCAACTTACCATATCATCAAATATGTGAGTGGTACTCTTACTTATGGCATTTGGTATTCCTTTGATACTAATGACCTTTTACTGTCTTATTCAGATGATGATTATGCCGGGGATGTTGATGGTTATAAAACCACATTTGTTGGATGCTCTTACGTTGGGAGTGCTCAAGTATCATGGTTGAACAAAAAGTAAAACTCCATTTATTTATCCATGATGGAGGTTGAGTATATAATTGTCAGGAATTGTTGCACACAAATCTTATGGATGAAGGAATTATTGGAATATTATGAGATTACTCAAGGCACGATAACTATTTCTTGCAATAATACGAGTGCCATCTATATTTCTCCTAATCTCTTCCAACATTCTCTTATTAAGCACATTAGGATTCCTAAGCACTTAATTCATGATATTATTGAGGAGAAGATTGTTTCCTTGAGCTTCGTTAGTACCGAATGTCAATTGGCCAAAATTTTCACTAAACCTTTAGATGCACTTAGATTTGAGGATCTTAGGAAGTCCTTAGGTATTTATTCCATTGATTGAGTTCGGGTATTGTTTCTACTTTAGGGTGATTTTTATATTACTACCATTTGTCCCTATAACTATATTGTACATTATTGTATGATTTTGTAATCTTACGCTTATAATTTGAAAATTCCAAAATGATTTTCTTCTCTTTTAGAAAAAAAATCTTGAAAATTTCGAAAAGAATTTATTATCGATAAATTGAAAAAATAAATAAAAACAATTTGTGTATTTTGCTTTACATTGTATATGGATGCGCATTTAAGATGTTCAAATCACCATTTCATTCCCTCCATTCAAGTGACTTAATCATGGTGTCATGATACTTGGATATATTTTTTTGTGCTTAGTAATGCATGTTTATCACTGTGTCGTTAATTGTTGATTACTAACCTCATGCTAGACTCATTAAATAACCTTGATTGCACACTATGCACAGACGTTTGAACATTGCACTTGCATTTCATATGTTAAATATGATTTTATCATCTCAATAACGCTTAATAACGAACCAAATGTACCAAGAACTAATTGTGCATGTAAAAACCATTGCCCCAATATTTTTTACAAGAAAATTGATTGCTTTATGTTTAAGTAATGGAAAAGGGCTGGAAAAGAAGCAATCTTATTTGGGTTAAAAGACACCATTCCTAAGAGACTAAAAGATGTATTTGATGCTTCATTCAAATTAAAGAATGTGGTTACTTCAATATTTTTTAGAATTTACGCATAATATATTATGAGATTTTAAGGGTGTTATAAGTTGAAGATCAATAGGTTTGGACAATATAATTCCTTGAAAAACATTAAATAGTTTGTAATTATTGATTAAGAAGCATTGAAATTCGTGACATTTTGTATGAGTAGAGTCAATTTTACTTTGTTCAACTTTTTTTTACTCAAAAGGTTAAATATAGTTCTTTCTTTAGGAGTGTCTCTTTGACTTCAATCACCATCGCTACAAATGCCAATTTAACTTTCACATTCATTAAGTTCACACACTTTCACTTCATTTCCATTATTCGTATGGTTACATTCAATTCCATTGTGTGATTGTTTGTACATATATGTATATTTTTATACTCAAATAATTTCAAAATTTTAAAAAGATAGGGTGTTAGTTTTTAAAGTTTCATCACATATGGTTATTTGTGTGTAATTTGTGATGATATTTCAAATTTTTATACTCGTGATGCTAAATTTTAAGGTTTAGCTTCTAACCCTTTTTCTATTACGGACAAAAAAGGGAGAATATATTAAGGTGAGTTTTCCTTTTGTTTAAACTCCATGCGTCAAGGTATTTTCTTTGCTTCATGTGTTTAGGTGTTTTTCCACATTGATGATATCATGGACTACATGATGAAGATCTTCAGTACAGACAAAGTTGCAAGTGTCTTTTCTTTTTGGGGTTTGGTAAGGACATTTGTTGAACTTGTCTTATGGGTTATTTTTTTTATTTTGTGTTTTGTAAGAGAAAAATTAAAGATTGCTCATTATATTTATAGCTTGGCACATTCCGTTACACCCCTATACACCATCATGTACATGTCTACTAATATAGTAGGTGAAGGACCCTTTTATAGGAAAAACCACCTAGGGCGAAGGATCGATTGATCCTCCAAAAGTACCGATTGGTCAAGTTCACTCTACACAAGGAAAGATCGTCCAAGCGCCTGTTTCCCTTGATTTTGGTCTTATTCTGGGTCGGTTAGCATGTGTTTGGATGATTTATGCTTGGGCCACTTAGGCTTTGGGGCCTTTTAGTGAGGTGTGTTGGGTTATATTAAGGTTTCGATTTTATTTTGGGGAGGTCATAAAAGTAGTGCTACACTTATGGAGAATAACGAGGTGTCTACAGAGCCCCTCAACAACCTAGTTCATTGTAATAATATGACTTTTATATACAAAAATATATTCCCTAGCATATGATAAAATGTCACTTGGTACGTGTTTATGGTTATAGAATTTTCGAATAAATATATATTTCTTAGGATGCTGATCCAATGTTTAGAACTTTATAGGTAATGATCGCTTATATTTGTTAAATATACCTACATATTAGATTATGAAGTTAATTCACTACCATCTTATTAATACATCCCAATAAACTATATTTTGATTTCTAGGGACAACAACTACACTTTAATCCGAATATATAGAGTTTTAGCACTGAATTATATTATATTAGAGATTAAATTGATAGTCAAAAGTTATATTAAAACCTAAAGTTCATATGAAGTTTGAGTTTCAGGAAGATGATAAGTTTGGGGTAAAAATGTAATTTTACCAAACTTTATGGACTTTGTTTTAATAAAAACATTTCAAGAATCAAAATGAAAAATAGAAAAGATCCTTTTTGTAAAAAAATATTTTAAGTACCTCTAAGAAATATTGAAAATATATGGTGGGAAATTAACAAAATACCCTTTATGTGTAAAAATACCCTCATACTTTTGCCACTATTCCGGCTCGTGCTTAACACCTTTCCACCTGATGCTTGACACTTCGGGCTTCATTTTGACACCTCCACCTTGCACGTGTCATCCATATAGAGAAGGCTTATAACACTGGTTACATTTTGGTGATGATAAGACTACATGATCCCTCCATTACGCGACACTTCAATGTTGACTCACCAATGTAAAAGGATTATCACCTAGACACATGTTCACACTGTAATATCTTTGGAAAACCTAGAATTGTAGAAATAAATAGTGAGAGAAAGAGTGAGAAATTATAAGAAGCAGTTCTTAAAATTCTTAGGCAACATTCATCTTAATGTAATCTTCTACTATTGTTATAATTCATCTTTATTGTTTTATATCTATACAAAGTAAAAATGCTGGCAAAAACACTAAAGATCGATTTTATTGAACATAAAATTGTAGAGTTTTCCAAATTAAATTATTTTATGAAATTGAAACATAAAACTCTTTTCATAATGAATTATTGAGTTTAAAAAAGGGGTTTTAACTAATGCATGTATTTTTGGTGATGAAAATTAATATTGCTTATTATTTCTAGGCACGTAATAGATAAATTACATCTAAAATTTAATTTACTTATTTTTAAAATTGAACTTGTATCAAGTTGTATATGGGTTTTGAAATGATTTTTGTTATTGTGGAATCCAATTATGTAATTCCAAAGTGAGGCCTAGTGAAATTATGTCTATATGAGATGGTATTTAAGTGGTACCCATGTGATCTTCCATCTCTACTAAGAATGAATTCGAAAATGTTATGTCTATAAGAGCTGGCATTTAAGTGGTCCTCTTGTGACCCACCAACTCTAATAGGAAGCGAATGTTTAGGAAGAACTATGAATTAAATTCTTCAATTATGATCAATGAATATTAAATCTTAAGAAATTGGATTTTAATAAGTTTTTTAGAACAATATAATTTAGGATTAAAACAAAATATTTAGAATTGGACTTTGTTTAGAACGTGTACTTAAACCTTTATCATATTTGTTAGATTAATATGATTCAAGACTCAATATTTGTATCTTCAAACGTCTGTTTTAGATGAGTACTCTATGCCATTTCTTGTGCATTATGATTATATTACATTATTCAAACTATATATATATATATATATATATATATATATATATATATATATATATATATATATATATATATATTGTGAAATGTTTTTATTCTCAACATGCATCTGAGACCGATGATTCTGTGGTTTGATATATGTTTATATCTCTCCAAAAAAATAGCTTATTTGAATTATGAAATTATTGATTCGGAGTATGGAAATTCTCTTATTATGTTGGCCTTAATTACCCGGTGAAAATATTTAGGTCGTACCTTCCACATGGTTTATCGCTGGTGTGCCCTAAAAAAGGCATTGTTCTAGAAATCATGATTTTTTATTTGTGACGTTACCGGGTGGAAACAGTTGGCTAACACTATCTGTCTGGTTATAAGAGTGTACATGGACATTAAAAATTTGAATAATTGACATATTTCTCAATTGTTTTATCTATTCTATTTTGAACTGGTCATTTCCGAATATATATTATCATTCACTTGTAAGTTTATATCCGTATATGTATATTCCTTTTGTTTTTACTTGAATAAGTATCTATTTCTGAAAAACCTTGAAATGTCCGAAGATTCAATCTTATTAAGCCTTTAGTTGATGTTGTATAAATAACCATTTTTAGGTTATAGTTAGAGAAGGGGATGAATATGTGAATATTGAATTGAAGATTATATTTTGAGATTTATTTTATGGCTAGAGGCCAGTATGCAATGAAATGTTAGAGAATTTATTTCTCTTTAAGTGATTATAGCATAACTTGTAATAGAATTTAGTCATCTATGAGAATAAGAAGCTATGTTTTAGAAGCTCTGATGATGTGTTACCTTTTCATATAGTTACAACTCATAAACCATGTGAATGTATTTTGTCTACATTTATTTTAAGAGAAAAAATTAAGGCCAGAATATTAAATGCCTTGGTGGAATGTCAAAACCCGTTTGCTACTATTTTTGGGCTGGGGTCGTGACAGAGGTGGTATCAGAGCATAGGTTATGAACTTGTAGATTATATGAACATGAGATAGGTTAGGTGTTGCATAACCTAGAATTATGGGACTTGATCCTATCAAAAATACATGTGCTAGAAGATTACCCAGTGATTGATACGTTGTTTGAAGATATAAGAGGATGTTGATCATATTCAATTTAGTGATGCATTAGATAATGACTAAGATAAGATTATTATAGCTTAACTCTAAGGTAATCTTTGATTTCTTTAGATATTTGATGTGAGAGTTAGGATGTAATTATGCGAATTAACCATTTGGTGGAATCGTAAGATTAATGAGGATGAGGATTTAGACATTGTTTAGGATATATGATCAATGGATTGAATATGATTATTTTATCAGTGCCATTATCAGAGTTGACTAACCAAATTGTATTATCAGAATTTCTAAGAAAATAGAATTATAAATAGTATTAGGTGTATTCAGGATTCCATTATGTTTGAGGTATGGGATCATATATAACATGCTCTTTAAATATCTAGAATTTTTTGTCTATCCTTTGACTTTCATTCTCATCGAACAAACATTTCTTCATTTACATGACTTTCTTAAAGGTTATCCTAATATCACTTATTGAACTATTGTTATCTGTTTTATATTATACCGTTGTTATATTATATTCTTTCCCTATGATGCATATAAGCATTATTGATTTTTAGAGAGCTAAGAAGAGAATCGGCATTATGGTAAGAGATACTACTTATAGATAACATCAAGAATTCATTAATTGGTTCAAGATATAATCAGTTAACATTGCCCTTCACTTGGTAAAATAGTATATTTTTTATAATAAACTAAATTATCTATTGCACAATTATATTGAATGGTATACTTAAGTTTAGGATTATATTTGTTTGCTTATTAGAACTAATACATGTTATTAATATATATATATATATATATATATATATATATATATATATATATATATATATAATAAAATTATACGAGTATAAAAGGATTTCATCAACTGATCCGATAACCTATTAGATATTATATCCTTAGAATCATATTTACCTTAAGATACTAACTTGATAGTTGGAGACATTAAATAGTTATAAGTGAACTCTCTAGTATAATACCTTGTTATGATAGATTTTTTTGAAAAAAATAAGTTCACTTTTTTACTTCTTAATTAAATTCACCCAATTTACATCACAATTAGAAAAATAGAATTTACCATTGACATCGACCGCGAAAATGGACCACTTTGTAAACCATTTAATTTATATAGAACCAATTGAGATAAATATGTTAAAGGTCCAGCTATATGATTGTATGGATAAGGGTTTTATAAAAGAAAGTATATCATCATGAAGTGCTCTCATCTTAGATAAATTAAGGATGGGGCGATGATATTTTGTATGGATTATCAAGAACTAAATAAGGTAAGCATTAAGTATAGTACCCTTTACCTCTTAAAAATAGTTTGTTTGAACCAACCTAAGGTTCCAGCATTACTACCTAAGATCGACTTTCAGATAGGATATCATCAATTGAGAATGGGAAAGATGGTAGTTGGAACTTAACCTTTTATACTGGGTATGATCATTATGCATTCATAGTGATGCCATTTGGACTAACTATTTCAACAACTTCTATGCTGAATGTGGTGAACATAATTTTAAGATGTATTTGGACTAGTGTGTTAAAAAACATGAGAAACATTTAAAAATCCGGAGGTAAGAGAAATAATATACAGATTAAAGAACGTGAACTATGAGCGCTCTATGTAAGTTGAAAGGAAATCTTAGGAACATAAGGATGAATTACTTTTAACTATTCATTTGGGAGAAAGTGGATAGGTAATTTATGTTGATACATCTATAATTTATTTTTTTGATGTGGGTTATTTTTGGATAAAATAAAAGTTTTGATCTTCATGGAAGTTAAAACCAGATGAGGATAATTACCACACCAATGACTTTGAATTGATTATGGTTAGGTTTGGTCATACAATTTGGAGGTTTTATTATTTTTAGGAAGATTTTTTATTATGATAAGGATCATAATAGTATAAAGTACCTATTTAAAAAGAATTGAACATAAGTCAATGAAGATTGTCAAATTTGATAAAGGATTGTGACTGGAATATTCATTATCATCCATAGAAAGATAATGTATTACTTTTCATTTTAAGAAAGAATTTTAGGAAAAATTTATCATGGTTACCAATTAGGAATCATTGTAGAATGATGTAATAAGTATGGAGGCAAATGTTTGTATTTATAAGAATTAGGAATGCCAATAAATATAGCATATAAAGGATTAAGAGTTTATAAGTAGGTGAACCTTCTTTGTTAGAAGATTAAGTAATTGAAATAAAATACATAAATATCTAGTATAAGATGTCTTGTTGAGATTAAGTAATAGGATGTGTGATCCAAGTAGTATCCGACTTTATATTTAAATATTAGAAGATGGTCTTTTTACAAAATTCATCTTTCAACCCATCTATACAAAGAAGTATAAGGATCTTCAAAAAGAGTTTTGGTGATACTACATAAAGAGAGATGGCATAGTTTATATTTGTTTGTTTAATTTTTCAATAATTGAAATCTTATTAATAGAAACTACTAGGATGGTTACAAATATATATCTAGAACATAGTGAAAATACAAGAATATTACCATATATTTTGTGGTATGTTTACCTAAGTGTTAGTAGTAAATATTTCATTTAAGTTATAGTTATTGGTTAATTCATTTTATATCATTTCCTCCCCCTAAGGATTTCTAATTCTTTAGACAATCGAGCGAAATAATATATTTGTGGGATTATTGGACTTGACAAAAACTTCATGATGAATTAATTATGACTTTGATGATGTGTGTCTACATTCTAATAAGAGTTTGATACAATCCATGAAATAAAGTTGAAAGTTAAATTCTAAGTCTATATGTATAAATATTTTATGAAGATCATGTCATACAGATTAAGGAATTTTGTCTGATACAAAGATTAGATGGAATAGAGATGTAAGTAAAATTTATAAATTAGCATAGGTCAAGTTTGGGGACCAAACTTCTTATAAGGAGGGTAATACGTAAATATATTTGTATATTTTATATTTCATAGCATATGATAAAATGTCACATGGTACATGTTTATGGTTATAGAATTTTCTAATAAATATATATTTGTTAGGATGCTCACGCAATATTGAGAAATTTATGATAATAATCCCCCAATATTTTTTTTATAATTGCTACGTATTATACTGTGAAGTTAATTCACTACAATCATATTATTATATCGCAATAAACTATTTTTTGATTTCTAGAGACTACATCTAAACCTTAATCCTAATATATAGAGCTTTAACATTGAATTATATTATATTAGAGATTAAATTGATAGTAAAAAGTTATTTTAAACCTAGAGTTCGTATTGAGTTTGAGTTTTAGGAAGATAATAAGTTTGGGGGTAAAAAACATAATTTTGCTAAACTTTAGGGACTTTTTTTAATAAAGAATGTTTTGGGATCAAAATGAAAAATAGAAAAGTACCTTTTTGTAAATAAATATTTTTAAGGACCTCTAAGAAATATTAAAAATATATAGTGTGAAATTACTAAAATACCCTTCATGTGTAAAATGACTCTTGTACCTTTACCACCATTCCACCCCGTACTTAACACTTTTCCATCTCATGCTTGACACTCGTGCTTCATTGTGACACCTCCACCTTACACATGTCATCCATATAGAGAAGTCTTATAACATTTGTCAAATTTTAGTGATGATAAGACTGCAAGACTCCTCCGTTATGCAACACCTAAACGTTCACTCACTAATGTAAAGGCTTGTAAACTAGACACATGTAAACATCGTAATATCTTTGGAAACCTATAAATAGGGTCTTTGGGATCAATTGAATCTCACACCAATTCCTTGAGAGTTATATAAAAAAATAGTGGGAGAATGTATGGGAAATTTATAGAAGAAGTTCTTAAAGTTTTTATGGGATATTCATTTTAAGGTAATCTTCTACTAATGTTATAATTCATCTATATAGTTTTATTTTGATTAAAACCTCAAATATTTTAAAATCCAATTTTTAATTAGTAAAAAAAAAGATTTAGAATGATTAAAAAAAGTTGTAAAAGGTTTAACCACCAAACAATTGTGCACACATAAAAAAAAACTCATATACGCAAAGAGAGTGTGTGTGTATGCGTGTCCTAATGTGGTTCACGAATAAAATACTTCCCTTTGAATTTCATCGAGGTGCTTGGACTGGGATTCCTTTTTGATGACGCTTTGAATGCCTTTTTCGAGATAGATTAACGCGTAAAAAATCAAAAACTGTTTTGTCTCGATATCCAAATTAGTTTGAACGCCTATATGGCACAGACTCAAGCAAGTCAACCATATAGTGTGTTCTCAATCTCCCCCTTTGGATATTGGAGACAAAATTCCCTTGAGTATCCTGAACTCGTGGGTAAAAATGAAAAATCCTAGATTTCCTATACAGACATCTCTATCTACCCATTCCAATCCTATAACTGAAAATAAGATAATAAAATACATTACTCAACTATAATACAACCCAATACCCTAATAAATAGGACAAGCTATATCACTGGGTCTAAAAAATGCCTAAAACAGATAAACACTCAATGGCATATTAGTTGAGTTAGTACCAAAAGATATATATCGTAGCACATGACCTCAAGTTCTTCTCCCCTAATTTTGCTCAAATATATAACGGGGTAAAAAGATATAAATCAAGAGAATATAATATAAGATGACAACACAAGCAATAGCATATGCAAGGGCAGGTTCAAGGATCTCCTACATTAAACAGATATTAGTAGGCGTCTTTGGTCATTTGAGAAATGACCATGCCCTAAATCATCAGAAACCAATTATTAGCATTCAAGTACCGAGGATATGAATGATGTGTTGAAATAAGTATGAACTATCATACCAATGGAATTACAAAGATACTCATATCGAATATCATCAACATATTTGAAATTCTTCCTAAGGTACACCTGATCAATGATACGACAAGCCGTTTGAACAACTTTGGCCCAAAAATACTTAGGTAGAATTTTCACTTGTAGCATAACCCCAGCCATCTCTTGCAAAGTTCTATCTTTCTTTTCAGTAATGTTGTTCTGCTGAGATGTCTTAGGAACACTAAATTCATGTTTATAGCCATAACCTATACTATATTTTGCAACACCTGAATCTTTGAATTCTCCACCTCTGTCACTTCTAATGCGACATACTTGGGTATCCTTCTCGTTCTCTATTTTTAAAAGTATTTTTAAGAACTCATCGAAGGTATGGGATTTATTTTTCATGAATCCAACCGAAGTATATCGTGTGTAGTTATCCACAATAACATGTAATTGTTACCACAGAATCTGACAGTTCTAAAGGGACCCATAAGGTCCTTGTGGATTAATCCAAAAGGTTTTGAAGTTAAAACATTTTTAACTTTCTTATGGAAGGGTTTACTTATTTTCCCTTTTAGACGAGGACCACATACATGTTTAAAATAATTTTTGATTCTAGGCAATCCTCTAACCATTTCTTGGGAACTTTTCTTATGAAGAATATGAAAATTTGTATGTTCCAATCTATTATGAGATTCAGACTTAGGAAGGACTATGTAACAGTTATCCTCATTTATGTTTCCTGTTAAAATACAATTTCCCTTTTCATCAACAATTTTGCAATCAGTTTTAAAAAAGGAAACAGTATGATTGGAATCACAAAATTGAGATATACTAAGCAAGTTAGCCTTGAGACCTTTAATTAGGAGGGCATCATTTATCTTGGGGAGACCTTTCTCACACAATGTTCCCTTACCTAGGATCTTAGATGAAACTCCATCACCGAACACAACACTACCTTTTGTTTTGTTTGTTAATTTAGTTTCATCTCCGGTCATATGTTTATAATATCTAGAGTCAAGATACCTTCCATATGAAGTGCTTGGTGCCTTAATATCAGATATGACAATGTTGGACTAGAGCTGGGGTAACAAGTCATATTTTCTAATCCAAATAGGCCCAGTTTTAACAGTTTGATTGGCCTTTGATTTAGAAACATTTTTTTGGGTCTTTCTAAATGATTTCTTCTTAGTTTTAGGTCCTCCCTTCTTTTTATAGTTAGAGTTATGAGTGGAATGTCTTGGGAGAAAACAAGTATACCTACTCTTTCTAGAATAGTTAAAGTTTGAATAAGTAGGTGTATACACTCTCTTTTGAAAATACTCGGCAATGGAGTGGTTGTAGACATCACAGTATGAAAAATATTGATGTGTGGAGGACTTGAATTTATTACTAAAGTCTTTGAAAATAGCTTTATCCCTAATAGGAATGATCGTCCAAGTGTCATTGGCTTTGGGTTTCTGATAATGATTTCTAATAGGTGGACAAACGCACTTAGCTGAACCATTAGATTTGGGTTATTGAGTACAATCACTTTGTTTTGCCTTAGAGACACCTTTTAAAAAATTTTCTTTCTGAGTTTTTTGAGGATTTTGGCCTTGTTTTACAAAAACAACATTTTCAGGAGAAACATTTTTGCTATAATAAACTTTTTCTCCAAATCCAAAACCAGATTTTTCGTTAGAATCAAACTTGCTTCCTACAACAATTTCTTCATAGGATTTAGCTTGAGTTTAAAAGTGTAAGCATTTTTTAAACACGCTTGAAACTTTTTTCTTAGATTCTTCAAGTTCCACCAAAGTAGACTCGTATTTTTGTTCCAAAATATTATTTTTCTCAGAAAGATCTTCTATTTTTGCCGGAAATTCTTCAATTTTAGTCTCAATTGCAATACATTGTGTTGTAAATTCTTCAGCGTTCTTCCTAACAGTCTGGTTAAGTAAGTCAATAAGCTCATTTAGAAGCTTAACCATTTTTTCAAGATGGGCACTTTTCTTAACCGTTTTAGTGTATATCGTATGGAGATCTGGAAGATCTTCATTGGACTTGCTAAGTGTGTCGTGTGTAGGGTCACCTAAAGCGTTACTTAAATCAGGGTGACTCACGCACACGTTCAATTCGTCGGAAATATTCAAGCTTTGACTCACACTTAGATTATTAATAGATGTTGCAACATTCTTAGTAGTAGGTATAACAACAACATTAGAAGGCATATTAGATTCATAATTAGGCATGCATTCATCATCATCATTATTATATATAATTTTATCATAGAGTGACATATAGGACTCATAATTATGAGTTGACTCAGTTTCATCTTCATCAGAATCACTAGAGTCATCCCATGTCTTACCTAAATTAGCCCTAGTATGGTTGGTAGGCTTATTTGGACATTTATTAGCAATATGCCCCATTTTGCCACATCCATAACATTTGACATCTTTCATGTCTATTTGAGGTCTACTATTGTCATAGGTCATTTTGTTGTCATGTCTTTCATGAGGTCTATGATTTTGATTACCTTAATAATTTAGTTTTCCTTGTTTATAGGCTAAAGCATTTCTTAATTTGATAATCTTTTTGAAATGCTTGCTCATAAGAGCTATTTGATTGTCAAGGTGATCTAAGTCACATCATCATTTTAGTTAAGGTCAAAGTGTAAGGGACTAACTTTAGGTGAAGTTAAATGTGATGAAAACACAATATTAGATCCAATTAGTCTCTTGTTACAAGCAGTCAATTATTTTTTGAACTCTAACTCCATCTCAACAGTTCTTAATTTACTACTTAGCAATTCAGGAGTCAGTTTTTGGTCATTCATTTCCTCTATGGCATATCTCTTATTGTCAAACCTAGCAGGTAATGACATAAGAATCTTTTGAATGCTTTCTTTTCTAGTATAGGTCAAATCATTTGCATGTAATTTTGTAAAAATTTCGGTTAACCTAATGTAGAAATCATCAAAGGAATCATTGTCATCCATAATCAATGTATTGTACTGTTGGACAAGCATTTGTGTTTTTTTGGCCTTAACTCATTCATCACCCTCATGTGCGGTGACTAGAGTGTCCCAGGCCTCCTTAGAAGTAGAGCAAATAGATATTCTTTTAATTCATGTTCGTTATTGGACATACAGATATCATTATTTCCCTTATTATTGTCGAGAGATTTCCTTTTCTCTACCGCAGTAAATTTTCTACGAAGTTTCTTAACCATTGTGGGATCAATATTAGATAAAGACTTAGTTGGATGTTCATAACCATTTTCAATCATATCCCAAACATCATCACCAAGAGTTCCTTGTATGAAAGCAACCATTCGTACTTTCCAATAAGAAAAGTTGTTTCCATCAAAGTGTGGTGGTCAGGAAAGCTTACCTAATTTCTCAAATCTTTCATCCATATTCAGAAATGGATTTCGAAAACAATTTCTGGAGTTTTAGGATCAAAATATCTTTTGATAAACCCTCTCTGATACCACTTGAAAAACTTATGTTTACAAAATTAATAACAAAAAGTTATAAGTTGAGTAAACTCCAAAATAAACTTGTTGAACGAAACTCTTTTCAAAATGAACACTAGATGTGTTAAAACATTTTTTCTAAATATGATCTCTAGATTCGTTAGTTTGATTACCTTAAGTTTTTAAAACTAAAATGTTCAATTTTAGTCTCGAGTACGATATTGTTCACCAAACTAATTAAGAAGATTGAAAAAAATTAACACGAGATTTTTAACGTGGTAAAACCCTAAAATAAGGGAAACATCCACAGCCCCCTCTACAGAGAAAAACAAAAAGTACACTAGAATCACACGGCACAAGTTACAACACTAAGCATGAAAATACAAGACCTAAATCTAAGTTAATAACGTTACCTACACGAGTTACTCCACTTTCAAAGGCTTCTCACTTGATGTAGTCTTCCTTCCCAGATCTTCCTTGCTTTGTCCTTGTCCTCTTTGATTATAGAGGCTCCAATAAACAAAATATCTCACTAAGAACCACAACTCCTAAGCGTTCGTTTGAGAGTAATAGTGTTTGTGAATTAACTAAATATGCAAAATGCTTCTCACCCTTTCAATGAATAATACAAGAAAATACCTAAATATTACAAGCCATTTCTATATGCAATGCAGGTAATTTCAAATGTGCTTTGAACAATATGACTTCAAGAAATTTTCAGATCTGTCACAAAAAAATATCTCAAGTTTTTGTTTCAAATAAAATTTATTTATGTTCAATCTGATTTCACAAAATGTGAAACAATATTTTGAAACAAAAAAAATTATTTCAAATCTGAGAATATACACAAAAATATCAGAAGTCAAATTTCTCAAAATAAATTTGAGATTACTATCTTGGATCAATCAACACTAACAACAAAATATAATGATCCAAGAAAAAATAAAGAACCCTAGAAAAAATCTTCTATGTGAATCAAATAGGTTCTTAGGGAGATATAGAGTTGAAGAGGTCTTCAACACACATCAAACGATCAAATACCCCAACATCAAACAAACCCCCAATATATTTCTTTAAAACAAAGGGACATATACCAAATAGTCCCTCGAACATTTTTTAATACCCATTTAGTCCAAGCTTTTTTATTTTGCTTCAAAAATCCCTTTGCCACATATTTTGGAGAGGGAGTACCGTTGGTGCGGACCTCTAAAAATAAGAGAATATTGAGTGCTTGAGGGACTAAATGGGTTAAACTAAAAATATGTGTCCTTTTTAAAAAATATATATTTATTGTAGGGACTATTCAATAATTGACCCTTAAACAAATGGGTTTACTGTTTGATTTTTGAACAATATAAGGCTTGTGGGTATTTGGGTTTGAAGAGAAACCAAGAGATATTGAAAAATGGGTTTCGGATCTCTCTCTCTCTTCTCACTATAGCTCTCGATTCTCTCCCTCGTTCTGGCATCGGATGAGCAATCCGGCAGCGAAGTCTACGGCGCCGACCTTCTCTAGGTTTCTCTCAATGTAGATGAGATCTATTCTCTCTAATTTTTCTATTCTCTCCAACACACAACCTCTCTCTATTCTCACAAGGACCGTCGCTACAGTATATCCTCACCAACTCGAAAACGCAAACCCTATGGCCCAGTTTGGTTGCACAAATTCTTTGATTATGTAAATTGGTTCATTGTGAATTGTAAATGAGTGGATTTGAAATGAGTTAAATTCAATTTTACATGATGTTTGGTAATTTGAAATTTATATTAAACGTTCTATGAAAAAAAGGTAAAAATATATATATATAGAAAGAGAGGGGGAGGGAAAATAGAGAGGGGGGAGGGAGAGGGAGAGGGAGAGGGAGAGGGGACATGCACTTTATGTGACTCCTATTTCTAATGGATTCATTTCACGTTTTTTTCTGAAATGATCCAATTTTAGATTTTTCACTTGAGCTAAAATGGGGCAATTAATGAATCCTTTCATTAATGAAACTAAACACAATTAATGGGTCAATTTGTAAATTGATCAATTTATTAATGAACCAATTTACAATTTTGGGACAATCAAACGGGGCCTATAAGTCTATATATACATAGCAATGAGTATGACTGTTACAAGCCGAGGGCTGTGATGAAAGTTTGAACAAAAGTTGCCGATCTAGGGCTGGGATCTGCTTATGAATCTTGCGATTTGGTTGGCTAAAAAGTCACGTGGATTGAGAGGAGAACAACTATGGTCGTCGATTGAGTTAAGGGTCAGGATCGCAAGCTGAGATGGATCTGTTACAGTCAAGGGTTGCGATTGAATTCTTTTCAAATGAGCTGTAAATCCAAAGGTTTAAATCAACGGAGAAAACGCAAACACTGGGTTGGCTATATGAGGGGCGACGAGGATTGAGATGAACATGGTTTAGATCGTTGATAAGATGAAGGGACATGATCTAACCTGTATCTCAACTTGGAAAGAAACGAAAATGGCAGAATGCCAAACCCAGCAAGTCAGTTGCAAAAACAAATAATTTTGAACATTTCAAATTAACTCCACAAAAGAAACTTCACTTTAAATCCCAAAGTTTTCTATTGAGTTCAAAATCTTACCCAACCAACTTTTTAATCACAAAAAAATTATTTTGATTAAAACCTCAAATATTTTAAAATCCAATTTTTAATTAGTCAAAAAAAATATTTAGATTGATTAAAAAAAGTTTTAAAAGGTCTAACCACCAAACAATTGTGCACACATAAAGAAAAAACACATATACGCAAAGAGTGTGTGTGTGTGTGCGTGTCCTAATGTGGTTCACGAATAAAATACTTCCCTTTGAAGTTCATTGAGGTTCTTGGACTGGGATGCTTTTTTTGTGACGCTTTGAATGCCTTTTTCGAGATAGAGTAACGCGTAAAAAATCTAAAATTATTTTCTCTCGATATCCAAATTAGTTGGAATGCCTATATGGCACAAACTCAAGTAAGTCAATCATATAGTGTGTTCTCATTAAGTCATTTAATTCAATATTAAACTATCTAAATGGCTCCGAACAGTTTGCTGAAGAAACTCTTTAGTCAAAACAAGTTTCTTAACAGAAGATGTGTTTAAAACAGTATGAACGAGTTATTTAAGGTATAGTTTTACCAGTTTTGAAAACCAAATAAAGAAATTAAATCAACACAGACTCAAGAAAGTGGTGAGAGGAAGAAGAAGTATACAAGTACAACTTTTAAAGTGGTAAAACCCCACCCAATTGGGGAAACATCCATGGAGGTCTCTACACCTCAAAAGTAAAAATCCACTAAAATAGAATAACATAGTACAAACTATGTAACAATTAAGGCACACAACCAAGCCTAATTTAAGTTAAAAAATTATACCAACTCCTATGGCATTTTCTGATTTCCCCCATGGCTCTGATGTTGTTGATGTTCTCTCAGCTTTGTAACTCCACTCCTTATAGCTTTGCAACACTCCTTCAAGATTTATGCCTACTCAAATGTTCAAAATCTCTCTACCAACACCTTTTGGTGTTGTAGTGTGAAAGTGTAAGTGGTGATTTACTCTACATCACAAGCATGCAACCGACACACACTTATTACAGACCAAATCATTATTAAATTACAAATAGATTCTAAAATGCAAAGAATATTTCTAAAATCATTTTGATCGAAACTTTCGACTTTGGAGCTTTTAATTTATCCACTGATCAAGAGGGAATGTTTCTACATAAAAGAGCCAAAATCCTAAACACTTTCGTTATTCCAAAATATTTACAAGTATTTCACAAAATGTGAAATAATTAAAAGTGTAAATCCCCAATCAAGATCTTAACTAGATCTAAGTCCAAGTTCTCTAAAAAACTGAAATCAGAAATGATTTTATTGGTTTAGGGTTTGAAAGAAACATAACATTTTAAAACAACGAGATTTTTCAAAAGAAGAAATCAAAACCAGTAAGATAAAATATGAAGTGTATCACAGACTCACAAATCTCAGATTTCTATGAAAGAAAATGATATTTGGAAAACATGACTAGGTTGGCCAAGAGATTAAGAACAAAAGAGGATGGATCTTCTCAAATATAGAACTAACTCAACTCTCAGAACTATTTTCAGGTGAGATTTGGCCGGAGTTAGGTTGGGGTTTTTATTTTCTCTCTCTCTCTCTCTCTCTTCTCTCTTTTTTCTCTCAAAATTGAGATGAACCAAAAGTTAAAAAAGAAAGGACGAAGTCTCCTTTTGTAAAAGGAAGAGAAGGATTTGGAACGTCCCAGGCAAATGGAAGATCAAGATTTGATCGAAGGAAATCTAATGGCTACTAAAGCACCGCAATTATAAAAGCTCTGATTGGTCTAAAATGTTAACACATGAATCAAGTAAGAACGCATGCAGGCCATAGATAAAATTGATCCAAGGGTTCTTAATCATTCTCAGGTATGAGAGTGTCAAGAAACACAGATCTAACCGTTGTAAGTCCAACACGTGGAAGGCTGAAATGACTTAAAAAATGTGTGTTTTTGGTCTTTCAAAAATACAAATTTTACCCAAAATATTATCTAGCGCTTTCGATTTCTACCCAAGCCAAGTTTTAACATATTTTTCGATTTACAAAACAGCCCACAACATTTGTGAAAGCCTATTTAAATTTCTAAAAAATTGTTTAAAAAATCCTAAAAATTATTTAGAATATCCCAAAAATTATGTAAAAATTATTTTGATGGGATTTAACTCACACACACCGATATTATGAAGAATGAAACACACATATGAAATCCTAGGTGAATGTGTTGGTGTTCTACCTTTAAGAACAAAACTGAGGAATTCAAATGAAGAGTTTGAAGGCTTTTTGGTCAAAAAATGATATGACTCAATTTTGTCACCATTTCCAAACTAGATGAGCACCTATATAATATAGACTAAAGTGAGTCAAAGATATAGGGTGCTTCAATCTCTCCCTTTGGAAATATGAGACAAAATTTCCTTTGAGTTGTCTAGGGCTCGTGAGGATACAAATGAAATAAGAAAATTCTAGTCCTACACGAAATTCTATCTACCCAATATCCTAGAAAAGGAAAATTACATAACTCAGCTATTTACAGACGAATACCCCATCAAAATTCTGATGTAAAAGAAGGTACTGATTCCTAAAAATGAGATAAGTAAGATCATGCTTTTTAGTATAGAATACAACAAGAATGTCCAAGTAGACTCACATTTCTTCCCCATTTTGTCTCAAATGGACCAAGGGCAAAGAAAACAAGTATGAAACAATATATCATTATTCTGCCATAACCATACAAATAAATTTGTGGAAAGATTCAAATCAAAGATAATCTAATGGTTTAGTAAATAAGTCAGCTAATTACAATTCAGTAGGTAGGTAATTAATTTCTAACTCCTTAGATTCAATTAACTCGCGTATGAAATGATATCTAATATTAATATGTTTGGTAAGAGAGTGATGAACTGGATTTTTAAAAATATTGATCCAGCTTTGATTGTCGTAATAGAGATGTAACTTATCTCCAATTATATTGTAATCTTTTATAATTTGTTTTAGCCAAAGTAATTGTGCATGTCAGCTTCCTACAACAATATATTCGGATTCGACAGTAGGAAAGGAAGTGCAATTTTGTTTCTTACTACTCCATCCTACCAAATTGTTAGCAATGTAGTAACATGCTCCTAAGTAATCTTGTTATCATCGAAACACCCAGCCTAATAAGCGTCAGTGTATCCTACTATACTACTAGAAGTGTCTTTACTGTACCAAAGTCCTAAGTTGAGAGTGACTTTAATGTATTTGATAATTCTTTTAACGCATACTAGATGACTCTCTTTAGGATTTTTTTGATATCGGGCACACATGCAGACAGAGTGCATGATATGAGGACGAGAGGCAGCAAGGTAAAGTAATCTTCCTATCATACTACGGTATAAGGTAGAATCAATGGATTTATAATTCTCATCTTTAGAATGTTTGATAGAAGTTCTCATAGGAGCCCTAGCTTCTTTTGCTGTTTATAGGCCAAACTTCTTGACAATCTCTAAAGCGTATTTGGATTGCGATCCAAATAATCCATCTGAATTTTTCTTAACTTGGAGTCCTAAGAAAAATTGCAACTCCCCCATAAGTGACATATGGAATTCCTAATGTATGATGTCAGAAAATGTTTTGACATCTATAGGGGAGGTAGATCCAAAAATGATATCGTCTACATATACATGGGCTGTAGCAATTGTCAAAATGTTTGACAAAAGAGTTTGATCATTCCCTCCCCGTTTAAAACCATTGTTTAGAAGGAAGGTAGATAAACATTCGTACAAAGTTCTAGGAGATTGTTTTAACCCATAAAGAGATTTCTTAAGACGGTAGACGTAATTTGGATGATGGGGGTCAATGAACCCTTTAGGTTATTCTAAGTATGTCTCCTCAGTCAAGATGCCATTAAGGAAAGCAGATTTAACATCCATTTGATATAGTGTGAAATGAAAATGACAAGCTATTGCAAGAATTAAGCGAACAGACTCGAGGCGAGTGATAGGTGCAAAAGTTTCCTGGAAGTCTATTCCTTCAATCTGAGAGTAGCCCTGGGCAACTAATCTAGCTTCATTCCGAATAATCATCCCAGATTCATCTGTTTTATTTTTAAAAATCCAACGTGTGTCGATAATCCTTTTATTTTCAAGTCGGGTATAAGATACAATATATCTTGTATGACAAATTGAAGTATTTACTCCTACATAGCACTTATCCGCAATGGGTCATTCAGTGCTTCATTAACATTCTTTGGTTCTATAAGAGAAACAAAGCATGCATAATGAGCAATGGTACATAGTTGGGATCTTGTATGAACTGGCTCAACAGGATTACCGACTACACTATCCAAAGGATGATCTTTGGAAACCCAATTAGGTACTCTTTAGGGGTCTCAATTGGTAAGGATTCAACTATCTGTGGAGAATTATAATTTAATTTTTTTTTGAATTCGTCCACTATAGCTAGTTCTTTGATTTTACTTTCTACATTAGTGTCACTTACAACCACATTAATGGATTCCATCATGGTTTTGGTACGAAGATTGTAAACACGATAAGCTCTAGTATTTGGAGAATATCTTAAGAAAATAGCTTTATCTCCTCTAGTTTCAAAATTTGACAGATGTTCTTTAGCCTTACAGACATAACAGGTGCTACCAAAGGTTCTAAAGTATTTTAGGTTAGGTTTTTTCCCATAACAAAATTCATAGGATGTTTATTTTGGTATTTTTACTTCAGTAAACTCGAATGATTATATGAAAGGATGTACGAATGCATTCTACCCAAAAATATTTATGTAGGTTCTTCTCATGAATCATCACATGGGCCATTTCTTGAAGAGTGCGGTTTTAATGCTCAACAATTCCATTTTGTTGAGGTGTCTTAAGGGCACGAAATTCATGTTTGTAGCCATTATAGTCACAGTATTCGATGACACCTGAATCTATGAATTCTCCTCCTCTATCACTATGAATTCTATCTAATTAGGAATCCTTTTCATTTTCTATATGAACTAAGATTTTCAAAAATTTACAAAAAGTTTCTGACTAGTGTTTTAAAAATTGAAACCTAGGTAAATCGAGTGAAGTCATCAACTATAACTAATATTACGACAAGAACCCATTAGGTCCATATGAATGAGTTTTAGACGTTTAGTGGATAGAACTTCTTTAACTTTCTGGTGGGGATCCTTAATAATTTTTCCTTCTTGACAAGGAACAAATATGATGTTTGAAATTTGTTTGATCTTAAGAAAACCTCTAACTATCTCTTGGGAGCATAATTTACTAAGACTATCATAATTAATGTGACCCAACCTATTATGCCATATCTCATTGTCATCCATTCTGGCAATGTTACAAACCTCTATGCTTAGAGTGACTGTGTAACAGTTATCTGGAGTACGGAGTTCTGTAATAATGCAATCACCTTTTTCATTTAAAATTTTGTAATTGTTCTTTGAAAAGGTGACGGTATGGTTGGAGTCACAAAACTGTGATATACTTAGTAAATTGTCTTTACGACCTTTTACCAAGAGAACATCCTCAATAATGGGTAATCCTTCTTCATGGAGTGTTCCTTTACCAATGATCTGGGTTGATACACCATATCCAAACAAGACTTTTCCTCTGGAGAAGTTAGTTTTGTTTGAAAGTTTGGAATCATCCCCGTAATATGTCTTGACATAAAAATTAGTCAGCTGACGTGGACCAATTGTATGAAGACACGTGTCATCCTGTGTGGCATAAAATGTAGTTACTGAGCTACTCAATACACTGAGCTACTCAGCGTACCAAGCATCTAGTCAAGAAGATGAAACGACAAAAACAGATTTAATGAATATTCTTATCATGTATAGCTGTATATGTCTATTAAATAACGGCATGTTGTCTATTCATACTGACAGCCCAAGGGCTATAAATACATTGTCACACCCCGCATAACGGGGAAATCGATCACTAGCGATCATAATCAAGATTAAGGAAAAACACCCAACAATACAAGACAGTGGATGTAGGCCATTATCATTAAGGTTGAACCACTTTAAAAATCCTTTGTCTTATTTCTTTATTTATATTTATCTGTGATTAATTAATTAGATCAAGTATAGGTTTTTACATCAACAGATTGGCGTCATATGTGGGAACGTCTATACGTAGCATTTTTCACTAAAAAAAATCATCATACATGGCTAAGATCCCAGAATCCAGAAATAGGAACAATAACGAAGTTCCTCCCAACCCGTCTGCTCCTCCAACTATCAGTGATCTCACAGGAATAGTGGCAAACTCATCCAAAGGACAAACAACTATGGAGGAGACCATGCGATAACTCATTCAAACTGTTCAAAATGGAACACCTTCCCAGTCAGGCCAGCGAAGCTTTCATAGAAACACGCACATGCCGTCTTTATGATCTAAACATACTTTATTCACTCATGCTTCCTGGTCTAGACATACCTAAATACATCATACTGAGAGGTCAAGCGACCCCTCCTATCAGCCTGGCCGAACATCTCCCATAAGAGTTATAGACTCTCAAGAAAATGTTACTCTAACTCCAAAACGAAAAAGCGCTCTGGAGCGACTGAGTAGGGTCTCCCCTTTGATCATTTGGGCCCTAGGAGGAATAGAAACCCTCCTCAGATTGCGTCGAGAAATTCTCAATGACTAAATTTTCTAAGGGAAGGTTCTGCCCAATCACGCCCAGCAGCTCGTACAGAAAGATCCCAAGAGGACAATTCAGCGCGATCAGTTGCTCGGGAAAATAGATCAGAGGCTGGAAATAATGCATGGAAGGTCTCCATTCAGAGATTGGAAGACATGTTAGGGGAAATGGCTAAGGCCAAAAACCCTCTCCAAAGAACCGTTATTAAAGGATCTCCATTTATATAAGAAATTATGGATTTTCCCACACCCTCAAAGTTTAAGGCTCTTGTAGTTATGCCGAAGTATGATGGAAAGACTAATCCTATTCTCTACATAGAGCAGTACTAAGCTATCACAGATATTTATGCAGTCCCAGATGAGATGAGATGCAGGGCATTTTTAGGAACCATCACCGGATCTTCTCAAATATGGTATAACAGCCTTCCTCGGGGTAAAATCACAACCTTCCATCAATTGGCTGAGATTTTCATAGGGAATTTATATTTTGGTTCAAATCTAGTCAAGAGGGTAGACCATTTGTTAAGTGTAAGGAAAAAAGAATAATAAAACACCAGGGATTACATCACTCGTTTTAATAATGAGAAACTGGAGGTAATTGACTACGAAGAGAAGACAACCATGACAGCTCTGATGAGTGGTCTTTTACCAAACAAGCTGTATTACACTTTGGCCAAAGATACCCCCAAATCCATGGGAGAGTTGATGGAAAAAGTAGCTAAGAGTATGAATGCTGAAGAAGTTATGGCTGCGAAGAAGAATGCTAATACAAAAATCAGAGCTGAAGGAAGGTCGGAGAGGAAAGACCATAAGCACAATGGAGGCAACAAGCAATCAAAAGGCAAGGAAATGATGGAGCACTTGAGGAAGTATAGAAATTATACTCCCTTAAAGGTGGATATAAACCTTGTTCTGGAGGAGATAAAAAACAACGAAGAACTAAATTGGCCGAAGAAATTGAAGCCAGCCCCCGAAAGAAGAGATGAGTCCAAGTATTGCGATTTCCACAAAGACCATGGTCACACGACCAAGAGGTGAATAGCTCTCCAGAATGAGATCGAGGCGCTCATTAGACAAGGCAAATTGAATAGGTTTGTTGATCTGCAGAATGGTGAGAAGACCAACGACAAAGCATGGCAAAGGTCTAAATCTCCTCATTGGCCAAGAAATGATAAGAAAAGGGACCATGAAGATGACTCAGAGGATGACCTTAATCTTCCTAAGAAGCCAAGGTATCCAGAGCAAGAGGTATTTTTAATCTGTTTTGGTTTATTCGAATGTAATATGATTACAGGTGGAGATGCAGGAGGAAGGGATCATACCGCTGAAAGAAAGGCTTACCTCAATGAGGCCCAAGCTTGTTCTTACATATAGTGAATAAATCTATCAGAAGAAGATAGTCCAAGGAAGGTTAACAAAGATAAACTAGTCACCGAGTTCTCTAAAAATGACCTAGAAGGAGTTTTATATCCCCATGACGATCCTCTCATGATCAAAATGAGGATGAACGATGTGATCATCTCAAGAGTATTGGTAGATAATGGTAACTCGACAGATATCATGTTCTACCCTTATTTTGACAGTTTAAACTTGAAACTTGCCCAACTGGAGCCATATCATAGGCCCCTCCTTGGCTTCTCTGGCGAATTTTTTTTTCCACTTGGGACGATCAAGTTGGACATGCTTATCGACACCTGACCTGCTTGTAGAACAGAAAAAGTATGCTTTTTTGTAATAGATAAAAATGTCATATCATCCTACAACATAATCATGGGAAGAGTAGGTCTGAAGAAGTTTGAAGCAGTCCCATCCACCGTACATCAATGCTTAAAGTTCTCGACCAACTTTGGAGTTGGAATTATGAAGGGCGACTAGAAAGTAGCTCAGGAATGCTATTATTCATCTGCCGAGTAAGAAGATTGGGAAGATGCAAGTAAGAAAATAACCACTTATCAAGTGGATAAATTTGATGAGTCCGAGATTGAAACCTTGGACCTAAGAGACGAAACAGAGGTCGTAAAAGGACAAGTAGTGGAGGCGACTGTAGACACCCCATTCTGTTACACCCTAACTCTCCTTAGGTCCCTAGTACCTCCCTCCATCACTACAAACTTACGTCATGTCCCGAGTACTGACTTAGAAGCCACCGGGCACTCCCCGACTCAGTTTGACCAAAAGTCAAACTCCTCAGCTCAATTGAGGCTGAATGAATCTTCAAAGGGCACTTAATACCTTTTCCAACAGTCCATCCCATGCGCGATTCTGACTTACCATGCGGACGAACGATCCGTTTGCGTCCGAAACTAGACCTAGAGGCCACCGAGCGCTCTCGAGCTCTGTTTGACCTAAGTCAACTTTTCAGCTCAACCGAGGCTGAATGAATCTTCTAAGGGCACTGAATACCCTTTCCAACGGTCTGTCCCATGCACGATTCCAACTTACCAGGCGAACAAACGATCCGTTAGACTCCGAGAGGTCACCCAATGCTTCCCGGTCCTGGTTGACCAAAGTCAACTCTCCAAATTGGTTCAAACTCTTTGGAATGTTGAAGTACATCTCCTAACCTTTCCAACGGTCTGCCCCTTGCGTGATTCAGACTTACCATGCGAACGAATGATCCGTTTGCGTCCGAACGATTCCCCGTCCAATGGACCGACAAATGCTTCTGAGCCATATTTGACCCAAAGTCAACTCCTGAACCCAGGAACCGTCCAAAGGACTTTCAAAGTTCTATGAATTACCTTTCCAACGGTATTCCCCTTGCACAATTCTGACCAACGGTTTGCCCTCGGCAGCCGATTTTCCAAAAAAGTCTGAAGCGCACTGCCAAATGGCAGGTTCCAGACCCTGCCTATCGGCAGGTGCCGATAGGCAGGAACGGGTCAATGACGATCGGAAGTGATCTAAGCCTATAAAAAGAGGCTTTCACCTCATTTTAAAGGAGAGCCCAAATCTGATAAAAATCTCTCTCAACGAATCCCAGAAACCTCTCTCGAAGGCAGCGTGATTTCAACTTCCAAATCCCTTTTTTACTTCCACTTTTCATCATTCTTTTCATCAAACTTGGTGAATTATCCACTCTCCATCATCATCCAAGTGCAAGGTCTGCTCTCCAACATTCAAGATCAAGCTCAAGATCTTCAAGAAGATCCAAATTTCTCAAACTCTCTCTTAAATTCTCTTAAATTCCCAATAACTTGTTTTCTTACTTAGAACTTTTATTATCTCATCTCACACATCCTAATATACTTTTTATTTAGTTTTATTGCACATATCTTATTTTCATAAAACCCAAAAAATAAGAAAAAGAGGGTTTGCTCAAAAATTCCAAATAGGGATTCTCACACTTTTTCCACACTTTTCTCACAACTAAAACACATTTTCTACACACACACACACTTACAAATAAGAGATCCCCCATTTGGATTTATGGGATAAACCCCACCCCTCGTTTTGTATGCGAACTACGTGGACTTTGATGCCTTTATAGGCTACGTAGGCATCTTGGGGTAAAACCCGAGACTGGAGTCCTTTTTTCCACTTTTTCTCTTATTTACTATCTTCTTTAAATCTAATTTTCTTATATTCTATATACTGGCCCTTAGTGACGCATTACTCCATATGCATTATCGTTCCATTATAGCGATCAACGTTGGGGTAATCGTGTAAATCTTATTTTTCTAATATTATTCTTATGCCTTCCTATGGATGACTCGCTTTATCTTTTCCATGATACAATTTGAGGATTACTACCTCCATTCTATATGTACACATGCACACATATCACGGGGGGGGGGGGGGGGGGGGGGGGGGGGGAATATAAAGGAAAATAGCAAATATCCATGAGAGACTGAAAGGGCGGAATGGGTGCCTAACACCTTCCCATTTCGTAACTAAGCCTCCGAACCCTTCTCGAATCATTTTGGATTCGCACGCACCAGTATGTATTTGGATGCCATCCTTCGGGGTGGCTTCCCCTTTTTCTTTTGTCTGTTTTGAGTAAAATTGACTGGCGACTCTGAATCTCTCTACATTTTTACACCACATCTCAAACTATGCCGTCCGAAGCGCTCCCGAGAGGGAGGCGCAGGACCCGAAGGATCCTTCCTCCACGCGCCCGCCCGCATGGCGAGGATTGGGGATGGCCACAGTGGCGACTCCGCTGGGGATAATTATTTATTTGTGGGCTTGACTCTATTTACATGGATGCTATATTTGTTTATGTTTCCCCCCATATCTGCATGTTCCACTTTTACATGTGTATCCCATGCTTATGCTTATATTCACACACTTGTAGAAATTTCTCCATGTACATTTCACACCATGTGCACCTAGGATCACGTATATCCGCATGTTGCACGCATTGTCCATTCATACTTGGTGTACCTTTGGGGTACTTATACTTTGCTCCATATTTGGCATAATCAAGAAAGGCATTCTCATCATAAGATACTAATAAGAGAATCATGCATGATTCACATGACATCACCAAAGAGCATTGCTATTGACCAAATTTTACCCAGTAACTGGAGGGTCACTTCGTGATGGGCGTTGGTCCGACAGGTCACAGTTAGCCTAAGCGATATGACTCTCACCTTCCATTGGCCAAGTGCCTTCGACGTATATCGAACGGTTCTCCCGCATCGTATCATTTGATCGAAGTCATGACGGGAGGTATATCGTAGGGAATTCATTCACGTACATCGAGTATATCGAATTCGCTCTCACACGTACCGTCCCCATGAGGTATATAGTGAGGTAATTCACGTACACTCAAGTATATCAAATGGCTTGTCCACACGTACCGATTGCCCGCAAGAGCAAGACGTATATCGTGGAAGTCACTCTCAAGGGGGGGAACCTATGCCGATTCACCCAACCAATATAGGTGTCAAACCTAGGACACGCACTTAAAATTGCCGTTTTTAACCCAAAACTCTGCTAAAATTTCGGGTTGATCTGCCGCCCAATTTTCGTGCATTTTTAGAACGGGACCCTGTCCGTGATCCTATTACAAGTCCAAACCGTAGCTTTGCATATATTAAAAACCCCACTTTTCCAGGCTTGGGTCCCGTCCGACATTGCATTTAGGAAAATTAAATACAAGTGAGAACATAATAATCATAATAATCATGCTGAGTCCCGTATCCAAAAACATTTCTCCCTTATTTATCAAAAAAATCCAAAAACATTTCTCCCTTCTTTATCAAAAATCCAAAAACATTTCTCCCTTATTTATCAAAAATCCAAAAATAGTTCTTCCTTTTTTCTCAAAAATAAATCTCATCGTACGCCTTATCAGGTCGATTGCAAGCCCTTGGCCTGATCCCTATTGGATTCAGTCTTCAGTCAAATCACCCCGGAGTTTCATTCGTTCCTCTACTACTTCTTCCATTTCCAGAATCCATCCATTTTCTATAGAGAATAAAGATCAAGCACCAGTCATACAGTCGGATCTAACGACAGTCCTAGCTCAGCTCGTGTCCAAGATTAATAACCTCCAAACCGAGGTTCAAGAGATGCAACAAAACCAGGTTCCAATTCCTCAAGAGCCCGAGACCCTATTCCCTCATTCTATGGGTCCACCCGAGACTATCTGGGTTTCAGAAGAATATTACCACGCTCCACGTGCCCCTCCTGCCAATGGGCCGCCACCTGCCCAGCTTCCAATGCCAAATATTTCCCAGCCTATGGTTAACTTGCCTATGGTCATTGATCCAAAGGAAGAAGAGTTGAACAAAGTCAAAGAAGATATCAAGATGCTCACTAAGAAGTTTGACCAAGTCAGAATCTCTGGGAATTACATGGACTACACCTGATGATGCCGGAATCAGCACCACCAGGTAAGGTGTTTTCAAGCTCAATACAAGGATAACAATAGCAGCACAATTATACAAAGAGATAAGAGAATGAGATGAGTATAAGAGGAGAGGGCACAGGTATATAAGTGGTTGAGCTAATTTGGCCTACGTCCACTGTGAGTGTGTGTGATTAATATCACTGAATGAAGGCACTAATGGCCATTGATACAATCTCTCAAGATTTCTCTCACTACTGTGTATCTAGACAAAGCTTCAGGTAGGGTTTAATATTTTGGATCCTTTTGCAAGGTAGAGGATGACCTCTATATATAGTACCTAGAGGGTGTAATGTACCCCCCATGCATGCAATGAGCATGTGTGTGGTTGCCTCACCAATGGGGGGAAGCCACCTGTCACTGTCACATGTAAGGAATGATGATGAAATATTCTCCCCACGTGTGGAGAATAATCTTGTTACAACTGATTTGTGCCAAATGTCAACAGATGCTCAGCCGCCATATTGGTGCATGACCTCGGCCTGGGAGAGGCCGAGCTGTAAAGGCTTGATATTCGTTCAATTCGAGATGTGCCATAGGGAGTCTCGGCCTGTTCTTAGCCGAGACATTATGCTGGGGTCGGCCCCAGCCGAGGTTGGACTGATTCCATGTTGAAGATAACTAAGGCTTCTTGTCACCTCGGCCCCAGCCAAGGTTGAACTGGTTCAATGTTGAGGTTATCAAGGCTTCTTGTCACCTCGGCCCCAGCCGAGGTTGGACTGGTTCAATGTTGAGGTTATCAAGGCTTCTTGTCACCTCGGACTACACTCGGACGAGGTTGCTTTACCTAGGCATATGAGAATGTTGTTGAGGCCTGTGATGCGCGTAGTGTCCATTGGAAATGTAGGTGGTAGTGTCGGCCTAGGCCGACCCTGGTCTGGCCGAGGGATGATATCGTGGACCCATGGCTTATCTAGGGTCGATCAATGTCTCGGCTATCATCTCGGACGAGGTTGGTGTCTTTAGGCCGAGGTTACACTTGGGGAATATCAATCACCCCCAACCCTTAGTCATATGCGCGAGCAAGTGGCTAGGGGATTACTCCTCCGAGGCCTGCCTGTTCCAAGCTAGTACCTGCATGACACCTGTCCACGCTAGAACGTGCCTCCTTGGTAGGCGCGTGCTGTGAGCCGTCTTTTGGGGCTCCCAAGGCAATGATGGGCCTTGGGAGACGTGCCCATATATTTAAGGGTTTGAACCCTTCTTTTTCTATTTCTTCTCTATTTCTTCTCTGTGCGTGCTTTGTTCTTGTGATTTTCTCTCTCTCAATCTTCTTCAATCAGCGCTCTTCTGTAGAGGCATTTGTTGGTTTTCTTGCGAGTTTTCTTCATTTTCCCTCATCGTTCCATTTCTAGGTACTTTATCCCTTTCATTTCCTCTGTTTTTCATTTTTGGTTTGCATTTTTCAGCGAGTTTTTAACTTTTCCGGCGGGCACCATTATCTCAGGCGAACTATGTTTGCTTTAAAATTCCAAGTTTGATCTTTAAACTCCTTTATTTTACAAGTCAATCCCGTTTGTAGTTTTAGGAGTTATTCCTAAGTTTAGGGTCGTCCTCTGATGCTCAGATCTTTATACCAGCTTCTTAAGGATTTCCCTTCTCTTAAATAGAGAGAGCTCAGGAGGTAGCTCGTAGGTCACAAGAGTTTCCTATTAGACCTATCTTTCCCCCGCCTCTCAAGGTGGTATATCCTGATCCCCCTGAGAACTTCTACCAGACAGAGGTCCCTGCCGACCCAATACCGATGTCTGAGTCTGAGTCTTCCATATCAGACCCTATGTCTGTGGACTCTTTTCAGGAAGCCATGGATTTCACACCTCGGCCTAGTCAGGCCCCTGATCAGGCCGAGGTCTCCAGCCGAGCCTCATCTCATAATGGCTCAAGCACCTCAGCCTCTTCCTCAGAGGTTGAAATTGTTGAGCCGAGTGTGGCTGTGCCACCCATTCTTGACGCCATCCTCTTGTCGACCGTCACAGGGGAAGAGTTCGCTCAGAGATTCGCTAGTAACCCATCTACATCTGCTCCAGCCGACGTTGAGCTTGATGATAATGAAGAAGCTGAAAGTGATGTGGACATCTCTGAGGCAGCCGAGTTCGAGAGCACTGTAACTGAAGTGGATCTTCTGTACTTCAGATATTTATACTCCATCAGTCCTTCTATCAAATTAAGGAGACCTCTGAGGGAAGAGAGGGCCTATCACGTCCGAGATGGAGAAATATGCCTGTACGAGCAGATGTTTAAGTTAGGGTTTCGCCTGCCCATTCATCCCATCATCAAATCCATTCTCTCTTATATCAACTTGGCCCCCTCACAGCTATCTCCCAATGCCTGGAGAGTCATCATAGGGGCCATCATCCTGTGGAGGGCAGTCCACCACTCTGACCTCCCAATTCAGGTCTTCGTTGGTTGTTATGTCCCAACCTCGGCCAAAAACCATCCGAGCTACTATCATTTTGTGGCTCGGAGGCCTGAGAATAAAATGCTCCAGGTGACTCAGACCTCAAATCATAATTGGAAGCCCCGCTATTTTTTCGCCTGAGGACCATGGGAATTTGGCCCCTGCGTCCCCTCTTCCACACTTGAGCCGAGGATACTCCTCAAATGGGGTAAGGTCTCCATATCTGCCAGGGCCGACCCTGGTCTAAGTCTTCAAAATATCCAGAAGGTGAAGGCCCTGCAAGCCCAAGGGGAACATGGTCTTTTTGTTAAGTTCAAACATTTACTGACCCCCCAGTATCTCTCGGGGACGAGCCTGGGTGGAAGTCCCCTTATTGACTTTGGTAAGGATTTTTCTTTTCAAGTTTAACCTCTGAACTTATTTATATCTGATCTCTGACCCATATCTTTTAACTTTTGCAGAGCGACCACAAGACATCCCAGACGAACTGTGGGGGATGGTTGCTCCGAGCTTGGCGAGGCTTGCCAAAAAGGCTGGTCTGAATGCTCCTCCCCTAGCTCCCTCTACATCCAAATCTCAGGCTTCCAAGAAGAGGGCCCCAGAAGCCCATGCCTCTGAGGATCAGAGGCCGACCTTGAGGCAAAAGAAGGCCTCTGATGCTGTAATTCCAATATCTTCGGTCGACATCCTGACGGCTCGTCTGGATCAGCTGAAGTTAATCTATAGTGTGGTCGGCCATAGCAGGCAGGCCATGGACGCAATCGGCTCTGTAATGACCGAGGCTGATAAGCGCTTTTACAGAGCTATGGACACCTCCCTGCTGGTTGAGTTCGGCCTTCATAGAGCCGTCCAGGTATGATTTGTTCCTTCGTCAAAATTTTATAAGTGCAACATCTGACTTTTCTCCCGCTTAACCTCTTCATTAAATGTGCAGGGAGTGACTGCTATGTATCAACTATCAAACTGGGCTATGAGGAAATTTCCCCTTATCCAGAAGGGGCAAGAGGCCGAGAAGGTTGAGAGTGCCCTGAATGCTGAGGTCGACCGTATGAAGTCAGAGCTGCAGAACTCTGAAAATAAGGTCAAGGGGTTGGAAAAAGACATCTCTCTGCTCGTCAAAGATCACGCCAAAGCCGTGAAGGCCAAAGATGACGTACTGCAGCAGAAGGTCAGCTCGGCTGTGAAAGCTGCCCTTAAAGATGCCTTGGCCAAAATAATTTCTGACTACAAAGCCTCAGACGAGTTCATGGGTTTTAGTTTTGAAAACCTCGAAAGAGGTGTCAAGTCTACTACCAAATGGGCTGAAGTCCGAGAGAAGGAGGTCGGTAATTTGAAGGCCTCTGAATTTGTAGGTCTCGGCTTTACTGACCCCCAGTTTGCACAGGCTCTTCAAGAGGTAGAGGACGAGGCTGCTGCACCTGCTGAAACTACAACTCTTGGAGGGACCGAGGTCGGAAGGGCAGACCATACTGATGACGTGGCCGAGATGACCAATGATGATCAAGCCAACCCAGCCGAGACTGTTAATGTCTCTCCCCAAGCCTTTAGGATTTGTAACTTGTAAAAAATTTGTAATTTGTAACTTGTAACACCTCGGTATTTTGAAAGGAATATTTGTAACAATGCCTTTGAATGCTATATGATCTCTCTTTACTGAATGTCAATCTCTTCTATTATTTTGTTGTAGTGTTCTTGTTTATACTTAGTCAATAATTCTGACCTCAAGTCTCTTCACCACTGAGTTATAATTAGGCTCTGAGGTCATCACCTAAGATGTTACCCTCAAAATAAATGTCACCAAATTAATGATGTTAAGAGTTTGAGGTCATCTAACCAAGGTGTCTGAGCTCAGACCTCGTCACCACCGAGTGATGTTATGAAGGTCTGAGGTCATCACCTAAGACGTTAGCCTCAAAATAAATCTCACCAAGTTAATGGTGTTAAGTCTGAGGTCGTCTGCTAAGGTGTCTGTGCTCAGACCTTGCCACCACTGAGTGATGTTATGAAGGTCTGAGGTCATCACCTAAGACGTTAGCCTCAAAATAAATCTCACCAAATTAATGATGTTAAGAGTCTGAGGTCATCTAACCAAGGTGTCTGAGCTCAGACCTCGTCATCACTGAGTGATGTTATGAAGGTCTGAGGTCATCACCTAAGACGTTAGCCTCAAAATAAATCTCACCAAGTTAATGATGTTAAGTCTGAGGTCATCTAACCAAGGTGTCTGAGCTCAGACCTCGTCACCATCGAGTGATGTTATGAAGGTCTGAGGTCATCACCTAAGACGTTAGCCTAAAAATAAATCTCACCAAGTTAATGATGTTAAGTCTGAGGCCATCTAACCAAGGTGTCTGAGCTCAGACCTCGTCACCACCGAGTGATGTTATGAAGGTCTCAGGTCATCACCTAAGACGTTAGCCTCAAAATAAATCTCACCAAATTAATGATGTTAAGAGTCTGAGGTCATCTAACCAAGGTGTCTGAGCTCAGACCTCGTCACCACCGAGTGATGTTATGAAGGTCTGAGGTCATCACCTAAGACGTTAGCCTCAAAATAAATCTCACCAAATTAATGATGTTAAGAGTCTGAGGTCATCTAACCAAGGTGTCTGAGCTCAGACCTCGTCACCATCGAGTGATGTTATGAAGGTCTGAGGTAATCACCTAAGACTTTAGCCCCATAATATATCTCTGATCTAAAAATGAAGCAAGAGCTGTCGTGGAAACTATTCTTTATTAATAACCTCTTGTCAATAAGATGGTACATTTACATAAAATTCTATGCAACATCATATGAAATATCTCTTTAAGTGGTCAGCATTCCACGGGTTAGTGAAAGGTTCTCCTTCTAGGTTTTCTAGCCTGTAAGTGCCAAGCACAACCTCTTCCGTTACTTTGTAGGGTCCATGCCAGTTTGGGTGTAGCTTATTTGCCACCTGCAGGGTTTTCTTTAGCACTAGGTCTCCCACTGCAATGGGTCTTGACTTCACCCTCTGGTTGTAGAATTTCTCTACCCTCTGCTGGTAAGCTGCTTTTCTGACCTCTGCGTCTTCTCTTCTTTCTTCGATAAGATCCAGGTCTAGCCTCCTTTTTTCCCCATTGCTGTCAGGATCGTAGGTCTGAATCCGATGAGTTGGTAGTCCTACTTCCGTTGGTATGACGGCCTCTGAGCCATGTGCCAGCATAAATGGGGTTTCTCCTGTTGGTGTCCTTGCCGTGGTTATGTAGGCCCATAACACAGCGTAGACCTCTTCTATCCATCTCCCCTTCGCATCTTCTAACCTCTTCTTGATTCCGTCCAAGATAGTTCTGTTAGTGACCTCGGTCTGGCCATTTGCCTGAGGTCGACCAGGAGATGAGAAGAACTGTTTAATCCCCACTCTTAGGCAATATTTTTCTAAGGAGGAGTTCTTGAACTGGGTCCCATTATTCGAGATGAGAGTGTTTGGGAGGCCGTATCTGCATATGATATTCCCCCAAATGAACTGGAAGGTCTTCTGCTCTGTAATTGTTATCATTGGTTCTGCCTCCACCCACTTTGAAAAGTAGTCAATGGCAACTATCAAGAATCTATAGTTGTTGACAGCTCTTGGTAAAGGTCCTACCAAGTCAATTCCCCATATCGCAAATGGCCATGGAGAAGATATTGACGTCATAGGCTGATGGGGTTGATGAGGGATAGTGGCGAACCTTTCACATTTGTCGCACCTCTTCACATAGTCCGCAGCGTCCTTAGATAAGGTAGGCCACCAGTATCCCTGAGTGATGATCCTCTTGGCTAAGGGCCTTCCCCCTATGTGGCTAGAGAACGAACCCTCATGAACCTCCTGTAAGACCCGGGGTACTTCCATGGGATGCACACATATGAGGAGAGGCAATAGAAACCCCTTTTTATACAACACATCTCCTATCATTGAGAACTTAGTAGCCCTGTACCTCAACTTTCTCCTTTCTAGCTTGGACTCAGGCAGCTCTCCCTCTCTTAGGTATCTGACGAGCGGGTCGACCCATGAGTCTCCTAGGTTCACATTATGACAGGGGCTACATACCTCGTCCTCCTCGATGGTTGCCTTTCTTAAGACCTCGATTGGAATGGTCCTTCTCATATCTGTTTCACCGCTGAGGCCAACCTTGCCAATGCATCAGCGTGATTGTTATTCAGTCGAGGCACTCTCTTCAGTTTTGCCTCTTCAAAATATTCTAACAACCTTCTTACCTTCTTCAAGTACTTGGACATCCGTTCGTCTTTGGCCTCGTATACTCCCAATACTTGATTGACAACCAACCTTGAGTCGCTATGGAGTAGGAGTCGCTTTACTCGAAGAGTTGTTGCCAATAAGAGACCTGCTATCATGGCCTCATACTCGGACTCGTTGTTTGAGGCCTGGAAGTTTAATCTCAAGGCGTATTCAATGTTGGCGCCATCTGGAGCAGAAAATATTAGTCCCACCCTGCTTCCACTGTCACAGGAAGAGCCATCAACGAAGAGGCTCCAGACGTCTGTATCTGATGAGAAGACCCCTTCTCTCATAATCCCCTTCTTGAAGAGGTATCGATCCTCTTCGTTCTCTGTTATTCCGCTCCGGGCTTTGCCTGAGATGACCCCTTCCTGATCTCGAAAGACGTTTGGTGCCGTCTCTTCCAAATCTCGGAAGACATTACTGTTCGTTTCTTTTAAATCTCAGAAGACACTACGGTTCGTCTATTCTCCGTCATCTAAGCCTTTCTCTGTCTCGGCCTCTTTCGAACTTCTATCGGCCTCTTCCCAGGTGAATTCTGCAACAAAGTCTGCGAGGGCCTGCCCCTTGATGGCTATCCTAGGCTGGTAGGTAAGATCATATTCTCCTAGTTTGATGGCCCAGGTCATCAATCTTCCGAACTTCTCAGGTTTGTGCAGAACCTATCTTAGTGGGGAGTCAGTGAGGACTACCATGGAGTGAGCTTAGAAGTAAGGCTTCATTTTCCTTGAGGCATGTATTAGGGCATAAGCCAACTTCTCCATTCGGGGATAATTATGTTCAGACCCTTGAAGAGCCTTACTGTTGAAGTACACAGGCCTCTGGTCCCCATCCTCTTCCCGTATGATGGTTGCGCTGATGGCTGATTCAGAGACTGCCAGATACACAAACAACCTTTCCCCCGTGATGGGCCGAGACAGCAATAAGGGGGACCCTAAGTAGGACTTGAGTTGGTTGAAGGATTTTTCACACTCTTCGTCCCACTGGAAGGCCTTTCTTAGAACTTTAAAGAATGGAAGACACTTGTCAATTGCCCTAGAAACAAACCTGTTAAGGGCAGTCACTCTTCCCGTGAGTCTCTGGACATCCTTGATACTCCTAGGAGTCTTCATGTCGAGCAATGCCTTAATTTTCTCAGGGTTCGCTTCAATTCCCCTCTGATTAACAATGAATCCCAGGAACTTCCCAGCCCCTACTCCGAAGACACACTTTGCCGGGTTGAGTTTCATTCTGTATGAGTCCATGACATCGAAGGTCTTCTCAAGGTCTGCTACATGAATACATGCTTTCAGGCTCTTCGTTAGGATATCATCTAAATATACCTCCATGGTCTTACCTATTTGCTCTTCGAACATCTTATTGATAAGACGTTGATACGTTGCCCCCGTATTTTTCAGACCGAAGGGCATCACCTTGTAGTAGTACGTCCCTTTGTCAGTAATGAAGGCTGTCTTCTCAGAGTCTTCAGCATCCATGAAGATTTGGTTGTAGCCTGAATAAGCGTCCATGAAGCTCATGAGCTCGTACCCTGCCGTTGCGTCCACCATCTGGTCTATCCTAGGTAAGGGATAGCTGTCTTTCGGGCAAGACCTGTTCAGGTCAGTGAAATCTACACACATTCGCCACTTCCCATTGGCCTTAGGCACGATGACTGCATTTGAGAGCCACTCCGAGTAGGTAACCTCTCTTATGAACTCGACCTCTCCCAACTTTTTACCTCTTCCCGGATGACGTCGTACTTCTACCTGGAGTAGACTCTTCGTCTCTACTTGATTGGCCTGGCATCTCTGTCCACGTTGAGCTTGTGGCTCATGATCTCAGGGTCGATACCAAGCATGTCTGCGTGACTCCATGCGAAGACACTCTGTCTCTTTCTGAGGAAGTTTATCATCTCTTCCCTGATTCCTTGTTCTAGGGCCTTACCGACCTGGACAGTTTTTTCCGGCTCGTCCTTATTGAGGACGATGGATTCTACCTCTTCCGCGACCTCGCCCTTCTTCAATTTTGTTTCGTCTCTTGGGTCAAGAGTGTCAATGCTGTAAGTGGTGGTTGCTCTCTTATGGGCCTCTCTCTCTTCGGTCGAGTTGAATTAACACTCTCGCGCCGTAGTCTGGTCCCCCTACACTTCCCCTACTCCATAAGGAGTCGAGAATTTTAGCATTTGATGGACCGTCGACGGCACGGCTTCAAACTATTTGAGGTCCACCCTTCCTATGATGAGGTTGTAGGCCGAGAAAATGTTTTCGTCCATAACGAAAAAGTTTATCTTCTTGGTCAGCCTCTTAAGCCACTCATCCCCCATCCGTACATCCATTTCATACATGCCCAAGGGGTGCACCTTTTCACCACTGAAGCCTATTAACGGGTGATGGTAGGGCACCAGCCTTGCCCTACTAAGACCCAAGCTCTTGAAACAATGCCAGAACATCACGTCTGCTGAGCTTCCCCCGTCTATGAGGATCCTCCCTACCTTGCACCCATGCACCCTGGTTGTTATGACCAAAGGGTCATCATGGGGGGCTAAGATACCCTTGAAGTCAAGTCTGGAGAACCCCACTACGAGGGTGTCCATGTCCACCTTCTTCCTCTTATGTACGGCATCGGAAGACGTTAGATTCACAACCTCAGGCTTGGCCACTGACCTGGCCTCTGCTACACGAGCCTTCCTGTCGGCTACTTCAGAGCCACCTCCTGCAAATCCCCCACATATGGTGCTAATACCAAAGGAGATCATACCGACCCTCTTCACCGGGGTGTTGTCATCCTTTGGCGGAAGATCCGGGTCGTCTTCCTCATCTCCTTCCGAATCATCGCCCCTTCTGGCCAGGATATTGCCGCGGCATCTGTCATCTCTTCTTTTCTTAGGGTCCTCTCTTCCACCCTTTGGAGCCTTACCATCCACATACTTCCTCAGCTTTCTAGATTTCATCATCTTCTCAATCTCATCCATTAAAATGAAGCATCTATCTGTGACATGGCCATGATCCTGATGGAACTCGCACCATAGGTTTTTGTTCCTCTTATGTGGCGGAGCCTTCAGTTTCTCTAGCCACCTCAGAGTCCGGTCGGTCTTAATCTCATTGAGGATGTGCTCACAGATCACAGTCAGAGGAGTGTAATGAGCGAACTTGTCATCTCCTGACCTCTTCTTCCCCTCTTTCTTACCTTGGGACTTTCCTGTGCTACCGCGGTTCTCCTCCTCATACTTGGCAGCCATTGCTTCTTCCGCATTCATCACTTCCCCTGCGGTTGCCAGCAGCTCCGCCATGGACCTAGGGTGGTCTTCTGCCAATTTCCACAATAGCTTCCCCTTCTGGAGGCCTCCTATAATGGAGGTCATGGCTATGCTCTCTTCATAATCTTCCACCTCCAATTTCTCTTTGTTGAATCTTGCTATGTAGTCTCATAGGCTCTCACCCTTGGCCTGTTTGACATACAACAGGTGGGTAGTCTTCTTTTGAGGTCTTACCCCAAAGAAGAAGTTGTGGATAAACCGCTCAGCCAGGCCTTTGAAGTTCTCAATTGATTTTTTCAGAAGGGAGGTGAACCAGCTGTGCGCTGCCCCTGTCAAGGTCCCCGAGAAGGCCCTACATTTCATCTCATCAGGTATCGAGTAAATGTCTGCTGCCGACTGGTACATCTCGATATGGTGTACAGGGTTAGTGCTGCCATCATACTTGGGAGTCACTATAGGAGGCTTGAACTTGGCTGGGGTTGGGAACCCCACTATCCTAGCCACAAATGAGGAGCCCTCTGAGTAACCCCTTTGTAATGGGTCCCTGCTTTTAATGAGGTCTCCTATCTTCTCCTCAAGGCGTTGGATAAAATCATTCCAGGGTCTTCTGTCATCAACTTGGCCTAGGTTATCCCCTGCCACCTCCCTGCGATGGACAGAGGGTTCCCCAGTCACAACACGTTGGCTGTTGACCTCTTCCTGTTCCCTGGCTCTTCGTCCACAGGGTCGGCCTTGGTCTGGCCGACCCTGCCTATTCCCTCTCTGAGAGCCTGCTGCACTCCTTGACCTTGACATCCTCTATCTTAGGTCATTTACCGGGCCCAGTCTCTCGAAGGCCGACCCTCTGCTCAACCTATCAAAGGCCGACCCTCTTTGTTGGGCCTCTTCTCTTCTCCGGCCGACACATTCTTGACTCTGCCTAAGAGGTCGTATAGTGTTATTTGACACCTCATACGGCTCCCAACAGTCTTCTGGGGCTTCTTCAGCTTCTAGGTCATCATACCTGTCCTCTGGGCAAGGGTTTCCCTGCCTCCCCAGGCGCAAGCGCCTAGGGTCAGCAACGTCCCTTCTCCGTTGGGGTGCAGGCTGGTCCTTCATTGGCGCCTGGGGTGGTCCCCTGGCGTCAGGATGAAGCTGAACTGCCGCCGGAGTGATCATGTCCGGTGAGACTCCAGGTGGCCTCATCATAGTTTGACTAAGCTGAGCAAATTGCTCCTTCATGGCTTGTTGTGTTGCGGTTAAAGATTTCAAGGCCGCTGCTACCTCCGCCATTTCGGACTGGGGCTGTGCCTGGATAGAACTAGGCCCGCCTCCACCAGGTGGTGGAAGAGGCGGTGGTAACTCTGGTGCCATGTGTTACACTATAGGGAGCTTGAGTAGCAAGTGAGCTTAATACCTTAGAGGACCTCTTTCAATGGTGAAACAACTCCACACAAGGGGTGGTTCCCGATTCACCACCAGAGTCTCCGGTGAGGTTAAGCAGAAAAAGAGGAAGAAATAGCTTCTCGTTCCCACAGACGGCATCAAAATGATGATGCCGAAATCAGCACCACCAGGCAAGGTGTTTTCAAGCTCAATACAAGGATAACAATGGCAGCACAATTATACAAAGAGATAAGAGAATGAGATGAGTATAAGAGGTGCGGGCACAGGTATATAAGTGGTTCAGCCAATTTGGCCTACGTCCACTGTGAGTGTGTGTGATTAATATCACTGAATGAAGGCACTAATGGCCATGGATACAATCTCTCAAGCTTTCTCTCACTATAGTGTATCTAGACAAAGCTTCAGCTAGGGTTTAATATTTTGGATCCTTTTGCAAGGTAGAGGATGACCTCTATATATAGTACCTAGAGGGTGTAATGTACCCCCCATGCATGCATTGAGCATGTGTGTGGTTGCCTCACCAATGGGGGGAAGCCACCTGTCACTGTCACATGTAAGGAATGATGATGAAATATTCTCCCCACGTGTGGAGAATAATCTTGTTACAACTGATTTGTGCCCATGTGTCCTTATCCAAATGTCAACAGATGCTCGGCCGCCATATTAGTGCATGACCTCGGCCTGGGAGAGGCCGAGCTGTAAAGGCTTGATATTCGTTCAATCCGAGATGTGCCATAGGGAGTCTCAGCCTGTTCTCAGCCGAGACATTATGCTGGGGTCGGCCCCAGCCGAGGTTGGACTGATTCCATGTTGAAGATAACCAAGGCTTCTTGTCACCTCGGCCCTAGCCGAGGTTGGACTGATTCCATGTTGAAGATAACCAAGGCTTCTTATCAAGGCTTCTTGTCACCTCGGCCTACACTCGGCCGAGGTTTCCATACCTAGGCATATGAGAATGCTGTTGAGGCCTGTGATGCGCGTAGTGTCCATTGGAAATGTAGGTGGTAGTGTCAGCCTGGGCCGACCCTGGTCTGGCCGAGGGATGATATCGTGGACCCATGGCTTATCTAGGGTCGATCAATGTCTCGGCCATCATCTCAGCCGAGGTTGGTGTCTCTAGGCCGAGGTTACACTTGGGGCATATCAACACCCACATGTCTCCTGATCCTAAAGCAAGGTTACTCGAGAAATTCAAGATGCCAAATATCGAGAAGTTCGGAGAGAGTGGACGCTCAATTGTTCATCTTTGCAATTATCATCGTTCCATGACTCTACTAGGGGCTTCTAAAGAAGTGATGGCACAATTGTTTCAACAAACTTTGAAGGATAGTGGCCTCCGATGGTTTTTATCTCTTGAGGAATCTAGAATCCGTAACTGGGAGGATGTTGCCCGAGAATTCATGTCACAATATAAATACAAAGAAGAGCTTGAGGTCACCCGTCGTGATTTCCTGCTCAAACAGAATCCTGGAGAATCAGTTAGTAACTTCATAACCCGGTGGAGGGAGCAAGCAACTACCATGACCAATCGTCCATCCGAGGAAGAGCAGGTCAACATAGTAAAAAAGAACTTCTTTCCCCATATCCGAGTGACGATGGGAGGACAATACTATACCCACTTCTGAGCTCTCAAAGAGGCTGGAGTGGAAATCAAGGAAAGCCTCATTAAAACATATTTTGAACCGAAGAAGATGTTCGGACAGTTCACCCCTAGAAAGTATGACAAGCCTACCAGTGCTACAGTCTCGACCATCAATAACATCTCTCAACCAACCACATCATGGGCACCAGAAAGCCGCCCTGCCCCCATCCGAAGGGAATACACTAAGCTCTATGCTCCCCTCTATAAAGTTTACCAAGCCCTATTAAGCCAAAATCTTATGAAACCCTTGGATCCACATCCATTGCCAAATCCACTCCCAAGAAACTTCAAGACCGATGCTCATTGCGCCATTCACCAAACTGTCGGCCATACCACCGACCAATGATTTCACCTTTAGAACATAATCCAAGATCTCATTGACCGGGGTACCATCGCCCCACCAGCCAATTATAAGCCAAACACTACTCACAACCCACTTCTGAATCACACCAATGCCATCTTCTTGGAAGAAAACCCAGATTTTGACCCCTCAACTCAAATCACACCCATATACTCTCCTAAACCTCTTTAAATTTGCCCATATTTCCTCCTACACCCTACCAGCTTCACTGATTAGGCACTATCACTCCTTACCAGAGCATGCATCTCCGTCCGTACCTGTTCTGAAAATGGAAGTACAGAATTATCAGAGGTGTTAAACCAACTCCTAGAGTTCGGGCAAAAATTTCCCTCACAGATGATCATCGATTGCCCGAAATTCAGCACACTGCTCTTGGAAGCACGAAAGTGGGCCCGAGATTCAGACAAATGGATGGTACCAACCGACGAAGTCATCTTAGATGATGTTGTCCAGACTATGACAGAATTATTCGAGCAAACTAATAGCATTTGTTGTATCACCGGATTACTTGACACTTTGAAACTACAAGGGCCTTTGGTCCCTTCAATCACACATATCCCCACATAATGGGAGAACTTGTATGAAGAAGCCGTTGAAGTTGTGGATTGCATCGACTTTACATGGAAAGATAAAATTGTTACCACTTGATGGGGGGAAGAATTCGAAGATTCGAGTGAAGAACAAGCTTCAGGAAGAGCTGGCCCAATAGTCGACATATGTGGGATGATCTCATTTGAATAACTACTCGGAAAAATAAATAGGGTGGTAGAACAACCCAAGATTGATGAGGAAATGGGATTCATGTTCTTTCCTTCTTCAGTAAATCACATGACTAGATCAGGGAGGCATTACCAGTTTTCAAACTCACTACCAGCAAATGACAAAGGGAAGGGCATTGAAAACCTTCCTATGCCAGAGATGACCATTGAGGAGAGAAAGAACCTCGATCAACTGAAGAAAACTCAAGCTAACATCACTCTATGAGGGCTTTTCATGTCTTCCCAGCTATACTTAAATGCTTTAATCAAGCTGCTCACTGGACCAATAGTTCCTCCTTCTACCACACCAGAAGAAGCGATAAATCTGGTCGAATCCTTGACCTCTACCCAAATGCTATCATTTTCTGAAGAACAAAGCCCCAGAATAGGGACAAATCATAATCATGCACTCAACATCTCCGTCGAAGTTAAGGGTAAGGCCATGCCACTCTCTCTTGTCGATAACGGATCTGCCATGAATGTCTGCCCACTGAGAACCTTAAAGTGTTTAGGCCTGAAAGAAAATGACCTCGATCCAACCTCCGTCGCTGTGCATGCCTACGATAATACCCGCCAAGAGGTGATGGGATCCATAAAACTTGTAATCAGGATTGGCCCTATAAACCCTGTCATCGATTTTCAAGTCATAGACATCCCATCTTGTTTTAACCTGTTGCTCGGACGCCCCTGGCTCCACAATATCAAGGGTGTGTCTTCCTCACTCCAATAAAAATTGAAGTTTTTCGCCGATGGGTGAGTCATCACCATTTTGAGTGGCGACGAGAACGTCGAGGGTGCAAGCACCAGCAGTCCAATCCTTGAGATACAGCACTGGCCAAATGATATGATCATATCATGATTCCGAGTTGAGCCACTCCTACTCTCAGCAGGGGATGGTTTCAAAGAAAGGGTTTGTCCAGCATATGACCCTCATGGTAATGTCAATGTGATTCAAATGTTCAAAAACATGCACTTCATGCCCGGAGTGGGGTTAGGGCAAAGGCAGCAAGGGATACTTGAGCCCATCGAATTGAAGAAAGCTTTCCCTCCTTACGGCTTGGGGTATCAACCATCAGAACAAGAGCTTAGAATGATTCGCCAGTCTCAACCAAAGAGAAGATTATCCTGCACCCGAACTATCAAGATTATACCAAATCAAGATGAACCCCGACCACCAAGAAAAAACCGCATTCATCACCCCATGGGGAACCTTTTGCTACACCGTTATGCCATTTGGTCTCAAGAATGCTGCGGCTACCTACCAAAGGGATGCCACAGCCATCCTGCACGATATGATTCACAAAGAGGTCGAGGTTTATGTGGATGATATGATTATTAAGTCCAAACCTAGAGAAGGACATGTTCCTGCTCTCCGAAAGTTCTTCGAACGACTGCGATAGTATCATATGCGACTTAATCCATAAAAGTGTGTCTGTGGCGTTATAAAGGGAAAACTCTCGGGATTCATGGTCAGTAAAAAGGGGATAGAACCAGATCCTGCAAAGCTGAAGGCCATACTTGAGATGCCACCACCCCGAATAATGAAAGAAGTCTGAGGTTTTCTGGGGAAATTACAATATATCAGCCGATTCATCAGCTAAATAACCTCCATCTGTGAACCGATCTTCAAGATCCTCCGAAAGGATTCAACCAAGGTTTGGAATGAAGCCTGCCAAGAAGATTTTGATCAAATCAAACAATATCTGACCCAACCTCCAGTTATCATGCCACCACAGTCTGGACTCCCTTTGCTCCCATACCTAACCATAACTGACACTGCAGTTGGGGCTTTGCTATCCCAATACCTTGAGGACTCCCGTAAAGAAAGAGCCATCTAATACGCCAGTCACAGATTGGTCGGGTACGAGGTCAACTATACTGCTTTGGAAAAGGCATGTGTCGCACTTGTATGGGTCACCCAAAAGTTACGACACTACATGCTCGCCTTCCCCATTAAACTTATATTCCGAATGGACCCCGTCAAATACCTGCTTGAGAAACCCGCCTTATCCAGTCGAATGGCCCGATGGTTGATGCTCCTAACCGAGTTCGATATTATGTATGTTACACAGAAGGATGTTAAAGGAAGATCCATCTCTGACTACCTCGCTGATTTCCCCATAGACGAAGTAGATGACCGGATCTTCGAATTCCTAGATGAAAATATCCTTTGCACCACTCAAGACCGCCTTCGATGGAAAATGTTCTTTGATGGCGCTGCCAATAAAAAGGGATATGGAATTGGGATACTCCTGATCTCCCCGGATGACTCCCACACTCCCATCGCCATTAAATTGGATTTCCCTTGCACCAATAACATGACGGAATACGAGGCATGCACAGTGGGCCTCCAAGTCGCTCTCTAGAACGGTATTTAACACCTTGATGTCTACGGGGATTCTACCCTCATCATCGGTCAAGTGCACAGAAAGTGGTAAGTCATGGACGAAAAACTCCAACCCTTTCATGCCCAATTAGAAGAGTTAGCCTCCCGATTCCGAGATATCACCTTCCATTACCTACCCCGAGCAAAGAATAACCTAGCCTATGCTCTCGCCACCTTAGCCTCCATAGTCGACTTGCCCGAGGAAATAACAATGACCCCCTTCCTAGTTCAAAAGCAAGACAAATCGACCCATTGCTACCATATTGAGCTTATCTCCACTAAAGATCCCGAACTAGCCGATTGCTGGTACTATGATATCTGGTGCCTCCTCAAACATGGTAGGTATCCTGAGAGTTCCAACAAGAAAGATCAAATGACTCTCTGAAGACTGGTCACCGAGTACATCATCTGTCATAAAGCCCTACTCAAGAGGAACTTCGATGGAACTCATCTACACTGCATCGCACGGGCTGAGATTGAGAAAATAATGCAGAAAATTCAGAATGCGGAATACGAACCCCACATGAATGGTCACATGCTCGCCAAGAAGATCATCCAACAGGTCTTCTACTGGACCACCATGATCCAGGATTGCACCGCCTATGTTCGGAGGTGCCTCGAATGCCTACAATTATCCAATCTTTAACACCTACCTCCGCGAGAATTATACAACATGACCTCTCACTGGCCATTCTCCACTTAGGTATTGACATCATAGGGAAGGTTACACCAAAGGCTTCAAACACACATGAGTTCATCCTGGTTGCCATCGATTACTTCACCAAATGGGTCGAAGCTGAGTCATACGCAGTATTGAATGCCAAGAAAGTGGATAAATTCCTCAAGAAAAATATCATCTGCCGATATGGGGTCCCGCATGAGCTGGTATCAGATAACGAGCTGCATTTCAAAGAAGAATTCACATAAGTAGTCAATGAGTACGGGATTCAAAGACAAAAATCTTATCCCTACCGACCTCAGACCAATGGTTCAGTTGAAGTCGCCAACAAGAACCTCAAAGCCATCATCAGCAAGATGACCAAAAGTTATAGGGATTGGGCCGAACGGATCCCGTACGCCCGTTGGGGATATCAAACATCAATTCGAACCTGTACTAGGGCTACCCCTTACTCCCTGTTCTACGGCATGGAAGCAGTCCTACCTGTGGAGTTGGAAATACCCTCGCTACGCGTAATGCTCAAAACCAAGGTTAGTGAAGAAGACTGGTGCCAAAGTCGTCTTGATGAGCTAGCCCTCTTAGATGAAAGAAGATAAAAAGCACTTTACCACATACAAGGGCATGATCGCCGAATATCGCATCATTCAACAAGAGAGTCAAGGACCGCGGTGTCTGAGTAGCCCTTAAGGAGATAATAGAACCCATCTAGGACCCCAGAGGGAAATTCAACCCCAATTGGAGCGGCCCCTACATTGTTAAGAAAATCTTATCCGGCGGTGCCGCCATGATCACTGACCTAGATGGGGAAGAGATGGCTCGTCCAGTCAATCTGGACCATCTCAATAAATTCTACCCGTAGTCCAAAATCTCAGAGCGCTACGACTCTTCTCATCCCCCTTCTATTTAAAAACAATAAAAAAAATTCTTCATTTCCCTCTACCCAAAACTACGTGGGCCTGATCCTCTACATAAAACTACTTTGCAAACAAATAAAAACATTTTCGAAAACCCCAGAGGTATGTAGGCAGCTCATGCACCTCACATGAGTGCGGCCCTTTGTTTTTCACAAAATACTATTATTTTCTTACCTCCGAGAACGGCGGTTCATTCTAAAAATACTTGAATAAAAGGATTATGTATTCCTTAGCGATCGGTATAGATAATTCAAAATACAAAACACATCGAGAGGCACAGCTGGATGATCAGAAACTTGTTTATTTCATTAATAAGAAATTACAGTACGTATTACATAAGAAAAAGGAGCGGATAACTCCCTTCCCCTACTACCATAAAAATCCAAATCAAATCCCCACATTTATTCCCTATTACATAAATAAACTCTCCAAGAGTCATACCCACAGCTACCAGAGGATCTTGCACCCTCATCATCTACATCCAGAGGTCCCCAAGTTTCCCCTTCCTGAATAGAGTGCCGTAAACATTCCATGGATCGATGAGCCTAAACCATCTTCCAAAAGATCACAACGCCCCCTTCCATGGTGTTAGATAAAACAAACCATCTTTGTCCAGTCTCCACTGCCAACATCTTGATGACTACTTTCCTCCACAACCACTTCATATAATCTTTGGGGACATGCCAAACCTTCCCGACAGACTGAGAGGGACGGGTCGACGGATGCTAATTTTCTCACAGAGACCCGAGCAACAGACGCAGGCGCTCAGTCAAATCTTCTATCGGAAAGAAATTTGAGGTTCAATGGGGCATGACCTACGCCCAGCTAAATTGGTGCAAAAGCCGCCAAGGGAAATAAAAAGAGGTCTGCTTGAGACCAACCAGCCGTACATATGAATACTCTCCTAGCTCCATAATAGGCTGCGACTGTCACCACCAAGGCACTGACCAATACAGCCCACGAGCCCCATGCTCCACAAGCCAATTCTCCCAGTTCTCAACATATAGGGCAACGCTGATGAAGTAACGTGAAAAGAAGTTGGTTACGGCCGACAAAGGATACTCTGGAGGAGTCGCCAAGAAGAATCGTTCAAACAACCACATGAACAACATCACGGGGCTACCCCCAAAAAGTCAAAAAGGTCTTCTATCCAGGCATCTAAACGATTCAGGGTCTCTTCCAGTACCGCCGCCGCCGGATTATGATGATATGACATCCATGAGGTAATGGCTGCAAGTTGTGGGTCCACTTTCACCTCCCCAGTCACATCAGCCATTTGGAAACCAGACCCATAACAACGGCTCCAGCATAGCCAGCATCACCTACTTCTCGCAAATGCACATACTACAGCACCGCCGGGAGTGAGATTATTCCTTTAGCAACCAATGATTTGGCCGTCAAAGGCGAAATCTGAAGAAGCCCGACCAACAAATCCCTGGGAGAACCAGAAAGTTCGAGCAAAGACACAGCAACACTGGGATTTACCCCCAGCATGGTAGAAAACTCCTCCTAGGTAGGACAAATTTCATCCAACCCAAAGTAGAATACATGGTCTTCGGGGTATTAGAATTATACCGCCGACATCAGAACGTTCCACTCAAGAGGCCGATTGCGCTACAGGGAGACTCGACGCATGTTGAAAGCCTTGTAATCGACATTATAAGAGCACATGCTTTCAAGGCTTTGAGGTAGTTGGCAAACTCGGTGCTACCAGGGAGAGCCATCTTGCAAGGCTAAAAGATAATGGGAAAGTGGGTAAGAATGCAAAGGTGTGGTGAAAACACTCCACCCTTACCCTTTTTATACCTGAGAACCCTCACAAGGGACATAATCCCTGCAAAAATCGGAGGGAATCCTACCCCACAAGGTACCAAATTCTGAAGAGGGTACCATTCAAAACCCTCAATTTATGGGACTGGACTGAACTGCCGACCCGCAGGTCAGGGCGCTTACCGATCGGCAACCCCCCATTTTTGGAAATTTCCCTTTTTTCCTCTTTTGTCAAATCAGAAAACTCAATAAAAATAAGTTGATATTCTCAACAGAATTTCAAGAAACATTTTTTCTCCTTATATAATTTCCCTTTTTAATTAACAACATTCCTTCAAAAAAAAAAATTCCAAAAATAATCCTTTTTACGGTCTTAGCAGCAAAGTAAAAAGAGCATGTGCCTGCATTCATTCATCATTAAATAAAATATAATAAAAAACTCCATTGCATTGCATATATTTGTGTTATGTGTTACATCAATTTTGCAGGAAATAAAAAGAAAAAGAAAAAACAACGGAACTCAGCCCGAACCCGCATTCTCTCTGTCTCTCTCAAGAGCTTCCACCCCTGCGACGTGCTCTCTTTCCCCTTCGGCGAGATGACGCTCCACCACTACCCGAGATAGAGTCCTCTCCAGATGAGGCAGACGGCACCAATCAAGAAGGAACAAGAATCACATCCCGAATATGGGCAGTCGTCGAAGATATCCAGTCTCTGATGTCCCTGAGCCAAGTGGCCGACACCCGAACTTGCTGCAAGGAAAGGCGAAATCAGTATCAAAGAAGAAATGACCAAAACAAAAAAGAAAGAAAGAGAGGAACAGAAAGGTATACCGCATATTATAGGACCTCCTCTGTCAAACCCAACTCCTCCGGATCCATCGCATGAGGACGGTGCAACATAGGCACCATCCTTCCATCAGTTCACCGGATGTTATACGAAGGGGTATGCAACCGCACAAAAGGGACCTCCGAGGTTGCTACCGCTGCAGATGCCGAAGGAACACCACCGTTCTGGGAAGATCCCACCGCCCGACTCGAACTCATAGGAAGGAAAGGCAACGCATCATATATGCTGGGTGCCATCAACCAGCTCATCACAAAGTCCATATAGTCATACGGCGCGGCCGTATTAGTGTAAAACAAGTAGGACTCGCCAATCAACGTCATGATCATCTCATCCTCTGACAGCAGTTGCTCCCACCTCATAGATGTAGGAGGCTACGTAGGTGGCACCACCACCTCCTCCTCAGCAATCTGATGAACCACCCTCTCCCCAAGGTACCAAGAATGGCCGAACTCATGTTCCAGCAAGCGCCTCATTCGCGCATTCACCCCGATCACCCCCACATCCTGAATGGTTGTCCTCTAAGGATAAAAGGTCACCTGAAAATCTCCAAGCAAGCATAAATCAATATAAGATTAGAAGGTGCAAAAAACCAAGACTGAAATGGAAAGAGTCTTACCCTACCACTGGTCAGGTCATTCAAGACCTAACGCACCACCTCCAGGGAGAGAGATCCCTTCGACTGTCGGTTGGCCTTATGCCATCGATACAATAAAAAATAGTCCCCAATAGTGTCATCCTGCAGAGCGCTCAGTGGGGTATTGCACCCAATCACCTCATAGAACCACGTCTGAATTTGCAAACAAAAAGATATGCATAAGGAAAATTTGAATGCATGAAAGGAAAATGCGAATGCATGAAAAGAAATGTGAAAACTGAAGAATACCTTAAGAAGGTACGTGGCCCCAGTAAAAGTCTACCGGCAGCACCGGCTGAATGCATCTAGAGAAGAGTAAAGGGTCACCAAGGTCAGACTCCCCCAGTCATAGAAAGGGATGTTTGAAAACATCCTCAGGTATAGCAAGAACCACAAATGGACGATGTCATCGCTCGACGCCACCATGAAACCTCCCAACACCAGTAAAATGAATAATTGGGCCATCTGCCTCACTTGCAGCCCATCCTCCACATCAATCTCCCTACCCAACAGAACGTCCTTCAGCAGGGACAGCCGGATAAAATCCCAAGAAATAATCCTCTTTACATCACCAAGTGCCGCATGCACTGCCTCCAGTCTCACCCGTAAAGAGAGATCCACCTCTATATGCTCTCTATCATAATCCAGCCCCAGCAGTTGCTGCACGTCCATGGGAGTCACAGTTATCTCCCCAAAGCCAAAATGAAAGGTGTGGGTAGTGTCCCACCACCTCTCTCCTAAAGCAGACAAGACCGCTGTCGAACGAGGCGTCTCATCTAGCGTCGATGCCAACCGCCCAAAACCCATTGCTGATACCATCCAACGCACCATAGGTGGAAGATGCTCCCAGACATTTCTGAGCCCCGTTGTCCCACGGGCGCGCATGATCTTCAAGGAAATATTAGACTGGCAAAAGGAAAAATCTCATCAAAAGTCAAGAAAGAAAGAAAAATCACCCAAAAAGAAAGGAATGCCAAAGGTCAGGTTACTTACATAATCGTCGGGAATCACTCTCGAAGAGTGATGACGCGATGGCTCCCACAGAAAGGTCCGCTCATCCGCAACAGGCTCAAACGCATCGAAAGAGTTCTCACTCCCCAAAGCTAGGGGCACCCTGTCCCTCCAATCCACATTCGCCCAGTCATCAACGGTCGACCACTCCTGATGGATTGCAGTGCTCACAAAAGTGGCCATTTCTTGAAGATCGGAGCGATAGAACGATTTGCAGAAGTATCGCAGAGAGAGAGAGAAAGCAAAAGAAGCTATGAAAAATGAAGGGATTCTCCCCCTTTATATAGGATGCCAAGCGCCATGCCGATCGGCACTTCCCCCTACCATAATGATCGACACCGACTCCTCACCTTCCCGAGGTAACCCAAAAGTATGTGCCACTGCCGAATGGCACCCTTCATACCATTCCGACCGGCACCCCACCTTAAATTTCGTACAGAAATTCCCATAAAATACCAGAAAGCCTCGAAAAATCCTCGAAAAACTCCTAAAAATCCCAGGATGGATTTTGAACATTTTCACCAAGAAAGTTTCGCATTCCCTCGAGCGGAACCCCTCTTTCCCCCAACAAAATCCCCAAAAACCAAGTGAAACTCCTCTCTGAAAAATTCGGGAGGATCTCTAAGGATCACCTGATCACTTCCCCAGCGAAATCCTCATACATCACCCAAATTAGGTTGTTCCCCCTGCGACGTCTCCTAAAAGATTCCCTAGCTATCAGCTCCCCAACTCAGATCAAAATCATAAAGCTCTCTCTCCAGCAAAATCAAAATCCAATCTTTATCGACTTTTAGGTCAGAATTGACCCCGGTCTTGGATCATCACCTGAGTTAGGTCAGAATTGACCTCGATCCTTGGTAGTCACCACTCCTGGGTCAGAATTAGCCCTGATCTTGGATCGTCACCTGAGTTAGGTCAGAATTGACCTCGGTCCTCTGTCGTCACCACTTTTGGGTCAAAATTAGCCCCATTCTTGGATCGTCATCTGAGTTAGGTCAGAATTGACCTCGGTCCTCGGTCGTCATCACTATTAGGTCATAATTGGTCCCGGTCTTGGATCTTCACCTGAGTTAGGTCAAAATTGACCTTGGTCCTCGGTCCTCACCACTCTTGGGTCAGAATTGGTCTCGGTCTTGGATCATCACCTGAGTTAGGTCATAATTGACCTCGATCCTCAGTCGTCACCACTCTTGGGTAAGAATTGGCCCCGGTCTTGGATCGTCACCTGAGTTAGGTCAAAATTGACCTCGGTCCTCAGTCATCACCACTCTTGGGTCCGAATTAGCCCGATCTTGGATCGTCACCTGAGTTAGGTCAGAATTAACCTCGGTCCTCGGTCGTCACCACTCTTGGGTCAGAATTGGCCCCGGTCTTGGATCATCACCTGAGTTAGGTCAGAATTGACCTCGGTCCTCGGTCATCACCACTCTTAGGTCAAAATTGTCCCCGGTCTTGGATCGTCACCTGAGTTAGGTCAGAATTGACCTCGATCCTCGGTCGTCACCACTCTTGGGTAAGAATTGGCCCAGATTTTGGATCATCACCTGAGTTGATTCAGAGTTGACCTCGGTCCTCGGTCATCACCACTCGTAGGTCAGAATTAACCTCGGTCTTGGATCGTCACCTGAGTTGGGTTAGAATTAGCCCCGGTCCTCGATCGTCACTAATCTTAGGTCAAAATTAACTTCGATTATTATACTTTTACATTAAGCCCACATATTCGGATCTGACCCACAGAATTGATCATCCCCAGCACACTCCTTAGGTCCTCAGAATCGTCCTCGACCCTTTGAATCGATCATACTCCCTCAAAAGCATCATGTGGTGTCTATTCGATGGTCATCATTTCTTCTAAACTCACACATCGAGGGGCTCTGTAGACACCCCATTTTGTTTCCCCTAACTCTTTAGGTCCCTCGTACCTCCCTCCATCACTACAAACCTAGTTCATGTCCCGAGTATTGACTGATATGCCCAAGTGTCACCTCGGCTCAGAAACTATACCCTCGGCCATGACATTACCGAGGTTGGAAATGCCTTGGGTCCGTGGTAACAGCTCTCGGCCATAGCAAGGTCGGCCCCGGCCGACACTACCACCAACCTCTCATGGGGGCACTGCAAGTATCATAAGGGTCAGCAGTACTTCAGTTCACCTGGAAATGACAACCTCGACCTGGGGTTAGCCGAGGTCACAGGAAGCCATACTACCTCCAAGGTCAACCTCATTAGGAAATCAGTCGATGTTCCAAGCACATGCCAGCTCAACCTCGGCCCAGGCTGACCGTGATTCCATGACTCGGCTTCATTTAGGTCGAGACCTTCATGGCTCATCTCAGATTAAATGAGAAACTAGACCTTATCAACCTCGGCCTCTCCCAGGCTGAGGTCATGACCAAGCACGATGGGCGAGCACTTATTGACGTATGCACGGACAAGGACACATGGACACAAATCAGTTATAACAAATTATTCCCCACACGTGGGGGGAATATTTTATCATCATTCTCTACATGTGACAGTGACAGATGTCTTCTTCAGATTGGCTGGATCAACACACACATGCTCATTGCATGTATGGGGGGTACATTACACCCCCCCAAGGTACTATATATAGAGGTCATTCTCTACCTTGAAAATAATCCAAAATCACAACCCTTGCTGAAACTCTGTCATTTTACACAGTAGAGAGAGAAAGCTTGAGAGATTGTATCAATGGCCATTAGTGCCTTCATTCAGTGATATTACTCACACGTACTCACAGTGGACGTAGGCCAGATTGGCTGAACCACTTATATTCAAGCGTTCATCCTCTTCTCTTTTCCTCACCTCAATCTCGTATATTTAGTATACTCTTGTGCTGCCATTGTTATTACTAGTTTGAGCTTACAAACACCTAAACTAGTGGTGCTATTTCCAACATCATTATTTTTGGCGCCGTCTGTGGGAATGAGAAGCTATCTCTTCCTCTTCTTCAGCTTAACCTCACCGGAGACTCTGGTGGTGAACCAGGCACCACCCCTTGAGTGGAGTTGTTTCACCATTGAAAGAGGTCCTTTAAGGTATTAAGCTCACCTACTACTCAAGCTCTTTATTGTTAACACATAGCACTAGAATTTCCATTGCCTCTTCCACCACCTGGTGAGGGAGGGCCTAGTTCCAGCCAGGCACCGCCCCAGTCCGAAATGGCGGAGGTGGCCGGAGCCTTGAAGTCTTTGGCTGCAACACAACAAGCTATGCAGGAGCAGTTTTCACAGCTCAGCCAAACTATGATGAGGCCACCTGGAGTCTCACCGGAGATAATCACTTCGGATGCTGTCCAGCCTCATCCTGATGCCAAGGGACCACCCCAGGCACCAATGAAGGACCAACCTGCACCCCAACGGAGGAGGGACGTTGCTAACCCTAGGCGCTTACGCTTGGGGAAGCAGGGAAACCCTTGCCCGGAGGACAGGTATGACAATATAGAGGCGGAAGAGGTCCCGGAAGATTATTGGGAGCCGTATGAGGTATCGAATAATACAGTACGTCCTTTTCAGCAGGGTCGAGGTTGTGTCGGCCGAAGAGGTGAAGAGGCCCAGCAGAGAGGATCAACTTTTGATCAATTGAGCAGAGGGTCAGCCTTTGAGAGGTTGGGCCCAGTGAATGACCTAAGACAGAGGTTATCAAGGTGAAGGAGTGCAGTCGACTCGCAAAGAGGGGATGAAAAACTTCGGCCTCACCCAGGTCGACCTCATGCAGGAAGAGGTAGAGACCAGGAAGAGGTCAACAACCGACGTTGTGCTACGGTAGGGGAACCCTCAGTCCATCCCTTGGAGGTGGCTGGGGACAACCTCGGTCAGGCCGATGGTAAGAGACCTTGGAATGACTCTATCCAACATCTTGAAGAGAAGATATGAGATCTCATCAAGAGCAGGGACCCATTACAAAGGGGTTACTCAGAAGGCCCTCCATTCATGGCTAAGATAGTGAGCTTTCCGACCCCCGCTAAGTTCAAACCACCCGTGGTGTCTCCCAAGTATGACGGTAGCACCAACCCTGTACACCACATCGAGATGTATCAGTCAGCGGTGGACATCTACTTGATACCTGATGAGATAAAGTGTAGGGCCTTCTCTGGGACCTTGACAGGAGCAGCACACAGCTAGTTTACTTCTCTTCCGAAGAACTCAATTGAGAATTTCAAGGGCTTGGCTGAACGATTCATTCATAACTTCTTGTTTGGGGCAAGACCTCAAAAGAAGACTACTCACCTACTGTATGTCACGCAAGGTAAGGATGAGAGCCTAAGAGACTACATCACTAGGTTCAACAAAGAGAAACTTGAGGTTGAAGACTACGAAGAGAATATAGCCATGACCGCCCTCATAGGAGGTCTTCAGAAAGGGAAGTTGTTGTGGAAAATCTCGGAAGACCCTCCCATATCCATGGTGGAGCTACTGGAAACTGTGGGGAAAGTCATGAATGCCGAAGAGGTAATGGCCGCCAAGTATGAGGATGAGAACCGTGGTAGTGGCAGAAAGTCCCAAGGAAAGAAAGATGGAAAGAAGAGGTCAGGTGATGATAGGTTCTCTCACTATACTCCTCTAACTGTGAGCTGCGAGCATATCCTCAACGAGATCAAGAATGATAGGACTCTAAGACGGATAGAGAAATTGAAGGCCCCCCCGCATAAGAGGAACAAAAACTTATGGTGTGAGTTCCACCAGGACCATGGCCATGTTACAGGAAGATGCTTTGCCTTGAAGGATGAGATTGAGAAGATGTTAAAGTTTAGAAACTGAGGAAGTATGTTGATGGCAAGGCACCTAAAGGAGGAAGAGATGACCCTAAGAAGAGGAGAAATGACAGATGCCGTGGTGATGCCCCAGCAAGAAGAGACAATGATTCAGAAGGCGATGATGAAGATGATCCCGACCTTTCGCCGAAAGATGACAACACCGCGGTGAAGAGGGTTTGCTATCCCTTACCTCGGATATATCAGATGGTGGATTCTACTGCAGGACATGAGCTCATGAGCTTCATGGATGCGTATTCATGTTGCAACCAGATCTTCATGGATGCGGAAGACTCAGAGAAGACAACCTTTATTACTCATAAAGGGACCTACTATTACAAAGTGATGCCCTTCGATCTGAAAAATGCAGGGGCGACGTACCATCGTCTTGTGAATAAGATGTTCGAAGAGCAAATAGGCCAGACTATAGAGGTGTATGTAGAGGATATGCTCACGAAGAGCTTAAAAGCTTGCACTCATGTGGCAGACCTCGAAAAGAACTTCGATACTATGGACTTATACAAAATGAAACTCAACCCCGCAAAGTGTGTCTTCAGGGTAGGAGCCACGAAGTTCCTTGGATTTATCGTCAATTAGAGAGGAATCGAAGCAAACTCGGATAAAATCAAGGCTTTGCTTGATATAAAGGCACAAAAAAGTATCAAGGATGTTCAAAGTCTCATCAGAAGAGTGGTTGCACTCAACATATTTATTTCCAGGGCAACGGATAAGTGTCTTACATTTTTTAAAGTGCTTAGAAAGGCCTTCCAGTGGGACGAAGAGTGCGAAAAAACTTTCAACCAGCTCAAGAATTACTTGGGGTCTCCCTTATTGCTATCTCGGCCTGTAGCAGGAGAGAAGTTGTATGTGTATCTGGCAGTCTTCGAATCGGCCATCAGTGCAGCCATAGTGCGGGAAGATGCTGGGATCCAAAAGCCTATGTATTTCAACAGTAAGGCCCTTCAAGGGTCTGAAAAAAAATTATCCTCGTATAAAAAAGTTAGCCTACGCCCTGAAACATGCTTCAAGGAAGATGAAGCCTTACTTCCAAGCCCACTCCATGGTTGTCCTCACTGACTCCCCACTAAGACATGTCCTATATAAAACAGAGAAGTCCGGGAGATTGATGACATGGGCCATTGAGTTGGGGGAGTATTACCTTACCTACTAACCAAGGATAGCCACTCGCAGAGTTCGTTACTGAGTTCACATGGGAAGAGGCCGAGGCAGAGAATGGCATAGAGGGTACTGAAGGGTTGAAAAGCAGTGTCTTCTAAAAACAGGAAGAGACGGCACTGAACGTCTTCCAGGATCAGGAAGAGGTCGCATCCAACAAGATCAGGAGCAGAGTAGCAGAGAACGAGGAGGATCGCCACCTCTTCAAATAATGAATCATGTCAGAAGGGGCCTTCTCATCAGATACAGGCATTTGGAATCTCTTCGTTGATGGTTCCTCCTGTGACAGTGGAAGCGGTGCGGGGGTGATACTTTCAGCTCCAGATGGTGCCAACATCGAATACGCTTTGAGGTTCAATTTTAAGGCATCTAAAAATGAGTCAGAATATGAAGCCATGATAGCAGGTCTCTTATTGGCCAAGACTCTAGGTGTAAGGCGACTCCTACTTCATAGCGACTCAAGGTTGGTTGTCAGTCAAGTATTGGGAGTCTATGAGGCCAAAAATGAAAGGATGGCTAAGTATCTGAAGAGGGTGAGAATGATGTTAGAATATTTTAAAGAGACAAAACTGAAGAGATTACCTTGACAAAGTAATAACCATGCAGACATGTTGGCAAGGTTGGCCTCGGCGACGAAGACAGACGTCAGAAGGACAGTTCCGGTCGAGGTCTTAGGAAAAGCGACCATTGAGGAAGAAGATCTATGTAACCCTTGTCTCAATTTGAACCTAGGAGACTCATGGATGGACCCCCTCGTCAGGTATATCAAGGGGGAGAGCTACCTGACTCCAAGTTAGAAAGGAGGAAATTGAGATATAGGGCTGCTAAGTTCTCGCTAGTAGGAGACGTCTTGTACAAGAAGGGATTTCTGCTGCCTCTTCTTAGATATGTGCATCCCACAGAAGTTCCCCGGGTCTTACAGGAAGTTCATGAGGGTTCTTTCTCCAGTCACATAGGAGGAAGACCCTTGGCCAAGATAATCATTACACAGGGATACTGGTGGCCAACCTTGGCCAAAGATGCCGCAGCTTACGTGAAGAGGTGTGATAAATGCTAGAGATTCGCCACTATTCCTTATTAACCTCATCAACCTATGATGTCAATCACCTCTCCATGGCCTTTTGTAGTATGGGGGATTGACTTGGTAGGACCCCTACCGAGAGCTGCCAACAGTTATCGATTCCTAATAGTTGCCATTGACTACTTCTCAAAGTGGGTAGAGGCAGAGCCGATGATAACGATCACAGAGCAGAAGACCTTTTAATTTATTTGGAAGAACATCATATGCAGACACGACCTCCCAAACACTGTCATCTTAGAAAATGGGACCCAGTTCAATAACTCCTCTTTAGAGAAGTATTGCGTAAGAGTTGGGATAAAGAAGTTCTTCTCATCTCCTGGCCGACCTCAGGCAAACGGTCAAACCAAGGTCATGAACAGAACAATCCTCGATGGAATCAAGAAGAGGTTAGAAGAAGCGAAGGGAATATGGACTGAAGAGGTCTACGCTGTGTTATGGGCCTACAGAACCACAGCAAGGACACCCACAGGAGAAACCCCGTTCATGCTGGAACATGGCTCGGAAGCCGTCATACCAACAGAGGCGGGGCTCCCAACTCATAGGGTTCAGACCTGTGACCCTGATAAAAATGGGGAAGAGAGGAGACTAGACCTCAATCTGATTGAAGAAAGAAGAGAAGACGCAGAGATCAGAAAAGCAGCTTACCAGCAGAGAGCAGCGAAATTCTACAATCAGAGGGTGAAGTCAAGACCCATCACCGTGGGAGACCTAGTGTTGAAGAATACCTTACAAAAAACAAACAAGCTCCACCCAAACTGGCATGGTCCCTACAAAGTGATAGAAGAGGTTGTGCCTGGTACCTATAGGCTAGAAAACCTAGAGGGGGAACATTTCGCCAACCCATGGAATGATGATCACCTAAAGAAGTATTACATATGATGTTGCAAAGAGTTTATGTTAATGTACCATCTTATTATGAAGAGGTTATTAACAAAAGATCAGTTTCCATGATGGTTCTTGCTTCATTATGCTCTAATGTCAGAAATTATGAGGATGACGCCTTAGGTGATGACCTCAGACCCTTATAATACCATTCAGTGGTGACCAGGTCTGAGCTCAGACACCATAATGGGATGACCTCAGACCCTTAACATCATTAATTTGGTGAGATTAATTATGGGGATAACACCTTTGGTGATGACCTCAGACCCTTATAACACCATTCAGTGGTGACCAAGTCTGAGATCAGACACCATAATGGGATGACCTCAGACCCTTATAACACCATTCAGTGGTGACCAGGTTTGAGCTCAGACACCATAATGGGATTACCTCAGACCCTTAACATCATTAATTTGGTGAGATTAATTATGGGGATAACACCTTTGGTGATGACCTCAAACCCTTATAACATCATTCAGTGGTGACCAGGTCTGAGGTCAGACACCATAATGGGATGACCTCAGACCCTTAACATCATTAACTTGGTGAGATTAATTATGGGGATAACACCTTTGGTGATGACCTCAGACCCTTATAACATCATTCAGTGGTGACTAGGTCTGAGGTCAGACACCATAATGGGATGACCTCAGACCCTTAACATCATTAATTTATTGAGATTAATTATGAAGGTGACCTCCTAGTTGATGACCTCAGACCTTATAACACCACTGTAGTGACAAGGTCTGAGGTAAGACTATGGATTGAGTTTAAACAGACCATCGCGACAAGACTTCAAATTAAAACATCACATGAAAAACATTCAACAAAATAAGCGAAGTGAAAAACCCTCCTCAGAGGTTGCCATTCCAATCGTAAAAGTACAAATATAAGTTCCATATGTTCTTCTGAGATTACAAACAGTCAGGGGTTATAAAATATAGCTTCACAATTATACCTAAGGGTTAGAGGGGAGAATGCTAGTGTCTTCGGCCTGATCCTTTTGGACGACCTTGGCCACCTCGGTAATGTCTTCCCTGTGGTCAACCCTTTCAATCTCCGTGCCGTCTATTGTAGCAATCTCTGTAGGCATAGCAACCTCCTCTTCAAACTCTTAAAGGGCCTGGGCGAGCTGAGGGTTAACAAAGCCGAGGCCTAAGAAATCAGAGGATTTCAAACTTCCAGCCTCCTTCTCCTTGACAGCCGCCCATTTAGTAGTAGCTTTGATACCTCTCTCAAGTTACTCAAAGCCAAAGCTCATAAATTCATCAGAGGTTTTATATTAAGCCAATATCCCCTCAGAGGCATCATCGAGGGCTGCCTTCACTACTGAGTTGACCTTCTGCTGCAGAACATCATCCTTGGCCTGTAGAGCCACAACATGGTCCTTCTTAAGTTTGGAGATCTCCTTTTCCAACCCCTGCACCTTCTTCTCAGACTCTTTAGCCTCTGACTTCAAGAGGTTTATTTCGGCATTCAGTGTGCTTTGTACCTTCTCGGCCTCTTGCCCCTTCTGGATAAGGGGCAGCTTCCTCAGAGTCCAGTTAGAGAGATGGTGCATAGTGGCCAGGCCCTGCAGATTGTGTGATTATGTATGAGTTAAAGACCAAATCAGAGGTTACACTTGGAAACTACAAAGAAATATGAAGTCATACCTGAATGGACCTGTGGAGACCGAACTCACCCAGCAGGGGTATGTCTAGTGACCGATAGAAATGTTTATCAGCCTCGATCATGGTAGAGCCGAAGTCATCCAGAGCCTACAGACTGTGGCATATGATGTTGTCATTAATCTTCAATTGCTCTATACGAGTCGCCAATGCGTCTGCAGAGGAGATGGGAATGGCAAAATCCCCACCCTTTTTCTTCTGCCTCTGATCCTCAGGGGCATGTTCGGTAGAATCCCTCTTCTTGGTGGCTTGAGGCTTCGAGGTTGAGGGAGATGGAGGAGGAGCATTGAGACCTGCCTTCTTCGTGAGCTTTGTTAAACTTGGTGCAGTCATTTCCCAAAGATCGTCTGAGATATCCTTTGGACGCTCTGCAAAATTAAAAAAGTCTGAGTTAGAGGATCAGACATGCATAGACTCATAGGTTCAACTTGAAATAAAAAACACTTACCAAACTCGACAAGAGGACTTCCCCCTAAACCAGTCTCAGAGAGGTAGTGGGGGGTCATCAGATGCTCAAATTTAACGAGCAGACCATACATCCCCTGATCTTGAAGGTCTTTCACCTTCTGAAGGTTCTGCAGGCTCAGACCAGGGTCGGTCTTGGCAGACATTGTGACCTTACCCCATCTTAGGGGCATCCTCGGCTCTAGCAGGGAAGAGGGAACACATGGATCAAATTCCCATAGCCCTGAAGCAAAGAAATATCGAGGCTTCCAGTTGTGGTTGGAAGTTTGAGTTATTTGGAGCATCTTTTTCTCAGGCTTACGAGTTACAAAATGATAGTAACTCGGATGATTTTTGGCGGAGGATGGGACATAACAACCAATAAAGAGCTGAACTGGAAGGTCTGAGTGGTGAACAGCCCTCCATAGGACTATGGCCCCAATTATGACCCTCCAAGCATTAGGGGATAATTGGGAAGGGGCCAGATTGATGTAGGCAATGATGGACCTAATAATGGGATGGATGGGCTAACGAAACCCTAACTTGAAGATCTGCTCATACAAGCAGATCTCACCATCTCAGTCATGGTAAACCCTCTCTTCCCTCAGAGTCCTCCTAAGCTTAATGGAGTACAGATATCTAAAGCAAATAAGGTCTACCTCAGTAACGGTACTCTCGATCTCGGCCGCCTCAGAGATGTCGACATCACTTTCAACGTCATCATCATCGTCATTGTCTAACTCAACGTCGGCCTGAGCACAGTTGATGGATTACTTGAGAATCTCTGAGCAAACTCAGCCGCGGTGACGGTCGACAGGGGAATGGCATCAAGTATGGGTGGAATAGCCACACTGGGCTCAACAATCTCAACCTCTGAGGAAGAGGAAGAGGTGCTTGAATTTTTATGGGATGAGGCTAGACTAGATACCTCGGCTTGATCGGGGGTCTGATCTTGCTGAGTTGTGAAGTCCATGGCCTCCTGGAAGGAATCCACAGACATAGGATCCGAGGTGGAAGACTCAGACTCAGACGTCGGAATGGGTTCATCAGGGACCTCTGCTTGGCTAAATGGTTCCAATGGATCAGGGTATATCACCTTTACAGGTGGTGGAAAGATAGGTCTGAGAGGGAATTCCTCGGACCTACGAGCCTCCTCATGCGCTCTTTCTATTTGCCTAATTTTTCCTAAAGTCTTCTCTCTGAGAGAAGGGAACTCCTCAAGAAGTTGGTAGAGGGGTCTGAGCATCAGAGGCAGAAACTACACTTATGGGTCTTCTAAAGGATAAACAAGATTGGATAATGAAATAAATAAATTTAAGGATCAAACTACCAAACCTAGAATAAGAACTACTCGCCAGAAAAAATGGAACCTCGCCGGAAACCTAAGAAACTAGCCGAAAAATGCAAAAATAAGAAGTTTGCAGGAAAAGTGAAGAAGAAAGTATTGCAGAGGTTACCTGAGGATGAAATGGTAAGGAAAAATGAAGAAGATGCGAGAAATAGCACCACCTAAGATCTCGAACCAAAGCTTTTTAGAGAGAGAAACTGCTACAGAAACAAATCGTGCCTGGAAAGATGAAATGAGGAAGAAGGAGGGAAAAATGGGGGTTTAAACCCTTAAATATAGAGGCACATTTCCCAAGGCCCATCATTGCCTTGGGAGCCCCAAAGGACAGCTAACAACACATGCTTGCCAGGCAAGCCACACTTCAGCAATGGACAAGTGTCAAATGAACATTGGCACATAGGAGGAAGACCTCGGAGGCGTAAAGATCCCACAGTCACCTGCTCTCACATGTAACTAAGGGCTGAGGGGTGATTGATATGCCCAAGTGTTACCTCGGCTCAGAAACTACAACCTCGGCCATGACATTACCGAGGTTGGAAATTCCTTGGATTCGTGGCAACAGCTCTCGACCATAGCAAGGTCGGCCCCGGCCGACACTACCACCAATATCTCATGGGGGCACTGCAAGTATCATAAGGGTCACCAGTACTTCATTTCACCTGGAAACGATAACCTCGGCCTGGGGTTAGCCGAGGTCGCAGGAAGCCATACTACCTCCAAGGTCAACCTCATTAGGAATCAGTCGATGTTCCAAGCACTTGCCAGCTCAACCTCGACCCAGGCCGATCGTGATTCCATGCCTCGACTTCACTTAGGCTGAGACCTTCATGGCTCATCTCAGATTAAACGAGCAACTAGACCTTATCAACCTCGGCCTCTCCCAAGCCGAGGTCATGACCAAGCACGATGGCTGAGCAATTATTGATGTATGCGTGGACACAAATCAGTTATAACAAATTATTCCCCACACGTGGGGGGAATATTTCATCATCATTCTCTACATGTGACAGTGACAGATGTCTTCTTCAGATTGGCTGAATTAACACACATGCTCATTGCATGTATGGGGGGTACATTACACCCCCTAGGTACTATATATAGAGGTCATCCTCTACCTTACAAAGGATCCAAAATTATAACCCTTGCTGAAACTCTGTCATTTTACACAGTAGAGAGAGAAAGCTTGAGAGATTGTATCAATGGCCATTAGTGCCTTCATTCAGTGATATTACTCACACGCGCTCACAGTGGACGTAGGCCAGATTGGCTGAACCACTTATATTCAAGCGTTCATGCTTTTCTCCTCACCTCAATCTCTTATATTTAGTATACTCTTGTGCTGCCATTGCTATTACTAGTTTGAGCTAACAAACACCTAGACTGGTGGTGCTATTTCCAACATCATCATTGACTTAGAAGCCATCAGGCACTCCCCGGCTCAGTTTGACCAATAGTCAAACTCCTCAACTAAATCGAGGCTGAATGAATCTTCGAAGGGCACAGAATACCCTTTCCAACAGTCCATCCCGTGCATGATTCTGACTTACCATGTAGACGAACGATCCGTTTGCGTCCAAAACTAGACCGAGAGGCCATCGGGCACTCTCGGGCTCTGTTTGACCTAAGTAAACTCTTCAGATCAATCGAGGCTGAATGAATCTTTGAAGGGCACTAAATACCCTTTCCAACGGTCCATCCCGTGCGCGATTCTGACTTACCAGGCGGACGAATGATCCGTTCGACTCCGAGAGGTCACCGAATGCTTCTCGGGCCCGGTTTACCAATGTCAACCCTCCAAATCGAGTCAAACTCTTTGGAATATCTAATTACATCTCCTAAACTTTCCAACGGTCCACCCTGTGCACGATTTGGACTTACCATGCAAACGAACGATCCCTTTGCGTCCGAACGATTCCCCGTCCAATGGACCAACAAATGCTTCCGAGCCATATTTGACCCAAAGTCAACTCCCGAACCCAGGAGCCGTACAAAGGACTTTCAAAGGTCTCTGAATTACCTTTCCAACAGTATTCCCCGTGCACGATTCTGACCAATAATTTTACCTCGACAGATGATTTTTCGAAAAAGCCTGAAGCGCACTGCCAAATGGCAGGTTCCAGACCCTGCCTATTGGCAGGAGCTGATAGGAAGCAATGGGTCTATGCCGATCGTTAGTGACCTGAGCCTATAAAAGTAGGCCTTCACCTCATTTTCAAGGAGATCCGAGATCTGATAAAAATCTCTCTCAACGAATCCCAAAAACCTCTCTCGAAGGCAACGTGATTTCAACTTCCAAATCCCTTTTTTACTTCCACTTTTCATCATTATTTTCATCAAACTTGGTGAATTAGCCACTCTCAATCATCATCTAAGTGCAAGGGATGCTCTCCAACATTCAAGATCAAGCTCAAGATCTTCAAGAAGGTCCAACTTTCTCAAACTCTCTCTTAAATTCTCTTAAATTCCCAATAACTTCTTTTCTTACTTAGCACTTTTATTACCTCATCTCACACATCCTAATATACTTTTTATTTAGTATTATTTCACATCTCTTATTTTCATAAAACCCAAAAAACAAGAAAAAGAGGGTTTGCTCATAAATTTCAAATAGGGATTCTCACACTTTTTCCACACTTTCCTCACAACTAAAACACTTTTTCTACACACACACACACACTTACAAATAAGAGATCCCCCATTTGGATTTATGGGATAAACCCCACCCCTCGTTTTGTATGCAAACTACATGGACTTTGATGCCTTTATAGGCTATGCACGCGTCTGGGGTTAAAACTCGAGACTCGAGTCCTTTTTTCCACTTTTTCTCTTATTTTCTATCTTCTCTAAATCTAATCTTCTTATATTCTATATACTTGCCTTAGTGACGCATTACTCCATATGCGTTATCGTTCCATTATAACAATCAACGTAGGGGTAATCACATAAATCTTATTTTTATAATATTATTCTTATACCTTCTTACGGATGATTCGCTTTATCTTTTCCATGATACAAGTCGAGGATTCCTACCTCCATTCTATATTCACACATGCACACATATCACGGGGGGAAATATAAAGGAAAATAGCAAATATCCATGAGAGACTGAAAGGGCGGAATGGGCGCGTAACACCTTCCTATTTCGTAACTAAGCCTCCGAACCCTTCTCGAATCATTTTGGTTTCGCACGCACCAGTATGTCTTTGGATGCCATCCTTCGTGGTGGCTTCCCCCTTTTCTTTTGTCTGTTTTGAGCAAAATAGACTGGCGACTCTGAATCTCTCTACATTTTTACACCACATCTCAAACGATGTCGGCCGAAGAGCTCCCGAGAGGGACGTGCAGGACCCGAAGGATCCTTCCTCCACGCGCCCGCCCACATGGCGAGGATCAAGGATGGCCACAATGACGAAGAGCATTGTTCTGGATGACGAGCAACCAGAAAGAACAACCCAGGTTGGTGCTTCACTTGATCCAGTATTAAAGAAAGAACTAGTGGCATTCTTAAGGAACAAAAAGTAAGAAATTGCACGGAGTCATGAGGATATGCTAGGGATAGACCCAGCCTTCCTGTGTCATGAGATTAATGTTAACAAGGAGATCAAGATGGTAAAGCAACGAAGAAGATTTTTCATCCCAGAAAAGAATCAAGCTATTCAAGAGGAAGTAGAGAAATTGCAGAAATCCTCTTTCATTGAAGACGCTAAATATCTTGATTGGTTAGGTAACATTGTGATGGTGAGGAAGAAGAACAACAAGTGGAGAATGTGCATGGATTTCATGGACTTGAATAAAGACTACCCAAAAGATCATTTCCCATTGCCCAGGATAGATCAGCTGGTAGTTGCAACTTCGGGGCATGAGTTGCTAAGCTTCATGGACGCTTACTCTGGATAAAATAAAATTTAGATGAAGCCTGAAGACATGGAGAGTACCTTTTTTATTACCCCAATGGGAACATAGTGTTACAATGTTATGCCTTTTGGTCTTAAAAATGCAGGTGCTACGTATCAACGGTTAATGAACTAGGTGTTCGCAAAACAAATCGACAAAAATATGGAGGTTTACGTTGACGACTTGCTGACTAAGAGTAAGAAAGTTGCTGACCACATAGCTAACCTGAGCCAAACATTTGACCAGCTGAAGAAATACCAAATGAAGCTGAACCCGACCAACTGCGTCTTTGGCATAGAAGAAGGGATGCTCCTCGGGTATATTGTGAACTAATGAGGTATTGAGGCAAATCCTAACAAGATCAAAGGCTTGCTAGAGTTACAATCTCTAACTACGAAGAAGGAAGTGCAAAGCCTCACGAGGCGTGTTACAGCTCTCAACAGGTTCGTCTCACAAGCAACTGATAGATGTCTTCCATTCTTCAAGACACTCAAAAAACCTTTCGAGTGGAATGATGAGTGTGAGAAGGCATTCCAAGAGTTGAAGAAATATTAGGGAACACTTCCTTTGTTGTCCATACCGGTAATGGGAGAAAAATTATACTTGTACCTGGATGTATCAGAAAGTGCAGTCAGTTTAGCATTGATAAGAATAGAAAATGGAGTGCAAAAAACGGTGTATTATACGAGCAAGGCTTTCCAAGGAGCAGAGATTAGATATCCATAATTGAAGAAGTTGGCTCTAGCATTGATCGAGGCCAGCAAGAGGATGAAACCATACTTCCAATCCCATACCATAGTGGTATATACTGATATCCGACTCAGACAAGCTTTGTATAAGACAGAAAAATCTGGAAGACTGATGTATTGGGGGGTGGAGTTAGGTGAGTATGACATTGTCTATGAGCCAAGGACTTATCTCAAAGGGAAGTCGGTAACAGATTTCATTACTGAATTTACTTATCTAGATCTCCTCGACCAACAAGTTCTAGTGCAGAGAAACCCAAGGACGCCAGAGAACCAGTGGAAACTGTTCCCGATCAACTCCTAAAAATAAAATTATCAGAGGGGACAACTACCGATCAACCATAATTAGTTGGTAAGAGTCCAGAATTGGAGGGTGATGAAAGGAGTCACAAGATATTCCATAAAGGGGTTTTGTCCGACCAAACGTTTGATGATAATATCCCAATGTGGAATTTATTTGTTGATGGTTCCTCGTGTGTAGCAGGCTGCGGAGCTGGAATAATTCTTAATAGTCCAGATGGATTAGATATAGAGTACGCTCTGCGTTTCCAATTCAAAGCCTCAAACAATGAGGCTGAATATGAAGCCATAATTGTGGGCCTCAGTTTAGCTAAAACACTGAATGCAGAGAAAGTTATGGTTTTTTGTGACTCACAACTAGTTGTAAACCAGATTCTCGGGTTGTACACAAAAAAGGAGAATTCATGTCCAGGTATCTGATCAAAGCTATAGAAATTATAGCTAACTTTAGAGCTGTCCAAATGGTTAGAATACCAAGACTGGAGAACGCAAGGGCTGATGCACTAGCTCGGTTAGCCTTGGTTACTCGCACCGAACTACGAAGAGTGATTCCTATTGAGATACTCACAGACCGAAGCATTGATGAAGACCTGATGGTGAGGTTCATCACTTTATATATGGGACCTTTCTGGATGGATCCCATCAGAGTGTATATCGAAGAGGCAGAAATTTAAAGCTGCCAGGTATGTCTTATATAATGGAGTTCTGTACATAAGAGGTATGATAGAAGGTCTAAAAAGATGTGTTCATCCATCAGAAGTTAAAGATCTGATAGAAGAAATTCATGAAGGGTCTTGTAGATCCCACGTGGTAGGTCAAACACTTTTGCAGAGAATAACTACGTAGGGATATTATTGGCCAATGATGCGTGTTGATTGTACCGCTTATGCCAGTAAAATGTGATAAGTGTCAACGGTTTTCAACCATACAAAGAACCCCTAGGCATTATTAACCCCAATTACCTCACCTTGGCCATTTGCTATGTGGGGAATAGACTTGGTCGGGCCTTTGTCAACTACCAAAGAACGATTCAAATACGTAGTGGTCGCCGTTGATTATTTCACAAAATGGGTGGAAGCTGAACCTCTTATAGATATGGCATATGAAAGGGTTTACCAGTTTATTTGGAAGAATATTATTTACAGATATGGTCTGCCACATGCTTTCATTACTGACCATGGTACCCAATTTGATAACGAGGAGTTCGCTGTGTATTATCAACAGTCAAATGTTCAGAAGATTCATTTTGCACCAAGCCACCCCCACAGCAACGGGCAAACAGAGGTGACAAACAGAGCTCTGCTAAACGGGTTGAAGAAAAGGTTGGACAATGCCAAAGGCAACTCAATAAATGAATTTCATTCTGTACTCTGGCATTACCGAATAACACCCCGAACAGCGACTGGTGAATCTCCTTATATGTTAACTTTTAGAAGTGAAGCTGTCATACCTTATGAATTAGGCTTACTTACTCATAGGGTGCTTAATTTCAATTCTCCAGTACGTGATTTCATGAGGCATTTGGATTTGGACATGCTTGAAGAAGTCCGAGAAAACGCAGCAATCCGGAACGCTGCTTACTAGCAAAGAACAACCATGTTCTACAATAAAAGGGTCAAGAAGCGTGATCTTAAGGAAGGAGATTATGTACTCAAAAAATCCATTCAGAAGCATAATAAGTTGGAGGCCAATTAGCATGGTCCTTATTGTGTCATAGCAGTTGTTCGACCTGGAACCTACAGAATAGAAACTTTAGAGGGGGAAGAATTCAAAAATGCTTAAAATGCTGAGCATCTGAGAAAGTACGATCAGTAATGTAACCACATATATACCTTATTGATTCAGTATAAATGATAACGATGTTTCCTAAATATTTGTTTATTTTATTTTTTTCGGAGTACCAGTGCTACACACCACACTTGAACTTTGACACAATCAATAGCAACCAACTAAGGTTGGTCGTCACATTAACAAACCACCAACTAAGGTTGGTCGGCACATCAACAACCGCCAACAAAGGTTAGTCGGCACATCAACAACCACAAACTAATATTGGTCGGTAAACAATCATACAAGGCAAGGCCTGTTTGATCATGTGTGACCTCAAGAGGAATCCAAAACTAGGCAAAAAGATGGGAGACCTCAAGGGGAATCCATTGCCTAGGCACCAAGACAATCTAGATAAGATTATTACAACTAATTAGGAACATGAGATAAAAATAATTCCATTGCTTAGGCACTTATGGGTGACAAGTCACTACAACAAGGCAAAAAAATGGGGCAAAAGTTCCATTGTCTAAGCAAAAAAATCAAGACAGGACAAATTGTTGATATGCCCCAAGTATAACCTCGGCCCAGAGACACCAACCTCGGCCGTTATGATGGCCGAGATGTTGATCAACCCTAGATAAGCCGTGGGCCTGTGATATCATCCCTCGGCCAGACCAAGGTTGGCCCAGGCCGACACTACCACCTACATTTCAATGGACACTACGCGCATCACGGGAATCAATAGCACTCTCTTACACCTGGGTACGACAACCTCGGCTAAGTGCAGGCCGAGGTGGTAAGAAGCCTTAGTAACCTACATGGAGCCAGTCCAACCTCGGCTTGGGCCGAGGTGACAAGAAGCCTTGCTAACCTTAACATTGAACCATCCCAACCTCGGCTTGGGCCGAGGTGACAAGGAGCCTTAGCAGTCGTCAGAACGGAATCAGTCCAACCTCGGCTGAGGCCGACCCGAGCATAATGTCTCGGCTGAGATCAGGCCGAGACTCCCTATGACACTTCTCGAATTGAACGAACATCAAGCCTTTACAACTCGGCCTCTCCCAGACTGAGGTCATCCACCAATATGGCGGCCGAGCACCTGTTGACATTTGGATAAAGGACACCTGGGCGCAAATCAGTTGTAACAAGATTATTCTCCACACGTGGGGAGAATATTTCATCATCATTCCTTACATGTGACAGTGACAGGTGGCACTCCCACATTGGTGAGGTTACCACAAACATGCTCATTGCATGCATGGGGGGTACATTACACCCCCTAGGTACTATATATAGTGGTCATCCCCTACCTTGCAAAAGGATCCCAATTATTCAACCCTAGTTGAAGCTTTGTCTAGATAACAGTAGAGAGAGAGCTTGAGAGGTTGTATCCATGGCCATTAGTCCCTTCATTCAGTGATATTACTCACACACACTCATAGTGGACGTAGGCTAAATTGGCTGAACCACTTATATTCCGGTGTTGATTCTACTTATCCTCATCTCATTCTCTTTTCTTTATATAACTGTGCTGCCATTGTTATTCTTACATTGAGCTTGGAAACACCTTACCTGGTGGTGCTGATTCCAGCATCATCATTTTGGCGCCGTCTGTGGGAATCGAGAAGCTATCTCTTCCTCTTTTTCTGCTTAACCTCACCGGAGACTCTGGTGGTGAGCCAGGAACCACCCCTTGTGTGGAGCTGCTTCACCATTGAAAGAGATCCTTTAAGGTATTAAGCTCACTTGCAACTCAAGCTTTATAGTGGTGACATATGGCACCAGACTTACCACCACCTCCTCCGTCGCTCGGGGCTGGAGGGGCTAGTTCCAGTCAGGCTCCTCCCCAGTCCGAAATGGCGGAGGTAGCAGCAGCCTTGAAATCTTTAGCTGCAATACAACAAGCCATGAAGGAGCAATTTTCCCAGCTCAGTCAAACCATGATGATGAGGCCACCTGGAGTCTCATCGGACATGATCACTCCGGCGACAGCTCAGCCTCATCCTGATGCCAGGGGACCACCCAGGTGCCGATGAAGGACCAGCCTGCACCCCAGCGGAGGAGGGATGTTGCTGACCCTAGGCGCTTGTGCCTGGGGAGGCAGGGAAACCCTTGCCCAGAGGACAGGTATGATGACCTAGGGGCTCAAGAAGTCCCAGAAGACTGCTGGGAGCTGTATGAGGTGTCAGATAACACTATAGGACCTCTTAGGTAGAGTCAGGGATGTGTCAGCCGAAGAGGTGAAGAGGCCCAGTAAAGAGGGTCAGCCTTTGATAGGTTGAACCGAGGGTCGACCTTCGAGAGATTGGGCCCAGCGAATGACCTAAGACAGAGGCTATAGAGGTCAAGGAGCGCAACAGGCTCCCAAAGAGGGAATGGGCAGGCTCGGCCTGACCAAGGCCGACCCTGTGAGAGAAGAGCCAGGGTGCAGGAAGAGGTCAACAGCCAAAGGGTCGTGGGTGGGGAACCCTCTGTCCATCGCAGGGAGGTGGCAGGGGATAACCTCGGCCAAGTTGATGATAGAAGACCCTGGAATGATTTAATCCAATGCCTTGAGGAGAATATAGGAGACCTCATAAAGAGCAGGGACCCATTACAAAGGGGTTACTCAGAAGGTTCCCTATTTGTGGCTAGGATAGTGGGGTTCCCAACCCCAGCTAAGTTTAAGCCTCCTACAGTGACTCCCAAATATGATGGCAGCACTAACCCTGTACACCATATCGAGATGTACCAGTCGGCGGTAGATATTTACTCGATACCCGATGAGATGAAATGTAGGGCCTTCTCGGGGACCTTGACTGGGGCAGCGCACAGCTGGTTCACCTCCCTTCCGAAGAACTCAATTGAGAACTTCAAAGTCCTGGCTGAGTGGTTCATCCACAACTTCTGCTTTGGGGTAAGACCTCAAAAGAAGACTACCCACCTGCTGTAGGTCAAACAGGCCAAGGGTGAGAGCCTAAGAGACTACATAGCAAGGTTCAACAAAGAGAAATTAGAGGTGGAGGACTATAAAGAGAGCATATCCATGACTGCCCTTATAGGAGGTCTCCAGAAGGGGAAGCTATTGTGGAAACTGGCGGAAGAGCCCCCTAGGTCTATGGCGGATGTGCTGTCAACTGCAGGGAAAGTGATGAATACGGAAGAGGCAATAGCCGCCAAATATGAGGAGGAGAACCGCGGTAGCATGGGAAAATCCCAAGCCAAGAAAGAGGGGAAGAAGAGGTCAGGTAATGACAAGTTCTCTCATTACACTCCTCTGACTATGAGCTGTGAGCACATACTCAATGAGATTAAGACAGATCAGACTTTGAGGTGGCCAGAGAAGCTGAAGGCCCCACCACATAAGAGGAACAAAAACCTCTGGTGTGAGTTCCATCAGGATCATGTCCACGTCATAGATAGATGCTTCGCTTTAAAGGACGAGATTGAGAAGATGTTGAAGTCCGGAAAGCTGAGGAAGTATGTGGATGGTAAAGCTCCAAAGGGTGGAAGAGAAGACCCTAAGAAAAGAAGAAATGACAGATGCTGTGGCAATGTCCCGGCCAGAAGGGACGATGGTTCAGAGGGAGATGATGAAGACGACCCGGATCTTCCGCCAAAGGATGGCAATACCCCGGTGAAGAGCGTCGGTATGATCTCCTTTGGTGTTATCACCATGTGGGGGATTTGCAGGAGGTGGCTCTGAGGTAGCCGACAGGAAGGCTCATATAGCAGAGGCCAGGTCAGTGGCCAAGCCTGAAGTTGTGAATCTAACGTCTTCTGACGCAGTGCAGAAGAGGAAGAAGGTAGACATGGACACCCTCATGGTGGGGTTCTCCAGACTCGACTTCAAGGGTATCTTAGCCCCCCGTGATGACCCTTTGGTCATAACAATAAGGGTGCATGGGTACGAGGTAGGGAGGATCCTCATAGACGAGGGAAGCTAAGCTGACGTGATGTTCTGGCCTTGTTTCAAGAGCCTGGGTCTTAGCAGGGCAAGGCTGGTGCCCTACCATCACCCATTGATAGGCTTCAGTCGTGAAAAGGTGCACCCCTTGGGCATGTATGAAATGGATGTACGGATGGGAGATGAGTGGCCTAAGAGGCTGACCAAGAGGATAAACTTTTTTGTTATGGACGAAAATATTTTCTCGGCCTACAAACTCATCGTAGGAAGGGTGGCCCTCAAAGAGTTTGAATCCGTGCCGTCGACGGTCCATCAGATGCTAAAATTCCCGACTCCTTATGGAGTAGGGGAAGTACAAGGGGACCAGACCACAGCGCGGGAGTGTTACTTCAACTCGGTCAAAGAGAGAGAGGCCCATAAGAGAGAAACCATCACTTACAGCATTGACACTCTTGACCCAAGAGACGAAACAAAATTGAAGACGGGTGAGGCCGCGAAAGAGGTAGAATCCATCGTCCTCAATGAGGAAGAGCCAGAAAAAACCGTCCAGGTTGGCAAGGCCCTAGAGCAAGGAATCAAAGAAGAGTTGATAAGCTTCCTTAGGAGGAGGCAGAGTGTCTTCGTATGGAGTCATGCAGACATGCCTGGTATCGACCCTGGGGTCATGAGCCACAAGCTCAATGTGGACAGAGATGCCAGGACAATAAAGCAGAGATGAAGAGTTTACTCCAGAGAGAAGTATGACATAATCCGGGAAGAGGTGAAAAAGTTGGAAGAGGCTGAGTTCATAAGAGAGGTCACCTACCCGGAGTGGCTCTCAAATGCAGTCATCGTGCCTAAGGCCAATGGGAAGTGGCGAATGTGTGCAAATTTCACTCACCTGAACAGGTCTTGCCCGAAAGACAGCTATCCCTTACCTAGGATAGACCAGATGGTGGATGCAACGGCAGGGTACGAGCTCATGAGCTTCATTGACGCTTATTCAGGCTACAACCAAATCTTCATGGATGCTGAAGACTCTGAGAAAACAGCCTTCATTACTGACAAAGGGACGTACTGCTACAAGGTGATGCCCTTCGGTTTGAAAAATGAGGGGGCAACGTATCAACGTCTTGTCAATAAGATGTTCGAGGAGCAAATAGGTAAAACCATGGAGGTGTATGTGGACGATATGCTAACGAAGAGCTTGAAAGCCTGCACTCACGAAGCGGACCTTGAGAAGACCTTCGATGTCATGGACTCGTACATAACGAAGCTCAACCCAGCGAAGTGTGTCTTCGGGGTAGGAGCCGGGAAGTTCCTGGGGTTCATTGTTAATCAGAGGGGGATTGAAGCAAACCCTGAGAAAATCAAGGCATTACTCGACATGAAGACTCCTAGGAGTATCAAGGATGTGCAGAGACTCACGGGAAGAGTGGCTGCCCTTAACAGGTTTGTTTCTAGGGCAACAGACAAGTGTCTTCCATTCTCTAAAGTTCTAAGAAAGGCCTTCCAGTGGGACGAAGAGTGTGAAAAAGCCTTCAACCAACTCAAGTCCTACTTAGGGTCTCCCTTATTGTTGTCTCGGCCCATCACGGGGGAAATGTTGTTTGTTTATCTGGCAGTCTCTGAATCAGCCATCAGCGCAGCCATCATACGGGAAGAGGATGGAATCCAGAGTCCTGTGTACTTCAACAGTAAGGCCCTTCAAGGGTCTGAACAAAACTATCCCCAAATGGAGAAGTTGTCTTATGCCCTCATACATGCCTCAAGGAAGATGAAGCCTTACTTTCAAGCTCATTCCATGGTAGTCCTTACTAACTCCCCACTAAGGTAGGTTCTGCACAAGCCAGAGAAGTCCGGAAGATTGATGACCTGGGCCATCGAGCTAGGAGAGTATGAACTTACCTACTAGCCCAGGACAGCCATCAAGGGGCAGGCCCTCACAGATTTTATCGCAGAGTTCACCTGGGAAGACGCCGAGACAGAGAAAGGCTTAGATGACGGCGAAGAGGCGAACCATAGTGTCTTCCGGGATTCGGAAGAGACTGCACCGAACGTCTTCCAAGGCCGAGAAGAGGTCATCCTAGGCAAAACCCGATGCAGAGTAGAAGAGAACGAAGATGATCGATACCTCTTCGAGAAAGGGGTTATGAGAGAGGGGGTCTTCTCATCAGATGCAGACGTATGAAGCCTCTTCGTTGATGGCTCTTCCTGTGACAGTGGAAGCGGCGCGGGGCTAATACTCTCGGCTCCAGATGGCACCAATATTGAATACGCCTTGAGATTCAACTTCGAGGCCTCTAACAATGAGTCCGAGTATGAGGCCATGATAGCAGGTCTCTTATTGGCAACAACTCTTCGAGTAAAGCGACTCCTACTCCATAGCGACTCAAGGTTGGTTGTCAATCAAGTGTTGGGGGTATATGAGGCCAAAGATGAAAGGATGGCCAAGTACTTACAGAAGGTAAGAAGGTTTTTAGAGTATTTTAAAGAAGCAAAGCTGAAGAGAGTGCCTCGGCTGAGCAACAGTCACGCTGATGCATTGACAAGACTGGCCTCGGCAATGAAAACAGATTTGGGAAGAACCATTCCAATCGAGGTCTTAGGAAAAGCAAGCATCGAGTAGGACGAGGTATGAAGCCCTTGTCACCATGTGAACCTGGGAGACTCATGGATCGACCCGCTCGTCAGATACCTAAGAGACGGAGAGCTACCTGAGTCCAAGATGGAAAGGAGAAAGTTGAGGTACAGGGCTGCCAAGTTCTCAATAGTAGGAGACGTCTTGTACAAAAAGGGGTTTCTATTGCCTCTCCTCAGATGTGTGCATCCCATCGAAGTACCCCAGGTATTACAAGAGGTTCATGAGGGTTCTTGTTCTAGCCATATAGGGGAAAGGACCTTAGCCAAGAGGATCATCACTCAGGGATACTGGTGGCCTACGTTGTCTAAGGACGCTGCAGACTATGTGAAGAGATGCGATAAATGTCAAAGGTTCACCACTATCCCTCATCAACCCCATCAGTCTATGACGTCAATCTCTTCTCCATGGACATTTGCAGTGTGGGGAATTGACTTAGTAGGACCTTTGCCAAGAGCTGTCAACAACTATAGATTCTTGATAGTTTCCATTGACTACTTTTCAAAGTGGGTGGAGGCAGAACCGATGATAACAATTACAGAGCATAAGACCTTCCAGTTCATTTGGAAGAACATCATATGCAGATATGGCCTCCCAAATACTCTCATCTCGGATAATGGGACCCAGTTTAAGAACTCCTCCTTAGAAAAATATTGCCTAAGAGTGGGGATTAAACAGCTCTTCTCATCTTCTGGTCGACCTCAGGCAAATGGCCAGACCGAGGTCACAAACAGAACAATCTTGGACGGAATCAAGAAGAGGTTAGAAGATGCGAAGGGGAGATGGACATAAGAGGTTAACGCAGTGTTATGGGCCTATAGAACCACGGAAAGGACACCTACAGGAGAAACCCCATTCATGCAGGCACATGGATCAGAGGCCGTCATACCAACGAAAGTAGGACTACCAACTCATCAGATTCAGACCTACGACCCTGACAGTAATGGGGAAAAGAGGAGGCTAGACCTGGATCTTATCGAAGAAAGAAGGGAAGACGCAGAGGTCAGAAAAACAGCCTACCAGCAGAGGGCAGTGAAATTCTACAACCAGAGGGTGAAGTCAAGACCCATTGCAGTGGGAAACCTAATGCTTAAGAAGACCCTATAAATGGCAAACAAGCTACACCCAAACTGGAATGGCCCCTACAAAGTAACGGAAGAGGTTATGCCTGGCACTTACAGGCTAGAAAACCTAGAAGGAGAACCTTTCACTAACCCATGGAATGCTGACCATCTCAAGAGATATTACATATGATGTTTCCTAGAATTTGTTGTAAATGTACCATCTTATTGAGAAGAGGATATTAATAAAGATCAGTTTCCATTACAGTTCTTGCTTCATTCTTAGATCAGAAATTATTATGAGGCTAACGTCTTAGGTGATGACCTCAGACCTTCATAAACATTACTCGGTGGTGACGAGGTCTGAGCTCAGACACCTTAGCAGACGACCTTAGACCCTTAACATCATTAATTTGGTGAAATTTATTATGAGGCTAACGTCTTAGGTGACGACCTCAGACCTTCATAACATCACTCGGTGGTGATGAGATCTGAGCGCAGACACCTTAGCAGACGACCTCAGACTCTTAACATCATTAATTTGGTGAAAATTATTATGAGGCTAACGTCTTAGGTGACGACCTCAGACCTTCATAAACATCACTCGGTGGTGACGAGGTCTGAGCTCAGACACCTTAGCAGACGACCTCAGACCCTTAATATCATTAATTTGGTGAAATTTCTTATGAAGCTAACGTCTTAGGTGACGACCTCAGACCTTCATAACATCACTCGGTGCTGACGAGGTCTGAGCGCAGACACCTTAGCAGACGACCTCAGACTCTTAACATCATTAATTTGGTGAAATTCATTATGAGGCTAACGTCTTAGGTGACGACCTCAGAACTTCATAACATCACTCGGTGGTGACGAGGTCTGAGCTCAGAAACCTTAGCAGACGACCTCAGGCCCTTAACATCATTAATTTAGTGAAATTTATTATGAGGCTAACGTCTTAGGTGACGACCTCAGACCTTCATAACATCACTCAGTGGTGACAAGGTCTGAGCGCAGACACCTTAGCAGACGACCTCAGACTCTTAACATCATTAATTTGGTGAAAATTATTATGAGGCTAACGTCTTAGGTGACGACCTCAGACCTTCATAACATCACTCGGTGGTGACGAGGTCTGAGCGCAGACACCTTAGCAGACGACCTCAGACTCTTAACATCATTAATTTTGTGAAATTTATTATGAGGCTAACGTCTTAGGTGACAACCTCAGACCTTCATAACATCACTCGGTGGTGACGAGGTCTGAGCTCAGACACCTTAGTAGACGACCTCAGGCCCTTAACATCATTAATTTGGTGAAATTTATTATGAGCCTAACGTCTTAGGTGACGACCTCAGACCTTCATAACATCACTCGGTGGTGACAAGGTCTGAGCGCAGACACCTTAGTAGACGACCTCAGACTCTTAACATCATTAATTTGGTGAAAACTAATATGAGGATAACGTCTTAGGTGACGACCTCAGACCTTCATAACATCACTCGGTGGTGACGAGGTCTGAGCTCAGACACCTTAGCAGACGACCTCAGACCCTTAACATCATTAATTTGGTGAAATTTATTACGAGGCTAACGTCTTAGGTGACGACCTCAGACCTTCATAACATCACTCGGTGGTGACGAGGTCTGAGCTCAGACACCTTAGCAGATGACCTCAGACCCTTAACAACATTAATTTGGTGAAATTTATTATGAGGCTAACGTCTTAGGTGACGACCTCAGACTTTCATAACATCACTCAGTGATGACGAGGTCAGAGCTCAAACACTTTGGCCGATGACCTCAGACCCTTAACATCATTAATTTGGTGAAATTTATTACGAGGCTAACATCTTAGGTGACGACCTCAGACCTTCATAACATCACTCGGTGGTGATGAGGTCTGAGCGCAGACACCTTAGCAGACGACCTCAGTCTCTTAACATCATTAATTTGGTGAAAATTATTATGAGGCTAACGTCTTAGGTGACGACCTCAGACCTTCATAACATCACTCGGTGGTGACGAGGTCTGAGCTCAGACACCTTAGCAGACGACCTCAGACCCTTAATATCATTAATTTGGTGAAATTTATTATGAAGCTAACGTCTTAGGTGACGACCTCAGACCTTCATAACATCACTCGGTGGTGACGAGGTCTGAGCGCAGACACCTTAGCAGACGACCTCCGACTCTTAACATCATTAATTTGGTGAAATTCATTATGAGGCTAACGTCTTAGGTGACGACCTCAGACCTTCATAACATCACTCGGTGGTGACGAGGTCTGAGCTCAGAAACCTTAGCAGACGACCTCAGGCCCTTAACATCATTAATTTGGTGAAATTTATTATGAGGCTAACGTCTTAGGTGACGACCTCAGACCTTCATAACATCACTCAATGGTGACAAGGTCTGAGCGCAGACACCTTAGCAGACGACCTCAGACTCTTAACATCATTAATTTGGTGAAAATTATTATGAGGCTAACGTCTTAGGTGACGACCTCAGACCTTCATAACATCACTCGGTGGTGACGAGGTCAGAGCGCAGACACCTTAGCAGACGACCTCAGACTCTTAACATCATTAATTTGGTGAAATTTATTATGAGGCTAACGTCTTAGGTGACGACCTCAGACCTTCATAACATCACTCGGTGGTGACGAGGTCTGAGCTCAGACACCTTAGTAGACGACCTCAGGCCCTTAACATCATTAATTTGGTGAAATTTATTATGAGCCTAACGTCTTAGGTGACGACCTCAGACCTTCATAACATCACTCGGTGGTGACAAGGTCTGAGCGCAGACACCTTAGTAGACGACCTCAGACTCTTAACATCATTAATTTGGTGAAAACTAATATGAGGCTAACGTCTTAGGTGACGACCTCAGACCTTCATAACATCACTCGGTGGTGACGAGGTCTGAGCTCAGACACCTTAGCAGACGACCTCAGACCCTTAACATCATTAATTTGGTGAAATTTATTACGAGGCTAACGTCTTAGGTGACGACCTCAGACCTTCATAACATCACTCGGTGGTGACGAGGTCTGAGCTCAGACACCTTAGCAGATGACCTCAGACCCTTAACAACATTAATTTGGTGAAATTTATTATGAGGCTAACGTCTTAGGTGACGACCTCAGACTTTCATAACATCACTCAGTGATGACGAGGTCAGATCTCAAACACTTTGGCCGATGACCTCAGACCCTTAACATCATTAATTTGGTGAAATTTATTACGAGGCTAACATCTTAGGTGACGACCTCAGACCTTCATAACATCACTCGGTGGTGATGAGGTCTGAGCGCAGACACCTTAGCAGACGACCTCAGACTCTTAACATCATTAATTTGGTGAAAATTATTATGAGGCTAACGTCTTAGGTGACGACCTCAGACCTTCATAACATCACTCGGTGGTGACGAGGTCTGAGCGCAGACACCTTAGCAGACGACCTCAGACTCTTAACATCATTAATTTGGTGAAATTTATTATGAGGCTAACGTCTTAGGTGACGACCTCAGACCTTCATAACATCACTCGGTGGTGACGAGGTCTGAGCTCAGACACCTTAGTAGACGACCTCAGGCCCTTAACATCATTAATTTGGTGAAATTTATTATGAGCCTAACGTCTTAGGTGACGACCTCAGACCTTCATAACATCACTCGGTGGTGACAAGGTCTGAGCGCAGACACCTTAGTAGACGACCTCAGACTCTTAACATCATTAATTTGGTGAAAACTAATATGAGGCTAACGTCTTAGGTGACGACCTCAGACCTTCATAACATCACTCGGTGGTGACGAGGTCTGAGCGCAGACACCTTAGCAGACGACCTCAGACTCTTAACATCATTAATTTGGTGAAATTTATTATGAGGCTAACGTCTTAGGTGACGACCTCAGACCTTCATAACATCACTCGGTGGTGACGAGGTCTGAGCTCAGACACCTTAGTAGACGACCTCAGGCCCTTAACATCATTAATTTGGTGAAATTTATTATGAGCCTAACGTCTTAGGTGACGACCTCAGACCTTCATAACATCACTCGGTGGTGACGAGGTCTGAGCGCAGACACCTTAGCAGACGACCTCAGACTCTTAACATCATTAATTTGGTGAAATTTATTATGAGGCTAACGTCTTAGGTGACGACCTCAGACCTTCATAACATCACTCGGTGGTGACGAGGTCTGAGCTCAGACACCTTAGCAGACGACCTCAGACCCTTAACATCATTAATTTGGTGAAATTTATTACGAGGCTAACGTCTTAGGTGACGACCTCAGACCTTCATAACATCACTCGGTGGTGACGAGGTCTGAGCTCAGACACCTTAGCAGATGACCTCAGACCCTTAACAACATTAATTTGGTGAAATTTATTATGAGGCTAACGTCTTAGGTGAAGACCTCAGACTTTCATAACATCACTCAGTGATGACGAGGTCAGAGCTCAAACACTTTGGCCGATGACCTCAGACCCTTAACATCATTAATTTGGTGAAATTTATTACGAGGCTAACATCTTAGGTGACGACCTCAGACCTTCATAACATCACTCGGTGGTGACGAGGTCTGAGCTCAGACACCTTAGCAGATGACCTCTGACCCTTAACATCATTAATTTGGTGAAATTTATTATGAGGCTAACGTCTTAGGTGACGGCCTCAGACCTTCATAACATCACTCGGTGATGACGAGGTCTGAGCTCAGACACCTTGGAAGATGACCTCAGACACAACATCATTAATTTGGTGAGATTTATTACGAGGCTAGCATCTTAGGTGATGACCTCAGACCTTCATAACATCACTCGGTGGTGACGAGGTCTGAGCTCAGACACCTTAGCAGATGACCTCAGACCCTTAACATCATTAATTTGGTAAAGTTGGTTACGAGAGTAGCATCTTGGGTAATGATCTCAGAGCCTAATAACAATTCAGTGGTGAAGAAGTCTGCAGTCAGAATTATTGACTAAGTATAAACAAGAACACAACAAAATAATAGAAGAGATTGACATTCAGAAATAAGGAAAAGATCATATAGCATTCATAGGTTGACCATCAAATATTCCTTACAAAGTACCGAGGTGTTACAAATTACAAATTACAAGTTTACAAGTTACAAGTTAAAAAAGACTAAAGGTCTGAGGGGGGAACATTAACAGTCTCGACTGGGTTGACTTGATCAGCATTAGTCACCTCGGCCATGTCATCAGCAGGGTCTACCCCTTCGACCTCAGTTCCTCCCAGGGTAGCAGTCTCAGCAGGGGCAGCAGCCTCGTCTTCTACCTCTTGAAGAGCCTGTGCGAACTGAGGGTCGGCAAAGCCGAGACCCACAAGTCAGAGGCCTTTATAGTGCCAACTTCCTTCTCTCGGACTTCAGCCCATTTGGTAGTAGCCTTAACACCTCTTTCGAGGTATTCAAAACCAAAACCCATGAACTCGTCCGAGGTCTTGTAGTCAGAAATTATTTTGGGCGTGGCATCTTCAAGGGCTGCCTTCACAACCGAGTCGACCTTCTGCTGCAGCACGTCATCTTTTGCCTTCAGGGCTTTTGCATGGTCCTTGACGAGAACATACATGTCTTTTTCCAACCACTTAGCCTTATTTTTAGAGTTCTGCAGCTCTGACTTCAGGCGGTCAACCTCAGCATTCAGGGCACTCTCAACCTTCTCGGCCTCCTTCCCCTTTTGGATGAGGGGCAGTTTCCTCATAGCCTAGTTTGATAGTTGATACATGGCAGTCACTCCCTACACATTTAATAAAGAGGTTAAGTGGGAGAAAAATTCAGATGTTGCACTTATAAAATTTTGACAAAGGATAAAATCATACCTGGACGGCTCTGTGAAGGCCGAACTCAACAAGCAGGGAGGTGTCCATGGCTCGGTAGAAACACTTGTCTGCCTCGGTCATCACAGAGGTGAGTGCATCCATGGCCTGTCTGCTGTTACCGACCACGCTGTCAGTCAACTTCAGCTCCTCCAGATGAGCCGTCAGGATGTCAGCCGAAGAAATTAGAAGGGCAGTATCTGAGGCCTTCTTTTGCCTCAAGGTCGGCCTCTGGTACTCAGAGGCATGGGCCTCTGGGGCCCTCTTCATTGAGGCATGAGGTTTGGATGTAGAGGGAGCTGGGGGAGGAGCGTTCAGACCAGCCTTTTTTGCAAGCCTTGCCAAGCTCGGAGCTGCCATCTCCCACAGGTCGTCTGGGATGTCTTGCGGTCGCTCTGCAAAAGTCAGAAGATATGGTTCAGAAATCAGATACGAATGAGTTCAGAGGCTAGACTTCAAATAAAAATTCTTACCAAAATCAACAAGGGGACTTCCACCAAGGCTCGTCCCCGAGAGATAGTGAGGGGTCAGCAAATGTTCGAACTTTACAAACAGACCATGTACCCCTTGGTCTTGCAGGGCCTTCACCTTCTGCATATTTTGGAGACTTAAACCAGGATCGGCCCTGACAGACATGGAGACCTTGCCCCATTTGAGGGGTATCCTCGGCTCAAGTGTGGAAGAAGGGACGCATGGGCCAAATTCCCATGACCCTGAGGCAAAAAAATAGCGGGGCTTCCAGTTATGATTAGAGGTCTGAGTCACCTGGAGCATTTTCTTCTCAGGACTCCGAGCCACAAAATGATAGTAGCCTGGATGGTTTTTGGCCGAGGTTGGGACATAACAACCAACAAAGACCTGAACTGGGAGGTCAGAGTGGTGGACTGCCCTCCATAAGATAATGGCCCCTATGATGACTCTCCAGGCATTGGGAGATAGCTGTGAGGGGGCCAAGTTTATATAAGAGAGAATGGATTTGATGATGGGATGAATGGGTAGGCAAAACCCTAACTTAAACATCTGCTTGTACAGGCAGATTTCCCCATCTCGGGCATGATAGGCCCTCTCTTCCCTCAGCGGTCTCCTTAATTTGATGGAAGGACTGATGGAGTATAAATATCTGAAGCACAGAAGATCAACCTCAGTGACTGTGCTCTCGAACTCGGCCGCCTCAGAGATATCAACATCGCTTTCAGCATCTTCATCGTCATCAAGATCAATGTCAGCCGGAGCAGATGTAGATGGGTTACTAGGGAATCTCTGAGCGAACTCTTCCCCTGTGACGGCCGACAGAGGGATGGCATCAAGAATGGGTGGCACAGCCACACTCGGCTCAAGCACTTCAACCTCTGAAGAAGAGGCTGAGGTGCTGGAGCCATTATGGGATGAAGCTCGGTTGGATAGCTCGGCCAGATCAGGAGCCTGATCAGGCCGAGGTGTGAAATCCATAGCTTCCTGAAAAGAGTCCACTGACATGGGGTCTGAGGTAGAAGCTTCAGACTCAGACATAGGTGTTGGATCAGTAGGCACCCCTGTATAATAGAAGTTCTCCGGGGGGTCAGGGTATATAACCCTCAGAGGTGGTGGAAACAAGGGTCTAATGGGAAACTCTTGTGACCTACGATCTTCCTCTTGAGCTCTCTCTATTTTCCTAATCTTTTCTAGGGTCTTCTCTCTAAGAGAAGGGAAATCCTCAAGAAGCTGGTATAAAGGTCTGAGCATCAGAGGACGACCCTAAACTTAGGAATAACTCCTAAAACTACAAACAAGATTGGCTTATAGGGTAAAGGGATTTAAGGATCAAACTTGGAAAGTTTAAAGCAAACCAAGTTCTCCTGAGACGATGGTGCTTGCCGAAAAACTTAAAAGCTCACCGAAAAACTCAAAAACACGCCGGAAAATGTAAACCAAATACCAGAAACAAAGGGAATGGAATATAAAGAAGTACTTGGAAATGAATCGATGAATGAAATGAAGAAGATTCACAAGAAAATCGACAAAGGCTTCGGCAGAAGAGCGTTGAGTAGAGAAACTTTGGAGAGAGAAAAATAGCGAGAACAGTATGCGCACAGGAATGAAGTGAAGAAGAAAGAGAGAAAGAAGGGTTTAAACCCTTAAATACTTGGGCACACTTCCCAAGGCCCATCATTGCCTTGGGAAACCCAAAGGACGGCTGACAGCACACGCCTACCAAGTACGCATGCTCTAGCTTGGGACAGGTGTCATGCAGGTATTAGCTTGTGACGGACAGGCCTCGGAGGTGTAGTAATCCCTCAGCCACTTGCTCTCGCATATGACTAAGGGCTGGGGGGGGTGATTGATATGCCCCAAGTATAACCTCGGCCCAGAGACACGATATTGATCAACCCTAGATAAGCCGTGGGCCCGCGATATCATCCCTCGGCCAGACCAGGGTCGGCCCAGGACGACACTACCACCTACATTTCAATGGACACTACGCGCATCATAGGCATCAACAGCACTCTCGTACACCTGGGTACGGTAACCTCGACCAAGTGCAGGCCGAGGTGGTAAGAAGCCTTAGTAACCTACATGGAACCAGTCCAACCTCGGCTTGGGCCGAGGTGACAAGAAGCCTTGCTAACCGTAACATTGAACCAACCCAACCTCGGCTTGGGCCGAGGTGACAAGGAGCCTTAGCAGTCGTCAGCACAGAATCAGTCCAACCTCGGCTGAGGCCGACCCGAGCATAATGTCTCGGCTGAGATCAGGCCGAGACTCCCTATGACACTTCTCGGATTGAACGAACATCAAGCCTTTACAACTCGGCCTCTCCCAGGCCGAGGTCATCCAAAAATATGGCGGTCGAGCACCTGTTGACATTTGGATAAAGGACACCTGGGCGCAAATCAGTTGTAACAATATTATTCTCCACACGTGGGGAGAATATTTCATCATCATTCCTTACATGTGACAGTGACAGGTGGCACTCCCACATTGGTGAGGTTACCACACACATGCTCATTGCATGCATGGGGGTACATTACACCCCCTAGGTACTATATATAGGGGTCATCCCCTACCTTGCAAAAGGATCCCAATTATTCAACCCTAGCTGAAGCTTTGTCTGGATAACAGTAGAGAGAGAGAGCTTGAGAGGTTGTATCAATGGCCATTAGTGCCTTCATTCAGTGATATTACTCACACACACTCACAGTGTATGTAGGCCAAATTGGCTGAACCACTTATATTCTGGTGTTGATTCTATTTATCCTCATCTCATTCTCTTCTCTTTATATAACTGTGCTGCCATTGTTATTCTTACATTGAGCTTGGAAACACCTTACCTGGTGGTGCTAATTCGAGCATCATCATTGTTATTATTACATTGAGTTGTAATAATCTAGATAAGATTATTACAACTAATTAGGAACATGAGATAAAAATAATTCCATTGCTTAGGCACTTATGGGTGACAAGTCACTACAACTAGGCAAAAAAATGGGGCAAAAGTTCCATTGTCTAAGCAAAAAAATCAAGACAGGACAAATTGTCCCTTATAGATACATACTTATCAAAAAAAATTTCTAGGGAAACAAAATTAGAAAAACAAAAGGATGAACTTTTCTTCATTAAATGATCATTAACAAAATACAAATGTCCTATTCTATTGTTCTTTTTCCTTCAGACTTAGGTACGGGATCCATTCCAGCTGGAGGATCATCTAAAGCAAAAGAAGAGTTGATAAAATTCATATCTCGCAGCATCCTATTATTGCTCGAACTTAGTAAGTCATGTAGATGCGGAGGTCAGGATATCTTAAAATATTCATGAAGATGGTAATCACCAAGGTATTTGGAGATCAAATACTGAGGAATGGAACTAACTAGAATCCAACTGACGTCTAGTTTGAAAGGAGGAACTGGCAGATCAAGCAATCCAGGATCATACCAATCCCACAATGTGTTCCTTTTTCAACATACATCATAGCTAGATCATTCATCTATCCATACTTATACCCCTCATTGTTTGAATGCTTCAACCTGACATCAAGATGGCACAAAGCTTCATTATACCCCTTATTTCAAAACTCTCTAGGCTACTTATGGAATTGATAAGTCAATCTCCCAACATGCCGATGAAGTTTCTTCGTCAAGTTTTCTTTACTCTCCAACGTAGAGCTCTGATTGGAAAGTTGCTCGATAATATTTTGAATTTTCTAAGGCATCTCATCCAGAGCCTGATTTTTTTCTTTCAGCTAAACAGCCTAATTTGCTAAGGCTTATTGAGTCCTAGTCTCTTCAATACTGCTCCGACTAGCTCTTGCTCTACCCCGCGAAGAAGTAGGTCTGGCCCTTTTCAAAGCTTCTAGTTCCTCCCTCAATGAGGCATTCTCAGTGTCCAAAAAGGAGAAACCTTCATCATTAACTAGGACCAGAGCTCCAGAAGAAGCCGCAGACTTTAGTTGCCTCAACTCTTCTCGTAAGGCAATATTTTCCTCCTCTAGCAACTTGGCAATGTTTCTGTATTCCTCGACTTCAAGTTTTAGCACATTTTCTCTCTTCTCATTAGCTGAGATAAATTTATCATAGCCCCGATCAGTGCTCTACCGTTGGTATTTTTGCTTATAACCTTCATGCAGTCAAGCGATGATTTCTTTATGCTGAAATTGAAGCTCCTCGATTATCCCTTGAAGATCTTTAATTATTTCATAATATGCCACATTATTGTCCACAACTCGATCAAGAAAACACTTTAAATATTGGTATGCATCAATCGCTTGCTCAGAAGCATCAGATCCAAGGATATCAACTATTTGAGCCTCAAAAAAGTTTGTACATCCAACTTTACAGTAATCAGTATAATTTTTCATCAACTCTGTATCATGAGTTGACAAGAGTTCCATCTTAGCAATGAACTAGCAAGGAAAAGTAAATAAAGATCAACAAAAACAAAATTATATTGAGCAAGTCAAAGAGAAATTCAGTGTAGAATAACGAAGTCCATTTTATTGATCACCAAAAAGAGGGTACAACTAAAACAAACAAAACATGAGGAAAAATAAAGAAAAAAGAATAAAGTACTGAATAATTTTACACCTTCTCTTTATTCCCTACAACATCATCAACCAATTTGGAGGAAGGAGTTGGTTGCTCACAGGGTAGTTGGAATTTCTCGATAGAAGTTGTTTCCTATTGAACTTGCTCAGAGGCTTCAGGAATGGTAGCAGAAGGTGTTTGTTCTACTATCAACATAGAAGATTCATCAGATGCAGCTTCATGTTCTTTTTCTTTAATATTAGGAGGAGGGCCATGAGCATGTTTCTGAAATAGTTCAGAATCATCAGCAACATTCAACTCCTTCAAAGTTACAACCCATCCATCTCTGAAGTATTTCAAACTCGCATAATCCATCTTGGAAGAGACAACAGCCAAATCATTATTCCATCATTTATCCCACGTAGAGCTAAAGGACTTCTTCATAGAAGTTTTCCTCTTCTCCCTCTCTGAGGAAGGTTTTTCCCTAAGAATATCTTCAACGGACTTCACCTTCTCCTCAAGGTCTTGCTTACGCTATTCAGCCTCTTCAAGCTTGCCATCAACCTCCTTCTTACTGGAAATAGCTTCCTTCAATTTTCCTCTAAATCCTTGGAGGCATCTACATCCTGTTGTCGAGCAGCATCAGCTTGTTATCGAGCTATATTAGCTTTCTACCGAGCAGTATTAGCCTCTTCCCGAGCTATGTCAACCTCCTTGGCATCCTCCTCAGCTTTTTATTAAGGTTTCTTAGTAGATTTGATTTTGTTTTCCCTGACAGCTTTGTCCTCTTCGTACTTCTGCCAGGATTCCATCAAAGATTTTGACAATCCAGAATGGGCTTCCTCTGCTCCACTGGATGAAGTTGAAGCTTTTATGGCTTCATCCTTCTCCTGGATATTATCAAAATACACCTAAGACTGCGAGAAGAAGAAAGGCACTAATCAGAGTATGAACATGGTAATGAAGAAATAGAAGGATGAATATAATGACAGTTACTGATGCAAGGTGTTGGGCAACCAAATTAGTAACCCTATCCTGAGGAGTTGGAATTTCAGCAGCTTGATAATCAGGAAGAGTTCCTGACCTAATCAATTTCTTAACCAAACTAGGAGTAAGGATGGCTGGAGAACCTACCTTCAAATAAGAAACCCCAAATCCAGTAGTTTGGAAACAGAATCAATAGTCTTCGTAGGATGAACAATCCTGAACATCTTCAAAGGATCACCTTCAATCAAAGGTGTTGTCTCTTCTTGAATAACAACAGCTCCAATCAAAGGTTGTGCCTATTTTGTAATAGCAGCTTCAATCAAAGGTGATGCCTCTTTTGAGGCAACAGAAGGCTTCTTGCCAACCTCCTTAGAAGTTGTAGCTACCCCTCCAGATGGAGCAACATCTTTTTTCTTAGTCCCCTGAGTTGAGACATCCTCTTTGCTCTTCTTTATGCCTTCAGTACCAGGAGCAGACATGGAAAAAAACTCAGGTACTTTCCTCTTCTTCGCCATCAGATCAGCAGTAGAAGTACTCAAGTCAAGAGAAGCTTCTTCAACAAATTAAGAAGATGCTGGAGCTTGCTCAAGGTCGATCAGCAAGAGAGGAACCAGAGGACGATCTATAAAAGAAGAAGTGGTGTTTTTATATCGCAGCAGATAGGAGGCAAACCTCACGTTGTCCCCAGCTATTTCTCGATGCAACCCCCATATAAGTTTTAATTCTTTTATATTAATATCACTCTCTTTCGGAGGCTTGCTCTTATTATTTGAAGAATTTTAAGAATATTTAGAAGAGATAATTGTTATTCTTCATTAACTGAAACAATGAGGATTACCCTCATTTATAGATACATACTGAATATTTGAAACAAACGTTAAACATAAGATAACTAATAGCCTAAAATAAAGGAATATCAGTTCAACAGATTTTGACTAAACTACTCCCAAAAATGTTGGCTAAGTATCTTGATGAAATGGACGAGGTCATGAACTAGATTCCCAATACTCCCCCTCAAGTGAAGGTGGGTGCAGTGCAGACACCGAGCTTGAACCTTAAATGTCGAAATTGCTGAGATGAAAGGCTTGGTTTTGTGTGCGATCGGATCGGGTGAGAAGATCTCCACTGTCACCAAAAACCTTAAGAATAAACACAACCCATTGACTTGCGCCACAGTAGACGCAAGGGCGCGATACGTCTTTTAGACGAGAATGAGCTTGATCAAAAATTGATTCAGAGGCTTAATTATCGGTTTTGGCTAGACCAACACCTGTAATGGGCCTCTTGGGCCAAAATGAGCTTGATCATGATGGATTCAGAGGCTCGTTACTTCTTGGGCTTGACCACGATAGATTCAGGGGCCCATAGAGAGTTTAGATTGCGTGAACACGATACATAATTATTTTTTTTAATGAGAACCAAAAATAACTTTCATTAATACTTCTCCATGAGAATTACATGGCTCATAAATCAAAACCCATCTATGCTAAAAATAACAACATTTTTTTTCCATACATCAATCTTTTTTTTTTTTTTAAAGCAACCTGTCTTTGCTTCATGAGAATTTCCACCATCCATTAGAACCTGTTGTAGTCAATATTGGTGACCATGTTCAGCTTAATGGTTAGGTTGCCTATTTGGACAATTGATTGACTCTCCCATAATCAATTGTCAAACACCTGCCGGTCATTTTAAGACATTCACATAAGACCTTGCGATCTGGCTTTGAAGCAGCAATTATTTTGTCTAAACCTTTTGCACCTGAGCAACATACATTACTTGGTGTTGGTTATTCCTTCAATAGAAAGGATTCACGTGGAATTAGCTTTGACAGTGCATCACCACACTCAATAACATCACTTACAGGGCTTCATTTGAGACATAAAAATGGAGAAATCTATCGGTTCGTGCAAGTCAAGGAATGAGCTTCAACAGAACGGAAGAAGTTCACATGAGGACACAACAAAGCATTGGAAGAGAGCTTGATTTGTTACAAAACCTTATTGAATGAGAGAATAAGAAAGGAACGAGAGGCCAAAGTTTGTATCCGGCAGACGGTAGCAATGAATGGTGGCTACCGCCGCCGGAGAAACAGATTATTAGGATCGGGATTACTCGTGAGAGTTTTAACGCTCTGATACCATGAAGAATTTTAAGAATATTTAGAAGAAATAATTGTTATTCTTCATTAACTGAAACAATGAGGATTACCCTCATTTATAGATACATACTGAATATTTGAAACAAACGTTAAACATAAGATAACTAATAGCCTAAAATAAAGGAATATCAGTTCAACAGCTTTTGACTAAACTACTCCCAAAAACGTTGGCTAAGTATCCTGATGAAATGGACGAGGTCATGAACTAGATTCTCAATATTATTAACTTCAAAGTAAAGATATACAAGTCAGTGATGTATTTTATCAAACAAAAAACAAAGCTAATTTGAAAAAAGAAAAACAACCTATCCCATTGCCATAAAGTGGACATCTGGGACCTTGGTACACGTCTTTCCCTTTTATAGGGGGTATTGCCAATTTTTCATCACAACCCCATGATCTAAATAATCCCTATTGGCATCAGGGAGATTGACCACTAAAGCCCTATTAGAATACCTAGTTTTTAAATAAAAGGTGGTATCACTAGTAACCCATTTATAACAGTACATAATTTCAGGAATCCTTAAATCAGTTCCATGAATTTTATTCAATCTATGTACACCATTAACTACCCTCCATGTATTTGGAATTACTCTTACAGGAACAATATCGAAATATTGGCAAAATTCCAAACACAGGGGGTTAGGCAGGAAGAAAAAACCACATTCCGCTACAAAAATAGAGGGAAACCAGTGACCCTCATCTAGAGAAATTAAATCGAAAGGGAAAAGAGGTTCTTCTAGAATAACCCAAGAAGGAATCGCAAAATCAACCCTAAACTTATCCAATGATTCGATAAGGTAAACCATGGTGGCTAAAGCAAAGAAAGAAGAAGTAAGAAATTCTTTCAGAAAATCGAAGAAATCTGCTAAGGCGGATGACAGAAAGAACTATAGTAAAAGGAGAGAGTAAGAAGACAAAGAGTTTAGAAGTCTAGAAGTAAAAAGTAAAAGACAACTGGATTCTATCACCTTTATATACGCTGTTTCGAGAAACGAGAAAAGTGATGATTACTGATAATGACGATTGCGCTATCGGCAGCTAAAAAGTATGAGTTCCCAAGCGTTCACAAAAATTCAATATATTTACAAGTTTGCCATTTTGCGCTAAAATAATAAAGCTAAGAGGAAAACCTCCTAAGTCATGGAGGCCTGTAATCTAACAAAACTGGCTAAGAATGTCCGAGCAACTTCTTGGCATAATGTTCCACACTCTCATTATCCAACCTCAACTGTGAAACATTGGAGGCTTTTGTTGATACAAAATTTAGTCAGCTGACATGGACCAATTATATGAAGACACATGTCATCCTGTGTGGCATAAAATGTAGTTATCGAGCTACTTAGCGTACCGAGCATTTAGTCAGGAAGATCAAACAACAAAAATAGATTCAATGAACATTCTTATCATGTACAGATGTATATGTATATTAAACAACGACATATTGTCTATTCATACGGACAGCCCAAGGGCTATAAATACATTGTAACACCCCCATAACGGGGTACTCAATCACTAGTGATCATAATCAAGATTAAAGCAAAACACCCAGTAATACAAGACAGTGGACGTAGGCCATTATCATTAAGGCTGAACCACTTTAAAAATCCTTTGTCTTATTTCTTTATTCATATTTATCTGTGATTAATTAATTAGATCAAGTCTAGTTTTTTACATCAAGAATATGTTGGAACATCTAGAGTCTAAATACAATCCAGATGCCGTGTGCTCAGCTTTAAAGGCACTGATCACATTGTTTCATTTCAACTGGGGTAATAGATCATTTTTTCTTACCTAAATTGCTCTACTTTTAAACTTGTGCTTATTAGCTCGTATTTGATAAAAATTGCGAGCTTTTGTCTTTTGTTTAAAAGATTTTTGTGCAGGTTTATGAGTATTATAGATAGTTTGAGCAATTTGTTTATAAAAGAATCTAGGATTCCTTCTTGTTGATGGTCTTTTAGTATTAGTCCTTCTCTTTCTATTTCGATAGTTAAAATTCTTGGTTGTCTATCTAGGAAGGACATAGATGTTTCGACTTTTCCTAGAATAATTGAAGTTATGGTAAAAAGGATAGTTATAGATTGGATTACATAGACATTTGGAATAGAAACCATAAAGGGAATGTCCATAGATATCACAATTGGAGCAGTAAAGACGGCACGTAGAACTCATAACCTTAAGAAAATTGTTATTCGAAGGCTTATCTAGGTTTTGAGCTATAGTCTTGTTCCTAGGTGGAACATGATTAAATGACGAATTAGCTTGTCGAATAGAGGGGCAGACGTATTTAGCCTTATGTTCAATATTATGCTTAGAGTTAATTGATTCACTAATGTCTAACTTTTGTTATTTTAAGTCAAAACCTTCACATTTTGAAAGTCTGGACAAATTTCAACAGGTATTTTTCCACCAGAGACAAACTTGATAGGTTCAACACTTTTTGTTTTCTTGGAATTGTTGGGGCAAAAGCCTATTCCAGTTCTATCATCAGAATTGGTCTTACTTTCAGCAACATGATCTTCAAAACATTTAGGGTTATTTTTAAATTTAGGAAACCTTTTGAAGAACTTTGATGTTTTTTGTTTTGTTTGTTCCAATTCTAACAATGTTCCTTTGTATTTCTTTTCCAGAATTTCATCTGAGACAGACAATTCTTTCAATTTTTGTTCAAAATTTTTAGTTTCATTATCATGAGTTAGACATTGAGTAATATACTCTTCAGCATTCTGTTTGATCATATGACTCAGGGTTTCTATCTTCTGAATAAGATCTTTGACAATCTTTTCAAGTCTAGTACTTTTCTTGAGAGTTTTTGTGTACAGTGTGTGAATGTTATGAAGGTCTTCATTATCGGAGTCACTAAGTATGCAATGTGAAGTATCCCCTAGCGGTTCATTTTTAGTACTCACACACTGATTGACATCAACAATAGAGCATTCCATTTGACTCACACACACCGTGTTTGAAGCATTATCAGCAGACAAATCAGTAGGAATAGCATCATTTAACATAGCATGATCAGGTTCCTTATCATCAATGTAAATTATCTTAGCAAAGAATGACATACAAGGGTCAAGAGTGTTAGATGACTCAGGTTCATCATCTTCAGATTCACTTGAGTCATCCCAAGTCTTGCATAGATGATCCCTATTATGTTTGTGAATTTTGTCTAAGTTAACCATGCAGTCACTAGCCATGTGTCCTAACTTCCCACATCTATAACATTCAATATTTTTAAGGTCTCTCTCCAGTATCTTGTGATTCTTATTCTGCTGTTTGTCTTGTCTTCTCTCATGAGGCTTATTGTTAGATTGGTTTGGATAAGTAAGTTTCCCTTATCTGTTTGCTATTTTATTTTGAAATTTCATAATTTTCTTAAACTGTTTAGACATTAAGGTAAGCTGATTATCCAGACTATCTAAATTATAGTCCTCATCAGAGTCTAAGTCAATGTCAGGTATACTAAGTTCAGGTGTAGTCAACTTAGATGAAAAAAAATTAGAACTAGACTGTTTCTTATGGGATTGGGTTAATTGTTTCTTAAATTCTAATTCCATTTCCACAGTACTCAATTTGTTAATGAGGAGTTCAGGTGTGAGATTTTAATAATCTATCTCCTCAATTGCATATCTCTTATTATTAAATTTCTGTGTAAGTGATCTTAGTATTTTAGAGGCAAATTCCTTTCTATCATATATAATCCCATTGGCATGCAATTTAGTCACAATGTCTGTCAATCTAATATAGAAGTCATCAAATGACTCTCTCTCAATCATGATCAAGGAGTTGTACTGCTTGATTAACATTTGTGTTTTAGTCGCTTTAACTCTAGTGCCACCCTTGTGTGCAGTCACTAGGGTGTCCCATGATTCCTTAGAGGTAGTACAGAATGATATCCTCTTAAATTCGTGTTCATTGATAGATATGAATATGGCATTTTTGCCTTTTTTATTGTTAAGGGAAGTCTGTTTCTCTTCTTTAGTGAATTCACTTAGTAACTTTCTAATCCTCACAGTACTTACTTTAGTGTATGGTTTAGTAGGAAAACTATAACCATTTTCAATAGCATTTCCAGACATGATCTCCTAATATCCCTTGGATGAAAGTAACCATCCTCACTTTCCAGTAAGGGAAGTTAGTTCCATCAAAGAGAGGGGGCCTGTGCATGTTACCTAATCTCTCAAATTTCTCATCCATAATTTGTTTTTAGAAAATCATTTCAAAAACTGAAGATCTAAGGAATTTGAAAAACCAAAGATCTGATACCAATTGAAAAAATACCACTTAAGTCGTTCAATTCAAGATTAAATTATCTAAATGGCTCTGAACAGTTTGTTGAAGAAACTCTTTAGTCAAAACAAATTTCTTGACACAAAATGTGCTTAAAAAAAGAATTAACGAGTTAATTAAGGTATAGGTTTACTAGCTTTGAAAACCAAAACTTATAAAGAAATTAAATCAATACAACCTTAAGAAAGGGATGAGAGGAAGAAGAAGTATTCAAGTACAATTTTAACGTGGTAAAACCCCACCCAATTGGGGAAACATCCATGAAGGTGTAATACCCTGGCTTCGAGCTTCAAAAATAGGTATTTAACCTTATTTGATGTGTTTTTTCCAAGGAAAGATTCGAGGAGGAAATAATCAAAGGGTAACACGTCAAGTAATACATAAGGTGGTGCATTACGTAAATAGTTTAAACGCGAAAAATCCCACGATGCATGTGTCGCATGAATGCATATTTAATTTCTAATAGTATTAGCTAGGATTTTCGTTAAGTTTGAGGTAAAAATATCAAGAAATAGATCTGACAAGGGCAAGGTTAATACGACGCGACATTTAAATGGTACGAAAAGCAAAATATTGCAATATGGATTAAATGAGAAAGTTTTACATTGCATTATTCGTACGAGTTTCATTTTGAGATTATTATATTATTTTAAGTACTTTGGTTAAGTTTCACGCAATTTGGACAAGCAACAAGTGCTACGCGAGCCCGGGTACAAATTGTTTGACAGTGCGCAACAATGCGAAAGTATAGTTTTGCGCGAATTGTTTAGTACATCTCGGAAGGTCAAAAAAAAATATTCCGACCATATATTTAGCCTCATAAAAATATAAGAAATATTATCATGCGAAGAAAAATTGAAAAAAAATATGTTTTGCGTGGAGGTCCCGTTTCTTGCGCATATTGTTTAGGACGTCTCGAAATGTCGAAAAAAAAATACTCTGACCATATATTTGGACTCATAAAAATATAAGGAATATTATCATGTGAAGAAAAATTGAAAAAAAATAAGTTTTGCGCAGATGTCCCATTTCTTGTGCGTATTGTGTAGGACGTATCGAAATGCCAAAAGAAAATATTCTGACCATATATTTAGACTAATAAAAATATAAGGAATATTAACATACGAAAAAAAATTGAAAAAAAATATGTTTTGCACGAAGGTCTCAATTATTACGCGCCTTGTACAGGACAATCCGGGAGGTCAAATGGCTATTGTAAATATGATTTTTTAGACAAAAAAATGCAAGGAATATGAATCTCAAGTTAAAAGTTTCAATATATATATATATATATATATATATAGAGAGAGAGAGAGAGAGAAAGTGACAAAAATGACAGCATTTTATGGGGTATTATATGGGTAGTTAGGTGTAGTCTTATTCCATTTAAGATTTTCAGATTTTGAAAAGAGTTTTACACATTTTAGGACACTCTAATCTCTGAATTTTGGGTCAAGATTGTAAGGGTACTTCTTATAGTCTATAAGAAAGAGAGTGAGAGAGTGAGAGTGAGAGAGAGAGAGAGAGAGAGAGAGAGAGAGAGAGAGAGAGGCTATGGATGTCCAAAGTTTGGAGCATTTTTCTCACATTTGTCTTCTTATTCTTGTGTCCTAGCAAGACAAATTTCCTCTCAAATTCGTAACTCCTCATATATCTATATTTTCTCCACCAAAACTCCATCAAAAAGACCCACAACCTCCGTTAAAATTTCCTTCTAAGGTGGGACAGGTTGCTGGGGCTTTTAGGAATGGTTTTTTGGAACTAAAATGGGTCTACTTCCATGGTGTTTGAGAAGGAAGAAGATGAGTTTTGTAAAGCATTCTTGGAGCATTTTGGAACTTCCATTAGATCTAGCATGGTGGAACTTTTGTGAATCCCTTTAGGGCCACTTTTGAAGGTGGGGGGAGTCACCCATCTTCTCCACTACCACCACCATTTGGAGTCTTGAGGTGGGAAATATCTTACCTTGTTAGGGGTTTTAAGTTTAATGAATTTTCAGCAAGTTTTGTCACATCTATTTGATTTAATATATGTAGGATGTGTGTTAAATGGAAACCATGGGTTAATTTGTTTAACTCTCATGACTTTATATGAAAATGGGTATTTAAAGAGAGGTTTTGAAATGGGTTTTGAAAGAAGATAATTTCTAGAATACTTATTTACACATATTGGGCGTAAAATGTGTAGAATAATTATTATATTGCATCCTTATACTAGTTAAAGTTCATACTATCATCTTATGTTAATATGGGTATAAAAAGGATGATTTCAAACGGGTTATTAATGTGCAAAAATTTCAGAATATTATTTACCAAATATTGGGTGTTGAAAGTGTAGAAAAATGGTTAAATTACATTAATGGACTTATTAATTGCATTCTTAATGTTTTGAATAAAATGGAGCACTTAAAAGATGGTTTTAAATGGGTTTTAAAGGTGTTAAAAATTTTAGAATACTATTCATAGGCATTTTATGAAATAAAATGTGTTAGAACGATGTTTTAAAGATAAATAATGTGATTTTGGGCAAAGAAATGCATTAGGTTGGTTTAAGACATTTTATGAGATAAAAATGTGATGGCCTACTTGAATAATGAAGATAAATGTAAAAGGAGAATATTTCACTTTAAATGGGTATTTTAAAGTTTGTAAACTCATAATAAAATAAGAGTATGAGTTATTGTGTAAATATTTGTAACTCGGTGTAAGATGTACAAACTCAAAAATAAAGTGCGTTTATAAAATATGTGAAAAGTGAGGTTTTAATATATAAAATGTATGAATTTATATATTAAAAGGGTGCGAAGTGCAAAATGTGAAAGATGAGTAAAGTATGTTAATAAACAAGTGTTTTTAATGGTTAAGTGGGTTTAAGTGTCGAATTGGAAACTTAAACTACCTTTTTGGAAAATGACACTTGTTAAAGGACTAAATTGCATGTTTCGGCAATAAAGGGGTAAATTGGTAAATTTACTTAAAGTAGAACATTTTTATGAATTAAAAATGTTGATGAATGTTTTTACACTAATGTGGGTGAAAATGAATTAATTCCTAAAGCGTGAATGATTTTTGGTATAAAATCAACGTGTGGGTGAATAAAGGACTTAAGGGAGAAAGTAATAATTTTCCAAGTATAGAAAAAAACGGACAGTTAAGTCTAGGCTTTTGACTTAGGCCCGTAAATATGAATAATGTGAACATTGGAATAATGTTGAGCACATTGAAAAGATATTCATATTGGATGATTCCAGGTTAAATAATTAAGCAGGGCTATGCTGTCGCTAGTGGTGAAAGACCCCAAACCAACTGCAGTTTACTTGACGCTCGGTGCCAGATGATGAAATTTCGTGAAATCGTGGATGTGCGTGTGTTGGCGGATTTCCTAAAGATAATACTAAGTAATGAATTGAATATTCATGAAAGAGGCGTAAATGAATGGTATTGATCAATTGATTTATTAATGCAAGAATAAAGCATTAAATGTTTAATGTTCATGTGGTAACATAGGGTGGTTAAATAAGACGACTTAATGATGTTTAAGCTACCTAATGAGGTTTTAATCATAATAAACACAAGCGTGTGTTATATGAGGCATTCAAAGGAAAATGCGTATTTTTCTAAACATTGTGTGTGCGTGCGTTGAATGGAAGTCCTATAATATGGTTAAGTAACTCTGGCTCGAGTTAATAAACGTTGGGTAATGAACGTTTGAAAGTAAATAAAATATTTTCCCATCAATTGCTAAACCGTGTGTGTTAACGGGAAGGAATGGTAGTTCTTAAGCATAATGATACAAATGATTATTTTGTAAAGACGAGGATGATAAAAATGCGTCAAATAACGTTTTCAAAATAAAACGGTTTAATACATTGGGACATGTATTTTCCAATAGTATTTATGTACATATATACGTATTTTCACTTTCATGTAGTGTAGCATGTGAGTATTCCTTTCTGTCGTTCATTTCTACAATGCATTTGTATATAATCCCACTGAGCATTCGACTCACATCCCTCTTTTGTTACGACAGGTTGAATGATGTTCCTTACGTTGAGAGCATTATACAGGTAAGTAGTTACTTGCTTTTACGATTAGTAGCTCTGTTTACGTGGCATTGGGGGAACTTCCCTTGGATCCTATCATGTAGTTGATAAAATTGGAATTACATGCTAACCAGAGTAACGTTAAATAATAATAAAACTGGATTGGAAACATTAATTAGGTTGTACCCCTGCACCTCACAACTAACGTACGAATCGGGTTAATCCTTCATTAACTCTTAAATCCAGGTCGGGGCTTTACAACATGGTATCAGAGCTTTAGGTTCAATGATCCTTTCAAGTGTGACCTGGTGAGATCGGTAGTGGATCTTTCAGCGTCTTTCCTAGTGACAGTTTTGATTTGTCCCTTGATGGTAAAGTCTAGGTCTTGAGCACATTGTGACATTGTCTATGAGTTAGATAACCTTGATGGTTTGAAGTGATTTAAGAACAGATATATAGAGTCCTTTGGACTTAGCATTTTGAATGATGAAATAAATTTGGGTTTAGGAAGGTGTCGTGGTATTGAGGGATCGTATCTCTTGTGGTGTCAAAGGTGTTGGACTAAGGTTTTATACATAGTTCCCAATGTACCATACCCTACAAAAGGTTTTATTGTTGTGATAGCTTGTGATCTAGCAAATGAGTGTGATGGCTATATAGTGAGACAAGTTAGTTTTCATAGCGGAGTGTTTAATAAGGATATGTTATATGCCATGATGAGTTTGATCTCGGGTTATAGTTATGGACATGCATGTAAATCCGTATTAATAATGACATGGAGGAATGTGTTATGGATTAGCTAATGAGATATTAGTACAAGTGATAGACACTCCCTAGTAATGGTGAACTTTAGATTGCTCTTCGTGTATTAAGATAACAAGGATGTCTCTCTTTGAACTTTGGGGATTTCTTATGATGTCAAGAACACAGAGTTATAGTTTTGTAACATGCAGTAATTAGGTTAGTGTTTGGGCCTCAAAAAAAATATTATTGGCCATGATCGGTTGTTTTGCTTACCATAGAATGTGCATGATAGTTGGAGATAATTTAATTGTTATCTCCTCCATGAAGTGTGGAAAGAAATCAAAGTTGTGTCAAGGTGTATGTGGTGATAAACTTGTCATAGTGGTAAATTTGAGGTTTTGTAACATAGGTCAAGATGCGACTTGTGGCTTTCCGGGATATATGTGTTGATTATTTAAAAAGATAACTAAGTACGATGTTATCACCCATAAAGCATTTGATAATTATTATGGTATTAGAGTCTATATAGTAATGGTAAATAATTGATGATTGTAGTATGTTTAGGTCATGTTGACTTATGGGCATACTTGGAGTTAGTACCACGAATTTTGTTTATAAGTTGTTCTCGCTTATAAACAAATGATTATTAAATTACGAACAGATTCTAAAGTGAAAAGAATATTTCTAAAATTATTTTGTTCGAAACTTCAGACTTTGGACCTTTCAATTTATCCACAGATCAAGAGGGAATATTGCTACATAAAAGAGCCAAGATCCTAAACACTTTCATTATTCAAAAATATTTACAAGTATTTCACAAAATGTGAAATAATTAAATGTATAAATCCCCAATCAAGATCTTAACTAGATCTAAGTCCAAGTAATCTCAAAAACTAAAATCAGAAATGATTTTGTTGGTTTAGGGTTTGAAAGAAACATAACAGTTTAAAATAACCAACAAAATTGAGATTTCTCAAAAGAAGAAATCAAATCTAGTATGATAAAACGTGAAGTCTATCACAGACTCACAAATCTGAGATTTCTATAAAAGAAAATAAAGTTTGGAAAACGTGGCTAGGTTGGACAAGAAATTAAGAAAAAAGAGGATGGATCTTCTCAAATCTAGAACTAACTCAACTCTCAGAACTATTTTCAGGTGAGATTTGGCCGGAGTTAGGTTAGGGTTTTTATTTTCTCTTTTTTTTTTTTTATCTCTTTATCTCTCTCTCTCTCTCTTCTCTCTTTTTTCTCTGAAAATTGAGATGAACCAAAAGTTAGAAAAGAAAGGACGAAGTATCCTTTTGTAAAAGGAAGAGAAGGATTTGGAATGTCCCAGGCAAATGGACGATCAAGATTTGATCGAACAAAATCTAATGTCTACTAAAGAATCGCAACTACTAAACCTCTGATTGATTTAAAATGTTAACACATGGATCAAGTAAGAACGCATGCAGGCCATAGATAAAAATGATCCAAGGGTTCTCAATTATTCTCAGGTATAAGAGTGACAAGAAACACAGATCTAACCGTTGTAAGTCCAACACTTATAAGGCTGAGATGACTTAAAGAAAGCGCGTTTTTTATCTTTTCAAAATACAAAATTCACCCACAATATTATCTAGTGCTTTCGGTGTTACCCAAGCCAAGTTTTAACAGCTTTTACTAATTACAAACACCCCACAACATTTGTGAAAACCAATTTTAAATTTCTAAAAAATTGTTTAAAAAATCCTAGAAATTATTTAAAATATCCCAAAATTATTTTGATGGGATTTAACTCACACACAACCATATTATGAAAAACGCAACACATATATGCAATCTTAGGTGAATGTGTTGGTGTTTTACCTTTGGGACTAATTTGAGGAATTCAAATGAAGAGTCTGAAGGATTTTTCGTCAAACAAGGATATGACTCAATTTTGTCACTATTTACAAACTAGATGAGCACCTATATAATATAGACTCAAGTGAGTCAACGATATAGGGTGCTTAATCATTTACATGAGATGATGTGTTTTTACATAACACTAGATTGGTCAAAATTATCTACATCAAACGAATTACTTTTATGAAACATCGAATTGATTAAAATCATCTTCATGAGACGAGGCGCTTTGAAGAAACATTGGACTAATTGAAACATTCACATAAGGTGAGGTTTTTTTATGAAACACTGAATTAATGTAAATCATCCCAATGAGACGAGGTGCTTTTTCCAAAACAACGGATTGATTGGAACCGTTTGCCTGAGACGAGGTGTTTTTACGAAACACATAATTGATTGAAATCGTCATCATGAGATAAGGTTCTAAGAAAGGGATAATTGATTTGGAAACAAGGTTGTTTTATTTAATCTTAGAATGTGCGAGGAATCGTGATTTTGGAAATCTATTGAGAAAGAGAAGGTATTTGATTTGATTTTGAAATTTATTAAGGAGAAAAAAGATTTTGGGATTAATTGAGGAATTTAGATTTTTGAAATATATTGATAATGAAAATGATTTTTAATTGATTGAGGAAAAATATTTTGATTTAGTTTTGGAATATATTGAAAAAGAGAGGGATTTTTTAGGAAAGCTTTGTATTTTTGGGCTAAATTAAGGGGAAAAGGACTGATCCGCTAAGTGCTGGGTGTGGAGGACCTATCATTAAAGCACTTGGACCTATTTATAAATGGTAATTTTACCATTTCTCTGCATTTTCACCTTATAAATATTTCTCTAACTTTTCTCCGAACTCTATTTTCTCTCTAGTTTTAGGTTTTTTTTCGTTTCCTCGAGTTCATTTTTTGAGTTACTGGCAATGGATGAGAGGGAGGTCAAGGAGCCATTTAAGATCTTGTGTATGATGTCCCTGATGTTAGGCCTCACTTGGAGGCTAGAGAGTCCGAAAATTTAGCTGATGTGGATATCTCTAAGGAGCTAGTGGTTAGGGATCAAGGCCAATGTTACAACATTCCTTCGCCCAGAGATTAGGCTATTCTTCTATCGGAGCCTGCCACACACTTCATTACTGTTGTGCATATTGTGTGGTGTGAATTTTTTTTCGGCATTGATCTTATTTACGTTGTGATTTTATTATTAGAAATGTATTGTCGCAACGTTTATTTTTGTTTACTTATTATTATTGTACCTGTATTTGTTTATAGCGTCTTCAAGAGAGTATTGCCACCCATTTTACGCTTAAGGGTTTCCTGAAGCGGTTGGTGGCTTTGTGGGCACACTATTATTTTCCCGATGCAATTCGGGAGATAGTACGAGGTATGGCATTCGGCCCTTTAAATGTGCAACTATGTGCTAAGGCATATATGGAAAGGTAAAAACACACACCACTATTTAAAAAAAATTCAAATATAATTTTAACCTAAACAGTTAACTCAATTAAAAAATACACCAATTAAACTATTGTTGTGATAAATGGTTTGCCAAATTTTATCTTATATAAGCATGCATCTAGGTGAGTACAGTAAGAGAAAATTAAAGAAACAAAGTACAACGCCCGATGTATGAGTAAAACCCAAAAAGGAAAATCCCAGATGACCCATCCACGCAAATTCACTATGTCATAAATTACATAAGGACACAAAAAAACACTTACATAACCGACTAGACTCCTTTAAGCCTTGACACGCCTACGTTCGACCTTCTTCACAATGACACATATGAGTCTAGTTATGCACTACCATAAAGTTTAAGTACAAACACACCTCAGTATCCACCGATCGAGGATCAATCACCATCAATGGAGAGAACACAAAGTACGTCACATCAAACTGCCAAACACATGGATGCCATCGTATGTAAATAGAAAAGGAAGCACAGAGTCCACCATACGAAACTTCTATCAATCAAGATGATGATAAAACAAACTTGGTGCACAAAATGAATATCTCAAAGCATATAAAGTTTAAACCTTCGATCTCAAAGTAGTTGGATGAAACTAGGGGTTGGAGGCCCTTAGATATGTATTTGGAAAACAATTTTGAAGTCCTTAAGAAAAGAAAGCAAATGCCAATAATCATAGTTATAGAAACAAATTTGAGGAAGCATAATTTTTTAGGCACTTCGTTCGAACGAAACAGAGGGTCGCTCAAACAGAGTTATTAATCCCATTCGCACAAGAGATCAAATGGCATTTAAACGATATTGTTATGGCAAGCAAGAAAATATTGTATGAAGTTTCTTTTAATCTCGTTTAAAGGAGAATATAGAACTCATTTGAATGACTCAAAAATCTCGTTCTAATGAACAATGTAGTTTAATTTGAACGGTCGCTCAAACGACTTATAAAAAAATAACTTTAAAAAAATCTTTTATGAAAAAAGCCTCAAACATTATTTTGAAAAAAAAACTAATGAAATACAAAGGATAAAAAATATACATGTTCATACCACATGAGATCCTTGATGATTGAAGATGAGACGTAGCACGAAACATGACACAATGAAGTAGATGCTCTAACTTGGATGCTACGGCCTTCAATCACACACATCACAGGCTTTAAAGGATAAACCAATTCAATACATGGCCTATGACTCAAACGGTTTTGTATAAATATAATTAAGCCAGTACGTACAAAATGACTCGATTATGAAATTTGTCCTTACAAATCTCCCCCTTTGGATATTTTGGGACAAAACCCATAAATAAAAACATATGGGACGTTAAGCCTGTCTAAAGATCAATCCTAATCCCACAAGGAAAAAAGTATAAACATGACATACACAAACTCTGACTAGCTTTGCTCTTGTGAAATTTTTTTACATCGTTGCAAACTTGCTGACGCGACTAAGATTTTGTCTCAAAAGTGCGTTTTACTCTAGGCTCAAGTGCAAGCCTGTCGCTCAAGTAGTAACCCGGTAAATCGGGATCGTATCCACAGGGATCGAGATTGCCAAATAATACCAAGAAAAATTATTAAATCTTGAAATGATTTCTTAAAAGAAACAACAAGATGATTAATGATTGGGGAAATTTCTAGTGAAATAAAAATTTGCTTAAGAAAAACAAACTGAAAATTGCAAAAGAATTTAGATCTGACAAATGGGAGAAAATAGGGTAGGGTACAATCCCTCAATCCTTAACAAATTACCTTATAGAATACTAGAATTGTAAATTAAAATTATTGACTAGATTCGGTCTTTATAAATTCTAAGCATTACATATATGAGGGATCTAGCCGCATCATATGAAATCAAAGATAGATATAAAGCGATGAATGATAAATTATACTCGCAAAGCGTTCTTAAACATCTCATGTACCTAGGGCAAGAGAGATTAAAAGATTGGCAATGTTTGTATGATTTTCTTTCACGATTCAATCAATATTTTAATTTAACCTCTATTTTCTACATAAATAATTTGCCTTGGATTGAGTTCATATACCCCAACCCTTGGGAATTTAGCTACTCATGATTTGGTTCAAGAATAAATTCGCATGTAAAATTATGGATCCACAAGACATTGTAAATAATTTGCAAATAATAAAACTAGAGAATGGAATGAGATTACTTGAATTCAGCAACAAGAAAGTAATTGGAATTCAGAATTTCTTACAAACTAGGGTTCATGAAAACTCTTGAAGGAATAGAAAATTTAACCCTAAAATTCAACCTCTAATTCTCTCTAGAACTCTCAGCCTAGCAAACCCTAGCAACTCTCTAGCTAGCCCCTTAAATGATGTAGGGCATGGGCTTTTATAGCACAAAGAATCGAAATTGACAGCTCAATGTGCTTGTGGCACAAGTTTCACCATCCAGCTCGCCAAAAATATGCATAATTAATGCCAGGATTTCACATGACCGGACCGGTCTGGATTACACTCGGATCGGTCCGATATCCACCGGATCGGTTCTTTTATTTCTACCGGATCGGTCCGGTACTAGTCGGATTGGTCCGATTTTCTTCTCCATCGGTCTGCTATCCATCCGAGGTCTACTGGACTTGGATCATTTCGGATCGGTCCGGTTTAAATCGGATCGGTGCGATTTTCTTCAACTTTGACTTTTCTCTATCCTCTTTGACTGGCCATAACTTTTGATCTAGAACTTCGATTTGGGTGCTGTTTCTTCCTATGCTCTAGTGAAATCATGCTCTTCAACTTCACTTGTGGTGTCGCCTTCGATTTTTGAGTGGAACTTTACTCTTTTGCCCTTTTACTTTTCTCCTGATTTTCTTCTTTTCCTTTCTTGCATTCCATTCCTGAAAACTTCATCACAATTACACAAAAACTAGGGAATATTGTTAAAAACAGACAATAGAGTGATATGGACTAAAAATGATTCAATTACCTTGTTCGAGATATTAAAATCACTAAATTAATGGGCTAAATTCAGAAGAATTTACGCTTGGTCACTTGCACACTTAAACACGCCTTTCGAATGCAATATGAATATATAACAATATAAATACACATATAAAAAACCCTTCCACTTTGTCTAACAATCTCCACCTAAGATAGAACGTGTCTCCCTAAGAAAAATATCTTCCCTGGAGTTAAAGAGTTAGATACCATTTCTCCCTTTTTTTTCGGAATAGACAAAGAATAATCTGCATAATATATAGCAAACTCCCCCTAAATGTAATGCTTGTAAGCATAAAGGAAAGAATGTAATATCATGCAATGATGTGAAGTGAAACATGCAATGACAAAAAACTTGGCAACACGAGGACATATAATCCAAGCAATGAACAAAAGATACCAATTTTGATCCATAAATAAGATACCAATGATAGCAGGCAACAAAAGATACCACTGTGATCATAAAATAGGCCTATTTGAATCAACGACGAAGCATAAGGCAAACATGGATTAAATTAAAACATAAAGAATCAAAAACACACACACCATATAAATAAAATATGCAAATATACCCATGATTCATAAGAAAATATATGTATAAATACTAAAAAGGACACAAAACACGTAAGTTTTCCATAGTTGTATATTATCAATGTGGCTAAGCCAAATGTGGTATGGAGTGAAGGTGCATGAACTAGAAACAAAGGAAATATGACCCAATAACTCAAAATATATATAAGGAGTTCTATTTGATCGCATGAATTTATCAAACTTCAATTTAGCTCATGTGACAAATAATGAACTAAAAAAAGGACAAACATACACAATTCACAGTAGCCCTAAAATCTTGATGATTCTCAGATCAATATCATCAAAATAATTAAGATTAACAAGGAGTCATTGTGAAAACCAATTTATCTTCAACTAAACACACTAAAAAATATATATCTCTTTCTCCCTCAATTTTTGTATATCACACTATTGAAGAATCAATGCAAAAATTTGGACTCGAATATTTTTTCTTTTCATTTGCATCTTTATTCGTTAGGCTCTTGCCTATGGTGGCCTTTCATGTAAGGTAGAATTTCTCCCTTCGTATCCCTTTTCCATTGGTCACTCATATTTTATCAAACTAAATAAGCTCATGGGCAATGGTTCTTACATGAACAAACCCCTCATAGTAGAAAAATTATGTAAATTACAATATTGATAGTGGAACACCTAAATTCGCTCATGCAATATAAGTAGTTAATATACAAAAGAGCTCAATCAAAGTGTGTGCAGAGGCATATGCAAAGTGAATTCATTCAGAAAATAAAAGTTAAACTATTCCGTGAAAGCATGATTAAGAACAATCCTAAGCGTTAAAGATCATAATCAACTATTACAGCCACACGTAAACCTAGAACAAATGAGATTCAAACACACCGATATGCCACACAAAATGTGTAAACCCAAAATACACAAACATACCAAAATCTTTTTGAGTTTTTCAACATTTATTAAAAAATGACTCCAAATTCAAAAGTAACTCAAAAGAGAAACAAAATATTTTTTCTATTTTTCCTCATTAAAACCCAATAAATGAAAATGAAAAAACGAAAGATAAAGCATCATACAACTAGCAGAAACATATAACATGAAGCACAAATTCAAATATATGGAAACATGCAAAAAACAATCAACCCTTAGATTTAGCATGAGAAGTATCATATGCAAGAATTCGAGAAGCAATAAGTCTAATGTTTAAAACATAAAAATCTGATTTCTTAACCCACAGAAGTGTGACACGAAGTTCTTGAGATTTGGGAACCTTGGTGATTGTAGTCTTTGACTTCCTAGGAATGTTTATAAGATCGAAGAAAAAACTCTTAAGGTGACATTTCGTATTGAAATGTGTGCACGTGTAGACACAAATAGGAATGTTACCTAAGGGTTGACCATTTCTAACGTCTTTGGCTCTGGTTGACCCTCTTCAATTGTTGGTATTGAATTTATCAGTGGAAGCTTTAGTAATATCAAATCCAATTCTAAAATTTTTATATTTCATTTGAATAGTGCCTAGCATCTTATTCAAATTTTCCAATCTATATTCCAAATAAAATTTGATATGACTCAAGTCTCTCAATCTCTCATTTAGCTACACAATCTTAGACATGAGCTAATGAAGAGACTCCTAAAAAACTAGGGAGTCTTTCTTCAAACTCTCCATTAAACCACAAAGTTTATCTCTCCCCACTCAATAAAAGCGAGATTCTCCCTAAGAGTCTTCTAACGTGCATTAAGATCCTGAATAAATTTCGTATCATCATTCCCTATGGAATATTTTTTCAACTTATCTTCCAACTTCAAGTTGACATTCTTCAACTTTAATGAATCCACGTATAATTCCCTAAAGGAAACTTAAAGGTAAATATCCTCCTCCTCCTCCTCCTCCTCCTCCTCCTCCTCCTCCTCCTCCTCTTCTTCTTCTTCTTCTTCTTCTTCTTCTTCTTCTTCTTCTTCTTCTTCTTCTTCTTCTTCTTCTTCTTCTTCTTCTTCCTCACTATTCATTTGGGATTTACATAACCTAGCCTCAAAATTATCACATTAAACACACAATATGGTTGACTTATTAGGAGTCTACATCATCTAGGAGTTTTAACTAGTTTGGATATAAAGACAAAAATATATTGGTTAGTTACCATGAGCTCCCATCTACAAAAGGTACAACAAAGTTCAACTTCAAGTAAAATATCAACGAACTCCAACCAGAGAAATCTGATGAGTACAAATGTATAAAATGACAGACAATCGGACACATGCACTCATATTGCATTATGTGATATATTTGTTTAAGAAATTTTTGGGAGTTTTTTTACATTTTAAAATTAATTTTTAAAAGGCTAAAATTGGTTTTTAAAAGTTATCGTGTTTAATTAGAATTTCCAAAACATAGTTAAAAAAATATTTTGTGCCAAAACCAAAACCACTATATAATATTGGGGTAGTAAATTGGATTTATTAAAATTTAAAAACACGCGTTTGAAGTCTCATAATGCTTTGATACCTGTACACCACCTACCTTGATCTGATTGGTTATTTTTTGTTTGTTTACACATGCATATTTAATGTACATTTTAAATCATAGATTAAACCTAATCACACTATCTAAATCAATCTGGTTTCATTACATGTGTTGCCTACTTTAACTAATCACAGTTAGTAACCTTCAACCTGTGTTAAACGGTTTCAAATAATTTTAGTGGTTCAATTACAACTGTTATATTTTCTTCAAATACATTAATCTAATCTTAGACATTGGTTTAAAACTCTATCTCCAGGAAATTCCTTGAGCACTATATAAGGAGACTTCGTCTCAACGTTTGGAGAATTTTAGCCATTTGAAGAGAGAAAAGAGCTAAAAACTTTTTGAGAGAAAAAAAGAGAAAATTTTCTAAGAAAGTGTTGAGAAAATGTTTTTTGTGAAAAACATAAGTGTAGTTAGGTTTTAAAACAGTAAAATAAGGACCTCCCTTCTTAATATGTTTTTTTTTCCAAACACTTATGAGCAAACCAAGTTTCACCATTTTCATACTTTTGTCATTTTCTTGAGTTTCAGAGTGAGATTTTGAGAGTTATACGATATTTTCACACTACAATCTATGTTATAACTTTTCTCTCTCCGAACAACCTCACGTGTTAGAAACTTTAGTTTTTCTTTTTAGAAAATTGAGTTTCTAACCTTGTGACATATTCACTGCACATTTTAGGTTGTTTGGTTTATTTCCATACTCATGTTTGTATATTTTGTGTAGAAATAACTTCTTTCTACGGATCCATACTCATGTTTGTATATTTTGTGTAGAAATAACTTCTTTCTACGGATTCACTGTTTTTAGTTTTATAACTACAAAATCAGACATAATTAACTTTGCATGTTTTAGAACTGAACTTTAAAATTTAATTTTACATTTGTGAAATCTTGGTGTATATAAATAAGCTTTTAGATTTACATTTTTCGTGATCCAAAAGTCATATCTAAACCTTCTTTAAAAACCTTGTTTCTGATTTTTGAAGTTTTAGAAAAAGAGCATATAGTTCTTCTCTATAATTTGTATGAATCGTCTATAATATTAAGTGTGAGTGTATACTGCATCATATTTCATATCTTTAGACACACATGTCACACGCTTCAGACACACTGCATATTAAAAGTGTGTTGTTGAAACAGAGACTTGTTAGAATGAGTTTTAGTAAAGAAAGCTAAAAGGAGGAGTTATTTAGGAGATTAGAATGAAAGAATACCTAAGGAGGTGTAGCTATAGGATTTCAGGTATATTTTCTTTCATTTTCTTTGGCCTTGTCATATAGTTATAACTTATAACCTTGCTTAGTTTTTATGGATTTTTATTTTGTGGCGTAAAGGTCAACGTGAATGTTTCCCTCGTTTGGGGTTTTACCACGTAAAACATTTGTGTATTTCTTACTGTTTGAAGTTCCTAATTCTAGGGTAAAGGCTTAATAAGGTTTATTCTAAAATTTGATTTACTAAGGATCTTAAAGTTTTCACTAATTAATAAATATTACACATCTTGTGTTCATAAACAAAAGGAGTTTCTTCAAAGAGTTTATTCGAAAATGTTAACCTAATAATTAACCTTGGTCAATAACTTGGTTGGGTAATTTAAAGTGGTATGAGAGTTGGTTTATAAAATTTCTTTTGATCCTGAAACTCCAGAAACTGCTTTTGAAAATTCTTTTACAAAATTGATGAAAATTTTGAGAAACTTAGTAATCTCTCCATTCCACCCTTGTTCCATGGACATAATTTTCCATACTGGAAGGTGAGGATGATTGTGTTCATTCAAGGAACCCTGGTTGATGAAGTCTAGGAAATGACTAAAAATGGTTACACTCATCGTACTAAGCCTTTAACTAAATCTAGTACCATAAGGATTAAGAAAAATCTCATTAAGTTTACTAAGGAAGAAAAACAAATGTCTGTGAGTAATAATAAGGGTAAAAACTGCATTTTTATGTATGTGAATGTGACACCCCCCCTAATTAAACCACGGGTGATCAGTCCTAAATTAAATTATAACAGGTTTCTCATTTGGTTAACTTGCAGTAATAAAATATTCATGAATGCGCTTCATATTTTAGTTAGTGTCCCACTCCCTTGAGGACAGACTCAACCCTCAACTAATGTTCACACCTAACGCCTTCTTTATATCCCACCTAGTCCTCTACCCTGGAACTAGATATTTGATATAACTCTTGTCAACTTCCCTACTCAATCCCGAGTATTTTTAATGTATGACTTATAAGTTGTTTATCGCCTTAACTTAGTTAATCATCTTTCCTTGAAAGTCCTATAACATTCACTAGTTATACAAATAATACACTTTTCTCCATGCATTTAAATTTTGCGTACATAATTATTCACCCCATTATGTACGTACGGTTATCTAACAACAATCCCACATGTTGAATGAGAATATAACCCATATATAATTAATACAATTCACTACATGTATTTAATGCCCCCTATATAACTATTTATCCCATTATATATGTAGAATCATATTACAACATTCACACATATGTTGAATAGAAATATAACCCATCCTCCCGAGTAATAACTCACCGGATGTATTCTCTAAAGTGCTATCACACTAGGTGTACTTGCATAGCCTAGTTACCCTAAGTCAGAATCGCTCACTAACTTGGCAAAAAACATACATAATGAAGGCAGTCATATTCCTTACCTGGAGGTGAGATAAGCCACTCACCTATATAATGGACGCTATGACCTGGGGATATACTTGCCCTACTCCTCAAACTAGGGAATTCACCCACATCGCGCAACCTCCTCCGATAGAACTAGAGTATATATATTAATAATATATAATCACTGATATTTATATGCACACACCATATATATGCTATCGCACACCGTATATATATATATATAAATATAAAATATCCCATCTTTATCGTGTACTGAGTCCCTAACACTAGCCTATATTTAGTATCTAGAGTTTATGGTCCAACTCTGATTATTAATTAATTTACACATTAATTAATATAATACTTTCCCGAGTCTATAGTTCTGACTCTAATTTAATTAATTCACACACTAATTAATTTATTACCTTGGTTCACTCAACCAATATACCTGGACTCGCTCACTTGGTCCGTATTTTAATATTTCCCGAGTCAATATTCCCACTCCTAATTAATCTACTCCTCTCAGTAATTAATTTAACGCCTTGGTATCACTCAACAAATCTGCCTGGACTCGCTCACATGGCCCGAAAGTAAATATCACCCGAGTCTAATCCCCGACTCCAAATTAATTAGTTTTCCTTTATAATTAATTTAAATGAGTAGTGTTTCCCTAATACTATGCTCGAACTTATTCACCCAGTCCGTTATTTTATTTTTCAAAATTTATTTCCCAAAATTCATTCGCAATGTGTCGCACTTAATTCCCCCACCACTCCCAATTATACTCCCTTATAATTGCTAAGAATTAACTCCCATAATTAATTTTTTTCCCTCTTAATTATGCTAGGGGAATTTGGAACTAAAATTTTTACCCATATAAATCCCGAAGCCAAACTGTCGAAAAGCCTGAAGGGTTAATCGATCGACCCCTAACCGTCGATTGATCGATCGAACAGGTGGTCGTCTTCTCCACCTTGTTGTTTCCTCCATTAACGAAAATTTCTAATTTCTAACCTCTTCTTTGGTCTAACCCAAGCATAATAAAAATCTTGACTATATAAGAACATGATCAGGGACTCTTATAGAACCTCAAACATAAATTTAATTTCATAAATTTCTACCTTTCTGATTTGGGGAAAATTCTGGGTTTTTACTCGTTAGGTTTCAATTTCATCTACTTATCTCAAATTCGTCCATAATTGATACTTGTTTTTTCACATGTAAATCAAATATCCTCACAGAACCATGTCACACCATTAATTCCCACATTAAATCTCATTTAAGTGTTCCTTTCACAAAAACCCCGTTTTGTACCCAATGCACCCAAAACGAATTTCTGATTTCACGTCACAAAAATATGAATTGATTAACATCAATTAATATCACAGAAAGTTAACCACTTGCCTTATGGGTTCGTAGAGTCTGATCCGTTGGCGTAGAGATAGGCTTGATGATGAACACCCAACTTTGTTCCTTGATTTGTCTCCAAAACATCCCCAATTTATTCTCCAATTGCTCCCTCTAGTTCCCTCTCCAACTCTTTGGTTTTGGTGTGTGTTTTTCTGTAGTTCAACACTCTTAAGTGTAGTTTTAACACACTAATCCCGTTTTTTGGCTTATGGGCTTAGTTAAAATGGCCCAATTACCCCCGTGTGGGTCCGGTCATGCCCAAAAATGCCCTGTGACCCATTTATCACCCCGGGTACACTTTTCTGACTATCTCGGCCCATCCGGACTCAACCGTGCACTCAGAATCGACATTCAAATTAATTTATAAAATTCCTTATCTCACACCCAAATTAGCCTATACCGACTCCCGACTGATATAAATAAATGCCACGTGACTAATACACGTTATGATGTAAATAAATTATTACTATTCACTTAGTAATTAAATTTCCCGAAATATTAACCATTCACTCTCTGATTAATATTTAAATAAATATTACCATAATTAATTCAATTAAATTATGACACACAAGTAATTTAAAATTTCCCGAATTAATTAAATATTACATGCACAGAAATACGGGGTGTTACATACTCCCCCCCTTACAAAAGAATTTTGTCCTCGAAATTTGGTCATTACTACAGCGAGTACTCTGGATACTATTCTCACATATCCTCCTCTCGATCCCACGTATACTCATCAATACTGCAATGACCCCACCCCACTACACTCTAACTGGTGGTACTATCTTAGACTGCAGCTTGCGCTCATATAGCTACCAGTCTCCCCTCATATGAGGTGTCTTATTGCAAGTTATTATCCTCAAGTGGAACGTGCCCAAAAAACTCAATCGCTCCTCATGTATCCCTCCAACTATGACACGTGGAACACATCCCGTATCCACTGAAGATGTTCTAGCAAACCCAGTCGATAAGTTACCAGTCCCATCCTCCCAAAGATAGGGAAAGGACCCACAAACCTCAATGCTAGCTCCCCTTTCTTGCTGAACTTCATCACTCCTTTCATATTAGACACCCGAACCAATTACCTGGTCACAATTATTTTTTTTTAACTTGATGGACCCTGACAACATAGTGCCCCAGAAGATGAGACTATACTCCGCTGGCTCACTATCTCTTAGTTAGGAAATTCCCTTCCTATATAGATGTCAATTTCCTTGTTGCCAAAACGCGTGACTATCTTCTGGGTAATTACCCGCATCATCCCTGATTAGTTATGTCAGACTTGAACCTTTAACCCACAGTGACGTACCCCTCCTTACGTCCCTGGACTATACAAAAGGATACAACTCACTTAACTCTTGCTGATGGACCATAACCCATCTCGGATCCCAGTAGTTAGTTATCTCCCCACCTCTTATCTATTAAAGGTGGATAATGGAACTTTTCCCATAAAGTCTCCTAAGGTGTCACGCAGACCAAACTGTTACGAGGCATCACACGTAACTCTACCTGTGATAGATACTACTCCCGAATTACCCAAAAATCTAAAATGCACAATCCTTACTTTCAATCTACCCAACGACTTATGGGCGACACGTTTAACCCAATATGTAACTCTGTCCCGATCACCTCCTGACAGTTTACCAACCTGAGCATAACTCCCTTCACCGGAACCATAGAATTTTAAAAAAATTCCTGGTTCATACCCTACAATCAATGTTTTTCCATCCTTAAATGGTCTACCCGACGACAAATTCACTATGTCCCATTCAACACCGATTCCCACGCTCAAGAACTCTATTCCTTGTGCAGTTTTCGTCAGGCAGGAATCTATACTTTGTCTATGCGTAAAACCACACTAGGTATATGACTAAGTGATACTCTTTTCTATCTTCCCAAAAAAGTGGGTTTCTCCCTTGCCTAGGGATATCTTATTACATAGGTTTCCCCCACCTTCCCACTCCTTACGGTGGAGGTAGTTCTCCTTGATATACATATAGTCAGACCGTTTCCTTTCTCAAACAAATTTCAGTTCACTACACTTTTCCACTTATTCTCTAACTTCCCCGCAAGCGTACATTCAATATGTTTATTTACACATCCCTTCTATTTAAGACGACTCTGTAATAACACTAACCCGAGCACCCATACACCCTATATCCCATGCTTAACCACACAAAAGTTATATTAATTAACCAGGGTTCCCATACACTCTGTCCCCGTGATCAACCGCTTACCCGACTATACTAGTCGTAACTCGTAATATAACTTACAACTCGTAGTCATATCACATACACGAATAATAACCGGGGTACCCAACCTATGTAGTAACGACCAAACATCTCCCCACTTCCAACGTGGTACTAAGTTTCATGCGTGGCATGTCTCGCAAAGCGAAATCCAAACAAGGAACCCCTCGATACATTACTATCTAAGATTGTCGGTCGTTGACATCTGTTAGACCCTCAGCCCATAGCACGTACCCCCAAATACTTATCGCTTAACACAAAATCATACACTCCTACTCTCATGCCACTAAAGAAAACATAAAATACCGCACCCTTACTATCACTAGTTCTCGCGCAAAATAAATCCCAAGCAATCTCTCCCTACTTGAAAATAATTTTAACCACCCTGAATCACTTCAGTATACATCCCTTCTTACTGGAAAAAATATAATAATACAAGACATTCTTATATGTCTATCATACCTCACAATACGAGCTATATACGCCTATATATAGGCTAGGCTCCCTCTCAGGTCACACCCAGCAGGAGTCATTCATAACCTGGTGTCACGAACACTAAAACTTACTATCACTATCCGCCATAGTTCACACCTATTGCTAACCAATCCAAACCTAGGAAAAATCATGCTTTTATAACACTCCTCAAATTGAGTAAATCTCATAAAATATACCCTCTCAGTTTTCACACTTGTTCCCTTGCAGATAAGACCAAAGAGAGCTCCGTTACCCCGTGGTAACCGTATACTTAATAGTAACACTACTATACACCCACTAAACTTGTCCCCTACGTGAATATAGTGCTAACAAGAATATTCTGTGTATCACCCCGCATAATTAAGTATCGGGTGATCAGTCCTTTATTAAATTATAATCAAGGTGAACGGTTGGTTAATTCTTAGCATCACTATCACAAAATAAACTTTCTAATTTAAACACCCAAAATAATTAAGCTAAGTGTCAAGACCAATTAAAACATTATTTCCATTTTATTAAATCCAATTATGAAAACCTTTAATAAGTAACAGTTTAAGATTCACACAATTATTAAGACTGAAAATAAACACCCATGAATTTAACCATTCAGATAATCCAATACCAATTTTTTTTAAAACTACAAGGAAAACCATCCTGACAGTAATCAAATCCCAAAGAGTAAAAATACTAAAGATAAATGAACATAATCTCTGACAAATCCTACTGAATAAGGAAACAGGCGACACATGCCCAACTAATTAGAACAGAAATAAGAGTGGAATCAACAACGAGGTCGTCTAAGCAAATGGCCTGTAACTCCCACATAAGCTGTAGCACGTCCAGTCCAAAGAATCTATGCAAGACGCCCCTGTGGCTGGGCACCTGCAATATATACATATATATATACAAGAGAAAAGAGATATCAGGAAACGGGTCAGAGACCGAGTGTAAAATAGTTTAAAATTAGTTTAGTAAGTATTTAAAATGCTTACCTGCTAATGAAACAACCATGTTAGTATGCGACACTCTCTTGAGAATTCTCACCTCTCATCTAGAGTGCACGCCTACCGTAATAATAAATTTCATCAATTTACCTATCTTATTCTCCATAAGGTTTTATCATGTGAAAAGCGAGGTTATGATATTTACTTTAGGAAATCATTCTCTTTAAGATTTCTTATGTTATTTAAAACAACTCATTACCTTTATAAAGTTCCCGAATACTTATAATAAAGTTGAAGCATTTATTCATTACTTATCTACTTATACGCACAGTAGAAAGTTCCCATATAAATATATGTATATATATTAGTCACACATATAATATATATACTAACAGCACCCTATATAAGATCTATAGTGCTGGCATACTCTACTATCAAGTCCCCGTATCACACAAACTAAGGGAAATACTAGTTCGGAATCACTCTCGAACTGTATTACAACAAAAAATATACAAATGGAGGCGAAGCATAGTTCCAAGTCACTAAGAAGTCAGCACATACCCTCACGTCTCTTAGGACCGTCTTACTATCAATAAGATAGCCTTTACCAAGGAATCCTATGTTCTAGTGTACAAGTCAATATCCCCCATAAAGGTCCCATCGAGATAAGATTATCCCAACGCGGTAACCTCCGTGATAGCAAGTAGCGCGAGCATGATTTTTACACAGATACATAATATATGCACAGTCACACAGTCATATATACAATTATTCACCTTTTCCAAATTAGGTTCACCCACGACCCATAATTATAATTATCACATTTTACTCGAGTATCTTGCATAACGACCTCTTCCCCTTTTATTCTCATTTATAATTTATTTCATACATACTTCTCATCTCTCAAAGTATTCTATCTCACTAAGTATAATTTCAGTAGGTATGCTCTCACTTACCTTATGGTATAAATCATAATTACGATTATCTCACTCTCGTGATCTTCAGGGTAATCTTACCGTCCCAAATATTTAAATCATAACACCTAAACAACTCCTAAAAATTATGTACTATTCTGGGTTCCTCGGATACTGGTTTTCCTCGCTCAAATTAACCGGTTACTAAAATAGGGGCGAAATAGGAAATTCCCTGAAAAATTGAAATCTCGCTCGAACCAGAATGGATCTCACTCGAATGATTCCACGTGTCGCTCGAACCACTTCGCGTGACATGGACATCTCGCTCGAATGACTTCGCGCGACTACGCGCGAACTGGACTGTTTCGTCTTCAATCTTTGGCAGCCTCGTTTTTCACCATTTTTAGGCTTAAAAACCTCTACAGTTTAATCCCCAACGTCTCATCTTCAATCCCAAGCAATAAAAACATGGTTATATATATCATTCATAACCTCTTAGAATCATTGATTCGTCAAAAATCATTAAGATTACATGAAATTCCCAAATAAATTCATAAGAATCCTAGTTTCCAAATTTTCAATTAAAGAACCGAACCAACCTCAATTCGTTCATCAATATTATTTCCAATTTCATGATAAAGCCTCTACATATGATCAAAATTCAGGCTACATAGATTATCCCCACAACACATGCGATTTTTTTTCTAAAATATATAATTCTTCAAATAAAACATATGATCCTCATTCCTAGACTAACATGGAAGGAACATTAACTAGAAATTATCAAGATAGATACTTTCTTGGAAATTTGTTTCTGATTTGTGGAAGAAAGTGGTGTGGTTGTGTTCCTCGTCGTGTGATCTACAATTTGGCGGTGACGGCGGTGCAAACGACGGAGTTTTTGGCCTAGAACTCACTGGAAAGCTTCTCCACTTCTTCTCCAGTGTTCGTTCTTTGGTTTTGCTTATGTTAACCCTAGATGACAACCCCTAACATCTGATATATCCTTGGTAAATTCGTGGTTTTAATTACCCAAAAATATGAAATGTCCAAAACACCCTCTCGGGATGCTAATTAGGCCTAAAAACGTCCAGAGACCCAAACTAAACCCCTGGGTACATTATTTTGACTATCTCGACCCTTCTGGATACATTGGCACACTTAAAATGATCATACGAGTGACTTATGATTTATTCACTCTCAATAATCATAATTTAGTCGTGACACGACATAGGCGCGTCCCGACTTAAATTTTCATAATTGTCATTTTATTCACTCGTGACAATTTTTATAAAATAAATCTTATAAATTACTTTACTCATTTAGTAATATTAGACAAATTTTCAATAATTACTAACTCTCGTCACGCTAGAAAATAATAAACAATTTTCTGAATTATTATTAAATCAATTTATCTCAATTAAATTTAGTACATCCCTAAATTTAAAAGCCACAAAAATACGGGGTATTACATACTTCCTCCCTAATAACGGAATTTCGTCCCGAAATTCGAAAAATAAGACCTACCTAGTAAAACAAATATGGATACCTTATCAGTACTTAACTATCTACAAAGTAAGCCGTTCAATTACTATAGCCCCCGCCTCGCAGCAAGCTTGTTTAACATTCTCATTAAAGACACTTCACATTGTATTCCTATCTGACATCATTTGCATAGGACATGCCTATATATTATTAATTCCTATTATTTTAATATCATGGGAGGCCGCACCTCACTACATGACAACTACTCGGATTTCTAAACACCAAACTCCCATTCTGAGAGAAACCATACGAACATCTGATTGCTCTTGTTCCCCTAAAACAGTGGTGGAATCCTACCATAGTCATCCGACTCTAACTCAACCAATCCAAAGTTCTGATTATCCGCCCATCTCTTAACATTCAGAGTGAGAAAGTTAAGGTTTTTCGCACATCAAAACCTCAATAAGCATCCTGTTCATAATAAATAGGTACGCGTGCTCCCACGGAACCTTACCATTAGGTAATATCATCCCCCAATTATTGTACTATACTCCACTTGCTAGTTATAACCGTTGCGGAAGTGAAACGATCATAATGAATCCAAAATTACATTCACGCGGCTCTACTAATCGTTAATCACCGTGCACCTATTCCCCGACTATGGGTGATACATCCTACTCAAATTGAAATGTTAGCCCCGCTGTTTCCTGAAATCCCATATTGAAGGTGGGATTCAAAAATCTCATCCCGATTCAAAATAATACTGTGTAGGGCCATGTACCGACGCGATCCTTCCTTGCAAAAGAAGACTGAGGAACACTAGTTAATATTGTAAATCACCCTAAAGGAATATCAATGAATTCCTTCTTGGGAGAATTATTCCACATGTTCGGATGAATCCTTGATCTTGCCTTGAGGATGGCAACCCATCCAGGAAACTTTACCAACTTTACCAGCCCTTCCATTATAGGAATTGTCGGTAGCCCCACAATTTCTCTGGTTGATCCTCTTATTCCAACCGATATCTATCTATGAGTGGTGCATGCAGAGACTCCTCACTATGTCCCGCTAAACATTGAATTTTACTTGAAATGTCTCACATTAAGTGACACTTAATAATCCCCTTCTTTCCTTGGCGTATTACCGAAAGTTTCGACCCGTGTACTTTTCTCCACAATGTGAACTTCTGGACTTTTTATACCATACTAATATCGTCGCTCTTTGTATGCGCAAGTCGTTATCACATTTAACTAATTACAACTCCACTCCGAGTGCCCTCTATAATAATTGAATTCTACCATTCTCAAGGAATAGTCCTTTCAACTGGCTTCCCACAGCCTTCCAACCAAATTCGACTGTTATATGGATTATTGTCCCTTATGCGACGCTTAATCCACTCTACCACTTCCACCTCGTTATGCTAGTCCCACAAACATAAATTCCACACGTTTATTTCCACGTCCCTTCAACTCGGACAATTCTAACATCAATTAACCAGGATACCAAAATTTATGTAACACCCCGACTGCCCGGGGAGAGTGAGCGGAGCATAACTCATCGATAAAATTAAACAAATCCCCAATGCAATAAGGTATAGAGTATCTAAATCCCACAATAAAAAAAAAAAGAGAAATTACAAATCTCCAATCTCTTCAGATAAGTACAACAATTCTCTCCAATAAATATAATAACTAAAATAAATCACTAATGCTCTATACATCAAAATAAATACAAGTCTTCTTTCTTGTATTAAAAAAAAAAAATCTCCAGCTAATCCACACTAAAAATCATCCCAACCATTTATTTCCCTTGTGTTCCGAATGCGGTTACAACACTTGGGTACTCTCAATCACCTTAGAAATCGAAATTTTAAATTCTCCTTATAATCGTTCCAGTCCTCAACTCGTGGTGATAAAATTTTTAATGTTTTTTTACCACACAACCGGCTCCACTGTCCTTAAATCATAACTCAACTTCTAACCTACAGATATAATTACCTGCTCCTATTACAACCGAGGTACCAAAATCATGGACTAATGACCGAACATCTCCCTATTTCCAACCTTACGCTAAGTTTCATGCGTGGGATGTCTCGCAAAGCGAAATCCAAACAAGGAACCCCCCCCCGATACACTACTAACTAGCATTGTCGGTTATCGAAATCCGTTAGGACCTCCGTCCATGTCATTTACCCCTTTATTCCGTCTCTTGACAGAAAAGTTACATCTCCTCCTGTAATTACACTTAGCAAAGAACATTTTGTCAATTGTACAATCGTTCAGTATTGGTGGAAATCCCATTCCATAAACCTCGAATACATACAATCAGGGTTCTCAAAATCATGTCCCCAAACATATGGGTATAACTCTTAACTCTCACATCTCTAAAGGATAGATATATCAATGCGCTCTTCCTATCACCAAGTCCTAAGCGCTACACACACCAGGATCGAATATCTCGATCCCACTATCCCCTCTGAACTCTCCAGAATAGATAATATAAGTGCGAGTTCGACCCTCTCACAGGTGAGGCCTCGCCAGAACAAAACATGCTGCCCTAATGAAACCATTTTGATAGCCTTGCAATAACTGCCTACTATCGTACTAACCATTACGATGAAGTTGTAATCAAGTCAATATCATACTCGTATATCACATCACTAAAATTAGTAATCTCAATAAAGTATATAACACTATTAATACACCCATTCATCCTCCGCGGATAGCACTAAGGAAAATCTCGCTACACTTGGAAAAATATTCACATAATAATAATGTTTGTAGTCATACACATTAAACTCATCTCACATGCTAATATAGCAATGAACAAAGAAGTGGTGATTCACTCGGGTCAAATAAAGCACGCCTCATCCATCGAGGATAAAACTTATACTTCTACCTCGCCAATCGTGTTGACTGCACAGATAGTCTCTCGACGTGACACACATGTCTAAGACAAAACAAAACTACTTTAACTGTTGTACTTTATTAGGCACCATACTCTTGTCCCCTATACTCGCTTCGGAAAAAAATTTAGCGTGTGATTTATCTCTCCACAAAGTACCTCAACACCTAATCTACTTATCACATGTCATACTAACCATACTAGGATTGTCCTTCTCTCGGACTTTGGTAGTCTTGATTCCTAATGGCTACCCCCTTTGTTACCTTATCCTTGTTGGCTCTAAAGAACATAATAATGGATACAACAGTTCTTACTGAGTTCACCATAACTTGATAAGGATTCAGTTATCCGAATCGTTTAAATGAGCCCCCTGATGGGTCTCCCCCTTGCAGTGCATTGCTGACAACGTTTCACCTAGTCTCACTTTATGATAAATCTTTCGATTTCTATAGCTCCCTTCACATAAGAGTGTTAACATTTCAACGGACAATGTGTGACATTGTTTCCATACGGATCGTTTGTCCAACATAATTTCCTTTTTAAGTGTTATTAACCATTTTTACGAGTCGATCTCCCACTTGGAATCCTCCCCAACATTTTCATCTACATTCTCCGATACAAGATTTGCTAACAGTTTAGACTCATATTCACAAATGAACCTCTGTTCGACCCTCCTGTGATGAGTTCAGGACAGCGTTCACATCTTATTCTGAGCATCTGATAAAGGAACATGCAGTCAAACTGTACCTAAGATTCTCCTATAGGCATAGCATTCCACTTCTAAAAGTAGTGACTGACTCCCACCCTGATAACTTCGTTCCGACAAGCCAAGAAAATTTTTCTCCAAAATTCCACTTTCAGTTAGCCACACTCCATCCTATGTTCAAACCTTTGGATACTTTACCTCCTCTGGCTAATACACACGATTTTTGCATTTCTAAAATTCCCACTGACAGCTCTCTTCAATGTTTCGTCTGACTTTTTCCCAGTCATACCACATTTGGTGAGTTTACTCTTGCACATCTTTCGAATATAGTAGCACATGGAAATCATAAGTTGTGCGCTAGACGTCTTTAAAGTCCTAGCTTCTCGTGCCATAATAGGGGTGACCTTAACTATGGTCATCATCCTCGAATATACTTTACAACTTCAAATAAGCCCTGTCTCCTGATGTCCGCTTAACGGCCCTCGTCGGACATCCTTCATTGCTCGGCACACGCACACTTCCGAACGCAATAAGAATTCACTAATATACATACGTTATAGCAGGAGAATGGAATCTCACCATTGAAATCAACAATCCTAAACTTAGGGCTCTATATCAAACAAAGCAACACTGGAAGCATAATAAGCCGCACAGATCCTAAAGGACTCTAGAACCTGATGCTCTAATACCACCTGTATCACCCCGCATAATTATGTACATGGTGATTAGTCCTTTATTAAATTATAATCAAGGTGAATGACTGGTTCATTCTTAGCATCACTATCGCAAAATAAACTTTCTAATTTAAACACCCTAAACAATTAAGCTAAGTGTCAAAACCATTTAAAATATTATTTCCATTTTATTAAATCCAATTATGAAAACCATTAATAAGTACCAGTTTAAGATTCACACAATTATTAAGACTGGAAATAAACACCCATGAATTTAACCATTCAGATAATCCAATACCATTTTTTTAAACTACAAGGAAACCATCATGACAGTAATCAAATCCTAAAGAGTAAAAATACTAAAGATAAATGAACATAATCTTTGACAAATCCTACTGAATAAGGAAACAGGCGACACATGCCCAACTAATAAAAACAGAAATAAGAGTGGAATCAACAACGATGTCGTCTAAGCAAATGGCCTGTAACTCCCACAGAAGTTGTAGCACGTCTAGTCTAAAGAATCTACGCAAGACGCCCCTGTGGTTGGGCACCTGAAATGTATACATATACAGAAAAGAGATACCAGGAAACGGGTCAGAGACCGAGTGTAAAATAGTTTAAAATTAGTTTAGCAAGTATTTAAAATGCTTACCTGCTAATGCAACAACCATGTTAGTATGCGACACTCTCTTGATAATTCTCACCTCTCATCTAGAGTGCACGCATACCATACTAATAAATCTCATAAATTTACCTATCTTATTCTCCATAAGGTTTTATCATGTGAAAAGCGAGGTTATGATATTTACTTTAGGAAATCATTCTCTTCAAGATTTCTTACGTTATTTAAAATAACTCATTACTGTTATAAAGTTCCTGAATACTTATAATAAATTTGAAGCATTTATTCATTACTTATCTACTTATACGCACAGTAGAAAGTTTCCATATAAATATACGTATATATATTAGTCACACATATAATATATATACTAACAACACCCCACATAAGATCTATGGTGCTGGCATACTCTGCTATCAAGTCCCCGTATCACACAAACTAAGGGAAATACTAGTTCAGAATCACTCTCGAACTGTATTAACATAAAAAACATACAAATGGAGGCGAAGCATAGCTCCAAGTCACTAAGAGCTCATCACATACCCTCACGTCTCTTAGGACCGTCTGACTATCAATAAGATAGCCTTTACCAAGGAGTACTATGTTCTAGGGTACAAGTCAATATCCCCCATAAAGGTCCCATCGAGATAAGACTGTCCCGACGCGGTAACCTACGTGATAGCAAGTAGCGCGGGCATGATTTTTACACAGATACATAATATATGCACAGTCACACAGTCATATATACAATTATTCACATTTTCCAAATTAGGTTCACCCACGACCCATAATTATAATTATCACATTTTACTCGAGTATCTCGCATAACGAACTCTTCCCCTTTTATGCTCATTTACAATTTATTTCATACTTACTTCTCATCTCTCGAAGTATTCTATCTCACTAAGTATAATTTCAGTAGGTATGCTCTCACTTACCTTATGGTATAAATCCTAATTATGATTATCTCTCTCTCATGATCTTCATGGTAATCTCACTGTCCCAAATATTTAAATCATTACACCTAAACGACTCCTAAAAATTTTGTACTATTTTGGGTTCCTCGAATACTGGTTTTCCTCGCTCAAATTAACCGTTTACTAAAATAGGGGCGAAATAGGAAATTCCCTAAAAATTCGAAATCTCGCTCGAACCAGAATGGATCTTTCTCGAATGATTATATGTGTCGCTCAAACGACTTCGTGCGACATGGACATCTCGCTCGAATGACTTCACGCGACTACGCGCGAACTGGACTGTTTCGTCTTCAACCTTTGGCAGCCTCGTTTTTCACCATTTCTAGGCCTAAAAACCTCTACAGTTTAATCACTAACGTCTCATCTTCAATCCCAATCAATAATAACATGGTTATATATCATTCATAACCTCTTAGAATCATTAATTCGTCAAAAATCATTAAGATTACATGCAATTCCCAAATAAATTCATAAGAACCCTAGTTTCCAAATTTTCAATTAAAGAACCCAACCAACCTCAATTCGTTCATAAATATTATTTCTAATTTCATGATAAAGCCTCTTCATATGATCAAAATTCAGGCTACATAGATTCTCCCACAACACATGCGATTTTTTTTCTAAAACATATAATTCTTCAAATAAAATATATGATCCTCATTCCCGGACTAACATGGAAGGAATATTAACTAGAAATTATCAAGATAGATACTTTCCTGGAAATTTTGTTTCTGATTTGTGGAAGAAAGTGGTGTGGTTGTGTTCCTCATCGCGTGATCTACAATTTGGCGGCGATGGCGGTGCAAACGAAGGAGTTTTTGGCCCAGAACTCCTTGGAAAGCTTTTCCACTTCTTCTCCAACGACCGTCTTTGGTTTTTCTTATGTTAACCCTAGATGACAACACCTAACATCTGATATATCCTTGGTAAATTCGTGGGTTTAATTACCCAAAACTATGAAATGTCTAAAACACCCTCCCGAGATTCTAATTAGGCGTAAAAATGTCCGGAGACCCAAACTAAACCCCTAGGTACATTATTTTGACTATCTCGACCCTTTCGGAGACATTGGCGCACTCAAAACGACCATACGAGTGATTTATAATTTGTTCACTTTCGATAATAACAATTTAGTCCTGACACGACACAGGCGCGTCCCGACTCAAATTTCCATAATTTTCATTTTATTCACTCGTTAAATTTTTTATAAAATCAATCTTATATATTACTTTACTTATTTAGTAATATTCGACAAATTTCCAATAATTACTAACTCTCGTGACGCTAGTAAATAATAAACAATTTTTCAAATTAATATTAAATCAATCTATCTCAATTAAATTTAATACATCCCTAAATTTAAAAGCCACAAAAATACGGGGTATTACATTATGATCACTCGTCTGACGAAATTCACTCCATCTATCTGAGGATAAAACTCATACTTCCACTCGCCTATCCACCGGCGACCGAAATGGTTCCTGGACAAAATATTCTCATCCGACCGAACCAAAATTTCATAATTGTTGTCCCTACTGGGCATTCCACTTCTATCCCCTGACTCACTGTGGACATAATCAATTGTTTTGGTTCCACTTCCACGCATAAGACACCGCTCTATGTTAATTCCCTGCCTCTGGCCCAAATGGCCATGTTGGGGTTGTCCTTCTCACGTACTTGGTATTCTTGACCTTAAGTGCTACCCCCGTTGTCCCTTTGGCTTCCCTAGCCCTATGGGACTCGTTATTGGCCTCGATGACTCAGATCAAATCCATCGTCAATAGGTAGAAATTTACTTAATTTAAAACGTCAAGATGGGTCCCTTACTCGATATACCCTTCCTCCGTGCTTCACTAGCACCATTAAATCTCATTTCATTCTTAGGTTAAACTCTCTAGCCTTATTGGTTCCTGTATCTTAGAAGCGTTAATGTAAGCTGGCAAAAAAAGATATTGAAGACCTCAACACTAGTCATCCTAGTTGGATTTCCCATTTATTATTGTTTATTCTCACACGATTCATTATCCATTTGCGGGTTCCTTTATCGTTCTCTATATACCACTCATCGATTACGAAGTTCGCTTATACAATTTATCATCTCTCTCACGATCAATTACAATCTTACTCATTTCATAAACTCTGAAATTTCACTCGCACCCCTATTTGAATAGCGGATGGACGATCTTATGGTCGCACCGAACCCAAAATTTCTCATTTGAATCCATATATTCTCCTTCATACGTGGTGACAGACTCTCAAAAATAATCATCCCCGACTCTCTCTCCTTGCCAACAATGCTGAGTGAGTCCAAAATTGTCTCACCATTCTCTACGACAATGTTTGGGGAAATTTGCTTCCCCCGAGTGATTATCCTATTCCACGAATACTCTACATCTTCTGCCTCCCCTCTCCTCTTGCAGTACTTCTAACGGCCCTCGCTGGTCGTCCGAAATTGTTTGATGTACAATGCCCAATCGAACTCGTATATGAATCACATAAACTATACTTGATTGTAGGAGAACGTAAGTCGCATACGTAGAGAATACAAAAATCCGATCATAAGGCTCTACATCAAATAACGCTAAGCTTAAGCGTGAAAAGCCGCACAGATCCTAAGGACACTAGAACCTGGCTCTGATACCATCTGTGACACCCCTCCTAATTAAACCCCGCGTGATCAGTCCAAAATTAAATTAGAACAGGTTTCTCAGTTGGTTCATTCTTAGCATCACCGTCGAAAACTTTTTTAATTTACTAACCACCTAAGTGAAAATAGACTGGTGCCAAGTTTTATCTTTCATTAATTCAAAGAAATACTCATGAGGAAATAAATCATTAACAATAACAAGCTAACTGAAACCAACCATCACATATAAAAAAGAAACTGGCTGAATAAACCATCAGCTAAAATCCAACATAAATGTAAATACAGATATTAATAGATATCAAGTATCTGAAATAAATACTAAATAAAATCATGAGCAACATGCTCGAATATCTTATAGAAAATCCCAACACTAGGAATAAAAGGAATAGAGGCGCCTATCCAAATCCTGCAACATCCACATATGCTGCAACAATGAATCCCTGGAATGAATCAAGCCTGGCGTCCCTGTGGCTGGACACCCAAAAGGTTTTGACAATATTTTATAGCAAGGGTTAGAACCCAAAATATTTGGAAAACATTTAGAAGTTGATTAACTTGCAGTAATAAAATATGAATGAATGCGCTTCATATTTTAGTTAGTGTCGTATTCCCTTGAGGACAAACTCACCCCTCAACTAATGTGCACACCTAACGCCTTCTTTATATCCCACCTAGTCCTCTACCCTGGAACTAGATACTTGATATAACTCTTATAAACCGCCCTACTCATTCCCCAGTATTTTTAATGTATGACTTATAAGTTATTTATTGCCTTAACTTAGTTAATCATCTTTCCTTGAAAGTCCTATAACATTCACTAGTTATACAAATAATACACTTTTCTCCATGTACTTAAATTTTCCGTATATAATTATTCACCCCATTATGTATGTACAGTTATCTTACAACAATCCCACTTGTTGAATGTGAATATAACCCATATTTAATTAATACAATTCACTACATGTATTTAATGCCCCGTATATAACTATTTGTCCCATTATATACGTAGAACCATATTACAACATTCACACATATGTTGAATATAAATATAACCCATCCTCCCGATTAATAACTCACCGGATGTATTCTCTAAAGTGCTATCACACTAGGTGTACTCGCATAACCTAGTTACCCAAGTCAGAATCTATCACTGGGCGGTCATATTCCTTACCTGGAGGTGAGATAAGCCCCTCACGTATATAATGGACGCTATGATCTGGGGATATACTCGCCCTACTCCTCAAACTAGGGGATTCACCCACATCGCGCAACCTCCTCCGATAGAACTAGAGTATATATATTAATAATATATAATCACTGTGATTATATGCACACACCATATATATGCTATCACACACCGTATATATATATTTATATATATAAATATAAAATATCCCACCTTTACCGTGTACTGAGTCCATAACACTAGCCTATATTTAGTATCTAGAGTTTATGGTCCAAGTCTGATTAATAATTAATTTACACATTAATTAATATAATACTTTCCCGAGTCTATAGTTCTGACTCTAATTTAATTAATTCACACATTAATTAATTTATTACCTTGGTTCACTCAACCAATATACCTGGACTCGCTCTCTTGGTCCGTATTTTAATATTTCTCGAGTCAATATTCCCACTCCTAATTAATCTACTCCTCTCAGTAATTAATTTAACGCCTTGGTATCACTCAACCAATCTACCTGGACTCGCTCACGTGAATATCACCCGAGTCTAATCCCCGACTCCAAATTAATTAGTTTTCCTTTATAATTAATTTAAATGAGTAGTGTTTCCCTACTACTATGCCCGAACTTATTCACCCAGTCCGTTATTTTATTTTTCAGAATTTATTTCCCAAAAATCATTCACAATGTGTCGCACTTAATTCCCCCATCACTCCCAATTATACTCCCTTATAATTGCTAAGAATTAACTCCCATAATTAATTTTGTTTCCTCTTAATTATGCTAGGGGAATTTTCAACTAAAATTTTTACCCATACAAATACCTAAGCCAAACTGCCGAAAAACCTGAAGGGTCGATCGATCGACCCCTAACCGTCGATCGATCGATCGAATAGGTGGTCGTCTTCTCCACCTTCCTCTTTTCTCCATTAACGAAATTTCCCAATTTCTAACCTCTCCCTTGGTCTAACGCAAGCACAATCAACATCGTGACTATATAAAAACATGACCAGAGTCTCTCATAGAACCTCAAACATAAATTTAATTTCACAAATTTCTACCTTTCTGATTTGGGGAAAATCACGGGTTTTTACTCGTTAGGTTTCAATTTCGTCTACTTATCGCAAATTCGTCATTAATTGCTACTGGGTTTTTCACATGTAAATAAAATATCCTCACAGAACCATGTCACACCATTAATTCCCACATTAAATCTCATTTAAGTGTTCCTTTCACAAGAACCCCGTTTTGTAACTATTGCACCCAAAATGAATTTATGATTTCACGTCACAAAATTATGAATTGATTAACATCAATTAATATCACAGCAAGTTAACCACTTGACTTATGGGTTCGTAGAGTCTGATCCGTTGGCATAGAGACAGGCTTGAGGATGAACACCCAACTTTGTTCCTTGATTTGTCTCCAAAAGGTCCCCAATTTATTCTCCAATTGCTCCCTCTAGTTCCCTCTCCAACTCTTTGGCTTTGGTGTGTGTTTTTCTGCCGTTCAGCGCTCTTAGGTTTAGGTTTAACACACTAATCCCGTTTTCGGCTTATGGGCTTAATTAAAATGGCCCAATTACCCCCATGTGGGCCCGGTCATGCCCAAAAATGCCCTGTGACCAATTTACCACCCTCAGGTACAGTTTTCCGACTATCTCGACACATCCGGACTCAACCGTGTACTCAAAATCGACATCCGAATTAATTTATAAAAAATCTTATCTCACACCCAAATTAGTCTATACCGACTCCCAACGGAGAAAAATAAATGCCACGTCACTAATACCCGTTATGACGTATATAAATTAATACTATTCACTTAGTAATTAAATTTCCCTAAATATTAACCATTCACTCTCCGATTAATATTTAAATAAATATTACCATAATTAATTTAATTAAATTACGATACACAAGTAATTTAAAATTTCCTGAATTAATTAAATATTACATGCACGGAAATACGGGGTGTTACAGTGAATCAATATGAATTTAAGAGAATATCTATATGTACCACTTTCAAGAAGCCCCGGACACTCTTGTCACTGCCCATGAAGCTGACAAGAGTGTTAATCCTAGAAAGACCCAAATGCTTGTACAATAGTACAATACCCTTATGATGGATGAGTCTCAATCCTTTGTTGACTTCTATATAAAATTGACTGATATTATCACTAAACTGCATGCTTATAGGATAGTTTATTATAGAAAACAAATTATGCATTAAATACTAAGATCCATGCCTGCTTAGTTTTATGATAAGATATGTTATTGAGGAAATGGATGACCGTAATTTGACTCCTAAATTATTATGTAGTAAACTTAGAACTATTGAAATACAGTTAGAATATAAGAAACACATGACCTTTAATAATAAAATATCGTTTGGATGTAATGTAGTCTTTTTATCTCAATTGACTAACCCCCAAAATAGTCTGCCGATTATGACCTACGATTAGATGAAGGCTATGACTAAGAAAGTATTGACAACCAGATTGACCAAATAATGAATAAACACTTTAAGAAAATTATAAAGTTTGGGAATGCTATGGCTTCCAAACGAGGGAAATCTGGTTATCAAAGTTTTTAGCCTCTTAGACCCTATGAGATGACAAATGATAGGCAAATTTTTGAAAATGCACATAAACCCAAGAAAGACTTGAGCAATATACACTATAATATGTGTAGCAATATGGGACATTATGCCAATATATGTAAGTCTAAGGTCAAGAACATTGTTAACAACCATATGTGTAAGACTTGGGATGACACTGATGATAAAGCATGCTTGCCTATTGATAGTATTGCTAATGATATGCCCCTTATTGTGTGAATGAACTGTCTAATGTTGCAGTGTTAAATGATTCTGATACTTCTAGCATAAGTATAAGTCAAAGTTGAAAATCCTGTGATGAATTGAATAGGTGTGTGAGTTCTACTACACAAATTGAAGCGATAGGGGGAAAAATAACACACATCACTTAGTGAGTCCAATGATGAATTACCTAATATACAAGAACTATATTCAAAGACTCTTAACAGAAGTGTCAAACTTGAAAAAAAGGTGAAATAGTTAATTGAACGCGTTGAAAATTTTAGTAACGTTGTTAGGAAGAACGTTGAGGAACACACTAATCAATGCATTTCTCATGAGACAGAAACAAAAGAATATGTTTCCAAATTAAAAGAACTTTTTGTGAAAAAGTTTGTTTTAGAATAAAGTTATAAAGCCATTTTAATGGAACTAGAAGAATCTAAACAAAAATTCTCAAATGTTTTCAAAAAGTGCCTTCATTTTGAGACTAATGCTAAAGCTAATGACAAATCATTAGTTCTAGAAAAATTAATTATGATGATAAATCTGGCCTTGGTTTTGACAAAAATCCCAAAGGTACAACGGAAAATTTTCAAGATTCAAAAACTGTCTTTGTTTCCTCTGGGAAGTTACCTCTTAAATCGGGACAAGTTTTTTATAAATATTAGAAAGGAATTTTAAAAATTAATGTCTCACAAGCCTCACATAGGGTGACTATTCCAAAGAAGAACTCTAACAGTAAAGGAAAGTATGTTTGCCCCTATAAGAGAATTTTGGCAAAGGACTAAAACTATTATAGTTAAACCTCATGTATCCAACATGTCTAAGACTATTTTTAAGGGCTTGGAAGATAAATTCAAGCCTACCTCACATCAATATTGTAATTATTGTGATGTCTATGATAACTCCACTATTGAGTGATTTTACAAATGTCTATATACACCAGTGTATCAAAACTTTAACTATTATAGGAAGAATAAAAAAACTTATGTTCTCCCTAGGCATACCACTAAAATCTCTAACTATAAAAAGAAAAATGAAGGGTCTCTCACTATAAAGAAATCATTTAGAAAGACCCCTCAAATCTCTTCTAAATCAGAAGTCAAGAAAATCATTAAAACCAGAGCCATTTGGATTAGAAAAAATGACCTTATACCCAAACTTAGGTGCCATGTGGTTATACCTGCATTTAAAGTTAAAGGAACCTTGGTTGATTGGTATTTGGATTAGGGGTGTTCTAAACAAAAGACCGAGAATGAGACTAAATTAACTAATAAGACTGACTTAGTAGGAGGAAATGTCCTTTTTGGTGATGGAGTCTCATCCCAAATCAATTGTAAAGGAACACTTTGTGAAGAGGGTCTTCTAGTTCTGAATAATGTTGTTAGAAAATGGCCTTGAAGCCAACCTGCTTAGTATATCACAATTTCGTGATTCTGATCACATTGTTACCTTTTCTAAAATTGAGTGTAAGACTTTAAATAAAAAAGGCAATTTCTTTGTTTCAGGAAATAGAACTTGGGATAACTATTACACAGTGATTCTAAGTAACGAATCCTATAAGATATCTAGGCTAGATGACTCTATTCTATGGTACAACATATTATGTAATACTAACTTTGATAACCTACTCAGAATGAGTTCCCAAGAGATAGTTAGAGGTTTACCTAAGATAAAAATCGATTCAAACACTGTTTGTGGTCCTTGCCAAGTAGGGTAAATATGTAGGTCATATCATAAGAAAGTTAAAGATATCATGACTTCTAAACCTTTTGAACTAATCCACATGGACCTTTGGTTTACTCTAGAACTGTGAGCCTTTGGGGTAATAGTTACGTCCTTGTTATAGTGGATGACTTTACATGATTTACTTGGGTACATTCCGAGAATTTCTCAAAGTACTTTTCAAAATTGAAAATTAAAAGGATACCGAAGTATCTCATATAAGGAGTAATAGAGGTGGAGAATTCCAAGAGACTGTTGGGGAAAAATAGTGTCTTGGTAATGGTTATCAACATGAATTTAGTTCACCTAAGACACCTCAATAAAATGGTATTACCAAGAGAAAGAATATAAAAATCCAAGAAATGGATCGGGTCATGTTACATGCAAAAGGATTGCTAAAATACTTTTAGGTTGAGACAGTACCAACAACGCGTCACATCATTAATCAAGTCTCTGTAGAAATAATACAAAAGATATCTCCTACGAACTATGGTATAATGAAAATCCCAACTCGAAATACTTTAGAACCTTTTGGAGCATTTGCTATGTCTATGAAGACAAAGAAAATATTTCTAAATTTGATACCCGAGTTGATAAAGCCATTTTTCTAGGATATTCCCAAACAAGTAGGGCCTATCGTATTTACAAATTACATAAAAGTGATGATGGAGTCTATACATGTAATTGTAAATTACACAAGTGCTGAGAGTAGTGACAATAGACCAATTGTCGTGGATGAGTCTGAAAATGTTTTTGAAACTGACTCTTCTTAGATAATTGAGCCACAGCCACCTGTGGTCCCTATTGTACCATCTTTGATTTCTAAAGACCATCCCCTATATAAGGTTGTAGGTAACCATTCGAAGCCTGTGTGAACTCAATCCCAACTCCAAAATATGGCAAATTTTTCACGTTTTGTTTCTCTTATAGAACCAAAGAATGCAAATTATGCCCTCAATGACTCATACGGGATTAATGTCATACAAGAGGAATTAGTCCACTTCAAGAGTCATGATTTTTGGTATCTAGTCTGAAGGCTTGTTGTATTTTTAAAGATATAACTCGTGAAACTGGGGTAATCATTAGAAACGAGGTAATGCTGGTAGTGCAAGAATATTCTCAGATAGAGGGAATAGACCTCGATGAGACATTTTCTCCAATAATAAGGCATCCGTTTATTCATTGTATCACCCCGCGTATTTCTAGCGTCGTCCACCACCAAAAGTATGTCGGTCATGAACTAAATAAAATATCATTATTAGCATGAGACAGATATGAGACATAAATAAATCAATCCACAAGATAAATGATTGAATCAATCCCAAATGATAATAACAACTGAGCGATAAAAGATCCATCACATGCTAAAACTTCTAATGAAACCAATCTCCAAAATTAAAAAAATGAATAATAATCAACTGTGAATAATCCAACTGAAATCCTCTAACAACTTTGGAACCGAATGGCCTAATTAAAACCATAAACTGTGTATCAATGTAAATATGAAGGAAAGAAAACTAAACTAAACTAATACGCATAAAGTAAATAACTCCAACTGCAACTCCAAGAAAGTCTCCAAAATTATCCTGAAAAAGTTAGTCAACGCACGAGGTCAGAGCCCCGAGCATGAATACACACTACTCCCCCCAAATAGGATCCGTGAATTCAGAAAATAGTATTATATGCAATAAATATCACAATAGAGTATTTTAATTACGAATATAATTCAATGCGGGAAAGATAAATTACTAACCACCCCAATGATTCTGAAAAAAACATACCAATATCATTTTAATTATCCCACAACTCCAAAGCATTAATTTAATTAAATTAACCCAAATTATCATAGTTGTTCTCACTTTTTATTATGGTGGCCCTCCCGCCCTGGGTGGTAATTCACCAAAGTGTCACACTTCCCCTTGTCGCCAGTCGAATCCGTTTAAGCTATCGACTCCCCGCAATATGACAAGGTTCCATACACGACATAACATAAATCGCCCAAGCTGACCCGTTTAAACTGTCAGTTCCTAACACATTATGTTGCCACAAATTTTAATACCCATTTTTATCTTTGGCATTAATTCTCATCTTCTTAATTTATTAAGTTATCAAATTACCCCAACCTTTTACTCGATGTGAGATCCTCAAAAATACCCCTTAGTCCCATACCTAAGGGTCCCCAAGTACACATATGTCATATCCTACGTATATGATGAGCCACCAATGTAAAACATGTCCTAGTCGCATGCCTAGGCTAACGAAATGACGATATAACGTAAAAATCTGCCTCACCCCGAAATATAAAATCCCCACGAATTTACACTTACTAGTCTCATACCTAGCAAGTATAAATTTTAACCAAGGCCTACCCACTAGTTCCATACCTAGTACACATCCTATAATTAAGGTGAGCAATATGCTACCCAAAGGCCCTTCATCCCCGCGACGGCAAAAGTGACTAATAATAAATCACACAACACATAATTTGTATGAGCAACATATCAATTCAAAAGCAAATGCCCCGATCAATTTAAATTCTAATAATAATATCATCGACGATTTTCAACACAATTATTTCCATTAAAAATGTTAAATTAATCAACATGCCAAAAATATTCAACTCGTCATAATTGTCCTCTTTTATCAGTCACATAATTTTTATAGGCGTATACATGTCCCATATATCATATAAATATTCTCATAAAAATTATACATGAGAATCTATACTCAAAACCATAAAAACCCAATAATCTCACCTACGCACTCAAGGGTTTCAAAGATTTATTCATATTTAAAAGTTTCATAAAAACAGTCCCAAAATTAAGTGTCCACTATCTCTAATTAAGTTACTAATTAATTTTAAACAAGAACACATTATTAAGGGTTTAGGCGACACTTAAAACACATAATACTAAAGGAATGCCTGAAAATCGTCGGTTGAAAATTCTGAATACTCAGTTGCGTTCGTCTCACGAAAATAATCAAGTTACGTTCTTGGACCTTCTTGAAAATATGTAGTTTAGACCTCTAAAAATATGATTGAAGTTTTGTTTAATGGAGGTTTGGAGTTGAAATATAAGGGTCTGAATATTTGTTTTGTGCAAGGAAGAAGGTGTTTAAAAACAATCGTGCATTTTTGTTTTTAAAAATCAGTACCTGCTTTTTTTTATAAGGGGAGAATAAAAAAGAGAGTCCCCATTTGCTCCAACTCTTAAAGGATTTAACTAAAATTTATAAAACAAATTGATAACAGTCGTCCCAACAATTGAGGAGGAAGTCAACTCCTTTAATCCATGCGTCCCACAAAGTTGGAGGCAAAAAGCTTAAAAATAGAACTCTCGTGCAAATCTTGAAATCATGGTTATACACGGATAAACAAAGGAGTAAATAAATAAATAAAAATAACTCAACCCCAAATGGGGCATGCGCCTAACAACAAGAAATAAAAAATAAAGGAGTATAACATTTATATCTCTCTCTATCTCACCTAAACACCCATGAACCTAAAAAACAAAGGAATGGCCAAATAACAAAAATAAAAAAACTCAGCTGTTGGGAGCCATGCGCCTATGTGATTTTCTCTCCCTTCAATATGGTTTTAAAAATTTATAGTAATAATTAATATAATATTAAAGTTTTATAAAAATTCAAAATTTTAATATTTATTCAATTACAAAAAATTTCTTAATCCCCATACAAATATTTTACAAAAATTCAAATTTCGGCCAAAATAATCTTTTTATTTAAATAGTCCACCTATTAATTGTCAAATATTTTAAATAAAAAAAATATACCTTTTCAACTTAAAAAAAATGAGTTATTTAAGGTTTATAATCGTGGGGTGTTACATTCATATACCCTTAGCCATTTCCTATTATTGAAACCACATTTTAGGACCTCCTTAAGTCTCTCCTTAGATTCCTAGCACTTCCCCATTCACCATAAAGCCTAGGTCATACTCCGAAAACCGATCTAAAGGCCAGCAGGCACTCTCGATCCCCATTTTGTCCCCGGTCATCTTCATCGTCAAAGAAAAATCTTAATGAATCCTCAAAGGGCTCTCAATCCCCTTTCCAATGGTCTGACCCGTGTGCAAAACGACATAACAATTCAGATGAATGATCCGTTTTCTTCAAAAACTGGTTCGGAGGCCACCGAATGCTCCCGGGCCCCGTTTCACCCCGGCCAACTTCATCGTCAGAGCGAAAGATCAATAAATATTTAAAGGGTCTAAATACCCTTTCCAATGGTCCACCTCGTGAGTGAAATGGCATAACGGTTCAGACGAACGATCCGTTTACCTCCGAAAACTGATCCAAAAGCCACCGACCACTCTCAAGCTTTGTTTTACCAAAGGCAATTCTTCATCTCGAATGAGATTGAATGAATCTTAGAAGGGAACTGAATACCCTTTCCAATTGTTCACCCTATGCATAAATTAGCCATACGGTATGGACGAATGACCCATTCTACTCCGAAAGATCACCAAGCGATTTCGGGCCCCATTAGAACAAAGTCAACTCTCCGAACCGAGCAAAGATCTTGGAAACATCATAGTGACTCACATAACATTTCCAACGGTCCACCTCTTGAGATATTCGAACTGACGATTTTGACGAGGGATACATCGCCGTTCGATGTTCTCTTATTGTAAGGACATAAATTCCATTGTTCATAGTTTATATTGTATATGCCGTATACCGCTACGGCAGTCGAGTGAAGCTCACGATCATTGTTCAAGATGGAAGGTCTGAATTAAGTATCTTCAACATATGCCTGACATGATATTTAAGGCAATTTCATACAGAATGTGTTTAAGTTTCATAAATGGTTTACATTTTTATTGGGATATTTTTCGAAACTATTTTCTAAGAAAATAAGGCATTTCTCCAAGTCAAAATATTTTTTCAAGACCTACAGGTGAGCTTTTTAAAATAAAATTTTCTCACTCCTGCCATTCAAATGACAAGGCAATGTCATTCAAGTGACAAGACAATGTCATTCAAGCGACTGCTTCTAAGGACAAGTCGTGTTGTTTGAAGGGTCTCTCAAAGGATCATTTCTGTATGACATCAAACGAACCCGTACTGTTTAGTGTTTTAACTGTCATTAATTAGTAATGACATGAGATGTCATTTAAAAGAAATGAATATGTCGTTTGAAGTCATTCGAACGATCTGCGCCGCCTCAAAATATTTGTTCAGCTATAAATACCTGTTGTGGAGACCTATTTCGTTAAGACTTTTGATACACGAAAATTGTAATTCAGTAGAACTTTAGGTCTTCACTTTTAAGGATTTTTATTTGTTTGATTCACAAAAAACATCACAATTCTTTTGTTAATCGTTTGTAGAGCCCAAATCACTTCTATTCATTTTTTTTTTGTGGAGTGCTATCTCCACTGCTAGATTGGTAGCTCTTGAGGGAGTTGATTTCTAATGACTGCGATCACTTGGGAAGATTCAAGGGTGTTCCTTACTAATGCTATTGATTTTTTTCTAAAAATTTAATTTTTGAAAAATCGCAATTTTTTCGATGGAGAACTTATATAATAAGATGCCCATCTTTGATGGCACAAATTATGCTTATTGGAAAGCCCACATGAGATCTTGTTTAAAGTATATTAATGAGGTGTCTAGTTTGTATGTGAAAGAGGGTGGACTCCTCCCACTGTCACAGCAAATAATGTCACCAATCCAAACCCATATCTGATTGGACTGAGGATGAGTTTAAGTGGAGTACCTACAACTCCTTTGGCCTTAGTACTATTTCTAGATCCATCACCCCTGATGAGTTTCGATGAATTATGGCGTGCAACATGTCTAAAGAGACATGGGATACCCTCTAATTGACACATAAGGGTACCGGTGTGGTTAAGGCGTCTATGTTACAAAATTTGACCACCCAATTTGATACGATCACGATGTTAGGGTCCAAATGTCTTGACGAGTTTTATGTTACGCTGTCGGACATAGATGATAGTTGTTAAAATTATTTTGAGGTCACTCCCAAAACGTTTTATTCCTAAGGTCAATGTTTTGAACTCATTAGGGATATTTGATATATATCGTTGATTATCAAAATTGAATATTTTCTTACTTCTCTCTCTAATTCCTATTCTTGGGATAAAAAATCATGCAGAATAGCAAACTCATTTAAGAGCTTCTTATAATTATGCATATCCATTAACCAAAAGAACAATTACTTTGGACGTTAAAGGAATGATATGAGTATCTTAACTTCTTTTATAACCACATTAGATGATTTGATTCTCCCACTAATTTCACCATTCTTTAAAGAATTTGACATTTGATGTTTTCGATTTCGAAAGTAATTAGTGTACCCTATAAAAATAATTATAAATTCTAATTCTTTTATTGGATTATAAATCCATGCCTGTACTAGACACCCCCAATCATACGGGCATGTCAAATAGGGTAATTAAAGTATAATTTATATAATACACTTATACCATATATATTCATTTTTGTGTGAATAAATATTGTGGCAATAAACGACATGTTCTATGTAGGTCCACTCTCCACGGACTATTATAATTGTCCCACTTGGACCACATAGAGCATTCTAAAATTATAAAACCTTAAGAGCTCAAACATGAGTGTCAAGATTCATAACTGACAACCCAAAGACAACCTAGACTTAAAAGAATGTGATATTCAATCCAAAAGTTCGAAAAGCTACTTTGAAGTTCAACATTATGATACGGGATCACAATCATTTTTCTTGTAAAAGTTTTATCAAAAAACATAATTATATAAACCACCAACGAGAACACTACAATTAAGAAAAGATATTCTCATATAAACAAAAAATCTTTTGTATACTTTAGAGAAATATTTGGGAAGGCCATTGAGGGGTCTTTTTGAAATGATTCCAAAATAACATAAGAAAAGGAATCCAAGAGTTTATGATTTGTTTAACGGTTTTTCGTATAATGATCATCATATTGAATTAAATTATGCTACGTAGAACTTTAGTTATTTTAAAAATAAAATAAATTATTTCATTCATATCAAATGACACATCATAATTCACACAATGCATATCACATAATGGGTACTCATTTATTTTAATCTCCAACATTACGAGATTTTACATAAATTTTATGCTCAATCCATTTAATAATTCTTCAAAATTTATAAAAGAGTTTCACACTATAATCTATTAAGATTGGGTTCTTTAAGTAAAATTGAATTATAAATTTAGCATTTTTAAGTGAAATTTAGCCTATTTATTTCATTCTAAGAAGTCGTTCTCAAGAACATTAAATCGGATAAAACATGCAATTTTAAAGAAATAAAGTAATATATAATTAATGAAGTAAATATCTCAGTACATTAAGGCTATGAGTTAACAACACGTACATTAATAACATCTATAAATGTGGACTTTCTTTCGTAATAACTTTGAATATTTATACATATGACTTTAGTGGGTACCATGTTATGTAATTTAGATGGGCATGTTATCTAGGATAACCTTTCACAACCTAATTACATCATTCCTTAATATGTATTTCAGTTACTCAAAATAAATTTCCTTTAGGGAATTATCTCGCTTGACGAAATAAATCAAATGTGCCCCATTAATGATTTTTGCTATGATAAATTATTACTACCACTTTTAGCTCTAAATTTATTATTCACAAGCATTCTAACTAGGTCACTTTGTGACTACCAAATTATCCATTATATGAATATTATATTATTTTATGGATCGTGTAATAATTTCAAGTAAGCATTAATGTTTTCAAAAGGTATAAATGGACATTGTACTTATAAATTAAGGACGGTCATGGACTCTTTGGAGCAACCGATACCAACCTTAATATGCCCTTAATATTAACTTCACCATTGTAATCGGACTCTTTGAAGCAACCAAATCACAATGGCTTAATCACAAAGAAATCATTAATAATTCGAACACTCAAAATCATATCCGAACTCTTTAGAGCAACCAAGACATAGTATTTGAATGTTATCACAAAATTCAGCATTTACAATTTATTAGATTAGACCACTTTGGTGGAATCATAACCTAATATATACTGAGATGAAAACCTTAGGCATGCTTTCAATATTCCATTACTCATATTGGACATAATAAGCATATACATATTTAAACTAATATTTACTATTTTCAGTACCGATTAAACTTCACATAAATATTAATCTCAATGAAAATTTGAATCATTCGAGGTTAAGTTGATGCATAAAAAAATATTAATCATGAATGTTCATTTGATAAAAATTGTCCCTTTGGGCAATCTTACAATGAACAAATCACATCATCATTGCATCAATAATTCATAATTATATTTAGACCAACTAATAATCAAATTTATACACTATAATTTAATATTTATAATCATAGATTGGGCCACCTTAATAGATACTTTATCTAATCTAATATAAATATTAATATCAAAGCCTTTACCATAACTATAATTTTCATAACAATATTTGGTATATACTGAAAATATTATGATAGCCAAATAAGATAAGACAGCAGATGTATTTATTAAAACACATAAAATGGAGAAATCCATAATTTTCAATAATGAAAAATTAAAGTAATCACTATAAGAAAACTCTTAAAAAATAATCTTCCCAATAAGCGAAATGTAAAAAAAATGAGAAAGAAATAGCTGTCAACTTTATTACCAAATATGACAAATTGAAAAAAAAAATTAAAGCTTAAACATGCTCAAATAGTCATAACAACGTTTATCAATAAAAAAATTGTGACTTTGCACCTCTCGGATTGACATAAAAATATTACCAATCTCGGGTAAGTCAACAATTTTAATTCCAATTATTGCTTATTAAAGGTATAAGAAAACTGTTACTGAAAATGTCTCAAAATATTCAGATTTACAGTTTTATAAAATAAGCAGCTTTAAGCACATAACTAAAATTGTCACAAAAGAAAATCACAATTAGAGAACCAAAACCAAATTTATTTTCGTCATAAAAATTTTGGTAAACAAAATCTCATTTCAAGAATTTTTCTTTTATGTGATTATATATATACACCAATTAATTCATTTGGTTGCATTCACACATATCCTAAATTGATTTATCCTTAATTGCACGTAAATTTTTAATTCGTAAAGTGTGCAAAATAAATTTACTTTCATGGAATATACATGCACACACATATTACATAATGGATATAAAATTAATATACTAGAAAAATATTATACATAATTCTTGATGGATAATCAGAGGACAAATATAGATGTGTACACGGTAATTTAATATTTCTGGCTATAGATTAAGACCCTTTCCTCCTAATCTAACATCATATAAAAATTATGTCACAATTATTTTAGGACTTTTTGCAACAAAACAGAATATACTCTTTAATATAATATGCACTAACATAGGGTAGGGCACTTTGGTGGACACCTATCCTATCTTTATGAGAATATTAGCACATGAGATTATTAACATGAGAAGTATCCATATAATGATTTGGAATGATATAAAGTACATAAGAACATCTAAACAATATAAACATTACATATGTAGTGGAAAAAAAATCTCGTAAAATATAGAATATTACAAAACGTCCAAAAATGGAAAAATTAGTTTTCACCACAAATATGTTTAGACTTGTAAAAGAATCACTCTCCAATTCGTGGAATCGAAAGTATAATTTTCGTGAGAGAGATATAAAAGTAAATGTTATTTCCAAATCATTTTTTTTATTGGTGACAAAAAAATTTGTCGCTTGAAATACAAAGTCCATAATAGGCAATAAGAGTTTCGGGGACGGAAATATTAAAAACGTCACAGAAATGAATCGAGATAGATTTAGTGACAGAAAACCGAAACGTCACATAAGATTTTCATACACAAACATTAACAGAATCAGCGATAGAAAACTAAAACATCGCAATAGCCTTAATATAAGCATTTCGCGGCAAAAAGTTTTACATATAACTCTTACAAGATTTAGCGACGAAAAATCAAGAAGTCGCGGAAAGTTTTATTCATAAACATAAGTAGATTTTAAAGTAAGTCCAAATTAGATGCATAAAAAAAATATAATAAAAATATCACATAAGTCTCATAATTAGGATATAAAATCTGCTATAACGTTTTATTTTCATGTTTAGACATAAAGGATAATTATGTAATCTAAACCGTATGCTTTGATACCACATGTTAGATTTAAAATTAATAAATCAATTAACAGTTTTTATAGACCAATAATAAAATACATGAACATATAAACTGTTATATAAATATAGGAACTTAATCTACATAATTATCACATGTGTCCAAAATAGGATTGAAAAAACATACCTAAGTCAGCATTAGATTTGACGAGTGAAAAGGTTGACATTGGTGCCTCCAACTTGAGATAAAAAATTGTTATGGATTATAGGTTTCTCTCCCCTAGATTTTCTATAATTTTTTGCTTATTTCTAATGTTTAAATAATGGAGTTTAGGCCATAATTTAAAGGGAGAGAGAGGTCCTATATCCCAAAAGTCATGCGATCTTGACCGTCCATCACGGTTAGATCAAGAGTTTTCCTTAATTTATTTTTTAATCAACAATTGGTTAATTTATTAATCAAAAACGTTTCTGACTCTTGGGCATATTAGAGTGACCTTTTATTTACCCAATATGACTTATTTTGTAATTTAATAATGAACCCCTTAATAGGCTTATGAATTATTTGATAATTCTAACATGAATATTCAGTTTTGATATATTTCGTTTGTATAAATCTATTTCAATTTTACCTTTTTGTGACTTAAATATATGTTTGTATGTCATTATTTGAAGAATTTGGATTATTCGTGTGAACCATAAACTATGTTGTTGATGCATTGATTATATTATCATTTAAAAGTGAGATAAGAATGAATAAAGTTGTAAGAACCCTTATTTCCTAAGTTATTTAAAAAATATCAATTTCATACATTTTGAATTTGTTTATTGAAAGTTATAGTTGTTTAAAGCTTGAAAGGAAAAAAAGTAACTACCAATTTAAATTTGGAGGAAATATAAAGGTAAGAGTATATTTGTAAGGAAAAATCTCATAAATTCAAAAATATGACTTAATTAATCGTTGATTAGTCAATAAAATTTAAATAACAAAATATTTTCAAATAAGACTCGGAGATAATAATTCCTTTTAATAATGGGATACCTTATTTTTACGGTATCATGAAGTAAAATTCTTTTTTATTTTTATGAAAAATGTATTAATAATTATCCCGAAGTAAGACAGTAGGAGTGTAACTCCCGTCTTATACCTTATCTTGTTAGTTCTTCTTTTCGTATACACTCAAGAATCTAAAGAACCATGTCTAGGGGCGTGCACGAACCCAAGTAGATCGAACGTCCTAAAAAATTGAACCGGACCGAACCCACTTTTGTGGTTTTTTTTTTTAATTCGGTCTAAAAATGCAAAGGACCGCATTATTCGGTTC